>OY970829.1:43459669-44910919 GCA_963853835.1 Calendula officinalis
AGCTAGTAGTTTCATATAAATCTGTTTTAGTATTTGGATAATGGAACGTTGAGCAGTTTATATTGGAATAAATTGATATATTTGATATGATCGTTTTTATATGAATATCTGATGTGTTCTATATTTGCATGTTTATATCCTTGAATATTTACTGCGTTTTATATTCTAAATTGTCCATTGTCATATTAATAATATGGGAATATTATTAAGACAAATCTGAGGGCATTGATGACATCATCTTAGTATGACTAAGGATGATGAAGTCAAACTCACATGTTGTTCATTTTGGTGCACAATTGGACTAACCCAACATATGAGAAATCACCACCTGCATTTATGTCACCAGTGAATCTCACAAAGGCTTTGTCGCTTATCCTCTGACTTGAGATGCAAGTTGGTTTGTGTGTGTGGAGTGCCAAACTTTGATGTGGTTAAACGCTGACGTGAATAAGGCTGCTATAACAACCATCTTCAAGTTTGATATTAAGCATATATCAAACACGTGTAGTCAATAAAGAATTTGTTCCTCCACAAGTTTGGATTAGATACTACTGGGCCTCTCGATGATTTGAATAGATGTTTGTACGGCCATACCCAAAGGTAATCAAGATGAATCTTGATTGGTTTGGTAATCTACTTCAATGTATAGATCGAGAAACAGAATCGTTGAAATTTTAGATTGATATTAATCCTTTTCTAAAATTCAACATGGTATCAGTAACAAAAGGATAACTGATTGAAAAACTTTGAACCTGGACTTTTCTGAAACTCTCTCATATACTTCTAGGGGCATTGGCGGGTTGCTAGACTCTAACATTTGCTTGTATAACTACTTGATTGTTATGACGTGCGCAAGTGGGAGCTGTTGGAATATGCTTCATGTTCATGACATATAGTTATATGGCTAGACGCATGTGAGCCTAAAGGGTCACACACTTATACACCAAACACCATTTGATATATATAATATAATTATTACTATTATATTATTTATATAAAATATAGTTACTTGACTAGTTATGTTTTAATTAATTGTTAAGTTAAAACATATTAGTGAGTAATCTAAAGAATCAAAAGTACAAGGGGCTAAATGTCATATCTCCTAACTTGCAATTAGGGAATATATACTTAGCTTAGGGAGCAAGAAAAAAAAAACCCTAATCCCCTCCCTTTTGCCCCATACGGCCGAACACACAAGTTGTGTGGTTTCTTTTGGTTACGGATGTACGCATAAAACAACATGAGAAACAAAATAGATTGTTTTTGTTTTTGTGCATCTGAACGTCCGGAAAAGAGAAGGAATTTAATATTCCTTTTGTTCTTGATTCTTGTTCAAGGGACTAGCATCCCAATTGGTATTCTTGATATGGTGTAGTGTGGATACCATTAGAGGTATTCTACATTGAACTCTTGGAGTACTTCATCCTCATTCATTGGTGTAATCAAAGGCTTCAAGGGTATGATTTTCATCCTAACTCTTTGATATTATTGCATAATTACTTTGTCAATATGTAGATCCGTTATTAGTGATTTATTAAATTATTTTCTGCTGCGTTTTACTTGGTTAAACCGTAAATCACTAACAGTGGTATCACGAGTCATCATATTGATGATTTAATTAGCAAGTTTTTTGTAAAAAGTAGCAAAAAAAATTCGTATTTTTTGGCCTAATGGTTACGCCGATCGGCCAAGAACCCTAGGGTTCTTTGTCTTTAACTTTTCGAAAATTTTTTTATTTAATATATGGGGTTAAAAATTTGATTTTTTGGAACCCTAATTGCTACTAGTTACAAAAACTAAAATATAAAATTAATCTTGTTTATTGAATTTTTTATTTTATTTGGCTTGGATTTTTATTTTAATTGTTAATATTTTATATGGCAAAACATGTATTTTTGGCATATCCCAAGTCAAAGCCTTGTCAATCGTTGCTTGTTTGTGCAAACCGATGAAAACCTAGACCGTTTGTGATTGAATGTGATTGTGTTTGATTGTTTGGTTGTTTTGGGAAAAGATGTGTTTTTGGCTTAAATTGTTGTAATTTGTTTCATTTTTTTTCTTTTATTTTTGGTACCATTTTTTGGGGCAAATTTCATTGTAAAAGTAATTAGAATAGTTGTATTTTGTTTATTTGTACTTTGTAATTTGTTGACCAAAGGTGAAGAAAAGATGAGGACAACACAACAATTTTGGGCACCTCCTGCGCAGCTGCACGAAAACAGACTTTCCCGGAGATTGGCTATTCCGTTGGACCTGAAACCACCGCCAATATTTCCGCAACTCAGAGACCTACAACTTTACAGAAGGCGGGGAAGACCACCGAAGATTCCTTCAGTGACTTTTCGGGCCTTGAAGGCAGACTGAATTTTCTGGCAGATTGCATTTTTTCACAAAATGACGGCTTCTACTTGCCCATGAATGTCATGGGGGCAAGTGGGAGCCCATTGGGTTTATGTAGGCCCATTTGGGTTCATGTTGGCCCGTCCCCTTGCTTGACCCTTCGGTGCGTCGTGATGACTCACGTGACCGAACCTAGGATTTCATCGGTCGAGGTTTGCACAAAATTTGTTGCATGTTTTATTTATGTTTGTGGTTGTTTTCATTTCTATTAGATACAAGTAATAAAACAATTAAAATACGATTTTAGACACAAACAATAAAACATCCAAACTTTATATCATCTATGATTACTTGGTAATCATTAATGATTAATTTTTAATCTAAACTTGTATTTGAGATTAAACAAAGTTTAAATACGATTTGAACTTACACCTTAATAATCGTTACATGTTTTTACCGTTTATTAACCGACTTATGAAGTGGTATGAATGAAATACATGATTCATTCATATCTTAATAAAATTTTATCTTAAAATTTTCCATACCTAAAATTTAAGTCACGCCGTCCAATCGGTTGAAATCACTTGCTTCTATTTTTGATTTCACGTGAGACGTGGTTTGAATTTAGATCCGAGGTCATTATTCTCTACGCGTGAAACCTAGATCTATTTTGACATGATTTCACATTGGATGACTTAATCGAGTTAACGGTGAGACCTTGACTCGAGGCGAAGATGCGACAAACATGCCACTTGACCCTAGATGCTTGTTCACTAGGTGCCATGAAGTCCCATACCTCTAAGAGTTGCACTAGTAATGCAATTGTTGATCGTCACCTACCTATTGGATCTATCATCTCTAGCAGATCAACTGATGCGGTGATAGAAGCTCAATAGGATCTTAGCTTTTAATTAAAATTAATTGGGTAGTTAATTGATTAAAAGAAATTATTATTGAAAATACTATTTTTTGAACTTTGTGTGTTATACAGATAACAACAACAAATCAAAACCTAAGTATCTCCACTCTAAAATCAGTTCTTGAAAACTGACTAATATCAACTTTATCGACTGATATCGAACTCTAAGGATTGTCCTTAGAGATGAGAACAAGTTGATACACCTATAAGAGGCCTTACATGAGGCACCTCCTGCCAATTTTTCTGCTGCTGTTCGTCAAGCCTTTACCGAAACGTTTAACGAACACCAAGAAGTCGCTATCCTATGCTTGTGAGCATGAACCTCGAGATTCGAAAGAACTTCGAGGAACTCCCAACATATGACATGATAAGCGAGTTGAAAATGATATTTCAACAAAAAGCAGAACTTGAACTGTTCAAAACAGTTAAAGCATTCCACGCTTGCAATCAGGAGGATGGCCAATCAGTTAGCACTTACATCTTGAATATGAAATGCTATCTTGATCAAATGGAACGTCTTGGTTACCCCTTACCACAAGTTCTTGGAATGAGCTTGATTCTTACCTCACCATCCAAGGACTATGACCAGTATGAAAAGTGTTTTAAAAGTACATAGCATGGGGAAGACAATCGTTGATAACATGCTACGGTAATACTGGTTGAGCAAGGGTTACCCATTAATTTTCTAGCAATCAGGGAAGGTAAACCGCAAGCACAAGGCAAGAGTCTAGATAAGGATAAGCTAGTTTACTTTTACAAACGTACGATTCCCCCACCTGCTAAAAAGGAGCACCCTGCAAAGGATATTTCTTGCCATCATTGCGATGAAACTGGCCATTGAAGGAGGAATTGTCTTTCCTAATTGGCGGAGTTGATGAAGGACAAATGTGTTCTAGCTAGCACATTAGGTATCTTCATTATAGAACTCTATACTTTTCGTGATAAATCTTGAGTGTATGACACTAGTTGTGAAACTCACATTTACACAAATGTGCAAGATTAAAAGTGAAGTAGAAAGCTAAAAGAATGGAAGCTGTGATCTAATCCTTCCTAATGCGTTAATTATTGTTTTGAACAATTGTCAATTATGCCTTGTTTAGCTTTATCGTTTGTTGAATAATGGATTATGATATTTTCCTTTCTGAAAAATAACATGTTTTTATTACTTTTCCTTGTAATAGTATATTTGAAATTAATATGCATGATCCTAATTCAAACGACAGTTCTATATACATATGTAGCACTCAAGAATCCAAAACGGTTTGGATTCCATTTACCTAGAGTATTGTCATCTTTTCCACATAAACAAGAAATGCATTTTGATACCACAACTCGACGGGCTTCTTAACAAATGATTATGAATCATTTAAATGCCTCTCTTGTATATTATGGAAAGATAACAAGAAAGCTTTTCTCCCATGTTGGCGAAAGAGCTTAAAATCTACTTGGACTCATACATACTGATGTATGTGGCCCTTTTAGAACTAAGACTAGGGAAGGTGCCACCTACTTTCACTAATGATATCATTCGATGTGGTTATGTTTACTTGATTAAACATCAACATGGAAGCATTAATTATATCAGTCGCTATGGTTATGTTTACTTGATTAAACATAAGCATGAAATATTTGAAACGTTCAAAGCTTTCTAAAGTAAAAGTAGAAAATCAACTCGGCAAGACAACAAAGGCTTTCAGTCATGATTGAGGATGAAAGTACATGAGTCAAGAGTTTCTGGAT
This sequence comes from Calendula officinalis, assembly GCA_963853835.1. NCBI lineage: Eukaryota > Viridiplantae > Streptophyta > Magnoliopsida > Asterales > Asteraceae > Calendula > Calendula officinalis. The sequence goes on from OY970829.1 coordinate 43,464,669, forward strand.
CATCCCACACATCGTGAGATTGTCTCACAATTCACTCCTCCATACACTCCACAAGATAATGGTGCGTCTGGAAGGAGATATCGGACCCTGTATGACACGGTTCGGTGTATGATGAGTCCTACTACTCTTACACTATCCTTTTGAGGGCATGCACTGAAGTCTGCTGCTCGAATACTTAATATGGTTCCGACCAAAAGGTTAAAAAGACACCATATGAGATATGGCATGGGAAAGTCCCTAATTTGTCTTACTTGAAGATCTGGGGTTGTGAGGATCTCGTGGAACGAGACATGCCGAACAAACTTGAGCCCATATCTATCAAGTATATCTTCGTTACTATTTTACTTCCCAACTGAGAACAAATTGTTGTTACTCGGTATGCTGAGTTTCTTGAGAACAGTCTCATTTCACAAAGCAAGTGGGAGCACTATACACTTTGACAAGATTCAAAGCGAAGATGCACAACCTTCTGGTAACACTAGCAAATATCATTCTGAGGCTGGACATATAGATGTTAGACCCCAAAATGATGCTGTTCCCATTCGTAAGTCCGTAAGGACACCTCATGCACCTGGACGGTATAGATTTATGTCGATGCTGAGGAGCAAGTTTCGAGGATCATTATGAACCCCCTAACTATCAAGTTGCATTATCGAATTTTGAATTCGAAAAATGACTTGAAACTATGAATGCGAAAATGAAATCCATAAGAGACAATCAAGTTTTGGACTTAGTTGATCTTTCTCAAAACAGTAAGACTGTTGACATGGATTAGAATATACACACCTATAAATCTCTTCTAGTAACAAAAGTTTACACTCAATCCTACTGGATTGACAATGATGAAACTTTCTCGCCTGTTACTAAAGACATTAGGATTCTTATAGTCAAAGTAGTGTACTATGACTATGAGATTTGGTTAATGATGAAATCAAAACGTTTGTTTCACCTAAAACCCAAACTGAGCATGTGTATATATGAAAGCTAGTGGGAGCATTGTCGTTTCTCAAGTCATACCTGTTGATGACATGTCACTCATGTGAAACAATATACCTATGCTACAAGATGAAAATCCTGGCTTGGAAAATGTTTTGACATGAAGGATGATAAAAATACGACATACATACTTGGAGTAAAGATCGATAATGATAGATCAAAGCGGTTAATTGGTTTTAGTCAAAGTGCTTACATTGACGAAATTCTAAACGGTTTAGAATGGTACTCCCAAACGAGGAAATCCTCGTATGCCACACAATGTAAACTTGAGTAAGACTCAAGGACCTTCCACACCTGATGTGGTGAAGCGAATGAATGTAATCCCCTATGAATCGGCTATTTCATTCATCATGTACGCTGTAAGGAGCACTAGGCCAAATGTAACGTCCTTAAGGGACCTTACTAGAAAATACAGACAGAATCCACGAGAGAGTCGCTGGATTGCTGTTAAGAACACATTGAAGTATTTTAAAATACTGGATATATGTTCCTTGGTTATGGTGGAGATACCGAACTGAAACTAAGTATACTTGATATACTTATGTTGGTTTTGAAATAGGTCGTGGTGACGCTAGATCCTATTTACGAAGGTTCACTGCACTCGAATGATTTATCGAGATATGTGAAATTCGTACTATTAAAGTTCAAACAGATAACTAACTTGCTGACACTTCATCGAACTCAATGTCTTGTACCAAACATATTGGATATGAATGGAACATTGGACTTCGACAAGCTAGTAGTTTCATGTAAATCTTGTACCAAACATATTGGATAATGGAACGTTGAGCAGTTTATATTGGAATAATTTGATATATTTGATATGATCGTTTTTATATGAATATCTGCTGTGTTCTATATTTGCATGTTTATATCCTTGAATATTTACTGCGTTTTATATTCTAAATTGTCCATTGTCATTATTAAGACAAATCTGAGGGTATTGATGACATCATCTTAGTATGACTAAGGATGATGAAGTCAAACTCACATGTTGTTCATTTTGGTGCACAATTGGACTAACCCAACATATGAGAAATCACCACCTGGATTTATGTCACCAGTGAATCTCACAAAGGCTTTGTCGCTTATCCTCTGACTTGAGATGCAAGTTGGTTTGTGTGTGGAGTGCCAAACTTTGATGTGGTTAAACGCTGACCTGAATAAGGCTGCTATAACAACCATCTTCAAGTTTGATATTAAGCATATATCAAACACGTGTAGTCAATAAAGATTTTGTTCCTCCACAAGTTTGGATTAGATACTACTGGGCCCCTCGATGATTTGAATAGATGTTTGTACGGCCGTACCCAAAGGTAATCAAGATGAAACTTGATTGGTTTGGTAATCTACTTCAATGTATAGATCGAGAAACAGAATCGTTGAAATTTTAGATTGACATTAATCATTGTCTAAAATTCAACATGGTATCACTAACAAAAGGATAACTGATTGAAAAACTTTCAACCTGGACTTTTCTGAAACTCTCTCATATACTTCTAGGGGCATTGGCGGGTTGCTAGACTCTAACATTTGCTTGTATAACTACTTGATTGTTATGACGTGCGCAAGTGGGAGCTGTTGGAATATGTTTTACGTTCATGACATATAGTTATATGGCTAGACGCATGTGAGCCTAAAGGGTCACACACTTATACACCAAACACCATTTGATATATATAATATAATTAGGGTAATTATATTATTTATATAAACTATAGTTACCTGACTAGTTATGTTTTAATTAATTGTTAAGTTAAAACATATTAGTGAGTAATCTAAAGAATCAAAAGTACAAGGGGCTAAGTGTCATATCTCCTAACTTATAATTAGGGAATATATACTTAGCTTAGGGAGCAAGAAAAAAAAAATCCTAATCCCCTCCCTTTTGCCCCATACGGCCGAACACACAAGTTGTGTGGTTTCTTTTGGTTACGGATGTACGCATAAAACAACATGAGAAACAAAATAGATTGTTTTTGTTTTTGTGCATCTGAACGTCCGGAAAAGAGAAGGAATTTAATATTCCTTTTGTTCTTGATTCTTGTTCAAGGGACTAGCATCCCAATTGGTGTTCTGGATATGGTGTAGTGTGGATACCATTAGAGGTATTCTACATTGAATTCTTGGAGTACTTCATCCTCATTCATTAGTGTAATCAAAGGCTTCAAGGGTATGATTTTCATCCTAACTCTTTGATATTATTGCTTAATTACTTTATCAATATGTAGATCCGTTATTAGTGATTTATTAAATTATTTTCCGCTGCGTTTTACTTGATTAAACCGTAAATCACTAACAGTATTTATTTAATAATCGGTTTGAACCTGCCTTGCTAGAGGATCCTTGAATTGACTTTCGGCTAACATATCCAGATCAGTTGACCTTAGTATGCTAGGTTTGAAGGACCCCGCAAGTCCACTTGCCCGAACCCAACAAGGCCAGATTGTTCTCACCAACTCTTAAATTTTTCATTTATATTTATTATTTAGCAAAATTAGGCATGTAAACTAAAGACTCTTAACCTAACCTAATGTCCTCAGGAGTTAGCATTGCTAATCTTAATTTTCTAAAAGATCATTTTTATAAATTTTGCAAGACATTCAAATTTTCCAAGTTAAAAATGGTTTAATTAACGAGTAAAGAAAAAAAAATTAGATCGATGAAAAGCCATAAAAATTGACACATAAACGCTCGGTAAAATTTTGACCTTTAAAAATGAACTTTATTGTCCAAAAATTGTTTTCTAAGGTTTTGTGATGTATCTAAAAAAAATTCTGATTAAATGGTTGTGTATTTTATTTAGATGATTTAAATGAGAACTACAAAAATGGTGGAATCCACCCCCATGCCCACACTTAAAGAGTTGCGTTGTCCTCAATGCAATAAAAATTATGAACAAAAAGTAAAAAGGCAAAAGGGAACTTTACTCCCTGAGGGTATTTTGTGTTTCCGGGTAATGTTATTATCCAGAAGCTAGATCCATTTCCGAGCAATTCTATCGAGTTCCAAAGCTCATCACATTCTAACATAACAAAAACTAGAGAAACAAAACTAAAAGAAGTAACATAGATTAAAATAATATAAACAAAACAAAAGGACAAAAGTACGAAATTGTTTAAAGAATAATGTACAACCAAATCGAAATTGTATGAAAAAACAAAACCAAACACGGGGATCAATGGTCATCGAGAGGCTGTGTCGGGTCGTACTGGTGGAACCAGTCCTCAAACGTGGGGAAATGTGGCGGGCCTGACAAGTTCGAGCCCCAATATGGTAACGGGTGGTGGGCCTCGGCGGTGGGAGCGTGCCAGTGCTGGTATGCTTGGGTTCTCTCACCCTTATAATAGTTTATATTCAATTGTAAGTTCATGCCTCCTAGATATTACCGGATCCCGACAACCTCGGTCTGCAACCCTGCCATGCCTACCTGTAAATTTTGGATATAGGTCTGGAGGCCGGCCATCCTCATGTCGACTTGCTGATAAGATTGGTACAGGTCAAATGATGATGGACCCGATAGGGAGCCAGATGCTCCTGCATTCCCGTATCCGTGACCCATAACTGGTGGTTCCATTTCCCCCCATCTCTTCTTCTTCTACCTGTTGTTGCACCGGTTTCCTTTGCCTAGCCCGTCGAATATTCTCGGTGGACGGGTTATCTTCCCACACGTACCGTCCATGCTCTATACAATGTACCGCATTTCTAATTACCCCCATTCCATACATTTGATTATAATCTAGAAATCCCATTTCTTGCTTTGTCAGACTCAACCTCACCCGCGCTGTCAGAGTCACCGCTACTTTTGCCAGACGGGTAATGTATTGTCCTCCCGTGAAACCACTTTTCCCTTTGTGCCCCTGTTCTAGACCATTCAAAAATGCAGCAATAATGAGTGAGATGTTAGTGAGGCGATCTCTGTTTACTAGCTGGTACAATAGCCATACGCTATACATGTTCATCTTCTCGGCACCTTCTTTTCCCTATCGAATGGTATTTGTGATTATCCGCTATAAATATCGGTGTTCACTGTTTCGGATTTCATTACCCTTGGAGTGCCTTGGTTCCCAAACTCCCACGCCAATTTCGGCCCAAATGTGTTCCACATTTTGGGCCTCTTGGAATTCACCCCGGTTGAGATATTGAAGGAAGTGTCGGCTAGTTGTTTGGGCTTCTGTGTAATCCCCCAGATTGATTGCAAATTGGACTAAAGAGCAATGAACCCACTGGCTTGCTACTATATAATGAATGGATAAGGCTGTGGGTTCGTTGTGGGCTTTAACTGCTCCCAAGCGGTACGTGGTGAAGTATTTAAATACCAGCTCGGAGTAGACCGGTTCTCGTAAAGTAAAGGCAACTTCCCATGCATTGCATGTGAATAAAACCTGCCCTTCTCTGGCCCGAAGCTCACGAATCAAATAGGCCCGTATAGCTTCTTCTTTTCCCAAAGTTGCAAGTTGGTCCCATTTAGGGGTTCGGCCCACATGCACGTTTTTATGCATTATCTTGTTTCTTTTCTCTTCATAGTAGATTCTCGTGCTTTCGTTGCAGATAGAAGAGAATTCCTCAAAAACGTGATGAACTTCATTTTTGAGTACCAGTGGAAAACTGTCCCTGTGCATGGGAACATCAATTTCATCCTCAGATTCATCATCCGAGGCGGATGATGATGGAGTTGGAGAAGGCGGTGGTGGAGGTGCCCGTGAAGATGAGGCTTTAGTTGAGGATCTTGCTCGCTGCCAATCAAAAAATAGGAAAACAATAAGGTAATCTTAGAAGTGTTATTTAACAGAAATAATTAAAAGATAAATAAGGGAATTGATATAAGAATGTGTCAATTAACAACCCCAGTTTCCCTTACCCACACTTAGTTTTCAAACTAAGTGTGAAATTATGTAACACTTACAAGATTTTTGACAATTAAAATTTGTGAATTCTTTTACAAAATTATGATTTTTATATTGTGAAAAGCATGAACCCAGTTATTAAAAATAAGAAAATTTTGATCACAATGTAAATGTTTAACAAATATTTCTACTAATCATATCAAAATTGAAACCATCAACATAATGTGGAGAATTCACCAAGCCAAACCTAGTAAAATTTTCGGATTTTTGCATTATGTACACTAGTTCATATGAGTTTTCCCCTAAAAAGTCAATCTATGCCTAATAATTCGAAATTTATAATAGGGTTTAGTAAAAATTCGACTAACTAACCATCTATGGCTTCAATCTACCTAGAATCAAGAAAAAAAAGAAAATCCGAACTCCCCTTCTAAATTTTCGGACCAAGTAAGAAAAACCCCAAAACTCTAAGATTTGTACCCTAAAATATGGATTATATGAAGAAAAACGGAAGAAATCGGTCGGATTTGTGTGAATTTGGGTGGTGGTCGCCGGAAATCGTGCAAGAGGCTAGGGTTCTATTTGCCGCTATCTTGGGGAGATAGCGTGCTATTTCGCGCGACCACATATATGACCAGACTTGATGAGATAGCGAGACGCTATTTCTTTTCCATTCGTGATTTTGGGTCTCTGTTTGGATTCGAGTTGGGCAGATAGAGCCGCTATCTAGGATAGTGACGCGATCTGCAGATTTTTGAATTTTTTCATTTTTTATGTCTTTTTTAACGCAGAAACTAAACACGAGTTGCCTCCCGAGAAGCGCTTCATGGATTTACGAGTCTAGAGCTTGACTCGGTGCTGCTCTCCTACTTCTGTTTCTTCATCGAGGAGAGATACACAACCTCTCCTTGGTTTTGTTCATCACCCATTTCCTCGAAGTATAGTTTAAGGTGGTGACCATTTATGCTGAAATGATCACCCTTCTCGGTAACAAAGGTTGACATAACCAGATGGGTGTTGTTTGACAACCGTGTATGGACCAACCCATTTTGATTTTGGTTTTCCAGGTGAAAACTTATATCAAGATTGATAGATTAGGACCTTATCACCCGCCTCTAAACTTTTTCGAGTCCTTGACTTCTTATTGTGCAAATGTTTACCCATTTCTTTGTAAATCCGGGAGTTCTCATAAGCATGAAATCTTGCTTCATCGAGCTCGTTGAGTTGATGACTCCTTTCCGTCCCACCTAAGATGACATCCATGTTGCATTCCTTGATTTCCGAATAAGCTTTGTGCCTAATTTCAAAAGGAAGGTGACAAGCTTTTCCGTACACCATGCGGTATGGTGTGTATCTGGTGGTAGTTTTGAAGGCGGTTTGGAATGCCCATAAGGCATCATCAAGACGTTGAGACCACGTCTTGGGTTTTTTCAAAATGAATTTTTCAATAATTCTTTTCAAGGCTTTGTTAGTGTTCTCGACTTGACCACTCGTTTGTGGGTGATAAGCCGTTGAGAACCGATGGTAAACACCATATCGTTGGAGAGTTTTCTCCATGAGATGATTAGCGAAGTGGGTGCCACGATCACTAATAAGAGCACTTGGGCATCCGAAACCACAAAATAAGGATCTCACGAAGTTAACTACCACTCGGGCATCATTAGTCTGTAATGCTTTTGCCTCGGCCCATTTGGAGACGTAGTCAACCGCCACAAGTATGTACTTGTTTCCGTGAGAACTTGGGAATGGTCCCATGAAATTGATGCCCCACACGTCGAATATCTCACAAACTTGGATGCCATGTTGGGGCATTTCATCCCGTTTGGAGATGCTTCCGGTTCATTGACATGCATCACATGTCCTGACTAAAGTGTGGGCATCTTTGAAGATGGTTGGCCAGTAGAATCCCGCATCTAATACTTTCCGAGTGGAATAGTTTGGTCCGAAGTGACCTCCGGTAGGTCCTTTATGACATTCGTTGACAATGTCCTTTGCTTGATCACCGGAGACACATCGTCTATTCATGAGATCGGCACCAACTCGGAAAAGATATGGGGGCTCCCAATGGTAATGCTTAATATCTGAAAAGAACTTCCCCTTTTGTTGATGGGTCATCCCTTTTACAAGAACACTCGCCGCTAGATAATTTGCAAAGTCAGCGAACCATGGGTCATTTTCATCGGTGTGTTGTAAGCATTTACGGCCTCGAGGAATTCTTCAGGAAAGATATCATCAATCTCATTCTCATTAAACTCCTCAAGATGAGGGTTCTCGAGACGGGATAGATGATCCGCAGCAAGGTTCTCCGCCCCCTTTTTGTCCTTAATCTCAATGTCGAATTCTTGTAGGAGAAGAATCCAACGAATGAGTCTTGGTTTAGCGTCTTGCTTGGCGAAGAGGTACTTCAATGCAGAGTGATCCGTATAGACAATTGTTTTAGATAGAATCAGATAAGGACGGAATTTGTCAAATGCGAAAACCACAGCTAAAATCCCAATCGGGAGATACCATGATAGGAGCATTTGTGAGACGGTCTTTCAAAAGATCGAAGGCCTCCACACACTCGGGATCAAACACGAAGGGTGTGTCCTTCTCAAGAAGATGAGTCATGGGTAGGGTTATCTTGGAAAAGTCCTTGATAAACCTACGGTAAAACCCCGCATGACCGAGAAACCTTCTCACTGCTTTGACATTTGAGGGCGGAGGGAGTTTAGAAATAACGTCGATCATGGATTTATCGACCTCCAACCCTTCTTTAGAAATTTTATGTCTCAATACGATGCCTTCACGCACCATAAAGTGACATTTCTCCCAATTAAGTACGAGATGTGAATTCTCGCACCTAATGAGAACACGCTCGGGACTGTCGAGGCACGAATCGAAGGAATTTCCAAAGACTGAAAAGTCATCCATGAAAACTTCCATACAATCCTCGATCATGTCTTGGAAGATGGATGTCATGCACCGTTGAAATGTGGAAGGTGCATTACATAACCCAAATGGCATTCTTCTATATGCAAAGGTACCGAACGGACATATGAAGCTGGTTTTCTCTTGGTCCTCGGGATCGACGGGGATTTGAAAGTAGCCATAGAAACCGTCCAGAAACAATAAAATGGTAGAGGAAAGTGATCCTTGTGAGTTGCATCATTGAGTTTTCGATAATCAATGCACACTCGCCAGCCCGTGACAGTTCGAGTTGGAACAAGTTCGTACTTATCGTTACGAACAACTGTCATCCCTCCTTTTTTTTGGAACAACTTGTACCGGACTCACCCATGGACTATCTGATATGGGATAGATGAGACATGCATCAAGTAGTTTTAAAACCTCCTTTTTGACCACATCTTTCATATTCGGGTTCAACCTTCTTTGTCTTTTTACACTTGGCTTGAAATTGTCCTCCATGAGGATTTTGTGTGTACAGAAGATAGGGTTGATTCCCGGTATGTCCGCGGTTTTCTAGGCAAGAGCCCGTTTGTGAGATTTCAAGATTTTCACTAATTGGGTTTTTTCAGTAGAGGATAGGTTCGAAGAGATGATGACTGGCAGTTCAGATTCTCCTTGTAAGAAAGCATACTCTAGGTGGTCAGGTAACGGTTTAAGCTCTAAGGAAGGAGGGTCCTCTAGACATGTTTTGATTCGGAGATTTTTTTCAGGGTCGAATTTTTCAAAATCATCTTCATTTTCCTCCGAATCCTCTTCGTCAAGGCGAAGTAATTCCTCGAGCTCTGAGAGATCTTGGATGGATTCGGGAGAGTCTAGAGCGACATCACCATGAATAGTGATGTCATCACAATCTAGGTTGAGAAATGAAGTGATTTCCTCCTCCATGCACACATCGATGATATCGATGAAATTGCATGTATCATTGGAAGTAGAAGTATGTCTCATCGCTTCCTCAATGGAGAAAGTGACTCGGTCATTTCCAATACCTAAACTAAGCTGTTTTCCGGCCACTAAAATAATGGCACTTGCGGTGTTCAAAAATGGTCTCCCTAAGATAAGAGGGACGTTCGGCTCTTCTGGTATGTCTAAGATTACAAAATCGGCCGGAAATATGAATTTATCGACTTTCACTGGGATGTTTTCTTCTATGCCTAGCGGGTATTTGAATGAAAGGTCGGCTAATCTAACCCTCATCCTAGTCGGTTTAAGATCTGTTAATCCTAGTTTAAGGTACATCGACAAGGGCATTAAACTTATGCTAGCTCCTAAGTCCGCTAGTGCTTTACAGGGTGGTAAATTATCTATAAGACAAGGTATTATGAAACTCCCTGGATCACCCTTTTTCGGTGGCATATTTGATAGGAGGATAGCTGAGCATTCCTCACTTAATACTGCTGAAGACGCTTCCTCCATTTGTGTCTTGCTAGAAACCAGATCCTTGATAAAATTTCCATAGTTCGGCATCCCTGCTAACATGTCAACCAAAGGAACGTTAATGCGCACCTGTTTAATCATGTCAACAAACTTACCGTATTTTTCTTTAAGTTCTTCCTTCCTCAACCGTTGAGGGAAAGGAACCTTTGGTATGTATGAGTTTGTTGCTTCTGGGTTAGTAGACCTGTGCATCTCCTTTGGTTTTGTTGCTTCCGGCTCTCTTGTGATTTCGATCTTTTCCATTGCTTGCTCCTCTTCATCAATCAATGTCTCCTTAGTAACCTGTTCATCAGAATATTTTTCATGAGTATTTTAAACAGGTGAACTTACCGTTCTACCACTTCGAGTAATGATAGCTTTAACATTTTCAAATCCTCGTTTTGGATTATCTTCTGTTCTGGGTGGTAGACTGCCTTGCGGTCTTTCTTGTAATGCTTCGGCCATCCTGCCCATGTTCCTCGCTAAGCTCTGAATTGTTGCTTGCTTATTTCTGATAATTTGATCTTGCTCCTCAGCTTTCTTGTCCTGCTTTTCCATAAACTTCTCAAACATGATTTCCATTGAGGACTTTGATCCTTTACCTGCAACATTATCTCGAGGTGGTTGGTTTGCTTGATTATCACGTTGGAAACCAGGGGGTTCGATTGTCGAGGGGGGTAATTGTTATTTTGTTTATTGTTGTTATAACCTTTGTTGTTGTTATTGTACCCCTGGTTGTTGTTGTACCCTTGATTTCCACCTTGATAATTATTCCGATACGCATTGTTGATATAATTCAACTCCTCGTCTGTTGACATGGGTTGCTGTTGTGTACAATCTTTGGTGAGATGTGGTCATTTACATTTATCACATCCAACCTTTATGGCATGTAAACAACTAGTTATTTTATCTAATTTACATTCAAATACCCGTTGGTTGTTTTTAATTGCGGCCACTTCATCATTCTGTCTATCATCAACCAAATTTACTGATCCAAATCGTCTATCGGTCTGCCATTCCATACTGTTCATGGATAGGTCATCAACGAGTTGATATGCTTGGGTTGGGGTTTTGTACATGAATAACCCACCACTTGATGAATCGAGGAGGGAACGAGATGTGTAATCTAATCCCGTATAAAATATGTGTAGAATGTTATTTTTCTCGAACCCGTGGTTCGGGCATTTCCTCAATAGGCCTTTTATCCTTTCCCAAGCAACCGTTAACTTTTCACCTGAATCCTGCATCAAAGCCATAATATCAGTTTTCAGTTTGTCAGCCTTAGCAGGTGAAAAATAACGAGTAATAAAGCGACTTCGGAATTCATCCAAAGTCGTAACTGACCCTGGCTCTAACGATTTAACCCACTCTCTTGCATCCCCAGTTAACCTGAAAGGAAATAATCTGAGTCTCATGGCATCCAACGACACGTCTCGTTGTTTGAATAGCTCACAGATTTCTAGAAAGTTTTCAAGATGTCTGTTAGGATCATTGCATAATCTGCCATCGAAGTTCAGATCCCGCACCATACTAAGGTATTGACCTTTAATCTCGAAGTTGATATTGTTTAGTTCTGGAACTGTGATAGATGGAGTAGGGGCAGTTGGTGATGTCTGCCTAATATTCCACATGGGTTGCTCTTCTTGAGGTTGTCGTTGGTCGCCCATCTCAAAAATGGGGTTTTCAATTGGTTGAAAGTTGATTGACTCTAGGTACCGTGTTGCTAAGACTGCTCTACGTCGCTGGCGAAGAAGTCTCTCTGGCTCAGAACACGATGATATCGGATCGGAGTCAGAGCTACGGGTCATACACCTGAAAACACTTAAAGCAAATCGTAAAAACGCAACAGCTTAACAATTTGAATGAAAACCATACAATGAATAAAAGCAAATTAAATAACTTGTTTAGGAATAAATCCCTAGACAAGGGTCGATTAAAAGATTAGTTCTAAATCACTAATCACGCAACTGTTCCCCGGCAGCGGGGCCAAAAACTTGATGTGTGAAAACCAGTTATAAAATAATCACCTAAATACGCCTTCTCTAGATTACCACATTCTTAGGCAAGTATGACCTAATCATGAGTAATACAGTTCAGGTAAGTACTTCGGGTATTCGTTTCCGCAGGAAACATTTAAGCTGACTAAATAACTTAAAACTAATGATTTAATCTAAAGGAATGCATAAAACAGGGTTTTTGATTTTAAACTAATTAATTAAAGAAACTGATTAAAAGTGACTTTAAACTTTTAGAAAATGAGACAACTTGACAAAGTGGTAAAACCGTGTTCAACAAAAGAGAGAGAATATTCAATATGATCGATTCCGTCTAGGTCTAGGTTTGATAGGATAGGTCCCGATTTCATTGGTATTCTAGAAGTGAAGGAAGTAGTGGTCTCCAATTCCCTATAATGACCTTACTATCACTCTTAAGATATATTTTCCCAAAGGATCATACTACGGTCACACTTCGGTTTGTTAATTATATCTAGGCTCGGAGTTCCGTGGCCTTCTAATCTAGAATGTGGTCATAACTAAGATTACACTTCTGGTTTATTATAGGTTAAATGATGTTTAAACTCAATTCCCTAGATCTAGTGAATTGCTAACTACGTCACCGAGATGAAAAGTTAAGTTAATTATTAACTAGAATTTCTAGTGATCAATCAACAAAATAATCAATAATCAAATAGATCAATCAATCAGATTTTAATAGCAAACCAAAAGGGTCTTTGATATAAAGAAACAAATGTTCAAAACCAATATTAAAATCCTAAAAATACCAAACCTAAATCCTAGATTTCATCTAATCATAGCGAATATAAGATGATTAGCACATAGACATGCTAATAATCATCAAACAAACGCAAGAAATTAAAAACATAAACATAGTATCGAATAGAGACAATAAAAACCAATGTTTAAGCTTTAGAATCTTGATGTTGAGAGCTCCAGGGTTCTTATTTTTGGCTGCCACAACGCTAGGTCAAAAAGTTGTTAATCTGGATCTGCAGTTTCGCTTAAATAGGTGTCAGATCGCGTGAAATCGCGTCGCTAAGTCCACTTTCGCGTCGCTATTGGGAAATCCCGCGTGAATTCGCGTCGCTATCTTAGAGATAGCGACGCTATCTCTTCTTTTCTTGGGCGAACAGAGGCTCGAAATAGCGTTTTGTTCCAAAATAGCGAGGTGAATAGCGTGACAGATAGCGTCGCTATCTGTAGATAGCGGTGCTGTCTTCCTCAGTTTCTGGGATTTCCATTTTCTTGTGCCGTTTTCACCCGTTTTTGTCACTTTTTCTTCTAGAGCCTGAAAAATTCAACAGAGACTATTTTTGAGTGATAACATCGTATTCTAATCAATAAACATACACAAAAAGAGGAATACTGGCATATAAATATATGTATAAATATGCCAATATCAGACACATTTACCCTTACTCTTACTTTTAAACATAATTAAATTTACTTTAATGAATATATGTGGGACCCATCATCCACTACCTATCCAATTTAATTTAGTTAACCTTCATTATCATATTTTACTTCAAAAACCGTGAACTCTAAAGTGTATCACTTATTTTGAGACGGAGGAACTATGAATAACTTTCAATATATATAAGCTAAAGAAATTTAAAAAGAATCGTTGTAATAATATACTTAAATTTATACTAACGTCATACACTGATAGTTACTTAAAGAAAAATAAATTATTATGAGATAACATTAAAAAGACAATTAATCACATCAATCGATAAAATGGAGACACAAATAAAAATAACTGAAAATTTTTTACCATAAATAATTCAAATGATGTTGAATTATAATTTTGAATTAGGGGTGAGCGTGGTCCAGATGCTGAGAGGAACCAAAACGGATTGAACCGAAATCGAAAATGATGTATTTTCAAAACCAAAACCGAACCGATTACATGTTTTCGGTTTCGGTTCTGTTTTTTTAGCCTAGATGCTCTTCCCTTTCGGAAAGCTGAATCGAATCAAACCAAAACGAAAATGATGAATTTTCAAAATTAAAACCAAACTGATTATATGTTTTCGGTTCAGTTTCGGTTGGGTTTCAGTCGATTTTCGGTACGGTACGGTTTTATCCGGCCCAAATGCGCCCTACTTTGAATTGTTCATTTGAATGGTAACCATTCCATTAAAATGGAATTACGTGATGAGAAGGCCCATATTTTTGTCGTCATGAAAAGTTTCGTGAATATTATTATCATCTTGAATCTATCGAAATAATTCGTGAATATTATTATCATCTTGAATTTGTCAAAATAATTTATGTAACGTTATTTTTAGGTTAATTGTATTTTATTAATTTGTTACATCTTAATATTTAATTACTTTTTTATATAAAATGAAAAGAAGATTAAAAAAAGTGTCATCTTTAATTAAAAAAAAAGCTGGCATATTTTTCCAATGATTAGAATCGGTAATGATATACTTAGACCAAATTCAAATTTCAAATTCAAATAAATGAATAGTTCAAATGTTCAAATCAAACTTTATGGTTTATGAAAATGATGTTATTCCAGTTTCTTATGGTTTCTTGCATCTACTATTATTATTGTGTATCAATTCTTGATTCTCATTGATTAACAAGGTGTGTATATGTACACAATACAAGGCTATAAAATAGGAAAAGATTACAATCAAATCACTATATATTTATCTACAAATCTAATTCAAATATAGTAATCAAGGCATATTAAGGTGCATGGTATTGAACGCTGCGTCTAGCTCTGTTGGAGTCATCGGGTTGCCTTGCATAGGGTACGGTGCACCCATGTAGTGAGCCTATTGCGGAGTATTCGGGTGCGGACCAAGTAGACCATGCTGCTGAGTCGGTGGGGCAGTGGGATATGGGCATGGTGGTGGCGACCATGTGTTACCTGGAAACCAAGGAGATGGCGGATACGAAAATTGTTGCTGATAATTGTAAGCCGAGTACGATTGACGACCGCCACGTCCACGACCACGACCACAGTATCCGCCACGGCTGTTTCGATCTTGAGAACCGGATGAGTGGCGGACCGAATTTTCAGCGGTCAAGTTATCTTATTTTTGAGTCAATAGTGCTTGCGAGATGTGGTTCTCTTGTTTAGATCTCCGTGTTTCCTCGAGTATAAGTTGAGAAGAAGCCTTAATGAAACTCGGTAGGGGATCGGTTTGCTGGATAAATGTAGCAATGGTGTCATATTCTTTTGGGAGGCCGGCAACGAGTTGCAACACCATCTTAGCGTCGGAAACGCGTTGTCCGACATTAGCAAGTTTATCGGACAAACTTTTGATGCGATTACAGTAATGGGTTGCATTGGAGAAGGCAGCCATACGGGTGCTATTGAGTTGTTCTTCGAGGTAAACGGCACGAGTTGCACGGTTGTCCTGAAAAAATTCGACTAGACGATTCCACAGTTGCTGAGCCGTTGCTCCCGGTTTCATAACGGATTGCAGAAGCTCGGCGGAGATTGTTGCAAGAATCCATTGTTTAACTATAGCATCGAGACAGGTCCAAGTAGGGTTATCGATGCCGGCAAGTCTTGGTGTATCGGGGTGAATGTGATCTAAGACATCATACGCACAAGCGTGTATATGAAACAATTCAACCCACGAAGCATACCTGCGTCGTCAGATTGATCGAGAATCAAAGGAATGGTGTTCTTAATGTTGTTGACACCAAAAGCCGGATGGAAGGCTGGTTTAGCGGGGTTTGTTGGGGTGAGATCGCCCATTGTAAAATTTTAATTGTGGAATTGGGAAATCTTTTGCGAACAGTACGAATATTAATTAGTAGGTTTTTTTTTCTATTGTGAACAGTAAGGAATAAGGTTGAAGCAAAGAGAAGAAAATAAAGAGAGTAAAGGTTGAAGCACGTGAGGAAGAAAAGCTACAAATTCCCAAATAACTCGAGCGGATTTTGACAGAGAAAAAGGGTGTAAATTTGCAGGCGGCTAGGTTGTATGTATTTTGCTATTGGTTGGTTGGTTGAGAAGTCAACAATGGCTTGCTAACTTAAAAAAAATGATGAAGACAATAAGCAATTAGAATGGGGGAGGCAGTAACAACTATTCCAATTCGAAGAAGAAGCTATGGTGATTTCAAGGTACGGCGATTAGGTTTTGGGTGGAGGGAATATTGAGGCTCTGATACCATATTATTGTGTATCAATTTTTGATTCTCATTGATTAACAAGGTGTGTATATATACAAAATACAAGGCTATAAAATACGAAAAGATTACAATCAAATCACTATATATTTATCTACAAATCTAATTCAAATATAGTGTCTAACAACTCTAAATGTCTATTTTTATGAATTAAATCATTACATGGGTGAAATTTACAAATTAGTTACATTGATAACATGTGATTGTAGATGGAACTATATAACCCGACCAACCCATTCAGCTCACCCCGAAAAATCAGAAACCTGACCAACCCGAACAACCTGATTCCTTATATGGTCAGGTTTCGAGTTAGATTTTATTCACTTCAATCCCGACGGGCCTAAACTGATAAGAGCCTAATATGACCCAATAACCTGATTTATTATCCCTAAAAACCACCATATCACCAAGACATCAATCCTCTCCCTATTTTTCTCGTGACACACATAAAACACATATCTTTTTCCTTTTCTGACCACTGTCGCCTACGTACACCACCAATGTGCCGCCAAAGTAGCCCAGTCTCTTTCTATGTATCTATCTCTCCCTCCCCAAGCACTCTTTGTCTCTAATAAAGCTCTTTCTTACCTCGCCAGAGTGCTGAAGAAACCCTAATCACCAACATCATTATACCTCAATCCACCACTTTTTCTTTTGTGAAGCTCTCTTGTCTACTCTCTCCACCCGCATATGCCTTCTCTCACGTTTGCACATCCATATAAGGAAGACGCTGGTGGGTTAGGTTTTTTTGGATCTCGATTTAGGCATTTGTTGGTAAATTAAAATTTGGGGGGGGGGGGGGGGGGGTGGGGGGGTTCATGACAACCCTCGAAAATGGAATATACTTTGTACACGGCCATGTGTGTGTCAATTCACTATTTCTTAATCAATCAACGATGAAACTAATTTTATGATCATAAGTCTAGCACAAGTCCGCTGCATGTTATCTCTATCTATAATAAAAGAAAGGATTACATGTCACCTAATCGTTTTTACAACAACTTAAATTAAAATTAGTGATAAATACCATATCTTTTTACAACAACTTAAAATTAACATTTAAAATATATAATCTAATTGTTTATCTTAAATATATATTATAATTTAAAAACATGAACTTTAAATCAAATTTTTTTATACTTACGATAACTGAACAATTTAATATATTATAAAACACCTTTTATTTAATTAAAATAATAATTTAAAATTAATTTGATAATTTAATATATTACTAATAATGTAATTATAACAAGCGTCATAATTATCCCATTTTACTAAATCTTTTGTATTTTGAATTTCACTAATAAATATGATCTCAGTTATATCAGTAATTAATATTCCGAGATGATCCTGATGTTGGCAATCGGGCAAGTAACAAATAACATTTTACAAATTTTTTTAGATATCATACTTCAACTCCTGTTGACCCCACTGCTCTAAATATTTGACTTTTATGTAGATTAAGTAAATGTAGAAAAATGGGTTTTGGTTAAATGTTAATTTTAAATTTGAGGCGGATCAACGTTAATATTTTTTATTAATTCCATTTGAACTTAGTAAATGTTTTAATGTATGTAATACGGTTATAAAAACTGTACTACTGGAAATTAGATCTATTACTAGCAGGATACCCGCGCAATGCGACGGCGGGTACCCTGTGATTATCTTTGACAACGATCAATTTGTTCGGTGGTTGTGGCGGTAGTGATGATGGTAGACGGTTGTGGTCGCGAAATGTGAAGTGGTGATGGATGGTGGTGTTGTTACATTATCAGATAAGTTTTTTCAATTTACCAACTTAATCAATTCTTAATAAAACAAAACTAAAATCGACATATTTTTCTATATATGTATATATATTAAAATTTCAAGGTCGCCTATGATTTTAACAAGTACATGTGGAGCAATTCCATATTGTTGATAGGTTTCTTTATGGTCTGCTGCAATTTGTTCGTTTGTTACGGACTCGTTGGGTCGAGATTAAACCATGTGGACCCAGGTTGGAACCATCTCACCATTATCATTGTTGTACTCGATTGTAACTTGCACCTCACTATCAGGTCGTAACCATGCACAAGTCTTGTTTTTTTTTAACCTCGGTTAGTTTAGCACCGACCTTGGTTGCAAGAACTTGGTTGCACGAATTTCTTCATGCTTTTTGGTTAAGTAACCCTGAACAACTTGAGCTTTGTTGCTCAATATTTTAACTAAACCATTGAGTTTGTAAGCATCGAACTCGATAAACCCATTTGATAAGTGATGATTTTCTTGAGAAATTAAAGATTCTTGAGTCATTTTTGCTCAAACAGGAACCATAGCTTTTGCATAACTCCATAAACCTCTTCCAAAAGACCACAACCTCTTCCAAAAGACCACAATCTTGCCTAACTGCAACCCACATTTTTCTTTCCAGCATACCATAAGGACATGAGAAATTTATCTCAATAGCATCCTATAAAAAAATATTCTGAACATGTAAATTTTAAATTGGCCACATGTTGGGCTTAAAACAAATTAAAAAATATCACAAGAGATGGCAAAATCAAAGAGCAAAGGGTAAAAAGTCAAAAAAGGGGTCATATAACAACATGATATATATTAGAATTTATGACAGGCTGAGTTATGGATATATGGATAATTGGAGGGTACCTTTTTTTTGATATAAGAAGTCTAGCTAGAGAAGAGTAAGTTTTGGTCTCAATGCAGCTCGTTGATTTCCTCAATCTTGAAAACAATAAAGCTGCAGTTTTAAACAATTCATTAATTCACTAAAATGAATATTTTTCAGTTTTCACAATGCAAAGTGAAATTGATGTAATATGTTCAACCGCGATAAATGCAACGAATGAAATTGATGTAATATGACTCTATAGGACTAACAAACTTCTAGGACCTTCGCCTGTGGGTGTTCCAACAAACTTCAATGCCTTCTCATACTGAAATACTCCGTATTAAATAATTTAGATGTCAAGCATTTTTATTAAAAAATATAATACTAACCATTACTAATCACAGGTCTTAAGTCAACAACCGTCTTCCAAAGGATCTTCCAGTTAGCTGTTCATACTAATTATTGTAAGACAACACAAGTTGTTGCTGATAGTTTTCCTAAACAGCATACAACAATAATAATTAAAGTCCATAAATAGAAGGGGGAAAAATACCTGCTATTAATTTTGATGGTGTTTAACGACATAATTAGTTTGTTGGTTTGAATCGTACACAGCCTCAGTATGTGTTTGAGAGTCCGTGTCTAGGCCTCACAATTTGTTGCTCCTGCATAAATACATCATTCTTAATTAACAACTTTATCATATTTGATTCAATGAAGAAATCTGAATTGAGATCACTTATATTTGCGGCCATATATATCGCCAAACTGATGCAAACAAAAAAATAAATAAATCAACCACCCAAAGCCAAAACTAAACCTAATTTTTTGTTAATCAGGGCAGTACCTTGAAGGTGCAGTCACATACCTTGAAGGTGCTTGAAGGAGCCTTGAAGGTGCAGTCACATACCTTGAAGGTGCAGTCACCGTCACGGGTGCTTGAGGAATCAATTTCCAGTCACCGGAGCCACCAAAATACCAACTATGACACACAAATCACAACATCGAGACCCATTACACACAGGCATGAGTAGGTGCCACTGCAGTCGAATTTCTCATCGTCATCAACCGTTTCAGTTTGGGTTTCTTCTTCAGGTGGTCATGTTGGTTCGGTTGAATCATATGAAGAAATTGTAGTGTTTGAATTTGGACGGCTGTGAAGAATCATTAGGGGTTATTGATAATTGGCATCGTGCGTGTTGGGATATATGAATTGATTGTCCTTTCCGCTTCCGTCGATTGGAATAACCGACGAAGATTTCAAGATTTTTAAATTCAGAACAATGAAAGTACAAGGAATATATCCAATCAAACGTAAACTTGGTCATATTGCTTGATAGCGCAGTTGGTTAGTTTGCAATGCCAATAAGCTTGTGTTTCCGAGTTCAAATCCTAGCTGTTGCTTTAATTTTTTAAACGTAGTTCAAAATCCCAAAATAGAAATAAATTGGCTTAATTTTCAAAAGTCTATTTAGGGAAAAGTCCTAAATACTTTATAAGTAGTAAAGATTTGCAGGAATGAACAATTTTGTCCAAATTGAATAAATTAAAATGTAAAATCAAAATAATCATATAGTTATATGTGGTAATTTCCTATTCAAATTTTGTCATTCTTTCAGTTTATGGGACATTTAGTTGTAGAAATATGTTAAAGTTTCTTAGAAAGTCTACAACACAAACTCAAAAATATAAAATGTGTTAAAATTGGACTACAATTTTACTAAATTCTATGTTTTGATAGTTTCTAAACCTCTAAACATTTATATGTAGAAGTCAAAGTCAAACTGAATAAAAAAAAAGTTAGAAGGACAAATATTGTGATCAGATAAACAAAATTGCTCCTCACTATCTATTGAAATGTTCAAGTGATTCAATAACCTTGGTATTTTCTTGATTTATATGAAGTTTGTATTTTTGTATTTTGTATTTTTGACACAATACAAACCTCTCTTTTAATATATTAAATTTTTATAAGCCACCCGTGATTTATCACGGGATATAAGCTAGTATTTCATATTTAAATCATGTTCAATTCAATGTCGATTTATAACTCATTATAAATCCGTGATTTATTGGTTTAATCCTCGTATCAATTTGTTGAGACACAATTGTTGGTGACCTAGTTACATTGCTCATTCAAATTTTATATTATTATTAGGGTATAATATAATCATAACTAATACTCCCTCCGTCCCACAAAAAACTTCCTATTTCACCATATATTTTTGTCCCACAAAAAACTTCCCATTTTACATTTGATGGGCTCCACATAATAAAATACTATTATTATTAATAACTCCACCACTAACTATCCAATAACTATCTTTCTCTCTCCAAACCAATCTTATATTTTAATTAAAATTATTATCAATGACCCCACCACTAACTATCACCTTAAATCTTGTGCCCAAATGAAATGGGAAGTTTTTTGTGGGACGGAGGGAGTAATTTGTATGAAATTAATCCACGAAAAGTTAAAATGTCTAATTAAACACTTACGAATCAAATTTCTCGTAAACCATAATTTAGCTAATATAAAATTATGCATCAAAATACCAATTGAGATCCAAATAATATTTAGTTATAAGATAACATTCATGAACCATTAAATCTGAAATAAAAACCTAATGTACATAAGGAATCCTAACGAACTAACACCTAACCAATAATTCCAATTATTGCGTCAACGTATACTACCTTTGTATCAACGACAGCAAAACTATTATTATCTTTATCTTTTCTTTATTACTATATTTAATGGGCGAATGCCCTTCTGCTTTTAGTAGGTCTTAATTTCTGCCTTCCATTTTCGGCGGGTCTTAATTTCAAGAATTCAAAACAAAATGCATTGGTCGTGATTCAAACCCGTGACCTCCCGAAGGTCATCCAATATAGATGCCAACTCATCTATGATGATTATTGTGAACATTTCCCGACTTGCCTGCTATATCCTTATATTCTGTTCATTTGAAACGGATTATTCTCCTTACCATATATAAATTAACTCTCAATTAATTGATTGATTCAGTTATTCTGAATTAATTCCCCATTAAATATGTGGTTATGGGAAACGAAAAAAAATGTCACGAATTCATCGATTTCCAATTAAATGTAATACGTTTAATTTAGCAATTCAACCAAATTAATGGGTTTTTTGAAAAAAAAAATCCATAACTAGGGAGAGAAGAATTTCCCATTTCCTATTTAATGGGTTCTCACTTTCACAAAGCATGCCAGCCTTTTTTATACCACATCTTCCAACTTACAAACAAGGTACAATGCTTTCAATCTTTAACTTAATTATTCATTTTTATGGATTATCATTTCAAGTAAATAACGAGAAGAAGTTTGTTTACCAATATTTACTCAGCGCGATCCTGCGGGGAATTTTTATATGATGTACAAAAAATGTATGTTGGTATTCGTACAACCATAAAACCGTATTCTCAATAATTTGGGTATTATAAATAATTTGAATTGTAAAATTAAGTTGGTAAATGTTATATTAATAATTTACATATTACAATATTTAATTTATGTAATAAAATTGTTAAAAAGAGAAAAAGAAGTTAAATTGTAACTACTGAAATTTAATTATAATAAAGAGAAGGTAAATTGTAACTATTTATAAAGTCAACATTCAAGTTAAGATGAAGTTCATCCATACCAACTCCAGCGCTACTAACAAAACATATTGTCGCCCTAAAATTATTCAGCTTAAAAAAATAATTACAATCCGGTTACAAAGAAAAAGAAATATATGATATGTTTGAAAAAGAAAAAAATTATGCGAAAAGAAGAATAAAAATATTTAGTATATGGAGAAAAGTAGATGATTGCTATAACTAATAAAAAATGATATTGTTCTATGAAAAGAAAAAGAAATATATGATATGTTTGAAAAAGAAAAAAATTATGCGAAAACAAGAAAAAAAATATAAATAAGTATATGGAGACAAAGTAGATGATTGCTATAACTAATAAAAAATGATATTGTTTTAAGAAAACGTTTAAGAAAATCATCATCAGAAAAGTCAAAAACAACGGTAGATTTTTTTTATTTAAGTTACTATTCATCCTCGATGAGAATTGTTATTATTAGAATAGAATTACAGACCTTTTATAAGCAACCTGCATATGTTATTGCACACGACTATTACATATAACAGGTGAATGCGAATAATACATGTATTGCTGAATATAAAACTTGTTTGATGAATGATTGTATGTCAATTCAAAGACTGAAGCAGGTTTGCATATATAAAATACAAAACGTATTAAACAAACAACTATGATAAAAAAAAACATAATAAGCGTTACCTGCATGTATTACACCTGCATTAAGGTTTATCACACAACTTGAATAGTTGATTAAAAAACAGAATCTATTGTTAAATATATTGAAAAATGAAAACAATATTGTGATGAAGAAAAAACGAATTTTAACAATCATATTAAGAGTTACATTTGAAGAATTTACTACGACTAATTATGAAGAAAATATATCGACCGAAATACTAACAAAATTTCCTGATATCACGATTGTATAATGATTATTATATTTAATTTGTTATCAAAATTTGAAATATTTTCCTAAAATAATAGTGTATATTCAACCGGTTTTGAATAATAGTAGATAATAGCATATTTTGATTATAGAAAGGATGCATTAATATTAGGAATATAATTGCCCTAATTAATACACATAAACAACCGTATATATCATTAGGAAACGAGATAATTGCCATTTTATGGCACAAATAAATTGCTTATTTTTCGGAAATTAATTTTATTTTATTTGGTTGCTTAATATTCTGCAAATCTAGGAACTGAATTGAAGCGGGAAAAGATTTAAAGGTTGCCTAAATAGCTGACACGTGTCAATTTGGGGTTCTAATAGAGTGCCATCACGTGTCAAATCGGTTGCGAGGCCGGCGCAAGGCTGGCGCGAGGATTGATGGGTTTGGGGACTCCGTGCATCTTCGCGACGCGAAGATGGCCTTCTCGACGCGAGGACTGCCAGAACAACTTAAAAAGTCCGGTTTTTTAGGGTTTTTCTCATTTCTTTCAACCCTAAACTTGTGCAACCGATTTGTGGAGAAGAAAGGGGGCGATTATGGTGTTCTTGGGCATAAATCTTCACCATTCTTGAAGATCTTCAACCCTTGTCAAAGATTTAAGGTATTTTCATCTCCTAGCTAGTTTTTGGGTTGAGTTTTTTGGGGAAGCTTGGTTATGAAGGGTTTGTGTTGGAATCTTGTTAGAAATGGTTAATAGAGGGTGTAAAACACCCATAGATGATATATGAATCATATGTTCATGATAGATCTGTGATTTGTTAGTGAAAACCTTGAGTTAGGGTTTTGAGATTTCCACCAAGTTTGGGGAACTTGGTGGTTAAGGGTATAAAGATGAGTTTTATGATGTCTAGTTATAGATGATAACTAGAAATATGTTGATTTTGTTGATAGGTTGCAAGAAGCTAAAAGTTGGAGATATTCCAAAGGTAGAAGCAAGGATTCGTGTTGATAAACACGATTTGCATTTAGCTATCACTAAGGTGAGTACATGTGATTTTTAAATGGGTACATAGCAAAAGAGTTTTGAAAATGGATAATAATTATCGAGTCTTTATTAATAAATATTTTAATAAAGATAGTGATTAGAAGGATAAGAAAATGTGAATAAATTGCTAATAGAATATAGTTATTGTAATTGATGATTTTGCAAGTAAGCATGACTATATCTTACTACTTACTAATGCATTTAGGCCTACCTCTTTTAGTAAGTTTAAGGAGCTCCTTAATTTTAAGTTTAAGGAGATTTCCACTTTTAGTAAGTTCTTTAACTAAAAAAATAAAGTGTTGCTTACAGGATTCGAACACAAGACCTCTCCTAAGTAGTCACTGTGTGTTAACCACTCCAACTACTTGATTATTTTGATTTATTCCAGATACTAATATATATAAGCTTTAACGTCACCATAACTCAACCATCATTTCTCTATTTAAAAGGCTCATATTTACTTTCACAAAAAAGGCCAATTTCGGATATGATCCTACCATCACTAATGTCAGCACCTACCGTCACTACGCACCACCACTCATCACCATCGCTATTGTCACCACCACCGGTACTGTCGTCACTTCGAAATATAGTTACTGGTACCCGTCGCCGTATTGCGCGGGTACCCTGCTAGTAATTGATTAATGAGTTTTTATCAATAAGAAGTATTAATAAAGATAATGACTAGAAGAGTATGATATTGAGTTTTATTAGTAAAATATGTTAATAAAGCTAATAGCAAGGATTTATAAAGTAATGAGTACATATTAGTTATTTATACTAATAAAAGTATTGATTGAAGTGTTAATAAAATGAGTACGAGGTGACTAGTAATAGATTCAAAATTCTAAGTCAAAGTAAAGATAAAATACTTATGATTTTGAAAATGTGAAAGGAATCTTATTTGGTAAACGACTTGATAGAGTCTACGATGAAAGTGATAGGAAAAGATAAAGGAATCGAGATATTGATAAATAAGGAATGAGTCTTATTTAATAAATAAATGATAAATGACTATGTCGAAAAGATAAGATAATGTCAATGATAAGATAATTAGAATATATATATATGTATTCTAATGAATGAATAAATGTGAATGATTGGAGCTGATGCTCATAGTTTGTTATGAAATGATTATGTGATAGATTTGACATCCGGATTAATGATAACCCAATCAATTTGGGGGAGTTATGAGACACCTACTTGGGGCAGTACCTCCCTGTGCAAGAGTAGTCTGTCTAGTTTATGATAACCCGGAAATCAGGGGAGTAATGATAAGCCGCAAACGGGGGAGTAATAATAACCCGGAAACGGGGGAGCAATGATGTGACAACTCGACATTTTGGGTATGTTACTATTTTTCAATTCTAATTTTCTATATTTAGAAAGTTTCTATTTTTAGAATTTTCTCATTTCGTAACATTTCTAATTTTAGAAAGTTTCTATTTTTAGAAACTTTCCTCATTTCTTATCTTTTCTAATTTTTAGAAAGTTTCTATTTTTAGAAACTTTCCTCATTTCATATCATTTTTGTATTTAGAAAGTTTCTGTTTTTTGAAACTTTCCTCATTTAGTTTCATTTCTACTTTTGGTATCCAATCAGATGACTAGTTCACCAAACAATTAACATTTTCACCATGCATCAGTGTTTGACTATTTTAGTCAACACAACATCTTATATTACTTGTGGTGACATTTTTACTCCAAAACATTTCTAATAATGATATTTAAGTAATATTTATTCATTAAATCCAAATAATTAACGAAATGTGACTCGTAACGAATTTTATTCCAAACCGACACATGAATTGTTGTCCCGACCATCAAGTGGCCGAACCCTCTTCTTGGCCTCCATAATTTCGTCCCACCACCTTTAGGTGGTGTGGTTATCCTCTTTTGAATGCATAGATGTTACCATTATCTCGAAATTTAAATATGAGCCTTATCTTTTGTGAACCCTTATCCGATATCAATTCGAAAACCCTAGTTTCTACCCTATAAATAACACGACACCCCAACCCTATTGTTCCTTTTCATAAATTTCGTCCAAGAACATCCCCAACCACTGATCCCGAGTTCGAATTCGTCCCAAGCAGTCACAAACCCTTGTTCGTTCGAAGTTACGATCGTTAAATCGCAAAGGTATACCGAAAATCCCTACTTGTTACTCTTAATTTCGGTTTTATGCTTACAAAACCGAGACCATGGCCGAAGGCTAAGTGGTCTCGGTATCACCGCTGATTCGAACCATGGATATATGGTTAACCATGCATGCATTCGTGTGTTTAATCTTTTCCGTTTTCGGTATCGTTCGTATTGATTTATTACTTGTTTTGATAGTATACGAAACCCTTTTTGTCCCAAATTTTGACACGTTAATCACAATGAAATACCACACAAAACCCTAAAATTTCATAATTTTTGGAATTCGTTTGCCTCATTTTTGACCTAAAACCGGTCAAAACCCTAAACCGAAAACCCTAGCCGGAAACCCTAACATTGAACCGGATCTTGAACCCTAACTCGCTGAGTTGACTCGGTGACCCACTGAGTTGACCGAGTGGACTGAGTTGACCCATGTTGACCCGAAATATTGATCGGGCCAACGCTCGAACTTGACCCAACCCGATTTATCCCATTCGGCCCATTTGATCCTTAAACCCTAATTGGGCCAAGCCCATTTACTTGAGCCCAATCCGACCCAAAAACCCTTTGGGCCGAGCCCATATTCACTCCAAATCGGACCCAAACCCGAATACCTAATCGGGCCAAGGCCCGTAATTGGCCCAATTCGATCTGTCTTAGTCCATCGGGCCCAAACCTTAGTTGGCCCATTAGTATCCAAGCCCATTTGGATCAAAGCCCAAACCTTTGGCCCACTTATACCCAAACCGAACCTATTGGGCCCAAGCCCAATCCATGGCCCAACTCTATTGGACTTAAGCCCAATATGAGGCCCAAGTGGCCCACCTAGTGGCCCATTAAGCCCATTAGGCCCAATCTAGGCCCATTAAGTCAAAACCCATTTCATTTTATATCATTTCATTTTGAAACCCATTTCATTTCATTTCATAATCAAAAACCCAATGCATTTCATTTCATTTCATTTTATTAAAGTCCAATAACCCAAGTTCGTTCGATGTCACAAAACATACAACATAACATTAAATGCATATTATATATCATATATCATAACTAGAATCGCCTGTGTTAGCTTAGTCTAATTAGAAAGTTATATCGCTTAGGAAGCTAGGAGCCTTGAAGGATTCCTCTGTCCTACTTATCGCTAAACTTTGCCCAGGTGAGTCCACCGACCCCTTTTACTCTTTTTACTACTTTTATAAACTATTGGGGTGGAAAACATAAACAAACGCTACTATTTTACTATGACTGTACAACAACATTTACATTTTCGATCATCGCGTTGGTATGAAAAACGATTGTTATGCCAGACTAAGGTGCCAGCAATCATTAACTAGTGGATCTAGACCATGGATATGAAGATAGTACTATTGGCTGACACTCATCCTCCCAACGATATTTAATCATTGCTGGTTTATCCAGTACTACCGGGAGTGTATATCCATAAAAGAACGATAACATACTGGAGTTGAAGTGTTGATTGTGGACTTAGAGGTTGGTATATTAGCCCAAGAGCCTTGCAAACTGTTGGGGATAACGGTCATGCGATGTCAAACATAAGTACTTGTTCAACACATTTTCATAAACAAAACTAGTAATTGTAGATCTTCTACAATTACACTTCACTTTTCATATTTACTTCTCATATCATATTAGTGTTGAACCTTATACTTTTCAATCATAAACTATTTTCATAACAAACATTTTGGGTAGTAAACACTTTACTTTTACCATAAACATTAACCCTGTGGATTCACTCAACATTATTGTTGACCCTTTTATATTTATGTTTTTCCAGGTAATTAGGTGCACAGTGAGACTGGAGGATATGAGCAGTGGATTGTCGTGAGCCATGAATGAACTTACTAAAAATAGTAAGTTTTGAAAATGAAGTATACTTAATTTTCGCTATGTAATCATGAACGTTACACCTCCGTTCTTCCGCAAAACATTTTAAATGAAGTAAAACTCATTTTTGGCGGGGTGTGAGAAATGATAACCCGGAAACGGGGGAGTTTGCTTCGGAGAGGTCCGTAGCGTATGTGTAAAGAACGTTGTTAAGGCAAAAAGCCTTACCCCTTGGGATCTTAAGATAACAAGACAACCTAGACTGGCTTAGAATAGTTTGTAGAATAATTTAGCTAAGTCTTGGTCCAACATTGAATAGACGGTATTGGTCACTCAGTGTTGGGACTCAGTATTGACATCCAATACTGAGTACAAGGACTGAGTTAAACATTACCATGTTTAACTGACCAGATCAAATCCCTTTGATCTCGGTCACTTTCCTTTTCTTAGTCCTTCCGTTACTCCTTGCCTCTTTTGTAAGATCTCTATAACATTATAAATAGAGATCACTTGCCAAATGAGTACTTACCAGTTTACACTTTCACTTGTACACATATTGTAATTGATCAGTGGTCTTGTTATTCCACAACAAACCACACTTAGTGGAATTATACATTTGACTCTAATATTGTGTTAATCACTTTAATTGTCTTAAGTTTAATTTATCTAACAATTATACAAGTCATCCAGGGTTGTTGTGACCTAAAAACTGGTATCAGAGCAGGCTAAATTAATTCTTACTTAGTCGATCTATTACCATGGCAGCCATTCCATATACCTACCCTTCCCAAAAATCAAAAACCAGAATGTCTTCAATTGTTGCTCCAGTGATGTCAGGAAAGGGAGTGCCAATCTTTGATGGGAAAGATTTCTATCAATGGAAATTAAAAGCCCAGTGGTATCTTGAGTCCATTCATGATGAAATGATCACTGTGCTAACTGATGGTCCCATCATTCCTCTAACCACTGAACCTGTTGCAGCTACAGACAATGCTCCTGCATCAACAAGAACAATTCCAAAGTTGAAACATACTTGGACTGATACTGATCGTCAGCTGTTCAGTCTAGATTCAAGAGCCAAGTGTGTGATTGGTAATGCAGTCACAAAATAAATTCTCAATGCAATCATGAAGTTGCCAACTGCAAAAGCTATGTGGGATAGCTTGATAGTCACTTATGAAGGCACACCACAGGTGAAGTTGCAAAGAAAAAGCAACATGAGAAGGAAATATGAGAACTTCATTGCTAATCCAAATGAAGATCTCACTGCACTTTACAACAGATTCAACACTATTGTTCATGTTCTGATCAGTGTTGGAATTGAGAAGGAAGAGGGAGAACTCTGTCAAAAATTTCTGGACAGTCTTCCTCAACAATTCCTTGATATGACAAATTCTGTCAATGTTGCTAAAAATGTCGAATCCTACACTCTTCAAACACTGTATGGCTTAATGTTGAATCATGAAGAGAACAATGCTTCTAGACTGATCAACTGGAAGAAGACTGACAAGACCTCGACTGGCATGGCCCTAATTGTTAAACAGTCCTATACTGTCACTGAGCCAGATGAGCCAGAAGATAGTCTTGAGGATGCTGAGGTAGAAGAACTGGAAACTCAAATGGCTCTCATGTCCATGAAGTTGGATCAGTTGAAAAAGAAGAGGCTTGGTGTTAGCTCTTCCAATACTGACCCTAGATCTAGTCTATGCTACAGATGTGGAAAGCCTGGTCACATTGCAGCCAACTGTCACACAAAGTCTTCTGAAACTGATCAGAATGACAAAATTGCATACCGTGCTAAACGGTATAGGGACAAATATGTGAAGTTGAAGGCAAGAAGCAAGGGAAAGGGAACTAGTGGGAATGGAGCACCTCATCAGGCACTTTACTCTGAAGCCTAGATGGATGAAGAAATAAGTGATGATGAGGAAGAGGTTGAGAATAAAGCCTTCATGGCTTTCACTGAAGAAGATTTGAAGAGCTCTTTTGAGAGAGATCTCAAAGAAGCTGAGAAAATGAGTATTCACAGTGATTGGGACTCTACTCAGTTGTACAAGGTGAGTGCCTTTCAAACTTATTCATTGAATGAAAAAGAAGTTTTTTTTTAGTATATGATTGTTGATCTTAAAACTTTAGTACAGAGAGAAAAAGTTTTAAAACTTACAGTCTTACAACTAGAAAAAGTAAATAATGAAAATTTAGATAAATTGGGAAGATTAAAAGATTTGGAACTTGATTTTTTAAACTTACAAGACATGAATCAAAGATTAGCTGATAAAGCACATTTACATAAATTGGAATAAGAAAAATTTGAAAATCAATGTAAATCATGGGGAAATGCTTCTATTAAGCTAAATAAATGTTTAAATCAACAATTTCCTGAAAATGTGAGGGCTGCACTTGGTGTGAATCCTCAGTTCAAAAATAGAAATAATTTTGCTGATTTATATGAAGAATTTAATCATTTAAACCCTGTTAATTTTGTAAAATCCAAAACATTTTGTGAAACTAGTTGTCAAACTGATTCAGATGATGAGGATAAAAACATTTCTGACCAAGTTCAACCTATTGGTCCCTCTATCTGCTCTAAGTGCTATACTGAATTACAAGATCTCAGTATTGAATTTCCTGTTAAAGAAAATTCTGATACTCATATCCATGTAGATCAGTATGACACTTCAACCGTTCCACCTTTTGAAGTATTATTTAATGTCATTCCATACTCTGAAAATAATATTTTAAAAACTTTGGAAACAACTTCTACTTCTTCCAACAAGACTGATACTGAAGTTGCAAGTACATCTGAATCAAATACTCAAAACTCTCAAGAACCTGTTAAAGTGTTAAAATTAAAACATGAGGTTAAACCTACAATACTTTCAACAGGTTCCAAAAATGGTAAAGGAACTAATTCTAAGCAAAAGCAAAAACAGACACCTTTACCAGACAAAAAGAAAAATTCATCTCCCAAAAAGACTGTTAAAAAGGAAGTTCATCCTCCTATTAAAAATGATAAAAGTAGTCTTTTGAAATCTATTGGTGATCAAATCAAATTTTTAAGTCAGAAGTTTGGAAAACTGACACATGCTGATCAACCAAAACATAAACAATTTTCTAAAATTCCCTATGAAAACATGTTTAGAAATAGACACAGAAAATGTTACAGATGTCATCACACAGGTCATAAAGGAGATGAATGTAGAACTAATCTCTCTAATCCTAGGTACTCAGTACCAAAGAAAAAAAGGGATCCAAAGTCAGTGCCAAAACAGACTACCAATACTGGTTCTCCTAAAGTGATAATGACTCCCACTAAAACAGAGATTAAAAAGGATAAAAATATTAGTCCTTCCAAAGGTCCCATTTTTAAATGGGTTCCTAAAAAGAACTAATCCTTATTTTGTGTCTTGTGCAGGGTGATAGAAAATGGTACCTTGATAGTGGCTGCTCAAGACACATGACTGACAGTATGGAGTACCTTCAGCATTACACACCAGAGAAGGGCCCTTCTATCAGGTTTGGGGATGATTCCATAGGGAATACAAGAGGATATGGGGAAATAAAAGCTGGCAACATTACTTTTAAAAGAGTTGCCTATGTAGAAGGTCTAAAACACAATCTGCTCAGTATCAGTCAGATGTGTGATGATGACAAGGAAGCTAGGTTCAGAAAGATTGCTGGCATCATATACAATGAAAGAGGCCAACCTGTTCTCATTGCCAGAAGAGAAAAAGATGTTTATGTAGTAAATCTTTCAGAAATTGATCCCATCATCCGTGTGTGCCTGCTGTCTAAAGTCAATCTAGAACTGAACTTGATGTGGCACAAGAAACTCTGTCACATCAACTTCAGGAACATCAATGATCTCAGCATTAAGAAGTTGGTGAGAGGGTTGCCCACTATTACTTATTCAAAAGATAAGTTATGCTCAGCATGTGAAATGGGCAAGCAGAAGAAGAGTTCATTTAAATCTAAGGTTAATCATTCCATTCATGAACCTCTTATAATGATACATATGGATCTTTTTGGCCCCATCAGTACACCATCTCTGGGCAAAAAGGTTTATACTTTGGTCTTGGTTGATAAATTCTCAAGATATACTTGGGTCATCTTCTTGAAGACAAAATCAGATGCTACCACAGAAATAATTGCTTTCATCAAGAGAGAAGAACTTCAAAAAGGTGCCAAGGTCAAACAACTAAGAAGTGACCATGGTACTGAATTTAAAAATTCAGTATTAGCAAATTTCTGTGAAGAAAAAGGAATTGTACAAAATTACTCTGCAATCTACACACCACAACAAAATGGTGTTGTAGAAAGAAAGAATAGAACACTGACTGAAGCTGAAAGAACTTTGTTATGCCATGCTGGACTGACACCGAGCTTCTGGGCTGAAGCTGTCAACTGTGGCAACTTTACACAGAATAGAGCAACTGTAGTCCAGAGACATCTCAAGACTCCTTATGAGTTATATCATGGCAGAATTCCTAATGTGGAGTACTTCCACATCTTTGGGAGTAAATGCTTCATTCTCAGTACTAAGCAAAATCTCAACAAGTTTGCTCCCAAAGCAAATGAAGGTATTTTTATGGGCTACTCACCACACTCGAAAGCCTTCAGAGTGTATGTACTTTCAACAAAGGTGATTGATGAATCTATCCATGTTACTTTTGATGAACAAATGGATGAGCATTCTACTTCAGCAAAGGAGGACATAAGTGGTATTGAAACCCTATGTAATCCAGATAACTCCAATGCTGAATAGCCCAAAAGTCACCCATGTCATGGTTCACATGATATGAGTGATGATGATCAAGACTTCACTCAGTATGCTAAAACTTCCACAAATACTGAAGTTCCCAACATTGAAAACTTCAACACTGAGTTTGCAAATCTTGATCTCAATCATTCCACCTTTGAAGCAGGAGAAACTTCAAATCCATCACTTGAACCACACAATAATCTGCAAAATGAAGAAACCATCAATCTTGAGCAGTCCAATACTGAATCAAATTCCAACCAGTATTAGACTGGCGACCCCTCAGTCCAACAAGAAGTTGTTGATACTACTTCAAATGCTACCTTAGGATCAAATCTAAGGGAACACATAGACCATCCTCATACAAATATCATTGGTCCTGTTGAAGAAGGAGTACAAACAAAAAGAAAACTGAACTTTGAACCTCAGGCTACTGCAAACTTTTGTCTCTTTTCAAGCTTCTTATCTACCATTGAACCCAAGAAGGCTGATGAAGCCTTACTAGATGAAGACTGGGTAGAAGCTATGCAAGATGAGCTTATAGAATTTGAAAGAAACAAAGTTTGGAACTTAGTACCACCCCCAACTGGTAAAACTATCATTGGTACTAAGTGGGTGTTCAGAAATAAAATGGACAAAGATGGTGTTGTAATCAGGAACAAAGCAAGACTGGTTGCTCAGGGATACATGCAAGAAGAAGGAATTGACTATGATGAAACCTTTGCACCTGTTGCAAGAATTGAAGCTATTAGGCTAGATCATGCATAAGCAGCCTTTAAGAACTTCAAGGTTTATCAAATGGATGTCAAGAGTGCCTTTTTAAATGTAAAACTACAAGAAGAAGTTTATGTTAAACAACCCCCAGGTTTTGTTGATCCTAAATTTCCTAATTATGTTTTCAAGCTTAATAAAGCTTTGTATGGGCTCAAACAAACTCCAAGAGCCTGGTATGATACCCTGTCTGAGTACTTAATTAAAAATAAATTTACCCGTGGTAAAATTGATAAAACATTATTTTCAAAAAGAAAAGGGTCTGACATCTTACTCATTCAGATATATGTGGATGATATTATCTTTGGCTCCACTGACAAGTCAATGTGTGATTGGTTTTGAAAGATTATGTCATCTCAGTATCAGATGCGTATGATGGGAGAACTTACTTATTTTCTAGGTTTACAAGTTGATCAAAAGCCTGATGGCACCATTATAAACCAAACTAAGTATGTGCATGATATGCTAAAGAAATATAAATTTGAAAACTTATCTTCTATGCACACCCCTATGAGTACTCAGGATAAGATAAGTAAGGATGAAACTGGTAAACCAGTATGTCAATCCACATACCGAGGTATGATTGTTCCTTACTTTACTTAACAGCTAGCAGGCCTGATATCATGTTTGCAACATGTTTGTGTGCTCGGTATCAGGCTGATCCTAAAGAATCACATCTGAAAGCTGTTAAGAGAATTTTTAGGTATTTATCTGGTACTCCTAATATGGGTCTTTGGTATCCCAAAGATTCAAATTTTGCTCTTGAAGGGTACACAGATGCAGATTATGCAGGATGCAGATTGGATAGAAAAAGCAAAAGTGGAGGATGCCAATTCCTTGGTGGAAGATTAGTTGGCTGGTCATCCAAGAAACAAAATTCAGTAGCCACTTCAACTGCAGAAGCTGAATATGTAGCTGCAGGAAGTTGTTGTGCTCAACTTTTATGGATGCAATATCAACTCATGGACTATGTATTTGATTTCAACAACACACCCATTAATTGTGATAACAAAAGTGCTATTGCTATCACTGAAAATCCATTCCATCACTCAAGAACAAAGCTCATTGATATCAGACACCACTTTATCCGAGATAATGTGGAAAATGGTAAGGTTCAGGTAGACTATGTACCAACAGATGACCAATTGGCTGATGTATTTACTAAACCTCTTTCAGAAGAAAGGTTTATGTACTTACTAGGACAATTGGGCATGCTAAACCCTTGAAATTATTTTTTCCAAAAATTCTTTACTATACGGAAGTTTCAGTATTGACCCAATACCGACTCCTTCAGTATAACTCGTCTGGTATATAATTTTTAATTTTTGTAAATTTTTTATTAATTTATACGTTAAATTAAATGTTTTTATTATTTTTTAAAATTTTTTTAATTTAATTTTTTTAACTCAAAATCAGTATTGGGGTCCTGGAGTTTCAACACTGATTTTAAAACCTCATACTCCCCAACGGTTACTTTCCTTAATAAAAAAGTTACCGTTGGAATAGGATAAGGCTGTCATTTCGCCGTTTTTACTTCCCAATACTGTAATGATTATAAATTAAGAGTATAAATAATCCTTTTCTCTTCAAATTTAAATCCTTTTCTCGCTTATTTACTCTCTTTCTCTCAAAATTCTCTCTGCGATTAACGTTTTTACTCTCTATTTGCAAGCAAATTTCAAACTGTAATCACAGATTCAATGGCGAACTTTCAATTCATTGCTCCAGACTTTGTCGCACCAGCTAAAGATTTCCAAAGGGATGAACTCCCTAAGTTCACAAGGAACAACATAACTGCAAATTTCGAGATTCCTCAGGGTTGGGTATGCCCTCAATTTCGACAGATGATTACATATCTCAGGCATTGCCCAATCGCTAATGCTCTTCAAGCTTCACCCAGAGCTATTTATCCCTCAATGCTGTGTAAATTTTGGTACTCTGCTATCTTGGACTCACCAAATATGATTGCGGGATGGGTAATTCGAGATCAACGAAGAGCTTTCGTCTCCACTGAAATAATTAGATGAGATCTTCAACTTCCTGCACATGTCCAGTACGATGAAATTGTTGATCGTGATACTACACGATCAGTATTGCCACTTCCTGGAAGACAAAGGTCAACAGGAACAATAAAACGACACGAATTTGGTCCTATGTGGGGAATTATGATCTCCACCATAATTCGGTGTATGACCCACAAAACAGGGGCACTTGATCAAATTAATGATTTTGGAATGCAGATAGTACATGCCATGTACCACAAGAAGCAAATTGATTATGCTAGACTGATCTTCAATGAGCTAGCCTCTCAAGTTCAGGCACGACAAAGGAATCCTAATGTTCCTTTTTGCAGGTTTTTATCTATCATCTTCCAAAACTCCATGCCAGAGAATATGTATGATGATTTTGATGGAGTTAGAGCTGATCTTCCCCCCATCCATGAAAAGATATTCTTTAATCAACCTATGGAAGATGAACCACCACTCAGTGCCTCCATGTTAGCCATTGCAGAGGCTAATATGGATGATGATGAAGATGAAGATGATACTGATGCAGATGATGATAATGGTGATGATGATAATGATGATGTTGAGATGGAGGATGTTCAACCCCATCCAGTCCAAGAACCAGAACCTGATGTTCCCAATACTGCATCAGCTTCTGATACTGAAGATCAACCATTGATTATAAGAAGAAGGGTTAGAAGAAGGTTGAGTCCAGTCATTATGGCTGCACTGTCAACGGACTCAGTGATGCACAGTCTACATCCAACACTGACTCCATGTCTAGAAGAGCAACATCAAATAGCATCACATGCTGATCTTCCAGAACCAGATCAAGCCAACATTGCTCAACCATCACCAAATATGGAACCACATGTTCCATTTGATGTTGAAATTGCTTATGAGCAACAAAACCTGGAAGAAGAAGCACAACAAACAGAACAACCAAATCAAGAAGGTGCTGGTGGTTCCAATCAACACACAAATGATCCAGCACCTATCTCTGTTGAAGGGAGAAGAGAATCTGACAAAGCCTCATGTATGAATCTCTAATAAAGCCCTCAAACTCCTATATATATATTATTTTTTTAAAACTAGAGACTAAGTATTGGATTGTACCAACTCAATACTGACCAAAGTCTCAAATGATTTTTCAATATATATATATATATATATATATATATATATATATATATATATATATATATATATATATATATATATATATATATATATATATATATATATATATACTCTTAAGGCCAACATAGTTAGCCCACTGCTACTATGAAATATTCCTACACTGAGCACAAAAGATCATTGTGTTGGAATATGCTTCACGTTCATAACATATAGTTATATGGCTAGACGTATGTGAGCCTAAAGGGTCACACACTTATACACCAGACACCATTTAATATATATAATATAATTAGGGTAATTATATTATTTATATGAACCATGATTACTTGGCTAGTTATGTTTTAATTAATTGTTAAGTTAAAACGTATTAGTGAGTAATCATAAAGCATCAAAAGGCAAGGGGCTAAGTGTCATATCTCCTAACTTGTAATTAGGGAATATATACTTAGCTTAGGGAGCAAGAAAGATTAACCCTAATCCTCCCTCCCTAAAACATACGCCCGCAAATAATGAAAGGGGTGAAAAAGGTTTCGTGCTTTTTTTTTCTTCTTGTGGTGCTCACGAAAAAATAAAAACCCCCAATGACCACAAATGGATTTGTGGTTTTTCTCTCTCTGATTCACGTCATAAAGCAAAATCACAAAGGGTTTTGGTTTTTGACTTGCTTGTACAAGGGACTAACATCTCAATTGGTGTTCTTGATATGGTGTAGTGTAGATACCATTAGAGGAATTCTACCTTGAATTCTTAGAGTTCTTCATCCTCATTCTTTGGTGTAATCAAAGGCTTCAAGGGTATGATTTACATCCTAACTCTTTGATTATTTATGCTTAATTACTTCGTCAATATGTAGATCCGTTATTAGTGATTTATATTAACTTTCCGTTGTGTTTTACTTGATTAAACCGTAAATCACTAACAGTGGTATCACGAGTCATCATATTGATGATTTAATTAGCAAGTTGTTTGTAAAAAGTAGCAAAACAATTCGTATTTTTTGGCCTAATGGTTACGCCGATCGGCAAAGAACCCTAGGGTTCTTTGTCTTTAATTTTTTCGAAAATTTTTATGATCTAAGGCTAAAATTTTGATTTTTTGGAACCCTACTTGCTACTAGTTACAAAAACTGAAATAAAAAATTAATCTTGTTTGTTGAATTTTTTATTTTATTTGGCTTGGATTTTTATTTTAATTGTTAATCGTTATATATGGCAAAACATGTATTTTTGCCATATCCCAAGCCAAAGTCTTGTCAATTGTTGCTTGTTTGTGCAAACCGATGAAAACCTAGACCGTTTGTGATTGAATGTGATTGTGTTTGGTTGTTTGGTTGTTTTGGGAAAAGCCGTGTTTTTGGCTTAAATTGTTGTAATTTGTTTCATTTTTTGTTTCTTTTATTTTTGGTACCATTTTTTGGGGAAAATTTCATTGTAAAAGTAATTAGAATAGTTGTATTTTGTTTCTTTGTACTTTGTAATTTGTTGACCAAAGGTGAAGAAAAGATGAGGACAACACAACAAATTTCGGCACCTCCTGCGCAGCTGCACGAAAATAGACTTTCCCGGAGATTGGCTATTCCGTTGGACCTGAAACCACCGCCAAAATTTCCGCAACTCAGAGGCCTACAACTTTACAGAAGGCGGGGAAGACCACCGAAGATTCCTTCAGTGACTTTTCGGGCCTTGAAGTCATACTGAATTTTCTGGCAGATTGCATTTTTTCACAAAATGATGGTTTCTACTTGCCCATGAATGTCATGGGGCAAGTGGGAGCCCATTCGGTTTATGTAGGCCCGTTTGGGTTCATATTGGCCTGTCCCCTAGTTTGACCCTTCGGTCCGTCGTGATGACTCACGTGACCGAACCTAGGATTTCATCGGTCGAGGTTTGCACAAAATTCGTTGCATGTTTTATTTATGTTTGTGGTTGTTTTGATTTCTATTAAATACAAGTAATAAAACAATTAGAATACGATTTTAGACACAAACATTAAAACATCCAAACTTTTTAACATCTATGATTACTTGTTAATCATTAATGATTAATTTTTAATCTAAACTTGTATTTGAGATTAAACAAAGTTTAAATACGATTTGAACTTACACCTTAATAATCGTTACATGTTTTTACCGTTTATTAACCGAATTATGAAGTGGTATGAATGAAGTACATGATTCATTCATATCTTAATAAAATTTTATCTTAAAATTTTTCATACCTAAAATTTAAGTCACGCCGTCCAATCGGTTGAAATCCCTTGCTTCTATTTTTGAATTCACGTGAGACATGGTTTGAATTTAGATCCAAGGTCATTATTCTCTACGCGTGAGACCCAGATCTATTTTGACATGATTTCACATTGGATGGCTTAATCGAGTTAACGGTGAGACCTTGACTCGAGGCGCAGATGCGACAAACATGCCACTTGACCTTAGATGCTTGTTCACTAGGTGCCATGAAGTCCCATACCTCTAAGAGTTGCACTAGTAATGCAATTGTTGATCATCACCTACCTATTGGATCTATCATCTCTAGTAGATCAACTGATGCGGTGATAGAAGTTCAATGGGATCTTAGCTTTTAATTAAAATTAATTGGGTAGTTAATTGATTAAAAAAATTATTATTGAAAATACTATTTTTTGAACTTTGTGTGTTATACAGATAACAACAACAAATCAAAACCTAAGTATCTCCACTCTAAAATCAGTTCTTGAAAACTGAAACTGACTAATATCAACTTTATCGACTGATATCGAACTCTAAGGATTGTCCTTAGAGATGAGAAAGTTGATACACCTATAAGAGGCCTTACCTGAGGCACCTCCTGTCAATGATTCTGCTGCTGTTCGTCATGCCTTTACCGAAACGTTTAACGAACATCAAGAAGTCTCTACTCCTATGCTTGGAGCATGAACCCCGAGATTCGAAAGAAATTCGAGGAACTCACAGCATATGACATGATAAGCGAGTTGAAAATGATATTTCAACAAAAAGCAGAACTTGAACTGTTCAAAACAGTTAAAGCATTCCCCGCTTGCAATCAGGAGGACGGCCAATCAGTTAGCACTTACATCTTGAATATGAAATGTTATCTTGATAAAATGGAACGTCTTGGTTACCCCTTACCACAAGTTCTTGGAATGAGCTTGATTCTTACCTCACCATCCAAGGACTATGACTAGTATGAAAAGTGTTTTAAAAGTACATAGCATGGGGAAGACAATCGTTGATAACATGCTATGGTAATACTGGTTGAGCAAGGGTTACCCAATTCTTTTCTAGCAATCAGGGAAGGTAAACCGCAAGCACAAGGCAAGAGTCTAGGTAAGGGTAAACTAGTTTACTTTTCCAAACCTACGATTCCCCCACATGCTAAAACGGAGCACCCTACAAAGGATATTTCTTGCCATCATTGCGATGAAACCGGCCATTGAAGGAGGAACTGTCCTGCCTACTTGGCAGAGTTGATGAAGGATAAATGTGTTCTAGCTAGCACATTAGGTACCTTCATTATAGAACTCTATAATTTTACTAATAAATCTTGAGTGTATGACACTAGTTGTGGAACTCACATTTACACAAATGTGCAAGATTAAAAGTAAAGTATTAAGCTAAAATAATGGAAGCTATGATCTAATCCTTCCTAATGCGTTAATTATTGTTTTGAACAATTGTCAATTATGCATTGTTTAGCTTAATCGTTTGTTGAATAATGATTTATTCAAACTATTATGGATCATGATATTTTGTTTTATGAAAAATAACATGTTTTTATAACTATTCCTTGTAATAGTATACTTGAAATTGATATGCATGATCTAAATTCAAACGATAGTTCTATATACTGATGTAGCACTCAAGAATCCAAAATGGTTTGGATTCCATTTACCTAGAGCATTGTCATCTTTTCCACATTAACAAGAAACGCATTTTGACACTACAACACGACGGCTTCTGAACAAATGATTATGAATCATTTAAATGCCTCTCTTGTATATTATGGAAAGATAACATGAAAGCTTTTCTCCCATGTTGGCGAAAGAGCTAAAAATCTACTTGGACTTATACATACTGATGTATGTGGCCCTTTTAGAACTAAGACTAGGGAAGATGCCACCTACTTTCACTGATGATATCATTCGATGTGGTTATGTTTACTTGATTAAACATCAACATGGAAGCTTTAATGATATCAGTCGCTATGTTTATGTTTACTTGATTAGACATAAACATGAAATCTTTGAAACGTTCAAAGCTTTCTAAAGTAAAAGTAGAAAATCAACTCGGCAAGACAACAAAGGCTTTCAGTCCTGATTGAGGATGAAAGTACATGAGTCAAGAGTTTCTGGATCATCCCACACATCATGAGATTGTCTCACATTTCAGTCCTCCATACACTCCACAAGATAATGGTGCGTCTGGAAGGAGATATCGGACCCTGTATGACATGGTTCGGTCTATGATGAGTCCTACTACTCTTACACTATCCTTTTGAGGGGCATGCACTGAATTCTGCTGCTCGAATACTTAATATGGTTCCGACCAAAAGGTTAAAAAGACACCATATGAGATATGGCATGGGAAAGTCCCTAATTTGTCTTACTTGAAGATCTGGGGCTGTCAGGATCTTGTGGAACGAGACATGCCGAACAAACTTGAGCCCATATCTATCAAGTATATCTTCGTTACTATTTTACTTCCCAACTGAGAACAAATTGTTGTTACTCGGTATGCTGAGTTTCTTGAGAACAGTCTCATTTCACAAAGCAAGTGGGAGCACTATAGATTTTGACAAGATTCAAAATGAAGATACACAACCTTCTGGTAACACTAGCAAATATCATTCTGAGGCTTGACATATAGATGTTGGACCACAAGATGATGTTGTTCCCATTCGTAGGTCCGCAAGGACACCTCATGCACCTGAACGATATAGATTTATGTCGATGCCGAGGAGCAAAGTTTCGAGGATCATAATGAACCCCCTAACTATCAAGTTGCATTTTGAATTCGAAAAATGACTTGAAGCTATGAATGCGAAAATGAAATTCATGAGAGACAATCAAGTTTTGAACTTAGTTGATCTTTCTCAAAACAGTAAGACTGTTGACATGGATGAAAATATACACACCTATAAAGCTCTTCTAGTAACAAAAGGTTACACTCAATCCTACTGGATTGACAATGATGAAACCTTCTCGCCTGTTACTAAAGACATTAGAATTCTTATAGCCAAAGTAGTGTACTATGACTATGAGATTTGGTTAATGATGAAATCAAAACGTTTGTTTCACCTAAAACCAAAACTGAGTATGTGTATATATGAAAGCTAGTGGGAGCGATGTCGTTTCTTAAGTCATACATGATGATGACATGTCACTCATGTGAAACAATATACCATGCTACAAGATGAAAATCCTGGCTTGGGAAAATGTTTCGACCTGATGGATTGTAGGGACACGACATACATACTTGAAGTAAAGATCTATAATGATAGATCGAAGCGGTTAATGTGTTTAAGTCGAAGTGCTTACATTGATAAAATTCTAAATTGTTTAGAGTGGCACTCCCAAACGAGGAAGTCCTCGTATGCCACACAATGTAAACTTGAGTGAGACTCAAGGACCTTCCACACCTGATGTGGTGAAGCGAATGAATGTAATCCCCTATGAATCGGCTATTTCATTCATCATGTACGCTGTAAGGAGCACTAGGCCAAATGTAACGTCCTTAGGGGACCTTACTAGAAGATACCGACTGTAACATCCCAAAATTTTTAGGAAATTTAAAAAAAAATTTAAATAATAAAAAGTATTCATTTCCTCCAAATACAAGTAACTCAAAGGTCCCATCTCATTAAAAATAAATTAAACCGTCTCATGGTTTAATTTATTTTTAACGAGACATGCCGAACAAACTTTAGCCAATATCTATCAAGTATATCTTCGTTACTATTTTACTTCCCAACTGAGAACAAATTGTTGTTACTCGGTATGCTTAGTTTCTTGAGAACAGTCTCATTTCACAAAGCAAGTGGGAGCACTATAGACTTTGACAAGATTCAAAGTGAATACACACAACCTTCTGGTAACACTAGCAAATATCATACTAAGGTTGGACATATAGATGTTGGACCACAGGATGATGTTGTTCCCATTCGTGGGTCCGCAAGGACACCTCATGCACCTGAACGATATAGATTTATGTCGATGCCGAGGAGCAAAGTTTCGAGGATCATAATGAACCCCCTAACTATCAAGTTGCATTATCGAATTTTGAATTCGAAAAATGACTTGAAGTTATGAATGCGAAAATGTAATCCATGATAGACAACCAAGTTTTGAACTTGGTTGATCTTTCTTAAAACCAGTTAGACTGTTGACATGGATGAAAATATACACACCTATAAAGCTCTTCTAGTAACTCTTCCTCGTAATTTATTATGGCGATCTTCTCATGACCGACCCATTAATAACATTCCCATTACTCTAATATCATAATTTCTCGCTATTTATATAATTATAGTGCTTGCCACTTCTCATTTGCACCATTACTCTTGATTTATGAATTTCTTACAACTTGATAATTATACCATCATATGAAATTAATTATTCCCAATTATTCTTATAAATTCTCTAATCACATGCATATATATTACTCAACATAATAATTTGGCTCAACAATTTTCTCGACTGGTTTTTTTTTTTTTTTTTTTTTTTTTTTTTTTTTTACATTTAAGTTGATTTATTAATCTCCATTAGCTCAATAATAACAATTTATAATTATTCTCTATTCGCACTTATTATATTGACGGTTTTCCATTTTAACCACCACTCAACTCCACTTGGAGAAAATTCGTCCCCGAGTTTGGAACTGGCACTCTCTACCATCATAAAATAAACAATACATATTTTAAGGTTTCATTTATTTACTCAAAAATCGAACTCTTATGCACAAGTGTGAGTCGTTCCCAACGTATACTCTTTACGCCCCTCTCACACCCTACTCATTAACTTTTTATCACTTTATAAAAATTATTCATTGCTCATATTAGGTGTCAGCTGTCTCATTAACATTCACATGGATTCTCACATCCTCATTAGATTTTATCATTTATAACTCATCACTCTTTATTAGTCTCATTAATAATTAGTCATTTTATGACTCCTCATAAATCAAGCTTGTTACATTTATTAGCACCACAAATCTTTATTTTGTGTTACACATTCACGATTATCTCATGATCAAATCTGGGTATTAACTCTCATTTTGGTTTACTCATAGCATGTTTGGTATTATCATTACCATATAATAATTTTTATCGTAAATAGAATCCTCATTAAATTTGTAGCGAATAAACCTCGTATATTTTCTTTTGTTAATTAACTCATTAGTTAACCCGTCTTGGGTTTCTCATCTCACTCAATTAGTGATGTCTCAATATTTATAACTTTTATTAACTTTATAGATTTTCAGCTCTTGCTCAATTAATAGTCCTCATTTATTTCATATATTCGATGTTTTCCCACCGGTTACAAAATGTAAAATTAACTCCATAAATCTTCGCATAAAATTTTCTCAATTCACAAATCTTGTACTTATTTGCATTACCCCTCATGACTTCATTAATTAGTTTAATCATAGTTTCTCCTTTACTCAATTTAATGAGTATGCATAATTAAAATCTCTCCATTTGATTCATTTTAGA
The DNA here is from genome assembly GCA_963853835.1 of Calendula officinalis. NCBI lineage: Eukaryota > Viridiplantae > Streptophyta > Magnoliopsida > Asterales > Asteraceae > Calendula > Calendula officinalis. The sequence goes on from OY970829.1 coordinate 43,509,603, forward strand.
TAATTGTCCAATTGTGATTGCTTTATAAATTTTATCGTAATTTCAATGACTTCTCAAGTATACAAATTAAATTATTCTTAATCATTCTTACTTAATTATTATCTTAGATTTCTGACCAATTAATATTACTCAATTAATCAATTCATCATTAGTGATTCTCACTCAATTTTGTTTAATAACTTTCTCTTGATTTGTTTGTATAACTCCTTATCAACTTAAATTAATGACCTCTTCTTTTTATTATCTATTATTTTCCTCATAAATCGCGATTTAGTAATATTTTCATCCCATTTACTCATATATTTGAACTTAATATTTTCCGTATTTTCTCGTTTATTTTGCTTTAACGATTGCTCAATCGTCCTCAAGGTTTTAATAACTCAATTAAATTATTTAATGAATTCAACCCAATTTGATTTATTGACTCTCTCTTGACATGTTTTGATAACTCTTTATCAATTCGTGTTTGATGATTCTCTTATTCAATTAGTTGCACTGTTTTCCCATAAATTTCTTTTACTGATTTTATTATCGACTTAGATTGACTTATATATAATAATTGAGGGTTTTAATGATACTTAGATACTTGACCAATGGTCTCCCTGAATCCTTTTCGAAACGTAGGCATGAGTCCTGTGCGTATAATAATAGGGGCCCTCTATTATTATCCGCACCTACCCATGTCATGGTTTCGAGCCAGTTTCAAAAATTCCACGATCTCCAATCCTCATACCATCCACATAACAAGTAGTTCACATAAACAAGTATAATATATATATCTATGTATAGTCGCACAATTCACGGTCATCTCAAGTTAATTCTCTTTTATTCTCTTAGTAATCAATGTCACTCGCGACGTTTTAAATAAACTAAATAACTCATAAATCAGTACTAGAGGCATAAGGTCATCGTGATGCGCTGCTTCTCGATTTGGATTTGGACTCATTTTAAAACACTTTTGAAAAACTCATTTTGAAAACTCGTGCTTCGACTTGAGTTTGGAATCCACCCCTTGTGAACCCAATTCTCTCAAGTCAGAGCTCTGATACCAACTTGTAACATCCCAAAATTTTTAGGAAATTTAAAAAAAAATTTAAATAATAAAAAGTATTAATTTCCTCCAAATACAAGTAACTCAAAGGTCCCATCTCATTAAAAATAAATTAAACCGTCTCATGGTTTTCAATGCGGAATAATAAATATGTTTTAAAAAATATATTTGACTCAAACATTAAATCCAAATCCGAAATAAAATCGAAGCGCAACTCATCAACTGTTAACCTTCTCTTTGCCCTTGCTAGTACCTGAAAAATGGAGGGGAGTGTTTGGGGTCAGCCACCGCTGAGTGAATAACATCAAGATAAACATGTAAGTACAAACAACTCAAGTCACATAAGTGATCCCTAAAGATTCTACTCAATTCTCAATTACTCAAGTTTATTTTCTCAATTTTAAATTTATATAGTGCGCTTGTGTGACTTGGGACGAGAGATCAACCTCGACCCGCCTCACACAACTCAAGGCTCAACACCTGTACTCTTCGGTGTTGAGTCAAAACGTCTGGCACCAGTACTCTTCGGTGCCAAGACAACTCAAGTATATTATGTTTAATGTTTTAACTCAAGAACTCAAAACTGAGATAACTCAGGCTCCAGATAACTCAGGCTCCAGATAACTCAAATCACAGATAACTCAAATAAATCACCCAATCAATACTCAAGCTCAATCAACAAGACAATTCACAACACATAGCACAAAATCATGAATCGAAAGTAAGTACAAGTTTATAGTGAGATTACCCACCTCGAATAACGTAAGCTTCTAAGAAATCCTCAGCGCGTAAGAGATTCTCCACTCAAGTCCTAGAAGGTCCTACATAGCACAAGGAAGCTCGGATTAGAATTTGACTCGTAAGTAGTTTCAGCACAAACTTAACAGCACTCAGCACTCTCACGGGAACGGCCATAACTCCCAAACCGCTCATTAGATTTGTCCCAAATTTTTATCACAGAAACTAGACTCAAAATACTACAAAACAATCTCAAGTGGATTCTGCCCAAAAACGGACTCTACGTGCCTCAAAACAAGCTCACAAAACAGAAAAGCTGCACAGCGAAATCTCTTGCGACAATTTACGAAAACAGGGATATCTTTTAAAAGACAAATCAGATTGGCGAGCCGTCAGCGGCAACGGAAAGAAGACTCAAAAAAACTAGGCACCTGCGGAGGCCAAAAATCCAGAAATGTATTCTATGCATGATAAAAACAGACCCGAATAGAGGGGACAGATTCTGCCCAAAAACTCAATTGTGTTTAAAACTCGTTTTAACAATCCCAACCTCAACCTGTATAACCCTAGGGCACCCGACAGCCCCAATATTCAATTTAATCACAGAAAACTAAATTTAAAATAAATTTAATTTATTCATTTGAAAACTTTCTTGATTGGGAAACCAAGAACCCTACGGGTTCGGTTTTCCCTCTCGGTTACGAAAACGGTAAATCAAGAAGAGTGTCATTTAATCGGTTAAGTGACAATCGTGATGTGTCCCGGGACCTCATACAACCGAGCCCGAGGGCCCGATACCATCCTCGGTGTAATTACACGCGACTTCGCAATTCTCAAAACACGAAGAACAATATAACTAGAAATTTAGGAAAACGACATTTACACTAATAAAACCCAATCCTCGGAATTTCATCCCGACACCCGGTAGGGTGTCGTCCATCCCATCACGGCCCCAACTTTAAGAACAATGATACTAGATAATCACAAAACATATTACAAAACCGAAAAGAAAAATCAACACAGCGACATCTTACGGAAACGACCATAACTCACCGAACATAATTCGGATTAACGAGCGATCGGTGGCCACGGTTTCCTAAGTCGACGAACTACACATGTCCAGAAGACACGAAGCTCAGAATCAGTCCCGAAAGTGTTCGAAATAATCGCAGAATACAGAAAACAGAATCAGGCGAACAACAACGCGACACCATACGGAAATGACCATAACTCACCGACCATAATTCGGATTTACGAACAATCGGCGGCCACGGTTCAATGACTCGACGAACTACAAATGTTTAAAGGACACCGAGCCTGGAATCAGTCCCGAAGAGGGTCGAAAAGCAACGACAACTCAACAAAATAAACCTGCCAGAATCCAATACATCAACAATATAACAAACGACTCAAAATCCCGACACCGCACAAGCCGTAGAGATCGAATGGACAAACAATCATATCATAACTCGAAACTAATAAAAGAAAAAGCTTAGGATTTACACCCTACGAACCAACGAAACACAAACGATTCTTCAACACTATAGGAAATCGACCACCATTCCTCAGCTTCACAATTTTTAGCGGATACTGCATGCGTATGATAGTGAACGATGTACTCAAATCAATGCTAAAAAGAAAACCAACCACAACATTGACCTGCTTGCCGATTGAAGCTTCCACAATTAATTTCAGCTGCTTGTTTGATAATTGCTAGACAACGAAGAGATATATATCACCGACTTTTCTTTTGAATTGACATAGTCTTCCTTTAATTAATTTCAGCCAACCACAATTAAACAAGTAAGCTACTCTTCACCAACTTCAAAGTCTTGAATACTTACTCTCTTCGATCGCAGGTAACGAAGCCAAGAACACAGCCGCCGACTTCAACAAGCACGACACCTTAGCAGTCGATCCTCAATAATTAGATGACCTAGTTGGTTGCTTCCTTCGAAACGTCCCTGTGGCCTGTCTTCATTAAGCCCGAGCCCAACACCTTTAATAGTTACTAAATTGGCCCGACTCAAATGAACACAATCCTACTTTTACGATTACCTAGACGGTCAAAATCCAAGACGAACTACTTCAATTATACTTAATAACATACGAATGTCTATTAGATTATAAAGTGTCCAAATAATTAAAACGCCTAAATAATTAACGTGTCTACATATTTAAAGTGTTATTAACTCATATAAAGTGTGATACAAATGAACCGTCTAATTATATAATTAATTTACTAATTAAATAGTACAAACATGACTACCCGTCTAATAAAATTGCTGTATAATAATACGAACCGTCTAACTTCATTATACTTATTTTACTACATATTCATTTTAAATTTAAATATAACGATTAAATTTATATTATTTTAAATTATTAAAATTTCAGGGTGTTACAACTCAACTCCACTTAAAATAGACTTCGTCCCCGAAGTCATCGCTCGGAAGAAGCTTAGGGTAGCGATCTCGCATCTCAGACTCTGCCTTGCCAACGACACGCATCCTCAAATGGGGAAATATAAAAATATGAACAAAATGAAACTCTTTCAAGGCGACCTACGTGATCAAAATAGACTTCAGCTCTTGCAACTGCTCGCACAATCTTCTGCCTCAAATGGCGCAGAAGATAAGGGATCGGAATTGGAATGTTCTCTATGGAACTCGGTTTATCGAGGAAAAGGAAAGTCGATAATAAGCACAAAATAATCACGCTACTCTGTTGTAGGCGTCTTCTTGTCCTCGTAGTCGGACACAGTTGCTGCACCCAGCGGTTAACTTTGCGTTGAATCTCCGATTCAAATCCACTTGGAGATTTGTTATGGTCACTAAATTCTAATGATTTATCGGGATAAGTGAAATTCGTACTATTAAAGTTCAAATAGATAACTAACTAGCTGACACTTCATCGAACTCAATGTCTTGTGCCAAACATATTGGATATGAATGGAACATTGGACTTCGACAAGCTAGTAGTTTCATGTAAATCTATTTTAGTATTTGGATAATGGAACTGTGAGCAGTTTATATTGGAATAAATTGATATATTTGATATGATCGTTTTTATATGAATATCTACTGTGTTCTATATTTGCATATTTATATCCTTGAATATTTACTGTGTTTTATATTCTAAATTGTCCACTGTCTTATTAATAATATGGGAATATTATTAAGACAAATCTGAGGGCTTTGATGACATTATCTTAGTACGACTAAGGATGATGAAATCAAACTCACATGTTGTTCATTGTGATGCACAATTGGACTGACCCAACCTTTGAGAAATCACTTCCTAGATATATGTCACAAGTGAATCTCACAAAGGCTTTGTCGCTTATCCTCTGACTTGAGATGCAAGCTGGTTTGTGTATGTGGAGTGTCAAACTTTGATGTGGTTAAACGCTGACCTGAATAAGGCTGCTATAACAACCTTCCTCGGGTTTGATATTAAGCATATATCAAACACGTGTAGTCAATAAAGAATTTGTTCCTCCACATGTTTGGATTAGATACTACTGGGCCCCTCGATGATCTGATGCTTGTACGGCCGTACCCAAAGGCAATCAAGATGAATCTTAATTGGTTTGGTAATCTACTTCAATGTATAGATCGAGAAACAGAATCGTTGAAATTTTAGATTGACATTAATCTTTGTCTAAAATTCAACGTGGTATCAGTAACAAAAGGATAACTGATTGAAAAACTTTGAACCTGGACTTTTCTGAAACTCACTCATGTACTTCTAGGGGCATTGGCGGGTTGCTAGACTCTAACCTTTGCTTGTATAACTACTTGATTGTTATGACGTGCGCAAGTGGGAGCTGTTGGAATATGCTTCACGTTCATAACATATAGTTATATGGCTAGACGTATGTGAGCCTAAAGGGTCACACACTTATACACCAAACACCATTTAATATATATAATATAATTAGGTTAATTATATTATTTGTATGAACCATGATTACTTGGCTAGTTATATTTTAATTAATTGTTAAGTTAAAACGAATTAGTGAGTAATCATAAAGAATCAAAAGGCAAGGGGCTAAGTGTCATATCTCCTAACTTGTAACTAGGGAATATATACTTAACTTAGGGAGCAAGAAAGATTAACCCTAATCCTCCCTCCCTAAAACATACGACCGCAAATAATGAAAGGGGTGAAAAAGGTTTCGTGCCTTTTTTTTTTCTTCTGGTGCTCACGAAAAAATAAAAACCCCCAATGACCACAAATGGATTTGTGGGTTTTCTCTCTCTGATTCACGTCATAAAGCAAAATCACAAAGGGTTTTGGTTTTTGACTTGCTTGTACAAGGGACTAGCATCCCAATTGGTGTTCTTGATATGGTGTAGTGTGGATACCATTAGAGGAATTCTACCTTGAATTCTTAGAGTTCTTCATCCTCATTCGTTGGTGTAATCAAAGGCTTCAAGGGTATGATTTACATCCTAACTCTTTGATTATTTATTCTTAATTACTTCATCAATATGTAGATCCGTTATTAGTGATTTATATTAACTTTCCGCTGCGTTTTACTTGATTAAACCGTAAATCACTAACACATTGCTCGCCTACAGTTGTCTTAACATATAAAAAGACAATGGTGGTTGATGTCACACTGACACCCACTGGTACTGCTTCTATCATACCCAATTTATGTTAAATTGGACAACATGATTTAAGAAATGATAACAAACCCTAAAGCTACACTATCCAAATAAAATTCATGGGGTTTAAGCCACATTACTATTGTCACTCTAACACCGACTGATAAATATTGAAACAACAAAGAAGCATATCCCAGGCTTCGTTTTCCTAAACCCAAACCTTTTCAGAAAAAGTGACTTATCCTACACTGAGCTACTACATATCACATTCACTCATACTGAAAACTTTGTTACACAGGCTATGCACAAGTCCACAATATTTCATCATACACCAGATGAAATACAGACTCCAAAAACTCTGTTTAAATGATTTTAGAGTTTAACAAAACCACAATTCTATCTGATAAGCCATTCCATACTAACCAGTTGCTATTTTTTGTTTCTTTAGCACCATCTGTGCAGGGTACTCATGTCCAGCAGGCTCTAGTGGAAAAGGTTTCCTTGCAGACAATCATGCAACAAATCTTGGCTATGCAGAACACACAGAATACAATACTCGCCAGGATGGAAACCATGAGTAATGAAATTGATTCATTAAAAGAATCGGTTGCATTACTACAACAACAACATCAACAACCTCGACTGACTCCACAATCTCAACACAGTGGAGATAATGAAGATCAAGGTGGAGATGATACTGATGCTGCCACTGAGCCTATGCCATCTCCTACACATGACAATACTCAAGGAGATGCAGGTGGTGATACTGAACCTCTTCCTTCCCCATCCAATAATAACAATATGGGGAGAAGAGACAAAGAGAAGATGAGGATGATCAACCTGAGCCATCTGCTGAGGGGGAGAAAAGAAGAAATAGATGAAGATCAACCTCCACAACAACAACAATCACAGCAAGTCATTAATACTGAAACTCTTAGGTTTCAGTATGAAAGAAGAAGAGAAAGAGGAAGGTCTTTTCTAGAAAAAAACATGAAGAGAACCAGTCTGAGCCATCTGCTCAGGGGGAGACTGACACTGACCAACCTCTGCAGGCTCATACTGTGCCATCTACTCAGTATGAGAACAACCTGCAAAGAATTGTGTACAAGCCGTTTGTATGGCCCATTGCTGATGATGATGAAGAACCAAATCCAGTGCCAACTCAAAACTTCATAAAATTTGCACTGGATATGGCTTATTAACCAAGCTCCTCATCATCATCCTCGGATGATGAAGAGCCAACTCAGGGTGACCCAAGACCAGTTTGAAGATCCACTAGAAGAATGTCAAGAGTGGTCATGTCTTCTGAATCAAGAGAAGAACCTGCTCCAGCTCCTCTAATCACTAGACCTAGAAGGTCTGTACATGATGATGAGCAGGTTCCAAGGAAGACTGCACAACAATTAGAAGATGAAGCAGAAAAATTATTCTACCTACATGCTCTTGGTGTCAAATAGGAACCTGAGACTGATCATGATACTGAAACTGATGTTCCTTCAACATCTCACAGAAGAAGAATGAAAGGAGCAGACATTAGAGAACAGTATTGGAACTCAGTTGCTCAGAGAACAAGGTATAGAGAGACAAGGATGTACATACTGAGAAACAAAGTATTTCTCAGTGTGAGGGATATATACTGGTTGAACATTGATGTCAACAAAATCAAGGTAAAAATGATCAATGGTTCAATTGTTGCTATCTGTACTGGACCAGTCAGTCCTCCCATGAAGATTCTTCTTCATGATATCCAAAATATGGGACTTCAAGACTGGATAAAGATCACCAAAATGATCAAGGAGTTGCCCTCAAGATCCTCTCAAGCCCTGTTGATTAAAGATGAAATCTGGGCAGTATCTGCAGTTTGTTTTGAGAAAGGGATCTTATTTCCAGGAGAGTACAGGGCACTCAGTGTAATGACTAGAGGCATACAGAAACAATAGACCTGAGTGTCTTAACACATTCAGGTTCTTAAATAAATACCCTGTACCCCCTAACCTTGTCTTTCAGGATCAAAAGAGCACTATATATCCAACTTCTGGATATATGTACACTGACTCAGATGACAGAGAATGCTTCATAACAGAAGAAGATCTTCCAAAAGCAAACATAAGTCATCTGGTGGGATTGAAGTGGTTGATAATCAAGAAGGAGGATGCTTGGTTCAGAAAGAAGATTGTTGCTGTACTGTGGAACATAAAAGAAGAGCTTAGAAAGAAAGATGAATTTGTCCACATAAAGCAAGAAGTCTTCTATGAGCATGAAGCTATTAGCAGAGAATGAAGAAGAAGACTCTGCAGTTTTATTTTTGTACTTCTCTTTTGTAATATTGTCTTGTTATCATTATATAGGGGGAGATTGTTAAGGCAAAAAGCCTTACCCCTTGGGATCTTAAGATAACAAGACAACCTAGACTAGATTAGAATAGTTTGTAGAATAATTTAGCTAAGTCTTGGTCCAATACTGAGTAGACATTATTGGTCACTCAGTGTTGGGACTCAGTATTGACATCCGATACTGAGCACAAGGACTGAGTTAAACATTACCATGTTTAACTGACCAGAATAAATCCCTTTGATCTTGGTCACTTTCCTTTTCTTAGTCCTTCCGTTACTCCTTGCCTCTTTTGTAAGATCTCTATAACATTATAAATAGAGATCACCTGGCAAAGGAGTACTTATCAATTTACGCTTTCACTTGTAAACATATTGTAATTGATCAGTGGTTTTGTTATTCCGCAACAAGCCACACTTAGGTGAATTATACATTTGACTTTAATATTGTGTTAATCACTTTAATTGTCTTAAGTTTAATTTATCTAATAATTATACAAGTAATCCAGGGTTGTTGTGACCTTACAAATGTGTGAGCTTAAAGTTAGCTTACAAGTATGTGATTATGTTATGAGTAAGCTTACAGTTAGCTTGCTAGGGTATGTATGAAAATGAATAGAATATTAATTGATGATTAACAAATGAATTAAGAAATGAATAATTATGATTTTTATATTATTGAGAATGGGTCGAAAACCCATGTATCTCACGAGACTATTTTGTCTCACGTACTACGTTCGTTTTTATGGCTATCTACTCAGGTTCAGATTCGAAGGCTTAGAAGGTTGTGATAGAAGTGGTCTATAATGGTGATTTTAGGTTAAAACAAGAACCAAAACGCAGCGGAAAAGTTTAATCACCATGAACGGATCTAATATTAAATCATACAATTAAACTAATAAATAAATCAAAGAGATTGGATGAACATTTCATACCCTTGAAGCCTTTGATCTTGTTGTGGATTCGGATGGATTTGATGATGGATTGAAACTAAGTATTCAATTAGAATACCTCTAAAAGAAATCCACACAACACAAGCAAGAACACCAATGGAGGATGCTAGTCCTTAAATCTTGAGAGCAAAAAGAAACAAAAAAACATACAAGTGTGTGTTGGGGACGGTCAAAACAAGGGACCAAAAGGGAGAGTTTATGGACCATTATTTCTCATTAATGGTGCCATTAAAACCCTTTAATGATTTCCATAAATCATACTTTCATTTTGCACTCTAGTCCCTTGTTATTTGTTTCTTCTAGTTTGCTCACAATAAAGTTTCAATATTAACAATTAATATTAAACTTATATATTATATACAAGCATGTAGCTTATATTAATATATAATGTAATTACCCTAATTACACTATATATCTTATGGTGTTAAGTGTTTAAGTGTGTGACCCTTTAGGCTCACAACCAACTAGCCGTATAACTTTATGTTATACTGGTGAAGCATATTTTACAACAGCTCCCACTTGCGCACGTGATAACATCAAGTAGTTATACAAGCAAAGGTTAGAGTCTAGCAACCCGCCAATGCCCCTAGAAGTACATGAGGATTTTCATAAAATCTTTGTTCAAAGTTTTTCAATCAGTTATCCTTTGTTACTGATACCATGTTGAATTTTAGACAAGGATTAATGTCAATCTAAAATTTCAACGATTCTGTTTCTCGATCTATATAATGAAATAGATTACCAAAACCAATCATGATTAATCTTGATTGCCTTTTGGGTGTGGCCACACATACATCTATTCAAAATCATCGAGGAGCCCAGTAGTATCTAATCCACTTTCGTGGAGGAACAAATTCTTTATTGACTGCACGTGTCTGTCATATGCTTAATGATAAACCCGATAATGGTTGTTATAGTAGCCTTATTCAGGTCAGCGTTTAACCACATCAAAGTTTGCCCCTCTACATACACAAACCAACTTGCATCTCAAGTCAGAGGATAAGTGACAAAGCCTTTGTGAGATTCACTAGTGACATAAATCCAGGAAGTGATTTCTCATAGGTTGGGTCAGTCCAATTGTGCATCACAATGAACAACATGTGAGTTTGATTTCATCATCCTTAGTCATACTAAGATGATGTCATCAATGCCCTCAGATTTGTCTTAATAATATTCCCATATTATTAATATGACAATGGACAATTTAAAATATAAAACACAGTAAATATTCAAGGATATAAACATGCAAATATAGAACACAATAGATATTCATATAAAAACGATCATATCAAATATATCAATTTATTCCAATATAAACTGCTCACAGTTCCATTATCCAAATACTAAAACAGATTTACATGAAACTACTAGCTTATCGAAATCCAACGTTCCATTCATATTCAATATGTTTGGTACAAGACATTGAGTTCGATGAAACGTCAGCTAGCTAGTTATCTGTTTGAACTTTAAGAGTATGAATTTCACATATCTCGATAATATTCGAATGTAGTGAACCTTCGTAAATAGGATCTAGCGTCATCACGACCTATTTCAAACCAACATAAGTATAGCAAGTATACTTAGTTTCAGTTCGGTATCTCCACCATAGCCAAGGAACATATATCTAGTATTTCAAAATACTTCAATGTGTTCTTAACAGCAATCCAGTGACTCTCTCACGGATTCTGTCGGTATTTTCTAGTAAGGTCCCCTAAGGACGTTACATTTGGCCTAGTGCTCCTTACAGCGTACATGATGAATGAAATAGCCGATTCATAGGGGATTACATTCATTCGCTTCACCACATCAGGTGTGGAAGGTCCTTGAGTCTCACTCAAGTTTACATTGTGTGGCATACGAGGACTTCCTCGTTTGGGAGTGCCACTCTAAACAATTTAGAATTTTATCAATGTAAGCACTTCGACTTAAACACATTAACCGCTTCGATCTATCATTATAGATCTTTACTTCAAGTATGTATGTCGTGTCCCTACAATCCATCATGTCGAAACATTTTCCCAAGCCAGGATTTTCATCTTGTAGCATGGTATATTGTTTCACATGAGTGACATGTCATCATCATGTATGACTTAAGAAACGACATCGCTCCCACTAGCTTTCATATATACACATACTCAGTTTTGGTTTTAGGTGAAACAAACGTTTTGATTTCATCATTAACCAAATCTCATAGTCATAGTACACTACTTTGGCTATAAGAATTCTAATGTCTTTAGTAACAGGCGAGAAGGTTTCATCATTGTCAATCCAGTAGGATTGAGTGTAACCTTTTGTTACTAGAAGAGCTTTATAGGTGTGTATATTATCATCCATGTCAACAGTCTTACTGTCTTGAGAAAGATCAACTAAGTTCAAAACTTGGTTGTCTATCATGGATTACATTTTCGCATTCATAGCTTCAAGTCATTTTTCGAATTCAAATTTCGATAATGCAACTTGATAGTTAGGGGGTTCATAATGACCCTCTAAACTTGCTCCTCAGCATCGACATAAATCTATATCGTTCAGGTGCATGAGGTGTCCTTGCGGATCTATGAATGGGAACAATATCATCCTGTGGTCCAACATCTATATGTCCAGCCTCAGAATGATATTTGCTAGTGTTACCAGAAGGTTGTGTATCTTCACTTTGAATCTTGTCAAAGTCTATAGTGCTCCCACTTGCTTTGTGAAATGAGACTGTTCTCAAGAAACTCAGCATACCGAGTAACAACAATTTGTTCTCAGTTGGGAAGTAAAATAGTAATCGAAGATATACTTGATAGATATGGGTTCAAGTTTGTTCGGCATGTCTCGTTCCACGAGATCCTCACAACCCCAGATCCTCAAGTAAGACAAATTTAGGGACTTTCCCACGCCATATCTCATATGGTGTCTTTTTAACCTTTTGGTCGGATCCATATCAAGTATTCGAGCAGCAGACTTCAGTGCATGCCCCTCAAAAGGATAGTGTAAGAGTAGTAGGACTCATCGTAGACCGCACCATGTCATACAGGGTCCGATATCTCCTTCCAGACGCACCATTATCTTGTGGAGTGTATGAAAGAGTGAATTGTGAGACAATCTCACGATGTGTGGGATGATCCAGAAACTCTTGACTCATGTACTTTCATCCTCAATCAGGACGAAAGCATTTGTTGTCTTGCTGAGTTGATTTTCTACTTTTACTTTAGAAAGCTTTGAACGTTTCAAAGATTTCATGTTTATGTCTAATCAAGTAAACATAACCATAGCGACTGATATCATTAAAGCTTCCATGTTGATGTTTAATCAAGTAAACATAACCACATCGAATGATATCATCAGTGAAAGTAGGTGGCACCTTCCCTAGTCTTAGTTCTAAAAGGGCCATATACATCAGTATGTATGAGTCCAAGTAGATTTGTAGCTCTTTCGCCAACTTGGGAGAAAAGCTTTCTTGTTATCTTTCCATAATATACAAAAGAGGCATTTTAAATGATTCATAATCATTTGTAAAGAAGCCCGTCGAGTTTTAGTATCAAAATGCGTTTCTTGTTTATGTGGAAAAGATGACGATGCTCTAGGTAAGTAGAATCCAAACTAATTTGGATTCTTGAGTGCTACATTTGTATATAGAACTATCGTTTGAATTAGGATCATGCATATTAATTTCAAACATACTATTACAAGGAATAGTTATAAAAAAATGTTATTTTTCATAAAACAAAATATCATAATCCATTATTCAACAAACGATAAAGCTAAACAATGCATAATTGACAATTGTTCAAAACAATAATTAACGCATTAGGAAGGATAAGATCACAGCTTCCATTCATTTAGCTTTCTACTTCACATTCAATCTTGCATATTTGTGTAAATGTGAGTTCCACAACTAGTGTCATACACTCAAGATTTATTACGAAAAGTATAGAGTTCTATAATGAAGATATCTAATGTGCTAACTAGAACACATTTGTCCTTCATCAACTCTGCCAAGTAGGCAGGACAATTCCTCCTTCAATGGCCAGTATCATCGCAATGATGGCAAGAAATATCCTTTTCAGGGTGCTCCTTTTTAGCAGGTGGGGGAATCGTAGGTTTGGAAAAGTAAACTAGCTTACCCTTACCTAGACTCTTGCCTTGTGCTTGCGGTTTTACCTTCCCTGATTCCTAGAAAAGAATTGGGTAACCTTTGCTCAACTAGTTTTACCATAGCATGTTATCAACGATTGTCTTCCCCATGCTATGTACTTTTAAAACTCTTTTCAAACTAGTCATAGTCCTTGGATAGTGAGGTAAGAATCAAGCTCATTCCAAGAACTTATGGTAAGGGGTAACCAAGACGTTCCATTGGATCAAGATAGCATTGCATATTCAAGATGTAAGTGCTAACTGATTGGCCGTCCTCCTGATTGCAAGCGTGGAATGCTTTAACTATTTTGAACAGTTCAAGTTCTGCCTTTTGTTGAAATATCATTTTCAACTCGCTTATCATGTCATATGCTGTGAGTTCCTCGAAGTACTTTCGAATCTCGGGGTTCATGCTCACAAGCATAGGAGTAGCAACTTCTTGGTGTTCGTTAAACATTTCGGTAAAGGCTTGACGAACAGCAGCAGAAGTATTGACAGGAGGTGCCTCAGGTAAGGCCTCTTATAGGTGTATCAACTTGTTCTCATCTCTAAGGACAATCCTTAGAGTTCGATATGAGTCGATAAAGTTGATATTAGTCAGTTTCAGTAGTCAAGAACTGATTTTAGAGTGGAGATACTTAGGTTTTGATTTGTTGTTATCTGTATAACACACAAAGTTCAAAAAATAGTATTTTCAATAATAATTTCTTTTAATCAATTAACTACCCAATTAATTTTAATTAAAAGCTAAGATCCCATTGAGCTTCTATCACCGCATCAGTTGATCTGCTAGAGGTGATAGATCCAATAGGTAGGTGACGATCAACAATTGCATTACAAGTGCAACTCTTAGAGGTATGGGACTTCATGGCACCTAGTGAACAAGAATCTAGGGTCAAGTGGCATGTTTGTCGCATCGTTGCCTCGAGCCAAGGTCTCACCGTTAACTCGATTAAGTCATCCAATGTGAAATCATGTCAAAATAGCTCCAGGTCTCACGCGTAGAGAATAATGACCTCGGATCTAGATTCAAACCACGTCTCACGTGAATTCAAAAATAGAAGCAAGTGATTTACAACCGATTGGACGGCGTGACTTAAATTTTAGGTATGTTAAATTTTAATTAATAAAATTTTATTAAGATATGAATGAATCATGTACTTCATTCATATCACTTCATAAGTCGTTTAATAAACGGTAAAAACATTTAACGATTATTAAGGTTTAAGTTTCAAATCGTATTTAAACTTAGTTTAATCTCAAAACAATTTTAGATTAAAGGTTTAATCATCAATGATTAACGATTATTTTAAGTTTCAAATCATATTTAAACTTAGTTTAATCTCAAAACAATTTTAGATTAAAGATTTAATCATCAATGATTAACTAGTAATTATCGATGATTAAATGTTTGGATGTTTTAATGTTTGTGTCAAAAAACCGTTTTTAATTGTTTTATTTACTTGTATCTAATAGGAAAAGAAAACAACCACAAACATAAATAAAACATGCAACAAATTTTGTGCAAACCTCGACCGATGAAATCCTAGGTTCGGTCACGTGAGTCATCACGACGGACCGAAGGGTCAAACTAGGGGATGGGCCAACATGAACCCAAACGGGCCTACATAAACCCAATGGGCTCCCACTTGCTCCAAGACATTCTTGAGCAAGTAGAACCCAAATTGTGAAAAAAATGCAATCTGCCAGAAAATTCCAGCAGACTTTGAAGCCCGAAAAGTCACTGAAGGAATCTTCGTTAGTCTTCCCGGCCTTCTGGAAAGTTGTAGCCCACGACTTGGCAAACATTTTAGGCTTTTGAATCGCCCAAAACGGAGTCCGTATGCCTCTGGAAAGCCTGTTTTCGTACAGCCCTCGCTTTGGTGACGGAAATTTGTTGTTTTCTTCTTTTGTCTTCAATTTTGGTCAACAATTTACAATAAAAAAAAATAAAGAAAGACAATCTATTCTATTACTTTTACATTACAAATTGCCCAAAAAAATGGCACCAAAATTAAATTAACAAATAAAAATTAAACAAATTACAACAATTAAGCCAAAAAATAAGGCTTTTCCCAAACAACCAAACAACCAAACATCAACCACATTCATTCACAAACGGTCTAGGCTTTCATTGGTTTGCACAAACAAGCAACAATTGACAAGGCTTTGGCTTGGGATATGGCAAAAATACATGTTTTGCCATATCAACAACATGGAATTAAAAAATAAATTCCAAGCCAAATAATAAAAAAAAACAATAACAAGATTAATTTTTTGATATGATTTTGTAACAAGTGACAATAGGGTTCCAAAAATACCATATTTTAACCCATGTAGTTAATTTAAAAATCGAAAAAAAAACCAAAACCCGTGAGGTTTTTTTTTTCTTTCTTCCGATCGGGTTCAAAAAACTACCAAAAAAACTTGGCTTTTTGCCACTTTTTACAAAATCTAGCTAATTATATGATTAATATAATGACTCGTGATACCACTAATGGTGATTTTAGGTTAAAACAAGAACCAAAACGCAGCGGAAAAGTTTAATCACCATGAACGGATCTAATATTAAATCATACAATTAAACTAATAAATAAATCAAAGAGATTGGATGAACATTTCATACCCTTGAAGCCTTTGATCTTGTTGTGGATTCGGATGGATTTGATGATGGATTGAAACTAAGTATTCAATTAGAATACCTCTAAAAGAAATCCACACAACACAAGCAAGAACACCAATGGAGGATGCTAGTCCTTGAATCTTGAGAGCAAAAAGAAACAAAAAAACATACAAGTGTGTGTTGGGGACGGTCAAAACAAGGGACCAAAAGGGAGAGTTTATGGACCATTATTTCTCATTAATGGTGCCATTAAAACCCTTTAATGATTTCCATAAATCATACTTTCATTTTGCACTCTAGTCCCTTGTTATTTGTTTCTTCTAGTTTGCTCACAATAAAGTTTCAATATTAACAATTAATATTAAACTTATATATTATATACAAGCATGTAGCTTATATTAATATATAATGTAATTACCCTAATTACACTATATATCTTATGGTGTTAAGTGTTTAAGTGTGTGACCCTTTAGGCTCACAAACAACTAGCCGTATAACTATATGTTATACGTGTGAAGCATATTCCAACAGTCTAGTGATGATTAGCTCGGGAGCTCTTAGGTAGATCCCGTTATCCTATGGTATGATATGGTTTTTTAACACCGTGTTTTATAACTCTGATAATTTTTTCAAAGGTTTTTGTTAAACCGTATTTTGGGATATTGGACTTTGTAATATTTTTATATTGGAAAATGTTGTAAATGTATTTTTAAATGATTTGAAAGATGTTTTATAATTTGAGGTGTTACAACTTGGTATTAGAGCTTTAGTTTAAGTGAATTAGGTAGGTTTGACCTCCCTAGTCTTAAGCAATGCTAGTCGGACCATATATTTACATAGGATGTCCATGTTTGGTCTTTTGAGACCGTAAGATGTATGTATGGTAGGGTCGATCCCTAAAAGAAATGTCATGTTTTGATCTTTATGCGTTGTATTCGACTATTGAGTCGATCGTTCGAATATTGATTGTTGAATATATTGGTATAACAAAAAGGTGAACACGAGAAGAGAAAATTTAATTGAGTTTCGACATGCCGCGGTGATGATGGAGAGGGTTCCGGTTTGGATGTAAATCGAACGTGGTAACTTTGGAAGACTATCTGGAATTTGTGGATAAGTGTGCGAGTCGGATCGTGGGTGACCGGACGAATGAGGATAGGCGGGATGGTTTCAACTCCCGTATGAAGAGTAGTTCTTCGGGTAGCAAAGCCGGTGCTGAGAAGCCCTCAAAAGAAGAAGATAGTGATTCTGAATCGGAAGAAAAGGAAGGAGGTTCGTTCAATTCATTCATGTTGTGTAAGCCCGTTGCGTATTTGGGAAGCTCCGAGCCGGAGGTCACGATTCGGCGGATTTGTGAAATCGAGCAAGTGCTAAAGGAATATAAGCGAATGAAGAAGGATATAATGACTCTTGCATCCCGATTATTGAAGGCGAGACGTCGTTGTGTAAGAATGTGATGTACGAAGGTTTGGAAAAGAGAGTATGGTACTAGATGTCGTGGAAGGAGTTCACGAGTAGGCGAATAGGGAAGTTTTCCCCTGGAAGAATTGCTAGAAGAATTTATTGCTAGGAATGTGGAGATGGTAATTCAACAAAAGATCTATGAATCGTCATCCAGTGGAGAAAGAAGGAAGCTCATTAGTAGCTTGAAGTCAACAAAGAAAGAAAATCTCATTCAAAGTTATTCAAATCATGTTGATGTGGAAGGTGCAAAAATGTGGCAAGGATTATCAGGTCAAATGTGAAGCGGGCATGGGTGACCCTTATATATAATTTAATGTTATGTGGTTTATTTGTTCAGTGGTCGCGCGATTTAGTGCTTAAGTGAAATGGTCTATAGAATTATTAAGGGATCGTTGAAGATGGATATGTATTTGGGGGATAATCTCCCCGGTTCGTTATGTAAATAGGATTGTTATATTTGGATGAGTTAGCGTTCGGTGACACAAATAGTAAGGATATGAAATATTACGCTATCATGGAATATCAAAAGACGAATTGCGAGTTAGTGGATATTTTTCAATGAAAGGATGGAAGTATGTGGAAGTACTAAGACTTAGTGAGAAGAGTATTTATGGATATTTTTCAATGAAAGGATGGACTTATTCAAGATATAGTGAGGTCTTAAAACTCGTGAATAGAAATATGCGGAAAAGGTTAAGTGTCGGAAATGACAAATTTTAGTAATTGAAAGTGGTTGAGTAAAAGTTGACAATTAGTCATAGCAAAAGTTTGTGTCATTGATTCGATATTATGGGTAAAAAGATAATTATTGGTAAATGTCATAGTAATGGCATGATAGTATATGTAATAGTGTGGTGTAAGACCACGATTGAGAAATGAACATTTCTAAGTCCCGCGACGTATAAAGAGTGGAACATCGAATGTTGGACTATTGGATGCTAAGTCATGGGTTGCAAGAGTAGGCGGGAGTCGATTGGTTGACTCAAGATAGCCGGGTTGGCTGGTGAATTATAGATAATGGAATGAATTGGAGGTTACCCCAGTGGTGACAGAAAGATTGTAAACCTTTATGATTAGAAAATGAACCGGTTAAGGACGATTAATGGTAAGTGAAATGGTAATTAGCATTAGAAATGATCACGGGTATAATGTGGGGTTTAATGTATGTGTGAAGTATATAAAGGGCCAGAAAAGCGCATATGATATTAGAAAATAATGTTATCAGAAATGTACTAGATTAGTTGACGAATAAATATTCAGCTAAATGTGTCAGAATGTGGTAAAGTTATGCGATGTAAAAAGGTGTATACTAGTATGGTATGCAAGAGAATGAGATAGATTGGATCTTGTTGGATCGGAGGCTTTCCGATCAACAAGATTGGATGAGTCACTTTGGATTGGAGGCTTTCCGAACATTGTGACAGTTTGGATCTTGATGGATTGGAGGCTTTCCGATCATCTTGATATAATAGTTAAAGTGTGATTTAATGTGTTCGTATTATGATGTTTATATTTGGCGTATATAGAACCGCATCGTTAATGATCATCGTTATGATTATATGGTAAGTGATAAATTGTGCCAAAAACGCGGGTGGCCTTTGGGTATATGAATGTCTAGGTGATGCCTACAATCTATGATGGGTCATGAAAAAGGGGTGCTCTTAGTAAGCAAATATTATTGGTAACCGAGTTATGGTTAAAGTTGAATAGTGATATTGGAATATATTTTGATAGATAACCTATTGTCGATAATTGAGAATAAAAGGTTATGAAAATGATAGATATGGTGCACAATGATTGGAAGTTGTCTAAGTAATGATGTACACAACTAAATTAAGATTAAGAAATGGTAAGTGCTAGTACGGCCTTAAGTAAAAATGGGAATTTCTATTTGATTGGAAGGGACTGAGATTTCGGAAACGGTAAACATAAGAAGTAGTATCTCGATGGTAAGAAATTTGTTACTTTTGGAAAGTATGGTTGACTATATGCATAAGTCAACAATTGTCGAATTTGTGAATTGTCGACTCTGGTCAAAACTGGACTTTGACTTTCATTTTGAATACCTAACCGATGATAAGGGTAAAATGTATCGTTGTTATGTGCATGAAATGGTTAATTGGATAATTGAAAGTGTTATAGTCGAATTATGAATTTTTGACCCGTTTGGGTGTTTCGAACTAGAATTTGGATGATATCAGCTTGAAATTGATTTTTGACCCGTTTGGGCCTAACGGGGTAAAGTGAGCCTTTTAAATGTATAACTGTTATTGGATCATGATTGGAAAAGTTTGGTGGTAATAGATTACGAGCTAATGGAAGTGGAATGCTCGCTTGAATGTGGAATTGGAAAATCTTTGAGTTGATTTCGAGGACGGAATCCTTTTAAGGGTGGATAGTTGTAACGACCGTAAATTCGGGTTACTTATTTTCGGTTATTTCGTGTAAATTGTTGGTAAAGAAATAATGTTAGAACGAGCCTTTATGCATCAAGATTAGCTATACATCTATCGGGGATTGAATCGGGTCGAACCTCTTTGTAATCGAGAAGGAAAGATCAAAATATGGATTTCTGATGAAGTTCGCAACGGGCTCGCGACGCGATGATCAAAACGAAACCAAAATGGCAAGTTTCAAGTCCAAAAATGCTGGTGCGAGGCCGGTGCGAGGCTGACGCGACGCCGGTGTGAGGCCGACTCGAGGCTGGCACGAGGATTGGCGGGTTTGGGGACTCCGTGCATCTTCGCGACGCGAAGAAGGCCATCTCGACGAGAGGACTGCCTGAACAACATAAACTTGTGCAACCGATTTATGGAGAATAAAGGGGGCGATTTTGGTGTTCTTGGGCATAAATCTTCACCATTCTTGAAGATCTTCAACCCTTGTCAAAGATCTAAGGTATTTTCACCTCCTAGCTATTTTTTGGCTTGAGTTTTTGGGGAAAGCTTGGTTTTGTAGGGTTTGTGTTGGAATCTTGTTAGAAATGGTTAATAGAGGGTGTAAAACACCCATAGATGATATACGAATCATATATTCATGATAGATATCTGATTTGTTAGTGAAAACCTTGAGTATAAAGATGATTTTTATGATGTCTAGTTATAGATGATACTCCAAAGGTTGCAAGTACCTAAAAGTTGGAGATACTCCAAAGGTGGAAGCAAGGATTCGTGTTGATAAACACAATTTGGATTTAGCTATCGCTAAGGTGAGTACATGAGACTTTTAACTGGGTACATAGCAAAAGAGTTTTGAAAATGGATAATATTTATCGAGTCTTTATTAATAAATATTTTAATAAAGATAGTGATTAGAAGGATAAGAAAATGTGAATAAATTGCTAATAGAATATAGTTATTGTAATTGATAATTTTGCAAGTAAGCGTGAGTATATAAATTGATTAATGATTTTTTATTAACTAGATTAATAAAGATAATGACTAGAAGAGTATGATATTGAGTTTTATTAGTAAAATGTATTAATAAAGCTAATAGCAAGGATTTATAAAGTAATAAGTACATATTAGTCATTAATACTAATAAAAGTATTGATTGCACTGTTAATAAAATGAGTATCAGGTGACTAGTAATAGATATGAAATTCTAAGTCAAAGTCAAGATGTAATACTTATGATTTTGGAAATGTGAAAGGAATCTTATTTGGTAAACGACTTGATAGAGTCTACGATGAAAGTGATAGGAAAAGATAAAGGAATCGAGATATTGATAAATAAGGAATCAGTCTTATTTAATAAATAAATGATAAATGAGTATGTCGAAAAGATAAGATAATGTCAATGATATTATAATTAGAATAGATGTATTCTAATGAATGAATAAATGTGAATGATTGGAGTTGATGCTCATAGTTTGTTATGAAATGATTTATGATAGATTTGACATCCGGATTAATGATAACCCAATCAAATTGGGGGAGTTATGAGACACCTACTTGGGGTGGTACCTCCCTGTGCAAGAGTAGCCTGTCTAGTTTATGATAACCCGGAAATCGGGGGAGTAATGATAACCCGAAAACGGGGGAGCAATGATAACCCGGAAACGGGGGAGTTTATGATAACCCGGAAATCAGAGGAATAACGATAACCCGGAAACGGGGGAGTAATGATAACCCGAAAACGGGGGAGCAATGATAACCCGGAAACGGGGGAGTTTACCTATGATAACCCACATTGGGGGAGTTTGCTTCCGAGAGGTCCGTAGCGTATGTGTAAAGAACATTTGAGTTTAAGGTTAGCTTACAAGTATGTGATTATGTTATGAGTAAGCTTACGGTTAATTTGCTAGTTTATGTATGAAAATGAATAGAATATTAATTGATAATTAACAAATGAATTAACAAATTAATAATTATGACATTAATATTATTGAGAATGGGTCGAAAAACCCATGTAATTCACGATACTATTTTATCTCACGTACTACGTTTGTTTTTATGACTATGTAATCAGGTTCAGATTCGAAGGCTTAGAAAGTCACGATAGAAGTAGCCTAGTTATGATTAGCTCGGGAGCTCTTATCCAGTTATCCTATGGTTATGATATTGCTTTGTAACACCGTGTTTTATGACTCTGATAATCTTTTCAAAGGTTTTTTGTTAAACCATATTTTGGGATATTGACCTTTGTAATATTTTTATATTGGAAAATTTTGCCAATATATTTTTAAATTATTTAAAAGATGTATTAAAAATTAAGGTGTTACAATCAATACAAAGACAAATGCAAATAATAACCATAAAAACAACTAACTATCAATAATTCATTTTCATGTATCATGAACACTTGTAATCTAGATTATAATCGATACAAAAACCAACCAACCACCTTTTTTTTAACGACATCCAATCTACTCCTTTTTTTATCCATCATGGGACTTGAACCCATGAGCAATAGGTCATGGGAAACACCTTATATCAAACTCTAATGCCACTAGCCTATAAGCCTTTTTATAACAACCAATCACATAAATCCATCAATTCATATGAACAAAAACCACCTAACTACCTAGTTTATAGTTATACATAAGAACTTTTTTTATACTTAGCCCAACATCCACTTTTTAACCCACTCCTTCGTAGCCTATTCATAATTCTTACTTCGGCATCTTCCGCAAGTTTAACCCGTTCTTCATTTGTTAGTTTTTTATACTTTTCCTTTATTATTATTGTAAATGTACTTACTCGTCATATTCTTCTTCTTTCGTCACCTGAGAGAGGCAGAAAGCGAATTGTTTACATATTTGTAAACAAATTACACAACATTTATGAGAATGAAGCTTATAACATAGTTAACTTAGTATACAAAATTCAATGAACAAGCAATTTAAAGCACAAAAAAGTAATAATAGATAAACCCATACTACAAGTTCTTTATCATCCACCTTAAATCAAATAGCCGTACTTTTTCAAATTATCAAAGAAAATCGATCATTTGAAACCCTATATTGTCAATTCGTTGCCTTCGTTCTTCGATTGAAACCCTATAATGCCGATTTGTAGCCTTCGTTCGTCGATTGAAACACTATATTTCCTTCGTTGATTGAGACAGAAGCATATTAGTTAAACTTCGACATACTGATGGATACATGTATTAATATGTTAATAAAATATGTTAAGATATAGTAATCAAAATTATTTTTTCTTCAAGATTTAGGTTCTAACACAACTAAATGAGCAGTTTCTCCATAGACTAATCACTTCAACCAAACTCGTATTGTCACCCGTTATCCAAAAACATATCCTAATTTTTTTTTTCGAATTTGTGTAGATTTTTTAAAGCAATGGTGAACTTTGGGGCTATTTTGTAACTAAAACCAAAAAGTCACCATACGAAAATAATTTTATTTTGCAATTGGTTAGAGAATTCCACCACCACTTCCAAATGTTGCTGACTTATTTGGGTTTGTAAACGTAGTACATTACGATAATACCCTTTCTCTATTTTCAACCAGCTTATGAAAAAAATTGTGTTTAATTTTTTTTTTTTTTTTTTTTTTGCAGCTTTCGTGATGCTCAGATTCACACAAGCAAAAGCCAATTCGTAGAAACACTGCACCAAATTAATTCCATTTGAATACTAAAGAATGAGGAGCGGAAAAGGAAAGGCAATTTGTTGTAAAAATTATTCGCAAACAAATATCATAATCAAATTCATGGAGAATGACATCTAGACTTATATTAGAGTAGGTTTTGACAAAAATAACTACATAAACAAGGATTATTTGCATATTTAACTAAAAAAACAAAAGTTCCGTACCTTCGTTCGTCGCCTTCACAGATTCACCTTCCTGAGTGACAGAGAGACACACGAAACCATTCGTTAATCGGGTTTCGTAATCGCCTTCATGAGTGAGATAGAGAGACAGATGAAACCTTCGTGAATCGCCTTTGAATCTCCCTCGTTAGAGAGAGAAGGACGTAACCCCATGGAGAGATTGTAAATGTTTCTTAGACCTGAGACTAAAATTTACAAAATTGTCCTTTTTGCCTATTTTTATCCTCATTTGGGGCTTAATGTTATGGATGCGCGTGTTTTTTTTAACATCTAATCTAGTCCCTTCATTTCTTGATATAAGGGTTATGACCCGTGAAAAATCACGGGCTATGGTAATTTTATATATTAGAGAAATATAAAAATGGATTGTTAATTGTATGTTAATTACATATAAGATAATAAGAAATATAGTAAATTTTATAAATCGAGTGTACAAATTATATAAACATGAGTAAATTTTATAAATCGAGTGTACAAATTATATAAATATGAAAATATGATAACTAAAAGAAAATAGACATCAAATAAAGCACTTTTTTTAATACAACGTTTAACGTTTTATTTGTTAGACTGTCATCCTTATCTTCTATTAATATTTGTCTGCTCTTTACTCTAGATAAGGCTACTTGTTAATTGTCATAACAAAACAAAGAGAAAGTGAAAATTTGAAGGAAAGTTTTATATAAAGAAGATGTCTAACTTGAAGGAAATATTTTGGTCAGAAGATGTATAATTTTAAGAATATGTTCTGTCTGCTTGAAACCCTTCGCTAAGGTGTTTATAACATGACCCAAATAGGCCTCACTCACTCGTATCTGAGCAATTCTTTCTTTTGCTTTTACAGAACTCCCTTCTTGTATCAGCAAACCATCACACATTAATACAACACCAACATTAGTTCCTTTGTCCTGTCAAAAAGACACCTATATTGCAATAACAATGTACATTACATTTTAGAATGACTTCCAAACTGTTTTGACTGAACTAAAAAGTCAAAACTTGTTTTAATCAAGTATGAATATGTTAAAAGTCAAAATGTGACTTTTAAAGGATTTCTGTTGATTCAAAACAATAGGTGTGTAATAGTGAGTTGAACATTATAAAAGGCAAAACTGACTTTTAAAGTCAAACTGCAAAATCACATAAAATTTCAATAAAATTGGCAAAATTTGCTTAACAACAAAAGGTAATTTTTAAAAATTAATGTTGTGTGGCTCATACAAATTTGTTATCATAAACCTCATATTTTAATGTGCCATGCTCTACATTACATGTTTTGAGTTTAACATACATAACAGTTTGACTTAAAAAAGTTAAACTGTAAACCAAAAAGTCAACAGTTTGATTTTAGTTTTGATATTTATAACATTCCAAAATAGAGTTAAATTGCTCAATAATAGTCAAAATTTAACATATATTACAGGTTGACAAAATTTAAAAAGTTAAATTGTGTATATCTACCTTTATATATGAGGCCTAAATTTGATTTTTATTTGCCCACATGTCCAATTAAAGCATTCTCATTGTCCATCAATGATGACATGTAACTCACAAGAAATGCCACCAGGTCATCATCATACGAAACATCGTTCCTTTCACAACTCTCACTGCTAATCTACTTCGACCTCTCTCAAACTACGAAATCGTCCACATCTCTCGCAAAGCATTGGGGAATAGCGCGCCGATTGAAACAGGACGAATTGAGTCATCTTTTAGGTAATTTCCCTCTATTCAATCGCTATTACACTCATTTAGGGTTCTATTCCGAACATAATTGAATCGGTATTATACTCAATATTTAGTTTTTATCCTTTTGCAAACGATTTAGATTTAGTTCAATAAAACGATATTGAGATTTCTTGACTCAATCTTTGAACCCAGTTTTTCATAATTTATATTTGTTTATTTTTAGGTCATTTGTGCGTCTCTTGCAAATAAGGGTTTGACTCAATAACCAATTCGAGATGGCTGCTAACCACAACCATAATTCAGGTGATCTCCTAAATTCAAACTGTATTATACTCATTTAGGTTCTCTTCAATTACTGTATCCAATTACAATACTAGCATTTGGTTTATAATAATGTATCCAAGGTTAATTTCTAGTTATCAATTAGGGTTTATACCGGTTATGATTCTTTTTTTTATTCCCGGTTATTTATCAACGATGCAGGTTACTTAATTCACATTGATTTGAATCTTACTAGTGTACACAGGCTTGTTTCTTCAACATTTTAATCCAATTTTGACCAGCATTTACCTTACTACAAATTTACTTATTTAAGAAACCTCCAATTTCAAAAAGTCAATTACAACCAATATGCAATTGAGATGATTAGCTTAAACTACTGATTTACTACATTTTCCGTACTAATTGAAATTCATTAAGCAAATAATTAGGCATTAAAAAAACCAAAATAATTATGGTATTTTTAATTGACATATTTACACTATAAAAGATCAAATTTAGGCATTTGCATATTTAGTGATTCGATACTTAATGATAATCATTAATTACGGAAATAACATTATTGTCGGTTTTATAAATAATATATTTATGAAACATTTCCATACAAATGACATAAATTATGTATAATATAATTGTTACTTATATGGATCAATATGTATAATAAGTATAAAAATGTCCTTTGCCATTTTGATGATTTATGAGCAGGAGATGTATTGCTTACATGTCTTATGTACCGTGTACCCATGAGGTGACCAACCTGTATACTTATGAATGGTGTAATGTGGGTTGTGTATTAACAAAACGGGTCAAATAATATTTTTGACTGAAAATTGTCAATTGGGTCATCAAACATATTGAAAGTCAACCTAAATATATGTGTTTCAGTCTATTTTTTCCTAAAATCTACGCCCCTTTATTCATTCATGCGTATTCCTAACAATATAATTATTGTTGCTCTAAAGTTTGGCTTTCTTAGGGTGATAAGGACTGAATAACTCAATAACAATGATAATACTCAAATTGAAATAAGAAATCACACAAGCAATTGCAATTGATTAAACAAAGTTCTGAAATGAAAATGACAGAAATAGAAAATAGGTCCAGGGATGAAACCCTCTCTCACAACCACAAGGTTGGAGCCGTTACAAAATAATCATAAAAGGAAATGACAGAATGGAATGATTCTAGGATCACCCAATCCCCTTTATTCTTGTTGTCTCTTTCCTCTAACAACTTTTAGCCACTTTTGTTAAATCCCTGTTTTGCCCTCCTAGTGTAGACAACCATTTCCACACTTGGTTTTGCTATTCCTTGTTGACCACTTGTACGTTCTGCATCATCACTCCCACCATTTAAACTAGTCTTGTCCACAAGACTAAGGGACGGAAATTGGGTTTTGTTGTACTCCTCATCTTCCCAAGTTGCTTCTTCTTTTGGACTGTTCTGCCATTGAATCAAAAGCTGAGAAATGAGGTTACGTTGACTACATGTTTTCTAGTATCCAAAATTGACTCCGGATTCCGGAGGTAACGACGACCCTGCCGACGACTGAACCGCCTTCTTTAGGAGAGAAGCAGGAAAGACGGGGTGAATTTTTGAGGATGCCGGAAGCTCGAGTTTATAAGCTACTGTCCCGATACGGGAAATGACTTGAAACGGTCCAAAGTATCGAGCTGCGAGCTTCGGGTATATCCGACGGGCAACAGAGGATTGGCGATATGGTTTAAGCTTGACATACACCCATTCCCCAATCTGGAAATTAACATCTCTTCTCTTCTTTGTCTGCTTGTTCCTTCATTATCGACTGTGCTGTATTGAGGAGTAATTTCAACTTCTTTAGCGCCTCGTCACGGTCCATTAGTTCCGCCAACACCGCCTGAACACGAATCTCCCCTGGAGCAAACTGAAAAACTGTTGGCGGTTTTCTACCGTACACCATCTCGAACGAAGAAATGCCCGTTGACCCATGGTACGTTGAGTTGTACCAAAATTCAGCCCACGGAAGCCACGTGGCCCAATTACGAGGTTGGTCTACCGCAAAGCAACGTAAGTAGGATTCTAAACAGCGATTAATCACCTCCGTTTGGCCATCCGATTCTGGGTGATAGGCCGAGCTCATGTTGAGCTTGGTTCCTTGAGCTTTGAAAATTTCCCGCCAAAAAGAACTCAAACACAGTGGATCTCGATCACTTATGATCGTTTTAGGAATGCCGTGGTGCCGAAAGACTTCCCGGATGAACAACTCAGCAACACTTTTAGCTGTAAAGGGGTGTTTCAAGAGTATGAAATGGCTATATTTCGATAGGTGGTCTACCACGACCAAAATGGAATCAAAGGTCTTTGATTTTGGAAGACCAACAATGAAGTCCATTGAGACATCTTCCCAAACAGCCTTAGGTATGGGCAGGGGTTGAAGCAGGCCCCCTGGAGCGGTTGAACTCGATTTACAACGTTGGCATATATCACATTCGCGAACAAATTGTTGCACCCGCACAATCATACCCAGCCAATAGAGATTAGCTGCCAATCGTCTATAAGTGCGATAATATCTTGAGTGACCCCCTGATGCAGATTTGTGAAATTCCTCGAGTAACGAAGGGAAAAAAGAAGAATCTTTTGATATAACTAACCGATTTTTGTAATACAGAATATTATTTCGGACCTCGAACCCCGGAAATTTCGCTGGATCCGCCACGCATTCGTCCCGTTGTTTACTGATCAGATTATCAGCCTGAATTTCTTCCGGTAACTTGGCCCCTTGGACCCAAATCGGTGTGGACAAAGCCATCTTAAGCTCACCGTCTGCTGCTCGTCGGGATAGGGTATCCGCTGCCCGATTTTCCCTTCCCGGTTTGTAGCATATTTCAAAATCATACCCCAACAATTTCGAAACTCGGTTCTGTTGATCCGGATTCGTAATTCGTTTTTGTAACAAGAATTTGACGCTTTTTTGATCGGTGTAGATGATAAATTTGGTCCCGAGTAAATATGCCCGCCAATGTTGAACAGCAAGGACCAAGGCCATAATTTCACGTTCATATGCCGATTTAGCGAGGTTGCGGTCACTAAGCGCTTTGCTAAAGTATGCCAAAGGTTTTTTGTGTTTCATCAAAACAGCCCCGATTCCTCTACCGGAAGCATCACATTCTACAATAAACGGGGTATCAAAGTCAGGAAGAGCTAACAGGGGAGCCGTGATCATTGCTTCTTTCAAATTTTCAAAAGCTTGTTGTGCTTCGGTATTCCATCCGAAAGCATTTTTTCGAGTCAGATCAGTAAGTGGTCTTGCTATGCTCCCATAATTTTTTATAAATTTCCGATAATATCCCGTGAGTCCCAAAAATCCACGTAAGCTTTTAATATTTTTTGGAACCGGCCAATGTAAAACATATTCGATCTTAGACGGGTCCAAAGCAATCCCGCTGCCATTAATGATATGGCCTAAATAATCAATGGAAGTTTTGCCAAAAGAGCATTTCTTGTGATTAACTACAAAGTGATGTTCGGCTAGGATGGACAAAACCCAAGATAAGTCTAAACAATGTTGAGCCCAAGATGGACTATATACTAAGATGTCATAAAAAAAACCACTACCATTTTTCTTAGACAACCCCGAAATACATCATTCATTATTGCTTGAAAAGTAGCGGGTGCGTTTGTGAGACCGAACGGCATTACCAAGTATTCGAAGTGACCGTCGTGTGTTCTAAAAGCCGTTTTATCAATGCTATCGGGAGTCATACAGATCTGATTATACCCGGCTTTTAAATCCAGTTTTGAAAAAAATTTTGGCACCTTTCAATTCATCGATTAACTCCTCAACAACCGGAATTGGAAATTTATTTGGGACCGTAGCCCGGTTTAGAGCACGATAATCAACACACATGCACCAAGAACCATCTTTCTTTTGGACCAATATCACCGGGCTCGAAAAAGCACTCGTACGCGGCCGTATCATACCCAAAGATAATAATTCAGCCACTTGTCTTTCAATTTCTTCTTTTTGAACATGAGGATAGCGGTACGGATGAACGCAGATCGGAAGTTGAGGCTCATATAACACTATCGAGTGATCATGAGGCCGAGGGGGGAGGTAAACAGGTAGGTTCTTGGAATACCGATTCAAATTGAGAACAAACGTTCTGTAATTGGGCCTTGTATTCGTTGGACAATTCCTCAACAATACTACTTGAGTCCAACACTTGTATTTGAAGGGTTTCATTGACACTGATTGACCACTTGGGTCAACCTCCTAGATCAATTGGTTCGAACCATACTGACCAGGACCATGAACTTGTTCTTGACCGGTTAAACCATCTAGCTAATTTAATCCCTAGAAGCGGAAGTGGGATTAAACTTAATCCTTAAACCCTAGAGGATTGGGATCTTGGAAATCTAAATAAGATTAGCAAGAAAGAAACCTTGTACGTAAAACCCGAATACACACACACAATTGTGTGTAATTCGACAACTACAAAGAACCCTAGGGTTCTTGGTTGGTTTCGGTCGAACAAGAGGAGAGGAAGAAAGAGTGTTCCATGAATCATACCTTGGTTAATGCTTAAGATAAATCCACTGATGATGAACACGACGAGCGATCTTCTAGTTGATCCTTGTAATGATCTTCGATCTTCAAGACTTGAAGAATACGAAGAACGAAGAACGAAGAACACCAAGACTTGGTGTCTTGCTCTATTCGGCCGAAACTAGGAGAGGGTGGGGCTAGGGTTTCGGCAATTATGGTGTAACACAATAAGGGAACCCCAAGCCTTCTATTTATAATAGAACGGCTTTCACTTAGGGCCCTTCTAGTTTAATTAAGATCAATCCCTTAATTAAACTTATCTTTTACACATTAAACCCTTGTAGTTTAACTAGTTATTATTATCCCACTTAATTATTAAATGTCTAGTATTATACCTTTATATAATTCGGCATATACATACACGAATTATATATTTGTATTTAATACTTTTAATAATTAATTATATAATAAATTTTATATAATTTAGACAATAATATTATCCAACACCATATGATTTAATTGCTTTAAATCATATTATGGATAATCTATAATTAACACATTGTATATATACTCAACTAGTAAACGTACAAATACTTGTATTAATTAGTTAGATAAATTAATCTAGTAATAAGTCAAACTTGACTTAATACTTAACTTGATTCATAAATTACTATTATGAATAAATCCTCTTCCAAGTATCATTACATATCTTACTCGTATTACATGCACTCACCGGTGTGACCCTTAACTGTTTCGTAGGCATGGATGTATCATCATAGGTTGACTAACTGTGCACATAAATCCTTCAGTATTGCCCCCGTAGGATATGTCAGTGTAGGTTTTGACATACATGAATTGAGGGATGTAGCAGGTTCTATCACTTTAGTGATTCCCTGAAGACAAACCCATAGGTCATTGTACCTGAATTGCATCGTTCCCTTTTCCCAATTGTGAATGACATCCCCTAAGGTTCGTAACCAACCCATTCTGAGGACCAAGTCTAAGTGTTGCATCTCGAAAGCCAACGCAGGGATAACAAAATCGCAAGCAGCAATGCGAACAAGCAATTTGGGACAAATTTGGTCAATGAAAACTTCATGTTCATCGCCTAATCGAATGCGAATCCCTGAAAAAATTTCTACCAAAATACCCAAAATGCGCAACAGTTTACGAGAAACGAAATTGTGTGTCGCCCCACTATCAACAAGAATCACAATTGAAATATCCCATAAAGAACCTTCTAATTTCAAAGTCTTACCCCCAATTGGATTTGTAGTCGTTGCTCCGCAGGAATCCAACGCCATCAAGGCGCCGGAAGGAATAGCTGCAGGGGAAGGAACACTTTCATCAGGTTGTTCGAGTGTATTGAGGGTATAATCCTCTTCTTCATCGTCTCCCAAGATTAAAATTCGTAATTTGCCATCTTCACATTTATGGGCAGGACCGAATTGAAGACCACAACGGAAGCACAATCCTTTCTTTCTTCTATCTTCCCATTCGGTACGTGTTAAAGAGCGCATACCTCGATCACGAGCAGGAGGGATTGAATCGTGGAGGAAGAGGCGGACAAACGACCAGGGAAGGGAGGTCTTGATGTGTCCAAACGGGGTATGTTGGGCTTATCAGGAGGCCTACTAAATGAGGAAGAACGGGCTGAATCTGTTCAAGGACCCGTATTGGGCCTGGAGTCTCCGGAAGCCCAAATAACCGGCCCAAATGAGGAGCGAACCCTAGCGGGCGGTTGAGGAGTCGGATCAGGGCTCAACAGCCCCACCATATCTTTGGCCAGATGCATCGCTGCCAGTCTCGTCGGAGGGCGGTGAAAACGCACCCAACGTTTCACATCGTCATGTAATCCGACGACAAAATAACCCAGAGATTGCGATTTAGGCAATTTCGGAACCAATGAGAGGAAATACTCGAAATCTTCAATGTAATCCTAAATTGAATGGACCTGTTTCATCGTTGCAAGTTGTTCGTAAGGGTTGGCGATATCGAATCCACTGAATCATTGCAGAAGCTCGATTTGAAATTGCTCCCATGAAAGAGGTTCATGTAATTGTTGCACAATAGTGAACCAATGTGTAGCCACACCTACCATACTAAGCTGAGCCAAACGGATTCGAAGATGGGGAGGAGTTTCATGGATCTCGAAATACAGCTGAGCTTTTTGCAACCATCCTTGAGGATCAAACCCTTCAAATTCTGGAAGTTTGATCTTTTTTGCTGCCCAAGGAGTATCGTTTGTAGCTGGAGGAGGTTGTTCTACCTCCAATGGTGGAGTAAGTATTGGTGGAACAGGGGGTGAAGAAGGAGCTAGGGTTTTAACCAGTTGAGCATCGCTGTACGAAACTCCATATTCGCTTCCTTCTCTGATTGGATTGTGGTGTTCATCTTCTCCATGTCGGTATGGATTTGAGCTATAATAGTGATTCACAGATCTCTAAACGGGTGGCCTGAGCACGAGTTTCTACCGGAGCTGCAACTGGAGCAGGTTTAACCATGATGGAAGATCGAGCAGGTCAGGAGCAGGTCGGACCAATGATAAGGACTGGATAACTCAATAACAATGATAATACTCAAATTGAAATAAGAAATCACACAAGCAATTGCAATTGATTAAACAAAGTTCTGAAATGAAAATGACAGAAATAGAAAATAGGTCCAGGGATGAAACCCTCTCTCACAACCACAAGGTTGGAGCCATTACAAAATAATCATAAAAGGAAATGACAGAATGGAATGATTCTGGGATCACCCAATCCCCTTTATTCTTGTTGTCTCTCTCCTCTAACAACCTTTAGCCACTTTGTTAGCAGAGATCTTATGTCTATTAGATATGATTGTTAATTCATTTGCTTAAATTATTACAGCTAAGCCTATAAAACTTTAATTATGAAATTAATCAATTCATTGTCAATATACGATTAGAAATTTAATTTTGAAATTAATTATGACATTTATTACATGAATTTCTTTCCAACATTCCAAAATACGTGTAGAAATTTACTTTTGGAAATAATTATATCTTTGTAGAAATTTGATTTTGGAATTAATCGTGACACATAATTTATTCCAAAATACTGATGAACTGATGAAAAGGGATAGAAAGGCATACCGTACGAATCAAAATGTGACGAAACACAACCACCCGAAAGCCCTAACCACACCACCACACCACCGGCGATTAAAACATTCGCTGCCTTTAAGCCTCGCCAACCCAACACCACCATACACAGTCGATCAGAAGTAAATAAACATTGCGTCCCCCTTCGTGACATCTTTCGTCCAAAATAGATATCTTGCCCACTGATGACGTGTAACGCCCTAAATTTCTAAATAATTAAATAATAATTTAAATAAAATTTAAATTACATTTTTGTTGGGCTATTAGTTGACCGTGCAATAATTATGTGACGATTGGTAACTTTGAGTATTATCTTAAACACGCGACGTTTTGGTCAAGCGATAATATTCTTTTAACTTATAAATTACAATAGGTCATTTAATTTACGCGATGTTTTATTCCATGAAGGTTATGTCAAGTTATGAGCTGGAGTGTAGTAAGTGTTGAGTCAAGGCCGACCAAGGGCGAGAACTGCAATTTTCCTACCTTGATCTAGTGGGTTCGGTTAGTAAGTACCCGACCCAGAGTGAGTATCAACTCGGCATTGAGATGAGAGGTGGGCTCCTGATTACTTGTGACATCTGGCCCGATTGTTGTGCCAAGCCCGACCAAGCGTAAAAGCCTAGGTACTTAAATTAATTCTCCTCTAAACCTACCATAATCTTTTCTAGCTGTAATCTTCCCTTCATATGTCTATTACATTTTTCTTCCAACGGCAGCACATAGAATCTCGAGATTCCTTGTTTTTTTTAGCGAACGGTGGCAGCAAGTAACGGTCTAGACGGGGTGTGAGGAGATGGCGTGGAGGAATTAACCACCACCGACCCACGATGTCATGAGGGAAATGGTGGAATTCTTGACAAGAATTCTTGGTCAAAAAGAAAATCAAGCAGGTCACATGGAATAATTAATGAACCAGGCAAGCGAGCATGTGACGGCTTATGTTTTTTTCTTGTGCACGAGAGTGTTCATCAGCAGGCATCGGTAATGTTCGTTTCATTCTTTCGTTTTCCTAACCGGTTATGACGAGTGGAAAATTGTGTTTCTGATTCGGCATCACCATCGCAGGAGTGATTTATCCGTCCGAGCAGTTTTGTTTAGTGTTGAGGATCGAACAGAGTTTAGGCGGCTGATTTGAATCAAAGGCCGAGCAGGGATGGAGATTATCGAGTGATGTTGATATCACTAGGCTGTGTTCGAGCAAGGGGTTATATAACCGAGTAATTCCGTGTGACCTCAATTGGTAAGAACCTTCGTCCCTTCTCCATTCATAATTCTAGTGGTGTTGATCACTGCTAACCGAATTCTAATCCTTGTGTGTGGTGTCTCAATTTTGATAGTTGTGATTAGTTCTTCGCGAGTCGTTGATCGAGATAGTGCAATCACCACCGAGCTTCCTGTTGCGAGCCAAGAGCATCCGTATTCGGTAGTCCTTGAAACCATTCAATCTATTCGTTTATATTGTTCCTTCTCTCGTTTATTATGTGATCGTTGCAGCATGTTGTAGGCCCCTGTGAATTGTTAGAGTTTATGGCAGGGAAGATCCGAGCCATTGAGGGCTCGGGTTTGTGGTTTTATATGTTAAAATGTTGTATTGGTTATCCTTGTTGAATTAGTCGGTTGCTCGATTCTAGTTTTCGTTCCAAACATTCAAACCAAGTCTTTTACAAACTGTTTTGGTCTCGTCTTATAGCAACTGAAGTCGTTTGGTGTCGGGACTCGGGTTGGGTAAAGATCATGAGTTTATAATATAAACGTTTTACTAACCGAAAACCGGAAACCGAACCCGTAGGGTTCTTGGTTTCCTAAACCCAGATAGAATTCTAAATGAAGGACTTAAATTTTTGTAAACAGGTTTCTGAGATTATAAATGAGTTTCGGTGCTTTTGGGTGCCTCGGGAATAGACGGGTTGATGTCGGGTTTCGAAACGGGTTTAAAACTACATGCTTAAATTTGGACAGATTCTGTTGGTCAACTTTGAGTCCGTTTTTACCACACTTAAAATACGTTTCTGGATTTTTGGCACACGTTAGTCTCTAGTTTTCTTGTTAGGGCAAAGCCCATGTCCCTTGTTATCTTATGATTACAAAACAAACAAATGGGGCAGATCTCATACTGAGCTACTCAGTATAGGTCTGATACTGAGTAGATAGACGTCGATCAGATATGACAGCTCAAAACCTTTGAAGATGATCACAAATGAGTTGCACTGACCTACTCAGTATCGGTCTCATACTGAGCTACTCAGTATATGTCTGATACTGAGTAGAATGACCGAGTTATCCGTGCATGATCTTCTGCCCTCAACTTGTTGGTACTAGTGTTAAGTCTCAGTCCTATACTGAGTGGTCAGTATCAGTATGACCAGATACTGAGTTCACGGACCG
This sequence comes from Calendula officinalis, assembly GCA_963853835.1. Taxonomy (NCBI): domain Eukaryota; kingdom Viridiplantae; phylum Streptophyta; class Magnoliopsida; order Asterales; family Asteraceae; genus Calendula; species Calendula officinalis. The sequence goes on from OY970829.1 coordinate 43,545,795, forward strand.
AGCTCCACATAGCGAGTTGGTCGGTATAGTTCAGTCTCATACCGAGTTGGTCGGTATAGCTCAGTCTCATACTGAGTACACGGACCGACCAGTCCGTGAATGGTGCATTCCTTATTTGAGTAATGAATCAAATCCCTTTAATCAAGGGATGCACTTATTAGAATTGGGAGTTACATATAGAATAGGGTTAATTGTAAAACCTCTATACATTATAAATAGAGGTTTAGTCTTTAGTTGTTAAGCATCCTTTTGGATCCCGGTTGATCACTTGTGTGGATCACCGGTAACCCAATTCTAAATGTAACACTTTGTGGAGTGTTCTTGGTTATTCCGCAACCAAGAACACATTTTATACGTTTGTGCTTAATAAGAATAATCGTATGAAGTATATGATCTTGTCTTAATCGATGTTATTAAACAATATATGGGTGGTTGGGTCCTACATTTCTGAGTCCCATTTCCGTTGCCGCAAACGGCTCGTCGATCGGAGTTACCGTTTAAAGATTATGACCATTTTAATACGCTACTGTAAGAATTTCTACCTGTGCAGCTATGCTGTTTTGTGAGCCTATTTTGAGGCCCTTAAAGTCCGTTTTTGGGCAGACGCCACATCACAGAGTTTTGTAGTATTCTGAGTCTAGTTTCCGTGGTAAACATTTGGGACAAATCTAATGAACGATTTGGGAGTTATGCCGTTCCCGTGAGAGTGATGAGTGCTGTTAAGTTTCTGCTGAAACTACTTGCGAGTCAAATTCTAATCCGAGATTCCTTGTGCTATGTAGGACCTCAGAGGACCTGATTAGAGACGCTCTTTGGTGCTAAGGATATCTAGGAGCATACATCTATTTGGGGTCAGTGATCTCACTACAAACTTGCATTTACATTCGCTTCATGATTATGTGCTATATGTGTCATGAATTGCTATTGCTTTGAGATGAGCTTGTTTGATGATGTGCTATGTGTTGTTTATTTTAATTTCATCCTGAAGTGAGATATGGATGTTGAGTAACCGAGCTGAGTACCATATCATTATTTGTTGATCTGTGTACATGAGTTTTGTTTATGAGTTATATGCATTTGAGATGCGCTAATTGGTTACATATCTGTTGAGATGATATGTGTTGAGTATGAGCTGGTTTGTTTTATATGAGTACATGTTGTATGAGTCAAACACGTTAATAAAACTAACCTAATAACTATGTGATTTAATTACTGATCGCAAGAGGCGACGACGAGAGCCAACTCTTCCCGGAGTAGCCAAGTACACTATACGACTGTCAGCGTGGTACTCCGGGACACCTAGAGGACAGGTGTTGGAAGAGGGTGTTGTGACGAGCGCATGGCGGTGGGCGTACGTTGAGTATCGTCACGACCCACGGCGAACCTAATGAGAATTAATAAATGCTAATAACGAGAAATGAGTAAAGTCTTTAGGGAACATGTATGTGGCATGGATTGTTTGTATGTGTTTGTTAATGAGAATTAATAAATGCTAATAACGAGAAATGAGTAGAGTCTTTAGGGAACATGTATGTGCCTTTTTCTTCTTCGTCCAAAACAATACAGCCGAGAGAGCTTCCCTTCTGTTCGTACGTTTTATTTTATTAAATAATTTTAAATTTCCCCTGATTTTTGGGATGTTACATGACGTCAATCTTGATGATGTCAATACATGATTTAAAACTCTTGCCCACTAAACCAAATCCCACAGCCATCTACAATATAGATAAGCCATCCACCAATTAGCCTTGCCTACACACTTGATTACGTACGAACAGAAGGGAAGCTCTATCGGTTGCATTGTTTTGGACGAAGAAGAAAAAGGCAAGGGGTTTTAGGGTTACACAAATTAATTAACAAGCCCGCTACTCCAAAATCCCAGGGCCTTGGCCCTTGGCTGGCCCCTCAACTAGATCTCAATTGTTTTCTCTCGGCCCGACTCAAACGAATACAACTCGACTCTTACGGTTGACTAAGCGGTCTAAACCTGAGCCGAACTATTTAATAATCCTTATCCTTAATATTATATGAACGTTTATAAAACAATAAAGTGCCCAATTAATTAAAACGTCTAAATAATAAGAACCGTTTAATATTTAATGATAAACCGAGGCGCGCCTACACTCATAAATAATTATAAAGTCTCATGTTCATTGAAAACGAACCGACTAACTTCTTTATATTTAATTTAAATAATTATTCATTTTATAACTAAATATGACAATTAAAATAGTATTATTTAATTACTACAAATTTCAGGGCGTTACAACTCAACTTCACTTGAATCAGACTTCGTCCCCGAAGTCATCACTCGGAAGAATCGCAGGGTAGCGATCTCGTATCTCAGACTCAGGCTCGCCAACGACACACATCCTCAAATGGGGAGTCAAGAAAAGGTTACGAATAGAAAGAAACTTTTTAGGGTGACCTACTCGATCAGGATAAACTCTAGCACTTGCAACCGCTCCTATAATCTTCCGTCTCTAACAGCGCAAAAAAGATAAGGCTAAAAGAAAGTTCAGAATGTTCTCTAAGGATCCCGGCTTATCGATAAAAAGGATGTCGTAAATAACACAAAATAACTCACTATACTCTGCTGAAGGTGTCTTCTTGCTCTCGTAGTTAGACACGGCTGCTGCAACCAGCGATTAATGTTACGTTGAATCTCCGATTCAACTCCACTTGGAGATTTGTTACGGTTTGATTTGTGGCGACAAATGAGCTCGGCGTGGTACTCGGTCATCCAATCCGTGCTCACAATCACTCTTGGCTCTCTCATGGCGGTAACAAAAAGTTTTATGGGAAAAATCTTTCGCTTCAACAAATAACCACTTATTCATTTTAGTAACAGAAAAATTTATTATTAGCAACCTCTAGCGGTAATAGCACCTCAAAGTCCTCTACTGTAACACCCAAAATTTCGTAAAAACTAAAAAAAAATTAAGTACAAGATTTTAATAAAAAGGTCCCATAAATAAATCCCAAAATAATTGTTTAACATTTAAAAATGTATTTAATGCGGAAAAGTCTTAATGAAATTAATGTTTTAAACATAATAAAAGCGTTCCACATCAGCACTCAGAAACGATACAGCGGTCAACCGTCCACCTTCTCTTTTCCTTTGCTAGTACCTGAAAAATGGGAGGGAGCGTTTGGGTCAGCGGGGAAGCTGAGTGAATAATCTCAAAATGTAATCAACTACAACATACAACACATGAGGGCACATAAGTGAACTCCTACTCAGATACTACTCACTTTATTATTCGAATTAATTATCTCTTGTTAATTTGTATAGAACGCTTCTGCGAATCGGGTCGAGAGATCAACCTCGACCCTCCTCACACTAAAATGCCACTCATGCTACCACTCAGAATTGCCACTCAGGCTACGACTCAGATTTCCCACTCAGGCTACCACTCAGATTAATTATTTATTTTTATGCTTTCAACTCATAACATAAACCACTTAGATAACCCTAACACATAGTAACATAGAATGACTCGGTACCGGCTCAGATACTCGACACGTCTGTCTCAGATCACTAGTAAATAAAAACAGTCACTCAGATACTCAGATAGCAGATCAAAACTCAGATACCAAACATATTACAATTAATGAAACATATAAATCATGCATGTATAACGTTGTAACTGAATACACGGTGAGAATACTCACCTGGAATACGTAAGCTCCAAAGGTCTCTATTAGTCAAAAGTACACCAGTTTATCTCTTAGATGATCCTAAAACATGTAAAGAAATCCCGAATTAAAACTTGACCCGAAAGCTTGTTTTTATTAATTTTGACAGCACCCGTCAACCCCTATGCTCAAACAAATTTGTCTCGGGGTTAAAATAATTCAGAACACAATTGACAGGGACGACAACATAAGAACAGATTACTACCGATTGGAATTTGCTCGGCGACAACCCGATTGGTTTCTGCACTACGGCTCGGTCAATTGAGGAACCGATCTACACCACTTGCTAATAATACACCTGTTCGCCGTGCTCCCAGAAATGAAACAAAGCACAATTAATGGTTAAAATTCTGAATAGGATGGAATAAAGGAAGAGAGAAAAGATTGAGGATAATACCGGAAATCAACCCACTCGAACCCACCACTCTCGAATGCTTGCACGTAATGAACTGAATTAAATTAATGGGGAATCGGATTTATACCCTCTACTACCGACTATACAATCAAGAACCCACTAGATATACATGGCTGGAATAAATTTGAAATCCAAACAACAATTTCCATCCTCAAAAAAACAATAACCTCGAAACCACCCATCACGTCACCTGCTTGACCCAATCTAATCTGAGCTGCTTGCTTGTTTGCCTGAAGAAACCAAAGGAAACGGATTGGATATGCTCAATTGGATGGCTGGAATGAAAAAGAATATTCGGAGGAGATGCTAAATCTCACTGCTTGCTTCAACTTACGAACCAAATGAAGTTTAGGGTCGGCTGGAAGAATATTGGGGCTTAGGAGACGTTTTAAATCTGAATACAATTATTAGATTATAGGCCAAAAGCCTGGTTCAAACTAAACTTTCGGCCCGATCACGAATTGATAAAATTGGCCCTTCCCACTCCTGCTCGTGTCCATTACTCGGCTCTTGGCCATAAGGCCGGGCCTCACAACTCACTCTTACCCGATGCACCAACGGAAAAGACAAACTCGGGATTTAATACATGGATTAACTCGAGTATTGATTAAACAAGAAGATGACACTCGGGTCTCGTCCTTGGCCTTCGGCCTTCCTTGACCCGACACAAAATATAATAGGGACACAACATGTTGCGTATAAATATAAAACGTCAGACATAATTAATATGATTAATACGTAGAATTTATAAGACGTTATTCAATAAAACGCACACTCCCATAAATACGAAACCACACGCATTTAAATATCATAAGCGTAGAGAAATAATGTAGTTATTTATTAATTTAAAAGGTAATATTTTAATTACTTAAAATTTAGGCGTTACAACTCAACTCCACTTGAATCAGACTTCGTCCCCGAAGTCATCGCTCGGATAAAGCTCAGAATAGTGCTCTCGCATCTTAGACTCAGGCTCTCACGGCACTACTACGAACTCGTCAACGATACAATTCCTCACTTGAGTAACATGAAAAGTGCTATAAATAAGATGAAGCTCCTCAGGGTGAACTACTCGGTCGGATGCACTCCTGCCCTTGCAACTCATGCAACTGATCATACAACTCTTAAATCTTTGGTGGCGCAAGACGATAACAGGCTAAAAAATCGAAAAGCTCTCTAAGGATCTCGGTTTATCTTTTAAATGGTGTCGATACATATGCCAAAACAGCCTGCGGCATCATACTGGAGATGTCTTCTTGCCTTCTCATCCGAACATGGTTCCTGCACCCATCGGTTAACGTTGAGTTAAATCTCTGATTCAACTCCACTTGGAGGTTTGCTACAGATTTATATGTAGTGACCGATGATCTTGGCGTGGTACTCGATCACCCAATCCATCTCTACAATCACACACGACTCTCACATGGAGATAGGGATAAGTTTTATGGGGAATTTATTCCCCACACATTTCAATCAGACACCCATGATATACTTTAGCTACAACAAACGTCTCATTATTGACAATTCTCTATCAGAATGGCTCAGACGGTCCTCTACTCTATGGGACAATAATTTGCTTAAGGCATAAGAAACGAATGAATGAGTTGCCCCACTGAACAATAGCACAAAAGCAGGTACATTATTCACAAGGAATGTACCTATCACACAGAAATTTCATATACTCAGATAATGCACACATAAAAATTTGTATTCACCCAGTAAGCAACTCATGTTACCCACTTTTTACACACAAAAAAATTCAATTAAACTTCATACACTTATTTTAATGATTTCTCATTACTCGATTTACGAATCAATTAATTAATTCTCGTTTACTCAATACGCAATTCCTCTTGATTCCCCATTTATATATATTCTCATTGTTCATTAATTTTATCTTTTAGAAATTCTCATTAATTCAACCTAATTTAATGGTTTACTTCACTTAATGTATTCCTCATTTACCCGATTCACTAACTACTGTCAATTTAATAATTTAATAATAATAAAATATATTATTTAATAACCCTAAATAAAATATATTACTCAATTTAATAATTTCGTTTGATCATTCTCCTTAACTCATTTTAATAATTACTCACAAATATAATTTTCTCATTAATAAAAATTTTATAACACCTCAACATTTTTTAAATAAATCTACTTTTCTCCTTTAACTCATTGTAATAATATGTTCACTTAACTCGATTTATAAATTTCTTATAAACTCAAAATTACTCAATAGTTAATCTACATGAAATTTTCTCATTTGAGCTCGTTATAATAATTCATTACCATCTCAATTAACGACATCATTTTAACTCATTCCCTCATATCCTACACATTAATAAATTTTCATCACTTTTATAATTTCTCATTATCTCATTATTTATAGAATTATGGTACTTGTTACTTCTCATTTGCACAATTTCGCTCAACCCAATTAATCTCGGTTTATTAACTTCTCCATCAATCCCGATTATCAATTTTATAAACTCAAATAGTTACACCATAGAATTAATTTAATATTTTTTTCAATTTACTCAATTCGGTAGTTACTCTTATAGATTTATAAATCAAGTACATGTATCTAGATTTCATACTTTTAAGAATCCTCATTTAGAAGATCTCTCTGCATAAGCGTCATGCTCATGATAATTATAAATAATACTTAATGATAATTATAAATAATACTTAATGATAATTATTTTATTTTTGGAAATTTCCCTTTTTACCCCTACTCAACTCCACTTGGAGAAATACTCGTCCTCGAGTTTGGAACTAACATTTTCTACCATACTGAAACAAGAAGCATATAAATATAAAGACAATTAGGATACACATACTAATTTCTCAGCAACAAGCATTGGTCCATTGTTCCTCTCAAAATCTTCTCATAACCAACCAAAAGTCATGTGTGTACACGCTAATAGGGGCCCTTCTATTACTTTCGACACATACTCTCGTTTGGTCACGAGTCAATCTCAAAGTTCACAGCTTCCCACATAGAAATCCACCAATATTCACACTCGGAATGAGAAGAAAAATTTATTCCATATTGGATAAATACGGATATGCACTCAGCTGTGTGTACTCAGAATCTTTAAAAAATTACTCAGAAAAACGTGCGTATATTTAGTCTCATACGCTATACTCGGATAACTCAGATTATATATATATATATATATATATATATATATATATATATATATATATATATATATATATATATATATATATATATATATATATATATAGAAGTGGGATCCGGTGAGGACTCCAAAAACGGTGAGGACTCGTGAGGACACCTTAAAAAAAGTTCAAAAAATTCCGAAAAAAATATATATAACTCCCCATGATTATTACTACATTTGACAAAAAAAAAATTATGATCCACTTTTTTTTGTGGATCATAATAATGATCCATATTTTTTTTGTGGATCATTATTATGATCCATTTTTTTTTTGGATCATTTTTTAAATTTTTTATTTTTTTGTTGGATCTTATAAGCTGCTTTTTTTAAGTTAAAAAAAGAATTTTTTTTGAAAAAAATTTGTTTTGGATCATTTTTAGGGTTTTTTTTGGAGTCCTCGCAGTCCTCACCTGTTTTTGAGTCCTCACCGGATCCGGACCCTATATATATATAATACCCAAATAATTAAAAATACTAAACATTACAGGCAATAGGAAAAACGAGAGGTCGACGTGACATGCTGCATGTTTGATGTGGAAACATTTCTCAGAAAAATATGTTACTCTTTTCTCGTTTTAAAAACTCGAAACTCAAACTTGAGTTTGAATCGCCTGTTGCGAACCCAAATCCCTCAAGTCAGAGCTCTGATACCAACTTGTAACACCCAAAATTTCATAAAACTTAAAAAAAAAAATTAAGCACAAGATTTTAATAAAAAAGTCTCATAAATAAATCTCAAAATAATTGTTCAACATTTTAAAATGTATTTAATGCAGAAAAGTGTTAAAATGAAATTAATGTTTTAAAATAATAAAAGTGTTCCACATCAGCACTCAGAAACGATACATCGGTCAACCGTCCACCTTCTCTTTTCCTTTGCTAGTACCTGAAAAATGGGAGGGAGAGTTTGGGTCAGCGGGGAAGCTGAGTGAATAATCTCAAAATGTAATCAATTACAACATACAACACATGAGGGCAAATAAGTGAACTCCTACTCAGATACTACTCAGTTTATTATTCGAATTAATTATCTCTTGTTAATTTGTATAGAACGCTTGTGCAAATCGGGTCTAGAGATCAACCTCGACCCTCCTCACACTAAAATGCCACTCAGGCTACCACTCAGAATTGCCACTCAGGCTACCACTCAGATTTCCCACTCAGGCTACCACTCAGATTAATTATTTATTTTTATGTTTTCAACTCATAACATAAACCACTCAGATAACCCTAACACATAGTAGCATAGAATGACTCGGTACCAGCTCAGCTACTCGGCACGTCTGTCTAAGATCACTGGTAAATAAAAACAGTCACTCAGATACTCAGATAACAAGTCAAAACTCAGATATCAAACATATTACAATTAATGAAACATATAAGTCATGCATGTATAACATTGTAACTGAATACACGGTGAGAATACTCACCTGTAACACGTAAGCTCCAAAGGTCTCTATCAGTCAAAAGCACACCAGTTTATCTCTTAGATGGTACTAAAACATGTAAAAAAATCCAGTCGTTAGTTCATCGTATCCAATTGCATAACTTCTTATTACTCAATTTAACAATTCCAGTCATTAGTTCTCATTTATTCATTTACTCATATAAATCTCGTTCAATTATTATTGATTCCTTCTTTACTCAATTAAATGATTATGCATAATTAAAATCTCTTTGTTTAATTCGTTTTAAATATTTGCCCAATCGTTCTTGCTTATTAATTTCACGTAATTTAATTAATTTCTCAATTATACGAATTAAATTTTTCTTAATCATTTCTACTTAAGTATTATCTTCTAATTTTTGACCGGTTAATATACTTCTTCATTACCCACTTTAACAAATTATCATTAGTGATATTCACCATATCTGGTTTAATTAACTATCACTTGAATTTGTTAAGGCAAAAAGCCTTACCCCTTGGGATCTTAAGATAACAAGACAACCTAGACTAACTTAGAATAGTTTGTAGAATAATTTAGCTAGGTCTTGGTCCAACACTGAGTAGACAGTATTGGTCACTCAGTGTTGGGACTCAGTATTGACATCCAATACTGAGTACAAGGACTGAGTTAAACATTACCATGTTTAACTGACCAGATCAAATCCATTTGATCTCGGTCACTTTCCTTAACCAGTCTTTCCGTTACTCCTTGCCCTTTTTGTAAGATCTCTATAACATTATAAATAGAGATCACTTGGCAAAGGAGTACTCACCAATTTACGCTTTCACTTGTATACATCTTGTAATTGATCAGTGGTCTTGTTGTTCCGCAACAAGCCACACTTAGTGGAATTATACATTTGACTCTAATGTTGTGTTAATCACTTTAATTGTCTTAAGTTTAATTTGTCTAACAATTATACAAGTAATCAAGGGTGGTTGTGACCTAACAATTGGTATCAGAGCGGTTCAAAGTTATCTACAACTTTGATGTTCCTATAATCCTAATATTGTCGAGGATCCAGTCTTTTTTATAATAAAGAACTATGCAGAATTTTCGTCATATTCTGCGCATGTGTAGAAGAAATATCGGATCTCCTTCGTAACGGTCGAATCTGTGTGAAATTTGAACAGGAGGTTCTCAACACCCAGACACACAATCTGACAGTTCAGAATTGCAATTCGAGTTTCTGGTAGAGAGATATGTATGGCGCAAAAAGTCAGATTCTTTGCTTTTTATTCTTTACTTTCTGGGAAGCCATGGTAGAAAAATCAAATCTCTTTCTTCAACCTTCCAATAAGCGTGAAATTTGGACAGAAGGATCACCATAATGTTGTTAACGTTTTCACCGTTCAGATCTTTAAAAAGAATCGTTTATTGAGAGATATATATTTTTTAAGATTATTGACGAATATTTATGGTATGTTTTTAATTCTGCACAACTATGTTAAAACGGCTATTGTATCTTCTGTAACCGTTGGATCTTCATAAATTTTGGATATTATATCCATAACACATAGATGTACCCAGTATCAAAATGTGAGAATGATCGGAAATGTATACTGAGAGATACATATTTTCAAAGTTGCTGGTCTTTTGATATTGACTGTCTCATACTGACTGGTTAGTATGAGACTACGGTGATCGTTTCAACCATTGGATGATTATGATTTTTGGATATGATGTTGAAGACAGGTATATCTATGTTGTGTAAAAAATTCATAATGATCAGAAGATTCTACATGGAGATATGATTTCTAGAAGTTACTGCAAAATTAGAGAAACGAAATTCTGAAAGCTAAATTTTACAAGTGAGTATATTTCACATGTTTTTCTCTTTTTAATCATATGAAATCATCTTAAACTGAGGAAGTTCATAAGTTGATTGATTCTTTGGGGGGTTTCAAGTCAAAGATAAAATATACCGAATAGTTTAAGGTGAAAGTATATGATTCAGCGGAAGAAAAACTCAATGCGATATATATATACTAGTTAAATGATTCTTGGGATATGTCATTAACATCAGTAAAGTACATGCTAAGTTATTCATGGGGGTACGTGTCACACATTATTTTACAATAATTGAGGAAATCTACTAGTTAAATGATTCTTGGGATATGTTTCATTTCAACTCAAATATACCGAACAGTTTGAGGAGGAGTCAATGATTGTGGGAGAGAAAAATGTTAATGTGATATATATGGTCTTCATGCACTTAGTATATTTTTAAAGAATGTGAAAAGATATCAGAAAGAAGACAATACGAGACAAGATGGAAGATTGTTTGTTATCATTCGATAGGGGGAGATTGTTAGGGCAAAGCCCATGCCCCTTGTGATCTTATGATTACAAAACAAACAAGTGGGGTTTACTCAGTCGACTTGCACTGACTTGCTCAGCGCAAGTCTCACACTGACCAACTCAGTGTTTGTCATGGCAGCTCAAATCCTTTGAATATAATCACAACTGAGTTGCACTGACCACTCAGTGTGGGTCTCACACTGAGCCACTCAGTGTTGGTCTGACACTGAGTAGAAGGACTGAGTAATCCGTTATTGATTCCCCATGATTTACTTAACTAGTCAAATCCTTTAATCATGATATGTAATCAATTAATCCCATTAAACATGGGATACACTTTATTAGAATTGGGAAGTTACATTTTTAGTAGGGTTAATTGTAAAACCTCTATACTTATAAATAGAGGTTTAGTCTTTAGTTGTTAAGCATCCTTTTGGATCCCGGTTGATCAATTGTGTGGATCACCGGTAACCCAATTCTAAATGTAACACTTTGTGGAGTGTTCTTGGTTATTCCGCAACCAAGAACACATGTTATTACGTTTGTGCTTAATAAGATTAATCGTATGACGTATATGATCTTGTCTTTACTGATGTTAATGACAATGATGATGTTGAGATGGAGGATGTTCCACCTCCTCCAGTCCAAGAACCAGCACCTGATGTTCCCAATACTGCATCAGCTTCTGATACTGAAGAACACCCCTTGATTATCAGAAGAAGGGTTAGAAGAAGGTTGAGTCCAGTCATCATGGCTGCACTGTCAACAGACTCAGTGTTGCACAGTTTACATCCAACACTGACCCCTTCTCTAGAAGAGCAACATCAAATAGCATCTCATGCTGAACTTCGAGAACCAGAACAAGAACACATTGCTCAACCACCACCGAACATGGAACCACATGTTCCATTGGATGTTGAAATTGCTTATGAGCAACAAAATCTGGAAGCAGAAGCACAACAAACAGAACAACAAAATCAGGAAGGTGCTGGAGGTTCCAATCAACACACAAATGATCCAGCACCTATCTCTATTGAAGGGAGAAGGGAATCTGACAAAGCCTCAGGTATGAATTTCTAATAAAGCCTTCAAACTCCTATATATATTAATTTTTTTCAAAACCAAGAGACTAAGTATTGGCCTTTACCACCTCAATACTGACCAAAGTCTCAAACGATTTTTTTTAAATATATATTCTCTTAAGGCCAACATAGTTAGCCCACTGCTACTATGAAAAATTCCTACACTGTGCACAAAAGATGATTGTCAGGCTACAGTTGTCTTAACATATAAAAAGACAATGGTGGTTGATGTCAAACTGACACCCACTGGTACTGCTTCTATCATACCTAATTTATGTTAAATTGGACAACATGATTTAAGAAATGATCACAAACCCTAATGCTACACTATCCAAATAAAATTCATGGGGTTTAAGCCACACTACTGTTATCACTCTAACACCGAGTGATAAACATTGAAACAACAAAGAAGCATATCCCAGGCTTCGTTTTCCAAAACCCAAACCTTTTCAGAAAAAGTGACTTATCCTACACTAAGCTACTACACATCACACTCACTTATACTGAAAAACTTTCTTACACATGCTATGCACAAGTCCACAATATTTCATCATACACCAATTGAAATACAGACTTCAAAAACTCTGTTTAAATGATTTTAGAATTGAACAACACCACAATTCTTACTGATAAGTCATTCCATACTAACCAGTTACTATGTTTTTGTTTCTTTTATACCATCTGTGCAGGGTACTCATGTTCAACAGGCTCCAGTGGAACAGGATTCCTTGCAGACAATCATGCAATAAATCTTGGTTATACAGAACACACAGAACACTATACTGGCCAGGATGGAAACTATGAGTAATGAAATTGATTCATTAAAAGAATCTGTTGCATTACTCCAACAATTACATCAACAACCTCCACTGACTCCACAATCTCAACACAGTGGAGATAATGAAGATCAAGGTGCAGATGATGATACTGAGCCAAAACAATCACCCACACATGAAGATCAAGGGGGTAATACTGATGCTGCCACTGAGCCTATGCCATCTCCTACTCATGATAACACTCAAGGAGATGCAGGTGGTGATACTGAACCTCTTCCTTCCCCATCCAATGATAACAATAAGGGGGAGAAGAGACAAAGAGAAGATGAGGTTGATCAACCTGAGTCATCTGCTCAGGGGGAGAAACAAAGGAAAATGAATGAAGATCAACCTCCACAACAACAACAGTCAAAGAAAGTTACTGAACCTCTTAGGTTTCAGTATGAAAGAAGAACGGAAAGAGGAAGGTCATTCATGGAACAACATCAGTCTGAGTCATCTACTCAGGGGGAGACTGATACTGACCAACCTCTGCAGGCTCATACTGTACCATCTGCTCAGTATGAGAACAACCCGCAAATCATTGTGTACATGCCTTTTGTATGGCCAATTGTTGATGATGATGAAGAACCAAATCCAGTGCCCACTCAGAACTTCATAAACTTTGCACTGGATATGGCTGATGAAGAAAGCTCTTCATCATCATCCTCCGATGATGAAGAGTCTCCAGAACAACCACAAGAGCCTCAACAAAACCTGGTTACAAGAGCACCAAGAAGGCCTATAACAAGAAGATTGTCAAGAGTTGTTATGTCTTCTGAATCAAGTGAGGAAGCTGCCCCAGCTCCTCTAATCACTAGACTAAGAAGATCTGTTCATGATGATGAGGAGGTTCCAAGGAAGACTGCAAAACAAATAGAAGATGAAGCTGAAAAATATTTTTATTTACATGCTCTTGGAATCAAAGAAGAACCAGAAACTGATCCTGATACTGAGACTGATGTTCCTTCAACATCTCACAGAATAAGAAGGAAAGGAGCTGACCTTCGACAACAATATTGGAACTCAGTTGCTCAAAGAACTATGTACAGGGAGACAAGGATGGATACACTGAGAAATAAAGAATTTCTCAGTGTGAGGGACATATACTGGCTGAACATTGATGTCAACAAATCAAGGTGAAAATGATTAATGGATCAATTGTTGCAACCTGCACTGGGCCAGTCAGTCCTCCCATGAAGATTCTACTTCAGAACATCCTAAACATGGGTCTCCAAGACTGGATCAGAATCACCAGACTGATAAAGGAGATGCCTTCAAGATCTTCTCAAGCCCAAGTAATATTAGATGAAATCTGGGCTGTTGCGGCAGTGTGCTTTGAAAAAGGCATACTGTTTCCAGGGGAATACATGGCACTCAGTGTGATGACTGAAGCATACAGAGACAACAAACCTGAATGTCTTAACACATTCAGATTCTTAAATAAGTATCCTGTTCACCCTAACCTTGTCTTTCAGGACCAGAAGAGCACTATATATCCAACATCTGGATATATGTACATTGACTCAGATAACAAGGAACGCTTCATTACAGAAGAAGATCTCCCAAAAAGCAAACATCGGTCACCTGGTAGGGCTAAAGTGGATGATAACTAAGAAAGAAGACTCTTGGTTCAGAAAGAAGATTGTTGCTGTACTGTGGAATAGAAGAGAAGAGCTCAAAAAGAAAGATGAGTTTATCCACATCAAGCAAGAAGTCTTCTATGAGCATGAAGCCATAAGCAGAGGTTGAGGAAGAAGACTCTGCAGTTTTTTATCTTTACTTCTCTTTTGTAATATTGTCTTGTTATCATTAGATAGGGGGAGATTGTTAAGGCAAAAGGCTTACCCCTTGGGATCTTAAGATAACAAGACAACCTAGACTAGCTTAGAATAGTTTGTAGAATAATTTAGCTAAGTCTTGGTCCAACACTGAGTAGACACTATTGGTCACTCAGTGTTGGGACTCAGTATTGACATCCAATACTGAGTACAAGGACTGAGTTAAACATTACCATGTTTAACTGATCAGATCAAATCCCTTTGATCTCGGTCACTTTCCTTAACCAGTCCTTCCGTTACTCATTGCCCTTTTTGTAAGATCTCTATAACATTATAAATAGAGATCACTTGGCAAAGGAGTACTCACCAATTTACGCTTTCACTTGTATACATCTTGTAATTGATCAGTGGTCTTGTTATTCCGCAACAAGCCACACTTAGTGGAATTATACATTTGACTCTAATATTGTGTTAATCACTTTAATTGTCTTAAGTTTAATTTATCTAACAATTATACAAGTAATCCAGGGTGGTTGTGACCTAACAGATTTGTTTGGATAACTCCTTATCAATTTAAATCAATAATCTCTTATTTAATTATTTATTATTTTCTCATAATTTTAATTTAGTGATGTTTTCATTCAATTTACTCATTAATTTGTTTTAACGTTTCCTCAATCGTACTCGATTTTTTTTTGAACAGTAAAAAAGGAGGCAACGGATCGAGCTTCGGCAATAACTCAATTAGATCATTTATAGAATTCCACTCGATTGGATTTATTAGTCTCTCTCTTGACATGTTTTGATAACTCTCCATCGATTCGTGTTTGATGATTCTCGTATTCAATTGGTTTCACTGTTTTCTCATAAATCTCCTTTAGTGATTTTATTATTTCCTCAGTAATAATTTACTCATCCAGTTATCTCGCATAATAATGTACTACTTATATATAAGAATTGGGGGTTTTAATGATACTTAGATGCTTGACAAATGGTCTCCTTGAATCCTTTTCAAAACATAGGCACGAGTCATGTGCGTATAATAATATGGGCCTTCTATTATTATCTGCACCTACCCCTGTCATGTGATAACTCGACATTTTAGGTGAGTCAAAACTTTTCATTTCATACTTTCTATATTTAGAAAGTATGTATTTTTAGAAACTTTCATCATCTTATTTCATATCATTTCATTTCTATATTTTTGGCACATAAACATAACAAAATATCATTATTTTCAATATACATTAGTGTTTGACTATTTTGGTCAACACAACATTTCATTTTTATCATTTTTGTGACATTACATAAAATCATTTCTGAAAAACCAATACTTATGCATTAAAACATTAAATAATCATAAACCGCGACGCGTAACGATTTTTAATCAAAAATCGACACATGAAATGTCATTTTGGACACCCTTTATCCGAAATCTCCTTCCTTGTGTCCCAAGCTTCGGTCGAACACCCTTAAGTGGTGGTGTCAATCCTCTTTAAATTTGGTATTTATCCCTATCACCATTTAAACTAGTTTGAGTCCAACTCAAACTTCTCTTCCTAAACAACCTATAAATACATATCATAAGCCCCACAAAACCCTATTTTTGCCTCCTAGTGTCCTTCGAATTCCCTATGTCGGCCAAGCTCCAAATCGCAATCAACACTTGTTTGTTCGTTCTTCGTATCGCGAAGGTATACCGAAATCTTTGTTGTTTAATCATATTTTCGGTTTTATACGCACAAAACTGAGACCATGGCCAAAGGCCAAATGGTCACGGCGTCATGCTTGATTCGAACCATGTGTGCATGGTTTCCCGTGCATACATTCGTGTCTATTCTCGTATTTGTTTCTGTATTGTTTCGCATTCGTTTGTATTGTTTTCTTTGTTTCCATAAACCTTTAAATCCTAACTTTTTACATATTAACGACAACTAAAAACCAAACAAAACCCTAGAATTTCATAACTTTTGGTACCACTTTTGCCTTGTTTAGACACAAAAAGCGTTTGCAAAACCCTAGCACCAAACCCTAAATCGAACCCAACCCTAGCCGTATCTAACCCTAGCCGAAGCTTTGACTCGTTAACCCACTGAGTTGACTCGGGTCTGACTCATTGACCATAGTTGACCAATTTGTTGACTCGGGCCAAGGCCGGATCTTGGCCCAGTCCGTTAAACCCAAATCGGCCCACTTGATCACCAAAAGCCCTTCGGGCCGAGCCCATACTCGGTCCAAATCAGGCCCAAACCCGAGGCCCATTACCCATTGGGTCGTAGCCCATTTAAGTGGGCCATGTGGCCCATGTCGTTGCCCAATAGCCCAATCCATTTCATTTTGGCCCATACCTAAACTCGATCCATTCCATTTCGGTTCATTTAATCCAACCAAGCCCAATAAGCCCATTATGGCGGGCCTTGGCCCAAGTGCCGACCCATTAACCTAAATCTAGGCCCAATAACCCAAAATCGTTACAAAAGTTGTGTAAACATAAACATTTTTAAATCAATACTCTCTTTATAAAACAAGCATGTAATACAAACAATAACAACACACAAACAATACAATATAGGTCACCTGTGCGTGATACCTTAGACTAATTAGGATTTGTTGCGTTTAGGCGCTAGGAATCTCTAAGGAACCATCAGTGAAGTTTATGATCTAAGCTAAGCATCAGGTGAGTCCACAACCGCTTTTACTCTTTTTACTACTTTTATAACTTATGGGGTGAAAAACATAACATGCGACATTTAATGTTTTCATATTTGGCTGTATTATATTATCATTTCATTTTCATTATGGCATGACAAACAATTCATTATACTGTACTAAGTTCATCCTTCATTCAGTAGAGTACCTACACCCTGGATATACAAATAGTACTTTTGGCCAATAGTCAGCCGCCTACATTTTGATCATTAGTTGGTTATCCAAGACAACGAGAGCGTATTATCCATGACCTTATAACATAACCATGGGAGTTGCAGTTTTGATTGTGAACTTAGGGGGATGGGTATAATACCTCAATGGGAGTAGCTACCTATTGGGAATAACAGTCATATAATTCCAAACATATGATAAAGCGTTCACAATAAACATTTTACATCAAACATCTGGATTGTACTTCATCTACAATTCTTTTACATTTCATTTTGGGTTTATCAACTTTTTATACAATTACATTACTTTTCAACAGTCATAAATCATTTTCATATTACTTACTTTGTAGCAAATACAACTATTTTTCCTACAATTTACTTAACCCTGTGGATTCACTCAACAAATTAGTTGACCTTTTTTAGTTAAGTTTTTCAGGTAATCTTGACACTCAGTGAGCAATGGGGATGTGAGCACTTGCTTTTATAATATGAATGTTACACTTCCATTTTTCCGCAAAACATTTTAAAGACTTAAAACTCATTTTTGGCGGGGCGTGACAGATTGGTAACAGAGCCAGGTTATAATGAACTAGGAAGCCTAGTCTATAACTTCTAAAACGATTTTTGGACAAAAACAAAACTTTTCAAATTCAAAATATATTTCTAAAATAAAAGTTCATGGCACGCTGATTCTCACATTCTTTGCGCTTTTTAGCTATGTCTTAAGTTAGCAAGCCCTTAGTTGATTTCTCTTAGTAGAAATAAGTTAGTTAGATATAGTATGATTTGCCTATTAACATCTTCATCTTGTGTGCAAATTATATTAGATGTCATCTCATATGTCGCCTACGAGTGTTATCGATATTTCTTCCGATTCCGACAATGATCATAGTAATGCGCCAGTTGTTCCAGTGCCAGTAGTGGGGCAACCTCCCATTGTTCCATGACATCGTTGCCCAAGAAGACATCCTATTCCTATTAATCCAAATTGTCCTCCAACACCAGCTCGCGGCCAACGTCCTATTTTGTAACGTATTCATGAGGGAGGTATGATACTCCTATGTTCGCCTGCAAAGCCTCGTCGTGACATTGCACCAAGAACTCCTCGTCGATAAGAACAAGTACCAGAACCAGAGCATGAATCCAAATCTGAGGAAGAGGGACCAGAGTATGAGTCAGAGCCAGAAGAAAAGCAAGAACCAGAAGAAGATCATAACCAGAAGAAGATGATATATCATCTGATTAGTTTATCGTCAAAACTATGTTTTCCTATATCTTTCAAAACTTAGCTTTTATATTATTAGGTGTTTATTTTACCTAGTATGGCTGGATTTGCCATATATGTCAAAAACTTATTAGGAAACTATTAATAAAGTCTTATTTTGGTGTTATAAAAGTTTTCTTCTTTCTATATATAGTAACTTTTTATTTAAACTATTATTTCTTCTACGCCTACTACTACGTCTACTACAACGACTACTATTGATTATAATAATTCTATTATTACTTCATGATTTCATTATGTATACGTACTAACTAAATATTTTCTTCTTGCTTAATCTAAATTCATTTGTTAAATTATCAGTAATTCATCATGGCTCGAGGAAGTAGTGAAACCGTCGAACAAATGGTAGAAAACAACAGCAACAATGGTATTAACACATCTCCATATTAAGATTTCACAAGCTAATGCTGCTCGCGGAGGAAACCAACAACAACAATGGTATTAACACGTCTCCATATGAAGATTTCTCGCTATCGCGAATTTTCTTTCTTAACCTATTTTGTTTTATTTCTTTTCTTTCTAATTTTTTATCAAAACGCTAATCTCAAGGTTGGTCGCTTAAGACCTTGACTACTTGTCATCCTCCGACGTATTCTGAAAATGAAGGAGCTATTGCTATCATCCACTAGACTGAGAAGGTGGACTTAATCTTCAGTATAATCAATTGTGCTCCTGAAAATAGGTGAAGTTTGCTGCAAGTACCCTGTCCAAAGAAGCTTTATCCTGGTGGAATTCACAAGTGCAAGTCTTAGGTCGTGCTGCTGCCGATGCTATGACTTGGGATGCATTTAAGACCCAACTGACCAACAAGTTTTGCCCAAGGTGAGAGCTACAAAAAGTGGAAGTTGATCTATGGAATCTGTCCATGGAAGGATCTGATATTACTACTTACACCAAGGTCTTCATAATCTCATTCGTACTCACGTCATTGCTTCTGAACCTTCGACATTTGAAGATGCGGTCAACCGAGCTACGCGACTAACTGATGATGCGCTAAGGAGTGGTTCGTTCAAAGAAAAAGTTGTAGTGGCTAGCAACTCTAAAGCTTCTGAATCGTCAAGCAACGACAATGGTAAACGTTCCTACAACAATCAGCAAGATCAGAAGGGAAACAAGTATCGAAAGACAAAGAATTATGCTGCAACAAATCAGAGTAATCGTGACAATCAGAACAATCAATCGAACCAGCAGTACAAGCAGTATGGTGGCAACAAACCAAAGTGTAACAAATGCAATTGGCATCATGATGGTAACTGTGAAAAGTGTTACAAGTGTGACCGCTGGGGTCATACTTATCGCGACTGCAAATCCAACGTCCTCCAAAAGACTCCTCTGTGTTTCGAGTGTGGTGATCCTAACCATTTATTTGATATTGACCAAGTGCCAGTAGAATTAGGAAGCTTTGATATAGTCATTGGTATGGACTGGCTATCTAAGAATCATGCAGAAATTATGTGCTACTCTAAACATATTCGAATCCCATTGCCAAACAAAGAAACATTAATAATTTCTGGTGAACAAAGAAACTACAATATTAAAAGCATAAGTTCTTTAGAAGCCCAAAAATGTCTTCATAAGGGATATCAATCATTCCTTGCTCATGTCATTGATAAATCATCCAATGATCGTAAGATCGAGGATATCCCCATTGTTCGTGATTCTCCTGGTGTGTTTCCTGATGAACTGCCTGGACTACCTCCTCCTAGACAAGATGAATTTTGCATTGATCTTGTTCCTAGTGCTGCACCTATTGCTCGTGCACCTTATCATTTTGCACCTTCTGAGATTGAAGAACTTTCTTCGCAATTACCAGAACTCATTAACCTTGGTTTCATTCGACTGAGTTTCTCGCCCTTGGGAGCTCCGGTACTTTTTGTGAAGAAGAAGGATGGTGCGATGAAAATGTGCATCGACTATCGTGAGCTAAACAAAGTAACAATTAAGACTCGTTATCCTCTTCCAAGAATCGTTGATCTTTTCGACCAGCTCCAAGGATCTAGCTTCTATTCTAAGATTGATCTTCGTTCAGGATATCACCAATTGAAGGTACATGACGAGGATGTACCCAAAACCGCATTCAGAACTCGCTACGGTCATTATGAATTCCTCGTAATGCCATTTGGTTTGACCAATGCACCAGCAGTGTTCATGGATCTCATGAATAGAGTGTGCAAGCAATATATCGATAAATTCGTCATCGTCTTCATAGATGATATTCTTATCTATTCTCGAACAAAAGCTGATCATGAAGAACATTTGAAGATCATACTCGAGCTGCCAGAGAAGGAGAAGTTGTACGCTAAGTTGTCTAAATGCGAGTTTTGGCTTCGTGAAGTTCAATTTTTAGGGCATGTCATCAATGTAGAAGGTATTCACGTCGATCCTGCAAAGATTGAAGCAATAAAGAATTGGGATGCTCCAAAGGCCCCAACCGAGATTAGGCAATTTCTTGGTCTAGCCGGTTACTATAGAAGATTCATCGAGAATTTCTCCAAGATAGCAAAAAATTTAAAAGTGTTGACAAAAAAGGATGAGAAATTCGTCTGGGTGAAAAGCAAGAATCTACCTTTCATACCTTGAAAACCAAATTGTGTTCCGCGCCAATCCTTTCTCTTCCTGAAGGAACCGAAAACTTCGTAGTCTACTGTGATGCTTCGCATCAAGGCTTGGGCTGTGTGCTGATGTAAAATAACAAAGTGATCGCCTATGCCTCTCGACAACTGAAGATTCACGAGAAGAATTACACCACTCATGATCTTGAGCTTGGTGTCGTGGTGTTCGCATTGAAGATTTGGAGACATTACCTCTATGGTACGAAGTGCACGATATTCACCGACCACAAGAGTTTGCAACATATCTTCGACCAAAAGGAACTCAACATGAGACAAAGAAGATGGGTGGAGTTAATGAACAACTACAATTGTGAAATCAAGTAACATCCTGGAAAAGCCAATGTCGTGGCTGATGCCTTAAGTCGAAAGGAGCAACCTAAACCTCATCGTGTTCGCGCCTTGCCTATCTCGATCAAAGGCAATCTTTCCTCCCAAATTTATTCCTTCCAAGTTGATGCGTTGAAGATCGAGAACGTGAAGAATGAATCTCTTCGTGGTATGGAGAAACAAGTGGAAGCCAAATCTAACGAAACTCTTTATTTCATGAATCGCTTATGGGTTCCGAACCATGGTAATTTTCGCGTGAAGATCCTTGATGAAGCTCATAAATCTAATTATTTCATTCATCCGGGTGCTGACAAGATGTATAACGATATCAAGGAATTATATTGGTGGCCAAACATGAAGAAGGAAATTGTTGTGTATGTTAGCAAGTGTTTGACTTGTTCAAAGGTGAAAGAAGAGACCAAAAACCGTCCGTGAAGGGTTTCATAACACTGATTGACCCCTTGGGTCAACCTCCTAGTATACTTGGTTCAACCATACTGACAAGAACATGACTCTTGTCGGTTAAACCAACTAGCTAGTTTAATCCCTAAAGCGGAACTGAGATTAAACTTAATCCTTAAACCCTACAGGATTGGGATGTTGGAAATCTAGACTAGATTAACAAGAAAGAAACCTTGTACGAAAAACTTGAACACACACAAACACCTTGTGTGTATTCAACGGCCACCAAGAACCCTAGGGTTCTTGGTGTGTCGATCGAACAAGAGGGAGAAGGAGGAAAAGGGTTTTCCAAATCATACCTTAATCTTGCTTAAGTAAGTCCACTGATGATGAACACGACGAGAAACCTTCTAGTTGCTTGATGCAATGATCTTGGATCTTCAAGGACTTGAAGAACACAAAGAACGAAGAACACAAAGCCTTGTGTTCTTCCTCCTATTCGGCCGAAACTAGGGAGAGGGGCTAGGGTTCTTTTTTGGGTATAATGAGCAACTAAACAAGGAACCCCAAGCCTTCTATATATAATAGAAGGACTTTCACTTAGGGTCCTTCAAGTTTAATTAATATTAATCATTAATTAAACTTATCCTTTTACACTTTAAACCCTTGTAGTTTAACTAGTTATTATTGTCCCACTTAATTATTAAATGTCTAGTATTTATACACTTATTTTTGGGTATATACATATACACGAAATATATGTTTGTATTAATACTTTTAATAATTAGTTATATAATAAACCTTATACAATTTAAACAATAATATTATCCAATTACCATATGATTTAATTGCTTTAAATCATATTATGGATAATCTATAATTAACACATTGTATATTTACCCAACCAGTAAATGTACAAATACTTGTATTAATTAGTTAGATAAACTAATCTAGTAATAAGTTGAACTTAACTTGATTCATAAATGACTATTATGAATCAATCCTCTTCCAAGTATCATTACATATCTTACTCGTATTACATGCACTCACCGGTGTGACCCTTAAGTGTTTCGTAGGCATGGATGTATCACCATAGGTTGACTAACTGTGCACATAAATCCATCAGACTCCCACTTGTGCAAGTTCGTAACCTTAGCTTGATGACATGAGCTACAGTGGCCTTCTAGATGGGCATGTAGGTAACCAACCCCATAAAAACAGCTTATG
The DNA here is from genome assembly GCA_963853835.1 of Calendula officinalis. Lineage (NCBI taxonomy): Eukaryota > Viridiplantae > Streptophyta > Magnoliopsida > Asterales > Asteraceae > Calendula > Calendula officinalis. Next base: position 43,569,262 of record OY970829.1, read on the forward strand.
TAACCCAGGTATAGTTTTTGAGAAACTCCTTTAATAGCGTTGCCTAGTAAAGAACACTCCGTCTTTACTTCTTGTCAAGGGACAGTGGCCTTCAGTTTTCATCATGTCAAGGGACCTATAAATATCTCTCCTAAAAAGGAGGTGCAATTACCATCTTGTTATATTTCGATTCATAATACAACTTCCTTTGTACCCAGTAAAGCCTCGTATGACACCATATTTCAGGCTTGTCTAAGACGAACCAAAGTACATTAGTCATTGTATCGTAAGCCAAATACCTCAGGCTTAAGGACAATCCTAGTGAATAATACTTTTGAAATTTTCAACCACGAAGTATTTTCACAGTGGTCAATCCAGTATTCACCGAGCTCCAACAGACTATCACCGATATTTGGTTTACACAAAAACTTGTGTAGCTATCTTCGAAGAACTTCGAATCTACCAGCAAATACTGCGATGACGTTAACGTCCCATCAAGGTTCCCACCAAGACGAGTAGTCACGGATTTATATCTTTTTGAATAAAGAGACTTTTATTCATGGATATTGTAAAACATACAAAGTCTGAATAACAATGATACTAACTCATGTATTATTCCCCACTGGACATAGATACTGAATTATTACTGGATCATTACTTATTCTTTGCGTTTGTGTTGATTACTCAATGACTCTTAATTGTAACTTTTATCACTAATTACAATTTAGTCAATTCTATCAAATTAAAGACATAAGACGAGTATTTTAAGAATACTATTACTTTTGTCTTTGCTAGATTTTGTTCATGCAAAATTAGAACATATTCTAGTCTTGCCTTTTTATATGATTCGGTAAACATAGGAGGATTGGAAAATAGCTCCTTAGTTTCTTGAATCTATAAAACTTGTCTTGTAACTAAAACTCTTTTAGTCACTTGATTTGTAGACACTTTTACTAGTTGAAGAAATCTCCTTAAATGATTAACTTATTCACTAGAGTGTGAACATCTTATTAGATTTGCAATAATTAATCACAAGACTTGTGACCACGCTATTAGGCTTGCAATAATCTAACCAATCATCATTTATTTTTTCTTAACTCTTTGGCTAACGACTTGGTATTTCCTTGTTGTTAATGTCTCACTAACTTACTAAACTCATTAATGTCTTTAATGAATTATATTAGTCATAGCTCCCACTCACTTTTATGGAATTTAAGCATCACTTAAACTATCACTTTGACCAAGTCAAGACTTTGACTTTTTTGTCAATAACTTACAGTTTAATCCTTTAAGAATTTATCGATTATTAAAGTCATTCTTTGGATTTGCGAATATCCAATATTCCTGTTTAGGGAATTATGACTTTTATTGATTACTGTATCTAACAAGTATAAAATACTTGAGATGATACTTTCAATTCTTAAAATACTTTAGTATTCTTTAAGAACTTTATTTAATGCCAAAGTCTTTCCTTGGATTTAGATATCCATTATTCCTATTAGGGAATTAAGACTTGATTAAACATTGTATTAATTAAAAGTATGAAACACTTGCGTTTAATACCTTTAGTTCTTAAATACTTTAATATAGTTTGACCCCTTTTAAGAGTTTATTTAATTTATAAGTCATTTCTTGGATTTTGCGAATATGCAACATTCCTTGTTAGGGAAGTATGACTTTATTAAATCCTTTATTACATGTATGAAACACTTGTAATAATACTCTTAAAGTCCATCTTGATTATATCCAATATAATCATACTATATTAATACTAATGCTTTAAAACGTACTATCATAAGTAATTTATTACTTACGATGTTTAAGTTCAATAACTTTTGAACCTTATGCTTCCATAAAACTCTTAAATACTTTACAAAAAAAACTTCTAATTTCTAGCATCTAATTAATTGAGCTTCTAAAACATTATTCATTTATACAACAATCAAACAAATATAAAACATGAGATACTAAGTAAATCAAAACTTGACTTACAATCTAGTCATAAACCTTGACTAGTGTAATTTTCACACATGCACACATAACACAATATAATTCAACCATGGATTCTTATTAAAACAAAAAAAAAAAACTTGTTTTAACATAAAATAAAAATTATCCAACAAAAATGAAATTTTTTTACTGAATACACAAAATATTGAATTATAAAAATCTTGGTGCTTGTGGGATCATCACCATCTCATGCCTCTTTTTTATCATCACTTTCCATCTCCTCCTGCAATAAATGATTGCAAAAGTTAGATTACTCGTAATATATATTACAAGTATCTTAAAGTGAATAAGAAGTGTGGTCATGTTACCTGAGGAACTTGTGATTCCTCCACCACTGGCACCCTTTGGACAATTTCTTTTCCAATGCCCAGCCTCCCCGCACTTGAAGCACCGATTCTCGGTCCTCGCTGTGTTAGGCTTCACCTTCTTGACCTTTTGTTTGACACCTTTACCATTTGGCACTCCTTGGTTATGATTGGTTTTACCCTTTCCTTTACCACCATGCCCTTTTCTCTTCTTTCCACCGCTACTGCCATTACCGATCATCAGAACATCCTTAGATTTGGTCTCCGAACTCAATTCAGCTGTCTTGAGCATAGAATGTAGCTCAGCAATGGATTTATCCATATTATGCATATTCTAGTTGACCACAAAAGGCTTGTAGTCATCAGAAAATGAATTGAGTATAGTGTATGTTGCCATTTGCAACGGTATGGGTGACCGAGTCTAGCCAGGTGATCCATGTGCCCTTTCATTCTCATGACATGGGCACTCACCGGTGTTCCTTTGACCATCTTGCAAGAGTTGAAGGCTCGATTGATGTCAAACCTCTCAGTGCGAGCTTGCTCTTGAAATGAATCCCTTAGTTGCTGGATTATCTAAAATGCAGGCACATCCATAAGTCCCGCTTCTAGCTCGGGACTCATAGTGGCGAGCATCAGACAGCTCACATCGAGTGCATCACTGACATGCTTATCATAAGCTTGCCTTGCTTCAGCTCTAGCATTCGCGGCAGGGACATTTAGTACTGTTCTCTCCAAGACATACCACTTTCTCTCATGCCTGAGCACAATGCGAAGATTGCGCTCCCAATTGATAAAGTTTGACCCAGTCAACTTGTCCTTTTCTAGGATCGAGCGTAGCTAGAGAATGTTGGTACTTGTCGTTGTGGTTGTTGCTGCCATCTACAAATGAAACCCAGTTTAATTAGTAATCATCAATAAACATTTTCTAAAATATATTATAAACCCATAATTAATATATTAGGCCTAGGATCCATATATCACATTCTCGCCGCAAGGTTTGGGCACTTCCTGACGAGACATGATGTTTCTGGTAGGTAACATCCTTACCAATCGCACCAAGACTTGATACGATTCCTAGGGGTCGTTGAATCTTTAGACTTATAACCTATTACAACCTTGTACAATCTAATTGTACATTTCTAAGTTTGCAATAAAGTCTAGTATGTTTATTCTACTTAATTACTTTTTGGGCCGGGACTCCCGATCATCACCAAAGTAGATCAGACCATCTAAGACAGTACGATGTTCTACGCCGGGACTCCCGATTATCATAGAACCTTACGCACCCTAACACTCGCAATGATTTGAATTCATATCTAAGGTTCTTTCTCCTTACAATATGAATATCGTTTAACAAGTGAGGTGTTCCATTAGGTGGACAGTACTTAGATCTAAGATGTTTTTGGGTTTGTTTAAGTCTTGAACTAAACTTAAACCTTATTCCAATCTTTATTCTTATTTAAAATTTGTGACTTGTGAATTCAAGAATTCAACAAGACACTTTTTTTTAAATCTTAAGAACTTTTCCTTTAAAACTTATAGTTTCAAAAGTTGCGCGATTTATATGTATACCTAAAACGAGGTGTACAAAACGTTTACTAGGTTTTGTGAAAAACCTTATCTATAATAAAACTTACTTGTTTTATCTTACCTGAAAAAATTTAACCTTATGTTAAACTTTAAAATGTGAATTTTAATGTCTTTATGATTCATGTACTTGAATAATAATACTAGTTTAACACACCTTGTTTTTCTCACTTGTTTAATAATAAGATTAAACATTTGTCTTAACTTATTAGATTCGACAAAAACTTGTGTCTTAGCGAGACATTTATAAACTTTGTGATTTTCTTGTGTAGCTCACACTAGCTCCAACAACAATGATGGAAACTTAAGCTAACAAATCACCGGTCTATACTTGGTGAAACTATCAAACTTATTATATAAAGAGTATATAAAAACAATTCTTAGTTTGTTTAAACATTTCTTACAATTAACTTGGACTAGTTAAATATAGGTTATAAAGTTTTCTTGTTATTTAACCTTTGATCATTAATCCAGTATCTTACATGGCTTGTAAAATACTTATATTATACTTGTATATATATCTAGTTATAATAACTTATAACTTTATACACTTTATAATAATATATAACTTTGTATATTTCTAGTTTATCATATAATTTTAACTTGTACAATTTCTAGTTACAATGGGATTATAACTTTGTACTTTCTAGTTTCAATTATATAACAACTTATACAATGACTAGTTATATTAATAACCTTTAAGATCAAAATATCATTTCCTTTTAATGTTCCATTTAATCTTGTATTTAACATATATAATTTATTACTTTAAAAACTTATAATATTCTAATAAGAATATTACACCTAATTTATATATATGTATTTTAACTTGATCTAATTAAAATACGTATAAATGTAACGCCCCGAATTTTTATAATTTAATTTAATTGCGATTTAATTATTTAAAACTTATTGTATTATTTATCTGGTATTATTAAGTGAAATAATACGTAATGCCTTGTCTGCATAATTATGTGATCTTTATTATGATGTGTTAATAAATTATGTGACGTTTCATTATCGTGATGTTTTGTCTTCGCAACGTTAGTTTTCCCGAGAGAGTGTTAGTTATTATTTTCGGTTACTTTGTTAAATCCCGAGTCATGCTAGTTTCATAATCCTCTAGTTCAGCGAAACCCGACATACACTTTTAAATATAGCCGGCCACATAGAGGGACCTTTGAAGGCTTGCTTGATCAAAAAGGGGCCGAAGCCCGGTCAGATTATAAGCCCGGTTTTTAAAGTCATAAGCCTCTCTTAATTGATACTTAAACAAAAAGTCCCAAAACCCCTAATCCTTCCTCTCGTGTTTCTCCAGCCGACACCATTCCCTCTCATCTCCAATTTTGCGATCGAGCATCTCCATCTGATCCTCATCCGCGTCATCAAGTAAGGAGGGCTGCAAGGAGTTTAGGTTGTAATCATAATCAGCAGTGATTGAACCGAGCAGGGGATCGAACAAGCCGGGTTCGTTCGTTTAAGTCATGGGCTGAGTACTTGCTTTCTTTTTTTCCGCATTATTCTCGATTGTTGAAACCGTGTTTTGATCATTTCTGTTGTGTTGGTTCGATGAGCAGAAGCAAACAGTGAATAACCCATCGAGTGGCGTTATATTGTTCGTCGCGTTCGAGCCGTGACTAGTAGCTGACAACCCGGTTGATTCGGTAATTCTCTATTCGTGTTATGTTATTCCGTATCGAGTTTTCATTTTTATCTCAATGGTATTCAAAATCTGTTTTGGGGCTGTCGGATTCCATTTTTGGAGAGCTCGGGTTTTCGGTATCGAAATATTAATCATTAAAAACGAATTTTCAAGCAAGTCCTTTTCTGAGCAGTTTCTGCAGTCTGTTCAGGTAAACAATTGACCTGCTTCGGGTCAGATTCCGGGATCGGGGTCTTCTAGACTTCCGTAGCCCATCTTTGTACCTTTCCGCCCATAATTTTTAAATAATTTATTGGACTTACGGTTTGGGAGTTGCGGGTAGCTTTGCGAGAGGCTGCAGTGCTGAAATTCAGTATTGAACAACGTTGTTGCAGGCCTGTCTCGGTACCCTTCGGGGCAGAACCGAGCCGAACTTTGTGAATACAAATTGTAGCGTTAGGTGTCGTTTAATTGCTGTAAAAATTTGAATAAAATCTAGTCAACCATTTGAGAGTTATGACCGTTTCCGTAAGAGTGCCGTGTGCTGTCAAATTCTGTTGGAAACAATTTTGAGCCGAGTTTTAATCCTAGTTTTGTGATGCATTGTAGGATCCTTTAGTAGCTGAGTGGAGACTCTCTTACGTGTCAACGATTCCTTAGGAGCTTACGTCTATTCGAGGTGGGTAATCTCACTCTAAACTTGTACTTACTTTCAATTCATGATTATGTGCTATATGTTATGAATTGTCTTGTTGATTGAGCTTGAGTATTGATTGTGCGATTTATCTGTGTTATTTGTGATCTGAGTTATCTGGCTTCTGAGTTCTTGAGTTAAACATTAAACATAATTATACTTGACTTGACACCGAAGAGCACTGGTGTCAGATGTTTGTCTTGGCACCGAAGAGTACTGGTGCCAGACATTTTGACTCAACACCGAAGAGTACAGGTGTTGAGCCTTGAGGTGGTGTGAGGCGGGTCGAGGTTGATCTCTCGACCCAAGTCACACTAGCGCGCTATATAAATTAAAATCCGAGTAATAAAATCTGATAATTAAACTTGAGCAATTGAGAATTGAGTAGAGTGTTTAGGGATCACTTATGTGACTTGAGTTGTTTGTACTTACATATTTATTTTGATATTATTCACTCAGCGGTGGCTGACCCCAAACACTCCCCCCCCCATTTGCAGGTACTAGAGCAAGTGCATTGGTTGAGCTATTACTCGATGAGCTTTTATGGATTTGGACTCCAAACGTTATTTTGAGTCAAATGCTTTTAAAACGATTATTTTATCTTGAGTCAAATGTTTTTAAAACAACTATTATATTTATTCCGCATTTAAAACCATGAGACGGTTTATTTTTATTTTAATGCGATGCGACCGTTTGTTTACTTGTACTTTTGGGAAAAATGATTATTTTAATTATTTAAAATTTTTAAATTTTTCATGATTTTTTGGATGTTACAAGTTGGTATCGCTTTTCTGAGTATAGTTCCAGTGTGTAATTCTGAGTGTATATGCGTCATACACTAAAAATTATAATTACATAAAATTTAATATAATCTGCGAGATTTTTTAATTCTGAGAAATTTTAACCAAAAAGGAGTAATAAATGGATATGAAATTATGATATAAATTCCATAAATTATTTAATGAGAACATGTTTTGGGTAAATAAGAAATGAGGAGTAATAAATTTTTCATATTGAGAAAATATTAAAATCTTTCGTTTTGGAAAAACACTAAATAGAAAGAGTTATTGAAATGAGTAAACTGTGAAACGAGTAATTGAAAGATATTTTTATTATCAACGGATTTAAAGAATATTTTTATGATGGTTTATCAAGTCGAGTAAAGCGAAAATATCGAGAACAAAAAAAATATTTAAAATCTATAATTATTTAAAATTATTTACATTTGAGCTAGACGAGAAATCTTAACTAGAATTGGCTTATATTTTTATCTGTTATTTCAGAATCATTTTAGTTTTAATTTTTTTTTTTAAAAAACTTCAGTTGGATTAAACAAGTTTTTAAACGTTGAATTATCATTTGAGATTTTATTTAGCGGAACCTTCTCACTTACTTATCAAATTTAAAAATTTTAAATTTTTTTTAGAATTTCGGGTGTTATAAAATCTTTGGCCAATTAAAAAGGAAAATGCTTTTATAAAGAGATGAGACACGATGTATTGGAAAAAAAATAATAAAAAAATTTATGCTCGGAAAATAATAAACTGAGATTTATTAAATTAAGATCAAATAAGAAAACCTTTAAAGTGTGTGATTTAAAAAGCTGAGTATGAAAATCCTTAAATTTTTTTAATGTGATTAATGAGTTCGGTAAAGATTTATTAAATTAACGCATAGATATTGAATAAACTAAATAAGTTTTTATACTAACTAATCGAGAATTTCTGAGTCGAATTAAGCATAAATTATTCAAGTTTATCTTAAAGGGGTATTTATTAAAAACTAAAGGGAGACTATCATCATGAATTCGGTAATGATTTATTTAAAAATGAATTACAAAGAGCTTATGAGTTATATTATGTTCTGAGTTAAAGAGTTGAAAACAGAAGAAAATATTTTGGCTGAGTGCTTTTTGCTGAGTGCATTTTGAGTAATGTTTATAAGATTCTGAGTACACGCAACTGGGTGCATATCTCTATTTATTAGATATGGAAAATAAAGTTTTCTTTCTTCTGAGTGTGATTTGTTGAGGGATTTTTATGTGGAAGTTGTGAACTTTGAGATTGACCCGTGACCAAACGAAGGTATGTGTCGAAAGTAATAGAAGGGCCCTATTACCGTGTACACACATGACTTTTGATTGGTTATGGGGAGATTTTGATGGGAACGATGGACCAATGCTTGCTATTGTGAATTTATTTTACGCATATTATTTGCTTGAGTGAGTGTATGTTGGTTGTGTTGTTATGATAGAGAATTCTAGTGCCAAACTCGAGGGCGAGTTTTCTCCAAGTGGAGTTGAGTAGGGGTAAAAAGGGAAATTTCCAAGAAATGATTATCATTATGTATTATTTATAATTATTATGAGCATGATGTTTATGCTGAGAGATTTTTCTGAATAAGGATTTTAAAAGTATGAAATCTAGATACATATACTTGATTTGAAAATCTATAAGAGTAACTAACGAATAGAGCAAATTGAGAATAAATGAATTAATTTTGTGATGTAACCCTAAACCCTAAAATTGATAATCGGGATTAATGGAGAAATTAATGAACCAAGATTTATCGGTTAAATGCAATTGTGCAAAAGAGAAATGATAAGTACTATATTTATATAATTAGAATGAGATAATGAGAAACTATATAAAAAAAATTAATTAATAAGAATTTACAAATGAGCTAAAGGAGAAAAGTTTTAATTAACGGGAAGTTAACAGATCGGAGCAATGAGGAGAGTTTATTTATGAGTAATTATTAAATTAGGTTAAGAAGAATTATTAAAATGAACTTATTTGATTGGGTAATATATTCCATTATTTAAAGTTATCAAATAATATACTTTATTATTATTAAATTATTGAATTAAGAATAGTTATTGAATCAAGTAAATGGGGAATACAATAAGTGAACTAAACAATAAGATTTTATTGAATTAACGAGATTTTCTGAAAGATGAGAAGGTAATAAATTAATGTATCGATTCGTAAAGTGAGTAATGAGAGAACATTAAAATAAGAGAATGAAATTTAATTGGGTTTTTAGTGGGTAACATGAATTTGATGAGTAAGTATATGGTCAAAATAATCAAGAGACATTTTTAATTGTGTAAAATCGGCGAAACAGAATATTAAAGATTGTTAAGCTAGATGAATGAGAAAACATCTATTAAAATGTTATCGAGAAACCAATAAAGGTAGTAGAATGAGAACTTATTAAAGAGAATTAAATGACAGGACTTTTAATTTGAGCTGATTAAAGGAATATCAACATGAGTAATATACGAACCTAATGGAGTAAAGTAATGATAAATTGTTATAGAAGAGTTATTATGAGAACCAATAACGCGAATTGAGGGAGAATTTATCAGTCCAAGTATTATAAGCTGGTAAATTGGAACGCGCGAGTAGTGATAAGAATGAGTTACAATATGATTTATATCTAATGTTGTTGCTAGTAAATATTATTACTTTATGAGTTTATTTCGGAGGTAGATTTTTGATTTCGTTTCTGAGTCATATTTCTGAGTTTGCTCCTGAGTTATATTTCTGTTTTTATTTATGAGACAGATTTCCGAGTTATACTCCTGAGTATATATGAATTCTGTGTGATATGTATATTCCTTGTGAATAATTTGCCAGTTTTTGTGCGGTGTAAACCACTAAATTTATTTTATACCTTAAGCAAACTATTGTCCCATAAAGTAGAGGACCGTTATGAGCCATTATCGATAGAGATTGCACTTAATAAGATTTTTTTTTTCATGTTGCTAAAATGTATAAGTGGTCATTTGATTGAATTGTGCGGGGAGAATTTCCCTATAATCTTTAGCAAATCTGTAGCATAGCTCCAAGTGGAGTTGAATCGGAGATTCAACACGACGTTAATCGTTTGATGCTAGTAGTGTGTTCGACTGCGAAGGCAAGAAGACATGTTCAGCAGAGTGTCGTGGATTATTTCGCGTATGTTATCGACACCTTTATCGACTATAAACCGAGATCCATAGAGAGCGTTCCAAATTTTAGCCCTTATCGTTTTGAGTCGCCGGAGATTGGAGGTTTGTATGAGCAGTTGCGTGAGCCGAAGTTCATTATGATCGAGTAGGTCACCCTGTGTATCTTCATCTTATTCGTATTTTTTTTATATATATTTCCCGTTTAAGGAGATGTATCGTTGACGAGTCTGTGGTGGTGTTCTAGGAGCCCGAGTCTGAGATGCGAGATCGCTGCCCTAAGCTTCTTCCGAGCGATGACTTGGGGGACGAAGTCTATTTCATGTGGAGTTGAGTTGTAACGCCCCGAATTTTTATAAATTAATTTAATTGCGATTTAATTACTTAAAACTTATTGTATTATTTATCTGGTATTATTAAGTGAAATAATACGTAATGCCTTGTCTGCATAATTATCGTGATGTTTTGTCTTCGCGACGTTAGTTTTCCCGAGAGAGTGTTAGTTATTATTTTCGGTTACTTTGTTAAATCCCGAGTCATGCTAGTTTCAGAATCCTCTAGTTCAGCGATACCCGACATACACTTTTAAATATAGCCGGCCACATAGAGGGACCTTTGAAGGCTTGCTCGATCAAAAAGGGGCCGAAGCCCGGTTAGATTATAAGCCCGGTTTTTAAAGTCATAAGCCTCTCTTAATTGATACTTAAACCAAAAGTCCAAAAACCCCTAATCCTTCCTCTCGTTTTTCTCCAGCCGACACCATTCCCTCTCATCTCCAATTTTGCGATCGAGCATCTCCATCTGATCCTCATCTGCGTCATCAAGTAAGGAGGGCTGCAAGGAGTTTAGGTTGTAATCATAATCAACATCGAGTAGCAGAGTTCCGAGCTAGTCAATTCCGAGATGTAATCTGCCTTTTATTCCCGTTTTATTCCATGTTCGCCTTGTTCATTCTTATCCGATTTTTTTGTGAGTTTTAGCATTAATCGAGTAATCTGTGATCAGATTGAATCGGTGGAATCCAGCCCCGTGGGTTGTCGAACACATTCCAGAGTGGAGGTCGATGGAGCAGCAAGTATCAAACCGAGCAAGAGTGTTTAATTCGGTAGGATTCTTTTCTCTTTCTCCGTGTTCATAATTTCTGTGATATCTTAATTCCCGAGTATTAATTTGTTGTTCCTTCGTGTATTCAGAATCGAGCAGCAGAACGAGAAAAGGACAGAGATCGAAGCAGTGATTGAAACGAGCAGGGGATCGAACAAGCCGAGTTCGTTCGTTTAAGTCATGGGCTGAGTACTTGCTTTCTTTTTTTCCGCATTATTCTCGATTGTTGAAACCGTGTTTTGATCATTTCTGTTGTGTTGGTTCGATGAGCAGAAGCAAACAGTGAATAACCCATCGAGTGGCGAGTGTTGTGATTATATTGTTCGTCGCGTTCGAGCCGTGACTAGTAGCTGTCAACCCGGTTGATTCGGTAGTTCTCTATTCGTGTTATGTTATTCCGTATCGATTTTCATTTTTATCTCAATGGTATTCAAAATCTGTTTTGGGGCTGTCGGATTCCATTTTTGGAGTGCTCGGGTTTTCGGTATCGAAATATTAATCATTAAAAACGAATTTTCAAGCAAGTCCTTTTCTGAGCAGTTTCTGCAGTCAGTTCAGGTAAACAATTGACCTGCTTCGGGTCAGATTCCGGGATCGGGGTCTTCTAGACTTCCGTAGCCCGTCTTTGTACCTTTCCTCCCATAATTTTTAAATAATTTATTGGACTTACGGTTTTTGGAGTTGCGGGCAGCTTTGCGAGAGGCTGCAGTGCTGAAATTCAGTATTGAACAACTCTGTTGCAGGCCTGTTTCAGTACCCTTCGGGGCAGAACCGAGCCGAACTTTGTGAAGACAAATTGTAGAGTTAGGTGTCGTTTAATTTCTATAAAAATTTGAATAAAATCTAGTGAACCATTTGAGAGTTATGACCATTTCCGTAAGAGTGCTGCGTGCTGTCAAATTCTGTTGGAAACAATTTTGAGCCGAGTTTTAATCCTAGTCTTGTGATGCATTGTAGGACCCTTTAGGACCTGAGTGGAGACTCTCTTACGTGTCGAGGATTCCTTAGGAGCTTACGTCTATTCGAGGTGGGTAATCTCACTCTAAACTTGTACTTACTTTCGATTCATGATTATGTGCTATACGTTATGAACTATCTTGTTGATTGAGCTTGAGTATTGATTGTGCGATTTATCTGTGTTATCTGTTATCTGAGTTATCTGGCTTCTGAGTTCTTGAGTTAAACATGAAACATAATTATACTTGACTTGACACCGAAGAGCACTGGTGTCAGATGTTTGTCTTGCAAAATGGCTAAGAATGAACCAAGACAAGCATTTTACGCTTGTAGGTCGCTCGTTTATTGCAAAATGGCTAAGGGAGCATCGGTAGTTGCACACGTCATGAAAATGAAAGTGCACATCGATCACCTCACTAGACTTGGTCACCACGTGTAATTGCAGTTAGCAATTGACACTGTACTCAACTCATTGTCAGATGACTACAAAGTCTTTGTAGCCAACTACAGCAAACGTAATATGGATAAATCCATTCCCGAGCTACGATCCATGCTCGTGGCTATTGAGTTGAATATTAAGACCAATTCTAAAAGGAGTCGCACAACTGATGATAGCGATGAGGGAGGGCATGATGGTAAAGGAAAGGGTAAAACCAATCCTAGCCAGGAAGTGCCTAAAAGTAAAGGAGTCAAACATAAGGTAAAGAAGTTTAAGCCTAACACAACGAGGACCGAGAATCGGTGCTTCAAGTGTGGTGAGGCTGGGCACTGGAAAAGGAATTGTCCAAAGGGTTCAAGTGGTGGTGGAGGAAACGCAAGTTCCTCAGGTAACACAACCACACTTCTTAATCACTTTTAGATACTTGTAAAGTGCATTACGAGTAATCTAACTTTTGCAATCGTTTATTGCAAGAGGAGATGGAAAGTGATGATGACCGGCATGAGATAGTGATGATCCCACGAGCACCAAGATTTTATAATTCGGTATTTTATGGATTCAGTAAAACAATTTCAATTTTGTTGGATAATTTTTATTTTATGTTAAAACAAGTTTTCGTTTGTTTTTAATAAGAATCCATGGTTGAATTATATTGTGTGCATATGTGATAATTACACTAGTCAAGGTTTTATGACTAGATTGTAAGTCAAGTTTTGACTTACTTTATATTTCATGTTTTTATACTTGTTTGATTGTTGTGAATGTCTTAATAGCTCAAATACTTAGATACTAGAGATTAGAAGTTTCTTCTAAAGTATTTAAGAGATTTTATGAAAAGCATAAAGTTCAAAGTACATTGAACTTACTTGAAACATCTTAAGTAATAGTTACTTATGATAGTAAGTTTCAAAATGTTAGTATTAATATAGTATGATTATGTTGGATATAATCAAGATAGACTTTAAAGAGTATTATTGGAAGTGTTTCATACTTGTAATAAAGGAATTTAATGAAGTCATAATTCCTTAATTGGAATAATTGGATATTCGTATAATCCAAGTAAAGTGACTTAGACATTAAATGAACTCTTAAAAGGGATAAACTATATTAAAGTATTTAAGAATTAAAAGGTATTATTGCAAGTCTTTTATACTTGTAATAAATACAATGTTTAATCAAGTCATAATTCCCTAATAGGAATAATGGATATTTGAGAAATCCAAGAAATGACTTTGGCATTAAATGAGATTCTTAAAAGATACTAATACACTTAAGAATTGGAAGTATCATTTCAAGTGTCTTATACTTGTTAGATACAGTAGTCAATGAAAGTCACAATTCCCTCAAAAGGAATGTTGGATATTCGCAAATCCAAAGGATGACTTTGATAATTGATTAATTCTTAAAGGGTTAAACTATAAGTTTTGACTAGGTCAAAAGTAATAGTTTAAGTGATGCTTAATTTTCATAAAATTTAGTGGGAGCTATGACTAACATATTCACTAGAGGTACTAATGAATATAGTAAGTTAGTTAGGACACTAACAACAAGGTTTTACCAAGTCGTTAGCCAAAGAGTTAAGACAAATAAATGATCATTGATTAGATTATTGCAAACCTAATACCGTGGTCACAAGTCTTGTGATTAATTATTGCATATCTAATAGGATGTTCACATTCCAGTGAACAAGTTAATCATTTAGGAAATTTCTTTAACTAGTAAGAATATCTACAAATCAAGTAGCTAAAAGAGATTTAGTTACAAGGCAAGTTTTATAGATTCAAGAAACTAAAGGAGTAATTTTCCAATCCTCATGTGTTTACCAAATCATATAAAAAGAGCAAGACTAGAATATGTTCTAAATGTTGCATGAACAATATCTAGCAAAGACAAAAGTAATAGTATTCTTAATACTCGTCTTATGTATTTAGTTTAATAGAAATGACTAATTGTAATTAGTGATAAAAGTTACAATTAAGAGTTATTGAAGTAATCAACGCAAACGCAAAGAATAAGTAATGATCCAGTAATAATTCAGTATCTATGTCCAGTGAGGAATAATACATGAGTTAGTATCATTATTATTCAGAATTTGTATCTTTTACAATATCCATGAATAAAAGTCTATTTATTCAAAAATATATAAATCCGTGACTACTCGTCTTGGTGGGAACCTCGATGGGACGTTAACGTCATCGCGGTATTTGGTGGTAGATTCAAAATTCTTCGAAGATAGTTACACAAGTTTTGTGTAAAGCAAATATCGGTGATATTCTGTTGGAGCTCGACGAATATTGGATTGACCACCGTGATAATACTTCGTGGTTGAAAAGTTCAAAAGTATTATTCACTAGGATTGTCCTTAAGCCTGAGGTATTTGGTTTGGGATGCATTGACTAATGTGCTTTGGTTCGTCTTAGACAATTCTGAAATATGGTTGTCATACGAGGCTTTACTGGGTATAGAGGAATTTGTATTTCAGATCGAAATATAACAAGATGGTAATTGCACCTCCTTTTTGGAGAGATATTTATGGGTCCTTTGACATGATGATAACTGGAAAGTGCATAGCCATGCCCAAACGAACTGATTTGTTCTTTGTCGTTTATCACAACAGTTTGAATCAAGAAGTCATTAAATGATTTTGAATACAGGAGTTGATAATTTCTACCATGCTCGTATTCATTATCACAAATATCGTGCTGCAAGGGATAAACCTAACATAGTTTCCCAAGAAGTAAAGACAGAGTGTTCTTTACTAGGAGACGCTATTAAAGAGTTTTTCAAGAAACTATACCTGGGTTACGTAAGCTGTTTTTATGGGGTTGGTTACCTACATGCCCATCTAGAAGGCCACTGTAGCTCGTATCATTAAGATAAAGGTTACAAGCTTGCACAAGTGGGAGTCTAAAGGATTTATGTGCACAGTTAGTAAACCTATGATGATACATCCATGCCTACGAAACACTTAAGGGTCACACCGGTGAGTGCATGTAATACGAGCAAGATAAGCAATGACACAACGAAGAGGAGTGATTCGTAATAGTCATTATGAATCAAGTTAAGTATTAAGTCAAGTTTGACTTACTACTAGATTAGTTTAACTAACTAATTAATACAAGTATTTGTACATTTACTAGTTGAGTAAATATACAATGTGTTAATTATAGATTATCCATAATATGATTTAAAGCTATTAAATCATATAATAAATTGGATAATATTGTTGTATAAATTATATAAAGGTTATTATATAATTAATTGTTAGTGTATTAATACTAGACATTTAATAGTTAAGTGCAACGATAATAAACTAGTTAAACTATAAGGGGTGGAAGTGTTAAAAGGAAGTTTAATTAAAGAACTAATATTAATTAAACTAGAGGGTCCTAAGCGCAACTTATTTATCTATAAATAAGAGGCTTAGGGTAACCCTAAAACCCCTTACAACCCTACACGAAAT
Organism: Calendula officinalis; assembly: GCA_963853835.1. Taxonomy (NCBI): domain Eukaryota; kingdom Viridiplantae; phylum Streptophyta; class Magnoliopsida; order Asterales; family Asteraceae; genus Calendula; species Calendula officinalis. The sequence goes on from OY970829.1 coordinate 43,585,394, forward strand.
CTTCCCCCTCCTCCCTCTAGATTTCGGCCGAACACTCCCAAGACACAAGCATTGTGTTCTTCGTTCTTCGTGTTCTTCGTGTTCTTCGTGTTCTTCAAGTCTTGAAGATTCGAAGATCAAGTTCATTGCTTAGATCAACTAGAAGATCGCTCGATTTGTTCATCATCAGTGGATCTATCTTAAGCAAACAACAAGGTATGTTTTGAGAAAACCCTTTTCTCCCTTCTCCCTCTTGGACGAATTTCGACCAAAGAACCCTAGGGTTCTTTGGTGTTGGTCGACCGAAACACACAAGCATTGTGTGTGTTCGGGTTTTTCGTACAAGGTTTCTTTATGTTAATCTACTCTAGATTTCCATGATCCTAATCCTTTAGGGTTTGAGGATTGAGTTTAATCCCACTTCCGCTTCTAGGGATTAAATTAGCTAGATGGTTTTAACCGGTCAAGAACAGGTTCATGTTCTTGGTCAGTATGGTTCGAACCAAGTAATCTAGGAAGTTGACCCAAGTGGTCAATCAGTGATAGTGAAACCCTTCAATATAATTCTCCCTTCCAAATGAATGGGCAAATCATGATGTAACATCCCAAAAATCAGGGGAAATTTAAAAAAAATTTAATAAATAGAATAAACCATTTTCTCCTAAAAGTACAAGTAACTCAAAGGTTCCAACCCAAAAATAAAAATATAAAACCGTCTTGTGGTTTAAATGCGGAATAATTAAAGGTTTTAAAACAAAACATGATTGACTCGAGATAAATGTTTTAATCCAGATCCATAAATATAAAAATAGAAACACAGCTCATCAACCATTGACCTTCTTTGCCCTTGCTAGTCCTGCAAAATGGGAGGTAGTGTTTGGGGTCAGCCACCGCTGAGTGAATAATCAACACAATAAACATACACATACAAACAATCAACACCACATAAGTGATCCCTAAAGACTCTACTCAATTCTCGATTATTAGGCCTTTATTAATTCTCATTAGGTTCGCCGTGGGTTGTGACGATGCTCAACGTACGCCCACTGCCATACGCTCGTCACAACACCCTCTTCCAACACTCGTCCTCTAGGTGTTCCGCTGTACCACGCTGACAGTCGTGTAATGTACTTTGGCTACTCGTGGGAAGAGTTGACTCTCGCCGTCGCCTCTTGCGATCGGTAATTAAAATCTCATAGTTATTAGGTTAGTTTTATTAACGTGTTGACTCACACATATCATCTCAACAGATACGTGACCAATTAGCACATCTCAAATGCATAATAACTCATAAACAAAACTCATGTACACAGATCAACACATAATGATATGGTACCCATCTCGGTTACTCAGCATCCATATCTCAGTCCAGGATGAAATTAAAATAAACAACACATAGCACATCAACAATAATAAGCTCATCTCAAAGCAATAGCGATTCATGATATATAACACATAATCATGAAATGTATGTAAACGCAAGTTTATAGTGAGATCACCCACCTCGAATAAACGTAAGCTCTTAGAAGTCCTCGGCTGCACAAAGGTCACAACTCAGCTCCTAAAGGATCCTACAATGCATAACAAGACTCGGATTAAAACTCGGCTCAAAATCATTTCAACCAGGATTTGACAGCACTCAGCACTCATACGGACTCTAAGGATTTTTCTCATCTTTTTACCGCATAAACTAGACAACCAGAACTACAAATCTCTGTGAGACGGTCACTGGCCAAAACGGACTCTAAGTATCTCAAAGTGATGTCACAAGACAGGCATGTTGCACAGGTCAAGTTCCAAACAGTAGCATTTTAAAACGGGTATAACTTTTAAACCGTAAATCAGGTTGATGAGAGGTTTGCGGCATTGGAAGGCTAACACAGTAAAATAGGTCTCATCGCGGGCCAAAAATCCAAAAGGTTATTTTAAGCAGGTCAAAAACAGCCAAGAACAGAAGGCAGAAGTCTGCCAGAAAATGGATTTATGCAAAACCGAATATAGCAACCCGACCCGTTACCGAAAAACCCGATTTTATGAAAACGATTAAACAAACAACCCAACCCACCGGGGCTCAGTCTCGGCTTCCGGTTCACATATTCTAATCCGGGTTCCAAAACAGAAGACGGTTCTAGACTAGTCTAAGTCACGGACTAATTAAACGATTGGGACAAAGCCACAACAATGAGTTCCTAACTAAACCGACCTAACTTAGGCCCGGTTCTAAACCGAATTCACAATCAACAACAAAAACAATCACCGAGCCCTCATTGGCTCGGCCTCAACTCGCCAAAACCCTACAGATGACAATGAATTAGAGAAGCACAATCAAATAAAAATAAAGGGCGTGGGGAAACTACCGCAAGCAATACAGCTCGGGAAACTTGCTCGGCCTCCACCATGCTCGAGAACCACTGCTGTACATGACACACTCACTGTTTGATCCCACCATTCCAATCGCAGCATAGCACCAAATAGATAGAACGGGAAAGGAATCGATAACAAATGAATAATCAGCTCACGAATCCCACATCCCTATGGATTCCTTGAACAAACCCACAACTTTACTTCACCCTTAGCTTGACAAGAACATCAATAGCCGGCTGCTCAACACACACCCCTCCTTGATCGATGCCAGACACTCATTGTTCTATTCGATCTCCAGGTCTCCCTCAACTTTGCTCACGATGAAAAGAAAACGGGAACAATAAACGGTTTATAAACGAGTGTTACAACAGCACATTAAATCACTGTGGCAGCTTTACTGTTTCGACCATAACTACCAAACCATCAATCCGTTCGCAACATGGCGGTGACAATCTGCCAGAACTAAAAACGATATTAAGTAAGAACCGAAAGAAAAGTGAACCTCTCACCGATGAGCACCCTGCGCAAACCTGCTCGGAATTTCATTATTCAAATCCGACATCTGCTCACTCGAACTGAATACGCTTGAACCCTCCTGCTCGGTTTCTGAATGCTCATGCACAAACCAGGGATAGGTTTGGTTAAACACGTTTTATAATCAAAGAAGAATTACGAGAAAGGATGGTGATTACCACTCTGAATAGGGATTTAATCGGAATTTGCTGCTCAATTCGTCTCCCTTGTTGCTTCTGTAGAAGGAGTGAAGATGGAGTAGGGTTGGCTGATGATTGGAACGTGTGAGGGCAACTAGCGACTAAGAGATATACGGCTCCTTCCCTTGCAGCCCATAAGGCCTTGGCCCGAAACAGATTATTGCCTATCCTCCAATTAGATCAAGTGCTTGGGCTTTAGATGATGATGGGCTCCAAATCTCGGCTTCAAAGAAAAGAGGGGAGCTCAACCAGGCTCAATGAGTTAGACGGATCCGGATGCTCGCTTTGAAAATGGAATAATCAAGGAGGCCTTGGCCTACTCGGTCGGCCTCAGGAAAACTCTAACACGCCACTCGACTGGCTCGGGGAAATAAACGTCTAGCTATTTAATAAATCTTCATAATAAATTAAACACCAGTCAACACAAAATAAATAACGCTCTAGTTATTCATATGGAACGTCACACGCATTTGTCACATATTTACTTACTTAAATTAAACACACAGTAATTGCTCATAACGCATAATCTCAGTTAAATAATAAATCTCATAATTTATTTAATAAAAGTTATTAATTTAAATACAAGAAAATTTAAGGCGTTACAACTCAACTCCACTTGAAATAGACTTCGTCCCCGAAGTCATCTCTTGGATGAATCTCTTGGAATCGACACACATATTCTCAAATGGGGAGGCACAAAAAGGGTTAAGAATTAATTAAGTTCTTTAGGGTGACCTACTCGATCAGAATAAACTTCGGCTCTTGCAATTGTTCTTTTGTCTCTAACGGCGCAAAACGATAAGGCTCAAAAATTAAAAAGTCCTCTAAGGATCTCGGTTTATCGATAAAAGGATGTCGAAAATAAGCACAAAATAATCACGATACTCTGCTGAAGGCGTCTTCTTGCTCTCGTAGTCGGACACGGTTGCTGCACCCAGCGGTTGACGTTGCATTGAATCTCCGATTCAACTCCACTTAGAGATTTGTTACGGTTTGGTTTGTGGCGACAGATGATCTCGGCGTGGTACTCGGTCATCCAATCCTTACTCTTAATCACACTCCGTCCCCTCTTGGCGATAACAATAAATTTTATGGGAAAAACTTTCCCGCATAGTTGCAACAAATTATCACTCTTACATTTTATTAACAAGTAAAATCTTATTGTTGGCAATCTATACCAATAAATGGCATTTCAAGGTCCTTTACTCTATAAGACATTAGTTTGTTGTAAAGAAAAATAAATAATTTAGCGGTTCACAACGCTATCAGACAACACACAACAAGTACATAATTCACATAAATGTATTTTATCACACAAAAACCTCAAATAGTAGACAACTCACGCCTCTTACTACATTTGCATATACTCAAATGCACTCACCTAAAATCAAATCTCGTTTAATGACTTCTCACCAGTCCACATAATGTATACATTTACTCGCTTTTAAGATTTTTCACATGATCAAATTTAATTATCAGACTACTCGAACAAATAATTCCTCTTTTTAAGCCACGTTATTAGTTCTCTTGTTAACTCGTATTTAATAATCCTTCGCTGACTCTTTTTAATATTGCTCGTTCAACTCATTTTAAGGATAACTATCAACTCGTTTAATGTTTCTATCATTTAGCTCGTTAATTAACTTCTTGCTTTATTCTCATTTAAGTCGCTTCTTGATCAATTAGACTAATTTTCCACTTATAAATCTCATTTTATTTTTAAGTTTTAAACATCTCAATTAAATGCTTTTTTTTACTCAATTAAATAACTCGTTAATTACTTACCTCATTAATTCTCGTGTATTCCATTACTCAACAAATTCTCATTCTCAATTAAAAGTTTCCTCAATACTTTATATTTTTAGTGCTTTCTCGATTTAGAAACTCATAGTATTTTAATTTTATTAACTGATATGCTTATATTTTTCTCGTTTGCTCATTTTAATAACTATTCTTGATTTAGTAATCACTCAATAAAACATAATATTTGATGACCTTCGATTTAATAGTTTAGCTTGATAATCCCTTTAGTTCAAATTTAATATTTGCTCATAATAAAATTTTATCATTTGATTTATTTTTAATAATTTATTCCCTTAACTTGATTTATTAATTCCTTATGGCTCAATAATTTCTCAGAAATAATAAATTTTCTTCAAAATTTATTATGGCGATCTTCTCATGACCGACTCGTTAACAACATTCTTTTTGCTCTAATTTCATAATTTCTCATTAATTATATATTTATAGTACTTGCTACCTCTCATTTGCACCACTACTCACTTGATAGTTTTACCATCACATGAAATTAATTATTCACAACTTTATAATCATTCTCTATTCGCACTCTTATTATTGGTAATTTTCCTTTTTTACCGCCACTCAACTCCACTTGGAGAAAACTCGTCCCCGAGTTTGGAACTGGCACTCTCTACCATCATAAAATAAACAATCACGATACATATTTTAAGGTTTCATTTAATTACTCGATAATCGAACTCTTATGCACAGGTGTGAGTCGGTCCCAACATATACTCTTTACGCCCCTCTCACACCCATACTCATTAAATTCTTTATCACTTTATAAAAAAAAATCATTGCTCAGATTAGTTGTTAGCTTTCTCATTAGCATTCTCATGGACTCTTGTAGACTTTCTCTTGTCATTTAACTCGTTAAATAACTCGTTTTAGGTTCCCCATCTGGTTCAATTAAAGATGTTTAAATTTTATTATTATTTTTTTTTTGCAACTTTTATTAACTTGATTAAAATTTTATCTCTTACTCAATTAATAGTTCTCAATAATCAAGCATATTTATTCAACACAATAATTAATTAGATCAAACATCTTGACTCAAATTAGTAGTTACTAATAACTCTAATTAAAATTTTTGTTTAAATAATTGTTCAATCATCTCCTGATTTATTACATCCTCATAATTCATATCTTCTCATTTAAAACGAATTAATTATTCTTAATCATATTATCGGATTATTATTCTCTATTCTCAATTAAAATATTAATATGTCTCTTATTACTCATTATTATTTTACTTGTTAATTTAAATCTAGCTGTATGTCATTGTTTCATGTTATCTCATTTGCTTATTAATGATTTTTACTTGATTTGGTTCAATAAGCTTTCGTTTGATTTGTCTGGATAACTCTTTTATCAACTTAAATCATTAATCCCTTATTTACTTATTTATTATTTCCTCATAAGTCTCAAGTTAGTGAGGTTCTCATCCAATTTACTCATTAATCTGAATCTAACAACTTCTTATTTTCAAATCGATTTATTAGTAACTCAATTAGATCAATTAAAGAATTCAACCCGACTTGATTTAATAGTCTTTCTCTTGACTTATTTTGATAACTCTTTATTGATTCTTATTTGATGATTCTCTTATTCAATTGGTTTCACTGTTTTCTCATAAGTCTCTTTTAGTGATTTTATTATCTCCTCAGTGATAATTTTACTCATCCAGTTATCTCGCGTAATAATGTACTATAATATAATAATTGGGGTTTTAATGATACTTAGATGCTTGACCAATGGTCTACTTGAATCCTCTTCGAAACATAGGCATGAGTCATGTGCGTATAATAATAGGGGCCCTCTATTATTATCCGTAATGGTGATTTTTTGTTATTACAAGTAACAAAATGCAGCGAAAAATAGTTTATCACCATAAACGGATCTTGATATCAATCATACAATTAAACTAATAAATTACAAAGAGTTAAGATGAATAAATCATACCCTTGAAGCCTTTGTATATGATGATTCGGTTGAAGATATGGTACGACGGAAACCAAGAACTCCAACGGGGAATTCCTCCAAAGCTAGTCCACACAACACCAATGCAAGAACACCAAGGGATGCTAGTCCAATCTTCAAGCAAAGAGAGCAAAAGTCTAGAGAGGTGTTTAGGAGGGGGCAGCCGAATAGGGTTTGCAAGGGGTGAGATTTATCTTGCCCTTGATTCCCTTTTATTGACTTCCCATAATCAATTATGATTATTAACACTCTAGTCCCTATATTTTGTTCCTTCTAGTTTGCTCACAATAAAGTTCTAATATTAACAATTAATATTAAACTTTAATATATACAAGCATGTAGCTTATATTAATATGTAATGTAATTACCCTAATTACACTACATATCTTATGGTGTTAGGTGTTTTAGTGTGTGACCCTTTAGGCTCACAAACAACTAGCCATATAACTATATGTTATACGCGTGAAGCATATTCCAACAGCTCCCACTTGCGCACGTGATAACATCAAGTAGTTATACAAGCAAAGGTTAGAGTCTAGCAACCCGCCAATGCCCCTAGAAGTATATGAGGATTTTCATAAAATCTTTGTTCAAAGTTTTTCAATCAGTTATCCTTTTGTTGCTGATACTTTGTTGAAATTTAGACAAGGATTAATGTCAATCTACAATTTCACCGATTTGGTTTCTCGATCTATACATTGAAGTAGATTACCAAAACCAATCAGGATTCATCGTGATTACCTTTTAGGTGTGGCCACACATACATCTATTCAAATCATCGAGGGGCCCAGTAGTTTCTAATCCACTTTCGTGGAGGAACAAATTCTTTATTGACTGCACGTGTCTGTCATATGCTTAATGACAAACCCGATAGTGGTTGTTATAGCAACCTTATTCTACAGCGTTTAACCACATCAAAGTTTGCCCCTTTACATACACAAACCAACTTGCATCTCAAGTCAGATGATAAGTGACAAAGCCTTTGTGAGATTCACTTGTGACATAAATCCAGGAAGTGACTTCTCATAGGTTGGGTAAGTCCAATTGTGCATCATATGAACAACATGTGAGTTTGATTTCATCATCCTTAGTCATACTAAGATAATGTCATCAATGCCCTCAGATTTTTCTTAATAATATTGTCATATTATTAATATGACAATGGACAATTTAGAATATAAAACGCAGTAAATATTCATGGATATAAACATGAAAATATAGAACACAGTAGCTATTCATATAAAAACGATCATATCAAATATATCAATTTATATAAAAACTGCTCAATATTCCATTATCCAAATACTAAAACAGATTACATGAAACTACTAGCTGGTCGAAGCCCAATGTTTCTAGCATGCTCAATATGTTTTGTACATGACATTGGCTTCGTGAATGGTTCAGCTAAGTTGTCATCTGTATGAACTTTGAGCAAGCATACATCTCCCATTAGGATCGCATCTCTAATGTAGTGAAGCTTCCTCCGATAATGTCTGGCGCCTTTCTGAACACCAGGTTCGTTGGCAATGATGATAGCACCTGTGTTATCACAGTACATATCCATAGGTTTTTCATTACTGGGGACGACTCCAAGCCCAGAAATGAATTTCCTCATCCAAACAGCTTCCATTGCAGCTTCAGTAGTTGCAATGTATTCAGCTTCTGTAGAAGACATAGCGATAGTGCTCTGTTTAGCACTTTTCCAATCAACAGCGCCTCCGTTCAAAACGAAAACATACCCCGTTTGAGATTTGGAATCATCTATATCAGTCTCAAAAGTAGCGTCAGAATAACAAGTAACGCTTAGCTCATTTTGAGTTTCACCACCATATACAAGAAACATATCTTTAGTATTCCTAAGATACTTCAGTATGTTCTTAACAGCAGTCCAGTGACTCTCACCTGGATTCTGTTGATATCGGCTTGTAAGGTTCTGAGAGAACGCTACATCAAGTCTTGTGCACCGTACTGCATACATGATAGACCCTACTGCCGAGGCATAGGGGACATCACGCATACGTTTCATCTCATCAGGTGAGGACGGTCCTTGAGTCTTACTCAAGTGTACATTGTGTTGCATAGGAAGATTTCCACGTTTGGAAGCATCCATTCTAAACCGTTTTAGAATCTTATAAATGTACGCACTTTGACTTAGTCCGATTAACCGCTTTGATCTATCTCGGTAGATCTTTATACCAAGTATATATGCCGCTTCCCCTAGATCCTTCATAGCGAAGCACTTCCCAAACCAGGATTTTACATCTTGTAGCATTGGAATGTTATTTCCTATGAGTAGTATGTCATCGACATATAGGATTAGGAAGACGACAATGCTCCCACTAGCTCTTACATTTACACATGGCTCATCGGGATTCTGAGTGAATCCAAACGTTTTGATTTCCTCGTCGAATCTTTTGTTCCAACTTCTGGATGCTTGCTTTAGTCCATAAATGGACATTTGAAGCTTACATACTTTCTTAGGGTGTTATTTACTTACAAATCCCTCAGGTTGTACCATATAGACATCTTCGTCGAGATGTCCATTTAAGAAAGCAGTTTTAACATCCATTTGCTAAATCTCATAGTCATAGTACGCTGCTATGGCTATGACGATCCTAATAGCTCTAACATCGGCAAGAGGCGAGAAGGTTTCATCATAGTCAATCCCGTAGGTTTGAGTGTAACCTTTTGCTACCAATCGAGCTTTATAGGTGTGTACGTTGCCATCCATGTCGGTCTTCTTCTTGAAGAGCCACTTGCTGCCAACAGTCTTACTGTTAGGAGGAAGATCAACCAAAGTCCACACTTGGTTATCTTTCATGGATTGCATTTCCGCGTTCATAGCATCAAGCCATTTGTCAGATTCAGAATCTGCTAATGCAGCTCGATAGTTAGGGGGTTCATTATGATCCCCTATACTCAGCTCCTCATCATCGATTTGGAAACCATATCGTTCAGGTGCATGAGGTGTCCTTGCGGACCTTCGAACGGGGACTTCATCATTTTGAGGTGCAACAGGAACAGTTTCATGTTCAGCCTCATCTTGATATTCGCTAGTATCTACAATAGGTTGTGCATCTTCATCGCTTGGAATCTCGTCAAAGTCGATTGTACTCCCACTTGCTTCTTGTGAAATGAGATTGCTCTCAAGAAACTCAGCATAACGAGCAATAATTACTTTTTGCTCAGGTCGGTAGTAGAAATAGTAACCCATCGTTTCCTCAGGGTATCCTATAAAGATGCACTTGACAGCTATGGGTTCAAGTTTGTTCGGTGTGTCTCGTTTCATGAGAGCCTCACAACCCCAGTCCTTCAAGTAAGACAAGTTAGGGACTTACCCATGCCATATCTCATATGGTGTCTTTTCAACCTTCTTGGTGGGAACCATATTCAGTATGCGAGCAGCCGACTTGAGTGCATAACCGCAAAAGGATAGAGGCAGAGTGGTAGGACTCATTATCGATCGGACCATGTCAAGCAAGGTGCGATTGCTCCTCTCCGATACACCATTATGCTGTGGTGTATAAGGGGGAGTGAATTGTGAGACAATCCCACAATTCTTTAGATGGTCTTGAAACTCATGGCTCATGTACTCTCCTCCTCGACCAGAACGGAGAGCCTTTAACTTCTTGCCGAGTTGATTTTCTACTTCATTTTGGAAAGCTTTGAACATTTCAAAGGTTTCATGTGTATGTTTAATCAAGTAAACATAACCATAACGACTAAAGTCGTCAGTGAAAGTAATGAAGTAGGTAGCACCTTCCCTAGTTCTAGTTCTAAAAGGGCCACATACATCGGTATGTATGAGTCCAAGTAGATCACTAGCCCTTTCGCCAACATGGGAGAAAGGCTTGCGCGCCATTTTGCCAGCTATACAAGAAACACATTTATCAAATGATTCAGAATCATCTGATTTTATAAGTCCATCATTTTGTAATTTTAAAACGCGTTTCTTGTTAACATGGCAAAGACGACAATGCCATGGGTAAGTAGAATCCAAATTCTTCCTGGATTTCTTATTGCTACATGTGTAAATAGAACTACTGTTTGTGATACGATTATGCATGTCAATCTCAAAAATACCATCACAAGGAATAGCATTAAAATAGAATATATTATCCTTTGAAACTGAAATACCATAATCCGTAAAAGAGTGAATAAAACCATTATTCCACAAACATTAAAGCGATACTATATCCCTAGTAATACTAGGCGCATAGTGACAATTGTCTAGTACAATAATTAAACCACTAGGAAGAATTAAATCATAACTTCCTATAGCTTCGACCGGTGCACGCATTCCATTGCCTACGTACAAGTCCAAAGCTCCATGGTTTAGCTTTCTACTTCCCCTTAGACCTTGCATGGTATTACAAATGTGAGTACCACAACCAGTGTCATATACCCATGATTTCTTAGGGAAAGCATATAGTTCTATTGTGAAGATACCTGATGTGCCAACCTTGTTGGCTTTGTTCTTCATCAACTCTGCCAGGTAGGCAGGACAATTCCTCCTCCAATGGCCTGTTTCACCGCAGTGATGGCAAGCAAGATCCTTAGCAGGATGCTCCTTATTAGTAGGCGGGGGAACCTTTGGCTTGGGCTTGTAAACTTTGCTTTCCCTTGCCTTGGCCCTTAGCAACTACTTGCGGTTTTGGTTTTTGGATCTTTCCTTGCCTTATGGCAAGGACAGTAGGGGTAGTAGATTTCTTGGGTAACCCAGCTTCCGTTTGTTTCAGCATAGCATGTAATTCGGCGAAAGTCTTCCCCATACTATGCATATGATAAGTCATGACAAACGGCGCATAGTCCTTGTGAAGTGAAGTGAGAATTAACCCAATTCCAAGGATATGTGGCACAGGGTAGCCAAGTTTCTCCATCTGGTCTAGGTAACTCTTCATCTTCAAAAGATAAGAGCTAACAGATTGTCCCTCCTCTTGCTTACAAGCATGGAAGGCTTTGACCGTGTCAAAGAGTTCCTGATCAGCTTGCTTTTGATACGTGGTTTTTAGTTCACGCATCATATCAAATGCAGTGAGGTCCTCGTGATTCTTTTGAATCACGGGGGTCATGCTCAATAGCATAAGGGCAGCGACTTCTTGCTGTTCGTTAAACCTTTTAGTATAGGCCGCACGAACAGGAGCGGTGGCATCAGCAGCGGGGGCAGGGGGCAACGCCTCTTCCGAATGGTGGTATTTGTGCTCGGCCCTAAGGACAATCCTTAGGTTACGAGCCCAATCAACAAAATTCGATCCATCAAGTTTCTCCTTATCGAGAACGGAACGAATGGTGTTGTTAGATAGGGTTTGATTGTTTGTAGTCATCTACAAAATTACAAAGTTCATTAATTAGTATTTTACATAATTAATTTCTTTTAATAAATTAACTACCCAATTAATTTTAATTAAAAGCTAAGATCCCATTGAGCTTCTATCATCGCATCAATTGATCTCCTAGATATGATAGATCTAATAGGAAGGTGACGTTCAACAATTGCATTACAAGTGCAACTCTTAGAGGTATGGGACTTCATGGCACCGTTAACTCGATTAAGTCATCCAATGTGAAATCATGTCAAAATAGATCTAGGTCTCACGCATAGAGAATAATGACCTCGGATCTAAATTCAAACCACGTCTCACGTGAATTCAAAAATAGAAGCAAGTGATTTGCAACCGATTGGACGGCGTGACTTAAATTTTATGTATGGAAAAAATTTTGTGATAAAATTTTATTAAGATATGAATGAATCATGTACTTCATTCATACACTTCATAAGTCGGTTTAATAAGCAGTAAAAACGTTTAGCGATTATTAAATTATAAGTTTCAAATCATATTTAAACTTTTGTATTAATCTAAAAAATAAGTTTAGATTAATTTCATAATCATAGATGATTGAACTGTAATCATCGATGATTAACAAGTAATCATTTTGCTTTCCTGGGATTAACAAGTAATCATAGATGATTAAAAGTTTTGGATGTTTTAATGTTTGTGTTTCAAAAATCATATTTTTTAATTGTTTTACTACTTGTATCTAATAGAAAAGAAAACAACCACAAACATAAATAAAACATGCAACAAATTTTGTGCAAACCTCGACCGATGAAATCCTAGCTACGGTCACGTGAGTCATCACGACGGACCGAAAGGTCAAACTAGGGGACGGGCCAACATTAACCCAATGGGCTCCCACTTCCTCCAAGACATTCTTGAGCAAGTAGAAACCAATACTTGTGAAAAAATGCAATCTGCCAGAAAATTCCAGCAGACTTTGAAGCTCGAAAAGTCACTGAAGGAGTCTTCGATAGTCTTCCCGGCCTTCTGGAAAGTTGTAGCCCACGACTTTTCAAGCATTTTAGGCTTTTAAATCGCCCACAACGGAGTCCGTATGCCTCTGGAAAACCTGTTTTCGTACAGCCCTCGTGTTGATGACGAAAATTTGTTGTTTTCTTCATTTGTCTTAAATTTTGGTCAACAATTTTCAATAAAAAGAAATACAGAAAGACAATCTATTCTATTACTTTTACATTACAAATTGCCCCAAAAAAAATGGCACCAAAAATAAAAGAAAAAATTAAAAGATTACAACCAAATTTAGCCAAAAACACGGCTTTCCCAAAACAACCAAACATTCAACCACAATCAATCACAAGGTCTAGGTTTTCATCGGTTTGCACAAACAAGCAACAATTGACAAGGCTAGGGCTTGGGATATGGCAAAAATACATGTTTTGCCATATCAAAAACGAAATTACACAAGTAAATCCAAGCCAAATAATCAAAAAATTCAATAAACTAGATTAATTTTTTGATGTGTTATTGTAATAAATGGCAATTAGGGTTACAAAAAATCATATTTTTAACCCATTATTTAAAAAATTGCGAAAAAATAAAGAACCCTAGGGTTCTTATATTTGCCGTTCGGAATTAGGGTACGAAAAAAGGATTGATATATGCCACTTTTCACAAAAACTAGCTAATTATATGATTAATATAATGACTCGTGATACCACTAATGGTGATTTTTGGTTATTACAAGTAACAAAACGCAGCGAAAAATAGTATATCACCATAAACGGATCTTGATATCAATCATACAGTTAAACTAATAAAATACAAAGAGTTAAGATGAATAAATCATACCCTTGAAGCCTTTGTATATGATGATTCGGTTGAAGATGTGGTACGACGGAAACCAAGAACTCCAACGGGGAATTCCTCCAAAGCTAGTCCACACAACACCTATGCAAGAACACCAAGGGATGCTAGTCCAATCATCAAGCAAAGAGAGCAAAAATCTAGAGAGGTGTTTAGGATGGGGCGGCCGAATAGGGTTTGCAAGGGGTGAGATTTATCTTGCCCTTGATTCCCTTTTATTGACTTCCCATAATCAATTATGATTATTAACACTCTAGTCCCTATCTTTTGTTCCTTCTAGTTTGCTCACAATAAAGTTCTAACATTAACAATTAATATTAACCTTTAATATATACAAGCATGTGGCTTATATTAATATGTAATGTAATTACCCTAATTACACTACATATCTTATGGTGTTAGGTGTTTTAGTGTGACCCTTTAGGCTCACAAACAACTAGCCATATAACTATATGTTATACGCGTGAAGCATATTCCAACAATCCGCACCTACCCCTGTCATGGTTTCGAGCCAGTTTCAAAAATTCCACGATCTCCCATCCTCATATCATGCACATAACAAGTAATTCACAACAATACATATAGTATATATATGTATATATAGCCGCACAATTCATGCTCATCTCTAGTTAATTCTCTTTTATTCTCTTAGTAATCAATGTCAGTCACGACATTTTTAATAAATTAAATATCTCATAAATAAAGTACTAGAGGCATAAGGTCGTCGTGATGCACTGCTTCTCGTTTTGGATTTGGACTCATTTTAAAAACACTTTTGAAATCTCATTTCGAAAACTCGTGTTTCGACTTGAGTTTGGAATCCACCCCTTGTGAACCCAATTCTCTCAAGCCAGAGCTCTGATACCAACTTGTAATATCCCAAAAATCAGGGGAAATTTAAAAAAAATTTAATAAATAAAATAAACCATTTTCCCCCAAAAGTACAAGTAACTCAAAGGTCCCAACCCAAAAATAAAAATATAAAACCGTCTTGTGGTTTAAATGCGGAATAATTAAAGGTTTTAAAACAAAACATGATTGACTCGAGATAAATGTTTTAATCCAAATCCATAAATATACAAATAGAAACGCAGCTCATCAACCATTGACCTTCTCTTTGCCCTTGCTAGTCCTGCAAAATGGGAGGGAGTGTTTGGGGTCAGCCACCGCTGAGTGAAAAATCAACACAATAAACATACCCATACAAACAATCCACACCACATAAGTGATCCCTAAAGACTCTACTCAATTTTCGATTATTAGGCCTTTATTAATTCTCGTTAGGTTCGTCGTGGGTTGTGACGATGCTCAACGTACGCCCACCGCCATACGCTCGTCACAACACCCTCTTCCAACACCCGTCCTCTAGGTGTTCCGCTGTACCACGCTGACAGTCGTGTAGTGTACTTTGGCTACACATGGGAAGAGTTGACTCTCGTCGTCGCCTTTTGCGATCGGTAATTAAAATCTCATAGTTATTAGGTTAGTTTTATTAACGTGTTGACTCACACATATCATCTCAACAGATATGTAACCAATTAGCACATCTCAAATGCATAATAACTCATAAACAAAACTCATGTACACAGATTAACACATAATGATATGGTACCCAGCTCGGTTACTCAGCATCCATATCTCAGTCCAGGATGAAATTAAAATAAACAACACATAGTACATCAACAATAATAAGCTCATCTCAAAGCAATAGCAATTCATGATATATAACACATAATCATGAAATGTATGTAAACGCAAGTTTATAGTGAGATCACCCACCTCGAATAAACGTAAGCTCTTAGAAGTCCTCGGCATGCACAAAGGTCACAACTCAGCTCCTAAAGGATCCTACAATGCATAACAAGACTCAGACTAAAACTCGGCTCAAAATCATTTCAACCAGGATTTGACAGCACTCATACAGAAACGGCCTTAACTCTCAAACGGCTCATTAGATTTTTCTCATCATTTTACCGCATAAACTAGACAACCAGAACTACAAATCACTGTAAGACGGTCGCTGGACAAAACGGACTCTAAGGGTCTGAAAATGGTGTCACAAGACAGGCATGTTGCACAGGTCAAGTTCCAAACAGTAGCATTTTAAAACGGGTATAACTTTTAAACCGTAGATCAGGTTGATGAGAGGTTTGCGGCATTGGAAGGCTAACACAGTAAAATAGGTCTCAGCGTGGGCCTAAAATCCAAAAGGTTATTTTAAGCAGGTCAAAAACAGCCAAGAACAGAAGGCAGAAGTCTGCCAGAAAATGGATTTATGCAAAATCGAATATAGCAACCCGACCCGTTACCGAAAAACCCGATTTTATGAAAATGATTAAACAAACAACCCAACCCACCGGGGCTCAGCCTCGGCTTCCGGTTCACAGATTCTAACCCGGGTTCCAAAACAGAAGACGGTTCTAGACTAGTCTAAGTCACGGACTAATTAAACGATTGGGACAAGGCCACAACAATGAGTTCCTAACTAAACCGACCTAACTTAGGACCGGTTCTAAACCGAATTCACAATCAACAAAAAAAAAAATCACCGAGCCCTCATTGGCTCGGCCTCAACTCGCCAAAACCCTACACATGACAATGAATTAGAGAAGCACAATCAAATAAAAAAATAAAGGGTGTGGGGAAACTACCGCAAGCAATACAGCTCGGGAAACTTGCTCGGCCTCCACCATGCTCGAGAACCACTGCTGTACATGACGCACTCACTGTTTGATCCCGCCATTCCAATCGCAGCATAGCACCAAATAGATAGAACAGGAAAGGAATCGATAACAAACGAAAATCAGCTCACGAATCCCACATCCCTATGGATTCCTTGAACAAACCCGCGACTTTACTTCACCCTTAGCTTGACAAGAACATCAATAGCCAGCTGCTCAACACACACCCCTGCTTGATCGATGCCAGACACTCATTGTTCTATTCGATCTCAAGGTCTCCCTCAACTTTGCTCACGATGAAAAGAAAACGGGAACAATAAACGGTTTATAAACGAGTGTTACAACAACACATTAAATCACTGTGGCAGCTTTACTGTTTCGACCATAACTACCAAACCATCAATCTGTTCGCAACATGGAGGTGACAATCTGCCAGAACTAAAAACGATAGTAAGTAAGAACCGAAAAAAAAAGTGAACCTCTCACCGATGAGCACCCTGCGCAAACCTGCTCGGAATTTCATTATTCAAATCCGACATCTGCTCACTCGAACTGAATACGCTTGAACCCTCCTGCTCGGTTTTTGAATGCTCACGCACAAACCAGGGATAGGTTTGGTTAAACACGTTTTATAATCAAAGAAGAATTATGAGAAAGGATGGTGATTACCACTCTGAATAGGGATTTAATCGGAATTTGCTGCTCAATTCGTCTCCCTTGTTGCTGCTGTCGAAGGAGTCAAGATGGAGTAGGGTCGGCTGATGATTGGAACGTGTGAGGGCAACTAGCGACTAAGAGATATACAGCTCCTTCCCTTGCAGCCCATAAGGCCTTGGCCCGAAACAGATTATTGCCTATCCTCCAATTAGATCAAGTACTCGGGCTTTAGATGATGATGGGCTCCAAATCTCGGCTTCAAAGAAAAGAGGGGAGCTCAACCAGGCTCAATGAGTTAGACGGATCCGGATGCTCGCTTTGAAAATGGAATAATCAAGGAGGCCTTGGCCTACTCGGTCGGCCTCAGGAAAACTCTAACACGCCACTCGACTGGCTCGGGGAAATAAGCATCTAGCTATTTAATAAATCTTCATAATAAATTAAACACCAGTCAACACGAAATAAATAACGCTCTAGTTATTCATATGGAACGTCACACGCATTTGTCACATATTTACTTACATAAATTAAACACATAGTCATTGCTCATAACGCATAATCTCAGTTAAATAATAAATCTCATAATTTATTTGATAAAAGTTATTAATTTAAATACAAGAAAATGTAAGGTATTACACATGAACAAAATTTCCATTTTGAATATTAAACTTTTACCCTATAAAATCCCCATTCCCTCATCATTTCCTTCACACCACTCGAGCAAAAGCAGAAAGCAATACCCCACCATTTTTCAACACCATCTATAGCAGCATCTCTCTCTCGAGGTCCCTTCTTGAGGTATAAACTCACTACCGAATTTTTATACTTTTAATTTATTTAAATTTATGTTCTTCCTTCTGAACAAGTGTGAATGTAGGAAACCCACCAAATTGCAGCCCCTTTTCTTCGTCCCCTACAAAACACACACTAGTGTGTGTGACTTCTTGTGTGCGTGTGTTTGTGAATATATTCCTCTGTGTTCCATTTTTATAACAACCACTCGTTTTTATCTCCGATGTATTTGGGGCTATGTTTTCAGTTTTTGCCGTATTCGGCGGGTACATCTCTCCGGCGAAACCAGTTCCCCGAGCAACCGTATCTAGTTTTATCATGGGTGTCTTTTGTCGTGTTTGTTGGTGTGTGCCGCCGGTGATGTTCTGAACTGCAAGCAGCGTTACAGTGGGTATGATCCCTTATCCCCGTTGTTTGAGGGAGTCCTCATCTCCGTCGCCGGCAGCAACCCCCGCCATCTCTCTGTCTGTTTCGTTAGACATAGTCCAGCTTGCAACCGAATTTTAAGCCCAATTGCCTTTAGTTTAAAACCCAACTAAATTGCTGAGTCCATCTAATTTTGTTCCAGTAGGGCCGTGGCCTATCGGCCGGCCCATGTTGTCACCGCCATATTGAACTCAATAATCTGTTTTAATGCAAATGATTCAAGCCCAAATAGTATATTAAATCAGATCGATTTTAAACATAGAAATTAAGATTTATTTTGTTTAAAATCATATCCATTTAACTAAACATCTATACATTTTTCTTATACATATACATTTAGTCCTGAGCATTGGATTTTTTTTTACAAACATTTATTTACTTATCTATTTTTAGGATCCGGATCCGGTGAATACTCTTTTCCTGGTAAGGACTGCGAGGACACAAAAAAAAACACTAAAAATGATCTAAAACAAACTTTTTTCAAAAAAATTTTCTTTTTTAAATATCTAAATCGCAGCCTATGAGATCCAAAAAAAAAATTTCAAAAATAATCCAAAAATAAAAATATGGATCATAATAATGATCCACAAAAAAAAATATGGATCATTGTTATGATCCGCAAAAAAAAGGTGGATCATAATTTTTTTTTCGAAATTTTTTTTGGTCAAATGTAGTAATAATCATGGTGAGTTATATATATTTTTTTCCGAATTTTTTAAAATTTTTATGAGGTGTTCTCGCGAGTGCTTACCGTTTTTTGAGTCCTCACAGGATCCCATTTCTCTATTTTTATTTACGTAAAAGATAATTTTATTTATAAAACTATCTACTTTAGGAGGATTTATCAATTTAAAAAAGGAAAGTGTACATCAAAATTTATAACTCAAATCAAACTTAATTCAATTACGATATCAATTGAACAAATGTCACCAACATATCGCTCATCTTGTTGTCTTTCTTCTATGCATATAAGAAGCTAGTCACTTGCTTGGAACCAACATCTCAATTAGTCGTACCATTTTGGAATCATTGCATCAGGTGAGTCCACAGCCCCACTTTTTATTGTTTTTTTACTACTTTTACAACAGAGGTGAAAAACATACAAAATCACTTTATTATACATATCTTTATTGTGATGATACATTACTCAGAACATGACATTCAGTCCTTTATGCTCGAACTAAGACAAGATGTAGTGACATTGGTAGATGCCTACATATTGTAACCATTAACTAGTTGCGACTAGGCCCTGGATATGCAGATAGTACTATCGACTGAGACTCACCCTCCCACATTTGTTTGAACAGTTTTAACGGTCTATCAAACCGTCATGGGAGTGCATATCTTAGATTCAGTCACATCACTTTGGAGTTGTAGTTTGGTTATGGGCTTAGGATCGGCATTCTAACTCGAGGGTTTAACTAACCTTAAAGGGATATCAGTTCATGTTGATTTTAATATGCTTTTGAGGGTATCAATTTATATAATTTTATTAATTTATTTTACATGTCAAACATTATTTCAATATTGTCTTTGGGCAAATCATTTTCAAACATCATATCATCACAACATTTTAAGCCTTGATGGCTCACAAATATTTTGGATTACCCGAAAACATTCTTTAAACCTGTGGATTCACTCAACATTTTTGTTGATCATTTTACTTATGTTTTTCAGGTAATTGATTGAAGCATGAGTCGTAGGTTGCATTTGGATCACAAGCATGCATGTTAAAGGTGCCACTATTTTACTTTTATTTATTTATTTTCAAAACATTGTTAGTTACATTTCGGTTACACTTTTACAACTAAATTGTGGCATACTTTATTACATTATTTATTAAAGTTTTTGAGACATTTAATATTTACAATAATCATATGCTTGTGGTTACTCATGATGTCTATGCCCGTTCTTCCGCAAACCATTTTGGCGGGGTGTGACAGACTCATTTTAAAAACACTTTTGAAAAACTCATTTTGAAAACTCGTGCTTCGACTTGAGTCTGGAATCCACCCCTTGTGAACCCAATTCTCTCAAGCCAGAGCTCTGATACCAACTTGAAACATCCAAAAAATCAGGGGAAATTTAAAATAAAATTTAATAAATAAAATAAAACGTTTCCCCAAAAGTACAAGTAAACAAACGGTCACATCTCATTAAAAGTAAAAGTAAATCATCTCATAGTTTTAAATGCGGAATAAATAAAATATTTTAAATGCGGAATAATAAATATGTTTTGAAAATCATTTGACTCGACAATCATAATTCCAAATCCAAAACATAAAACCGAAACGCAGCTCATCAACCATTGACCTTCTCTTTTCCCTTGCTAGTACGCGCAAAATTGGGGGGGGGGAGTGTTTGGGGCCAGCCACCGCTGAGTGAATAACAACACAATAAACACACACATACAAACCATCCACACCACATATGTGATCCCTAAAGACTCTACTCAATTCTCGTTTATTAGGCCTTTATTTAATCTCATTAGGTTCGCCAATGCCGTGACGAATCCACAACGTGTTCCCCTGCTCTCGCGCTCGTCACAGCACCCCCTTCCAAGACCCACCAGTGTCCCGCAGTACCACGCTGACAGTCGTGATTTGTACTTGGCTAACCCTGGGAAGAGTTCGCTATTTATAAATCTCAAATATAATTAGTTAGTTTTATTAACGTGTTGACCCGCTACAAGATGTACTCTTATAAAACTAACAGCTCAAGTATATCACCTCATAGATATACAACCACATAGCACATCACCAATGCATAACAACTCATAAACAATTTCAAGTACACAGATCATTCACATAATGATATGGTACCCAGCTCGGTTACGTAGTATCAATATCTCAGTTCAGAATACGAGTATAATAAACAACACATAGGATTTATCACATAATCAACTCAATCAATCAACAGTTCATGACATATAATACATAATCATGAATCAAATATAAGTGCGAGTTTAGAGTGAGATTACCTACCTCGAATAGACGTATGCTGCTAAATATCCTTAGCACCAAAGAGCGTCTCTAATCAGGTCCTAGAAGGTCCTACAAAGTGATATTGTCGCATTTATGCATATTATTATTTGACAATATCTAATGTTTCTATTCTTAAGTTGAGCATATTTTATATATTAAGTTCACAAATCATGTGTTTGTTGTTTGTAGGCTGGACTAAGAGCACAAAGTAGAAAATTACTTTAAAATAAGGCATTTGTGAGACAATTTAGTTGGGTCTCCAGTTTCAAAACAAGGCACATAAAATAATGATTGGCCGGAGCATAAAAGCAACTAATATGATCAAATTAAACAAAGATCAAAATGTTTAAAGTGAAGGAGTAAGAGCACAACAACTTATATCATTTTGAAGAAAATAGTCCTTGATAAAGAACAACCACAACCACAAATAATAAAGTATGACCATAATGCATTAATTGAAAATTCTTGGATGGCACGATGGTTTAAGCTGGTCACGAATGGGATAGAATTTAAAAGGGGCTACAAATTAAATAAAGATGAAATCGGTCGAGAATTTGGAGATCACGATACATGGCCCAAATGATTATAATTAAAAGATACGGCCCAATATTTATAAGCATAAACCACCGGCCCATGATCTGAACTTAAAAAGAGAAACCATGACAGCCGTAAGGCTGTCAAATTGGAAAAACTCAGACGAGCAGGGACGTACGACAGCATCCAACAATTATTTGGTTTAATTCTTTGTTCTTATTAACAATGTTTTTAAGCTTTTGTCATTGTTTGATGTTTGGTTCGTCTAGCATGTCTATGTGCTAGTCGTTTTTGTGTTCACTATGTATTGGAGAATTCTAAGTTTAAGTTTGGTTGAATTTTAGGATTTTGATTTTAGTGTTTGAGCAATTGTTGGTCAATGAATTAATCTTTCGGTTTATACTTTTGATCTTTGTCGTTTAATTTGTTTATCGGTGATTAGTTTAACTATTGAGAACATTTGAACTAGTTTTTAATATCCTCGTCTTTTCACTCAAGTGACCTAAATGGCGATTCACTAGGAATATGGATTGAAGTTACATTCCAATAAGTTAAGATAAATAGGACTCCAACTGTAGTAACGGAAGTTCTAGGTTAGAGAGTTTAGGTAATCCAACCCTATTAAGATCAACAACCCGAGGTGTGACTAGATTACAACTTTTGAGAGAAGGAATTCCTATTAGTTGTGTTTAGTTTAAACGGGATTATGAGGAATCTAGTACCGTGTCCTCTAGAACATTAGAAGTAATCGGGGCTCAATAACTAGACATATACCTAGATGAAGTCATGCAAAGTGAATACCTCTTTTAAATCTTGAAAACAGTTTACTAAATTGTTTGTCAACACTACTTTCAAAGCTAAATTAGTTTATTAAATAATTTTCAATCAATTTAATGAAAACCTATTATAAATTATCTGTCCAAATTAATTTACTTAGTTCTATTTTACGAGTCAGCTTAACTGTTCTCCGAGGAAACGATACCTGGTTTACTTACCTTCGCTATACTTTCCGCGATTAGGTCATACTTGCCTAATAGTGTGGTAGTCTAGATTAGGTGTAAATTAGAACATAGTTTTTATAACTAGATTTAGCACATCACAAAGCACGAGGAAGCTCGGGTTCGGATTAGACTCAAATGTAGCTTCAGCAGAAACTAAACAGCACTCAACACTCTCACGGGAACAGCCATAACTCCCAAACCGCTCATTAGATATTATTCAAATTTTTACAGTAGCTAAATGACTTAGAGGGCTACAATTCTTCAGAGGAAATCGGAACTCAAATCCGAACAAAAGGGGCTTAAAACGGACACACAAGACAAAATAGCTGAACCGAAAACTATTCTGTGATGGTTTACAAAAGCGGCGATATCTTTTAAATGACAAATCAGATTAACCAGCCGTCAGCGGAAACGGAAAGAGGTCTCATAAAACTAGAGACCATCTCGGGCCAAAATTCCAAAAGAATAACTTAATTGTGACAAAAACAGATCCAAACATGACCATTAGAATCTGCCCAAAATTCAGCATATTGTTTTAAAACCTGTTATGAAACCCAACACCAACCCGAATAATTACATATTATAAGATCACTCATAAAACCGAGACCCTATAGGGGTACGGTTATTCCGAATAGGTCACAAAATCCTAACACAATTTCCTCGCCCGGAACAGGGTCCTCGATCAAAAACATATTACAAAACCGAAAAGAAAATCAGCACAGTGACATCTTACGGAAACGACCACAACCCACCGACCATAATTAGGATTAACGAGCGGTCAGTGTCCATGGTTTCCTGACTCGACGAACTACAAATGTCCAGAAGACACGAAGCTTAGAATCAGTCCCGTAAGTGTTCGAAATAATCGCAGAATACAAAAAACAGAATCAGGCGAACAGCAACGCGACACCTTACGGATATGACCATAACTCACCGACCATAATTCGGGATTAGGGAACGTTTGGCGGCCACGGTTCACTGACTCGATGAACTACAAATGTCTAGAGGACACCGAGCCCGGAATCAGTCCCGGAGAGGGTCGAAAAGCAACCACAACCCAACGAAATAAACATGCGAGAATCCAATACAACAACAATATAACAACCGACTGAAAATCCCGACACCGCCAACCGAATGTCTATCCCGACATCCAGAAATTACGGGTTCAAGGATTCTTCGAGCTTGGCTCGGTTCAAACAATACTAAAGAACTAATGAAAATGGATATAAAGGCATACCCTACGAATCAAAACGTGACGAAACACAAACACCCGAAAGCCCTAACCACACCACCGGCGATTAAAACCTTGGCTGCCTTTAAGCCTCGCCAACCCAACACCACCATACACAGTCGATCAGAAGTAAATAAACATTACGTCCCCCTCCATGACATCTTTCGTCCAAAATAGATTTCTTTCCCACTGATGACGTCAATCTTGATGAGGTCAATACATGATTTAAAACTCTTTCCCACTAAACCAAATCCCACAGCCATCTACGATTTAGATAAGCCATCCACCAATTAGCCTTCCCTACTCACTTGATTACGTACGAACAAAAGGGAAGCTCTCTGCCTTCATTGACTTGGACGAAGAAGAAAAAGGCTAGGGGTTTTAAGGTTACACAATTTAATTAACAAGACCGCTACTCGAAAAGCCCAGGGCCTTGGCCCTTGGCAGGCCCCTCAACTCGATCTCAATCTTTTTCTCTTGGCCCGACTCAAACGAATACAACTCGACTCTTACGGTTGACTAAGCGGTCTAAACCCGAGACGAACTATTTAATAATCCTTATCCTTAATATTATATGAACATTTATAAAATAATAAAGTGCCCAATTAATTAAAACGTCTAAATAATACGAACCGTCTAATATCTAATTACATAAACCGGGACGCGCCTACACTCGTAAATAATTATAAAGTTTCATGTTCATTGAAAACGAACCAACTAACTTGTTTATATTTAATTTTAATAATGATTCCGTTTAAAACTAAATATGACAATTAAAATAGTATTATTTAATTACTACAAATTTCAGGGCGTTACAGTTTAGTTGCTTCATCAACTCAATGTTGATTTCCAGGTTTGTGAAAATCAAACTCTTGGAGTATTTGTACTGCACTTTCTTCGTTGTTTATTTTTTTTTATTTCAAGATCTGTAATCATACCATACTACGGTTTTATTTCAAGATTATAAACTAGAGTTGACCAAAGGGCCTTTGGGCTAGCAGTATGGTGTTTTCCCCACAATCTTGAGGTTGGGGGATCAAGTCCCATCATGGAGATAGGTGGCAATTCAGGTCGGACCCGGGTTGATAAGTTCGAGTTCGCGGGTTCGCGGTAGTTCAACCTGAAACCGACATCTTTATGTTTATCTACAATAAAAGAAAGTGTGACATGTCATCTAAATCACCTTAAAGCCACATCATAATTCAAAGCCACGTGTACTCTGCTACCAACTCATCATAAGTCCACATCATCGTACCAATTGATTGCCCCATATTCTCATTGAGTAACCCTAATCGCAACATCTTTCCTCTCCTCTTTTGCAACTGTTACTGGAAAGCGTTGCTTCCTTTGGTGAAACTCATCTATTACGGATATCATCATACCAATAGATCTGTTCAAAAGGGGTTTTCAAAACATAGAGTTGGCTTACGGTTGAGTTCATTCGCCAATCGACCCAATCCCAGTCGCCGTTAACAATTTCTCGAGCCTCTGATTCAATGATTCGTAAACGGTTCTCGTCTCGCTACTACCTTTATGCACAGTCTTGATTGTGTATTTTTTTTAATTTCAAGATCTGTAATCATAACATGCTATTGTATTTCAAAATCTGTATTTTTATTATAGTGTTGATTATGGGTTTAAAAGTATAATTTATGAGTACAGATTTGCATGAATGTGTTGAATTTCCTTTATACAGGCAATGATAATACTACCACTCTATCTAGCTAATGGTAATTAACTCAAAAATCATAATGTATATATAGTATATATTGCCATTCTCCATTCAAACAATCATTTTGTGTATGGATCGATTTGGGATGACCTAGATGATTTTAACTGTGTTCTATTAGAAGGTTTTAAACATTCAAATTACATCTGGGGTGATTGTTGATATAAGGTTCAAGTTACAAAAAACAAGTGTGCAACATTGTTAGCAGAGATCATATGTCTAGTAGAAATTTGATTTTGAAATTAATTGTGACATTTATAATTTATTACATAATTTCATTATCGAAATACGTTTTGATATTTAATTTTGGAATGAACCAATTATACCATCTCTAGTTTCTAACATACGTTTATGTATTTTAGAATTAGAAATATTTGAAAATCGGGACATTTAATACATACCATATTTAGTTTCTAATAAACGGTGTCTTTTGTTATTATATATGCATGCCTTTCGTTAATCCGTATAATGTATTAAGAATAAAAATAAGACATTTGTAGGGTTTCACTGACTTCTAGAGTCAAACCTAGTCTTACTGATTTGAACCATAACTGATATGAACATGAACTTGTTCATATATACCGGTTGAACCAACTATCTAGTTTAATCCCTAAAACCGGAACTGAGATTAAACTTAATCCTTAAACCCTAAATGATTGGGAACTTGGAAATCTAGACAAGATTTACAAGAAAAAAAGCTTGTACGAAAAACTTGAACACACACACAATGCTTGTGTGTATTCGAAGAACACCAAGAACCCTGGGGTTCTTGGTTCGTCGATCGTACAAAGGGAAGAGGGAAAAGGGTTTTACCAACTAATACCTTATGTTGCTCAAGATTTATCCACAAGTGATCTGCAAGACGAGAAACCTTCTAGCCGGTTGCTTGCAATGATGATCTTCAAGAACGAAGAACGAACGAAGAACAATTAAAGAACACCAAATAAGGGGAGTGTGGGGGCTAGGGTTTCGAAATTAGGGATCAATCCAAATAAGGGAACCCTAAGCCTTCTATTTATAATAGAAGAACTTTCACTTAGGTCCCTTCATTTTCTGTTGGTTGTGATCAATATGTGGAGACCGAGCAAACCATAGCAGCCTTCACCGATTGGAATAAATAAGAAGCAAGTCCGAGCCTTGAGTAATTCGGTATAACCCTATCCCTTTCATTCGATCTTTGTATGTCATATTTAACTCGCGTTTGGTGTAGGTGTTGTGCTCGATGTCGTCTTGTGTTCGTTGAGAATTTTTTCCTCCTGTTTTGATTATAGTTTTCGGTGTCCCGGGTTGTTCATTGACTGTGATTGTTTTTATCGATATTGTTGAGTTATGCACATTCTGAGTTTTGACAGATTCTGTCACGTTTATTCAGGTCGAGTTTTGACCCGTTTCAGGTCAGATTCTGGACCCCTTGTCTTCTAGACTTTTGTAGATCGCTGTTTTACCTTTCCGTGGCCGTCGACCGCTCGTTATTTGAGTTAACGGGTTGTGAGATACGACCCCTTATGTAACTGACTGCAGTGCTGAAATACTGTACGAATTTGCCTGTTGCGGGCCTGTTTCGGGACACTTCGGGGCAGAACTGGGCCGAACTTTATATCGACGGTTTGTAGTGTCTTATGTATACTATATGCTATGAAAATTTGGTGTCATTCGGTGTACCGAGCGGAAAGTTACGGTCGTCCGATTTTGTTTCAAATTGTGTTTTGGATTATGTTGACTTTCAGGTTTTAGAAATTCTAGTTTTACGAAAATATGAGTCTTTATTTTCGTAGGTTTATAGAGCTGTGTTTTGGATTTAAGGGCTGCATTTATAAGTGTCGGGTTGGGTAATAACCATCTTGATTATAGCTAAATGTTTTGTTTAACCGAGAAACGGAAACCGAACCATAGGGTTATTGGTTTCCTAAACCCAAATAGGTTTCTTAAATAAAAGACTAGATTAATGGTAAACATTTTTCTGAGGCTAAAAGTGAATTTCGGGACTGTCGGGTGTCTCAGGTAAGCGGGTTGTGGTCGGCATTCAAATCAGGTTTTAAATATCGAACTAAAATTTTGACAAAATCTGTCCTCTGAGTACGGCATTGTTCTTACCACACATAAAATACGTTTCTGGATTGTTTGCCCGCGTTGGTCTCTAGTTTTCTGAGTCCCCTTTCCAATGCCGCTGACGGCTCGTTCCCGTGAGAGTTATGGCCGTTTCCGTGAGGGTGCTGAGGGCTGTTACGTTTCTACTGAAACTACCTTGAGTCTAATCCTAACACGAGCTACATGGTGCTATGTAGGACCTTCGACGCTCTTCTGCACCGAGGATATTTAGGAGCATACGTCTATTCGAGGTGGGTGATCTCACTATAAACTTACATTTACTTTCACTCCATGATTATGTGCTGTCAGGATCGATTAACATAGATAGTTAATTAACACGGATCTACTCACAATGAGAAGTTACAAGGGATTAACACTATTGTGATAAACAAGAATCGTATGATAAACTGTAAATAATTATATAAATACTAAGAACACGGAATTATCACAAAAAACTACAATGTATATTGATTGATCGAATACCAATACACACGTATGTTTACAATTCATAAGGAACTATATATAATAGTCCTTGAAGCCTAACATTTACCCTAGTTATTCTAGGATACGATTACAATTCAAATATAAAAGATATGATATTCTAAACTAACTTCCTAAGATCTCGGACTCGATACTTTCTTCAAATAAGCTTCATCAGTATCAATTTGATCAAGCAGTAGTAAATATGATTATCAGTAGTAATACACAAGATCAGTAGGAACTGCATCATCAGTAGTATCTTTTGTCTTCAGTATCAACTCCTTAGCAGCATTAAGTCGTTGATCAGTACTAACTCTGTACATCAGTAATAACATGTAAATCAATATTAACTCTGATTAATCCCAACAATCTCCCACTCAACTTATTAATTCTTTGTGAATTAATCAAGTTTCTTTTTCTTTCTCTTCCCTTTCTCTTCCCTTTCTCTTTTCTCTTTTCCTTCTCTTTCCCTTAACTCTTTAAGTCTTTTTGTTCATCCACATAAGCTTTGTTAGCTTGAAGAAAATATCTATACTTTTCAGCATACATAACTGGATCATTAGGTCTTATGAATGAACAACATATGACTTGATATAATGTCTTCTTTGAGTGATTGTACTCCTTTTCCATCAATTATAATTCACAATTTTTGTTGGTTTTTTCAAAGAAGTACATGTTTACAATGGGAAGAACATTCCCGGCAAGAATGTTTTCTTCACTTTCAATTCTTTCAGAATACCTTTATGGATAAAATGCATCTTCAAACATCTCTGTTAAGTATACAGATCCTGAGTTTCTCCATTGGTTGTTTGGCATTCTGGGCTTTCCAATCTTGAGCGTAGTGAAGACAGCCTCTCTGTTCAGTGACATTATCAAAGGTTTCCAAGCTTTAAACCTTTGAACTGATTTATCTTTTCTAGCAATGTCAATTTGTTACTCACCACCCTCCAATTGACTATAGGATTGTTATGTTGTGGTGCTTGAGGGTCTTCAATTATTGGAAGATTTGATTTGGATTTCATCTGAGTTGGTTCTGAAGTATCAGTCAATTTTCTTTTTCTTGATGTTTGAGTTAAAGATTCACCAACTGATTTCTTTCTGCTTAACACAATTTTAGGATCAATTTTGTTCAGACTTGCAGATTCATCTTCTTTGATCTCTTCCTTCAACTCTTTCTTTTTCTCAGTGCAGTATTTTTCTACTATATTGATAAGCTTCATTCTTCCAAAAGACTTTGCACTGTGACCTTTTGTCCTCAAATAATCAATCATTTCTTTTTTTTTGTTCAGAGAATTCCCCAGGTAGTCAACCTTTAACTGTTTGCATTCTTTCACTTGTTCTTCAAGAAGATTTAATCATTCTTCTTCAATTTTCTTTATTTTATTTAGTTCTTCTTGTTGATCTATCTGAAGAAATTCTTCAATTTCTTGTATTGCCTCAGCCGCAATTCTTTCTTGATTGGCTTTCTTCTTTGCTTCCTTTTCTGCTGTTTTGGCACACTTTTGATGATATCTTCTTCTTTTCATCTTTTCATCTTTTCATGATCTACTTTCAAAGGTCTAAGATGATTAATTTTATTTACCATGTAATGACCCAGGGCTTCGTGTGGTATATTACCATCAAGTACAACTTTTCCTTTTCCAATGCACTGTGGAGGTGGTGTATATTTCATATCCACAATTGGTTTTATGGCAATTGTAGGTGCAAAGGTATGAACTTCATCTTCAGATAGGATTTTGGGGTGAGGAGGTAATTCACATTCATCTACCTCTTCCCAGTTAACATCAACATCGAAATCTGGAATAATAATTTCTTCAACTGCTGGTGTTGTAGTTACTACTGCTGAATCAGTAGTAACTGGTACTTATGTTGTTACTGCTACGGGCTCATTAGTAACCAATGTAGTTACTACTGGTTTTAAATCTTCAATGTTGAAAGGTCTGTACAGTACTATTTTCAAGTTGGAGGAGTCTACTAGTGGTGAGATTTCTTTTGTAGTTGCTACTGGTATGGCATCAGTAGTAACTTGTTCACTTGTTGCTGCTGTTGTAGTATTTAATACTGATGATACTTCTTGTATGTTTTCTTCAATAGGATCAATAATAAGTACTTCAGTATTCTCTATCATATCAGTAGTGATTGAAGGTGGTAAGTGTTCTGCTGCTGGAGATTGATGTGCAGACACAAATACATCTTCATCCATGCTTCTGACTCCTCTATCAGAGTCTTCATCACTTTAACCAGTTTCACCATGAGCTTCTTTTAGATTTAAGAGGGACGCTGATGCTGCTTCTATTAAGGTATATATCATACCTTGAATTTTATCTTTCTCCCGCTTAGTGATCTCAACCTGTTGTGCATGACTACTATCAATCTTCCTCTTCAATTTCCTTATCATGGAACATTATTTTGAAGACTATTTTTAAATCTTTTCATCCTTCCGTTCGGGGTATTGATGTAGTGCTTCATATAACTCATGGTCCTGCCTTGATTGTTTATGAGATTGTTCTGACTATGTACAATAGTTTCAAGGTTTTCCATCCTATACGTCAATTCAGTTTGTTTCATACTACCCTCATCACTTCTTGGTGATTCATTGGGTGATTTAGATACACTCTTCTGCCTAGCAGAAGCAGATGTACCTCACCTTGTGGTTTCTCGGCACCGGGGTCCTTTAATAGCTAACTCAAAAGAGTCATCACTTAAAGTTGCCGGGGTCTGGGTCCTAATGAAGTTCTCATTAGCCTGTGTACCAACCTCTGGTACATCAGTAGTTAGAGCCCTTTCCTAATGACTTCTCTCCTCCTGGAAGTCAACTCCTGGAGCCTGGGGTCTGACTCAATTGGTCACCTGGTGTGCTTTTTAGAAGTTCTATTCCTTTTACATTTTGAAGAAATGATTTGGCTTTTAGGTTGGTTTACCAAAGGTTGAAGAGTAACACACTGAGGTTCTAGTTCATGTACCTGGGACACATTCAAGACATCGTGTGGTGAGGCTGTTTGAGTGGCTATTGGAGATTGTGTTGGGGTTTCAATATTTAGTGTAGGAGTGGGTTGGGATGCAAGTGGTTGTCTTGATCCTTCTCCTTGAGGTGGATGATCATGGATCATGTTTGTAAAAAAGGGTGTAACCCTTCCTGAAAATTTAAATTGCCTTCTCATATTTGAAAAAATCTTTTTAGTTAGAGAAGGTGGAAGATAAATTCCTTTAGTAATTGAAAGATCTTTATTTCAGAATTAATTATTTGAGCAATAAACCTTGGAAACATTAAATATTTTGAAGAAGATAGGTTTCCAAGCATGCCATCAAAAATCATTTTAGAGAAATTGAATTCTTGATCTATGGCCAAACAAACAACAGCTGAATCTATTGTTTTATTGAACACATTCCAAGAACTCTTTTTAGGAGAGATGCAGTGTTGAATAGTGTGAACCAAACATTTACATTGTGGAGAAACAAGTCCTTTTTGAAAAGTGAAAATATTTTGATTTCCTTCATACCCCATTTTTATTAAATTTTCAACAAGATCCTCCTTAGGGAGTAGAGATGTACCTGAAGCGTCATTTAAATGTAGATGTTCTCTGATTGATTGCTCTGTTATGATAATTGATTTTCCATCTATAGTTGATTTTAATTTTGGAACACCTTGTTCCTCAATCTTCTCTACATTCTCCCAAAAGCTAACCAGATGGCTTTCATAAATTTTTGGTTCTATTGTTAAAGCATATTTGATTTTTGAGTTTTTGAGAAATGAATCAATTTCTCTGAAATCTTTTGTTCCATCGGGATTTCTTAGAAAGGCTACCATGTTATGAAATTCAGAATAAAGAAGTTCTGTTGATACAGACAAAGGTTTGATCATGGCCATTCTTAATCGGTGTTTGATTTGGAACTGGTTAGAATTATGGTTCGTTTGAGAATTTTAGAAGTGAAAGGTTAGAATTGCTACTGGTTTTTGGTTTTGATCGATTTTCAGACTTAGGGTTTATCGTAGAGTTTAGCAGATCAAGGTTTGGATAATGCCCGATTAATCGATCTCAGTTATTTATAGTTTTTGAAATTATCCTGCAAATAGTCAGAAATATCCTTCGAATCATAGCATAACGGCTATTTTCACGGGGGTTAGAGTGGTACATACATCGAATTTCAGCGGAAATTACTGATCAGTAGTAACTAAGTATCAGTAGTATTAAACATCAGTAGTAACTGTTGTTTTATATTTAACCAAATTTTCAGTACCACTGATCAGTAGTACAGTATGAATACGATCAGTACTAATGAATAACTAGTTGAACAACAAACAAAATTTTAAAGAAAATAATTCACAAAAACTTTACATATGAGGTAATTATGAAATTAATTTATTAAAATTATTCCAATACTACTAACCAAGAAGGTAAATCTTCCTACATGAAATGCTTTTGTAAAGAGATCTGCTAATTGATTATGAGTATGAATTTTAACCACTTTAATTAATTTCTTTTCATTGCAATCTCTTATTAAATGCAATCTGATTTCAAAATGTTTAGTTTTTGATTGTTTTACTGGATTATTCACAATACTAATGGCACTTTGATTATCAATATAAATAGAAGTTTTAAGAATAGAAATACCAAAGTCCATTAATTGATTCTGAATCCATAGCACTTGAGCACAACATGCAGATGCAGCGACATACTCTGCTTCAGCAGTGGAAGTTGACACATTTGTTTGATTTTTGCATTGCCATGACACCAATCTTGATCCAAAGAATTGACATCCACTAGTAGTTGACTTTCTATCTTGACATTCACCTCCATAGTCACTATCAGTGTAGGATATAAGTTCAAATGGCGAATCATGTGGATACCATAGACCAAGTGATGGTTTTCCTTTCACGTATCTTAAAATCCTCTTTACAGTTTGCAGGTGAAGTTCCTTTGGTCTTGCTTGATACCCTGCACAAACACAAACACTATACATAATATCATGTCTAGATGCAGTTAAATACATTAAAGACCCTATCATTGATCTATACAAGTGTTCATCTACATCCTCCCCCTCAATGTCAGGATGTAGGTGTTTATGTGTTTCCATGGGAGTACTTGCACTTTTGCAGTCTTTCATTGCAAATTTATCCAAGATGTCTTTGACATATTTTGATTGAGCAATCAAAATTCCATCTGATCTTTGGTTGATTTGGAGTTCAAGGAAGAAGTTCATTGGACCCATTGAGCTCATCTTGAATTTAACTTGCATTAATTCTTCAAATTCTTTACACAGTTGATCATTTGTTGATCCAAACATAATATCATCTATATATATTTGAACAAGTAGAATATCATCCTTGACTTTTTTTTGTAAACAATGTTTTGTCAATTGCACCTTTTTTGAAGTTGTTTTTCAATAGATATGATGACAATGTATCATACCAAGCTCTTGGTGCCTGAAAAGGCCATATAGAGCTTTGTCTAATTTGTACACATATTCACTATGGTCAGGATCTTCAAATCCTGGAAGTTGACACACATACACTTCTTCTTCTATTTTCCCATATAGGAATGCACTCTTTACATCCATTTGATAGACTTTTAACTTATTGAATGATGCATATGCTAGGAATATTCTAATGGCTTCTATTCTTGCTACAGGAGCATATGCTTCATCATAGTCTATTCCTTCTTCTTGAGTGTATCCTTGGGCTACAAGTCTTGCTTTATTTTTGATCACTATCCCTCTTTTATTTTTCTTGTTTTTAAAGATCCATCTGGTTCCAATGGCTCTTTTTCCTTTTGGAAGAGGTACAAGTGTCCAAAAAACTTGTAATGTGAATTGAAGAAGTTCTTCTTGCATTACTTCAATAATTGTTCTATTTCTTCTTTCTGCTATACCATTTTGTTGAGGAGTTCTTGGAGAGCTGTACTGTCTGTCAATACCTTTAAGATCACAAAAAGTCATTAGATTTTCATTTTTAAATTCAGTGTCATTATCACATCTAATAGCTTTGACTTTGAGATCTATTGTATTTTCCAGCTTGATTACTAGGTTTTTTTATTATTTCACTTGTTTCATCTTTAGTCCTGAGAAAAAAATACCCAAGTAAATCTGGAAAAATCATCAGTAATAACTAAACAGTATTGCTTCTTTCCTATACTCATCACATTAGTAGGCCCAGATAAATCCATATGAAGTAGCTGCAATGGGTTAGAAACAGAATTGATTGATTTGGATTTATGAAAAGTCTTGTGTTGCTTACCTTTTAGGCATACAACACAATGATGATCACACATGAATTGTTTTTCTGGTAAACCAATTACTAAGTTCTTTTTGACCAAATTATTCATGTTTTTAAAGTTTGTGTGACACATCCTTATGTGCCAAAGTTCTGATTCATTTGTGTTTGCCTTGGATATAAAACAGTTGACCTCATTTGAAGAAATGATTTCTTCCCCTATATCCAAGCAATACACATTATTTCTCCTAGGAGTTCTTAAAACAACGTAGTTTTCATAAAAAATAAAGTCAGGAGAAAGAATGATGTACTCTGTATCAGAGAAGAGAATTTTATTCTTCTTATC
This sequence comes from Calendula officinalis, assembly GCA_963853835.1. Taxonomy (NCBI): domain Eukaryota; kingdom Viridiplantae; phylum Streptophyta; class Magnoliopsida; order Asterales; family Asteraceae; genus Calendula; species Calendula officinalis. Next base: position 43,620,553 of record OY970829.1, read on the forward strand.
ACATACTTGTGAGACACTAACCAGATTGTATTTAAGTTCAGCAACATAGAATACATTATCAAATGTAATCTTACCATTTGAAACAATACCTTTACCAGTAATTCGACCTCCTCATGGATTTTCTCCAAAAGCAACATAACCACCATCATATGATTCAAAGTTTCTGAGAATTTGTAAGTTCCCAGTCATGTGCCTAGAGCATCCACTATCAATATGCCATGTGTTCATCTGGATGTCCTGCACAATAGAGACTTAATTAGTTTTTCTTTGGAACCCAAGCTTGTTTTGTCTTGGGTTCATCCTTTTGATAAAAGAATTTTCTAAACTTTGATGCAAATTTGTCATTTAGGGTTTGGTTGATACTGCTTTTAGGTTTTACTACTGATTTAGGTTTGTTTGACCATTTGTATTGCTTTGTTTTGGTTACTACTGATGGAGCAGTGGTAACTTTGTTAAAGTGTTTTCTTGAATGAGCAGTAGCATATGTGTAGTTGTATCTTACTGTATTGTATCTTGGATATTGATCAGTAGTATGCCTTTGATTGTTTCTACTGATTCCAGTATTAAGTATTAACTGGGTATCATGAATAGTTGCCATGTTTTCTGTAGTTTTCAAGGTTTTGACTTGTTTTTGGATCACCATGTCTGGTATTTTGAACAAATCTTTGAGTAGTTCTTCCAAATTTTGTAATATCAACTTGTGGAGGTTTAAAGTTTTGTTTTCTATTTTATTCTTTTAGTTTTAGTTCTTTTAAATTCAATTTGTTTTCTTTAAACTCCTTAAATTCTTTGCAATTTATTGGATTGAAGTGACAATCCTTGGCTAGATGATTAAATTTGTTGCAAATTACATATTTAAGTTTGGTTGATTTTAAGGATTCTGGTTTTCTTTGTTCTTTTAATTGATTCAAGTTTCTCTTTACAACATTTTCTTTATCATAAACAGCTTGTAGTAATTCTTCTTTACATTTTTGATCTGTTATTTGATAAATTTTAATTTGATTTTCTAAGTCAGCTATAACACCATTAAATTCTATTCTTCTTTTTCTATTTTTAATTAAATCATCATTTATTTCTTTGGTTTTTTTCAAGAGTTTTGAATACTTTAATGCATTCTGGTGTGCACAGTTTAGGGGTTACCTCAGATTTAGGATCAGTAACGGACTTTGGTATTTCTATTCTTAAAAATCCTATTTATATTGATAATCAAAGTGCCATTAGTATTATGAATAATCCAGTAAAACATTCAAAAACTAAACATATTGAACACAGAATTATAACAAAAAGCTTCAATGTATATTGATTGATCGAATACCAATACACACGTATGTTTACAATTTATAAGGAACTATATATAATAGTCCTTGAAGTCTAACATTTACCTTAGTTATTCTAGGATACGATTACAATTCAAATACAAAAGATATGATATTCTAAACTAACTTCCTAAGATCTCGGACTCTATATTTTCTTCAAATAAGCTTCATCAGTATCAATTTGATCGAGCAGTAGTAAATATGATCATCAGTAGTAATACACAAGATCAGTAGGAACTGCTAATGGTGATTTTCGGTTATTAAAGGTAACAAAACGCAGCGGAAAATAGTTTATCACCATAAACGGATCTTTATATCAACATACAATTAAACTAATGATAAATACAAAGAGTTAAGATGAATAATTCATACCCTAGAAGCCTTTGTATATTATGAATCGGAGATGATGGTGACAGATGGAAACCAAGAAATCCAATGGGGAATTCCTCCAAAGCTAGTCCACACTACACTTGATCAAGAACACCCTTGACGATGCTAGTCCAATGTAAGCTTGAAAGAGGCAAAAACCAAGAACCCTAGATGGGTGTTGTTTCGGACGAGAGAGAGAGGCAAGGGAGGGAGGAATTAGGGTTAATTACTTGCTCCCTAATCTAAGCATTTATATCCCATAATTACAAGTTAGGGGATACCACACTTAGCCCCCTTGCTCTTTTATTCTTTTAATTAGTCCCACTAGTTAATATAAGTCTTAACAATTAAACTTAATTAATTAGTGAGTAACTTACAATATTAGATATATATATATATATATATATATATATATATATATATATATATATATATATATATATAATATATCTAATTACCATGATAAAATTATACATAACAAGGTGTTTAGTGTATAAGTGTGTGACCCTTTAGGCTCACAAACAACTAGCCAAATAACTATATGTTATACGTGTGAAGCATATTCCAACAGCTCCCACTTGCGCACGTGATAACATCAAGTAGTTATACAAGCAAAGGTTAGAGTCTAGCAACCCGCCAATGCCCCTAGAAGTACATGAGGAGTTTCATAAAATCTTTGTTCAAAGTTTTTCGAGAAGTTATCCTTTTATTGCTGATACTATATTGAATTTTAGACAAGGATTAATGTCAATCTACAATTTCAATGATTCTGTTTCTCGATCTATACATTGAAGTAGATTACCAAAACCAATCAGGATTCATCGTGATTACCTTTTGTGTGTGGCCGCACGTACATCTATTCAAATCATCGAGGGGCCCAGTAGTATCTAATCCACATATGTGGAGGAACAAATTCTTTATTGACTACACGTGTCTGTCATATGCTTAATGATGAACCCGATAATGGTTGTTATGGCAGCCTTATTCAGGTCAGCATTTAGCCATATCAAAGTTTGCCCCTCTACATACACAAACCAACTTGCATCTCAAGTCAGAGGATAAGTGACAAAGCCTTTGTGAGATTCACTTGTGAGATAAATCCAGGAAGTTATTTCTCATAGGTTGGGTCAGTCCAATTGTGCATCATTATGAACAACATGTGAGTTTGATTTCATTATCCTTAGTCATACTAAGTTAATGTCATCGATGCCCTCAGATTTGTCTTAATTATATTCCCATATTATTAATATGACAATGGACAATTTAGAATATAAAACACAGTAAATATTCATGGATATAAACATGCAAATATAGAACATAGTAGATATTCATATAAAAACGATCATATCAAATATATCAATTTATTCCAATAAAAACTGCTCAATGTTCCATTATCCAAATACTAAAACAGATTACATGAAACTACTAGTTGGTCGAAGCCCAATGTTTCTAGCATGTTCAATATGTTTGGTACATGACATTGGCTTCGTGAAGGGGTCAGCTAAGTTGTCATCTGTATGAACTTTGAGCAGGCGTACATCTCCCATTAGGATCGCATCCCTAATGTAGTGAAGCTTCCTCCGATAATGTCTGGCGCCTTTCTGAACACCAGGTTCGTTGGCAATGATGATAGCACCTGTGATATCACAGTACATATCCATAGGTTTTTCATTACTGGGGACCACTCCAAGCCCAGAAATAGATTTCCTCATCCAAACAGCTTCCATTGCAGCTTCAGTAGTTGCAATGTATTCAGCTTCTGTAGAAGACATAGCGATAGTGCTCTGTTTAGCACTTTTCCAATCAACAGCGCCTCCGTTCAAAACGAAAACATACCCCGTTTGAGATTTGGAATCATCTCTATCAGTCTCAAAACTAGCGTCAGAATAACAAGTAACGCTTAGCTCATTTTGAGCTTCACCACCACAAACAAGAAACATATCTTTAGTATTCCTAAGATACTTCAGTATGTTCTTAACAGCATTCCAGTGACTCTCACCTGGATTCTGTTGATATCGGCTTGTAAGGTTCTGAGAGAACGCTACATCAGGTCTTGTGCACCGCACAGCATACATGATAGACCCTACTGCCGAGGCATAGGGGACATCACACATACGTTTCATCTCATCAGGTGAGGACGGTCCTTGAGTCTTACTCAAGTGTACATTGTGTTGCATAGGCAGATTTCCACGTTTGGAAGCATCCATTCTAAACCGTTTTAGAATTTTATCAATGTACGCACTTTGACTTAGTCCGATTAACCGCTTTAATCTATCTCGGTAGATCTTTATACCAAGTATATATGCCGCTTCCCCTAGATCCTTCATAGCGAAGCACTTCCCAAGCCACTATTTTACATCTTGTAGCATTGGAATGTTATTTCCTATGAGTAGTATGTAATCGACATATAGGATTAGAAAGACGACAATGCTCCCACTAGCTCTTACATATACACATGGCTCTTCGGGATTCTGAGTGAAACCAAACGTTTTGATTTCCTCGTCGAATCTTTTGTTCCAACTTCTGGATGCTTGCTTTAGTCCATAAATGGACCTTTGAAGCTTACATACTTTCTTAGGGTGTTTTGTACTTACAAAACCCTCAGGTTGTACCATATAGACATCTTCATCGAGATGTCCATTTAAGAAAGCAGTTTTAACATCCATTTGCCAAATCTCATAGTCATAGTACGCTGTTATGGCTATGACAATCCTAATACCTCTAACGTCGGCAACAGGCGAGAAGGTTTGATCATAGTCAATCCTGTAGGTTTAAGTGTAACCTTTTGCTACCAACTGAGCTTTATAGGTGTGTATATTGCCATCCATGTCGGTCTTCTTCTTGAAGAGCCACTTGCTACCAACAGTTAGGAGGAAGATCAACCAAAGTCCATACTTGGTTATCTTTCATGGATTGCATTTCCGCGTTCATAGCATCAAGCCATTTCTCAGATTCAAAATCTGCTAATGCAGCTCGATAGTTAGGGGGTTCATTATGATCCCCTAAACTCAGCTCCTCAGCATCGATCTGGAAACCATATAGTTCAGCTGCTTGAGGTGTCCTTGCGGACCTTCGAACGGGGACTTCATCATTTTGAGGTGCAACAGGAACAGTTTCATGTTCATCCTCGTCTTGATGTTCGCTAGTATCTACAATAGGTTATGCATCTTCATCGCTTGAAATCTCGTCAAAGTCGATTATACTCCCACTTGCATCTTGTGAAATGAGATTGCTCTAAAGAAACTCAGCATAATGAGCAATAATTACTTTTTTCTCAGGTGGGTAGTAGAAATACTAACCCATCGTTTCCTCAGGGTATTCTATAAAGATGCACTTGACAGCTCTAGGTTCAAGTTTGTTCGGTGTGTCTACTTTCACGAGAGCCTCACAACCCCAGACCTTCAAGTAAGACAAGTTAGGGACTTTCCCACGCCATATCTCATATGGTGTCTTTTCAACCTTCTTGGTGGGAACCATATTCAGTATGCGAGCAGCCGACTTGTGTGCATAACCCCAAAAGGATAGAGGCAGACTCGTACGACTCATCATCGATCGGACCATGTCAAGCAAGGTGCGATTTCTCCTCTCTGATACACCATTATGTTGTGGTGTATAAAGGGGAGTGAATTATGAGACAATCCCACATTTCTTTAGATGGTCTTGAAACTCATGGCTCATGTACTCTCCTCCTCGATCAGAACGGAGAGCTTTTATCTTCTTCTCGAGTTGATTTTCTACTTCATTTTGGAAAGCTTTGAACGTTTCAAAGGTTTCATGTTTATGTTTAATCAGGTAAACATAACCATAACGACTAAAGTGGTCAGTGAAAGTTATGAAGTAGGTAGCACCTTCCCTAGTTCTAGTTCTAAAAGGGCCACATACATCGGTATGTATGAGTCCAAGTAGATCATTGGCCCTTTCGCCTACATGGGAGAAAGGCTTGTGCGCCATTTTACCAGATATACAAGAAACACATTTATCAAATGATTCAGAATCATCTGATTTTATAAGCCCATCGTTTTGTAATTCTAAAACGCGTTTCTTGTTAACATGGCAAAGACGACAATGCCATAGGTAAGTAGAATCCAAATTCTTCTTGGATTTCTTATTGCTACATGTATAAATAGAACTACTGTTTGTGATACGATTATGCATGTCAATCTCAAAAATACTATCATAAGGAATGGCATTAAAATAGAAAAGATTTTCCTTCGAAACTGAAATACCATAATCCGTAAAAGTATGAATAAAACCACTATTCCACAAACATGAAAGCGATACTATACCCCTAGTAATACTAGGCGCATAGTGACAATTGTCCAATACAATAATTAAACCACTAGGAAGGATTAAATCATAGCTTCCTATAGCTTCGACGGGTGCACGCGTTCCATTGCCCACGTACAAGTCGAAAGCTCCATGGTTTAGCTTTCTACTTCCCCTTAGACCCTGCATGGTATTACAAATGTGAGTTCCACAACCAGTGTCATATACCCATGATTTCTTAGGGAAAGCATATAGTTCTATTGTGAAGTTACCTGATGTGCTAGCCTTGCTAGCTTTGTTCTTCATCAACTCCGCCAGGTAGGCAGGACAATTCCTCCTCCAATGGCATGTTTCACCACAGTGATGGCAAGCAAGATCCTTAGCAGGATGCTCCTTATTAGTAGGTGGGTGAACCTTTGGCTTGGGCTTGTAAACTTGCTTTCCCTTGCCTTGGCCCTAAGGAACTACTTGCGGTTTTGGTTTTTGGATCTTTCCTTGCCTTATGGCAAGGACAGTAGGGGTAGGAGCTTTCTTGGGTAGCCCAGCTTCCGGTTGTTTCAGCATAGCATGTATTCGGCGAAAGTCTTCCCCATACTATGCATATCATAAGTCATGACAAACGGTGCATAGTCCTTGTGAAGTGAGGTTAGAATGAACCCAATTCCAAGGATATGAGGCATAGGGTAGCCAAGTTTCTCCATTTGGTCTAGATAGCTCCTCATCTTCAAAAGATAAGAGCTAACAGACTGTCCCTCCTCTTACTTACAAGCATTGAAGGCTTTGACCGTGTCAAAGAGTTCCTGATCAGCTTGCTTTTGATACGTGGTTTGTAGGTCACGCATCATATCAAATGCAGTGAGGTCCTCATGATTCTTTTGAATCTCGGGGGTCATGCTCACTAGCATGAGAGCAGCGACTTCTTGCTGTTCGTTAAACCTCTTTGTATAGGCCGCACGAACAACAGCAGTGGCATTAGCAGCGGGGGTAGGGGGCAATGCCTCTTCCAAATGGTGGTATTTGTGCTCGGCCCTAAGGACAATCCTTAGGTTACGAGCCCAATTAACAAAATTCGATCCATTAAGTTTCTCCTTATCGAGAACGGAGCGAATGGTGTTGTGTGATAGGGTTTGATTGTTTGTAGTCATCTACAACATTACATTGTTCATTAATTAGTATTGTCAATAATAATTTCTTTTAATAAATTAACTACCCAATTAATTTTACTTAAAAGCTAAGATCCCATTGAGCTTCTATCATCGCATCAGTTGATCTGCTAGAGATGATAGATCCAATATGTAGGTGACAATCAACAATTGTATTACAAGTGCAACTCTTAGAGGTATGAGACTTCATGGCACCTATTGAACAAGCATCTAGGGTCAAGTGGCATGTTTCTCGCATCTCCGCCTCGAGTCAAGGTCTCACCGTTAACTCGATTAAGTCATCCAATGTGAAATCATGTCAAAATAGATCTAGGTCTCACGCGTAGAGAATAATGACCTCGGATCTAAATTCAAACCACGTCTCACGTGAATTCAAAAATAGAAGCAAGTGATTTTCAACCGATTGGACGGCGTGACTTAAATTTCAGGTATGGAAAAGATTTTGTGATAAAATTTTATGAATGAATCATGTACTTCATTCATATCACTTCATAACTCGTTTAATATACGGTAAAAACTTTTAGCGATTATTAAGGGTTAAGTTTCAAATCATATTTAAACATTGTTTTAATCTCAAAACAATTTTAGATTAAAGATTAATCATAAATGATTAACTAGTAATCATAGATGATTAAAAGTTTGGTTGTTTTAATGTTTGTGTCTAAAAACCGTTTTTTAATTGTTTTATTACTTGTATCTAATAGAAAAGAAAACAACCACAAACATATATAAAACATGCAACAAATTTTGTGCAAACCTCAACCGATGAAATCCTAGGTTCGGTCACGTGAGTCATCACGACGGACCGAAGGGTCAAACTATGGGATGGGCCAACATGAACCCAAACGGGCCTACATAAACCCAATGGGCTCCCACTTGCTCCAAGACATTCGTGAGCAAGGAGAAACCAATACTTATGAAAAAATGCAATCTGCCAGAAAATTCCAGCAGACTTTGAAGCCCGAAAAGTCACTGAAGGAGTCTTCGTTAGTCTTCCCGGCCTTCAGTAAAGTTGTAGCCCACGACTTTGCAAGCATTTTAGGCTTTTTAATCGCCCAAAACAGAGTCCGTATGCCTCTGTAAAACCTGTTTTCGTATAGCCCTCGCGTTGATGACGGAAATTTGTTGTTTTCTTAATTTGTCTTCACGTTTGGTCAACAATTTACAAATAAAAAAAATAAAGAAAGACAATCTATTCTATTACTTTTACATTACAAATTGCCCGAAAAAAATGGCACCAAAATAAAAGAAAAAATTAAAAGATTAAACAATATTTAGCCAAAAAACACGGCTTTCCCAAATCAACCAAACATTCAACCACAATCAATCACAAGGTCTAGGTTTTCATCGGTTTGCACAAACAAGCAACAATTGACAAGGCTTTGGCTTGGGATATGGCAAAAATACATGTTTTGCCATATCAAAAACGAAATTAAAAAATTAAATTCCAAGCCAACTAATCAAAAAATACAATAACAAGATTAGTTTTTTGATGTGTTTTTGTAATAAGTAGCAATAAGGGTTCCAAAAAATCATATTTTTAACCCAATGTTTAATAAAAATTGCGAAACAATGTTAAGGCAAAAAGCCTTGCCCCTTTGGATCTTAAGATAACAAAACAACCTAGACTAGCTTTGACTTATATGTAGAATAATATAGCTAAGTTTAGGTCTGATACTGAGTGATCAGTATTGGAACTCAGTATCAGTACTCAGTATCAGATAGGGATATTGAGTACAAGGACTGAGTAGAAGGACTGAGTGATACTCAGTATAGTAACGGACTAAGATCAAATCCCTTGATCTTAGTCATTTTCCTTACTTAGTCCTTCGGTTACTCCTTTGCTCATCATGTAAGATCTCTATAACTTTATAAATAGAGATCATCTTGCAAAGGAGTACTCACCAATTCACTTTACACTTTCATATCTTTGTAATTGATTAGTGTTCTTGTTATTCCGCAACAAGCCACACTTAGTGGATTTTTACATTTGACTCATATCTCGTTCTTATACAATATTTGTCATAGTGCTATAATTAACCAATCAATTAACCAACTAAACCAGGGTGTTGTGACCTAACAAATGGTATCAGAGCGGGCTAAATAAACTCTTATTTAGTCGATCTATAACCCTGGCAGCCATTTCCTACATCTATCCCTCCAACACTCAAAAATCCAAAATGTCTACAATTGTTGCACCAATTATGTCTGGAAAGGGAGTACCCATCTTTGATGGAAAAGACTTCCATCAATGGAAGCATAAAGCTCAGTGGTATCTTGAATCTATTCACCATGAGATGCTCACTTGAAAAAGCTTTAAAATTAACAATTAAAGAACTTGAAAGGGTAAATAATGAAAACTTGGATAAATTAGCAAAATATAAAGATTTAGAACTAAACTTTTCAGATTTAAAAGACATTAACCAAAGATTAGCTGATAAAGCTCATTTACACAAACTTGAAAAAGAGAAATTTGAAAAACAGTGTAAATCTTGGGGAAATGCTTCAATAAAATTAAATAAATGTTTAAATGAACAATTTCCAGAAAATGTGAGGGCTGCACTTGGTGTTGATCCTCAATTTAAAAACAGGAACAACTTTGCTGATTTATTTGAAGAGTTTTCTACTATGAATCCTATTAATTTTGTAAAAGCTAAAACTTTATGTGAAGTTGGATGTCAAACTGAGTCAGATGATGAGGAAAATGAAATTTTAGAAAAACCTATTGGTCCTTCCATCTGCTCAAAGTGCTATACTGAGCTACAAGAACTCAGTATTGAATTTCAAATAACGGAAATTTCTGATACCGAGCTACCAATAGTTCAGTATGACACTTCTGCTATTCCACCTTTTGAATTATTATTTAATACAACAACTTTTGAATTATATAATGATAATAAGACAACTTCTATCTCACATGTTTCATCAAATACAGAAGTTGCTGGAACAGAAACATCATATACTGAGAAATCTAAAGAACCTGTTAAAGTTGTTTCTGCAAAACATGATAAACAAAAACCAACTTTAACTAGATCCTTAGTTGGCAGAGATAAGAAGTCTACCACAAATAATATTAGAAAGACTTCTCTGACAAATAAAAAGAAGCAACCAGATCCTCCATCTCCTAAACCAGTTAAAAACAATGTTAATATACCTATCAAAAATGACAAAATTAACATTTTAAAAACACTTGGTGATCAGGTCAAATCTTTAAATAAACAATTTGCAAAACTTGTTCATACTGATCTACCAAAAGTGCAACATTTTTCTAAAATACCTTATGAAAATATGTTTCGAAATAGACCTAGAAAATGTTATAGATGTCATCATACTGGTCATAAGGGAGATGAATGTTGGACTGATCTCTCAAGTTCTAGGTACTCAGTACCAAAGAAAAGGAGAGAAGCTAAGTCAGTATCACCAAAGAAAACTTCTAAAGTTACCACCGAAGTGATACTGACCTCTCCACATAAAGAGATCAAGTCAAGTTATGTTTATCCCACCAAAGGTCCCATTCAAAAATGGGTTCCTAAAAAGAACTAACTCTTATTTTGTGTCTTGTGCAGGATGACAGAAAATGGTATTTAGATAGTGGCTGCTCAAGACACATGACAGGCAGTATGGAGTACCTTCTCAATTATACTCCAGAGAATGGTCCTTCTGTTAAGTTTGGAGATGACTCGGTGGGAAAGACAAGAGGTTATGGTGTGATCAAGGCAGGCAACATAACTTTTAAAAGAGTTGCCTATGTAGATGGTCTTAAACACAATCTGCTCAGTATCAGTCAGATGTGTGATGATGACAATGAAGCTCGATTCAGGAAGGTTGCAGGCATCATCTACAATGATAAAGGGCAGCCTGTACTCATTGCTAGAAGAGAAAAGGATGTATATGTGGTCAACCTATCTGAAATAGACCCAACTATTCGAGTATGCCTGCTTTCTAAAGTCAAGCCAGAATTGCATTGGCTATGGCACAAGAAACTCTCTCACATCAACTTTAGAAATATCAACGAGCTCAGTATGAAGAAACTGGTGAGAGGGCTGCCCACTATTACTTATTCAAAAGATAAGTTATGCTCCGCATGTGAAATGGGCAAGCAGAAGAAGAGTTCATTCAAGTCCAAAGTCAATCATTCCATCAATGAACCTCTTACTATGATACATATGGATCTTTTTGGCCCCATTAGCACACCATCTTTGGCCAAAAAGATTTATACTCTAGTCTTAGTTGATGAATTCTCAAGATACACTTGGGTCATCTTCCTAAAGACTAAATCAGATGCAACAACAGAAATCATTGCCTTTATAAAAAGAGAGGAACTTCAAAAAGGCAACAAGGTCAAGCAACTTAGAAGTGACCATGGTACTGAGTTTAAGAACTCAGTATTAGCTGATTTCTGTGAAGAAAAAAGAATCATTCAAAACTTCTCTGCAGCCTATACACCACAACAAAATGGTGTTGTAGAAAGAAAGAACAGAACACTAATTGAAGCTGCAAGAACTTTATTATGCCATGCTGGACTGGCACTGAGTTTCTGGGCTGAAGCTGTAAACTGTGCAAACTTCACTCAGAATAGAGCAACTATAGTCCAAAGACATCTGAAGACTCCATATGAGTTATACAATGGCAAGATTCCTAATGTGGAATATTTCCACATCTTTGGGAGTAAATGCTTTGTACTCAGTACAAAACAAAATCTCAATAAATTTGCTCCCAAAGCAAATGAAGGTGTGTTCATGGGCTACTCTCCACACTCTAAAGCTTTCAGAGTGTATATCATCTCAACCAAGATGATTGTAGAATCCATTCATGTCACATTCGATGAAGATCAGAATGAGCATTCTACCTCATCAAGTGAAGACATAAGTGGCATAGATATTCTATGCAATCCAGAACACTCAAGTTTCATCCACACTTTATTCCTAATAAATTTAATGAAACTGATCAAGTTCAAACTCAGTATCACTCAAATGAGACTAATACTGAAGTTCCCATAACAGAGGACCTCCATACTGAGTTTCCAACTAATGATCTGAACCATTCTATCTATGAAGAAGGTGAAACATCCAACACTTCACAAGAATCCACATCAACTCTGCAAAATGAAGATGAACAGCAACCTGCACTGTCTGATACTGATCAGAATTCCACTCAGTATCAGACAGACAACACACCAAATCAACAAGATATTGTTGATCCTATTTCAAATGCTCCCTTAGGAAACAATTTAAGGGAACACAGAGACCATCCACACTCAAACATTATTGGTCCTATTGAAGAAGGTGTCCAAACAAGAAGAAAATTAGAATTTCCAACCCAAGCAACTGCAAATTTTTGTTTCTTCTCAAGTTTCTTATCTACCATTGAACCAAAGAAAGCTGATGAAGCTTTATTAGATGAAGATTGGGTAGAGGCTATGCAAGAAGAGCTCACAGAGTTTGAGAGAAACAAAGTTTGGAACTTAGTGCCACCTCCTTCTGGCAAAACTATTATTGGTACTAAGTGGGTGTTCAGAAACAAGATGGACAAGGATGGTGTTGTCATCAGAAACAAAGCAAGGTTAGTTGCTCAAGGTTACAGGCAAGAAGAAGGCATTGACTATGATGAAACTTTTGCACCAGTTGCAAGAATTGAAGCTATTAGGTTGTATCTTGCATATGCAGCTTTTAAGAATTTCAAAGTTTATCAGATGGATGTCAAAAGTGCTTTTCTAAATGGAAAACTACAAGAAGAAGTTTATGTTAAACAACCTCCAGGTTTTGTTGATCCCAAATTTCCTAATTATGTTTTCAAGCTTGATAAAGCTCTATATGGGCTCAAACAAGCTCCAAGAGCCTGGTATGACACCCTGTCTGAGTATCTTATTGAAAATAAATTTACAAGAGGTAAAATTGATAAAACATTATTTTCAAAAAGGAAAGGTTCTGACATCTTACTCATTCAGATATATGTAGATGATATTATCTTTGGTTCCACTGACAAGTCAATGTGTGACTGGTTTGCTAAGATAATGTCAACTCAGAATCAGATGAGTATGATGGGAGAACTTACTTACTTTCTTGGTTTACAAGTTGAACAAAAGCCTGATGGCACTTTTATAAATCAAAGTAAGTATGTGCATGACATGTTAAAGAAATACAAATTTGATAATTTATCTTCCATGCACACTCCTATGGGTACTCAGGATAAGATAAGTAAGGATGAAACTGGTAAACCAGTTTGTCAATCCACATACCGAGGTATGATTGGTTCCTTACTTTACTTAACTGCTAGTAGACCTGATATCATGTTTGCCACATGTTTGTGTGCTTGGTATCAGGCTGATCCCAAAGAATCACACATGAAAGCAGTTAAGCGTATCTTTAGATATCTTACAGGTACTCCTAACCTGGGTCTTTGGTATCCCAAAGACTCAAACTTTGACCTTGAAGGGTACAGAGATGCAGATTTTGCATGTTGTAGATTGGACAGAAAGAGCACAAGTGGAGGATGTCAATTCCTAGGTGGAAGACTAGTTGGCTGGTCATCCAAGAAACAAAATTCGGTAGCAACTTCCACAGCAGAAGCAGAATATGTTGCTGCAGGAAGTTGTTGTGCTCAATTATTATGGATGCAGTACCAACTCTTAGACTATGGGTTCAACTTTCATAAGACTCCCATTCATTGTGATAACAAGAGTGCTATTGCTATCACAGAGAACCCAGTCTATCACTCCAAAACCAAGCACATTGATATCAGACACCACTTTATTCGAGATAATGTGGAAAAAGGTAAGGTTGAAGTAGATTATGTACCAACAGATGAACAATTGGCTGATGTGTTTACTAAACCTCTTCCTGAGGAAAGGTTTATATATTTACTAGGGCAATTAGGTATGTTGAATCCTTAATCTTTCTTAAATTTTCTTTAAAACTGAGCGCTCAGTATCACTCCTGTTGATACTGACCACTCAGTATCACTAGTCTGTTATCATCAAAATTTAAATTTTTATTTTTTTTATTAATTTCAAGAGTAAATTAATTGTTTTTATATTTTTAAATTTTTTTTTAAAATTAATTTTTTTGACTCAGTATTGGGGTATTACGGCGCTCAAACCGAGCTTAATCCTTATACTGCTCAAACGGTAACCTTTCTTAATAAGAAAGTTACCGTTGGCAGAGGATAAGGCAGTCAAATCAGCCGTTTTTACTTCCCAATACCTTACTTAGCTTTCAAATCTCCTATATATAACCGTTTACTTTTACTTCAAATTTTTTAACTGTTATTTCTTTCTTTCTTTTTCAATTCTCTCTGCGATTAACGATTTCATTTTCTATTAGCAAGCAAACTTTCTCAAATCAAAATTACAGATGGCGAATTACACTTTTATTGCTCTAGACGTTGAATCGGAAATCCAATTCCGAAATAATGAAGTACCCAGGTTTGCGAGGAACAACATCACAGCAAATTTCACTATTCCTCAAGCCTGGGTAGGCCAAGAATTCACGAACATCGTGACTTTTATGAAGCATTGCCCAATTGCTCGTGCACTGACATTATCTCCTCGAGCAATTTACCCAGAAATGTTATGCGAGTTTTGGTACTCTGCCACACTCGATTCTCCAGATATGATTGCTGGATGGGTAATTAGGGATCAAAGAAGAGCTTTTGTCTCTACTGCAATTATTCGTGAAACACTGAGGCTTCCAGCACAAGCTCAGTATGACCCATTTGTTGATAGATCAGAGGCACGCTCAGTACTGCCATTTTTGGGTCGAAGAGGAACAACAGGAATCATCAAAAGAAACGAATTTGGTCCTATGTGGGGTATTCTCATTACAACAATAATTCGGTGTATGACCCACAAGACGGGAGCTTTGGACCAAATAAACGAATTCGGGATGCAAATAGTACATGCTCTATACTATGGAAGAAATATTGATTATGCTCGGCTAATTTTCAATGAATTAGCTACTCTGGTTCGGGCAAACACAAGGGAATGCAATGTCCCTTTCTGCAGATTTCTATCACTCATCTTTCAACACTCAATGCCCACACACATTTATGATGAATTTCACAGTCCAAGAGTTGATCTTCCTCCTCTTAGTGAGAAGATTTTCTTTTACAGACCAAGAGAAGGAGAGCCTCTTCTAAGTCCTACTATGTGGGCCATTGTTCAAGAACACATTGATGATGCAGAAGACATGTCTGATACTGAGTCAGACAATGATGATGATGATGATGATAATAATGATAACAGTGGTAATGGAGCACAGGCCGGTCCAGACATTGAGATGCAGGATGTTCCACAAGTCCAAGAACCAACTCAACAACATATCTCTCCACCTGCACAAGATCCTGATGCTCCTCATATTGAAACAGCTTCTGATACTGAGTCCTCAGAAGACACACCACTGGTCCTCCAAAGAAGAAGAAGACATCTTTCCCCTGTTATTATGGGAAACTTATCATCTGAGGAGATGCAGCCTGCAAATGTTCCATCATTAACTGCATCTCTTCAAGCCCAAAGCCTAGTTGCAGCCACCGCTGACCTTCCAGGTCCAGAACTAGCTCCAACTGCTCAACCAATTGAGGAACCTCATGTTCCTCTTGATGTGGAGATTCAATATGCACAAACTACACTGGAAGGTGCTCAGCATGACAGAGAGGTCGGTATTGAAGATGTTGCTGCTGCACATCAACAAACACATGATCCTGCACCGACCTCTGCAGATGCTAGAAGGGAATCTGACAGAGTCTCAGGTATGAATTTCTAAAAAGCCCTTAAACTTATATATATATATATATATATATATATATTTCATTCCCAAATAGAGACTAAGTATTGGCCAGTACCAACTCAATACTGACCAAAGTCTCAAACGATCTTTCAAATATATATCCTTTTATGGCCAACATAGCTAGCCCACTGCTGCTATGCAAAATTCATATACTGAGCACACAAAATTGATCATTGTCAGTCTACAGTTGTCTCAACATTTAAAGAGACAATGGTGGTTGATGTCATACTGACACCCACTGGTGCTGCTTGAATAATGTCCAACTTATTTTTGAGTTGGGTAGCATCATTCAAGAAATGATCACAAACCCTTAAGCCACAAAATCCAAATATTTCCCATGGGGTTTAGCCACATTTCTGTTATCACTCTAATACCGACTGATAAACATTGAAAATATCAAGAAGCACATCCCAGGCTTCGAATTCCCAAACCCAAACCTTTTAGTAAATGTGACTTATCCTATACTGAGCTACTTAAATTTTCACACTCACTTTTACTAAAATCTTCTTACACATGCTATGCACAAGTCCACAATATTTCATCATAAACCAGATGAAATACAGACTTCACAAACTCTGTTTATATGATTGTAGAATTAAACAACACCACAACTCTATTTGATAAACCTTTCTTTCTAATCAGTTTTATATTTTTTGTTTCTTTAGCACCATCTGTGCAGGGCATTTAGGCATCTCAGGCTGCAGCAGACCGAGTGACTCTGCAAGCAATCATGCAGCACATTCTGGACATCCAACAAACTCAAAATATAATCCTAGCCAGCATGGACAAGATGAGTGGTGATATTGACTCAATAAAACAGTCAGTCTCACTACTTCAACAACTACAGCAGCCTCCACAAACTCCACCATGTTCACATGGTGATCACAATGAAGAAGGAGAAGGAGAAGGAGGTGCTGGTGATACTGATGCTGCAACTGAGCCCATGCCCTCCCCTACTCTTGAACAACCTGAGGGGGACATGGATGGTGATACTGATCCTCTTCCCTCCTCATCAAATGATAACAAAAGGGGGGAGAAGAGACAAAGAGATACTGAGGTTGATCAAACTGAGCCATCTGCTCAGGGGGAGAAAAGAAGAAGATTGAATGAAGATCAACCTCCACAACAACAACATCAGCAAAGCCCTCATACTGAGCCAATTCGGATTCAGTATGAGAGAAGAAGACAAAGAACTAGGTCAGCATTACAAGTTCAAGACCCACTTGAGCCATCTGCTCAGGGGGAGACTCATACTGACCAACCACAGCAAACTTATTCTGAGCCACCTGCTCTTGAAGAGAATAATTTGCAAATTGTGGTCTATAGGCCGTTCATCTGGCCTATTGCTGATGATGAAGATGAAGAACCAGATTTAGTAAACTATGCACTAAATCTGGTAGAACAAGAAAGTTCTTCATCATCATCCTCGGATGATGAAGAACCAGAAAATCTGGTAATTAGAAGAAGGAGCTCCTTATCAAGAAGACCTATCAATGCTGTCCTCACTTCTTCTGAATCAAGTGAGGAATCTGCTCCTTTGGTAACAAGACAAAGAAGACCTGTTCATACAAGGGACAGTGATACCGAGCAGGTTCCAAGACTGACTCCTCAACAACTCTGGGCAGAACAAGAAAGATTTTTATATGAGCAAGAGTTGGGAGTCAAAACTGAACCAGAATCTGACCCAGATACTGATACTCCTAGTCCTTCACATAGAATCTCAAGAAAGGGTCCAGACCATATTCAACATTATTGGAATATGGTTGCTGCTAGGACTCAGTATAAGGAAGAAAGGAAGGAGTTCTTGAGGACCAAAACATTTCCAAATGTAAGGGGGATACATTGGTTAAATCTGGATGTCAATAAAGTAAAAGTGAAGCTCAAAGAAGGAAGAATTACTATCACTTGTACTGGCTTAACCAGTCCCCCCATGAAGATATTTATTCATGATATTCAAAGAATTGGTCTTCAAGACTGGGTGAAGATCACAAGACTGATCAAAGAGCTTCCAAAGAAATCAACTTATGATCAAATAGTCTTGGATGAGATCTGTGCAGTAGCTGCAGTATGTTATGAGAAGGATTTACTTCATGAAATAGAGTACAGAACACTCAGTGTTATGACTGAGGCTTACTCAAACAACAGACCAGAATGCCTTCATATATACAAGTATCTTAGAAAGTATCCTCTTCCTCCTAACCTTGTCTTTCAGGATCAAAAGAGTGTCATATATCCAACTTCTGGATATATGTATACTGACTCAGAGGATAGAGAGTGCTTCATTTCTGAAGAAGATCTACCAAGAGCTCAAATCAGTCACCTTGTTGGACTGAAATGGATGATCACCAAGAAAGAAGACTCTTGGTTCAGAAAGAAGATTGTTGCAGTTCTGAATAGTAGAAGGGATGAACTCAAAAGCAGAGAAGAGTTTGTCCACATTAAACAAGAAGTCTTCTATGAGAATGAAGCCATCAACAGCAAATGAAGAAGAAGATATTGCTACCTATGTTGTTGTATTTTTTGTTTATCTCTTTGTAATTGTTTTGTTATCATTAGATAGGGGGAGATTGTTAAGGCAAAAAGCCTTGCCCCTTTGGATCTTAAGATAACAAAACAACCTAGACTAGCTTTGACTTATATGTAGAATAATATAGCTAAGTTTAGGTCTGATACTGAGTGATCAGTATTGGAACTCAGTATCAGTACTCAGTATCAGATAGTGATACTGAGTACAAGGACTGAGTAGAAGGACTGAGTGATACTCAGTATATTAACGGACTAAGATCAAATCCCTTGATCTTAGTCATTTTCCTTACTTAGTCCTTCGGTTACTCCTTTGCTCATCATGTAAGATCTCTATAACTTTATAAATAGAGATCATCTTGCAAAGGAGTACTCACCAATTCACTTTACACTTTCATATCTTTGTAATTGATTAGTGGTCTTGTTATTCCGCAACAAGCCACACTTAGTGGATTTATACATTTGACTCATATCTTGTTCTTATACAATATTTGTCTTAGTGCTATAATTAACCAATCAATTAACCAACTAAACCAGGGTGTTGTGACCTAACAAAAAATAAAAAAAAAAGTAAAACCCTAGGGTTTTATTTCCGATCGGAATTTTTTAAGAACCAACAATTGATGATATTTGCCACTTTTCACAAAAACTAGCTAATTATATGATTAATATAATGACTCTTGATACCACTAATGGTGATTTTTGGTTATTACAAGTAACAAAACGCGGCGGAAAATAGTTTATCACCATAAATGGATCTTGATATCAATCATACAATTAAACTAGTGATAAATACAAAGAGTTAAGATGAATAATTCATACCCTTGAAGCCTTTGTATATTATGAATCGGAGATGATGGTGACGGATGGAAACCAAGAACTCGAATGGGGAATTCCTCCAAAGCTAGTCCACACTACACTTGATCAAGAACACCCTTGAAGATGCTAGTCCAATGTAAGCTTGAAAGAGGCAAAAACCAAGAACCCTAGATGGGTGCTGTTTCGGCCGAGAGAGAGAGAAGCAAGGGAGGGAGGAATTAGGGTTAATTACTTGCTCCCTATTCTAAGCATATATATCCCATAATTACAAGTTAGGGGATATCACACTTAGCCCCTTGCTCTTTTATTCTTTCAATTAGTCCCACTAGTTAATATAAGTCTTAACAATTAAACTTAATGAATTAGTGAGTAACTTACAATATTATATATATAATATAATTACCCTAATTATATTATACATAACAAGGTGTTTAGTGTATAAGTGTGTGACCCTTTAGGCTCACAAACAACTAGCCATATAACTATATGTTATACGCGTGAAGCATATGCCAACAATTGCATCATCAGTAGTATCTTTTGCCTTCAGTATCAACTCCTTAGCAGCATTAAGTCGTTGATCAGTACTAACTCTGTTCATCAGTAATAACATCTAAATCAGTAATAACTCTGATTAATCCCAACATGTGCTATATGTCATGAATTGCTATTGCTTTGAAATGAGCTTGTAATTCGTTGATGTGCTATGTGTTAATTATTTTACTCGTATTCTGAATTGAGATAAGGATACTGAGTAATCGAGCTAAGTACCATATCATTATGTGAATGATCCGTGTACTTGAGTTTTGATTATAAGTTGTTATACACTTGGGTTGTGCTATGTGGTTATATATCTATGAGATGATAAACTTGAGCTTGAGCTATTAGTTTTATATGTGTACATGTTGTACCGGGTCAACACGTTAATAAACCTAACTAATTATATTTGAGATTCATGAGGTTAGCCAACTCTTCCTAGAGTAAGCCAAGTACAATTAAAGACTGTCAGCGTGGTACTGCGGGACACTGGTGGGTGTTGGAAGGGGGTGCTGCAGCAAGGCGCTGGTGTGCGTTGGGATCGCCAAGGCATTGGCGAACCAAGTGAAATTTAATAAAAGTCCTAATAATCGAGAATTGAGTAGAGTCTTTAGGGATCACTTATGTGGTGTGGATTGTTTGTATGTGTATGTTTATTGTGTTGATTATTCACTGAGCGGTAGCTGACCCCAAACACTCCCTCTCATTTTGCAGGTACTAGCAAGGGCAAAGAGAAGGTCAATGGTTGATGAGCGGCGTTTCAATTTTTATATTTTTGGATTTGGATTAAAACGTTTATTTCGAGTCACACATGTTTTGTTTTAAAACCTTTAATTATTCCGTATTTAAACCACGAGTCGGTTTTGTATTTTTATTTATGAGTTGAGACCTTTTAGTTACTTGTACTTTTGGGTAAAAATGATTTATTTTATTTTTTAAAAATATTGAAATTTCCCAGATTTTTGGGATGTTACAAATTGTTGATGACACAATAAGGTGAGTTGTAAAACTATTATCCATGTATATAAAGAACCAGGATTTAGGTCACCATAATTAATGTTATGGAAAAAAATTTTGGGTTACATGGATATTCATATTTAAAATTTCAGATCTCTAGCGATTACTGGGTAAATCATGAAAGCAGTTAATTATGGTGCGTAAAGCACCATTAATTTTGAATCATGAAAGCAGTTAATTATGGTGCGTAAAGCACCATTAATTTTGATCATAATCGGTTTTTCAGGGATTGTGATAAAAACCGAATCCTTTCATTTATGTATTCTGTTTTGATTATATTTCATATTCCATGAGAATAATTCTCAATTAAGTTATTAAAAATTAAAAAAATTTATATGAAAAACGTAAACATTAATTATGTAACAAAAATATGCGGAATTTTTTAGGTTATTTATATATTACCTTGAATTTGACATGTTACAAAACCCAGATTGACCTGCAAGCAAATTATATGCCTAAAATTCAATAAACTATAGGTGTTATATAAAACAATAAATAGAAATCAATTGATTAATCATGTATTTAGTGATACATCACCATTCTTCTGTGTTCCCGGTATCAAAAATAGCATCTGCAAGAACTTTATAAACAATCGGATTCGTTATAATAGCAAATGTGTATGTAAAATACCAAAAGCAAAAGAGGCCGGCCTAATTGTTTTTAAATATACCCACAAAAGCTTAATATATCAGGGGACACAAGCTAATTGCTATTATAAGGAATATCCGGGCCATCTTATTTGGTAAATTAAAGTGTAAATCTTACTTTGTTGAATACACAATTCATCAAACTGTTGGTGTGCACAAACAATCTTGAAGTCACGTTGGCCAAAAATTTTAAACTTGTTTAATTCAAAAAATCTTGAAGTCGGGAGTTCTTGCAAAAGTAAAAAATTCTGAAATATGCAATAATGAGTAGGTCTTAGGCTAATAAAGGTTGAATAGGGTAACTAAAAAAGGGATTAAAATGATGAAAAATTGGATAACACTGTACACAAATCTGAGCATAAAAGCTTAAACAAATTTTATCCGCTAAAACAAATAATTTTCCGAAATTTGTTTGAAAAGTGCATTAAAAGAAATGTCAGATAACATGAACTTTATTAATGGCTAATGAAATAATTTTTATGATGATTTGCTTCAGGACAAGTAAACTTTAAGTGTGGGGATTTTGATATTGTCTCATTTATACATATTATTATTTGACAATATCTAGCGTTTCTATTCTTAAGTTGATCATATTTTACATATTAACTTCACTAATCATATGTTTGTTGTTTGTAGGCTGGACCAAGAGCATAAAGTAGAAAATTGCTTTAAAATAAGGCATTTGTGAGACAATTTAGTTGGGTACAGTTTCAAAACAAGGCACATAAAATAATGATTGGCCGGAGCATAAAAGCAACTAATATGATCAAATTAAACAAAGAAGATCAAAATGTTTAAAGTGAAGGAGTCAGAGCACAACAACTTATATTAGTTTGAATAAAATAGTCCTTGATAAAGAACAACCACAACCACAAATAATAAAGGATGACCATAATGCATTAATTGAAAATTCTTGGATGGCACGATGGTTGAAGCTGGTCACGAATGGGGTAGAATTTAAAAGGGGCTACAAATTAAATAAAGATGAAATCGGTCGAGAATTTGGAGATCACGATACACGGCCCAAATGATTATAATTAAAAGATACGGCCCAATATTTATAAGCATAAACCACCGGCCCATGATCTGAACTTAAAAAGAGAAACCACATTCACAAAGAGAGGGCAATTCACGTGGAGGTTTTTGGGGTAGTTTTTGTGTACGCACGGAGAGGAGAAAAAAAAAGCAGCGCATAGAAGGGGACGAACAACAAGACAGCCGTAAGGCTGTCAAATTGGAAAACCTAGACGAGCAGGGACGTACGACAGCATCCAACAATTATTTGGTTTAATTCTTTATTCTTATTAACAATGTTTTTAACCTTTTATCATTGTTTGATGTTTGGTTCGTCTAGCATGTCTATGTGCTAGTCGTTTTTGTGTTCACTATGTATTGGAGAATTCTAAGTTTAAGTTTGGTTGAATTTTAGGATTTTGATTTTAGTGTTTGAGCAATTGTTGGTCAATGAATTAATCTTTCGGTTTATACTTTTGATCTTTGGCGTTTAATTTGTTTATCGGTGATTAGTTTAACTATTGAGAACATTTGAACTAGTTTTTAATATCCTCGTCTTTTCACTCAAGTGACTTAGATGGCGATTAACTAGGAATATGGATTGAAATTAGATTCCAATAAGTTAAGATAAATAGGACTCTAACTGTAGTAACGGAAGTTCTAGGTTAGAGGGTTTAGGTAATCCAACCCTATTAAGATCAACAACCCGAGGTGTGACTAGATTACAACTTTTGAGAGAAGGAATTCCTATTTGTTGTGTTTAGTTTATTAAACGGGATTATGAGGAATCTAGTACCGTGTCCTCTAGAACATTAGAAGTAATCGGGGATCAATAACCAGACATATACCTAGATGAAGTCATGCATAGTGAATACCTCTTTTAAATCTTGAAAACAGTTTACTAAATTGTTTGTCAACACTACTTTCAAAGCTAAATTAGTTTATTAAATAATTTTCAATCAATTTAATGAAAACCTATTTTAAATTATCTGTCCAAATTAATTTACTTAGTTCTATTTTACGAATCAGCTTAACTGTTCTCTGAGGAAACGATACCTGTTTTACTTACCTTCGCTATACTATCCGCGATTAGGTCATACTTGCCTAATAGTGTGGTAGTCTAGATTAGGTGTAAATTAGAATATACTTTTTATAACTAGATTTAGCACATCACAAAGCACAAGGAAGCTCGGGTTCCGATTAGACTCAAAGGTAGCTTCAGCAGAAACTAAACAACACTCAACACTCTCACGGGAACAGCCATAACTCCCAAACCGCTCATTAGATATTATTCAAATTTTTACAGTAGCTAAATGACTCAGAGGGCTACAATTCTTCAGAAGACATCGGAACTCAAATCCGAACAAAAGGGGCTTAAAACGGACACACAAGACAAAATAGCTGAACCGGAAACTATTCTGTGATGGATTACAAAAGCGGCGATATCTTTTAAATGACAAATCAGATTAACCAGCCGTCAGCGGAAACGGAAAGAGGACTCATAAAACTAGAGACCATCTCAGGCCAAAATTCCAAAAAAATAACTTAAGTGTGACAAAAACAGATCCAAACATGACCATTAGAATCTGCCCAAAATTCAGCATATTGTTTTAAAACCCGTTTTGAAACCCGACACCAACCCGAATAATTACATATTATAAGATCACTCATCAAACCGAGACCCTATAGGGGTACGCTTATTCCGACTCGGTCACAAAATCCTAACACAATTTCCTCGCCCGGAACGGGGTCCTCGATCAAAAACATATTACAAAACCGAAATGAAAATCAGCACAGTGACATCTTACGGAAATGACCATAACCCACCGACCATAATTCGGATTAACGAGCAGTCAGTGTCCATGGTTTCCTTACTCGACGAACTACAAATGTCCAGAAGACACGAAGCTTAGAATCAGTCCCGTAAGTGTTCGAAATAATCGCAGAATACAGAAAACAGAATCAGGCGAACAGCAACGCGACAGCTTACGGATATGACCATAACTCACCGACCATAATTCGGGATTAGGGGACGTTTGGCGGCCTAGGTTCACTGACTCGATGAACTACAAATGTCTAGAGAACACCGAGCCCGGAATCAGTCCCGGAGAGGGTCCAAAAGCAACCACAACCCAACGAAATAAACATGCCAGAATCCAATACAACAACAATATAACAACCGACTCAAAATCCAAACACCGCCAACCGAATGTCTATCCCGACATCCAGAAATTACGGGTTCAAGGATTCTTCGAGCTTGGCTCGGTTCAAACAATACTAAAGAACTAATGAAAAGGGATATAAAGGCATACCCTACGAATCAAAACGTGACGAAACACGAACACCCGAAAGCCCTAACCACACCACCGGCGATTAAAACCTTGGCTGCCTTTAAGCCTCGCCAACCCAACACCACCATACACAGTTGATCAGAAGTAAATAAACATTGCGTCCCCCTCCATGACATCTTTCGTCCGAAATAGATTTCTTTCCCACTGATGACATCAATCTTGATGACGTCAATACGTGATTTAAAACTCTTTCCCACTAAACCAAATCCCACAGCCATCTACAATTTAGATAAGCCATCCACCAATTAGCCTTCCCTACTCACTTGATTACGTACGAACAAAAGGGAAGCTCTCTGGCTTCATTGTCTTGGACGAAGAAGAAAAAGGAAAGGGGTTTTAAGGTTACACAATTTAATTAACAAGACCGCTACTCGAAAAGCCCAGGGCCTTGGCCCTTGGCGGGCCCCTCAACTCGATCTCAATCTTTTTCTCTTGGCCCGACTCAAACGAATACAACTCGACTCTTACGGTTGACTAAGCGGTCTAAACCCGAGACGAACTATTTAATAATCCTTATCCTTAATATTATATGAACATTTATAAAATAATAAAGTGCCCAATTAATTAAAACTTCTAAATATATGAACCGTCTGATATTTAATGACATAAACTGGGACGCGCCTACAGTCGTAAATAATTATAAAATCTCATGTTCATTGAAAACGAACCAACTAACTTCTTTATATTTAATTTTAATAATGATTTCGTTTAAAACTAAATATGACAATTAAAATAGTATTATTCAATTACTACAAATTTCAGGGCGTTACAATTTAGTTGCTTCATCAACTCAATGTTGATTTCCAGGTTTGTGAAAATCAAACTCTTGGAGTATTTGTACTGCACTTTCTTGGTTGTTTATTTATTCTTTTTATTTCAAGATCTGTAATCATACCATACTACGGTTTTATTTCAAGATTATAAACTAGAGTTGACCAAAGGGCCTTTGGGCTAGCAGTATGGCGTTTTCCCCACAATCTTGAGGTTGGGGGATCAAGTCCCATCATGGAGATAGGTGGCAATTCAGGTTGTACTCGGGTTGATAAGTTCGGGTTCGCGGGTTCACGGTAGTTCAACCTGAAACCGACATCTTTATGTTTATCTATAATAAAAGAAAGCGTGACATGTCATCTAAATCACCTTAAAGCCACATCATAATTCAAAGCCACGTGTACTCTGCTGCCAACTCATCATAAGTCCACATCATCGTTCCAATTGATTGCCCCATATTCTTATTGAGTAACCCTAATCGCAACCTCTTTCCTTTCCTCTTTTGCAACTGTTGCTGGAAAGCGTTGCTTCCTATGGTGAAACTCATCTATTACGGATATCATCATACATATAGATCTGTTCAAAAGGGGTTTTCAAAACATATAGTTGGCTTACGATTGTGTTCATTCGCCAATCGACCCAATCCCAGTCGCCGTTAACAATTTCTCGAGCCTCTGATTCAATGATTCGTAAAAGGTTCTCGTCTCGCTACTACCTTTATGCACAGTCTTGATTGTGTATTTTTTTTTAATTTCAAGATCTGTAATCATAACATGCTATTGTATTTCAAAATCTGTATTTTTATTGTAGTGTTGATTGTGGGTTTAAAAGTTTAATTTATGAGTTCAGATTTGCATGAATGTGTTAAAATTCCTTTATACGGGCAATGACAATGTTTGATTTGGAACTGGTTAGAATTATGGTTCGTTTGACAATCTTAGAAGTGAAAGGTTAGAATTGCTACTGGTTGTTGGTTTTGATCGATTTTCAGACTTAGGGTTTATCGTAGGGTTTAGCAGATCGAGGTTTGGATAATGCCCGATTAATCGATCTCAGTTATTTATAGTTTTTGAAATTATCCTGCAAAAAGTCAGAAATATCCTTCGAATCATAGCATAACGGCTATTTTCATGGGGGTTAGAGTGGTACACACATCGAATTTCAGCGGAAACTACTGATCAGTAGTAACTAAGTATCAGTAGTTTTAAACATAAGTATTAACTGTTGTTTTATATTTAACCAAATTTTCAGTACCACAGATCAGTAGTTAAGTATGAATATGTTCAGTACTAATGAATAACCAGTTGAACAACAAACAAAATTTTAAAGAAAATAATTTACAAAAACTTTACATATGAGGTAATTATGAAACTAATTTATTAAAATCATTCCAATACTACTAACCAAGAAGGTAAATCTTCCTACATCAAATGCTTTTGTAAAGAGATCTGCTAATTGATTATGAGTATGAATTTTGACCACTTTAATTAATTTCTTTTCATTGCAATCTCTTATGAAATGCAATCTGATTTCAATATGTTTAGTTTTTGATTGTTTTACTGGATTATTCGCAATACTAATGGCACTTTGATTATCAATATAAATAGAAGTTTTAAGAATAGAAATACCAAAGTCCATTAACTGATTCTGAATCCATAGCACTTGAGCACAACATGCAGATGCAGCTACATACTCTGCTTCAGCAGTGGAAGTTGACACATTTGTTTGATTTTTGCATTTCCATGACACCAATCTTGATCCAATGAATTGACATCCACCAGTGGTTGACTTTCTATCTTGATATTCACCTCCATAGTCACTATCAGTGTAGGCTATAAGTTCAAATGGTGAATCATGTGGATACCATAGACCAAGTGATGGTTTTCCTTTCAAGTATCTTAAAATCCTCTTTACTGCTTGCAGGTGAAGTTCCTTTGGTCTTGCTTGATACCCTGCACAAACAGAAACACTATACATAATATCATGTCTAGATGCAGTTAAATACATTAAAGACCCTATCATTGATCTATACAAGTGTTCATCTACATCCTCCCCCTCAATGTCAGGATGTAGGTGTTTATGTGTTTCCATGGGAGTACTTGCACTTTTGCAGTCTTTCGTTGCAAATTTATCCAAGATGTCCTTGACATATTTTGATTGATTAATCAAAATTCCATCTGATCTTTGGTTGATTTGGAGTCCAAGGAAGAAGTTCATTGGATCCATTGAGCTCATCATGAATTTAACTTGCATTAATTCTTCAAATTCTTTACACAGTTGATCATTTGTTGATCCAAAGATAATATCATCTACATATATTTGAACAAGTAGAATATCATCCTTGACTTTTTTTTGTAAACAATGCTTTGTCAATTGCATCTTTTTGAAGTTGTTTTTCAATAGATATGATGACAATGTATCATACCAAGCTCTTGGTGCCTGAAAAGGCCATATAGAGCTTTGTTTAATTTGTAGACATATTCACTATGGCTAGGATCTTCAAATCCTTGAAGTTGACACACATACACTTCTTCTTCTATTTTCCCATATAGGAATGCACTCTTTACATCCGTTTGATAGACTTTGAACTTCTTGAATGATGCATATGCTAGGAATATTCTAATGGCTTCAATTCTTGCTACAGGAGCATATACTTCATCATAGTCTATTCTTTCTTCTTTAGTGTATCCTTGGGCTACAAGTCTTGCTTTATTTTTTATCACTATCCCTCTTTTATCTCTCTTGTTTTTAAAGATCCATCTGGTTCCAATGGCTCTTTTTCCTTTTGGAAGAGGTACAAGTGTCCAAAAAGCTTGTAATGTGAATTGAAGAAGTTTTTCTTGCATTGCTTCAATAATTGTTCTATTTCTTCTTTCTGCTATACCATTTTGTTGAGGAGTTCTTGGAGAGCTGTACTGTCTGTCAATACCTTTAAGATCACAAAAAGTCATTAGATTTTCATTTTTAAATTCAGTGTCATTATCACATCTAATAGCTTTGACTTTGAGATCTCTTGTATTTTCCAGCTTGATTACTAGGTTTTTTTATTATTTCACTTGTTTCATCTTTAGTCGTGAGAAAAAAAAATACCCAAGTAAATCTGGAAAAATCATCACTATTAACTAAACAATATTGCTTCTTTCCTATACTCATCACAGTAGTAGGCCCAGATAAATCCATGTGAAGTAGCTGCAATGGGTTAGAAACAGAATTGATTGATTTGGATTTATGAAAAGTCTTGTGTTGCTTACCTTTTAGGCATACAACACAATGATGATCACACATGAATTGTTTTTGTGGTAAACCAATTACTAAGTTCTTTTTGACCAAATTATTCATGTTTTTAAAGTTTGTGTGACACATCCTTATGTGCCAAAGTTATGATTCATTTGTGTTTGCCTTGGATATAAAACAATTGCCTCATTTGAAGAAATGATTTCTTCCCCTATATCCAAGCAATACACATTATTTCTCCTAGGAGTTCTTAAAACAACATAGTTTTCATCAAAAATAAAGTCAGGAGAAAGAATGATGCACTCTGTATCTGAGAAGAGAATTGTATTCTTCTTTTCACATACTTGTGAGACACTAACCAGATTGTATTTAAGTTCAGCAACATAGAATACATTATCAAATGTAATCTTACCATTTGAAACAATACCTTTAACAGTAATTCGACCTCCTCTTGGATTTTCTCTAAAAGCAACATAACCACCATCATATGATTCAAAGTTTCTGAGAATTTGTAAGTTCCCAGTCATGTGCCTAGAGAATCCACTATCAATATGCCATGTGTTCGTTTGGATGTCCTGCACAATAGAGACTTAATTAATTTTTCTTGGGAACCCAAGCTTGTTTTGTCTTGGGTTCATCCTTTTGATAAAAGAATTTTCTAAACTTTGATGCAAATTTGTCATTTAGGGTTTGGTTGATACTGCTTTTAGGTTTTACTATTGATTTAGGTTTGTTTGACCATTTTTATTGCTTTGTTTTGGTTACTACTGATGGAGCAGTGGTAACTTTGTTAAAGTGTTTTCTTGAATGAGCAGTAGCATATGTGTAAATGCATCTTACTGCATTGTATCTTGGATATTGATAAGTAGTATGCCTTTGATTGTTTCTACTGATGCCAGTATTAACTGGGTATCATGAATAGTTTCCATGTTTTCTGTAGTTTTCAAGGTTTTGACATGTTTTTGGATCACCATGTCTGGTATTTTGAACAAATCTTTGAGTAGTTCTTCCAAATTTTGGAATATCAACTTGTGGAGGTTTAAAGTTTTGTTTTATTTTTTATTCGTTTTTGTTTTAGTTCTTTTAAATTCAATTTGTTTTCTTTAAACTCCTTAAATTCTTTGCAATTTATTGGATTGAAATGACAATCCTTGGCTAGATGATTAAATTTGTTGCAAATTACACATTTAAGTTTGGTTGATTTTAAGGATTCTGGTTTTCTTTGTTCTTTTAATTGATTCAAGTTTCTCTGATTTCCCCTTTTTAGAATCGTTGGAATATTTTCTGCATTGTATTTAGGAGATTCTAGGCTTTGTGTGCTGTGAAAACTTGTATCACTTGTTTTAATAGAATTTTCTTCATCAGAACATTCCTCACTTGATTCAGTTTGACTTTCTACTTTTAATTCATCTAGAATTCTTTCAGAACTAGCTTTTAATGGAGGAATAAAATTTGTTGGAGGAGGAACTGCATGATATCGTACTCCATGAATCACTTTTTCTAAAGATTGATTTTTTGTTAATTCATCAATTATTTTAAAACTTCTTTCAAATTTCTTAATAGTTAATTTATTTTGTTCTAACTCTAATTGACATTCTTCCAGTTTAGTTAAAGCTTCTTTTAGTTGTTAGGTCACAACAACCCTGGTTTGTTAGTTAATTGATTAGAATGATTATACAAAAGACAATTAAAGTGTAAAACACAGTATTAGAGTCGGTGTACAAATCCACTAAGTGTGGTATGCTGCGGAAAAGCAAAACCACTGATCAATTACAAGATATGAAAGTGTAGAGTGAATTGGTGAGTACTCCTTTGCAAGATGATCTCTATTTATAATGTTATAGAGATCTTACATAATGAGCAAAGGAGTAACCGAAGGACTAAGCAAGGAAAATGACTAAGATCAAGGGATTTGATCTTAGTCCGTTACTATACTGAGTATCACTCAGTCCTTCTACTCAGTCCTTGTACTCAGTATCACTATCTGATACTGAGTACTGATACTGAGTTCCAATACTGATCACTCAGTATCAGACCTAAACTTAGCTATATTATTCTAAATATAAATCAAAGCTAGTCTAGGTTGTTTTGTTATCTTAAGATCTAAAGGGGCAAGGCTTTTTGCCTTAACAATCTCCCCCTATCTAATGATAACAAAACAATTACAAAGAGATAAACAAAAATTACAACAGCATAGGTAACAATATCTTCTTCTTCATTTGCTGTTGATGGCTTCATTCTCATAGAAGACTTCTTGTTTGATGTGGACAAACTCTTCTCTGCTTTTGAGTTCATCCCTTCTGCTATTCAGTACTGCAACAATCTTCTTTCTGAACCAAGAGTCTTCTTTCTTGGTGATCATCCATTTCAGTCCAACAAGGTGACTGATTTGAGCTCTTGGAAGATCTTCATCAGAAATGAAGCATTCTCTATCCTCTGAGTCAGTATACATATATCCAGAAGTTGGATATATGACACTCTTTTGATCCTGAAAGACAAGGTTAGGAGGAAGAGGATACTTTCTAAGATACTTGTATGTATGAAGGCACTCTGGTCTGTTGTTTGAGTAAGCCTCAGTCATCACACTGAGTGTTCTGTACTCTATTTCATGAAGTAAGTCCTTCTCATAACATACTGCAGCTACTGCACAGATCTCATCCAAGACTATTTGATCATAGGTTGATTTCTTTGGAAGCTCTTTGATCAGTCTTGTGATCTTCACCCAGTCTTGAAGACCAATTCTTTGAATATCATGAATAAATATCTTCATGGGGGGACTGGTTAAGCCAGTACAAGTGATAGTAATTCTTCCTTCTTTGAGCTTCACTTTTACTTTATTGACATCCAGATTTAACCAATGTATCCCCCTTACATTTTGAAATGTTTTGGTCCTCAAGAACTCCTTTCTTTGTTCCTTATACTGAGTCCTAGCAGCAACCATATTCCAATAATGTTGAATATGGTCTGGACCCTTTCTTGAGATTCTATGTGAAGGACCAGGAGTATCAGTATCTGGGTCAGATTCTGGTTCAGTTTTGACTCCCAACTCTTGCTCATATAAAAATCTTTCTTGTTCTGCCCAGAGTTGTTGATGAGTCAGTCTTGGAGCCTGCTCGGTATCACTGTCCCTTGTAAGAACAGGTCTTCTTTGTCTTGTTACCAGAGGAGCAGATTCCTCACTTGATTCAGAAGAAGTGAGAACAGCATTGATAGGTCTTCTTGATAAGGAACTCCTTCTTCTAATTACCAGATTTTCTGGTTCTTCATCATCCGAGGATGATGATGAAGAACTTTCTTGTTCTACCAGATTTAGTGCATAGTTTACTAAATCTGGTTCTTCATCTTCATCATCAGCAATAGGCCAGATGAAAGGCCTATAGACCACAATTTGTAAATTATTCTCTTCAAGAGCATGTGGCTCAGAATAAGTTTGCTGTGGTTGGTCAGTATGAGTCTCCCCCTGAGCAGATGGCTCAAGTGGGTCTTGAACTTGTAATGCTGACCTTGTTCTTTGTCTTCTTCTCTCATACTGAATGCGAAATGGCTCAGTATGAGGGCTTTGCTGATGTTGTTGTTGTGGAGGTTGATCTTCATTCAATCTTCTTCTTTTCTCCCCCTGAGCAGAAGGCTCAGTTTGATCAACCTCAGTATCTCTTTGTCTCTTCTCCCCCCTTTTGTTATCATTTGATGAGGAGGGAAGAGGATCAGTATCACCACCCATGTCCCCTTCAGGTTGTTCAAGAGTAGGGGAGGGCATGGGCTCAGTTGCAGCATCAGTATCACCAGCACTTCCTTCTCCTTCTCCTTCTTCATTGTGGTCACCATGTGAACCTGGTGGAGTTTGTGGAGTCTGCTGTGGTTGTTGAAGGAGTGATACTGATTGTTTTATTAAGTCAATATCACCACTCATCTTGTCCATTCTGGCTAGTATTACATTTTGAGTTTGTTGGATGGCCAGAATGTGCTGCATGATTGCTTGCAGAGTCACTTGGTCTGCTGCAGCCTGAGATGCCTGAATGCCCTGCACAGATGGTGCTAAAGAAACAAAAATATAAAACTGGTTAGAAAGAAAGGTTTATCAAATAGAGTTGTGGTGTTGTTTAATTCTACAATCATATAAACAGAGTTTGTGAAGTCTGTATTTCATCTGGTATAGGATGAAATATTGTGGACTTGTGCATAGCATGTGTAAGAAGATTTTAGTAAAGGTGAGTGTGAAAATTGAAGTAGCTCAGTATAGGATAAGTCACATTTACTAAAAGGTTTGGGTGTGGGAATTCGAAGCCTGGGATGTGCTTCTTGTTATTTTCAATGTTTATCACTCGGTATGAGAGTGATAACAGAAATGTGGCTAAACCCCATGGGATATTTTTGGATTTTGTGGCTTAAGGGTTTGGGATCATTTCTTGAATGATGCTACCCAACTCAAAAATAAGTTGGACATTATTCAAGCAGCACCAGTGGGTGTCAGTATGACATCAACCACCATTGTCTCTTTAAATGTTGAGACAACTGTAGACTGACAATGATCAATTTAGTGTGCTCAGTATATGAATTTTGCATAGCAGCAGTGGGCTAGCTATGTTGGCCATAAAGGGATATATATTTGAAAGATCGTTTGAGACTTTGGTCAGTATTGAGTTGGTACTGGCCAATACTTAGTCTCTATTTGGGAATGAAATATATATATATATATAAGTTTAAGGGCTTTTTAGAAATTCATACCTGAGACTCTGTCAGATTCTCTTCTAGCATCTGCAGAGGTCGGTGTAGGATCATGTGTTTGTTGATGTGCAGCACCAACATCTTCAATACCGACCTCTATGTTATGCTGAGCACCTTCCATTGTAGTTTGTGCATATTGAATCTCCACATCAAGAGGAACACGAGGTTCCTCAATTGGTTGAGCAGATGGAGGTAGTTCTGGACTTGGAAGGTCAGCGGTGGCTGCAACTAGGCTTTGGGCTTGAAGAGAGGCAGTTAATGATGGAACATTTGCAGGCTGCACCTCCTCAGATGACAAGTTTCCCATAATGATAGGAGAGAGATTCCTTCTTCGTCTATGAAGAACAAATGGTGTGTCTTCTGAGGACTCAGTTTCAAGAACGGTTTCAATATGAGGAGCAGCAAGATCTTGATTAGAATGATTATACAAAAGACAATTAAAGTGTAAAACACAGTATTAGAGTCGGTGTACAAATCCACTAAGTGTGGTATGCTGCGGAAAAGCAAAACCACTGATCAATTACAAGATATGAAAGTGTAGAGTGAATTGGTGAGTACTCCTTTGCAAGATGATCTCTATTTATAATGTTATAGAGATCTTACATAATGAGCAAAGGAGTAACCGAAGGACTAAGGAAGGAAAATGACTAAGATCAAGGGATTTGATCTTAGTCCGTTACTATACTGAGTATCACTCAGTCCTTCTACTCAGTCCTTGTACTCAGTATCACTATCTGATACTGAGTACTGATACTGAGTTCCAATACTGATCACTCAGTATCAGACCTAAACTTAGCTATATTATTCTACATATAAATCAAAGCTAGTCTAGGTTGTTTTGTTATCTTAAGATCTAAAGGGGCAAGGCTTTTTGCCTTAACATTAGTTTTAGTACATCATTTTCTTTATCATAAACAGCTTGTAGTAATTCTTCTTTACATTTTTGATCTGTTATTTGATAAATTTTAATTTGATTTTCTAAGTCAGCTATAACACCATTAAATTCTATTCTTATTTTTCTATTTTTAATTAAATCATCATTTATTTCTTTGGTTTTTTTTCAAGAGTATTGAATAGTTTAATGCATTCTGGTGAGCACAGTTTAGGGGTTACCTCAGATTTAGGATCAGTAAAGGACTTTGGTATTTCTATTCTTAAAAATCCTATTTATATTGATAATCAAAGTGCCATTAGTATTGTGAATAATCCAGTAAAACATTAAAAAACTAAACATATTGAACACATAATTATCACAAAAAGCTTCAATGTATATTGATTGATCGAATACCAATACACACGTATGTTTACAATTCATAAGGAACTATATATAATAGTCCTTGAAGCCTAACATTTACCCTAGTTATTCTAGGATACGATTACAATTAAAATACAAAAGATATGATATTCTAAACTAACTTCCTAAGATCTTGGACTCGATATTTTCTTCAAATAAGCTTCATCAGTATCAATTTGATCGAGCGGTAGTAAATATGATCATCAGTAGTAATAAACAAGATCAGTAGGAACTGCTAATGGTGATTTTCGGTAATTACAAGTAACAAAACGCATCGGAAAATAGTTTATCACCATAAACGGATCTTGATATCAATCGATTAAGAATGGCCATGATCAAACCTTTGTCTGTATCAACAGAATTTCTTTATTCAGAATTTCATAACATGGTAGCCTTTCTAAGAAATCCTGATGGAACAAAAGATTTCAGAGAAATTGATTCATTTCTCAAAAACTCTAAAATCAAATATGCTTTAACAATAGAACCAAAACTTTATGAAAGCCATCTGGTTAGCTTTTGGGAGAATGCAGAGAAGATTGAGGAAGAAGGTGTTCCAAAATTAAAATCAACTCTAGATGGAAAATCAATTATCATAACAGAGCAATCAATCATAGAACATCTACATTTAAATGATGCTTCAGGTACATCTCTAATCCCTAAGGAGGATCTTGTTGAAAATTTAATAAAAATGGGGTATGAAGGAAAGCAAAATATTGTCACTTTTCAAAAAGTACTTCTTTCTCTACAATGGAAATTTTTGGTTCACACTATTCAACACTGCATCTCTCCTAAAAAGAGTTCTTGGAATGTGTTCAATAAAACAATAGCTTCTGTTGTTGTTTATTTGGCCATAGATCAAGAATTCAATTTCTCTAAAATGATTTTTGATGGCATGCTTGGAAACCTATCTTCTTCAAAATATTTAATGTTTCCAAGGTTTATTGCTCAAATAATTAATTCTGAAATAAAGATCTTGCAATTACTAAAGGAATTTATCTTCCACCTTCTCTAACTAAAATTAATTATGAACCCTCAACCACTAGGTTGGGGCCAATGGCCTAGCGGTAAGGTGTTTGCCCTCCAACCTAGTGTTGAGGGTCCGAGTCCCATAGTGGACATAGGTGGTTATTTAGGAGTAGATTAGATTTGCCGTTAAAAAAAAAAAAAAAGATTATTCTTGAAATTTACTCTTCCAGGAATTATAGAAGTATCCGGTTGCGGCGGGTATAGATCTCTTCTTCAACATAACCATGAACAAAAAGCCGTTTTCATATAGTATATTTGTTCTAGCTCCTAAATATAGCAAATCTAATCTACTCCTGAATAACCACCTATGTCCACTATGGGACTCGAACCCTCAACCACTAGGTTGGGGCTAGCTCACTTGGCTAACATGGAGTAAAACTAACAAGGAGGTCTTGGGTTCAATCCCAAGCATAGGAGGTTTAGATGTAATTATTTGCCGTTTCAAAAAAAAAAAAAAAAGAAGAATTTTTCAAATATGAGAAGGCAATTTAAATTTTCAGGAAGGGTTACACCCTTTTTTTTCAAACATGCTCCATGATCATCCACCTCAAGGAGAAGGATCAAGACAACCACTTGAATCCTAACGCACAGCTACATTAAATATTGAAACCCAAACACAATCTCCAATAGCCACTCAAACAGCCTCACCACACGATGTCCTAAATGTGTCCCAGGTACATGAACTAGAACCTCAGGGTGTTACTCTTCACCCTTTGGTAAACCTACCTAAAAGCCAAATCATTTCTTCAAAATATAAAAGGAATAGAACTTCCAAAAAGGACACCAGGTGACCAATTGAGTCAGACCCCAGGCTCCAGGAGTTGACTTCCAAGGAAGAGAGAAGTCATGGGGAAAGGGCTCTCACTACTGATGTACCATAGGTAGGTACACAGGCTAATGAGAACATCATTAGGACCCAGACCCCGGCAACTTTAAGTGATGACTCTTTTGAGTTAGCTCTTAAAGGACCCCGGTGCCGAGAAACCACAAGGTGAGGTACATCTGCTTCTGCTAGGCATAAGAGTGTATCTAAATCACCCAATGAATCACCAAGAAGTGATGAGGGTAGTATGAAACAAACTGAATTGACGTATAGGATGGAAAACCTTGAAACCATTGTACATAGTCAGAACAATCTCATAAACAATCAAGGCAGGACCATGAGTTACATAAAGCACTACATTAATACCTTGAACGGAAGGATGAAAAGATTTTAAAATAGTCTTCAAAAACAATCTTCCATGATAAGGAAATTGAAGAGGAAGATTGATAGTAGTCAGGCACAACAGGCTGAGATCACTAAGGGGGAGAAAGATCAAATTCAAGGTATGATAGATACCTCAATAGAAGCAGCATCAGCGTCCCTCTTAAATCTAAAAGAAGCTCATGGTGAAACTGGTTAAAGTGATGATGACTTTGATAAGGAGTCAGAAGCATGGATGAAGATGTATTTGTGTCTGCACATCAATTTCCAGCAGCAGAACACTTACCTCCTTCAATCACTACTGATATGATATAGAATAATGAAGTACTTATTACTGATCCTATTGAAGAAAACATACAAGAAGTATCATCCGTATTAAATACTACAACAGCAGCAATAAGTGAACAAGTTACTACTGATGCCACACCAGTAGCAACTACAAAAGAAATCTCACCACTAGTAGACTCCTCCAACTTGAAAATAGTACTGTACAGACCTTTCAACATTGAAGATTTAATACCAGTAGTAACTACATTGGTTACTACTGAGCCCGTAGCAGTAACAACAGAAGTACCAGTTACTACTGATTCAGCAGTAGTAACTACAACACCAGCAGTTGTAGAAATTATTATTCCAGATTTCGATGTTGATGTTAACTGGGAAGAGGTAGATGAATGTGAATTACCTCCTCACCCCAAAGTCCTATCTGAAGATGAAGTTCATACCTTTGCACCTACAATTGCCATAAAACCAATTGTGGATATGAAATATACACCACCTCCACAGTGCATTGGAAAAGGAAAAGCTGTACTTGATGGTAATATACCACACGAAGCCCTGGGTCATTACATGGTAAATAAAATTAGTCATCTTAGACCTTTGAAAGTAGATCATGAAAAGATGAAAAGAAGAAGATATCATCAAAAGTGTGCCAAAACAGCAGAAAAGGAAGCAAAGAAGAAAGCCAATCAAGAAAGAATTACAGCCGAGGCAATACAAGAAATTGAAGAATTTCTTCAGATAGATCAACAAGAAGAACTAAATAAAATAAAGAAAATTGAAGAAGAAAGATTAAATCTTCTTGAAGAACAAGTGAAAGAATGCAAACAGTTAAAGATTGATCTACCTGGGAATTCTCTAAACAAAAAAAAAAGAAATGATTGATTATTTGAAGACAAAAGGTCACAGTGCAAAGTCTTTTGGAAGAATGACGCTTATCAATATAGTAGAAAAATACTGCACTGAGAAAAAGAAAGAGTTGAAGGAAGAGATCAAAGAAGATGAATCTACAAGTTTGAACAAAATTGATCCTAAAATTGTGTTAAGCAGAAAGAAATCAGTTGGTGAATCTTCAACTCAAACATCAAGAAAAAAGAAAATTGACTGATACTTCAGAACCAACTCAGATGAAATCCAAATTAAATCTTCCAATAATTGAAGACCCTCAAGCACCACAACATAACAATCCTATAGTCAATTGGAGGGTGGTGAATAACAAATTGACATTGCTAGAAAAGATAAATCAGTTCAAAGGTTTAAAGCTTGGAAACCTTTGATAATGTCACTCAACAGAGAGGATGTCTTCACTACGCTCAAGATAGGAAAGCCCAGAATGCCAAACAACCAATGGAGAAACTCAGGATTTGTATACTTAACAGAGATGTTTGAAGCTGCATTTTATCCAGAAAGGTATTCTGAAAGAATTGAAAGTGAAGAAAACATTCTTGCCGGGAATGTCCTTCCCATTGTAAACATGTACTTCTTTGAAAGAATCAACAAAAATGGTAAATTATAATTGATGGAAAAGGAGTACAATCACTCAAAGAAGACATTATATCAAGTCATATGTTGTTCATTCATAAGACCTAATGATCCAGTTATGTATGCTGAAAAGTATAGATATTTTCTTCAAGCTAACAAAGTTTATGTGGATGAACAAAAAGACTTAAAGAGTTAAGGGAAAGAGAAGGAAAAGAGAAAAGAGAAAGGGAAGAGAAAGAAAAACAAACTTGATTAATTCACAAAGAATTAATAAGTTTAGTGGGAGATTGTTGGGATTAATCAGAGTTATTATTGATTTACATGTTATTACTGATGTACAGAGTTAGTACTGATCAACGACTTAATGCTGCTAAGGAGTTGATACTGAAGACAAAAGATACTACTGATGATGCAGTTCCTACTGATCTTGTGTATTACTACTGATGATCATATTTACTACTGCTCGATCAAATTGATACTGATGAAGCTTATTTGAAGAAAGTATCGAGTCCGAGATCTTAGGAAGTTAGTTTAGAATATCATATCTTTTGTATTTGAATTGTAATCGTATCCTAGAATAACTAGGGTAAATGTTAGGCTTCAAGGACTATTATATATAGTTCCTTATGAATTGTAAACATACGTGTGTATTGGTATTCGATCAATCAATATACATTGAAGTTTTTTGTGATAATTCCGTGTTCTTATTATTTATATAATTATTTACAGTTTATCATACAATTCTTGTTTATCACAATAGTGTTAATCATCTGTAACTTCTCATTGTGAGTAGATCTGTGTTAATTAACTATTTGTGTTAATCGATCCTGACATCACATAATCATGAAGTGAAAGAATCCTGACATCACAAATTTTATTCCTCCAAGTAACTCTTTGTATTTATCATTAGTTTAATTGTATGATTGATATCAAGATCCGTTTATGGTGATAAACTATTTTCCGCTGCGTTTTGTTACTTGTAATTACCGAAAATCACCATTAGCAGTTCCTACTGATCTTGTTTATTACTACTGATGATCATATTTACTACTGCTCGATCAAATTGATACTTGAAAGAATCGATCCAGACATCACATAATCATGATAAATACAAAGAGTTACTTGAAAGAATTCTCATTGCTCTTTTATTCTTGCAATTAGTCCCGCTAGTTAATATAAGTCTTAACAATTTAAACTTAATTAATTAGTGAGTAACTTACAATATTATATATATAATATAATTACCCTAATTATACTATACATAACAAGGTGTTTAGTGTATAAGTGTGTGACCCTTTAGGCTCACAAACAACTAGCCACATAACTATATGTTATACGCGTGAAGCATATTCCAACAGCTCCCACTTGCTTACGTGATAACATCAAGTAGTTATACAAGCAAAAGTTAGAGTCTAGCAACCCGCCAATGCCCCTAGAAGTACATGATGAGTTTCATAAAATCTTTGTTCAAAGTTTTTCGAGCAGTTATCCTTTTGTTGCTGATACTATGTTGAATTTTAGACAAGGATTAATGTCAATCTAAAATTTCAACGATTCTGTTTCTCGATCTATACATTGAAGTAGATTACCAAAACCAATCAGGATTCATCGTGATTACCTTTTGGGTGTGGCCACACATACATCTATTCAAATCATCGAGGGGCCCAGTAGTATCTAATCCACATATGTGGAGGAACAAATTCTTTATTAACTGCACGTGTCTGTCATATGCTTAATGACAAACCCGATAATGGTTGTTATAGCAGCCTTATTCAGGTCAGCGTTTAGCCATCTCAAAGTTTGCCCCTCTACATACACAAACCAACTTGCATCTCAAGTCAGAGGATAAGTGACAAAGCCTTTGTGAGATTCACTTGTGACATAAATCCAGGAAGTGATTTCTCATAGGTTGGGTCAGTCCAATTGTGCATCATTATGAACAACTTGTGACTTTGATTTCATTATCCTTAGTCATACTAAGATAATTTCATCAATGCCCTCACATTTGTCTTAATAATATTCCCATATTACTAATATGACAATGGACAATTTAGAATGTAAAACACAGTAAATATTCATGGATATAAACATGCAAATATAGAACACGGTAGATACTCATATAAAAACGATCATAACAAATATATCAATTTATTCCAATAAAAACTGCTCAATGTTCCATTATCAGAATACTAAAACAGATTACATGAAACTACTAGCTGGTCGAAGCCCAATGTTTCTAGCATGTTCAATATGTTTGGTACATGACCTTGGCTTCGTGAAGGGGTCATCTAAGTTGTCATCTGCATGAACTTTGAGCAAGCATACATCTCCCATTAGGATCGCATCTCTAATGTAGTGAAGCTTCCTCCGATAATGTCTGGAGCCTTTCTGAACACCAGGTTCGTTGGCAATGATGATAGCACCTGTGTTATCACAGTACATATCCATAGGTTTTTCATTACTGGGGACCACTCCAAGCCCAGAAATAGATTTCCTCATCAAAACAGCTTCCATTGCAGCTTCAGTAGTTGCAATGTACTCAGCTTCTGTAGAAGACATATCGATAGTGCTCTGTTCAACACTTTTCCAATCAACAGCGCCTCCGTTCAAAATGAAAACATACCCGTTTGAGATTTGGAATCATCTCTATCAGTCTCAAAACTAGCGTCAGAATAACAAGTAACGCTTAGCTCATCTAGAGTTTCACCACCATAAACAAGAAACATATCTTTAGTATTCCTAAGATACTTCAGTATGTTCTTAACAGCAGTCCAGTGACTCTCACCTGGATTCTGTGGATATCGGCTTGTAAGGTTCTGAGAGAACGCTACATCAGGTCTTGTGCACCGCAAAGCATACATGATAGACCCTACTACTGAGGCATAGGGGACATCACGCATACGTTTCATCTCATCAGGTGAGGACGGTCCTTGAGTCATACTCAAGTGTACATTGTGTTGCATAGGAAGATTTCCACGTTTGGAAGCATCCATTCTAAACCGTTTTAGAATTTTATCACTGTACGCACTTTGACTTAGTCCGATAAACCGCTTTGATCTATCTCGGTAGATCTTTATACCAAGTATAGATGCCGCTTCCCCTAGATCCTTCATAGCGAAGCACTTCCCAAGCCAGGATTTTACATCTTGTAGCATTGGAATGTTATTTCCTATGAGTAGTATGTCATTGACATATAAGATTAGAAAGACGACAATGGTCCCACTAGCTCTTACATATACACATGGCTCGTCGGGATTCTGAGTGAACCCAAACGTTTTGATTTCCTCGTCAAATCTTTTGTTCCAACTTCTGGATGCTTGCTTTAGTCCATAAATGGACCTTTGAAGCTTACATACTTTCTTAGGGTGTTTTGTACTTACAAAACCCTCAGGTTGTACCATATAGACATCTTCATCGAGATGTCCATTTAAGAAAGCAGTTTTAACATCCATTTGCCAAATCTCAAAGTCATAGTACGCTGCTATGGCTATGACAATCCTAATAGCTCTAACGTCGGCAACATGCGAGAAGGTTTGATCATAGTAAATCCCGTAGGTTTGAGTGTAACCTTTTGCTACCAACCGAGCTTTATAGGTGTGTACATTGCCATCCATGTCAGTCTTCTTCTTAAAGAGCCACTTGCTACCAACACTCTTACTGTTATCTTTAATGGATTGCATTTCCGCGTTCATAGCATCAAGCCATTTGTCAGATTCAGAATCTGCTAATGCAGCTCAATAGTTAGGGGGTTCATTATGATCTCCTAAACTCAACTCCTCAGCATCGATCTGGAAACCATATCGTTAAGGTGCTTGAGGTGTCCTTGCGGACCTTCGAACGGGGACTTCATCATTTTGAGGTGCAACGGGAACAATTTCATGTTCAGCCTCATCTTGATGTTCGCTAGTATCTATAATAGGTTATGTATCTTCATCGCTTGGAATCTCGTCAAAGTCGATTATACTCCCACTTGCATCTTGTGAAATGAGATTGTTCTCAAGAAACTCAGCATAACGAGCAATAATTACTTTTTGCTCAGGTGGGTAGTAGAAATAGTAACCCATCGTTTCCTCAGGGTATCCTATATAGATGCACTTGATAGCTCTAGGTTCAAGTTTGTTCGGTGTGTCTCGTTTCACGAGAGCCTCACAACCCCAGACCTTC
Organism: Calendula officinalis; assembly: GCA_963853835.1. Classification (NCBI taxonomy): domain Eukaryota; kingdom Viridiplantae; phylum Streptophyta; class Magnoliopsida; order Asterales; family Asteraceae; genus Calendula; species Calendula officinalis. Next base: position 43,663,534 of record OY970829.1, read on the forward strand.
AAGTAAGACAAGTTAGGGACTGTCCCATGCCATATCTCATATGGTGTCTTTTCAACCTTCTTGGTGGGAACCATATTCAGTATGCGAGCAGCCGACTTGAGTGCATAACCCCAAAAGGATAGAGGCAGAGTGGTTGGACTCATCATCGATCGGACCATGTCAAGCAAGGTGCGATTTCTCCTCTCTGATACACCATTATGCTGTGGTGTATAAGGGGGAGTGAATTGTGATACAATCCCACAATTCTTTAGATGGTCTTGAAACTCATGGCTCATGTACTCTCCTCCTCGATCAGAACGGAGAGCTTTTATCTTCTTGCCGAGTTGATTTTCTACTTCATTTTGGAAAGCTTTGAACGTTTCAAAGGTTTAATGTTTATGTTTAATCAAGTAAACATAACCATAACGACTAAAGTCGTCAGTGAAAGTTATGAAGTAGGTAGCACCTTCCCTAGTTCTAGTTCTAAAAGGGCCACATTATGAGTCCAAGTAGATCATTGGCCCTTTCGCCTACATGGGAGAAAGGATTGCGCGCCATTTTACCAGATATACAAGAAACACATTTATCAAATGATTCAGAATTATCTGATTTTATAAGCCCATCGTTTTGTAATTTTAAAACGCGTTTCTTGTTAACATGGCAAAGACGACAATGCCATAGGTAAGTAGAATCCAAATTCTTCTTGGATTTCTTATTGCTACATGTATAAATAGAACTACTACTGTTTGTGATACGATTATGCATGTCAATCTCAAAAATACCATCACAAGGAATGGCATTAAAATAGAAAATATTTTCCTTCGAAACTGAAATACCATAATCCATAAAAGTATGAATAAAACCATATTCCACAAACATGAAAGCGATACTATACCCCTAGTAATACTAGGCGCATAGTGACAATTGTCCAATACAATAATTAAACCACTAGGAAGGATTAAATCATAGCTTCCTGTAGCTTCGACCGGTGCACGCATTCCATTGCCCACGTACAAGTCCAAAGCTCCATGGTTTAGCTTTGTACTTCCCCTTAGACCCTGCATGGTATTACAAATGTGAGTTCCACAACCAGTGTCATATACCCATGATTTCTTAGGGAAAGCATATAGTTCTATTGTGAAGATACCTGATGTGCTAGCCTTTCTAGCTATGTTCTTCAACAACTCCGCCAGGTAGGCAGGACAATTCCTCCTCCAATGGACTGTTTCACCGCAGTGATGGCAAGCAAGATCCTTAGCAGGATGCTCCTTATTAGTAGGTGGGGGAACCTTTGGCTTGGGCTTGTAAACATGCTTTCCCTTTCCTTGGCCCTTAGCAACTACTTGCGGTTTTGGTTTTTCGATCTTTCCTTGCCTTATGGAAAGGACAGTAGGGGTAGGAGCTTTCTTGGGTAGCCCAGCTTCCGTTTGTTTCAGCATAGCATGTAATTCGGCGAAAGACTTCCCCATACTATGCATATGATAAGTCAAGACAAACGGTGCATAGTCCTTGTGAAGTGAGGTTAGAATGAACCCAATTCCAAGGATATGAGGCATAGGGTAGCCAAGTTTCTCCATTTGGTCTATATAGCTCTTCATCTTCAAAAGATAAGAGCTAAAAGACTGTCCCTCCTCTTGCTTACAAGCATGGAAGGCTTTGACCGTGTCAAAGAGTTCCTAATCAGCTTGCTTTTGATACGTGGTTTTTAGTTCACGCAGCATATCAAATGCAGTGAGGTCCTCGTGATTCTATTGAATCTCGGGGGTCATGCTCACTAGCATGAGAGCACCGACTTCTTGCTGTTCGTTAAACCTCTTTGTATAGGCCGCACGAACAGCAGCAGTAGCATTAGCAGCGGGGGCATGGGGCAACGCCTCTTCCAAATGGTGGTATTTGTGCTCGGCCCTAAGGACAATCCTTATGTTACGAGCCAAATCAACAAAATTCGATCCATCAAGTTTCTCCTTATCAAGAACGGAGCGAATGGTGTTGTGTGATAGGGTTTGATTGTTTGTAGTCATCTACAAAATTACAAAGTTCATTAATTAGTATTGTCAATAATAATTTCTTTTAATAAATTAACTACCCAATTAATTTTACTTAAAAGCTAAGATCCCATTGAGCTTCTATCATCGCATCAGTTGATCTGCTAGAGATGATAGATCCAATAAGTAGGTGACGATCAACAATTGTATTACAAGTGCAACTCTTAGAGGTATGGGACTTCATGACACCTAGTGAACAAGCATCTACGGTCAAGTGGCATGTTTGTCGCATCTCCGCCTCGAGTCAAGGTCTCACCGTTAACTCGATTAAGTCATCTAATGTGAAATCATGTCAAAATAGATCTAGGTCTCACGCGTAGAGAATAATGACCTCGGATCTAAATTCAAATCACGTCTCACGTGAATTCAAAAATAGAAGCAAGTGATTTTCAACCGATTGGACGGTGTGACTTAAATTTTAGGTATGGAAAAGATTTTGTGATAAAATATTATGAATGAATCATGTACTTCATTCATATCACTTCATAACTCGTTTAATAAACGGTAAAAACTTTTAGCGATTATTAAGGATTAAGTTTCAAATCATATTTAAACTTTGTTTTAATCTCAAAACAATTTTAGATTAAAGATTAATCACAAATGATTAACTAGTAATCATAGATGATTAAAAGTTTGGATGTTTTAATTTTTGTGTCTAAAAACCGTTTTTTAATTGTATCTAATAGAAAAGAAAACAACCACAAATATAAATAAAACATGCAACAAATTTTGTGCAAACCTCAACCGATGAAATCCTAGGTTTGGTCACGTGAGTCATCACGATGGACTGAAGGGTCAAACTAGGGGACACGCCAACATGAACCCAAACGGGCCTACATAAACCCAATGGGCTCCCACTTGCTCCATGAAAGTCTTGAGCAAGTAGAAACCAATACTTGTGAAAAAATGCAATTTGCCAGAAAATTCAAGTAGACTTTGAAGCCCGAAAATTCACTGAAGGAATTTTTGTTAGTCTTCCCGGCCTTCTGGAAAGTTGTTGCCCACGACTTTGCAAGTATTTTAGGCTTTTGAATCGCCCAAAACGGAGTCCGGATGCCTCTGGAAAACCTGTTTTCGTACAGCCCTCGCGTTGATGACGGAAATTTGTTGTTTTCTTCATTTGTCTTCACGTTTGGTCAACAATTTAAAAATAAAAAAATAAAGAAAGACAATCTATTCTATTACAAATTGCCCCAAAAAAATGGCACCAAAATAAAAGAAAAAATTAAAAGATTAAACAATATTTAGCCAAGAAACAGGCTTTCCCAAATCAACCAAACATTCAACCACAATCAATCACAAGGTCTAGGTTTTCATCGGTTTGCACAAACAAGAACAATTGACAAGACTTTAGCTTGGGATATGGCAAAAATACATGCTTTGCCATATCAAAAACGAAATTAAAAAATTAAATTCCAAGCCAAATAATCAAAAAATACAATAAGAAGATTAGTTTTTTGATGTGTTTTTGTAATAAGTGGCAATAAGGGTTCCAAAAATCATATTTTTAACCCAATGTTTAATAAAAATTGCGAAAAAAAAAAAAAAAAGTAAAACCCTAGGGTTTTATTTCCGATCGGAATTTTTAAAGAACCAACAATTGATGATATTTTTAAAGAACCAACAATTGATGATATCACCATAAACGGATCTTGATATCAATCATACAATTAAACTAATGATAAATACAAAGAGTTAAGATGAATAATTCATACCCTTGAAGCCTTTGTATATTATGAATCGGAGATGATGGTGACGGATGGAAACCAAGAACTCCAATGGGGAATTCCTCCAAAGCTAGTCCACACTACACTTGATCAAGAACACCTTGAAGATGCTAGTCCAATGTAAGCTTGAAAGTGGCAAAAACCAAGAACCCTAGATGGGTGTTGTTTCAGCCGAGAGAGAGAGAGAGAGAGGCAAGGGAGGGAGGAATTAGGGTTAATTACTTGCTCCCTAATCTAAGCATATATATCCCATAATTACAAGTTAGTGGATATCACACTTAGCCCCCTTGCTCTTTTATTCTTTCAATTAGTCCCACTAGTTATTATAAGTATTAATAATTAAACTTAATTAATTAGTGAGTAACTTACAATATTATATATATATAATATAATTACCCTAATTATATTATACATAACAAGGTGTTTAGTGTATAAGTGTGTGACCCTTTAGGCTCACAAACAACTAGACATATAACTATATGTTATACGCGTGAAGCATATTCCAACAACTGCATCATCAGTAGTATCTTTTGTCTTCAGTATCAACTCCTTAGCAGCATTAAGTCGTTGATCAATACTAACTCTGTACATCAGTAATAACATGTAAATCAGTAATAACTCTGATTAATCCCAACATGTGCTATATGTCTTGAATTGCTATTGCTTTGAGATGAGCTTGTTATTCGTTGATGTGTTATGTGTTAATTATTTTACTCGTATTCTGAACTGAGATAAGGATACTGAGTAACCGAGCTAAGTACCATATCATTATGTCAATGATCCGTGTACTTGAGTTTTGATTATAAGTTGTTATACACTTGCGTTGTGCTATGTGGTTATATATCTATGAGATGATAAACTTGAGCTTGAGCTATTAGTTTTATATGTGTACATGTTGTAACGGGTCAACACGTTAATAAACTTAAGTAATTATATTTGAGATTCATGAGGTTAGCCAACTCTTCCTAGAGTAAGCCAATTACAATTAACGACTGTCAGCGTGGTACTGCGGGACACTGGTGGGTGTTGGAAGGGGGTGCTACAGCAAGGCGCTGGTGTGCGTTGGGATCACTTATGTGGTGTGGATTGTTTGTATGTGTATGTTTATTGTGTTGATTATTCACTGAGCGGTGGCTAACCCCAAACACTCCCTCTCATTTAGCAGGTACTAGCAAGGGCAAAGAGAAGGTCAATGGTTGATGAGCGGCGTTTCAATTTTTGTATTTTTGGATTTGGTTTAAAACGTTTATTTCGAGTCACACATGTTTTGTTTTAAAACCTTTAATTATTCCGCATTTAAACCACGAGACAGTTTTATATTTTTATTTATGAGTTGAGACCTTTTAGTTACTTGTACTTTTGGGGAAAAATGGTTTATTTTATTTTTTAAAAATTTTTAAATTTCCCTGATTTTTGGGATGTTACAAATTGTTGATGACACAATTAGGTGAGTTGTAAAACTATTATCCATGTATATAAAGAACCAGGATTTAGGTCACCATATTTAATGTTGTTATGGAACAAAATTTCGGATTACATGGATATTCATATTTAAAATTTCAGATCTCTAGCGCTTATTGGGTAAATCATGAAAGCAGTTAATTATGGTGCGTAAAGCACCATTAATTTTGATCATAATCGGTTTTTCAGGGATTGTGATAAAATCCGAATCCTTTCATTAATGTATTCTATTTTGATTATATTTCATATTCCATGAGAATAATTCTCAATTAGGTTATTAAAAATTCAATAAATTTATACGAAAACGTAAACATTAATTATGTAACAAAAATATGCGGAATTTTTAAGTTGATTTATATATTACCTTGAATTTGACATGTTACAAAACCCAGATTGACCTGCAAGCAAATTATATGCCTAAAATTCAATAAACTATAGGTGTTATAGAAAACAATAAATAGAAATCAATTGATTAATCATGTATTTAGTGATACAACACCATTCTTCTGTGTTCCCGGTATCAAAAATAGCATCTGCAAGAACTTTATAAACAATCGGATTCGTTATAATAGCAAATGTGTATGTAAAATACCAAAAGCAAAAGAGGCCGGCCTAATTGTTTTTAAATATACCCACAAAAGCTTAATATATCAGGGGACACACACTAATTGCTATTATAAGGAATATCCAGGCCATCTTATTTGGTAAATTAAAGTGTAAATCTTACTTTGTTGAATAGACAATTCATCAAACTATTGGTGTGCACAAACAAAATGCTGAACCTTCAATTAAGATATAGAAAAAGCAAAAAGCCTGATTTTGAAAATCGCGATTGGTTTCTATGTAGGGCTATGAGAATCATGTATATTTCAAAAAGTTTCTCAATTAAGGCCTACCATTTGAAATTGTATGAAGATGAGTATACTGCAATTCTCTTTATCTCTTATTGCGTATGAAGATGAGAATGGCAAAGGTTTCAAACAAGGGATTGCTTTGCGATATAATGGGAATTTGAGATTTCAAATAATTGTTGTAAAATTGCCGAATAATATGGGGATACTGAATAAAAGCGGAAAATTGCTTTTGGGTTTGCTAAGGAATATCACGTTTTGGTTTTGCTTTACAAATGGCATTTTACATGATTACACATCATCAATTAAAACCAATGAGATTTCTTGAAATGGACATGTTGGCAAAACAAAGTGAAATTTAGGCCTCATATATAGAGGTAGATTGCGAGTTACGTAAGATACTAGATTAACGGTCAAGGATTAAATAACATAAAAACTTTTGAACCTATATTAAACTAGTCTAAGTTGAATGTAAGAATGTTTAAACAAACTAGAATTATTATATATAGTTTTTATATAATAAGTTTATTAAAATTCACCAAGTATAGACCAGTGATTATGTTTTGCCTAAGTTCCATCTAATGGTGATTTTAGGTTAAAACAAGAACCAAAACGCAGCGGAAAGATTTAATCACCATGAACGGATCTAATATTAAATCATACAATTAAATTAATGAAGAAATCTAAGAGAATGGTATAAGAAATCATACCCTAGTTGCCTTTGATCAATAGGAATCGGTTGAGGATGGTGACGGATGGAAACCAAGTATTCAATGGGAATACCTCTAAAGTTGATCCACACAACACTTGTGCTAGAACACCAAGGGATGCTAGTCCAAATCATCAAGCAAATGGAAGCAAAACCTAGAGAGAAAATGGTGATGGGGGCGGCCGAAATAGGGTGAGAGAGGGTAAGATTATCTTGCCCTAATTCCCCTTTTAATGACTTCCCATAACCATTATTAGTAATTACACTCTAGTCCCTAGCTTTTGTTCCTTCTAGTTTGCTCACATTAGAGTTTATATATTAACAATTAATATTAAACTTATTATATTAATATATAATGTAATTACCCTAATTACACTATATATCTTATGGTGTTAAGTGTTTAAGTGTGTGACCCTTTAGGCTCACAAACAACTAGTCATATAACTATACGTTATACTCGTGAAGCATATTCCAACACCATCATGGTTGTTGGAGCTAGTGGGAGCTACACAAGAAAATCACAAAGTTTATAACTTAAACAAGTTAAAATAAATGTTTAATAACTTAAACAAGTGAAAAAACAAGTTGTGTTAAACTAGGATTATGATTCAAGTTCATGAATCATAAAGGAATTAAAATTTACATTTTAAAGTATAACATAAGGTTTAAGTCTTTCAAGTAAATAAAACGAGCAAGTTTTATTAAGGAAAAGGTTTTTCACAAAACCTAGTAAAACGTTTTGTATACCTCGTTTTAGGTATACATATAAATCGTGCAACTTTTGAAACTATAAGTTTTAAAAGAAAAGGTTCTTAAGATTTGAAAAGGTGTCTTGTAGAATTCTTGAATTTACAAGTCACACATTTTAAATAAAGGATCAAAATTGGAATAAGGTTTAAGTTTAGTTTAAGACTTAAACAAAACCCAAGAAAATCTTAGATCTAAGTACTACCCATCTAATGGAACACCTCACTTGTTAAACGATATTCATAATGTAAGGAGAAAAGAACCTTAGATATGGATTCAAATAATTGCAAGTGTTAGGGTGCGTAAGGTTCTGTGATTGTTAAGGCAAAAAGCCTTACCCCTTTTTGGATCTTAAGATAACAAGACAGCCTAGACTAGCTTAGAATAGTATGTAGAATAAATTAGCTAAGTCTTGGACCAATACTGAGTAGACAGTCTAGGTCACTCAGTATTGGAACTCAGTATTGACATCTAATACTGAGTACAAGGACTGAGTAAACATTTCCTTGTTTACTTGCCCAGATCAAATCCCTTTGATCTCGGCCACTTTCCTTTTTCAGTCCTTCAGTTACTCCTTGCCCCTCTTGTAAGATCTCTATATCATTATAAATAGAGATCACTTGGCAAAGGAGTACTTACTAATTTACGCTTTCAAGTATAAACATATTGTAATTGATCAGTGGTATTGTTATTCCGCAGCATACCACACTTAGTGGAATTATACATTTGACTCTAATATTGTGTTAATCACTTTAATTGTCTTAAGTCTAATTATTCTATCAATTATACAATTAATCTAGGGTTGTTGTGACCTAACAACTGGTAGCAACTTCAACTGCAGAAGCTGAATATGTGGCTGCAGGAAGTTGTTGTGCTCAACTCTTATGGATGCAGTATCAACTCATGGACTATGGATTCAATTTTGAAAAGACACCTATTCATTGTGATAACCAGAGTGCTATTGCTATCACTGAAAATCCAATCCATCACTCAAGAACCAAGCACATTGATATCAGACACCACTTTATCCGAGATAATATGGAAAAGGGTAAGGTTCAGGTAGATTATGTCCCAACAGAGGACCAATTGGCTGATGTATTTACTAAACCTCTTTCAGAAGAAAGGTTTATATACTTACTAGGACAATTGGGCATGCTAAACCCTTGAAATTATTTTTTGTCCAAAAATTCTTTCATATACTGATGTTTCAGTATTGACCCAATACTGATCCTTTCAGTATAGTACGTCTGGTATTTTATTTTTAATTTTTATAAATTTTTTATTACTCTACACATTAAATTAAATGTTCGTATCATTTAATTTTTAATTTTTTTAATTTAATTTTTTTTAACCCTAATTCAGTATTGGGAGTCCTGGAGTTGAACACTGATTTCAAAACCTCATACTCCCCAACGGTTACTTTTCTTAATAGAAAAGTTACCGTTGGAATAGGATAATGCTGTTATTTCGCCGTTTTTACTTCCTAATACTGCAATCATTTCCAATTAAGAGTATAAAAAATCATTTTCTTCAAATTTAAATCATTTTCTCTATTATTTACTCTCTTACTCTTAAATTTCTCTCTGCGATTAACGTTTTTACTCTCCATATGCAAGCAAACATCAAATCTTAATCACAGATTCAAATGGCGAACTTTCAATTCATTGCTCCAGACTTTGTCACACCAGCCAAAGATTTTCAACGGGATGAACTCCCAAAATTCATGAAGAACAACATTACGGCAAACTTCGAGATTCCTCAAGGTTAGGAATGCCCTCAATTTCGACAGATAATCACATATCCCCGACATTGCCCAATCTCTTATGCTCTTCAAGCCTCACCTCGAGCTATCTATCCATCTATACTGCGTGAATTTTGGTACTCTGCTTCTCTCATCTCTCCAGACATGATTTCAGGGTGGATAATAAGAGATGAAACACGGGCCTTCATCTCTGTTCCCATTCTAAGAGAGGAACTTCATCTACCTGCAGACGATCAGTATGATGAATTTGTGGATCGTGATACTGCTCGTTCCGTATTGCCGCTACTTGGAAGACAACACACTACATGAACAATAAAGAGGCATGAATTTGGCCCCATGTGGGGGATTATGATTTCAACAATCATACGGTGTATGACTCATAAAACAGGGGCACTTGATAAAATCAATGACTTTGGAATGCAGATGGTACATGCTATGTATCACAACAGGCAGATTGATTATGCAAGATGGATATTTAATGAGTTTGCATCTCAAGTCCAAGCAAGACAAAGAAATCCTAATGTTCCTTTTTGCAGATTTTTATCTCTCATCTTCCAAAACTCAATGTCTGCTCATCTCTTTGATGAATTTGATGGAGTAAGGGCTGACCTTCCACCAATACATGAAAAGATCTTCTTCCATCAGCCTAGGGAAGATGAACCACCAATCAGTGCACACATGTTAGCCATTGTTGAGGCTCACATACATGATGATGATACTGAAGAAGATTCTGAACACAATGCTGAAGATGATGACAACAATAATGATGCAGGTAATGATGCAGATGATGATAATGATGATGATGATGCAAATGGAAATGATGATGTTGAGATGGAAGATGTTCCACCCCCTCCAGTCCAAGAACCGGAACCTGATGTTCCCAATACTGCATCAGAATCTGATACTGAAGAACACCCATTGGTAATCAGAAGAAGGGTTAGAAGAAGGTTGAGTCCAGTCATCATGGCTGCTCTGTCAACAGACTCAGTGTTGCACATTTTACATCCAACACTGACCCCTTCTCTTGAAGAACATCATCAAATAGCATCTCATGCTGAACTTCCAGAACCAGAACAAGAAAACATTGCTCAACCACCACAGAACTTGGAACCACATGTTCCATTGGATGTCGAACTTGCATATGAGCAACATAATCTGGAAGCAGAAGCACAACCAACAGAACAACAAAATCTGGAAGGTGCTGGAGGATCAAACCAACACACAAATGATCCAGCACCTATCTCTGTTGAAGGGAGAAGGGAATCTGACAAAGCCTCAGGTATGAATTTCTAATAAAGCCTTCAAACTCCTATATATAATGTTTTTTTTCAAAACTAGAGACTAAGTATTGGTCTGTACCAACTAAATATTGACCAAAGTCTCAAACGATTTTTTTTTAATATACACTCTTAAGGCCAACATAGTTAGCCCACTGCTACTATGAAAAATTCCTACACTGAGCACAAAAGATCATTGCCAGCCTACAATTGTCTTAACATACAAAAATAAAATGGTGGTTGATGTCACACTGACACCCACTGGTACTGCTTCTATCATATCCAATTTATATTAAATTGGACAATATGATTTAAGAAATGAACACAAACCCTAAAGCTACATTATCCAAATAAAATTCATGGGGTTTAAGCCACATTTCTGTTATCACTCTAACACCGAGTGATCAACATTGAAACAACAAAGAAGCACATCCCAGGCTTCGTTTCCCTAAACCCAAACCTTTTCAGAAAAATTGACTTATCCTACACTGAACTACTAAACAGTCACCTATACTGAAAATCTTCTTACACATGCTATGCACAAGTCCACAATATTTCATCAAATACCAGATGAAATACAGACTTCAAAAACTCTGTTTAAATGATTTTAGAATTAAACAACAACACAATTTTATCTGATAAGCCATTCCTTTCTAACCAGTTACTCTTTTTTGTATCTTTAGCACCATCAGTGCAGGGTACTCATGTTCACCAGGCTCAAATGGAAGAGGTTTCTCTGCAAACAATCATGCAGCAAATCCTGGCAATGCAACAAACACAGACTACCATACTGGCCAGGATGGAAACCATGAGTAATGAAATTGATTCATTAAAAGAATCAGTTGCACTACTTCAACAACAACAACAACCTCCACTATCTCCACACTCTCAACATAGTGGAGGAAATGATGATCAAGGAGGTGATGATACTGAGCCCAGACAATCACCAACAAATGAAGATCAACAGGGTGATACTGATGCTGCTACTGAACCCCTGCCTTCCCCCACTCATGATGATACTCCAGGGGATGCAGGTGGTGATACTGAACCTCTTCCCTCCCCATCCAATGATAACAATAAAGGGAGAAGAGACAAAGAGAAGATGAGGTTGATCAACCTGAGCCATCTGCTCAGGGGGTGAAAAGAAGAAAACTAAGTGAAGATCAACCTCCACATCAATCACAGCAAACCACCAATACTGAACCTCTAAGGTTTCAGTATGAAAGAAGAAGACAAAGAGGTAGATCAGTCTTGGAACAACATCAGTCTGAGCCATCTGCTCAGGGGGAGACTGATACTGATCAACAACTGCAGGCTCAGCATGACAACAACCTGCAAATAAATTTATGCAGGCCGTTTGTGTGGCCCATCTCCACAATCATCAGAAGACAACCTCCTCTTCCTCTCAATACAAACTCTCCTTCTGAAGACTCAGAAGACAATATAGTGGTGCATGCAAAAAGAAGAAGAGCAGTAAATGTCGTGCAAACTTCAGAATCATCAGAGGATTCCAATCCCTTGATCAGAAGAAGAAGCCGGCCCAGTCATGAACAGGCTCCAATGCTGACCACACTGCAAACTGAACGACAAACAAGAACCGGTCCATCAACATCCAAGCCTGACAAAAGAAAGAAGGATATTGAGCTTGAACTAAATATTCTTCACCAAAGAACTCTTTATAAAGAAAACATGCTTGAAATTTTAAGAAGCAAAAGGTATTTTCGAGTGAGAGATATATGCAGGATTAGCTTTGATGTCATAGACTCTACAATCAAAGCAGATACTGAAGAAGGCACAATTTATGTTATCTGCAATGGTGAATACCGTCCTCCACTCAAAATCCTTGTTCATGACATACAAGATCTAGGACTGCAAGATTGGACAAAACTGATTAACATTGTTCACAGCATGGAGGCTAAAACATCTGGAGTGAACATAATCTTTGATGAAGTATGTGTAAACGTCCAAGTATGCTATGAGAAACGGATCCTAGATCAAGATGAGTATAGAAAGTTTTGTGTGATGACTCAAACTTTCAAGAATGACATTCCTGATTGTCTCTACACGTACAAGAATTTCTTCAAGGTCCCACAAGGGGTAGTCTTTCAAAATCAGAGGAGCATTTTATATCCTCCTGACTATATGTATGTTGATACTGAAGACAATGAATGTTTTATCTCTAAAAGTCAACTCATGAGGATTCCTATTAGTCATTTAATAGGATTGAAATGGATGATCAAAAGGAGAGAAGATGTCTGGTTTAGAAAGAAAATCATCAGTACACTGAGTCAAAGATTTGATGAGTTAAAGAGGTCTGTGGAATTTGCAGAAGTCAAACAGGAGACCTTCTATGAAATAGAAGTGTTAAAAAGAAGATGAAAGAAGAAGACTCTGCAACCTTTAATTTTATTTTTCTTACTTCTCTTTGTAATATTGTCTTGTTATCATTAGATAGGGGGAGATTGTTAAGGCAAAAAGCCTTACCCCTTTTTGGATCTTAAGATAACAAGACAGCCTAGACTAGCTTAAAATAGTATGTAGAACAAATTAGCTAAGTCTTGGACCAATACTGAGTAGACAGTCTAGGTCACTCAGTATTGGAACTCAGTATTGACATCCAATACTGAGTACAAGGACTGAGTAAACATTTCCTTGTTTACTTGGCCAGATCAAATCCCTTTGATCTCGGCCACTTTCCTTTTTCAGTCCTTCAGTTACTCCTTGCCCCTCTTGTAAGATCTCTATATCATTATAAATAGAGATCACTTGGCAAAGGAGTACTTACCAATTTACGCTTTCAAGTATAAACATCTTGTAATTGATCAGTGGTATTGTTATTCCGCAGCATACCACACTTAGTGGAATTATACATTTGACTCTAATATTGTGTTAATCACTTTAATTGTCTTAAGTCTAATTATTCTATCAATTATACAATCAATCCAGGGTTCTTGTGACCTAACAGTGATAATCGGGAGTCCCGACACAGAGCATCACACTGACTTAGATGGTATGATCTACTTTGGTGAAAATCGGGAGTCCCGGCCCAAAAAGTACTTGAATAGAATAAAGATACTAGACTTTATTGTAATTAGAAAATGTGCAATTAGTTTGTACAAAGTTGTAATAAGTTAAAAGTCTACGACCCCTAGGAATCGTATCAAGTCTTGGTGCGATTGGTAAGGATGTTACCTACCAGAAATAGCATGTCGCGTCGGGAAGTGCCCAAACCTTGCGGCTAGAATGTGATATATGGATCATAGGCCTAAAATATTAATTATGGGTTTATAATATATTTTAGAGATGTTTATTGATGATTACTAATTAAACTGGTTTTGATTTGTAGATGGAAGCAACAACCACAACGACAAGTACCAACACCCTAGAAAACGACAAGTTGAGTAAGAAGCAAATTCCTATGGTACTAGTGAAATGGAAACACAGTCTAGGTTCTAATCTGACATGGGAGACCGAGGATAAAATGAAAGACCGTTATCCAAGTTTATTCGAGCGGGATGAGATTTCGGGGACGGAATCTCTTTAAGGGGGAGATATTTGTAACATCCTAAGACCCGGCCTAAAATTTTAAATTACTTTCGGTAAGTAATTCTATTTGTTTATTATTTTTATATGATTTATGTGATTTATTTAGATTCTGGTATATTTTAACTAAAGGGTTAAAATTTACTTTAGCTAATATAATTGAGCATGAAAACGATAATTACACTTTCAAATAAACTTTTGAATTACAGTTCCAATAATATTTTCGTTATTAAAATCTGAGTTAGCTAGGTACTTTTAAATAAATCAAACGCGACCCAGACTTTCAGTATTACACTGTGTTAAATGAAATAAAGCTGTTTTGAGAGGGGAGCGGTGTACGTGGTCTTTGAGGGAAGGTGTCAAAATTTTGGGTTTTTCCTTGTTTCTCTTGCCTGGCTCGACACATACACACACTAGACATACATGCATAATTTTTCTTGAAGCTCTCTAGTGAAGAAGACTATCTTTGACTTGTTTTTCCTCTGATTTTCGGAATCATCTCTATCACAAGGTAGGGTTCATGCTAATTGTTCATCATCTTGTGTGTTCTTGTTAGAAATTTCTAGGGTTTTTGAGTTTTGATGATTTTTGCTTAAAAATATGAAATTGATAAATTGTTAGGGTTTTTATGAAGTTCATAAATAGTCTTGTATGTTTTAGATGACTAATTCTGGATTGTAGTGTAGGTTAAAGCTTTGAACCTTAAAAAACCTAGTTATGGAGTTTCGGAGAAGATGACTAAAACCCACAAAAATTGATAAATTATGTAAATGAGATTCTTGATGTCATAGCTAGTGTAGAATCATCATGAGATGTTAATTTATTGAATTGTATGTGTATTTGATGTTAAATTGAATGGTGTTTGGCTAATTTGGTATTTTAAAGATTAACTAGCTATTTGTGTCAAATATAGAAAAAGTCAAAGATGGAGTTTGACTTTACTTCCAAGAAGTCTAAAATGTGTTTGAAATGATATGTAATCACTATTTGATGTTAAACATATGAAAATGGTATGGATTTTGGTAAATTGTTAAGTTTGACCCGTTTGGGCCTAATTGACTAGAAATGACTAGTGAAGCATAGTTTGATGCCATACTTAGTTTGAGAAGTCTAATTCATGGTTATTGTCATACTTAGACTTGTGGTGAAATGTTTAAATGAATTGTGCAAGTTTTGGGTTATGTATGAATTTCTAATTTTAACTATTTCGGTTAAATCGATTACTAATTCGGTTGCACTATTACTACAGGCAAAGGCAAGGGGACTCAGTAATTAGAATACTGAGTTTTCGGGATCGGATTACTAGCTAAGGTGAGTGGATTTAGCCTTCAATAATAGGTGTACAATTTGGTAGAAATTGGGTTACTTTGGTAAGAAAAAGACGCAGGATTTGGTACCTGGGGAAGTTCGAGACGCGAATTTTGGTTCGCGAACGCGAACCTGAGATAGATAATTAGAGGCTGGAACATGAGGAAGTTCGCGGATCGTGAACTTCGAATTCGCGACGCGAACTCTCTCAGGTTTGGTTTTCTTGGCTGCAGTTCGTAATGCAAGCCTACACTTTGGTATAATTAATAAAGATAATTAATTAAGTGCACATTTGGGGAAGAGGCCAGTAATTGGAACATTCTACTGAGCATATGTTTACTAATGATACGGTGTACCGTCCTTAGAAGCACTGGTTGTTCTAAGGAGGTACACACCGTCATTGAGTAAAGGGCTATCGGTTATCATTGTTAGGCCAACAATAATTTAAGGCTTCGGCAGAACCCCGTTACTCTTCAAAATAAAACTGGGATAATATGATTTATCATTTGGTTGTTCTAATTGTTGGAATATGCTTCACGTTCATAACATATAGTTATATGGCTAGACGTATGTGAGCATAAAAGGTCACACACTTATACACCAAACACCATTTAATATATATAATATAATTAGGGTAATTATATTATTTATATAAACTATAGTTACTTGACTAGTTATGTTTTAATTAATTGTTAAGTTAAAACATATTAGTAAGTAATCTAAAGAATCAAATGTACAAGGGGCTAAGTGTCATATCTCCTAACTTGTAATTAGGGAATATATACTTAGCTTAAGGAGCAAGAAAGATTAACCATAATCTCTCCCTCTCCAAAATACACGACCGTATCTCAAAACAACGATGTGAGATTGGTTTTTGGGAATTGCTTCCTTTTGGTGGATACCATACGAACAGAGACTAAAAAGGAATTGACTTCTTTTCAATTTTAGGCTTTTGGTTTCTGACGTACAAACAAACAACAAAGAGATAATATGATTATTTTTTGTTCTTGTTTAACTGTACGTGAGGTGTCTTGTTTATTTTGATTTCTTGAACAAGGGAGTAGCATCCCATTTGGTGTTCTTGATATGGTGTAGTGTGGATACCATTAGAGGAATTCTACCTTGAATTCTTGGAGTTCTTCATCCTCATTCGTTGGGGCAATCAAAGGCTTCAAGGGTATGATTATTTCATCATAACTCTTTGATTATTTATGCTTAATTACTTTGTCAATATGCTAGATCCGTTATTAGTGTTTTATTAAATTATTTCCGCTGCGTTTTCTTTGATTAAAACCGTAAATCACTAACAGTGGTATCACGAGCCATCATATTGATGATTTAATTAGCAAGTTCTTTGTAAAAAGTAGCAAAAAAAAAAAATAATAAATAAAAAAAATTCATATTTTTTGGCTTAATGGTTACGCCGATCGGCAAAGAACCCTAGGGTTTTTTTGTCTTTAATTTTTTAGAAATTTTTTATGGAATAAGGTTAAAAATTTGATTTTTTGGAACCTTAATTGCTACTAGTTACAAAAACTAAAATAAAAAATTAATCTTGTTCATTGAATTTTTTATTTTATTTGGCTTTAATTTTTTATTTTAATTGTTAATCGTTATATATGTCAAAACATGTTATTTTTCCATATTCCAAAGCCAAAGCCTTGTCAATTGTTGCTTAATTGTGCAAAACCGGTGAAAACATAGACCGTTTGTGATTGAATGTGATTGTGTTTGGTTGTTTGGTTGTTTTGGGAAAAGCCGTGTTTTTGGTTTAAATTGTTGTAATTTGTTTCATTTTTTTTCTTTAATTTTTGGTGCCATTTTTTGGGGCAAATTTCATTGTAAAAGTAATTAGAATAGTTGTATTTTGTTTCTTTATACTTTGTAATTTATTGACCAAAGGTGAAGAAAAGATGAGGACAACACAACAATTTTCGGCACCTCCTGCGCAGCTGCACGAAAACAGACTTTCCCGGAGATTGGCTTTCCGTTGGACCTGAAACCACCGCCAAAATTTCCGTAACTCAGGGACCTACAACTTTACAGAAGGCGGGGAAGACCACCGAAGACTCCTTCAGTGACTTTTCGGGCCTTGAAGTCAGACTGAATTTTCTGGCAGATTGCATTTTTTCACAAAATGATGGTTTCTACTTGCCCATGAATGTCATGGTAAAAGTGGGAGCCCATTGGGTTTATGTAGGCCCGTTTGGGTTCATGTTGGCCCGTCCCCTAGTTTGACCCTTCGGTCCATCGTGATGACTCACGTGACCGAACCTAGGATTTCATCGGTCGAGGTTTGCACAAAAATTTGTTGCATATTTTATTTATGTTTGTAGTTGTTTTCATTTCTATTAGATACAAGTAATAAAACAATTAAAATACGATTTTAGACACAAACATTAAAACATCCAAACTTTTTATCATCTATGATTACTTGTTAATCATTAATGATTAATTTTTAATCTAAACTTGTTTTTGAGATTAAAAAAAGTTTAAATACGATTTGTACTTACACCTTAATAATCGTTACATGTTTTTACCGTTTATCAACCGACTTATGAAGTGGTATGAATGAAGTACATGATTCATTCATATTTTAATAAAATTTTATCTTAAAAATTTTTCATACCTAAAATTTAAGTCACGCCGTCCAATCGGTTGAAATCATTTGCTTCTATTTTTGAATTCACGTGAGACGTGGTTTGAATTTAGATCCGAGGTCATTATTCTCTACGCGTGAGACCTAGATCTATTTTGACATGATTTCACATTGGATGACTTAATCGAGTTAACGGTGAGACCTTGACTCGAGGCGAAGATGCGACAAACATGCCACTTGACCCTAGATGCTTGTTCACTAGGTGCCATGAAGTCCCATACCTCTAAGAGTTGCACTAGTAATGCAATTGTTGATCGTCACCTACCTATTAGATCTATCATCTCTAGCAGATCAACTGATGTGGTGATAGAAGCTCAATGGGATCCTAGCTTTTAATTAAAATTAATTGGGTAGTTAATTGATTAAAAGAAATTAATATTGAAAATACTATTTTTTTTTAACTTTGCGTGTTATACAGATAACAACAACAAATCAAAACCTAAGTATCTCCACTCTAAAATCAGTTCTTGAAAACTGAAACTGACTAATATCAACTTTATCGACTGATATCGAACTCTAAGGATTGTCCTTAGAGATGAGAACAAGTTGATACACCTATAAGAGGCCTTACCTGAGGCACCTCCTGCAAATGATTCTGCTGCTGTTCGTCAAGCCTTTACCGAAACGTTTTAACGAACACCAAGAAGTCGCTACTCCTATGCTTGTGAGCATGAATCCCGAGATCCGAAAGAACTTCGAGGGACTCACAGCATATGACAAGATAAGCGAGTTGAAAATGATATTTCATCAACAAGCAGAACATGAACTGTTCAAAACAGTTAAAGCATTCCACGCTTACAAGCAGGCTAGGCCAATCAAATAGCACTTATATCTTGTATATGAAATGCTATATTGATCAAATGGAGCGTCTTGGTTACCCATTGCCACAAGTTCTTGGAATGAGCTTGATTCTTACCTCACTATCCAAGGACTATGACTAGTTTGAAAAGAGTTTTAAAAGTACATAGCATGGGGAAGACAATTGTTGATAACATGCTATGGTAAAACTAGTTGAGCAAAGGTTACCCAATTCTTTTCTAGGAATCAGGGAAGGTAAAACCGCAAGCAAAAGGCAAGAGTCTAGGTAAGGGTAAGCTAGTTTACTTTTCCAAACCTATGATTCCCCCACCTGCTAAAAAGGAGCACCCTGCGAAGGATATTTCTTGCCATCATTGAGATGAAACCGGCCATTGAAGGAGGAACTGTCCTGCCTACTTGGCAGAGTTGATGAAGGACAAATGTGTTCTAGCTAGCACATCAGGTATCTTCATTATAGAACTCTATACTTGTCGTAATAAATCTTGAGTGTATGACACTAGTTGTGGAACTCACATTTACACAAATGTGCAAGATTAAAAGTGAAGTAGAAAGCTAAATGAATGGAAGCTGTGATCTTATCCTTCCTAATGCGTTAATTATTGTTTTGAACAATTGTCAATTATGCATTGTTTAGCTTTATCGTTTGTTGAATAATGGATTATGATATTTTGTTTTATGAAAAATAACATGTTTTTATTACTATTCCTTGTAATAGTATATTATGAAATTAAAAATATGCATGATCCTAATTCAAACGATAGTTCTATATACAAATGTAGCACTCAAGAATCCAAAACGGTTTGGATTCAATTTACCTAGAGCATTGTCATCTTTTCCACATAAACGAGAAACGCATTTTAATACTACAACACGACGGGTTTTTTTAACAATGATTATGAATCATTTAAATGCCTCTCTTGTATATTATGGAAAGATAACAAGAAAGCTTTTCTACTGTGTTTATGAAAGAGCTAAAAGTCTACTTGGACTCATACATACCGATGTATGTGGCCCTTTTAGAACTAAGACTAGGGAAGGTGCCACCTCCTTTATCACTTTCACTGATAATATCAATCGATGTAGTTATGTTTACTTGATTAAACATCAACATAAAAGCGTTGATGATATCAGTCATTATGGTTATGTTTACTAGATTAGACATAAACATGAAATCTTTGAAACGTTCAAAGCTTTCTAAAGTAAAAGTAGAAAATCAACTCGGCAAGACAACAAAGGCTTTCAGTCCTGATTGAGGATGAAAGTACATGAGTCAAGAGTTTATGGATCATCACACACATCGTGAGATTGTCTCACAATTCACTCCTCCATACACTCCACAAGATAATGGTGCGTCTGGAAGGAGATATCGGACCCTGTATGACATGGTTCGGTCTATGATGAGTCCTACTACTCTTACACTATCCTTTTGAGGGCATGCACTGAAGTCTGCTGCTCGAATACTTAATATGGTTCAGACAAAAAGGTTAAAAAGACACCATATGAGATATGGCGTGGGAACGTCCCTAATTTGTCTTACTTGAAGATCTGGGGTTGTGAGGATCTCGTGGAACGAGACATGCCAAACAAACTTGAGCCCATATCTATCAAGTATATCTTCGTTACTATTTTACTTCCCAACTGAGAACAAATTGTTGTTACTCGGTATGCTGATTTTCTTGAGAACAGTCTCATTTCACAAAGTGTAAGGACCGAACTCCAAAAACGACCATTTTTACATCATTTACCACAAAACTTCATTCCAAAACATAGATACAAGTTTTTTTTTATAAGACATAAATACCAAAGACATACTTATAACATACCAACTAACTAATCCGGATATAAACCAACTAAAACATCCAAAACATAAATGTACCAAAGACTACAAGTCTATACCAAAAGAGAAGCACTTCAAGGCTTCAAGATCAACTTCTAGCAATCACTAACTTCAATTATCAACTAACTTGGCCTTGCCTTTATCCTTTCCTGAAAAATGGTGACAACTAAACGGGTAAGCTATAAAGCTTAGTGAGTTCCACAATGTATAATGTTATACTAAATAATTATATAAATCAACATAAATAAACAAACAAGTGTCAACGAGTCAAAATACCGGATTGGCATAACAATGTCATCACAAAGCGTCACATATCAATACCGGGTCAACAACAATCAAAGTACAATACCGGAATCAACAAAGTGCGTCATTCCCTCTTAGGCCATCAGGGAATGAGGCCGATGAAGGTGACCATGGCACCCCTAAATGAGTCCATGATCCAGCTTCACCACCACGGTCCATACCACTCCTCCGCCAGGTACTCTCGCGTCCACCGCTCGACATATTACACGAAGTAATACTCGAACCGCCATGGGTCCTCACGAAATGAATTATCACTCAAGGCATTCCACTCAAACGGGTCAATCAAGATAAAGTTTGTCAAGGTGGTCTCAATGTACAAAGCAATACTCTAGGTTACCAATTGAAACAAGTACCAACTAATCACATTGCATATATATATATATATATATATATATATATATATATATATATATATACTACTTATAAAGCATTTAGACCCTTTCCATAAATACTTTTTTGAAAATTCAGCCACTTTTTTTCTATTTTTGGAATTTAATACTTTTGTTAAAAAAATAGCACAAGCTGGGTTTCGAACCGGCAACCTGCGGGTTATATATCAGGGCACATACCACCTGCTCTGGCCTCTGGCTACATTATTAATTCTAAACATACCTCTATTAAAGGGCTACATTGATTTCCCATCGTAAAAAAATTAAACAAATTCAAATCAAGGATAATCAAACGACGGTATAAAAATTGGGAACCGAAAAGCCATGTTTTGGAATTTGCATTTACCCTCTCTCTCTCTCTCTTTTTCTAATTCTAAATTAATTGCGCTCTACTTCCGCAATATCAAAGATGACGAGAGCGGGGGGTTGGAGTGGCGGATTGCAGAGGGGTTGGTGGAGGAATTGTAGTAATTAATCGATCGGTGGCCGATGATTTTCTTTAAAAATCAAGAACCCCTTGCGGGACGATGAAGCGAAGCACCGTGCGGAGTACGACAGTGATAAGGGTAGTGTAGGGTTTTCCGTGAAGCTGAAATCGGTGAAGAAATTTGGTCAGCAACAGACGAACAAGGATGATTATGTTGATGATTCAGGTTTATCTTCTACTTATCCACATATTGATGATGATGCTTATCATGGAAGAATTACATTTTACAGAATTGAACCTTCAACCCCTGCTTAACAAAGCATTAGAGAGTGCAAATCATCTTTGCAACACCACGGTATGTATTATTATTTTTTAAAATTGACTATAATTTTGTTTTGCTTTTTTGCTAATAGTTAGATGTTATTTTATAGTACATGTATGATGCATCTCAGTTTCTTATTTTTTACTTTTTGATAGTAGTAATTAACAATTTCTGGTTTAACAGAGTGGGCCCAATGGAGAATGGAGAATTACCTTCAGGAGCAGGTTTCTAATAAAGGAAAATGTAAAATTATAGAACCGGGTTTGTGTTGAGAACTTGCAAGTTTTCAGTGTCGGCCCGAGACGGGTCCGACATCTTTCAACGCATTTGACCCGTTCCCTATTTAGCTTTTTTTTTGTTCATCGATGACTTGTTTGTTTAAATTGTTGGGATATACTTCTTTTCTGTTGCGAGATTTGCCCTTTGATGCCATTGAATTTTGCAGGGATTTGTTTTATTGTTAGTATCAGAATAGCTGGAATTAAAGTAATTATGATAACATGAGACAACAAAAACACAGCAGAAGCAATACGTTGTGAAATAGGAGTGTTTGGACTTTGGACAACACGAAGATATCCAATCAGTTGACAGCTTATCATGGTAAATCATTTTATTCAAAACATTGTCTTATTATTATTTACATCTTCAAATTAATCCTTAATAATGAGAATATATATGTATTTATTTGTCATGATTTACAACTTTGTATTTTTAGCGTGGAGACTCCAGATATTATTGATCTTCGTAAGCAGCATGGAAAGGAACCTGGAAAACCTCTTTACCAGGTCAGTTAATATTACCATTTCCTACAAGACATAAATCTATTTTTTTTTATTTGTGTTTGTACTTTGTAGAGTGCTTGAAGAAAAATGAGAAAAGATAGCTCCTAAGACTTTGCTTGGAACAACACACCTGTGCAGTAGAATGGTATGTGTACTTCATTTCCTTTTCAAGTTTTTCTGTCAGCTGCAAATGCTCTTGGTGCTTTTAGTTAAGTAAAAAATACTTGAAAATGTGTTCAAATTGAGAGCTTTTAAGGAAAAGTTACTTTTAAATTATATAGCAAAATGTTTGAGAATTGACATTTATAGTTTTTAACTATCTTCTTTCTCAAAGCTGGATAACTCATCTTAATTTTATTACTGGAAAATGAAAACATTACTTTTTTTTGTATTAGATGGATTTTCAAGAACAGTTTTTCAAAGATCAGTTGAAGATTATCCAATGTGCTAGGAATGCAAAACAAGGTCAATTTGATTAGCAGCTGCTGCAAGAATGATTATGATTCTTATTTGACACTCAAAAGATAATCTAAAATGCAATTTTTATTTGACACTTGCTTTTCATGCTTATTCATCCCGTTGAGTAGTCTTGACTCTTGAATATGGATATCAAAATTTCAAAGTTGTCTGATGTTTCTATTTTCAAGACCTGTTAGGCATATATTTGTTTTCAAAATTTGTATTACCAAAAGAAAGCACCAGGGCAATTTCATTATCAGTTTTGTCAAAACAAGCAATAGTTAAAAAAAACTACTGACATCCACTTTTGAGTTCCATAGTGGCGTTTTAATATTAAGATACTTTTAATATCATTAGCATGGAGTAGATAATATTATTAGTATATCTAATTGCTTAAAAAGATTAACATTAGTATTTGACTAATAATACTTCTACCATTTTTACAGTGAAATCTGACTTTAACTTACCCACAGTTGAATATATTTTTTAGACACAAAACACAAAAGTATCACATAAAGAAGCGAAGCCTATTTTATTGCTTGCGAACTAAAATTAGCAAACACAGAAAAATTGAATTGCAAAATAAAAGCAAACCCATTTGAAATAATTACCTTCGTACTGGTGTTTTACAATCATACATCCAAAGATGGTGGAAGCTAAAATAATTACTCAAACAAAGATAATACCATGTAACCCTTATTTTGAATTTGTCCCATTAATTTGACCTCTTTGATCACATACCCATATATTTAAATTAATAATATAATTTCTTTGAAGTAACACAATTTAGAACATTGTAGATATTTGAATGCATGTTTAATGACTTTTGGCATGTTCAACCCGTTAGACCCATTTTATTTTTAACTACTTTTTTCACCTCATATTTACCCGGTCGACCCAGCATCAATAAAATTTAGATAATATATTTCCATATTATGGAAAGATTTGGATTACCCTAATTTAACTTATCATTCGTTTGTACATTTATTGTTAGAAAGAACACGTAATCGAATAACATTGTTACGCCGCAAAATATAGTTACAGGTACCCGTCGCCGCATTGCGCGGGTACCCTGCTAGTATATATATATATATAATTAAAAGTATACACATTGCACATAGTGAACTCACAGTGTTGTTTAATCGAGCACGAACTCAAACCGAAAGCCTCAATCAAATACTGAGTTTCCAAAGTGTAGACACTTGCCACAAGCTCCCAATAAGTTCTATCTAACCCCTGGAGTATACATATAAAATTTCATAAGCAATTATTACGATTTACCCTATCCATAAACTTTTCAATTGACAACTTGTTTCTACAAGTTAAACACCCTTCTGTTTACTCAGTTCTGACCTACTTAATTTCTAAGTTACCCGATGAAATTTGGAGCGTTCATTGTAATCTTAAATAGGTTTCCAATGCCCCTGACCTCATATTTTTATGATTTTTCTATGATTTTCTATGAATTTTACAATACAGCAACGTCTTGCTGTCAGAAATCAGCTTAGCAGCACTGTAGAAAATGCGATTTTCACCTATCTTAGAGCCAGAATTTACTTTCTTGAACAAAATAAGAAACAAAGAAGAAATCAATACGGTTCATATGCCACTGAATTCACCCCTAAACGATTTTTCTACAAATTTCTATGATTTTTACAAAACAGTGCTGCATCATAACTTTCAACTCAAAAATTTCTAATTTCTTACATTTTACCAATGATTTTAGCTAAATAACTTGATATCCAACATAACCTAATCATAATATCTTGATATTATAAGTTTTCTAACAGAAATTAAACCCTAATTTCATGGTTTTCTTCGAATCAAATAGAAAACATACTCAAAATTGGAGTTATACCTTCAAAATCTTCAATAATCTTGTAAGAGTTCTCCCTTTTCTTATAAAATCACCCTTGCATGGTCTCCTAAATCTCCAGAGCTGTTTAGAAAAGAATTGGGGAAAAAAATGGGTCATTTTCGAGTTTAAAAGGGGTTAAAATCCGGGTTGGGTCGGGTTGACCCGGTTTGACCCGGTTTGGTATCCATTTTGACCACTAAATACATAAAACCCCATAACGTTTCGCTCGGGCCTTTGTTTTCGATGAGGTTTTCGCCTACGCGTTCGTAACGAAATTATCTATAATCCTCAGTAAAAATATTGCAGAAATCATTCCACAAAAATGACGTTTTTATATACCTTATTGTGAGCATTTAAGCAATTACCACTTATTTACATATCGTTCGTTCATGCGTGATCTTCTTAATCATTCTGTACTTATCATATTTATTCAAGTTACTTAAGAGTAATAATATATTTTAGAGGAAACGAAATTACGTATGTTACAATTACCTCCTTCTTTTAAGAATTTCGTCCCGAAATTAGGTTGACTTGAACAAGAACGGATATTTCTCGATCATATCTTCCCTTCTTTCCCACGTGCAATTCGGGCCTCAATGATGTTTCCATCTGACTAACACTAATGGAATTTCTTTATTCTTGAGATTTACCGACTTTTGGTCAATTATTTCTTCCGGTTCTTGAATGGACCGATAAATCGAGGGCTCAATTTACCTTTCTTACCAAATCTCATAACGCCCTTCCATGGCGACACTTATAACATCACATAATCGTCTACCGAAAATTCTATCGGTTTCCGCCTTTTATCCGCGTATGACTTTTGACGATCTTGGGCCGTTTTCATACTTTCCCGAACAATCCGAATTTTATCACTTGTATCTTGGATCAACTCAGGTCCCACCAACACCTTTTCTCCAACTTCTCGCCAACACAAAGGTGTTCGACACTTTCTTCCATATAACGCTTCATAAGGTGCCATTCGAACCGAGGAATGATAACTATTATTATATGAAAATTCGGCTAACGACAAATATTTATCCCAACTTCCCCCAAATTCTAAAATACAAGACCTAAGCATGTCTTCCAAAGTTTGGATCGTTCTCTCGGTTTGTCCGTCCATTTGTGGATGATAAGCGGTACTAAGAGCTACTTTCGAACCCAACTCTTTTTGCATGCTACTCCAAAAATTGGAAGTAAATCGAGAATCCCTATCCGATACAATCTTGAAAGGAACACCATGCCTAGCAATTATCTCGTCTAAATATACTTGTGCCCATGAATCCATCGGTGCCGATTCCCTCATAGCAAGGAAATGCGCACTTTTGGTCAAACGGTCAACAATCACCCAAATACAATCGTGTTGACGAGCGGTTCTCGGAAGTTTGGTGATCAAATCCATGGAAATTTCCTCCCACTTCCAAACAGGGATGCTAAGTGGTTGCAAACTCCCGTAGGGTTTCTGATGTTCGGCTTTAACTTGTGAACAAACATTACATTCTTGCACAAACTTTCCGATATTCTTCTTCATTCCCGGCCACCAATAATCCAATCTCATATCATGGTACATTTTGTTCATACCTGGGTGAATTGAGAATTTTGAACTATGAGCCTCTTTTAACACATCGATTCTCAAATCTCCGATTCTCGGTATCCATAATCGGTTATTAAAAACTTTGACACCCCGACCATCTACTTCCAAATCTTTTTCAATATTCATCATCCTTTCCTTCTTAATATTTTCGGGTTTTAACGCCTCATCTTGTCACTTCTTAAGATCATCGAGTAAAATAAACTTCAATGTAGTGGTGGATATTGCATAACACATACTCGAGTGATAAGGCTTACCACTTAAAGCGTCCGCAACTACGTTTGCTTTACCGGGATGATACAAAATCATACCCGGGTGAATTGAGAATTTTGAACTATGAGCCTCTTTTAACACATCGATTCTCAAATCTCCGATTCTCGGTATCCATAATCGGTTATTAAAAACTTTGACACCCCGACCATCTACTTCCAAATCTTTTTCAATATTCATCATCCTTTCCTTCTTAATATTTTCGGGTTTTAACGCCTCATCTTGCCACTTCTTAAGATCATCGAGTAAAATAAACTTCAATGTAGTGGTGGATATTGCATAACACATACTCGAGTGATAAGGCTTACCACTTAAAGCGTCCGCAACTACGTTTGCTTTACTGGGATGATACAAAATCATACCCGGGTGAATTGAGAATTTTGAACTATGAGCCTCTTTTAACACATCGATTCTCAAATCTCCGATTCTCGGTATCCATAATCGGTTATTAAAAACTTTGACACCCCGACCATCTACTTCCAAATCTTTTTCAATATTCATCATCCTTTCCTTCTTAATATTTTCGGGTTTTAACGCCTCATCTTGCCACTTCTTAAGATCATCGAGTAAAATAAACTTCAATGTAGTGGTGGATATTGCATAACACATACTCGAGTGATAAGGCTTACCACTTAGAGCGTCCGCAACTACGTTTGCTTTACCGGGATGATACAAAATCTCACAATTGTAATCTTTTATGAGTTCCATAGCACGTTGTTGTCGCATATTCAACGAGTGTTGGCTAAATATATATTTGAGACTCTTATGATCGGTAAAGAGTTGGAACTTAGTCCCATACAAATAATGCCGCCAAATCTTTAGTGCAAACACCACCGCGGATAACTCAAGATCGTGAGTCGGGTAATTCTTCTCATATGCCTTCAATTGACGGGAAGCATTAGCAATGACTTTTCCCCGTTGCATGAAAACACACCCGAGCCCCATTTTCGATGCATCACTATATACTACAAAGTCTTCTTCACCCTCTGGTAATGACAAAATTGGAGCATTTGTCAAACAATCTTTCAATAAAATAAAGGCTTTTTCTTGTGCCTCACCCCATTCATACTTCACATCTTTTCGAGTAAGACTCGTGAGTGGAACGGCTAAACGAGAGAAATCTTTTATGAATCGGCGGTAATAACCCGCGAGACCTAGGAAACTTCGGATCTCGGAAGCATTTCGAGGCGCTTCCTAATTCTTAATCGCCTCGATCTTGGAAGGATCGACCGATATACCTTCACCTGATACCACATGACCAAGGAATTGAACTTGGCGCAACCAAAATTCACATTTGGAAAATTTAGCATACAATTTCTCTTTTCGTAATAAATCGAGAATTTCACGAAGGTGCGATGCATGATCACTTTCGGATTTAGAATATACCAAGATGGCGTCGATAAAAACAATAACCGACTTATCCAACATAGGACGACACACCCGATTCATCATATCCATAAAAGCAGCCGGAGCATTCGTTAAACCAAATGGCATGACTAAGAATTCATAATGCCCATATCTAGTTCGGAATGCGGTTTTAGGTACATCTTCTTTTTAAACCTTCAACTGATGATAACCGGACCTCAAGTCAATCTTAGAAAAGTAACTTGCACCTTGCAGTTGGTCAAAAAGGTCATCAATTCTAGGCAACAGGTATCTGTTCTTTATTGTTACTTTGTTAAGTTCACGATAATCAATACACATTCGCATTGACCTGTCTTTCTTCTTATCGAACAAAACCGGTGCACCACACGGTGACACACTTGGTTGAATGAATCCTTTATCAAGTAATTCTTGCAATTGATTCATAATTTCTTTCATTTCTGTCTTTTGGCAATGGGAGCCGCACCCGGTACAAGATCAATTCGAAATTCTACCTCTCGATCGAGAGGTAATCCGGGTAAATCCTCGGGAAATACATCCGGGAATTCATTAACAATCGGAACATCTTTCACGGATTTCTTAAGTTCTATGACCGGGTTAAGAATTTATGCTAAATAAGA
Source organism: Calendula officinalis (assembly GCA_963853835.1). Lineage (NCBI taxonomy): Eukaryota > Viridiplantae > Streptophyta > Magnoliopsida > Asterales > Asteraceae > Calendula > Calendula officinalis. Next base: position 43,692,659 of record OY970829.1, read on the forward strand.
GTAGCATCCATGGGACATCAATTTACTAGCTTTCAAGAAAGAAATTACCCGCCTATTCTTCATTTTACTCTCACCATACACATACAAAGGTTCTTTTCCTTGTATGGGAATTCTAATCATTTTCTCATAACACATAATATCGGCATGATACTTCGACATCCAATTCATCCCGATAATAATATCGAAATTAGGCAAATCTATCAACACTAGATTTACTAAGAATTTATGATCATCTATCTCTAACGAGCAATCCCTATAAATACGATTGGCTACCAAAGTCACACTACCCGCAGTATCAACACAGAATGGATTCAACAAAGGTGACGGGATTACAGTTAACAATTTAGCAAATTTCAGAGATACGAAAGAATCAGACGCTCCAGAATCAAATAATATATGAGCGGGTTGGGAATTAACAAGGAATGTACCAGAAACAACATTCGGATCTTCCCGGCTTCCTCCGGGGTCAACTGAAAAGCACGGCTTCTAGCCCTGGGAACCTCCTCCTTTTGACTCGATGCACCCACCCGCGGAGGTTGTTGTACCGAACCTCGACTTTCAGTAGCTCGATTTGAGGGATTTGGGCATTGACGCCTCCGATGACCTACTAAACCACAACCATAGCAAACCACATCCTTATTCGGGCACCTAGATTTTATGTGGCCTTCTTCAAAACAACCAAAACATTTCACGGGCCCACGATCACCAGCACACCGTCCTCGGTGGTTCTTTCAACATGTATGACAATCTCGATTAGCATCCGACTAAAATATTAAAATAGTTAAACACAATTCATAAACATATACGTAACATGATACTTAATTTAACTTTAATCTTACTTGAATAGAGAATGGTTGATAGTGGCCACGAGGCTGCGATGACCCTTGAGATTGGGTTCGACGGTTAGGAGTAACTCGATTAAAACGACCGGAGGGTGACGAAGTAGTTTGCTCTACTTTTTGACGTTTCGATTCGGGAGTCAATTCGCCACGAATAATCAAATCATGCTCTCTTCTTCGAGCATAGTCCACCGCCTTAGCAAATGAAGGGATATCACGATTGCTCACAAAGTCTTGTATCTCATATCTTAACCCTTCTACAAACATTTGAATCTTCTCAACTTCGGTCGATATGTACTTTGTGGCAAATTGGGCCTTTTGATTAAACAAAGTTTCATACTCATCAACCGATAAAGTTCCTTGTTTGAGTTCTAAAAACTCCTTCTCTAACCTTCTTCTCATATCACTAGGACAATATTGTTCAAGGAATCGGGCCTTGAACGAATCCGAACTCATGTAATCTTTTTCTTCCTCATTCAAGATCTTAAACGTGTTATTCCACCAAGTTAAGGCCTTATCCGTGAACATGGCGGTGGGATAAATCGTTTGATCATTCTTGTCTACACGAGAAATACGAAACACTTTTTCGGTGTTTTCCAACCATAACAATGCATTAACGGGATCTGTCACACCCGAGAATTTTGTGGCTCCACTACTACGGAAAGTTTTAAACGAGACCATTCCCGGATTCTTCCTTGGGGATTCATTGACTACCTTCTCTTTTTCTTTCGACTTTTCTTTCTCTTCACGTCTAAATTGTTCAAAGGTTGCCTGGACCATGTCCGTCATTCTATTCATCAACCTCTCCTCCCTTGGAGATACCCTTTCTTCTTCTTCTTCACGATTACTAGGGTTCGTTCCTTGGGTTCGGGGACCCGAAGAACTTAATTCAGGACGTTCTGCACTTCTCGAGCCATCATTATTACTATTACTACTTCCTTGATCCATCCCTAGCTGAAATTTATAAGAATATAATGAAAGTATTAGATAACACTCATTCTATCATTTCCTATTGACCCATCGTTACATATTCAACCTATGGTTTGTATCCGACCTAAACTTTAGCCTATACACTATACCATCAACGCCTAAGTTTGAGTCTAGTACCATAAGGATACCTAGTTCACTCAAACAAATGCTCTGATACCATATTGTAAGGACCGAACTCCAAAAACAATCATTTTTACATCATTTACCACAAAACTTCATTCCAAAACATAGATACAAGTTTTTTTTTATAAGACATAAATACCAAAGACATACTTATAACATACCAACTAACTAATCCGGATATAAACCAACTAAAACATCCAAAACATAAATGTACCAAAGACTACAAGTCTATACCAAAAGAGAAGCACTTCAAGGCTTCAAGATCAACTTCTAGCAATCACTAACTTCAATTATCAACTAACTTGGCCTTGCCTTTATCCTTTCCTGAAAAATGGTGACAACTAAACGGGTAAGCTATAAAGCTTTGTGAGTTCCACAATGTATAATGTTATACTAAATAATTATATAAATCAACATAAATAAACAAACAAGTGTCAACGAGTCAAAATACCGGATTGGCATAACAATGTCATCACAAAGCGTCACATATGAATACCGGGTCAACAACGATCAAAGTACAATACCGGAATCAACAAAGTGCGTCATTCCCTCTTAGGCCATTAGGGAATGAGGCCGATGAAGGTGACCATGGCACCCCTAAATGAGTCCATGATCCAGCTTCACCACCACGGTCCATACCACTCCTCCGCCAGGTACTCCCGCGTCCACCGCTCGACATGTTACACGATGTAATACTGGAACCGCCATGGGTCCTCACGAAATGAGTTATCACTCAAGGCATTCCACTCAAACGGGTCAATCAAGATAAAGTTTGTCAAGGTGGTCTTAATGTACAAAGCAATACTCTAGGTTACCAATTGAAACAAGTACCAACTAATCACATTGCATATATATATATATATATATATATATATATATATATATATATATATATATATATATATATATATATATATATATATATATATATATATATATATATATATATATATATATATATATATAATTAAAAGTATACACATTGCACATAGTGAACTCACAGTGTTGTTTAATCGGGCACGAACTCAAACCAAAAGCCTCAATCAAATACTGAGTTTCCAAAGTGTAGACACTTGCCACAAGCTCCCAATAAGTTCTATCTAACCCCTGGAGTATACATATAAAATTTCATAAGCAATTATTACGATTTACCCTATCTATAAACGTTTCAACTGACAACTTGTTTCTACAAGTTAAACACCCTTCTGTTTACTCAGTTCTGACCTACTTAATTTCTAAGTTACCCGATGAAATTTGGAGCGTTCATTGACAACTTGTTTCTACAAGTTAAATCACCCTTGCATGGTCTCCTAAATCTCCAGAGCTGTTTAGAGAAGAATTGGGGAAGAAAATGGGTCATTTTCGAGTTTAAAAGGGGTTAAAATCCGGGTGGGGTCGGGTTGACCCGGTTTGACCCGGATTGGTATCCATTTTGACCACTAAATACATAAAACCCCATAACTTTTCGCTCGGCCCTTTGTTTTCGATGAGGTTTTCGCCTACGCGTTCGTAACGAAATTATCTATAATTCTCGATAAAAATATTGCAGAAATCATTCATCAAAAATGACGTTTTTATATACCTTATTGTGAGCATTTAAGCAATTACAACTTATTTACATATCGTTCGTTCATGCGTGATCTTCTTAATCATTCTATACTTATCATATTTATTCAAGTTACTTAAGAGTAATAATATATTTTAGAGGAAACGAAATTACGTATGTTACACAAAGCAAGTGGGAGCACTATAGACTTTGAAAAGATTCAAAGTGAAGATACACAACCTTCTGGTAACACTAGCAAATATCATACTGAGGTTGGACATATAGATGTTGGGCCACAGGATGATGTTGTTCCCATTTGTAGGTCCGCAAGTACACCTCATGCACCTGAACGATATAGACTTATGTCGATGCTGTGGAGTAAAGTTTTGAGGATCATAATGAACCCCCTAACTATCAAGTTGCATTATCGAATTTTGAATTCGAAAAATGACTTGAAACTATGAATGCGAAAGTGAAATCCATGAGAGACAATCAAGTTTTGAACTTAGTTGGTCTTTCTCAAAACAGTAAGACTGTTGACATGGATGAAAATATACACACCTAGAAATCTCTTCTAGTAACAAAAGGTTACACTCAATCCTACTGGATTGACAATGATGAAACCTTCTCGCCTGTTACTAAAGACATTAGGATTCTTATAGCCAAAGTAGTGTACTATAACTATGAGATTTGGTTAATGATGAAATCAAAATGTTTGTTTCACCGAAAACCCAAACTGAGCATGTGTATATATATGAAAGCTAGTGGGAGCATTTTCGTTTCTCAAGTCATACATGTTGATGACATGTCACTCATGTGAAAAAATATACCTATGCTACAAGATGAAAATCCTGGCTTGGAAAATGTTTTCACATGAAGGATTGTAGGAATACGACATACATACTTGGAGTAAAGGTCTATAATGATAGATCAAAACGGTTAATTGGTTTACGTCAAAGTGCTTACATTGACAAAATTCTAAAATGGTTTAGAATGCATGCTCCCGAACGAGGAAGTCCTCGTATGCCATACAATGTAAACTTGAGTGAGACTCAAGGACCTTCCACACCTGATGTGGTGAAGCAAATGAATGTAATCCCCTATGAATTGGCTATTTCATTCATCATGTATGCTGTAAGGAGCACTAGGCCAAATGTAATGTCCTTAGGGGACCTTACTAGAAAATACCGACAGAATCCATAAAAGAGTCACTGGATTGCTGTTAAGAACACATTGAAGTATTTTAAAGTACTGGATATTTGTTCCTTGGCTATGGTGGAGATACCAAACTGAAACTAAGTATACTTGCTATACTTATGCTGGTTTTGAAATAGGTCGTGATGACGCTAGATCCTATTTACGAAGGTTCACTACATTCGAATGATTTATCGAGATATGTGAAATTCGTACTCTTAAAGTTCAAACAGATAACTAACTAGCAGACGCTTTATCGAACTCAATGTCTTATACCAAACATATCGAATATGAATGGAACATTGGACTTCGGCAAGCTAGTAGTTTCATGTAAATCTGTTTTAGTATTTGGATAATGGAACGTTGAGCAGTTTATATTGGAATAAATTGAAATATTTGATATGATCATTTTTATATGAATATCTACTGTGTTCTATATTTGCATGTCAGTCCATTGTCATATTAATAATATGGGAATATTATTAAGACAAATCTGAGGGCATTGATGACATCATCTTAGTATGACTAAGGATGATGAAGTCAAACTCACATGTTGTTCATTATGATGCACAATTGGACTGACCCAACCTATGAGAAATCACTTCCTGAATTTATGTCACAAGTGAATCTCAAAAAGGCTTTGTCGCTTATCCTCTGACTTGAGATACAAGTTGGTTTGTGTGTGTGGAGTGCCAAACTTTGATGTGGTTAAACGCTGACCTGAACAAGGTTGCCATAACAACTATCTTCGGGTTTGTCATTAAGCGTATATCAAACACGTGTAGTCAATAAAGAATTTGTTCCTCCACATGTTTGGATTAGATACTACTGGGACCCCTCGATGATTTGAATAGATGCTTGTATGGCCGTACCCAAAGGTAATCAAGATGAATCTTGATTGGTTTGGCAGTCTACTTCAATGTATAGATCGAGAAACAGAATCGTTGAAATTTTAGATTGACATTAATCCTTGTCTAAAATTCAACATGGTATCAGTAACAAAAGGATAACTGATTGAAAAACTTTGAACCTGGACTTTTCTGAAACTCACTCATATACTTCTAGGGGTATTGGCGGGTTGCTAGACTCTAACCTTTGCTTGTATAACTACTTGATTGTTATGACGTGCGCAAGTGGGAGCTGTTGGAATATGCTTCACGTTCATAACATATAGTTATATGGCTAGACGTATGTGAGCCTAAAGGGTCACACACTTATACACCAAACACCATTTAATATATATAATACAATGAAGGTAATTATATTATTTATATAAACTATAGTTACTTGACTAGTTATGTTTTAATTAATTGTTAAGTTAAAACATATTAGTGAGTAATCTAAAGAATCAAAAGTACAAGGGGCTAAGTGTCATATCTCCTAACTTGTAATTAGGGAATATATACTTAGCTTAGAGAGCAAGAAAGATTAACCCTAATCTCTCCTTCTCCAAAATACACGGCCGTATCTCAAAACAAAGATGTGAGATTGGTTTTTGGGAATTGCTTCCTTTTGGTGGATACCTTACGAACACAAAGACTAAAAAGGAATTGACTTCTTTTCAATTTTAGGCTTTTGGTTTCTGACGTACAAACAAACAACAAAGAGATAATATGATTATTTTTTGTTCTTGTTTAACTGTACGTGAGGTGTCTTGTTTATTTTGATTTCTTGAACAAGGGACTAGCATCCCATTTGGTGTTTTTTTGATATGGTGTAGTGTGGATACCATTAGAGGAATTCTACCTTGAATTCTTGGAGTTCTTCATCCTCATTCGTTGGTGCAATCAAAGGCTTCAAGGGTATGATTATTTCATCCTAACTCTTTGATTATTTATGCTTAATTACTTTGTCAATATGCTAGATCCGTTATTAGTGATTTATTAAATTATTTCCGCTGCGTTTTCTTTGATTAAAACCGTAAATCACTAACACTAATTTATTGTCGGTTTGAGTTCATTCACTTAGCTGTTAGCTAATCCCCACCTCGTTGACTCTTTTGCAGGTTTAGCTTTTGGGCGGGTCAAGGAGTGTTATAGGAATGGTTGACCAACACTCTGATTTTGATATAGTTGTAACCGAGCCGCCGGATGACATAACACTACAATCAACTTTTAATAGTTTTAGTGAATTATTGAAAAAGGCATGTTTGATATTTAAATGTTTTATGTTGGTTTATTACACACTTCCATTAGTTTTAAAAAAAAAAATCAGGTTTAAATTTGCAGTGTTACAATTTGGTATCAGAGCCTTGGTTTGGCGATGTGTGCACATTTAGGTGTAACATTCCCAAATCTTGGCTCGAGTTTGGTCAAACATTCCTAGAATCGGTTTTGGGTTAGTGAATGAATCATTGGGGTGTTAGTAGTTTGTATGTAGGTACTAACGAATTACACTAATGGTTCCTGAGATGTTGTGATTGAAACAGGTATGGCAGATAACGATAACACAAACCACCCGGACCCACCGAGCGATAACACCAGAAATGATCAACCTTCAGGAAGTAATCCAGCGGGTACCGAAGAGTATATTCAAATGTTGGAAGGTCAAGTACAAGATCTTAGAAATGTGGTTAGAGACTATGAACAGAAACATACCTACTCCATACCGACTCCACCTACAAATACAACCACACAACCTCAACCCACTATGCCACCCCAATGTTTAACTATCAATACCCATCACAAGGATTTTATCCTTACCCTGGTTACCCACCACCACCACCTCAGAAACAACTTTGCACTTATAAACAGTTCATGGATTGCAAGCCTTCAGAATATGGTGGAAGTACTGATCCCAGTGTCACTTTAAACTGGTTAATGGAAATGTCTAGGGCTCTTGACGCTTGTAGATGTGAAGATGAGCTGCGGGTAATGTATGCTTCTCGGAGACTGATAGGTGATGCAATGCAATGGTGGGGTACATTAACCTCAAATTTCTCACAAACTCAATTCAATGGAATTACATGGAAACGGTTCCATGAACAAGTGTGTGCTCAGTACTTTAACACTTTTGAGATGAACAAGATAAGAAGGGATTTTATGGGACTGAATATGGATGAAAGGATGAGTGTGGACGAGTTGATAAGACAATTCAATGGAAAGTTACGTTTTGTGAAACAATGGGTACCCGATGAACAAGCTCAACTACAACATTTTATCGATGCATTATTACCACAGTACTGAGGGTCGGTCAGGTATGCTAATACCTTAACACAAGCATTCACTTTGGCAAAATCTGTGGAAAGTGATTATAAAGCAAGTGAGCAGATGAGTAGAGAAAGAATGGGATTCCATAGGTCGAATTCAACACATTCCAATTTTCAACAAAGCAACAAGGGGCAAGGCAATCATAAGCAAGGGAATTCTAGTCGAAAGCAAATAATTTCGGGGTCCGATCAGAGAACGCCTTGGTGTTCCATATGTAGGTCATCACATTCGGGACCGTGTACAATTCAGACTTTAAGGTGTACACGATGGTGGTCAATTCAAGCATGATGCAAAAAGATTGTAGTTTCCCCGGGAATGTATGCTGGAATTGTCATAAGGAGGGTCACCGAGCAGGAGAATGTCCTTCGGCAAGGAAGACGGGTACGGGTCAGGATCTGGTGGGGTATCGTTATCGACTACAAGCCATAAAAGGAAGACTCACCCACCACCTGAGGGTATAGCATTTCGGATGACAGTTGAGGAAGCCACTACCACTGATGATGTCATTACTGGTATGTTTCTAATCAATTCAGTTCCTGCACATATAATATTTGATTCAGGGGCTAATCGCTCTTTTATCTCTATGAATTTTTGTGGAAAATTAAATTTGCCTACGAATGTGGTGTCTACCCCATAAGAAATAGAAGTAGCAAATGGAAATTCAGTCCCGGTCACAACGTCTGTGTTCGGGGCACGCATAGATATTGATGGTGTGCAATTTGTGACCATTTTATTATTAATGCCAATATCTGGCTTCGATGTTGTTCATGGTATGGATTGGCTTAGTAAAAATAAGGCTAACATTAAATGGGATAAAAAGATAATAACTTTTCCTTTGCCCGACGGGACACACGTAGTGGCCCGTGGTGACCGTGTGAATTCTTCTTTTTCCTATTATAACTTATATGAAGGCCAGAAAATCTTTGGTCAAGGGATGCGAATCTTTCCTCTCTTATGCTATTGATGTTTGAAAGGATAAGAAATTAGTTGGTGACATCCACGTGGTATCGGAATACCCGGAGGTCTTTCCCGATGAATTGCGTGGGTTACCTCCAATTCGGGAGGTACAATTCAAAATTGACTTGGTTCCGGGAGCCAGTCCCGTGGCCCGAGCCCCCTACCGTTTAGCTCCTTTAGAAATCCGTGAAATGATGTCTCAGATTCAAGAGTTGTTAGAAAAGGGTTTTATTCGATCGAGTTCCTCTCCATTGGGAGCTCCGGTATTATTTGTGAAAAAGAAAGACGGTACTCTCCGTATGTGTATAGATTACCGTGAGTTAAACAAAAGAACCGTAAAGAACAAGTATCCACTTCCAAGAATAGATGATTTATTTGATCAGTTACAAGGGGCTTCATATTTTTCTAAGATTGATTTGAGATCCGGCTACCATCAAGTCCGGGTACATGAGAATGATGTTCCAAAAACCGCCTTTAGAACTCGATACGGTCATTATGAGTTTCTGGTGATGCCATTCGGGCAAACAAATGCTCCTACTGTATTTATGGATTTAATGAACCGGGTATGTAGATCTTTTCTTGATCAATTCGTTATTGTATTTATTGATGATATTCTGATCAATTCTAAAACCGAATTGGATCATGAGCACCATTTAAGACAGGTTTTGCAGACTTTGAAACGAGAACAGTTGTATGCCAAGTTCTCCAAATGTGAATTTTGGCTCCGGGAAGTACAGTTTTTGGGGCATGTTATCTGTTCAGACGGGGTCAAAGTCGATCCGGCTAAGATAACTGCAGTAATGAATTGGAGTTCACCGAAAACACCGTCAGAGATCAAGAGTTTTCTGGGTTTGGCAGGCTATTATCGCATGTTCATTAAAGACTTTTCAAAGATTGGTAGTCCATTGACGAAACTGACACATAAAGATGTACTTTACCGATGGGGCAACGAACAAGAAGTGGCATTTCAAACATTAAAACAACTATTGTGTCAAGCCCCGATACTTACCTTACCTGATGGGTCCGATGATTTCATTGTTTATTGTGACGCATCACTGGCAGGCTTGGGTTGTGTGTTAATGCAGCGGGATCGGGTTATTGCTTATGCCTCAAGACAGTTAAAACCTCACGAAAAGAACTATCCAACTCACGATTTGGAATTGGCAGTCATTGTTTTTGCATTGAAGCTATGGAGACATTATCTCTATGGCGCCAAATGTGTTATATGTACCGACCACAAGAGTCTTCAGTATGTTTTTACACAAAAAGAATTGAATATGAGGCAGCGAAGATGGTTAGAGTTAATCAAAGATTATGATTGTGAAACTCGTTACCATCCGGGTAAGGTGAATGTAGTAGCTGATGCTTTGAGTCCTAAGGGTACTTCAGAAAAGATTCAGTTCATGCGTATGGAAATTGCCTCGGATTTGGTGAACCGAATTCGAATATTTCAACTCGAGGCGTTGAATAATGAGCACTTAAAATCAGAAGTTATGATCAAAAGAAAAGATGAATTAGTTGATGACACTCGGGGGTTAAAGTTGTATCGTATCGGTCTCGTGTTTGGGTACCTCTACTTGGGGGTTTACGGGAACTAATTTTGGCAGAGGCACATAAGTCCCGATTATCGGTCCATCCGGGTTGTACTAAGATGTATAATGATTTGAAGGTATTATATTGGTGGCCTATTATGAAAACCGACGTGGCACAATTTGTTGAAAGATGTCAAATTTTTGCTCAAGTTAAGGCCGAACATCAAAAACCATATGGGTCATTGAAACAGTTAGAAATACCTGAGTGGATATGTGAAAATATAACAATGGATTTTGTCACGAAACTTCCCCGTACACAGAAAAATCACGATATGATTTGGGTAATAGTTGACCGATTGACTAAAAGTGCCCACTTCTTAGCCACCAGAGAAACCGCTTCGCTCGATCAGCTAGCAAAGTTATATATTAATGAGATAGTTTATCGTCATGGTATTCCGTTATCGATTGTGTCTGATCGAGATCCTCGTTTTGTTTCGAATTTTTGGAAAAGTTTCCGAAGGGAATTGGGTACACGAGTTAATTTAAACACTGCTTATCATCCGCAGACAGATGATCAATCAGAAAAGAACAATTCAGACCTTAGAAGACATGCTTCTGGCGTGTGTGTTAGAATATGGTGGTTCTTGGGATTCTCATTTACCGTTAATCAAATTTGCTTACAACAATTCATACCACTCGAGTATCGATATCCCTCCTTATGAAATGTTGTATGGTCGGCGGTGACGAACCCCCACTTGATGGTTAGAATCAGGTGAAAAGCAGTTTACGGGCCCCGATGTAGTTCAGATGACTGCTGAAAAAGTGGCTATTGCCCGGGAGAAATTGAAAGCGGCCCGGGATCGTCAAAAAATGTATGCAGATCCGAAACGTCGACCGATAACGTTTGCAGAAAATGAAATGGTATATTTAAAGGTCTCACCTTGGAAGGGAATTATTCGGTTTGGAAAACGTGGTAAATTGGCTCCAAGGTACATTGGCCCGTTTCGTATCAGTCGAGTTGTTAATGATCAGTCGGTGACTCTAGATTTACCTCCAGAATTATCAGGTATTCACGACACTTTTAATATATGTTATTTGAGAAAATGCAAAGTGGAAGATGAATCTCAAATTTTACCGGTGCTTGGAATTGAAAGTTGATGCAAATAAAAGATTGATAGAAGAACCGGTTGAATTATTAGATCAAAAGGTAACAACGTTGAGGAAGAAACAAATTCCTATGGTATTAGTGAAATGGAAAACACAGTCTAGGTTCTAATCTGACATGGGAGACCGAGGCCGAAATGAAAGACCGTTATCCAAGTGTATTCGAGCGGGATGAGATTCCGGGGACGGAATCTCTTTAAGGGGGAGAGATTTGTAACATCCTGAGACCCGAGCTAAAATTTTAAATTACTTTCGGTAAGTAATTCTATTTGTTTATTATTTTTATATGATTTATGTGATTTATTTAGATTCTGGTATATTTTAACTAAAGGGTTAAAATTTACTTTAGCTGATATAATTGAGCATGAAAACGATAAATACACTTTCAAATAAACTTTTGAATTACAGTTCCAAAAATATTTTCATTACTAAAATCTGATGTCACACCCCACCAAAAATGAGTTTTACTTCATTTAAAACGTTTTGCGGAAGAACGGAGGTGTAACGTTCATGACAACATAGCAAAAGTTAAGTAAACAAACAACCACGCAATAACGAAAAGTAAAAGTAGTTTCACTTTCCAAAAATAGTAAGTTTTCCTAAAACAGAAATTGTTTGAAATGAAATGATTGTTCGTAAACTTAATGTTTTATTCATGGCTCACGACAATCCCACTGCTCATATCCTCCAGTTCCACTGCACCTAATCACCTGGAAAAACATAAATATAAAAGGGTCAACAATAATGTTGAGTGAATCCACAGGGTTAATGTTGTAACAAAAATAAAGTGTTTTGCTACTCAAAATGTTTGATATGAAAATAGTTTTATGACTGAAAGTATACGGTTCAACACTTATATGATATGAGAAGTAAGTATGAAAAGTAAAGTGTAATAGTAGAAGAATTTACAATTACTAGTTTGTTTATGAAAACGTGTTGAACAAGTTGTTATGTTTGACATCGCATGACCGTATCCCCAACAGGTAGCTAGTCTATTGAGTTAATATACCAACCCCTAAGTCCACAATCAACACTTCAACTCTCGTATGTTATGTTCTTTTATGGATATACACTCCCGGTAGCACTGGATAAACCAGCAATGATCAAATATCGTTGGGAGGATGAGTGTCAGCCAATAGTACTATCTGCATATCCATGGTCTAGATCCACTAGTTAATGATTGCTGACACCTTAGTCCGGCATAATAATCGTTTGTCATACCAACGCGATGATGAAAATGTAAATGTTGTTGTACACTCATAATAATATAGTAGCGTTTGTTTATGTTTTCCACCCCAATAGTTTGTAAAAGCAGTAAAAAGAGTAAAAAGGGGTATGTGGACTCACCTGGGCAAAGCTTAGTGTCAGTTAGGACAGAGGATCCTTCAAAGGCTCCTAGCTTCCTAAACAATATGACCTTCTAATTAGACTAAGCTAACACAGGCGATTCTAGATACGATATAAGATATATGATATACATTTAATGTTATGTTTTATGTTTTGTGACATCGAATGATCTTGGGTTATGAGACTTTAATAAAATGAAATGAAATGAAATGCATTGGGTTTTAAAAAATGAAATGAAATGGGTTTCAAAATGAAATGACATGAAATGAAATGAGTCTTGAAATGAAATGATATGAAATGGGTTTGGCTTAATGGGCCTAGATTGGGCCTAGATTGGGCCTAGATGGGCTTAATGGGCCACTAGATGGGCCAGTTGGGCCTCATGTTGGGCTTAGGTCCAATAGTGTTGGGCCATGGATTGGGCTTGGGCCCAATAGGTTCGGTTTGGGTATAAGTGGGCCAAAGGTTTGGGCTTTGGTCCAAATGGGCTTGGATACTAATGGGCCAACTAAGGTTTGGGCCCGATGGACTAAGATAGATCGAATTGGGCCAAGTACGGGCTTTGGCTCGATTATATGTTCGGGTTTTAGGTCCACAGTTGGATCAAGATCCGGCCTTGACCTGGTTTCACTAGTGGGTCAAAATTAGTCCATCCCAGAAGTCAACATAGGTCAAATAGTCAACAAAAGTCAACATTGGAGTTCTAGATTTCGGTTAGGGTTTGGGTTCCGTTTTAGGGTTTAGTTTAGTACAAGATTTGGTCAACAAAAGTCAAATCTAGTCAATCTAGGGTTAAAAGTCAAACATTGCAAGTCAACTAGGGTTAGGTTTCGGCTAGGGTTAGGTTTCGGCTAGGGTTGGCCGAGTAGGCCAAAACCCTACGGGTTTGGAGCTAGATCGGTCTAGGTTCGAGGTTAGAGACTAGATTAGTCTAGATCTAGGGTTAAACGATAACAATAAGTCAAGGAATCAACAAGTAAACGAGCAATTTGGGCAAACACACACACACACACACACATGCACACGATCGGCTGCATGCGAGCACGTATGCCACGGTTTTGGGATACAAGGCATAACTGAGACCATTTGGCCTTAGGCCATGGTCTCGGGTTCAAGTTAACACCGAAACAAAGAAGAAAGTAACATAAAGGAATCGGGTTTTACCTTGGATCGGATGAACGGGATCAAGAACGAACAAAAGGGATTGCTTGAAGACGGACGAACTAGGGTTCGGTCCTTGGGGATGCTTGGCCGAAACTTGTAAAAGGGAATAGGGTTTCGGTGATGGTGTTTATATAGGGGGGAGATCAGGGTTTAATTAGAGTTTGAGTCAAACTCAAATTGGTTTGAAATGGGATAGAGATAGGATAAAGGGAAGAGATAGACTTGGAAAAATAATCAATCAACCTCACCCATAAGGGTTCGGCCGAGTATGAGGGTGTTTGAGCAAGGGCATGGCCGGCCACTTAGTTGGTCGGTCATGGTTCGATGTCATTCGAGTCACGTTTATTTAATTTGTACGTTTATTGCTTAACCGATATAAGGTTACTATTTTAAGAAATGTTTTAGCTCAAATGTGTCACCATAAGAAAATAATAATGTTGTGTTGACTAAAATAGTCAAACACTAATGCATGGTGTAAAAATAGATGTTTTGTTGTGTATATGGATGCCAAAAATAGAAATGTCTAAAAATAGAAACTGTCTAAATAAGGAAAGTTCTAGAAATGAAATGAGATTACATACCGGATATATCGAGTTGTCACATCTGAGTTAGCTAGTTATTTTTAAATAAATCAAACGCGACCCAGACTTTCAGTATTACACTGTGTTATATGAAATAAAGTTGTTTTGAGAGTGGAGGGGTGTACGTGGTCTTTGAGGGCAGGTGTCAAAATTTTGGGTTTTTCCTTGTTTTCCCTTGCCTGGCTCGACACATACACACACTACACATACATGCATAATTTTTCTTGAAGCTCTCTATTGAAGAAGACTATCTTTGACTTGTTTTCCCTCTGATTTTCGGAATCATCTCCATCACAAGGTAGGGTTCATGCTAATTGTTCATCATCTTGTGTATTCTTGTTAGAAACTTCTAGGGTTTTTGAGTTTTGATGATTTTTGCTTAAAAATATGAAATTGATAAATTGTTAGGGTTTTTATGAAGTTCATGACTAGTCTTGTATGTTTTAGATGACTAATTCTGGATTGTAGTGTAAGTTCAAGCTTTGGACCTTAAAAACCTAGTTATGGAGTTTTGGAGAAGATGACCAAAACCCACCAAATTTGATAAATTGTGTAAATGGGATTCTTGATGTCCTAGCTAGTGTAGAATCATCATGAGATGTTAATTGATTGAATTGTATGTGTATTTGATGTTAAATTGAATGGTGTTTGGCTAATTTGGTATTTTAAAGATTAACTAGCTATTTGGGTCAAATATAGAAAAAGTCAAAGCTGGAGATTGACTTTACTTCCAAGAAGTCTAAAATGTGTTTGAAATGATATGTAATCACTAGTTGATGTTAAACATATGAAAATGGTATGGATTTTGGTAAATTGTTAAGTTTGACCCGTTTGGGCCTAATTGACTAGAAATGACTAGTGAAGCATAGTTTGATGCCATACTTAGTTTGACAAGTCTAATTCATGGTTATTGTCATACTTAGACTTGTGGTGAAATGGTTAAACGAATTTTTCAAGTTTTGGGTTATGTATGAATTTCTATTTTTAACTATTTCGGTTAAATTGATTACTAATTCGGTTGCACTATTATTACAGGCAAAGGCAAGGGGACTCAGTAATTAGAATACTAAGTTTTCGGGATCGGATTACTAGCTAAGGTGAGTGGATTTTGCCTTCAATAATAGGTGTACAATTCGGTAGGAAATTTGGTTACTTTGGTAAGAAAAAGATGCAGGATTTGGTACCTGGGGAAGTTCGAGACGCGAACTTGGGTTCGCGAACGCGAACCTGAGACAGAGAATTAGAGGATGGAACACGAGGAAGTTCGTAATGCAAGCCTACACTTTGGTATTATTAATAAAGATAATTAATTGAGTGCACATTTGGGGAAGAGGTCAGTAATTGGAACATTCTACTGAGCGTATGTTTACTAATGATACGGTGTACCGTCCTTAGAAGCACTGGTTGTTCTAAGGAGGTACACACCGTCATTGAGTAAAGGGCTATCGGTTATCATTGTTAGGCCAACAATGATTTAAGGCTTCGGCAGAACCCCGTTACTCTTCAAAATAAAACTGGGATAATATGATTTATCATTCGGTTGTTCTAATTTATTGTCGGCTTGAGGTCATTCACTTAGCTGTTAGCTAATCCCCTGCTCGTTGACTCTTTTGCAGGTTTAGCTTTTGGGCGGGTCAAGGGGTGTTATAGGAATGGTTGACCAACACTCTGATTTTGATATAGTTGTAACCGAGCCGCCGGATGACATAACACTGCAATCAACTTTTTATAGTTTTAGTGAATTATTGTAAAAAGGCTAGTTTGTTATTTAAATGATTTATGTTGGTTTATTACACGCTTCCGTTAGTTTTTAAAAAAAACAGGTTTAAATTTGCGGTGTTACATTATGATAAGCATGTAAGTGATGCGCTCGATGTGAGCTGTCTGATGCTCACAACCATGAGTCCAGATTTACAAGCGGGGCTTATGGATGTGCCAACATTTGAGATGATCCAGCAGTTAAGGGATTCATTTCAAGACCAAGTTCGCACTAAGAGATTTGGTATCAATCGAGCTTTCAACTCGTGCAAGATGGTTAAAGGAACACCGGTGAGTGCCCATGTCATAAAAATGAAAGGGCACATGGATCACCTTACTAGACTCGGTCACCCCATACCGTTGCAGATGGCGACGAACACTATACTCAATTCATTTTCTGATGAGTACAAGCCTTTTGTGGTCAACTACAATATGCATAATATGGAGAAATCCATTGCTGAGCTACATTCAATGCTCAAGACAGCTGAGTTGAGTTTGGGGACCAAGTCTAAGGATGTTCTGATGATCGGTAATGGCAGTGGCGGTGGCAAGAAGAGAAAAGGGCATGGTGGTAAAGGAAAGGGTAAAACCAATCCTAACCAAGGAGTGCCAAATGGTTAAGGTGTCAAACAAAAGGTCAAGAATGTAAAGCCTAACCCAGCGAGGACCGAGAATCAGTGCTTCAAGTATGGCGAGGTCGGGCATTGGAAAACACCTTCTCTTTTTATTCCCTGGGTGTTGGAAGGTAGAACGCCTTGTGGTTGTTCGGATAGTAATTTTGTCATCATTCCCACATCTCGTTCCACGTTCTGTACCGAATCTTTTTTGTTTCTTAGAGATTCTTGTACATTCATGTTTGTCTTTTCTTGCTTGAACATAAATTTGTCCATGTTATCATTTATCTTTGCTTGCCTGTCCATACACTTTTCAAAGGGATTTTCCGACGATGATTTTTGTGCTTCGGGGTTTACTCCTTGATAATCTCTCTTGAATCCTAGATTCATATAGTGCACTTCATTCCCAGTCATCATTGGTTTATCTCATCCAACCTGAAAAGCATGTAAAGAAGCAGTTAGTTTATCTATTTGTCGTTCTAATAGCTTCTGATTGTTTTTCAAGATTGCCACTTCTTCACGTGAAATATCGTTAATGGCATTGATTGGAACTTTGTTTTGTCTGATTTGTTTGTCTAACGTCTATTCCAGGTTGTGCATTGCCAAGTCTTCCAAAAGTTGGTAACCAGCAGTTGGGGTATTGTACCAGATACAACTCGACTAGATGAGTCGAGTGTTGAGCAAGGTTGTAAAAATCGCTCGGCGGTACCTAGGCGGTCGACCACCTTCAAGCGATTAATCGGTCTTGGCGGCGATTAATCGGTTTCTAGGCGGATACCATAAAATACAAAAGAAATTATTTTATATAAATAAATATTAGCAATATCCTAACAAAATAATCAAATTAATTAATAGTCATGATTTTTCTAACAATATTTAAAGTAAAAACCATAATAAAAACCACATTGTTAAAGTATTCACCGATTTTTAACATTTTAAATGATAATTAAAGAATAAGCTTATAATAAATGGGCTTATAGAGTTATAGTAATTGGGCTTTATCTTTTGTATTCTATTTTAAATTAGAAAATGGGCTTCCGTTCTGCTTCAAAAGAAACTTTGTAACGTAAGACTAATCAGATTTAGGGTTTCACAATCACAGCAGTCGTCTTCTCTTCTCCCCACTCTGTTTTGAAGGCTACCACCACAATGAGGATGAATCCGACTAGATGAAGATTATGCATGACACTCTGTTACGCAACACCCAGTTCCGACTAAGATGAAAGTTCCGACGAGACTCCGACAACACTCCGACGGTGATAAATCCGACATCTTTAACTATTCTAGCTTCATCTCTTACCATTTTCTTGACCGCCTAGGACCACTAAGGACCGCCAAGGACCGTCTAGGGACGATTTTGACAGATATTGACCTTGCCCGACAAAGTCGACCGATTAACACTTTTTTCACTCAGTTGAGGTCCGATAAGCGCCTAGGCGGCCGCCTAGACCGATATTTACAACACTGGTGTTGAGCGAGATGTGTAATCTAATCCCCTGTAAAATATCTGAACAATGTTACCTTTTTGGAAACCGTGGTTCGGGCACGTTTTTACCAACCTCCTAAACCTCTCCCAAGCTTCAATTAGTGTTTCACCTGCATCCTGATGGAAATTCATGATGTTAATTTTAATTCTTTCAGCTCTGGCCGGTGGAAAATAACGAATGATAAAACGGCTTCTTAGTTCCTCCCATGTGGTGATGGAATCAGGCTCCAATTATTTTATCCAAGCTTTTGCTTCTCCAACCAGGGTGAAGGGAAACAATCTGAGTCTAATAGCATCATCTGATACACCATGTTTCTTAAATAATTCACAGATATCTAGGAAATCTTCTACGTGTTGGTAAGGATTATTGTAAATTTTACCATCATAATTTATCTCACGGATCATGCTCAGAAATTGGCCCTTAATCTCAAAATCTACCCCCGTGATATCTGGTCTCCTAATAGCAGGAATAGGTGCATTTGGTGCTATGTGCATCGTTATCCACATTGGTTGTTCTGCGTCCCCCATTAATTAATAAACTGCAAAAGAAAAATAAACTGCATGGGAGCAAAACAAACTATAAAATGCACCTATTTTAAATAATAAAATAAAATAATAAAATATAAAAATTAAAATAAAAGAAATGAAGCAATTAACTCGTCCAAGAACAAGTTCCTAGACGAGGATCGATTAATAGACTAAGTTCTAATCTACTAAATCAAGCAACTATTCCCCGGCAGCGGCGCTAAAAACTTGATGTGTATAAACTAGTTATAAAATAATCACCTAAATACGCCTATCCTAGATTACCACACTCGTAGGAAAGTATGACCTAATCGCGAGCAATATAGTTAATGTAAGTATTTTCGGGTATTCGTCTCCACATGGAATAATTAAGCTGACTTGTAAGAATAGAACTAAGTGAATTAACCTAAAACTAATAATTAATAAAAAAAGGTTTTTTATTTATTTAAAACTAATGATTAAAAGAATTAAATTAAACTAAAATAAATTAACTTAAATTAAATAGACGAAATTGGGTAAAACTCTAATTGACAGAAGATATTCACTATGACCGAATCCCTCTATGCTTAGGTTTGGTTGTTTAAGTCCCAACTGATAAAATATTCTAAAAGTTAGGCAGCTAGATTTCTCTCAACTTCCTACAATGTTCGTAATATGGTTCCTAGGAAATTCTTCTCTCAAGAACCATATTATGGTCACACTTCGGTTTAATAAATATAACTAAGGCTCGGATTTCCGCCACCTTCTAATCCTAGGAATTTCTTCTCTAAGGGTTATTCTTTTAGTCTCGCCTAGGTTATCGGTATCTGGTCTCAGACCCCTATTTCTAGTGAGTCGCCTACTACGTCACCGAGGTGAAAAGTAAGAGGAATTACTAAAGAGTTATGATGTTGTCAATATCTAACAATTAAATAACAAACAGATCAAATATGCGAAGATTAAAAGTTTAACTAAAAGGTTCTTCGTTATAAATAATAAATATTCAAATATTCAAAGCAATCCTAAAATAAACCAAACCTATATCTCAAGTTCATACAATCATAGTGAATAAAAGGGTCTAGCACATAGACATGCTAGACGAATCAAACATCAAGTCAAGATAAAAGCTTAAAAACATTGTATAGAAACAAGAATTAAACCAAACAATTATTGATGTAGGATGCCTTGAATCTCCTCTTTCGCAATTGTGTTCGTCCGTATCAATTGTATTTTCAGTTTCGTCCGTCGAACAAACTTACGAACTGTCTTGTGGCTTTTTCAGCCTTGCGGCTGTCAAAACCTCTGTTCGTATCTCCCCCAAACGTAAATTCCTTGTGTAATCTGCCCTCCTAAATAATTAAAAGGATGTGGCTTTGCACGTGGGCTTCCTATCTCAGTTAATTATTTTGTGACCACTTGCTTTGTATTTACATATGGGATGTCATCAATTTGTGAAGTCATGTAATGTTAAATTATTATTAAAATATACGCATGTAGATGGTTGCCTCGTTTTATTTCACGTTGACATGGCCCAGATCCTTTGTGATCTAGAAAGGTGTCCTCAATTGTCCAAGTGGGCCGAGTATATATTAATTTACAATTTTGCTTCCATTTTCTTTCAATTCGTGGCCTGTTAATGTCCAAATTAATTAACAGGTGGAGTTGTGGCCCAATTTTAATTCCACCGAATTATGGCCCATTTAATTTCGTGACCTGCTTTTTGGTTGCCTAATTCCAAAAGTTAATTCCACTGACAATTGTGACTTCACCTTCAATATGTTAAATTTAACCTAACTGCTCTCTTTTATACTCTGACCGATCACCATCTTCTGTATTTTTCGATTTCTTCTTTTCAACGCATATTTAGCTCGTTTTTGGTCCTCCTTTTAAATTATGACCTGCATTTCACAAATAACATACATTTAGGCATAAATAAAGTATTTTCTTACAAAACAACCCTAAATTATATAATATTAGCGGATTTAGATATGTATAATTCCGCTAATATCAAGTTGCTCACACTTGAACTTTGCTTGTCCTCAAGCAAATCATCATAAAAATAATTCAATCAGCTAGATAACAAATTAACACAATCGACACTTATCTCAATTTCATTTATAGAAGCACAACAATTATCAGAACTTAGTCTAATATAACAGTTAAAATTTTCACTATATTTTATGCCCAAGTTTGTGTAAGATAGTAGCTAACTTTTCATGAATCTAACTATTTTTTTCAACTATGCTAATTATGCTACTTTTAACTTAGATCCTAATCATCCTTGCATAACCTATAAATACCATCTTTATGAAAATTACCCATCTAATAAGGTTAAATTAAGAAAATTTAGTTTAATTATTCATTTCATAGCTTATTCACTTTATTTATTCATGCTTTGCATGCTTATTTATCCATTTACTTATTTTTCATTACTTTCATACATGCTTTGCATGTTTATTAGTTTTATTTATTTGGTTTAGTAGAGGAAACCGCAACTTTCTTTGAGCACCCGCGTAAAAGACTTTCAGCCAACATATCCAGATCAGTTGACCTTAGTATGCTAGGTTTAAAGGACCCCGCGAGCTTACTTGTCGGGAACCCAATGTTGGTTAATTATTCCCCCTAAATATTTAATTAGGTATTTATTCAAGAATCGATTTGAACCTTAGCTTACATTGTGAATCCGCGTAACAGACTTTCCACCAACATGTCCAGATCAGTTGACCTTAAAATGCTAGGTTTGAAGGACCCCTCAGGCGTACTTGTCCGGAGACACAAGGCCGGTTGAATGTCCTCACCGACTCTTAAATTTTTCATTTTTTATCTATTTATTTGTTATTATTATTTATTTTACGTAAACTTTAGGCTCTTAACCTAACCTCATGTCATCAGGAGTTAGCTTTGCTAAACTTAATTTTCTAAAAGATAGTTTTTATAAATTTTGCAACACGTTTCAAATTTTCCAAGTTAAAAATGGTTTAATTAACTAGTTAAGAAAAAGAACTAGATCGTTGAAAAGCCACATAAATTGACACATAAAAGCTAGGTACAATTTTGCCCTTTAAAATGAAATTTATTGTCCAAAAATTGTTTTCTAAGGTATTGAGATGTGTCTAAAAAAATTGCTAATTAAAATGGTTTGTGTGTTTAGATGATTCACTAAGAACTACAAGTGGTGGAAGCCACCCCCATGCCCACACTTAAAGAGTTGCATTGTCCTCAATGCAATAAAAATTATGAACTAACGGGAAAAATAAATAGAAAAAGGGAAAGGTACTCCCTGGGTGCTTTGTGCAGATTCCACGCTTTGTGTCATACTACAAGTATCCTCATCTAGCAGTCATTCAGCTCGATCCAAGTTCCTATCACAAAAAAGAAAAACACACAAAAGAAAATAAAAGCTAATAAAATAAAATAAAAGCAAAAACACGGGTTGCCTCCCAAGAAGCGCTTTGTTTATTTCCGAGTCCTAAGCTTGACTCGTCCCCAAGTTAGATTACTTGGGGTAGATTATCGGACGATCTTTAGCAACAATGGCACTCGGGCCAAAATGGTTGCAACTCAGCCCTTCGTGATTTTTAAGCAAAAGCTTTATGGCCTCAGTACCAGATTCACAATAAGTTTCAACTTTTAGTCTCGACTCTACTATATGTAAGTACTCGTTGGACAATGTGTCCTCGACGATGTGTTCATGGAGTTCTTTAAGAGTTGGGTTTTCGAGTCGGGAGAGGTGATTTGTAGTTATACTTATTTTGTATCGATCCTCATTGTCGAACTCTTGTAGAAAGGCATACTCAAGATGAGTAGGTGGCGGTTTAAGTTGGAGAGTTGGATGGTTTTCGAGATTTGGTTTTGATAGGAAAACGTGCTCGAAATGAGTATGAGACAGTTTGGGTTCAAGATTCGGATGACTTTCAAGGATTCGAACTGGTCTGGGCTCCGGAGTCGGTTGATATTTGAGAGATGATTCTTTTTCAGTATTCTCTTTTAGAGGGATCTGCTCGAAGACTCTGTCGGTCTTTTGGGCACCTGAGGCGTCAGCATATAGGAGTTATTCGATCTCTCTCATCATATCATCGTGGGTGTATTGAATCAGGCACATCACCCAGCTTGTCATCATCTTGATCATCAGACATCAAGAAATTTTCTAAATCAGCGGCGAGATCATCATTAGTGGATTCATCATGAAAGTGAGAATTATCAACAATGTGTGCATGTATTACATCTACATTCTCTTGCTCTTCTTTGGTTTTGATCTCCTCAAACTCAACTTCTTCTTCTGATTCGCTCTCGTCGACATATAACAGCTCTATAAAATCTTGGATGTCTTCAACCTCATCATCATCTTCCTTCTCTAGCTCTTCTTTAGTTTGGGGTTCCTCCACCACTGTGTCATCTCTTGATGCTTCCTTTTCATCATATACATCAGATAATTCATTAGTTTTGACAAGAGGTGAACTTACCTATTCACCACTTCGGGTAGTTATTGCGTTCACTTGAACGTAAGCATGAATACTTCTCTTTTGGTGCCCCTGAGTATTGGGAGGTAGAACGCCTTGTGGTTGTTTGGATAGTAATTTTGTCATCATCCCCACATCTCGTTCCACGTTCTGTACCGAATTTTTTTTGTTTCTTAGAGATTCTTGTACATCCATGGTTGTCTTTTCTTGCTTGAACATAAATTTGTCCATGTTATCGTTTATCTTTGCTTGCCCGGCCATACACTTTTCAAAGAGATTTTCCAACGATGATTTTTGTGCTTCGGGGTTTTCTCCTTGATAATCTCTCTTGAATCCTAGATTCATATAGTGCACTTCATTCCCGGTCATCATTGGTTTATCGCATCCAAACTGAAAAGCATGTAAAGAAGCAGTTAGTTTATCTATTTGTCGTTCTAATATCTTCTGGTTGTTTTTCAAGATTGCCACTTCTTCACGTGAAATATCGTTAATGGCATTGATTGGAACTTTGTTTTGTCTGATTTTTTTGTCTAACGTCCATTCCAGGTTGTGCATTGCCAAGTCTTCCAAAAGTTGGTAACCAGCAGTGGGGGTATTGTACCAGAATACACCTCCACTAGATGAGTCGAGTGTTGTAACAACCCAATTCTCAGGGGAAATAAAAAAATTTTAAAAAAATTTAAAAAAAACATTTTTCTCCAAAGTACAAGTACACGAAAGGTCCTACTCTTTAATAATTTTAAAACTGAACCGTCTCATGGTTTAATGCGGAAAATAAAGTAATTGTTTTAAAAACAGTTGACTCAAAATAAAAGTTTGAAATCCAAATCCATAAAAGTTCATCGAGTAACAGCTCATCCAATGCACTTGTTCTAGTACCTGAAAAATGGGAGGGAGTGTTTGGGGCCAGGCACCACTGAGTGAATAATCAACACAATAAACATACACATACAAACAATCCACACCACATAAGTGATCCCTAAAGACTCTACTCAATTCTCAATTACTCAAAGTTATTTTCTCAGATTTTATTACTCGGATTTCAATTTATATAGCGCGCTAGTGTAACTTGGGCTGAGAGATCAACCTCGACCCGCCTCACACCACCTCAACACCTGTACTCTTCGGTGTTGAGTCTAAACGTTTGGCACCCGTACTCTTCGGTGCCAAGACAAACATCCGACACCAGTGCTCTTCGGTGTCAAGTCAAGTATATTATGTTTAATGTTTAACTCAAGAACTCAGAACCCAGATAACTCAGATCACAGATAACTCAGATAAATCGCACAATCAATACTCAAGCTCAATCAACAAGACAATTCATAACATATAGCACATAATCATGAATCGAAAATAAGTACAAGTTTATAGTGAGATTGCCCACCTCGAATAGACGTAAGCTCCTAGAAGTATCCTCGGCACGTACAAGTCACAACTCAGTTCCTAGAAGGTCCTACAAAGCACAAGAAAGCTCGGGTTAGGATTAGACTCAAAGGTTGTTTCAGCAGAAACTAAACAGCACTCAGCACTTTCGCGGGAACGGCTATAACTCTCAAACCGCTCACTAGATTTTATTTTAACTTTTACAATAGCTAAATAATTCAGAGTACTAAAATTTGTCAGAACGTTTCGGGACTTGAATCCAAACAAAAGGGTCTCAAACAGACCCAAAAGACAGAATAGCTGAACCGAAAACTATTCTGCGATGGATTACAAAAACAAAAATAACATTTAAATGACAAATCAGGTCGGCGAGCCGTCAACGGAAAGAGGACTCGGAAAACTACAGACGTTCGCGGGCAAAAAGTCCAAAAACATATTTTAAGTGTGGCAAAAATAGTCCCGGACTCAGAGGACAGATTCTGTCAAAGTTTTAGTTTGATATTTAAAAACCCGATTTGAATCCCGACATCAGTTAATTCCCGAGACACCCGACAGTCCCGGAACTCCTTTTAATTCCCAGAAACATGTTCACCATTATTTTAGTCTCTTACTAGAAAACCTATTTCGGTTTAGGGAACCAAGAACCTACCGGTTCGGTTCTCAGGTTTTCGGTTATAACAACATTTAGTCTAAACGACCACAGTTTTACCCAAACCAACCCGACACCCACAAACTCAGAGAATAACCCGACCAAAGACCACAACAACCTGAAACAAATTGAAATGGTACCAAACAATGACTAGAACTCCGAACTACTCATTCATAGACAAGACGGATGGAAGTGGTTGACGATTATAACAACAACACAAACAAGAAAAACCCGACAACACTATTAATCTGCAGCAAACGGGGTTAAAACAACTCGAAAAAGGGCACAAACGAATGAACACACAAGAGAAAAATTCTACCGAATAGTATACGAAAACTGGCTCGGCTTGACTCGGAAGAATCTGCTCGGAAATACAACCCCTTGCTCGAATACAGCCTTTTGCAATCAACAACACTCATTAATCTCCATACCTGCGTGGCGTCATCAACCCACAACACAAAGAATTCACCACAACAAATAAATAAAAACTAGAATAATCACCAAAGAAAATAAAAGAAAACCAAATAACCACCTCAATTCCCAATTGCTAAATGAGACCTGCTTGCTAAAGGATGGTGACCTCCATTAAAGTTAAATAACCCCAGGCTCCACCTTCGATCGAAAAAAAAAAGAAAAACAGAGAAAGGTGCTGCTATGCGTGATGTCTAAAAAACACAAAAGAGCATCACCCATTTTTGTTCCTTGCTTGACGAATCTTCAACAAAATAAAATCTAGGGATTTTCTTTGAACAAAACTAAAGTCACCGCCACCAACTAAATTCTTCATACGTGATCAAGGAAAGAGACGGTGGGGTTGCTGCGTCTGGATGACAAGGGATGAAGCAGAGTTCGTTTCTAGGGATTAGGGAAACAAGGTTTTAATTTAAATCACCTACTCTCGGGCTTGGGACCCACTAGTAATTCAAGTCCATAATTTAATTGGACATGGGCTCAAGGAAGCAATTCGATTTCTCAAGTTAGTATAACAGGCTCGACCAAAAGAAGTGACCACGCACGGAAGGGAAAAAATCGGGATTATTGGAACACGAGATCAAAGCCTTGGCCTGTCGACCGGCCTCGGAAGTTACTAACGTCTAAACTAACTAGTCTCATTATCAAACAACACTATTAACTAGTAGTTTTAGTTATTATTAATTAACCCTCATAGTTAATTAACACGAATTAAATGACATTCTTGTCATTAACTGAATCACCACGTATTTAAATTAATCGTAAGTAATTACTCACCAATTTATTAACACCGTAGTTATTAAATAATTAATCCTCATGATTAATTAAACACCAACTAAATGACACCCTTGTCATTAAAATAATCATTGCGTATTTATTTTTCTCGAATTAAATACACATAATGGCACATAAGACATATAAAAAGAACACATAGCACAGATAAATCTCATATAAATAATCATCACATTAATTATTTAATAAAAAGTAATTAATTTAATTACAAGATATTTTCAGGTGTTACAACTCAACTCCACTTAAAATAGACTTCGTCCCCGAAGTCCTGGCTCGGAAGAAGCTCAGGGTAGAAATTTCACGTCTCAATCAAAGGCTCGTCAACGACACACATCCTCGAATGGGAAGACACGAAAAGGTAATGAATAAAAATATACTCTTCAGGGTGACTTACGCAATCAGAGTGAACTCCGGCTCTCGCAACTATTCATACAAAAATCTTCCATCTCTGGCGGCGCAAGACGCTAAGGGCGAAAAATCAAAACGCGCTCTAAGGATTTCCGGTTTAGCGATGAAAAGGATGTCGACAATATGCACAAATAACCACGATACTCTGATGAAGACGTCTTCTTGCTCTCGTAGTCGAACATAGTTGCTGCACTCAACGATCAACTTTACGTTGAATCTCCGATTCAACTCCACTTGGATATTTGTTACGGTTTGGTTTGTGGCGACTTATGATCTCGGCGTAGCACTCGGTCATCCAACTCGTGCTCCCAATCATACTCGGCCCTCTCACGGCGATAAAAATAATAAGTCTTTATGGGGAAAACTTTCCCGCACAGTTCTAACAAGGTATTACTTTTACCTAATTTACACCAGAAAAATTTTATTATTAGCAATTTCCGCCAAGAATGATATCTCAAGGTCCTCTGCTCTATGGGACATCAGTTTGTTTTTAAACATAATGGACAATTTAGTAGTTAACACCGCTATCAAACGACACACAACAAGTACATAATTCACACAAAAGCACTTTATCACACATAAACTTCAGATAGTAGGCAACTCATGTCTCTCACTTAATTTGCATATACTCAAATGCATTCACCTCAAATCTCCACAACTTGTTTTTAACTCAACGCAAGCTTATATTGAAACACCCCTAAATTTACAAGATTTTTAAAATTTTTGAAAACAAAATTATAATCAAAAGGTCCCATAAATAAATCTCAGATATAAATATTTAACATTTAAAACGTATTTATTGCGGAAATAGTTAAAATAAAATAAAGTGTTTTAAAATATTAAATGTTGTCCACATCAGTAACAGCGGTCAACCGTCCACTTTCTCCTTTCCTTTGCTGGTACCTGAAACAATGTGGGGGAAAGTTTGGGTCAGCTGGAAGCTGAGTGAATAATCTCAAAATGTAAACAATTATAACACACAACACATGAGGGCACATCGGTGTACTCCTACTCAGAATCTACTCGATTAATTACTCAGATTTATTTCTCAGATTTTATTACTCAGATTTTAATTTATATAGCGCGCTTGTGTGATTTGGGACGAGAGATCAACCTCGCCCCTCCTCACACCTCAGATAGGCGTAAGCCAAAACTCAGACGGGAGTGATCCCAAAACTCAGACGGGAATAATCCCAAAAACTCAGACGGGAGGTGATCCCAGGATAGGCATATAGCCAAAACTCAGATGTGTGTTATTATGTTTTATTATCTCTTTAACATAATTATCTCAGATTGCCCTAGCAAGTAGTAGCACAGAATGACCATGTGCCGAGCTCAGTTACCCAGGCACAATGTCTCAGATCATGAATAAATAAACAGATGCTCAGATACTCAGATAACAGGTCAAACTCAGATAACATATCAAACTCAGATACAGATCAAACTCAGATAACAATTATGGTGCAAGAAATGTAACACATAAGTCATGCATGTACAACGTTAAAACTGAATACACGGTGAGAATACTCACCTCGAATAACCGTAAGCTCCTAAATATCCTCGGTACTGAAGAGCGTCTCTAACCGGTCCTAGAAGGTCCTACAATGCACAAGGAAGCTCGGGTTAGGATTAGGCTCAAAGGTTGTTTCAGCAGAAACTAAACAGTACTCGGCACTTTCACGGGAACGGCTATAACTCTCAAACCACTCACTAGATATTATTCAAATTTTTACAGTAGTTAAATGACTCAGAGGACTACAATTTTACAGAAGGCTTCGGAAGCTAGATCCAAATAGAAAAGGCTTAAAACAGGCTCGCGAGACAGAATAGCTGAACCGAAAACTATCCAGCGAAGGTTTACTAAAACATCAATAACTTTTAAACCGTGAATCGGATTAACGAGCCGTCAGCGCCGTTGGAAAGAGGACTCAGAAACCTACAAACCATCACAGGCCAAAAATCCAAAAACGTAGTTTAAGTGTGGTAAAAACAGTCTTGAACGCCAAGGACAGATTCTGCTAGAGCAATCAGCATGCTATTTAAACCCATTTAGATTCCCGACATCAACCCGTTAAATCCCGGGGCACCCGACAGCCCCGAGACTCAATTTTAACTCAGAAGCATTTTTGTAAGAATCTAGTCTTTTCTTTTGAAGTCCTTTTGGTTTAGGAAACCAAGAACCCTACGGTTCGGTTTCCGGTTTTTCGGTTATTAAACATTTAGCTAAAACAACAACAATTTTACCCAAACCAAAAACCGACGATACCCAGACCAGTGGTTAAACTCTCACGAACCAATCTGCACAAAATAGACGACAACAAAGACTTGACATATTAAATTCTAGGACTCAAGAATTCACACAAGACCGCAAGATGGAACTGATTCAAACAATCAAGTAGGCACACAACGCCCGGAACCGAGCCCTCATTGGCTAGCTCGGTATTAAATCTGCAACAACCCGATGGTTAGATATCAGCAAAACAATAATCGAATAAAGAGTACAAAGGTTTAGACTACCGAGCGGAAGCAGAAATATATAATTCTCAAGATAACAATTAGAGATCGAATGTAATAATGAACAACAAAATAAGACTAGAATTCTACCGAGATTGAACTAGGTCCGGCTCGGCTTGCTCGGAAGGTGTTGCTCGATATTTCCCTCCACGCCACGGCTCAAGGACTACTCGGGATCCAATCTCTTCGCTGCTCGATCTCTACACGCTCGATGTCGGCTGCTCAAATTTGCTCGAAGATGCTCACTGCTTGACACCCGCTGCTCCATCCAGCTACTTGTTTCCTCACTCTCAATCACCGAATAGAAGAATGGTTTAGAATTAAAACATGGGAAAATCGTAAAAAAAAAACAGAAATAGGACATAAGCTATACCGAATCATGCACACAACCCATCTGCTCGATGATGGAAAAAGGAGCAGGAACACGGAAATGGAGAGGCTCCCTCACGGCTGAAACAATTCAATTGGAGGTGGCGGTGATCTCTTGTTCTCTGCCGGAATAACAAAAAAAAAGAATAATGGCGGCGGTGGAATCTTGGGTTTTTTGTCGGAACAAGGAGAAAGGAAAACAATTGGGTGGCGGCAGCTCATTGGTACCCATACACACGTTATTTTATTCTTTCATTACTTTAGTTTTAGGTTAAATATAAGCTTAAGTACCCTTAATCTTGGTCTAATAGGCTTTAACAAAATCTAGGGCCTTCAAAAGATTTCAGTCCTCGTTCTCTTGTGTTGTCCGGACCAAAGGCTTGGTCGGCCCTGCTTCCATACTAGCAACGAACTCGATCACTTGGCTAGGATTAAAACGAACCAAAACAAATCGGCTTTTAGAGAAACCGAGTAAAGAATAATTGAAGTAGGGGAAAACTCGACTCAAGCTAGGAACAGATCCTAATGGAAAAAGGCCTTGGCCTAGTGGCCGGCCCCGAGAATTAATAAACGCCCACTATAACTAATCTCATAATTAGTTCTCTAGATTAATTATCAAAGAAATAAAATGAATAACCCTCTAGTTATTTAACAAAACGTCACGTATTAAATATTCGAATTAAATACGCTTAAAAGCACACAATCACACATAGACTCAATTTAATAGATACACATAATTTATTTAATAAAAAGAATAATTTAATTACAATAATTTTTGGGGCGTTACATATATCATCAATGTAAACTCAAATCTCGTTTAATGACTTTTCACCAGTCCACATAATGTATATATTTACTCGTTTTTATGATTTTTCACGTGATCGAATTTAGTTATCAGACTAATCGAATAGATAATTTCTCTTTTAAGCCACGTTTTTAGATCTCTTGCTATCTCCTATTTAATATTCCCCCATTGCTCTTTTTAATATTACTCACTCAACTCATTTTAATGGTATTATCATTTGGCTTGTTAATTGTTTTCTCGCTTTGTTCTCTTTTAAATTGTCTCTTGATCAGTTTGACCAAAATTCCACCCATTAATCTCATTTATTTATAAGTCTCAAACGCCTCAATTTAAGATTTTCTCGTCACTTAGTTAATTAATTACTCGATAATTCCCATGTACTTGATTACTCAGCTATTTACTCATTCTCAATATAAAGTTTCCTCATTACTTTATATATTTTTTTTTGTTTTCTCGATTTAGAAACTCGTAGTATTTTAATAAAATTTTATTATTCAACCCACTCACATTTTTCTCGTGTGCTTATTTTAATAACTATAATCGATTTAGTAATTACTCAATAAAATATTTGGTGACATTCAACTTAATTGTTTAACTTGATAATCCTCTTAGTTCAAATTTAATATTGGCTTACAATAAAATTTTCTCATTTGATTTATTTCTAATAATTTATTCGCTTAACTTGATTTAGTAGTTCTCCATTGGTTTAAACCCTTATGTTTTAAACTTATTATAGTAATTTATCAATTTAACTCGATTTAAATGATACATAAATAAATTCTTATTTGGATTATTACTTCTGGTTATTAATTTCTTATAATTTGATCATTACACCATAACACGAATTTAATTATTTTCAATTACTCTTATAAATTATCTAATCACACGCGTATAAATTACTCATCACAATAACTTGGTTCAATAACTTTCTCGACTGGATTTAATAATTTATCATAATCACGCTTTTCTCATTTAACTTGAATTGAATAATTCATAATAAATTCTCATATTTTAATAATCTCTTTTTATCTCATTATATTCTCAAATGAATAATTTCTCGATCAATTAGTCACTCTTATAACTCTCTAGCCAATTATATGCACATAACAATTATAAATAACACACAACAAAATTTTATATTGGTAATTCTCTTAAGTTACTCTTTACAAAATTATTTTTCACATTTAGCATGATTTATTAATCCCCATTAGCTCAATAATACGAATTTAATAATTCACAACTTTATAATTATTCCTTATTCGCACTCTTAATATTGGTAGTTTTCCCTTTTACCACCACTCAACTCCACTTGGAGAAAACTCTTCCTCGAGTTTGGAAGTGGCACTCAAAATCTAATATAACTCGCTACGAACACTCGATAGTTCGGTTTGTTGATCCTCATTTCTATTTATATATTTTAAGGTTTCATTAAATTACTCGATAATCAAACTCTTATGCAAATGTGTGATTCGGTCCCAACGTATACTCTTTACGCCACTCTCACACCCCTACTCATTAAATTTTTACCACTTTATAAAAATTCATTGCTCATATTAGGTGTTAGCTTTCTCATTAGCATTCTCATGGATTTTCATACTCTTATTAGATTTCCTCAATTATAACTCGTTATTCTTTAATAATTTCGTAATTATTTCTCATTAATAATTATTCATTTATGACTCCTCATAAATCAAACTTATTATACATATTAGCACCACCATTTGTTATTTCGCGTTACACATTCGCGATTATTTCTTGTTCAAATGTGAGTTTTAAATTTCTCCTTTCTGCTTACTCATAGCGTGTTTGGTATTATTATTACCATGTAACAATTTTGTCATTAAATGGAATTCTCATTTCATTATTTCTCGTAGATTTTCACTTGTCGCTTAACTCGTTAAATAACTCGTTTTGGGTTTCTCATCTCGCTCAATTAGTAATCCTTATTTATTTCGTATATTCGATGTTTTATCCTATCAATTACATAAATGAAAATATTACTCTATAAATTTTCGCACAAAATTTTCTCAATTCACAAATCTTTTACTCGTATAACCTCGTTCAATTATAATCGTTTTCCTCCTTTACTCAATTTAACGATTAAATTCTCTATATTTTATTTGTTCTAGATAATTGCCCAATTGTTCTTGCTTCATAAAATTTCTTGTAATTTCAATGACTTCTCAATTATACGAATTAAATTTTTCTTAGTCATTCTTACTTAATTGTTACCTTAGGTTTTTGACCAATTAATATTACTCAATGTAACAATTTATCATTAGTGATTCTTATTCAATTTGGTTTAATAACTTTCACTTGATTTGTTTGGATAACTCCTTATTAACTTAAATTAATGATCTCGCATTTATTATTTATTAATTTATCATAAACCTCGATTTAGTGACGTTTTCATCCCATTTACTCATATATTTGAACTTAACATTTTCTTATTTTCTCGCTTATTTTGCTTTAACGATTGCTCAATAGTTCTCGAGGTGTTAATAACTCAATTAAATCATTTAACGAAGTCAACTCAATTTCATTTATTGGTCTCTCTCTTGATATGTTTTGATAACTCTTTATCAATTCGTGTTTGATGATTCTCTTTTTCAATTGGTTACACTGGTTTCTCATAAATCTCTTTTAGTGATTTTATTATTGACTTATATATAATAATCGGAGTTTTTAATGATACTCAGATGCTTGACCAATGGTCTCCTTGAATCCTTTTCGAAACATAGGCATGAGTCATGTGCGTATAATAATAGGGGCCCTCTATTATTATCCGCACCTACCCCTGTCATGGTTTCGAGCCAGTTTCAAAAATTCCACGATCTCCCATCCTCATACCATCCACAAAACAAGTAATTCACATCAATGAGTACAGTATATATATATATATATATATATATATATATATGTATATAGTCGCACAATTCACACTCATATCAAGTAAGTTCTGTTTTATTCTCTTAGTAATCAATGTCACTCGCGACGTTTTTAATAAATTAAATAACTCATTATAAGTTCTAAAGGCATAAGGTCATCTTGATGCGCTTCTTCTCGATTTGGATTTGGACTTATTTTAAAAACACTTTTGAAAATCTCCTTTTGAAAACTCGTGCTTCGACTTGAGTTTGGAATCCACCCCTTGTGAACCCAATTCTCTCAAGCCAGAGCTCTGATACCAACTTGTAACAACCCAATTTTCAGGGGAAATAAAAAATTTTTAATAAAATAAAATTTTTTTTCTCCCCAAAGTACAAGTACACGAAAGGTCCCACTCTTTAATAATTTTAAAACTGAATTGTCTCATGGTTTAATGCGGAAAATAAAGTAACTGTTTTAAAAACAGTTGACTCAAAATAAAAGTTTGAAATCCAAATCCATAAAAGCTCATCGAGTAACAGCTCATCCAATGTACTTGCTCTAGTACCTGCAAAATGGGAGGAGTATTTGGGGCCAGCCACCACTGAGTGAATAATCAACACAATAAACATACATATACAAATAATCCACACCACATAAGTGATCCCTAAAGACTCTACTCAATACTCACTGACTCAAAGTTATTTTCTCAGATTTTATTACTCGGAGTTTAATTTATATAGCGCGCTAGTGTGACTTGGGCCGAGAGATCAACCTCGACCCGCCTCACACCACCTCAACACCTGTACTCTTCGGTGTTGAGTCTAAACGTTTGGCACTCGTACTCTTCGGTGCCAAGACAAACATCTGACACCAGTGCTCTTCGGTGTCAAGTCAAGTATATTATGTTTAATGTTTAACTCAAGAACTCAGAACCCAGATAACTCAGATCACAGATAACTCAGATAAATCGCACAATCAATAGTCAAGCTCAATCAACAAGACAATTCATAACATATAGCACATAATCATGAATCGAAAATAAGTACAAGTTTATAGTGAGATTACCCACCTCGAATAGACGTAAGCTCCTAGAAGTATCCTCGGCACGTACAAGTCACAACTCAGTTCCTAGAAGGTCCTACAAAGTACAAGAAAGCTCGCGTTAGGATTAGACTCAAAGGTTGTTTCAGCAGAATCTAAACAGCACTCAGCACTTTCGCGGGAACGGCTATAACTATCAAACCGCTCACTAGATTTTATTCAAACTTTTAAAATAGCTAAATAATTCAGAGTACTAAAATTTGTCAGAACGTTTCGGGACTTGAATCCAAACAAAAGGGTCTCAAAACACACCCAAAAGACAGAATAGCTGAACCTAAAACTATTCTGCGATTGATTACAAAAACAACAATAACCTTTTAAATGAGAAATCAGGTTGGCGAGCCGTCAACGGCAACGGAAAGAGGACTCGGAAAACTACAGACGATCACGGGCCAAAAGTCCAAAAACATATTTTAAGTGTGGTAAAAATAGTCCCGAACTCAGAGGACAGATTCTGTCAAAGTTTTAGTTTGATATTTAAAAACCCGATTTGAATCCCGACATCAACCCGTTAATTCCCGAGACACCCGACAGTCCCGAAACTCCTTTTAAATCCCAGAAACATGTTCACCATTATTTTAGTCTCTTATTAGAAAATCTATTTCGGTTTAGGGAACCAAGAACCTAAAGGTTCGGTTCTCAGGTTTTCGGTTATAACAACATTTAATCAAAACGACCACAGTTTTACCCAAACCAACCCGACACCCACAAACTCAGAGAATAACCCGACCAAAGACCACAACAACCCGAAACAAATTGGAATGGTACCAAACAATGACTAGAACTCCGAACTACTCATTCATAGACAAGACGAATGGAATTGGTTGACGATTATAACAACAACACAAACAAGAAAAACCCGACAACACTATTAATCAGCAGCAAACGGGGTTAAAACAACTCAAAAAAGGGATCAAACGAATGAACAAACAAGAGAAAAATTCTAACGAATAGTATACGAAAACTGGCTCGGATTGACTCGGAAGAATCTGCTCTGAAATACAGCCTTGTGCAATCAACAACACTCATTAATCTCCATCCCTGCTTGGCGTCATCAACCCACAACACAAAGAATTCACCACAACAAATAAATAAAAACTAGAATAATCACCAAAGAAAATAAAAGAAAACCAAATAACCACCTCAATTCCCAATTGCTAAATGAGACCTGCTTGCTACAGGATGGTGACCTCCATTAAAGTTAAATAACCCCAGGCTCCACCTTCGATCGGAAAAAAAAAAAAAAAAAAAAAACAGAGAAAGGTGCTGCTATGCGTGATGTCTAAAAAAACAAAAGAGCATCACCCATTTTTGTTCCTTGCTTGACGAATCTTCAACAAAATAAAATCTTGGGATTTTCTTTGAACAAAACTAAAGTCACCGCCACCAACTAAATTCTTCATACGTGATCAAGGAAAGAGATGGTGGGGTTGCTGCGTCTGGATGACAAGGGATGAAGCAGAGTTCGTTTCTAGGGATTAGGGAAACAAGGATTTAATTTAAATCACTCTCGGGCTTGGGACCCACGAATAACAGGAAGCAATTCGATTTCTCAAGTTAGTATAACAGGCTCGACCAATAGAAGTGACCACGCACGGAAGGGAAAGAATCGGGATTATTGGAACACGAGATCAAGGCCTTGGCCTGTCGACCGGCCTTGGTCGACATCGGAAATTACTAACGTCTAAACTAACTAGTCTCATTATCAAACAACACTATTAACTAGTAGTTTTAGTTATTATTAATTGACCCAAATAGTTAATTAACACGAATTAAATGACATTCTTGTCATTAACTGAATCACCACGTATTTAAATTAATCGTAAGTAATTACTCACCAATTTATTAACACCGTAGTTATTAAATAATTAATCCTCATGATTAATTAAACACCAACTAAATGACACCCTTGTCATTAAAATAATCATTGCGTATTTATTTTTCTCGAATTAAATACACATAATGGCACATAAGACATATAAAAAGAACACATAGCACAGATAAATCTCATATAAATAATCATCACATTAATTATTTAATAGAAAGTAAGTAATTTAATTACAAGATATTTTCAGGTGTTACAAGTGTTGAGCGAGATGTGTAATCTAATCCCCTGTAAAATATCTGAACTATGTTCCCTTTTTGGAAACCGTGGTTCGGGAAAGTTCTTACCAACCTCTTAAACCTCTGCCAAGCTACAGTTAGGGTTTCACCTGCATCCTGTTGGAAATTCATGATGTTAATTTTAATTCTTTCAGCTCTGGCCGGTGGAAAATAAGGAATGATAAAACGGCTTCTTAGTTCCTCCCATGTGGTGATGGAATCATGCTCCAATGATTTTATCCAAGCTTTTGCTTCTCCAACCAGGCTGAAGGCAAACAATCTGAGTCTAACAGCATCATCTGATACACCCTTTTGCTTAAATAATTCACAGATATCTAGGAAATCTTCTACGTGTTGGTAAGGATGATTGTAAATTTTACCATCATAATTTAGCTTACGGATCATGCTCAGAAATTGGCCCTTAATCTCAAAATCTACCCCCCGTGATATCTGGTCTCCTAATAGCAGGAATAGGTGCATTTGGTGCTATGTGCATCGTTATCCACATTAGTTGTTCTGCGTCCCCCATTAAGTAATAAACTGCAAAAGAAAAATAAACTGTAAGGGAGCAAAACAAACTATAAAATGCACCTGTTTTAAACAATAAAATAAAATAATAAAATATAAAAATTAAAATAAAATAAATGAAGCAATTAACTCGTCCAAGAACAAGTTCCTAGACGAGGATCGATTAATAGACTAAGTTCTAATATATTAAATCAAGCACCTATTCCCCGGCAGCGGCGCCAAAAACTTGATGTGTATAAACTAGTTATAAAATAACCACCTAAATACGCCTATTCTAGATTACCACACTCGTAGGCAAGTATGACCTAATCGTGAGCAATATAGTTAACGTAAGTATTTTTGTGTATTCGTCTCCACAGGGAATAATTAAGCTGACTTGTAAGAATAGAACTAAGTGAATTAACCTAATCGTGAGCAATATAGTTAACGTAAGTATGACCTATATCTCAAGTTCATAAAATCATAGTGAATAAAAGGGTCTAGCACATAGACATGCTAGCCGAATCAAATATCAAATAAAGATAAAAGCTTAAAAATATTGTATAGAAACAAGAATTAAACCAAACAATTATTGTCGTAGGATGCATTGAATCTCCTCTTTCGCAATTGTGTTCGTCCGTATCAATTGTAATTTCTGTTTCGTCCGTCGAACAAACTTACGAACTGTCTTGTGGCTTTTTCAGCCTTGCGGCTGTCAAAACCTCTGGTCGTATCTCCCCCCAACGTAAATTCCTTGTGTAATCTACCCTC
Organism: Calendula officinalis; assembly: GCA_963853835.1. NCBI lineage: Eukaryota > Viridiplantae > Streptophyta > Magnoliopsida > Asterales > Asteraceae > Calendula > Calendula officinalis. Next base: position 43,730,871 of record OY970829.1, read on the forward strand.
CTAAATAATGAAAAGGATGTGGCTTTGCACGTGGGCTTCCTGTCTCAGTTAATTATTTTGTGACCACTTGCTTTGTATTTGCATATGGGATGTCATCAATTTGTAAAGTCATGTAATGTTAAATTATTAAAATATACGCATGTAGATGGTTGCCTCGTTTTATTTCACGTTGACATGGCCCAGATCCTTTGTGATCTAGAAAGGTGTCCTCAATTGTCCAAGTGGGCCGAGTATATATTAATTTACAATTTGGCTTCCGTTTTCTTTCAATTCGTGGCCTGTTAATGTCCAAATTAATTAACCGGTGGAGTTGTGGCCCAATTTTAATTCCACTGAATTATGGCCCATTTAATTTCATCACCTGCTTTTTGGTTGCCTAATTCCAAAAGTTAATTCCACTGACAATTGTGACTTCACCTTCAATATGATAAATTTAACCAAACTGCTCTCTTTTATACTCTGACCGATCACCATCTTCTTGAACTAAAACCAAAACCGACACACCTTGACCTCTACCCGGCCGTTAGGTGGCCGAGTACCCTTGCTCGTGCCCCTCTACTTCGGCCGAACCACCACAAGGTGGTGTGCCATTCCTTGTTAACTTTGATCCTTATCTTGTTTGTAATTGAATTTGTTGATAGACTTGATTTAAAAAGAGTCCTAGTTCTTGTATAACTCTATCTTCCTTTCATATAAATACCCCTCACTTGTCAAACCCTAAACTTTTGACACTATTGAAGTCGTCGATCACCACCACCGAACCCTTTGTTCGTCGATCCCAAGCAAATCCGCAAGCACCCTCTTCGTTTTCTTCTCGTTCGTAGCAAGGTATGATCTCGATCTATTGTTTTTGATGCCTTTTGCTTCGGTACCCACTCGAAACCGAGACCATGGCCAAAGGCCATATGGTCTCGGCACTCTACTTGTATTCGGTTAGCCATGTCCGATGCATGCATGCATGCCCACGTGAGCATGTGTGTGTGTGTCGTGTTGATCCGTTTGATTGTTTCGTTTTTTCCTTTTGTTTGACCCGTTGTTCGTTGTTGTTAATCTAGTAAAATCTTTGCTAATTGTTCATTGATTCGATTATCTAAACCCTAGAATTGTTTGATCCTTGTTAAAACTAGAATTGTAGTTTGTGACTAACCCTAGAACTGAGACCACCACCAAAACCATACGGGTTGGTCTTCGGCAAACCCTAGCCGAGACCCAAACCCTAGCCGAGATACTAACCCTAATTGACTTAGTTGACTTTTGTTGACTATTTCACCATCATTGACCCGAACTCATGTAAAACCTAACCCTAATTCAGAAACCCTAACCCTAGCCGAAATCTGGAGACCCTAATTAAGCAAGTCTTAACTTTTGTTGATTTTTTTTACTTTTGTTGACCATAGTCGGACCCACAACTGTTATCGGGTCAAGGCTGGATCTTGACCCACAACCGTGACCCAAACCCGAATACCTAATCGGGGCAAGGCCCGTACATGGCCAATTCGATCTATCCAAGACCATCGGGCCAAACTTTAGTCGGCCCATTAGTAACCAAGCCCATTTGGACCAAAGCCCAAACCTTTGGCCCATTACTTACCCAAACCGAGCCCTATTGGGCCTAGGCCCAATCCATGGCCCAACCTATTCGGACCTAAGCCCAAACCAAAGCCCCAGTGGCCCATCTAGTGCCCCAATCGGCCCATATGTCCTTGCTAAGCCCAATTAGCACATCTTGGCGGGCCTTGGCCCAAGTGCCAGCCCATCTAGCCAATCTAGGCCCATTAAGCCTAACCCAAGCCCATTTCATTTGAAGCCCATTTCATTCTGAGCCCATAAGCAATTCCTTTCGGCCCATCAAGGCCCAATAAGCCAAGTTCACTCGATGTCACATAACGCATATCATATATCAAAATCAATTATATATTATATCGCCTGTGTTAGCTTAGTCTAATTAGAAACGTTATTACGTTTAGGAAGCTAGGAGTCTGCGAAGGAGACCTCAGTCTTACCAAGTGCTAAGCATTGCCCAGGTGAGTCCACAACCCCTTTTACTACATTTTACTATTTTATAAACTATCGGGGTGGAAAACATAGACAATGCTACTATTACTATGACTGTACAACAACTTTACATTTTCATTATCGCGTTGGCATGACAAACAATTATTATACTAAACTAAGGTTACCAGCAATAATTAACTAGTGGATCTAGACCATGGATATGAAGACAGTACTATTGGCTGACACTCATCCTCCCAATATTATTTGATTATTACTTGGTTATCCAAGACATCTTTCGGGAGTGTATATTGTTAGGTCACAACAACCCTGGATTGCTAGTATAATTGATAGATTAATTAAACTTAAGACAATTAAAGTGATTAACACAATATTAGAGTCAAATGTATAATTCCACTAAGTGTGGCTTGTTGTGGAATAACAAGACCACTGATCAATTACAAGATATGAAATATGAAAGCGTAAATTGGTGAGTACTCCTTTGCCAAGTGATCTCTATTTATAATGTTATAGAGATCTTACAAAAGAGGCAATGAGTAACGGAAGGACTGAAAAAGGAAATTGACCGAGATCAAAGGGATTTGATCTGGTCTGTTAAACATGGTAATGTTTAACTCAGTCCTTGTACTCAGTATTGGATGTCAATACTGAGTCCCAACACTGAGTCACCAATACTGTCTACTCAGTGTTGGACCAAGTCTTAGCTAAATTATTCTACAAACTATTCTAAGCTAGTCTAGGTTGTCTTGTTATCTTAAGATCCCAAGGGGTAAGGCTTTTTGCCTTAACAATCTCCCCTTATCTAATGATAACAAGGCAATATTACAAAAGATAAGTGCAAGAATAAAATTGCAGAGTCTTCTTCTTCATCCTCTGCTGATGGCTTCATGCTCATAGAAGACTTCTTGCTTGATGTGAACAAATTCTTCTTTCTTTTTGAGTTATTCTCTTCTGTTCCACATCACATCAACAATCTTCTTTCTGAACCAAGCATCCTCCTTCTTGGTTATCAACCACTTCAACCCCACCAGATGACTTATGTTTGCTTTTGGAAGATCTTCTTCTGTTATGAAGCATTCTCTGTCATCTGAGTCAGTGTACATATATCCAGAAGTTGGATATATAGTGCTCTTTTGATCCTGAAAGACAAGGTTAGGAGGTACAGGTATTTGTTCAAGAAACTGAATGTGTTAAGACACTCAGTTCTGTTGTTTCTGTATTCCTCAGTCATTACACTGAGTGCTCTGTACTCCCTGGAAACAAGATGCCTTTGTCAAAACATACTGCAGCAACAGCCCAAATTTCATCTAACATAACTTGGGCTTGAGGAGATCTTGAGGGCAGTTCCTTGATCAGTTTTGAGATTTTAATCCAGTCTTGAAGGCCCATGTTTTGGATATCATGAAGTAATATCTTCATGGGAGGACTGACTGGCCCAGTGTAGGTTGCAATAATTGAACCATTTAGCGTTTGTACTTTAATTTTGTTGACATCAATATTCAACCATCATATGTTCCTCACACTGAGAAATTCTTTATTTCTCAGTATATCCATCCTTGTTTCCCCGTACCTTGTTCTTTGAGCTACTGAGTTCCAGTATTGTTCTCTAAGATCAACTCCTTTCCTTCTTCTTCTGTGAGATGTTGAAGGAATATCAGACTCAGTATCAACATCAGTCTCTGGTTCTTCTTTGACTCCAAGGGCATGTAAGTAAAAGAACTTTTCAGCCTCATCTTCTAGTTGTTGTGCAGTCTTCCTTGGAACCTACTCTTCATCGCGTACAGATCTTCTAGGTCTAGTTATTAAAGGAGCTGGAGTAGGTTCCTCACTTGATTCAAAAGACATAACAACTCTTGACATTCTTCTAGGTGTAGGCCTTCTTGATGTTCTTGTATTTCCCTGAGTTGGCATTTGTGGTTCTTTTGGAGGCTCTTCATCATCAAAGGATCATGATGAGGAGCTTGGTTCATAAGCCATATCCAGTGCAAATTTTGTGAAGATCTGAGTTGGCACTGGATGTGGTTCTTCATCTTCATCATCAGCAATTGGCCACACAAAAGTCCTGTACACAATGATTTGCAGGTTGTTCTCATACTGAGCAGATGGCACAGTATGAGCCTGCAGAGGTTGGTTAGTGTTAGTCTCCCCCTGAGCAGATGGCACAATGATTTGTTGTTGTTGTGGAGGTTGATCTACATTTATTTATCTTCTTTTCTCCCCCTGAGCAGATGGCTCAGATTGATCAACCACATCTTCTCTTTTTCTCTTCTCCCCCTTATTGTTATCATTGGATGGGGAGAGAAGAGGTTCAGTATCACCACCTGCATCTCCTTGAGTAATGTCATGTGTAGGAGATGGCATTGGCTCAGTGGCAGCATCAGTATCACCCCTTGATCTTCATGTGTGGGGGATTGTCTGGGCTCAGTATCATCATCTCCACCTTGATCTTCATTATCTCCACTGTGTTGAGATTGTGGAGTCAGTGGAGGTTGTTGATGTTGTTGTTGGAGTAATGCAAGAGATTCTTTTAATGAATCAATTTCATTACTCATCGTTTCCATCCTGGCCAGTTTAGTGTTTTGTGTGTTCTACATAGCCAAGATTTGTTGCATGATTGTCTGCAAGGAAACCACTTCCACTGGAGCCTGTTGGACATGAGTACCCTGCACAGATGGTGCTAAAGAAACAAAAATTGTAACTGGTTAGTATGGAATGTCTTATCAGTTAGAATTCTAAAATCATTTAAACAGAGTTTTTGAAGTCTGTATACCATCTGGTGTATGATGAAATATTGTGGACTTTTGTATAGCATGTGTAAGAAAGTTTTCAGTATAAGTGAGTGTGATGTGTAGTAGCTCAGTGTAGGATAAGTCACTTTTTCTGAAAAAGGTTTGGGTTTAGGAAAATGAAGCCTGGATATGCTTCTTTGTTGTTTCAATGTTTATCACTCGGTGTTAGAGTGGTAACAGTAATGTGGCTTAAACCCCATGAATTTTATTTGGATAGTGTAGCTTTAGGGTTTTTGATCATTTCTTAAATCATTTGAACCAATTTAACATAAATTGGGTATGATAGAAGCAATACGAGTGGGTGTCAGTGTGACATCAACCACCATTGTCTTTTTACATGCTAAGACAACTGTAGGCTGGCGATGATCTTTTGTGCTCAGTGTAGGAATTTTTCATAGTAGCAGTGGGCTAACTATGTGGGCCTTAAGAGGATATATATTAAAAAAAATCGTTTGAGACTTTAGTCAGTATTGTGTTGGTACAGACCAATAGTTAGTCTCTGGGTTTTAAAAAAATAATATATATAGGAGTTTGAAGGCTTTATTAGAAATTCATACCTGAGGCTTTGTCAGATTCCCTTCTCACTTCAACAAAGATGGGTGCTGGATCATTTGTATGTTGATTGGAGCCTCCAGCACCTTCTTGATTTTGTGGTTCTCTGTGTTGTGCTTCTTCTTCCAGATTTTGTTGCTCATCGGCAATTTCAACATCCAATGGAACATGTTGTTCCATGTTTGGTGGTGGTTGAGCAATGTTGGCTTGATCTGATTCTGGAAGATCAGCATGTGATGGTATTTGATGTTGCTCTTCTAGAGAGGGAGTCAGTTTTGGATGAGCCTCTGCAATGGCTAACATGGAGGCACTGAGTGGTGATTCATCTTCCCTAGGCTGATGAAAAACTATCTTTTCATGGATGGGGGGAAGATCATTTCTAACTCCATCACTCATCATACATATTCTCTGGCATGGAGTTTTGGAAAATGATAGATAAAAACCTGCAAAAAGGAACATTAGGATTCCTTTGTCGTGCCTGAACTTGAGAGGCTAGCTCATTGAAAATCAATTTAGAATTGTCAATATGCCTATTGTGATACATGGCATGTACCATCTGCATTCCAAAATCATTAATTTGGCCGAGTGCCCCTGTTTTGTGGGTCATACACCGAATTAAGGTAGAGATCATAATTCCCCACATAGGACCAAATTCTTGCCTTTTTATTGTTCCTGTTGTCCTTAGTCTTCCAAGAAGCGGCAATACTGATCGTGCAGTATCACGATCAACAAATTCATCATACTGGACATGTGCAGGAAGTTGAAGATCTCGTCTAATGATTTCAGTGGAGACGAAAGCTCTTCGTTGATCTCGAATTACCCATCCCGCATTAGTGAGTCCAAGATAGCAGAGTACCAAAATTCACACAACATTGAGGGATAGATTGCTCTGGGTGAAGCTTGAAGAGCATTAGCGATTGGGCAATGCCTGAGATATGTAACCATTTGTCGAAATTGAGGGCATACCCAACCCTGAGGAATCATGAAATTTGCAGTTATGTTGTTCCTCGTAAACTTAGGGAGTTCATCCCTTTGAAAGTCTTTAGCTGGTGCGACGAGGTCTGGATAATCGAATTGAAAGTTCGCCATTGAATCTGTGATTAGGAATTGAAGTTTTGCTTGCAAATGGAGAGTGAAAACGTTAATCGCAGAGAGAAGTTTGAGAGTGAGAGAGTAAATAACAGAGAAAATGATTTAAATTTGAAGAAAATTATTATTTATACTCTTAATTAGAAATCATTACAGTATTGGGAAGCAAAAACGGCGAATTGACAGCCTTATCCTCTTCGAACGGTAACTTTTCTATTAAGGAAAGTAACCGTTGGGGAGTATGAGGTTTTGAAGTCAGTGTTGAAACTCCAGGACCCCAATACTGATTTAGAGTTAAAAAAAATTAAATTAAAAAAAAATTTAAAAATCATAAAAACATTTAATTTAACGTATAAATTAATAAAAAATTTACAAAAATTAAAAATAATATACAGACGAGCTATACTGAAAGGTTAAGTATTGGGTCAATACTGAAAAATCAGTATAGGGAAGAATTTTTAGGAGAAAAATTATTTTAAGGGTTGAGCATGCCCAATTGTCTTAGTAAGTACATAAACCTTTTTTCTGAAAGAGGTTTAGTAAATACATCAGCCAATTGGTCCTCGGTTGGGACATAGTCTACCTGAACCTTACCTTTTTCCACATTATCTCGGATAAAGTGGTGTCTGATATCAATGTGCATTGTTCTTGAGTGATGGACTGGATTTTCAGTGATAGCAATAGCACTCTTGTTATCACAATGAATGGGTGTGTTGTTGAAATCAAATCCATAGTCCCTGAGTTGATATTGCATCCATAAGAGTTGAGCACAACAACTTCCTGCAGCTACATATTCAGCTTCTGCAGTTGAAGTTGCTACTGAATTTTGTTTTTGGATGACCAGCCTGTTAGTGATTTACGGTGTTAATCAAAGAAAACGCAGCGGAAATATAACATAAATCACCAATCAAGGATCTACATATTGACAAGATAATTAAGCATAAAAGATAAAGAGTTTAGTATGAAATCATACCCTTGAAGCCTTTGATTACACCAACGAATAAGGATGGAGAACTCCAAGAATTCAATGTAGAATTCCTCTAATGATATCCACACTACACCATATCAAGAATACCAATTGAGATGCTAGTCCCTTATTCAAGAATCAAAACGACTTAAACTGACGTCTATATTCTTTTGTTTAATTTCACGCATAAAGAAAACAAAATCATATTCTTGTTTTTCTTCTCTGATCCACGCATGTCGACTTCATATAAAAACAAAGACAAATCTTCCTTTTTGGTTGAGAATCCAGCCGTCAAGAGTAGGAGAGGGAGAGATTAGGGTTAATCTTTCTTGCTCCCTAAGCTAAGTATATATTTCCTAATTACAAGTTAGGAGATATGACACTTAGCCCCTTGTACTTTTGATTCTTTATATTACTCACTAATACGTTTTAACTTAACAATTAATTAAAACATAACTAGTCAAGTAATTATAGTTTATATAAATAATATAATTACCCTAATTATATTATATATATTAAATGGTGTTTGGTGTATAAGTGTGTGACCCTTTAGGCTCACATACGTCTAGCCATATAACTATATGTTATGAACGTGAAGCATATTCCAACAGCTCCCACTTGCGCACGTCATAACAATCAAGTAGTTATACAAGCAAAGGTTAGAGTCTAGCAACCCGCCAATGCCCCTAGAAGTACATGAGTGAGTTTCAGAAAAGTCCAGGTTCAAAGTTTTTCAATCAGTTATCCTTTTGTTACTGATACCATGTTGAATTTTAGACAAGGATTAATGTCAATCTAAAATTTCAACGATTATGTTTCTCGATCTATACATGGAAGTAGATTACCAAACCAATCAAGATTCATCTTGATTACCTTTGGGTACGGCCGTACAAGCATCTATTCAAATCATCGAGGGGCCCAGTAGTATCTAATCCAAACATGTGGAGGAACAAATTCTTTATTGACTACATGTGTTTGATATATGCTTAATATCAAACCTGAGGATGGTTGTTATAGCAGCCTTATTCAGGTCAGCGTTTAACCACATCAAAGTTTGACACTCCACATACACAAACCAGCTTGCATCTCAAGTCAGAGGATAAGCGACAAAGCCTTTGTGAGATTCACTTTGTGACATAAATCCAGGAAGTGATTTCTCATAGGTTGGGTCAGTCCAATTGTGCATCACAATGAACAACATGTGAGTTTGACTTCATCATCCTTAGTCATACTAAGATGATGTCATCAATGCCCTCAGATTTGTCAGAATAATATTCCCATATTATTAATATGACAATGGACAATTTAGAATATAAAACGCAGTAAATATTCAAGGATATAAACATGCAAATATAGAACACGGTAGATATTCATATAAAAACGATCATATCAAATATATCAATTTATTCCAATATAAACTGCTCAACGTTCCATTATCCAAATACTAAAACAGATTTACATGACACTACTAGCTTGCCGAAGTCCAATGTTCCATTCATATTCAATATGTTTGGTACAAGACATTGAGTTCGATAAACTATCAGCTAGTTAGTTATCTGTTTGAACTTTAAGAGTACGAAGTTCACATATCTCGATAAATCATTCGAGTGTAGTGAACCTTCGTAAATAGGATCTAACGTCATCACGACCTATTTCAAAACCAGCATAAGTATAGCAAGTATACTTAGTTTCAGTTCGGTATCTCCACCATAACCAAGGAACATATATCCAGTATTTCAAAAATACTTCAATGTGTTCTAAATAGTAATCCAGTGACTCTCTCGTGGATTCTGTTGGTATTTTCCAGTAAGGTTCCATGAGGACATTACATTAGGTCTAATGCTCCTTACAGCGTACATGATGAATGGAATAGCCAATACATAGGGGATTACATTCATTCGCTTCACCACATCAAGTGTGGAAGGTCCTTGAGTCTCACTCAAGTTTACATTGTGTGGCATACGAGGACTTCCTCGTTTGGGAGTACCATTCTAAATCGTTTAGAATCTTGTCAATGTAAGCACTTTGACTTAAACCAATTAACCGCTTTGATTAATCATTATAGATCTTTACTCCAAGTATGTATGTCATATCCCTACAATCCTTCATGACAAAACATTTTCCAAGCCATGATTTTCATCTTGTAGCATTGGTATATTGTTTCACATGAATGACATGTCATCAGCATGTATGACTTGAGAAACGAAAACGCTCCCACTAGCTTTCATATATACACATGCTCAATTTGGGTTTTAGGTGAAACAAACGTTTTGATTTCATCAAAAACCAAATCTCATAGTCATAGTACACTACTTTGGCTACAAGAATCCTAATGTGTTTAGTAACAGGCGAGAAGGTTTCATCATTGTCAATCCAGTAGGATTGAGTGTAACCTTTTGTTACTTTAAGAGATTTATAGGTGTGTATATTCTCATCCATGTCAACAGTCTTACTGTTTTGGGAAAGATCAACCAAGTTCAAAACTTGGTTTTCTATCATGGATTACATTTTCGCATTCATAGCTTCAAGTCATTTTTCGAATTCAAAATTCGATAATGCAACTTGATAGTTAGGGGGTTCATTATGATCCTCGAAACTTTGCTCCTCGGCATCGACATTAATCTATATCGTTCAGGTGCATGAGGTGTCCTTACGGACCTACGAATGGGAACAACATCATCCTGTGGTCCAACATCTATATGTCCAGCCTCAGAATGATATTTGCTAGTGTTACCAAAAGGTTGTGTATCTTCACTTTGAATCTTGTCAAAGTCTATAGTGCTCCCACTTGCTTTGTGAAATGAGACTGTTCTTAAGAAACTCAGCATACCGAGTAACAACAATTTGTTCTCAGATGGGAAGTAAAATAGTAACGAAGATATACTTGATAGATATGGGCTCAAGTTTGTTCGGCATGTCTCGTTCCACGAGACCCTCACAACCCCAGATCTTCAAGTAAGACAAATTAGGGACTTTCCCATGCCATATTTCATATGATGTCTTTTTAACCTTTTGGTCGGAACCATATTAAGTATTCGAGCAGCAGACTTCAGTGCATGCCCCTCAAAAGGATAGTGGAAGAATAGTAGGACTCATCATAGATCGAACCATGTCAAACAGGGTCCGATATCTCCTTTTAGACACACCATTATCTTGTGGAGCGTATGGAGGAGTGAATTGTGAGACAATCTCACGATGTGTTGGATGATCCAGAAACTCTTGACTCATGTACTTTCATCCTCAATCAGGACTGAAAGCCTTTGTTGTCTTGCCGAGTTGATTTTCTACTTTTACTTTAGAAAACTTTGAACGTTTCAAAGGTTTCATGTTTATGTTTAATCAAGTAAACATAACCATAGCGACTGATATCATTAAAGCTTCCATGTTGATGTTTAATCAACTAAACATAACCACATCGAATGATATCATCAGTGAAAGTAGGTGGCACCTTCCCTAGTCTTAGTTCTAAAAATGCCACATATATCAGTATGTATGAGTCCAAGTAGATTTTCAGCTCTTTCGCCAACGTGGGAGAAGAGCTTTCTTGTTATCTTTCCATAATATACAAGAGAGGAATTTTAAATGATTCATAACCATTTGTAAAGAAGCCCGTCGAGTTGTAGTATCAAAATGCGTTTCTTGTTTATGTGGAAAAGATGACAATGCTCTAGGTAAATGGAATCCAAACCGTTTTGGATTCTTGAGTGCTACATTTGTATATAGAACTATCGTTTGAATTAGGATCATGCATATTAATTTCAAATATACTATTACAAGGAATAGGAATAAAAACATGTTATTTTTTATAAAACAAAATATCATAATCCATTATTCAATAAACGATAAAGCTAAACAATGCATAATTGACAATTGTTCAAAACAATAATTAACGCATTAGGAAGGATAAGATCACAGCTTCCATTCATTTAGCTTTCTACTTCACTTTTAATCTTGCACATTTGTGTAAATGTGAGTTCCACAACTAGTGTCATACACTCAAGATTTATTACGAAAAATATAGAGTTCTATAATGAAGATACCTAATGTGCTAGCTAGAACACATGTGTCCGTCATCAACTCTGCCAAGTAGGCAGGACTATTCCTCCTTCAATGGCCAGTTTCATCACAATGATGGCAACAAATATCCTTTGCAGGGTGCTCCTTTTTAGCAGGTGGGGGATTCTTGCCTTGTGCTTGCGGTTTACCTACCCTGATTGCTAGAAAAGAATTGGGTAACCTTTGCTCAACCAGTACAAACATGTTGCAATTGTTTGGGATCAACCTGATACCTAAAAATTCTCTTAAAAATTCTCTTAATAGCATGTAATACACCAATTGTCTTCCCCATGCTATGTATTTTTAAAACTCTTTTCAAACTGGTCATAGTCCTTGGATAGTGAGGTACGGATCAAGCTCATTCCAAGAACTTGTGGCAATGGGTAACCAAGACGTTCCATTTGATCAATATAGCACTTCATATTCAAGATATAAGTGCTATTTGATTGGCCTAGCCTGCTTGTAAGCGTGGAATTCTTTAACTATTTTGAACAGTTCATGTTCTGCTTGTTGTTGAAATATCATTTTCAACTCACTTATCGTGTCATATGTTGTGAGTTCCTCGAAGTTCTTTCGCATCTCGGGGTTCATGCTCACAAGCATAGGAGTAGCGACTTGTTGGTGTTCGTTAAAACGTTTCGGTAAAGGCTTGACGAACAGCAGCATAATCATTTGCAGGAGGTGCCTCAGGTAAGGCCTCTTATAGGTGTATCAACTTGTATATATCTCTAAGGACAATCCTTAGAGTTCCATATCAGTCGATAAAGTTGATATTAGTCAGTTTCAGTTTTCAAAAACTGATTTTAGAGTGAAATACTTAGGTTTTGATTTGTTGTTGTTATCTGTATAACACACAAAGTTCAAAAAATAGTATTTTCAATAATAATTTCTTTTAATCAATTAACTACCCAATTAATTTTAATTAAAAGCTAAGATCCCATTGAGCTTCTATCACCGCATCAGTTGATCTGCTATCCAATAGGTAGGTGACGATTAACAATTGCATTACTAGTGCAACTCGTAGGGGTATGGGACTTCATGGCACCTAGTGAACAAGCATCTAGGGTCAAGTGGCTTGTTTGTCGCATCTTCGCCTCGATTCAAGGTCTCACCGTTAACTCGATTAAGTCATAGGTCATTAAGCAATAATCATCGATGATTAACAAGTAATCATAGATGATTAAAAGTTTGGATGTTTTAATGTTTGTGTTTCAAAAATCTTATTTTAGTCGTTATGTTTTGTATCGAATAGAAAATAAATAACAACCACAAACATACAAGTAAAACATGCAATACAATTTTGTGCAAAACCTCGACCGATGAAATCCTAGATTCGGTCACGTGAGGCATCACGACGGACCGAGGGGTCAAACTAAGGGACGGGCCAACATGAACCCAAACGGGCCTACATAAACCCATTGGGCTCCCACTTGCTCCAAGACATCCTTAAGCAAGTAGAAACCAATATTTGTGAAAATATGCAATCTGCCAGAAACTTCCAGCCGACTTTGAAGCCAAAAAAGTCACTGAAGGAATCTTCGTTAGTCTTCCCGGCCTTTGTTAAAGTTGTAGGTCTCTGAGTTGCGGAACTTTTGGCGGTGGTTTCAGGTCCAACGGAATAGCCAATCTCCGGGAAAGTCTGTTTTCGTGCAGCTGCGCAGGAGGTGCCGAAAATTGTTGTTTTGTCCTCATCTTTTCTTCACCTTTGGTCAATAAATTACAAAGTACAAAGAAACAAAATACAACTATTCTAATTACTTTTACAATGAAATTTGCCCCAAAAAATGGCACCAAAAATAAAAGAAAAAAAAATTGAAACAAATTACAACAATTTAAACCAAAAACACGGCTTTCCCAAATCAACCAAGCAACCAAACAACAACACATTCATTCACAAACGGTCTAGGTTTTCATCGGTTTTGCACAATCAAGCAACTATTGACAAGGCTTTGGCTTGGAATATGGCAAAAAAACATGTTTTGCCATAAATAACGATTAACAATTAAAATAAAAATCCAAGCCAAATAAAATAAAAAAAATTCAATTAACAAGATTAATTTTTTATTTTAAGTTTTTGTAACTAGTAGCATTTAGGGTTCCAAAAAATTAAATTTTTAACCTTATATCATAAAAATTTTCGAAAAAATTAAAGACAAAGAACCCTAGGGTTCTTTGCCGATCGGCGTAACCATTAGGCCAAAAAAATACGATTTTTTTTGCTACTTTTTACAAAGAACTTGCTAATTAAATCATCAATATGATGACTCGTGATACCACTGTTAGTGATCTACAGTTTTAATCAAAGAAAACGCAGCGGAAATATAACATAAATCACCAATCAAGGATCTACATATTGACAAGATAATTAAGCATAAAAGATAAAGAGTTTAGTATGAAATCATACCCTTGAAGCCTTTGATTACATCAACGAATAAGGATGGAGAACTCCAAGAATTCAATGTAGAATTCCTCTAATGGCATCCACACTACACCATATCAAGAACACCAATTGGGATGCTAGTCCCTTATTCAAGAATCAAAACGACTTAAACTGACGTCTATATTCTTTTGTTTAATTTCACGCATAAAGAAAACAAAATCATATTCTTGTTTTTCTTCTCTGATCCACGCATGTGGACTTCATATAAAAACAAAGACAAATCTTCCTTTTTGGTTGAGAATCCAGCCGTCAAGAGTTGGAGAGGGAGAGATTAGGGTTAATCTTTGTTGCTCCCTAAGCTAAGTATATATTCCCTAATTATAAGTTAGGAGATATGACACTTAGCCCCTTGTACTTTTGATTCTTTATATTACTCACTAATACGTTTTAACTTAACAATTAATTAAAACATAACTAGTCAAGTAATTATATTTTATATAAATAATATAATTACCCTAATTATATTATATATATTAAATGGTGTTTGGTGTATAAGTGTGTGACCATTTAGGCTCACATACGTCTAGCCATATAACTATATGTTATGAACGTGAAGCATATTCCAACACAACCAACTAATCTTCCACCAAGGAATTGACATCCTCCACTTGTGCTTTTTCTATCTAATCTGCATCCTGCATAATCTGCATCTGTGTACCCCTCAAGAGCAAAGTTTGAATCTATGGGATACCAAAGACCCATATTAGGAGTACCAGATAAATACCTAAAAATTCTCTTAACAGCTTTCAGATGAGATTCTTTGGGATCAACCTGATACCGAGCACACAAACATGTTGCAAACATGATATCAGGTCTGCTAGCTGTTAAGTAAAGTAAGGAACCAATCATACCTCGATATGTGGATTGACATACTGGTTTACCAGTTTCATCCTTACTTATCTTATCCTGAGTACTCATAGGGGTGTGCATAGAAGATAGGTTTTCAAATTTATATTTCTTTAGCATATCATGCACATACTTACTTTGGTTTATAAAAGTGCCATCAGGCCTTTGATCAACTTGTTAACCTAGAAAATAAGTAAGTTCTCCCATCATACTCATCTGATACTGAGATGACATAATCTTGGAAAACCAATCACACATTGATTTGTCAGTGGAACCAAAGATAATGTCATCCACATATATCTGAATGAGTAAGATGTCAGACCCTTTTCTTTTTGAAAATAATGTTTCATTAATTTTGCCACGTGTAAATTTATTTTTCAATTAACTACTCAGACAGGGTATCATACCAGGCTCTTGGAACTTGTTTGAGCCCATACAAGGCTTTATCAAGCTTGAAAACATAATTAGGAAATTTAGGATCAACAAAACCTGGTGGTTGCTTAACATAAACTTCTTCTTGTAGTTTTCCATTTATAAAGGCACTCTTGACATCCATTTGATAAACCTTGAAGTTCTTAAAGGCTGGAGATGCAAGATATAGCCTAATTGCTTCAATCCTTGCAACTGGTGCAAATGTTTCAACATAGTCAATACCTTCTTCTTGCTTGTATCCCTGAGCAACCAGTCTTGCTTTGTTCCTGATTACAACACCATCTTTGTCCATTTTATTTCTGAACACCCACTTATTACCAATGATAGTTTTTCCAGCTGGGGGTGGTACTAAGTTCCAAACTTTGTTTCTTTCAAATTCTGTAAGCTCATCTTGCATAGCTTCTACCCAGTCCATCTAATAGGGCTTCATCAGCCTTCTTGGGTTCAGTGGTAGATAAGAAGCTTGAAAAGAGACAAAAGTTTGCAGTAGCCTGAGGTTCAAAATTCAGTTTTCTTCTTGTTTGTACTCCTTCTTCGACAGGACCAATGATATTTGTATGAGGATGGTCTCTGTGTTCCCTTAGATTTGATCCTAAGGTAGTATTTGAAAGTAGTATCAACAACCTCTTGTTGGACTGAGGGGTCGCCAGTCTCATACTGGTTGGAGTTTGATTCAGTTTGGACTGCTCAGGATTGCTGGTTTCTTCATTTTGCAGATTTATGGTTGGTTCAAGTGATGGATTTGAAGTTTCTCCTGCTTCATAGGTGGAATGATTGGGATCAAGATTTGTAGACTCAGTGTTGGAGTTTTCATTGTTGGGAACTTCAGTATTTGTTGAAGTTTTAGCATACTGAGTGAAGTCTTGATCATCATCACTCATATCATGTGAACCAGGATATGGGTGACTTTTGGGCTGTTCAGCATTGGAGTTTTCTGGATTACATAAGGTTTCAATACCACTTATGTCCTCGTTTGCTGAAGTGGAATTCTCATCCATTTGTTCATCAAAAGTAACATGGATAGATTCATCAATCACCTTTGTTGAAAGAACATACACTCTGAAGGCTTTGGAGTGTGGTGAGTAACCCATAAAGATGCCCTCATTTGCTTTGTTAGCAAACTTGTTGAGATTTTACTTAGTACTGAGAATGAAGCATTTACTACCAAAGATGTGGAAGTACTCCACATTAGGAATTCTGCCATGATATAACTCATAAGGAGTCTTGAGATGTCTCTGGACTACAATTCTTGCAGCTTCAATCAATGTTCTATTCTTTCTTTCTACAACACCATTTTGTGGTGGTGTGTAGGCTGCAGAGTAATTTTGTACAATTCCTTTGTCTTCACAGAAACTTGCTAATACTGAGTTCTTGAATTCAGTATCATGGTCACTCCTAAGTTGCTTGACCTTGGCACCTTTTTGAAGTTCTTCTCTCTTGATAAAAGCAATTATTTCTGTGGTTGCATCTGATTTTGTCTTCAAGAAGATAACCCAAGTATATCTTGAGAATTCATCAACCAAGACCAAAGTATAGATCTTTTTGCCCAGAGATGGTGTGCTGATGGGGCCAAAAAGATCCATATGTATCATTGCAAGAGGTTCATTAATGGAATGATTAACCTTAGATTTAAATGAACTCTTCTTCTGCTTGCCCATTTCACATGCTGAGCATAACTTATCTTTTGAATAAGTAATAGTGGGCAATCCTCTCACCAGCTTCTTAATACTGAGTTCATTGATGTTTCTGAAGTTGATGTGAGAAAGTTTCTTGTGCCACATCCAGTTTAGTTCTGGATTGACTTTAGACAGCAGGCACACACGGATGATGGGGTCAATTTCTAAAAGATTGACTACATAAACATCTTTTTCTCTTCTGGCAATAAGAATAGGTTGTCCTCTTTCATTATATATAATGCCAGCAATCTTTCTGAATCTTGCTTCTTTGTCATCATCACACATCTGACTGATACTGAGCAGATTGTGTTTTAGACCTTCCACATAGGCAACCCTTTTAAAGGTGATGTTGCCAGCTTTGATTTCCCCATATCCTCTTGTTTTCCCTATTGAATCATCCCCAAACCTGACAGAAGGACCCTTCTCTGGTGTATAATGTTGAAGGTACTCCATACTGCCAGTCATGTGTCTTGAGCATCCACTATCAAGTTACCATTTTCTATCACCCTACACAAGACAAAAAAATAAGGATTAGTTCTTTTTAGGAACCCATTTAAGAATGGGACCTTTGGAAGGAATAACATTATTTTCCTTTTTAATCTATGTTTTAGTGGGAGTCAGTATCACTTTAGGAGAACCAGTATTGGTAGTCGTTTGTGGCACTGACTTTGGATCCCTTCTTTTCTTTGGTACTGAGTACCTAGGATTTGAGAGATTAGTTCTTCATTCATCTCCTTTATGACCTGTATGATGACATCTGTAACATTTTCTGGGTCTATTTCTAAACATGTTTTCATAAGGAATTTTAGAAAATTGTTTATCTTTTGGTTGATCAGTATGAGTAAATTTTGTTAACTTCTGACTTAAAAATTTGATTTGATCACCAATAGATTTCAAAAGACTATTTTTATCATTTTGAATAGGAGGGTGATCTTCCGTTTTAACAGTCTTTTTGGGACATGAATTTTTCTTTTTGTCTGGTAAACGTGTCTGTTTTTGCTTTTGTTTAGACTTAGTTTCTTTACCATTTTTGGAACCTGTTGAAAGTTTTTTAGGTTTATCCTCAATTTTTATTTTTATCACTTTAACGGGTTCTTGACATTTTTGAGTATTTGATCCAGATGTACTTACAACTTCAGTAACAGTCTTTTTAGACGAAGAAGAAGTAGTTTCCAAAGTTTTTAAAATATTATTTTCAGAGTATGGAATGACATTAAATAATACTTCAAAAGGTGGAACAGCTGAAGTGTCTTACTGATCTTCATGGATTTCAGTATTAGAATTTTCTGTAGCAGTAAATTCAATACTGAGATCTTGTAATCCAGTATAGCACTTAGAACAGATAGAGGGACCAATAGGTTGAACTTGGTCAGAAATGTTTTTATCCTCATCACCTGAATCAGTTTGACAACTAGCTTCACAAAAAGTTTTTGATTTTACAAAATTAACAGGATTTAAATGATTAAATTCTTCAAACAAATTAGCAAAATTATTTCTAGATTTAAACTGAGGATCCACACCAAGTGCAGTCCTCACATTGTCAGGAAATTGTTGATTTAAACATTTATTTAGCATAATAGAAGCATTTCCCCATGATTTACATTGCTTTTCAAATTTTTCTTTTTCCAATTTATGTAAATGTGCTTTATCAGCTAATCTTTGATTCATGTCTTGAAGGTTTACAAATTCAAGTTCCAAATATTTTAATCTTGCTAATTTATTTAAATTTTCATTATTAACCTTTTCAAGTTGTAAGATTGTAAGTTTTAAAGCTTTTTCTCTCTGTACTAATGTTTTAAGATCAACAATCATATACTCAAAAAAAAATTCTTTTTCATTTAATGAATAAGTTTGAAAGGCTCTCACCTTGTACAACTGAGTAGAATCCCAATCACTGTGGATACTTTTCCTCTCAGCCTCTTTGAGATCTCTCTCAAAAGTGCTCTTCAAATCTTCTTCATTGAAAGCCATGAAGGCTTTATTCTCAACCTCTTCCTCATCATCACTGAGGTCATCATCCATCCAAGCCTCAGAATAAAGTGCCTGATGAGGTGTTCCATTTCCAGCAGCTCTCTTTCCCTTGCTTCTTGCCTCCAACTTCACATATTTGTCCCTATACCGTTTAGCACGGTATGCAATTTTGTCATTCTGATTAGTTTCAGAAGACTTAGTGTGACAGCTGGAAGCAATGTGACCAGGCTTTCCACACCTGTAGCATAGACCAGATCTGGAGTCAGTATTGGAAGAGCTAACACCAAGCCTCTTCTTTTTCAACTGATCCAACTTCATGAACATGAGAGCCATTTGAGTTTCCAGTTCTTCTGCCTCATCATCCTCAAGAACACCCTGTGGCTCATCTGGCTCAGTGATAGTATATTCCTATTTGACAATTAGGGCCATGCCAGTGGAGGTCTTGTCAGTCTTCTTCCAGTTGATCAGTCTAGAAGCATTGTTCTCTTCATGATTCAACATTAAGCCATACAGTGTTTGAAGAATGTAGGACTCAATGTTATTAGCAGCACTGGAAGAATTTGTCATGTCAAGGAATTTTTGAGGAAGACTGTCCATAAATTTTTGACAGAGTTCTCCCTTTTCCTTCTCAATTCCAACACCGATAAGATCATGATCAATGGTGTTGAATCTATTGTAATGAGCAGTGAGATCTTCATTTGGGTTAGCAATGAAGTTCAAATACTTTCTTCTCATGTTGCTCTTTCTTTGCAACTTCACCTTTGGTGTGCCTTCATAGGTAACTGTCAAGCTATCCCACATAGCTTTTGCAGTAGGCAATTTCATGATTGCTTTCAGAATTTCTTTGGTGACTGCATTACCTATCACACTCTTGGCTCTTGAGTCTAGACTGAATAATTGACTATCAGTATCAGTCCAAGTATGTTTCAACTTTAGAATTGTTCTTGTGGATGCAGGAGCATTATCTATAGCTGTAATAGGTTTAGTGGTCAGAGGAATGATGGGACCATCAGTCAGTACAGTGAGCATTTCATCAGGAATGGACTCAAGGTACCACTAAGCTTTTAATTTCCATTGATAGAAATCTTTGCCATCAAAGATTGGCACTCCCTTTCCTGACATCACTGGTGCAATGATTGTTGACATTCTTGTTTTTGATTTTTGGGAAGGGTAGGTATATGGAATGGCTGCCAGGGTAATAGATTGACTATATAAAAGTTAATTTAGCCTTCTCTGATACCAGTTGTGAGGTCACAACAACCCTGGATTGCTAGTATAATTGATAGATTAATTAAACATAAGACAATTAAAGTGATTAACACAATATTAGAGTCAAATGTATAATTCCACTAAGTGTCGCTTGTTACGGAATAACAAGACCACTGATCAATTACAAGATATGAAATATGAAAGCGTAAATTGGTGAGTACTCCTTTGCCAAGTGATCTCTATTTATAATGTTATAGAGATATTACAAAAGAGGCAAGGAGTAACGGAAGGACTGAAAAAGGAAACTGACCGAGATCAAAGGGATTTCATTCTCAAACAATTTCTATTTTAGGAAACTGCTATTTTTGGAAACATTCCATTTTTAGGAAGTAAAACTATTTTCATTTGTTATTTGCGTGGTTGTTAGTTTACTAATTTTTGCTATGTTGTCATGAACGTTATACCTCCGTTCTTCCGCAAAACATTTTAAATGAAGTAAAACAAAAATATACATGGCACGCTGAGTCTCATATCCTGAAGTTTCATTGTTCTTAGATTTAAACAATTGCCCTTGTTAGTATTGCCTTAGAATAGCATTTGTAGGTGTTACGTCAGAGAGCCCAAAATTTATATAATCTAATGGTTTATACATCGTCCTAAGCAGAATGTCATCAGCGAGTGTTATCGATGTTTCGTCCGACTCCGAATACGACAGTGATGAGAGTACTACTGTTAGGTGTTAAGGCAAAAAGCCTTACCCCTTTGGATCTTAAGATAACAAAACAACCTAGATTAGCTTTGATTAGTATGTAGAATAAAATAGCTAAGTCTAGGTCTGATACTGAGTGACCAGTATTGAAACTCAGTATCAGAGCTCAGTATCAGATAGTGATACTGAGTAGAAGGACTGTGTTACACTTGTTATGTAACGGACTAAGATCAAATCCCTTGATCTTAGTCATTTTCCTAGTTTAGTCCTTCGGTTACTCCTTTGCCCATTATGTAAGATCTCTATATCATTATAAATAGAGATCATCTTGCAAAGGAGAACTCACCAATTCACTTTACACTTTCATACCTTTTGTAATTGATCAGTGGTCTTGTTATTCCGCAACAAGCCACACTTAGTGGAATTATACATTTGACTCATATCTTGTTCTTATACAATATTTGTCTTAAGTCATAATTATCCAATCAATTAACCATCTAAACCGGGGCGTTGTGACCTAACAACTGGTATCAGAGCAGGCTAAATAAACTCTTATTTAGTCGATCTATTACCCTGGCAGCCATCCCTTATACTTATCCTTCACACACTACAAAATCAAAAATGTCTACCATTGTTGCACCAATTATGTCTGGAAAGGGAGTACCCATCTTTGATGGTAAAGACTTCCATCAATGGAAGCTAAAAGCTCAGTGGTATCTTGAATCCATTCATCATGAAATGCTCACTGTGCTAAATGATAGTCCTATCATCCCACAAACTGTGGAACCCGTTGCTACTACTGATAATGCTCCTGAGAGCATAAGAACTGTACCTAAACTAAAGCACAACTGGACTGATACTGACCATCAGTTGTATGCTTTAGACTCCAGAGCTAAAGGTGTGATTGGTAATGCTGTTACCAAAGAAATTCTCAATGCAATCATGGAGTTGCCAACAGCAAAGGCTATGTGGGATAGCCTATCAGTCACTTATGAGGGCACACCAAAAGTGAAGTTGCAAAGAAAGAGCAACATGAGAAGAACGTATGAAAACTTCTTCTCAAATCCAAATGAAGACATCACCTCTCTTTACAACAGGTTTAATACTATTGTTCATGGTCTAATTAGTGTTGGCATTGTAAAAGAGGAAGGGGAACTTGTTCAAAAGTTCCTGGACAGTCTTCCTCAAAAATTTCTTGACATGTCATATTCTGTCAATGCTGCTAACAACATTGAGTCATATACTCTTCAAACTTTATATGGCCTAATGTTGAATCATGAAGAGAATACTGCTTCAAGACTGATTAACTGGAAGAAAACTGACCAATCTTGAAATGGAATGGCCCTCATTGTGCAACAAGCCTATACTGTGACTGATCCTGATGAACCAGTAATTGATCTTGCTGATGCTGAGGCAGAAGAGCTTGAGACTCAAATGGCTCTTATGTCTATGAAGCTGGATCAGTTGAAGAAGAAGAGGCTTGGTGTTAGCTCTTCAAATACTGACCCAAGATCAGGTCTTTGATATAGGTGTGGAAAACCGGGACATATTGCTGCAAATTGTCATACCAAGTCTTCTGAGACTGATCAGAATGACAAGATTTCCTACCGAGCAAAGAGGTATAGAGACAAGTATGTCAAACTGAAGAACTGGAGCAAGGGCAAGAGGGCAGAAGGGAATGGAGCACCTCATCAAGCACTATACTCCGAAGCTTGGATGGATGAGGACATAAGTGATGATGAGGAAGAGATTGAGAATAAAGCCTTTATGGCTTTCACTGAAGATGATTTGAAGAGCTCCTTTGAAAAGGATATCAAAGAGGCTGAGAGGATGAGTGTTCATACTGATTGGGATTCCACTCAGTTGTACAAGGTAAGTTCCTTTCAAACATATTCAGTGAATGAAAAAACTAAGATTTTTGAGTATATGATTGTTGATCTTAAAACTTCTGTACAAAAAGAAAAAGCTTTAAAATTAACAATTCAAGAACTTGAAAGGGTAAATAATGAAAACTTAGATAAATTAGCAAAGTATAAAGATTTAGAACTAAACCTTTCAGATTTAAAGGACATTAACCAAAGATTAGCTGATAAAGCTCACTTACACAAACTTGAAAAAGAAAAATTTGAAAAACAGTGTAAATCTTGGGGAAATGCTTCAATAAAATTAAATAAATGTTTAAATCAACAATTCCCAGAAAATGTGAGGGCTGCACTTGGTGTGAAGCCTCAATTTAAAAATAGGAATAATTTTGCTGATTTATTTGAAGAGTTTTCTAATATGAACCCTATTAAATTTATAAAAGCTAAAACTTTTTGTGAAGTTGGATGTCAAACCGACTCAAATGATGAGGAAAATGAAATTTTAGAAAAACCTATTGGTCCCTCCATCTGCTCAAAGTGCTATACTGAGCTACAAGAACTCAGTATTGAATTTCCTGTAAAGGAAATTTCTGATACTGAGCTCCCAATAGATCAGTATGACACTTCTGCTGTTCCACCTTTTGAATTATTATTTAATACAACAACTTTTGAATTATATAATGATAATAAGACAACTTCTATCTCAAATATCTCAAATGTTTCATCTAATACAGAAGTTGCAGGAACAGAAACATCATATACTGAGACATCTAAAGAACCTGTTAAAGTTGTTTCTTCAAAACATGATAAACAAAAAACAACTTCAACTAGGTCCACAGTTGGTAGAAACAAGAAGTGTTACACTAATAATATTAGAAAGACTTCTCTGCCTAATAAAAAGAAGCAATCAGATCCACCACCCTTTAAACCAGTAAAACAAAATGTTAAAACACCTATTAAAAAAGAGAAAAATAACATTTTAAAAACACTTGGTGATCAATTCAAATCTTTAAGTAAAAAATTTGCAAAACTTATTCATACTGATCTACCAAAAGTGCAACAGTTTTCTAAAATACCTTATGAAAATATGTTTAGAAATAGATCTAGAAAATGTTATAGATGTCATCATACTGGTCATAAGGGAGATGAATGCTGGACTAATCTCTCAAATCCTAGGTACTCAGTACCAAAGAAAAGGACTGAAACTAAGTCAGTATCACCAAAGAAAACCTCTAAAGTTTCCCCTGAAGTGTTACTGACCTCTCCAAATAAAGAGATCAGGACAAAATTTGATCATTCCACCAAAGGTCCCATTCAACAATGGGTGCCTAAAAGGAACTAACTTTTATTTTGTGTCTTGTGCAGGGTGACAGAAAATGGTATTTAGATAGTGGCTGCTCAAGACACATGACAGGCAGTATGGAGTACCTTCTCAATTATACTCCAGAGAAGGGTCCTTCTGTTAAGTTTGGTGATGACTCGGTGGGAAAGACAAGAGGTTATGGTGTGATCAAGGCAGGCAACATAACTTTTAAAAGAGTTGCCTATGTAGAGGGTCTTAAACACAATCTGCTCAGTATCAGCCAGATGTGTGATGATGACAATGAAGCTCGATTCAGGAAGGTTGCAGGAATCATCTACAATGATAAAGGGCAGCCTGTACTCATTGCTAGAAGAGAAAAAGATGTATATGTGGTCAACCTATCTGAAATAGACCCAACTATTCGAGTATGCCTGCTTTCTAAAGTCAAGCCAGAATTGCATTGGCTATGGCACAAGAAACTCTCTCACATCAACTTTAGAAATATCAACGAGCTCAGTATGAAGAAACTGGTGAGAGGGTTCCCACTGTTACTTATTCAAAAGATAAGTTATGCTCAGCATGTGAAATGGGCAAGCAGAAGAAGAGTTCATTCAAGTCAAAGGTCAATCATTCCATTAATGAACCTCTTACTATGATACATATGGATCTTTTTGGCCCCATCAGCACACCATCTTTGGCCAAAAAGATCTATACCCTAGTCTTGGTTGATGAATTCTCAAGATATACTTGGGTCATCTTCCTCAAGACTAAGTCAGATGCAACAACAGAAATCATTGCCTTTATAAAAAGAGAGGAACTTCAAAAAGGCAACAAGGTCAAGCATCTTAGAAGTGACCATGGTACTGAGTTTAAGAACTCAGTATTAGCCGATTTCTGTGAAGAGAAAGGAATCATTCAAAACTTCTCTGCAGCTTACACACCACAACAAAATGGTGTTGTAGAAAGAAAGAATAGAACATTAATTGAAGCTGCAAGAACTTTGTTATGCCATGCTGGACTGGCACTGAGTTTCTGGGCTGAAGCCGTAAATTGTGCAAACTTCACTCAGAATAGAGCCACTATAGTCCAGAGACATCTGAAGACTCCATATGAGTTATATAATGTCAAGATTCCTAATGTGGAATACTTCCACATCTTTGGGAGTAAATGCTTTGTACTCAGTACAAAACAAAATCTCAACAAATTTGCTCCCAAAGCAAATGAAGGTGTGTTCATGGGCTACTCTCCACACTCTAAAGCTTTCAGAGTGTATATCATCTCAACTAAGATGATTGTAGAATCCATTCATGTCGCATTTGATGAAGATCAGAATGAGCATTCTACCTCAGCAAGTGAAGACATAAGTGGCATAAATATCCTATGCAATCCAGAAAACTCCATTGCTGAAGAGCCCAAGTTTCATCCACACTTTATTCCTAATAAGTTTAATGAAACTGATCAAGTTCGAACTCAGTCTTACTCAACTGCGACTAATACTGAGGCTCCCATAACAGAGAATCTTCACACTGAGTTTCCAACTAATGATCTGAACCACTCTACCTATGAAGAAGGTGAAACATCCAACACCTCAGAAGAATCCACATCAACTCTGCAAAATGAAGCTGAACAGCAACCTCCGGTGTCTAATACTGACCAGAATTCCACTCAGTATCAGACACACAACACACCCAATCAACAAGATAGTGTTGATCCTACTTCAAATGCTCCCTTAGGGAACAATTTAAGGGAACACAGAGACCATCCACACGCAAACATTATTGGTCCTATTGAAGAAGGTGTCCAAACAAGAAGGAAATTAGAGTTTCCACCCCAAGCAACTGCAAATTTCTGTTTCTTCTCAAGCTTTCTATCTACCATTGAACCAAAGAAAGCTGATGAAGCTTTATTAGATGAAGATTGGGTAGAAGCCATGCAAGAATAGCTCACGGAGTTTGAGAGAAACAAAGTTTGGAACTTAGTACCACCTCCTACTGGCAAAACTATTATTGGTACTAAGTGGGTATTCAGAAACAAGATGGACAAGGATGGTGTTGTCATCAGAAACAAAGCAAGATTGGTTGCTCAAGGTTACAGGCAAGAAGAAGGCATTGACTATGATGAAACTTTTGCACCAGTTGCAAGAATTGAAGCTATTAGGTTGTATCTTGCATATGCAGCTTTTAAGAACTTCAAAGTTTATCAGATGGATGTCAAGAGTGCTTTTCTAAATGGAAAACTACAAGAAGCAGTTTATGTTAAACAACCACCAGGTTTTGTTGATCCTAAATTTCCTACTTATGTTTTCAAGCTTTATAAAGCTCTATATGGGCTCAAACAAGCTCCAAGAGCCTGGTATGATACCCTGTCCGAGTACCTTATTGAAAATAAATTTACAAGAGGTAAAATTGATAAAAACATTATTTTCAAGAAGGAAAGGTTCTGACATCTTACTCATTCAGATATATGTAGATGATATTATCTTTGGCTCCACTGACAAGTCAATGTGTGACTGGTTTGCTAAGATAATGTCAACTCAGTATCAGATGAGTATGTTGGGAGAACTTACTTATTTTCTTGGTTTACAAGTTGAACAAAAGCCTGATGGCACTTTTATAAATCAAAGTAAGTATGTGCATGACATGTTAAAGAAATACAAATTTGAAAACTTATTTTCCATACATACTCCTATGGGTACTCAGGATAAGATAAGTAAGGATGAAACTGGTAAACCAGTTTGTCAATCCACATACCGAGGTATGATTGGTTCCTTACTTTACTTAATTGCTAGCAGGCCTGATATCATGTTTGCAACATGTTTGTGTGCTCGGTATCAGGCTGATCCTAAAGAATCACACATGAAAGCAGTTAAGCGCATCTTTAGATATCTTACAGGTACTCCTAACCAGGGTCCTTGGTATCCCAAAGATTCAAACTTTGCCCTTGAAGGGTACACGGATGCAGATTTTGCAGGTTGTAGATTGGATTAGAAAAAGCACAAGTGGAGGATGTCAATTCCTAGGTGGAAGACTAGTAGGTTGGTCATCCAAGAAGCAAAATTCGGTAGCAACTTCCACAGCAGAAGCAGAGTATGTTGCTGCAGGAAGTTGTTGTGCTCAATTATTATGGATGCAGTATCAACTATTGGACTATGGGTTCAACTTTACAAAGACTCCAATTCATTGTGATAACAAGAGTTCTATTGCTATCACAGAGAACCCAGTCTATCACTCCAAAACTAAGCACATTGATATCAGACACCACTTTATTCGAGATAATGTGGAAAAAGATGGCGAATTACACTTTCGTTGCTCCAGAGGTTGAATCGGAAATCAAATTCCGAAATGATGAACTGCCCAGGTTTGCGAGGAACAACATCACATCAAATTTCACTATTCCTCAAGCCTGGGTATGCCAAGAATTCACAAACATTGTGAATTTTATGAAGCATTGCCAAATTGCTCGTGCACTGACCTTGTCTCCTCGAGCTATTTACCCAGAAATGCTATGCGAGTTTTGGTACTCTGCCACACTCGATTCTCCAGATATGATTGTTGGGTGGGTAATTAGAGATCAAATAAGGGCATTTGTTTCTACTGCCATCATTCGTGAAACACTGAGGCTTCCCGCTCAAGCTCAGTATGACCCATTCGTTGATAGAACAGAGGCACACACAGTATTGTCATTTTTGGGTCGAAGAGGAACAACGGGCATCATCAAAAGAAACGAATTTGGTCCTATGTGGGGTATTCTCATTACAACAATTATTCGGTGTATGACCCACAAGACGGGTGCTTTGGACCAAATAAATGAATTTGGGATGCAAATAGTACATGCTCTGTACTGGGAAGAAACATTGATTATGCACGGCTCATTTTCAATGAATTAGCTGCTTTGGTTCGGGTTAACACAAGGGAATGTAATGTCCCTTTATGCAGATTCTTATCACTCATCTTTCAACACTCAATGCCCACACATTCTTATGATGAGTTTCACAGTCCAAGGGTTGATCTTCCTCCCCTTAGTGAGAAGATCTTGTTTTACAGGCCAAGACAAGGAGAGCCTCTACTGAGTCCTTATATGTGGGCCATCGTTCAAGAACACATAAATGAGGAAGCAGACATGTCTGATACTCAATCAGACAATGATGATGATGATGATGATGATAATGATGATAATAGTGGTAATGGAGGACATGCTGGTCAAGATGTTGAGATGCAGGATGTGCAGGATGTTCCACAAGTTCAAGAACTACCTCAATAACAAATGACTCATACTGAGTCGACCGAAGCCACACAGCTTTTCCTAAGAAAAAGAAGAAGAAACCTCTCACCAGTCCTTATGGATGTGTTATCATCTGAGGAGGTGCAGCCTGCAAATGTTGCATCATTAACTGCTTCTCTTCAAGCCCAAAGCCTAGTTGCAGCCACCGCTGACCTTCTAGGTCCAGAACTAGTCCCAACTGCTCAACCAATTGAGGAACCTCATGTTCCTCTTGATGTGGAAATTCAATATGAGAAAACTACACTGGAAGGTGCTCAGCAAGACAGACAAGTCGGTATTGAAGATGTTGGTGCTGCACATCAACAATCACATGTTCCTGCACCGACCTCTGCCGATGCTAGAAGGGAATCTGACAGAGTCTCAGGTATGAATTTCTAAAAAGCCCTTAAACTTATATATATATATTTCATTCCCAAATAGAGACTAAGTATTGGCCAGTACCAACTCAATACTGACCAAAGTCTCACACGATCTTTCAAATATATATCCGTTTATCACCAACATAGCTAGCCCACTGCTGCTATGCAAAATTCACATACTGAGCACACAATTGATCATTGTTAGTCTACAGTTGTCTCAACATTTAAAGAGACAATGGTGGTTGATATCAAACTGACACCCACTGGTGCTGCTTGAATTATGTCCAACTTATTTTTGAGTTGGGTAGCTTAATTCAAGAAATGATCACAAATCCTTAAGCCACAAAATCCAAAAACTTTCCATGGGGTTTAGCCACATTTCTGTTATCACTCTAATACCGAGCGATAAACATTGAAAATAACAAGAAGCACATCCCAGGCTTCGAATTCCCAAACCCAAAACTTTTAGTAAATGTGACTTATCCTATACTGAGCTACTTAAATTTACACACTCACTTTTACTAAAATCTTCTTACATATGCTATGCACAAGTCCACAATATTTCATCATAAACCAGATGAAATACAGACTTCACAAACTCTGTTTATATGATTATAGAGTTAAACAACACCACAATTCTATTTGATAAACCTTTCTTTTTAACCAGTTTTAAATTTTTGTTTCTTTAGCACCATCTGTGCAGGGCATTCAGGCATCACATGCTGCAGGAGACCAAGTGACTCTGCAAGCAATCATGCAGCAAATTCTGGCCATCCAACATACTCAGACTATAATCCTAGCCAGAATGGACACTATGAGTACTGATATTGACTCAATAAAACAGTCAGTCTCACTACTTCAACAACCACATCAGCCTCCACCAACTCCACCATTTTCACATGGTGAACACAATGATGAAGAAGAAGGAGAAGGAGATGCTGGTGATACTGATGCTGCCACTGAACCCATGCCCTCCCCTACTCTTGAAGAACCTGAAGGGGACATGGGTGGTGATACTGATCCTCTTCCCTCCCCATCCAATGATAACAATAAGGGGGAGAAGAGACAAAGAGATACTGAGGTTGATCAAACTGAGCCATCTGCTCAGGGGGAGAAAAGAAGAAGATTGAATGAAGATCAACCTCCACAACAAGAACAGCAACATCAGCAAAGCCCTCATACTGAGTCAATTCGGATTCAGTATGAGAGAAGAAGACAAAGATCTAGGTCAGCATTACAAGTTCAAGACCCACTTGAGCCATCTGCTCAGGGGGAGACTCATACTGACCAACCACATCAAACTTATTTGAGCCACCTGCTCGTGAAGAGAATAATTTGCAAATTGTGGTCTATAGGCCTTTCATCTGGCCTATTGCTGATGATGAAGATGAAGAACCAGATTTAGTAAACTATGCACTAAATCTGGTAGAACAAGATAGTTCTTCATCATCATCCTCGGATGATGAAGAACCGGAAAATCTGGTGATTAGAAGAAGGAGTTCCTTACCAAGAAGACCCATCAATGCAGTTCTCACTTCTTCTGAATCAAGTGAGGAATCTGCTCCTTTGGTAACAAGACAAAGAAGACCTGTTCACACATTGGATAGTGATACCGAGCAGGCTCCAAGAATGACTTTTCAACAACTCTGTGCAGAACAAGAAAGATTTTTATATGAGCAAGAGTTGGGAATCAAAGCTGAACCAGAATCTGACCCAGATACTGATACTCCTGGCCCTTCACATAGAATCTCAAGAAAGGGTCCAGACCATATTCAACATTATTGGAATATGGTTGCTGCTAGGACTCAGTATAAGGAGGAAAGGAAGGAGTTCTTGAGGACCAAAACATTTCCAAATGTAAGGGGGATACATTGGTTGAATCTGGATGTCAATAAAGTAAAAGTGAAGCTCAAAGAAGGAAGAATCACTATCACTTGTACTGGCTTAACCAGTCCTCCCATGAAGATATTTATTCATGATATTCAAAGAATTGGTCTTCAAGACTGGGTGAAGATCACAAGACTGATCAAAGAGCTTCCAAAGAAATCAACTTATGATCAAATAGTCTTGGATGAGATCTGTGCAGTAGCTGCAGTATGTTTTGAGAAGGACTTACTTCATGAAATAGAGTATAGAACACTCAGTGTGATGACTGAGGCTTACTCAAACAACAGACCAGAATGTCTTCATACATACAAGTATCTTAAAAAGTACCCTCTTCCTCCTAACCTTGTTTTTCAGGATCAAAAGAGTGTCATATATCCAACTTCTGGATATATGTATACTGACTCAGAGGATAGAGAGTGCTTCATTTCTGAAGAAGATCTACCAAGAGCTCAAATCAGTCACCTTGTTGGACTAAAATGGATGATCACCAAGAAAAAAGACTCTTGGTTCAGAAAGAAGATTGTTGCAGTTCTTAATAGTAGAAGGGATGAACTCAAGAGAAGAGAAGAGTTTGTCCACATCAAACAAGAAGTCTTCTATGAGAATGAAGCCATCAACAGCAGATGAAGAAGAACATTTTGCTACCTATGCTGTTGTATTTTTTTTATCTCTTTGTAATTGTTTTGTTATCATTAGATAGGGGGAGATTGTTAAGGCAAAAAGCCTTACCCCTTTGGATCTTAAGATAACAAAACAACCTAGATTAGCTTTGATTAGTATGTAGAATAAAATAGCTAAGTCTAGGTCTGATACTGAGTGACCAGTATTGAAACTCAGTATCAGAGCTCAGTATCAGATAGTGATACTGAGTAGAAGGACTGAGTTACACTTGTTATGTAACGGACTAAGATCAAATCCCTTGATCTTAGTAATTTCCCTAGTTTAGTCCTTCGGTTACTCCTTTGCCCATTATGTAAGATCTCTATATCATTATAAATAGAGATCATCTTGTAAAGGAGAACTCACCAATTCACTTTACACTTTCATACCTTTTGTAATTGATCAGTGGTCTTGTTATTCCGCAACAAGCCACACTTAGTGGAATTATACATTTGACTCATATCTTGTTCTTATACAATATTTGTCTTAAGTCATAATTATCCAATCAATTAACCATCTAAACCAGGGCGTTGTGACCTAACATTAGGGCAAAGCCCATGTCCCTTGTGATCTTATGATTACAAAACAAACAAGTGGGGTTTACTCAGTCGAGCTGCACTGACATGCTCAGCGCAAGTCTCACACTGACCTACTCAGTGTTGATATGACACTTAGTAGATCCGATATGGCAGCTCAAAACCTTTGAAGATAATCACAACTGAGTTGCACTGACCTACTCAGTGTGGGTCTCACACTTAGCTACTCAGTGTTGGTCTCACACTGAGCTACTCAGTGTTGGTATGACACTGAGCTACTCAGTGTTGGTCTGACACTGAGTAGAAGTACTGAGTAATTCTTTATTGATTCCCCATGATTTAAAATCCCCATGATTTTACACTGGAACAGGTTAATCGGTTTGTATCTTACCTTGATCATCTTGTTGAGAAATAAAATTCACATCGAGCAGCTGCCTATGAATTTTCTCAAGGGCTGGAAAATTTGAAAAAACGCAGTTTTCCATTACAAAACTTGTTTTCAAGCTCTCAATCTTCCACGTGCTCCTTTTCTCACAATCAGCATATTGTTTTCGAATGCATTTGCCGACAAAAGCAACTGTTTGATACTATGTGCAACACCTTAAATGAAGAATGTTTGTTGCTAAAAAGTGTTGAAAACAATCATAAAAACTATTGTAAGAGTGTTGGAGTTGCTGCTAGTCGGATCCGTCTATTTATTGAAAAATTTGCTCATGGATTCAACAAGTCTAAGGAAATGCTGGATAGTTATCTTTTTGGTGACTGTGGCAGTCTAATAAACACAACATTCATACAGTATCCTTATGGGATTTATAAGCAAATGGAACAATTTGTTCAACATAACTTTATGTTAATTAAGGATTTTAAGGAGCAATTAGGGATTATTCGTAAGCAAGATGTGCATGCAGGATTAGCAAAAGATGTTCTTCTTGACCATTTCCAGGAGATCTTTACAAAGGGTAACCTTTTAGATGAGTAGTATAATTCTGCATTGGAAACAAGAAATCAATCAGGAAAAGTTCAAGATGCTGATGTCATATCTAAAGCTAATGTTCGGTTCACTGAGTCACTTAGAAAAACATGCAAACACATTGCTGATGGCTTTAACCGAGTCAACTCAGTAAATAACAAACTTCACCCATCTGAAGATTACTTGGGAAACATCACCACATGGCAAAGTTTATTCACATCTAGAGTAGCAAATCTACAGCTGCACAATTTACATGTGGAATTAATCAAAACACTTAACTTTGCTGGAGAAGTGATGAACCTATATTGGAATGAAGAAAAAAGTGTTTGCATAGTTGAGGCACAACATAAGCATCTTTATTCACTATTGGACCTACTGATTATGTTTGTAAACGGGCTTCTTAATGACTTTATGTTGGCCCACAGAACCTTGTCGATGGTTACTCATGTATTGGCGGAGGTTTTTGCATCTTTATATTCTCAAGGTTATGGATGCACGACAGAGCAGGAGGAAGATGATAATGGTGATAAAGCTCAAGATGCAACTGGAACTGGTATGGGAGAAGGTGCAGGTGTTAAGGATGTTAGTGATCAAATAGAAGATGACGATCAACTACTTGGAACTAAAAAGGCGGGTGATGAAGAAGATGGGTTAAATGATGACCCATGTAAAAATGAAAAAGGTATAGAAATGGAATAGGATTTCAAGGCTGATGCATTTAGTGTTAGTGAAGATGAAAATGATGATGAACCACAGTTGGATTTTGCAATGGGAGAAACTGGAGATGATAGTGAAATTGTTGATGAGAAAATTGGGGATATTAAAGAATGTGAAAAGATATAAAAAAGAAGACAATACGAGACAAGATGAAAGATTGTTTTGTTATCATTCGATAGGGGGAGATTGTTAGGGCAAAGCCCATGTCCCTTGTGATATTATGATTACAAAACAAACAAGTGGGGTTTACTCAGTCGAGCTGCACTGACATGCTCAGCGCAAGTCTCACACTGACCTACTTAGTGTTGATTTGTCACTTAGTAAATCCGGTATGGCAGCTCAAATCCTTTGAAGATAATCACAACTGAGTTGCACTGACCTACTCAGTGTGGGTCTCACGCTGAGCTACTCAGTGTTGGTCTGACACTGAGCTACTCAGTGTTGGTCTGACTGAGTAGAAGGACTGAGTAATTCGTTATTGATTCCCCATGATTTACTTACTTAATCAAATCCTTTAATCATGGTATGTATTTATTAGAATTGGGAAGTTACATTTGAATAAGGTGAATTGTAAAACCTCTATCACTTATAAATAGAGGTTTAGTCTAGACTATTTTAGTATCCTTTTGGATCCCGGTTGATCATTTGTGTAGATCACTGGTAACCCAATTCTAATGTAACACTTTGTGGAGTGTTCTTGGTTATTCCGCAACCAAGAACACATGTTTTTATGTTTGCGCTTAATAAGATTAATCGTATGACGTATATGATCTTGTCTTTACTGATGTTATTAACAATATTGGGGTTCGAGTGGTCCTATCAATTGGTATCAGAGCGGTTCAAAGTTATCTAAAACTTTGATGATTTTATAACCCTATATATTGTTGAAGATCAAGTCTTTTCATAAAGAAGAACTATGCAGAATTTTTGTCATTTTCTGCGCACGAGTAGAAGAAATATCGGATCTCCTTCATTAACAGTCGAATCTGTGTGAAATTTGAACAAGATGTTCTCAACACACAGACACACAATCTGACCGTTCAGATTTGCAATTCGAGTTTCTGGTAGAGAGATATGTATTGCGCAACAGGCTAGATATTTTGTTTTTTATTCCTTACTTGCTGGGCAGCCATGGAAAAAAAATCGATTCTCATTCTTAAAACATCGAATGAGCGTGAAATTTGAACTGTAGGTTCACCACACTTTAATTCACGTTCTGACCATTCAGATTTTTAAAAGGAATATTTTAATGAGAGTTATATATTTTTGAAGTTGATTGACGAATATATATGGTAACTTTTTAATTCTGCGCAGCTGTATTAAAAACGTTATTGTATCATCTTTAACCGTTGGATCTTCTTCAATTTTGGATATTATATCCATAACACATACATGTACTCGGTATCAAAATTTCAGAATAATCAGAAACGTAAACTGAGAGATACATATTTTCAAATTGCTGCTCTTCTGATACCGGCTGTCTCATACTGAGTGGTCAGTATGAGACTGTTGTGATTGTTTCAACCGTTGGATCATTATGATATTGGGATATGATGTTGAAGACATGTATATTTATGTTGTGTAAAAATTTGATAATGATCAGATGATTCTACATGGAGATACGATTTTCTGAAGTTGCTGCAATATTATGAAAACGAAATTCTGATAGCTGAATTTTACAAGTGAGTATGTTTCACATGTTTTTCTCCTTTTAAGCATATGAAATCATCTTAAACTGAGTAAATCTATAAGTTGATTGATTCTTTCGTGATGTTTCAAGTGAAAGATAGAATATACCGAATAGTTTAAGGTGATGACTCCGATTTAGGGGAGAAAACACAATGTGATATACATTTTCTTTATACGATGCTAAAGTTCTTGAAGCTAAGAAGTTCATGCTAAGTTATTCAAGGGAGTACGTGTCATAATTTATTTTACAATCATTTGAAATCCTCTTAAACTGAGGAAATCTATTAGTTGAATGATTCTTTGGGAGTGTTTCATTTCAACTCAAATATATCGGACAGTTTGAGGGGGAGTCTATGATTGTGGGGAAGAAAAGTTAATGTGATATATATTCTCTTCATGCACTTAGTATATTTAAAGAATGTGAAAAGATATCAAAAAGAAGACAATACGTGACAATATGAAAGATTGTTTTGTTATCATTCGATAGGGGGAGATTGTTAGGGCAAAGCCCATGTCCCTTGTGATCTTATGATTACAAAACAAACAAGTGGGGTTTACTCAGTCGAGCTGCACTGATATGCTCAACGCAAGTTGTTAAGGCAAAAAGCCTTGCCCTTTGGATCTTAAGATAACAAAACAACCTAGACTAGCTTTGATTAATATGTAGAATAATATAGCTAAGTTTAGGTCTGATACTGAGTGATCAGTATTGGAACTCAGTATCAGTACTCAGTATCAGATAGTGATACTGAGTACAAGGACTGAGTAGAAGGACTGAGTGATACTCAGTATAGTAACGGACTAAGATCAAATCCCCTGATCTTAGTCATTTCCCTTACTTAGTCCTTCGGTTACTCCTTTGCTCATTATGTAAGATCTCTATAACATTATAAATAGAGATCATCTTGCAAAGGAGTACTTACCAAATCACTTTACACTTTCATATCTTTGTAATTGATCAGTGGTCTTGTTATTCCGCAACAAGCCACACTTAGTGGATTTATACATTGACTATATTCTTGTGTTATCACGCTAATATTTCTCTAAGTATAATATTCTATCAATTAACATTATAAACCAGGGCTGTTGTGACCTAACAACTGGTATCAGAGCAGGCTAAATAAACTCTTATTTAGTCGATCTATAACCCTGGCAGCCATTTCCTACATCTATCCCTCCAACACTCAAAAATCCAAAATGTCTACAATCGTTGCACCAATTATGTCTGGAAAGGGAATACCTATCTTTGATGAAAAAGACTTTCATCAATGGAAGCTTAAAGCTCAGTGGTATCTTGAATCTATTCACCATGAGATGCCCAATGTGCTATATGATGGTCCCATCATTCCACAAACTGTGGAACCTGTTGCTGCTACTGATGATGCTCCTGAGGGCATAAGAAATGTACCTAAACTAAAGCACAACTGGACTGATACTGACCGTCAGTTGTATGCTTTAGACTCCAGAGCTAAAGGGGTGATTGGTAATGCTGTTACCAAAGAGATACTAAATGCAATTATGAAATTGCCAACTGCAAAGGCTATGTGGGATAGTCTATCAGTCACCTATGAAGGCACAGCAAAGGTGAAGTTGCAAAGAAAAAGCAACATGAGAAGGAAATATGAAAACTTCTTCTCAACTCCTAATGAAGACATCACCACTCTCTATAACAGGTTCAATATTATTATCCATGACTTAATCAGTGTAGGCATTGTGAAAGAGGAAGGAGAGCTTGTTCAAAAGTTCCTGGATAGTCTTCCTCAACAATTTCTTGACATGACAAACTCTGTCAATGCTGCAAACAACATTGAGTCATACACTCTTCAAACTTTGTATGGTCTAATGTTGAATCATGAGGAGAATAATGCTGCAAGACTGATCAACTGGAAGAAAACTGACAAGTCTTCCACTGGCATGGTTCTAGTTGTACAACAGGCCTATACTGTGACTGAGCCAGATGAACCAGAAGTTGATCTTGCTGATTCTGAGGCAGAAGAGCTTGAAACCCAAATGGCTCTTATGTCCATGAAGCTGGATCAGTTGAAGAAGAAGAGGCTTGGTGTTAGCTCTTCTAATACTGACCCAAAATCAGGTCTCTGCTATAGGTGTGGAAAGCCTGGACATATTGCTGCAAATTGTCATACCAAGTCTTCTGAGACTGACCAAAATGACAAAATTGCATACCGAGCAAAAAGGTATAGAGACAAATATGTCAAGCTGAAGAATTAGAGCAAGGGCAAGAGGGCAGAAGGGAATGGAGCACCTCATCAAGCACTTTACTCAGAAGCCTGGATGGATGAAGACTTAAGTGATGATGAGGAAGAGATTGAGAATAAAGCCTTTATGGCTTTCACTGAAGATGATTTGAAGAGCTCCTTTGAAAAGGATATCAAAGAGGCTGAGAGGATGAGTGTTCATACTGATTGGGATTCCACTCAGTTGTACAAGGTAAGTTCCTTTCAAACTTATTCAGTGAATGAAAAAACTAAGATTTTTGAGTATATGCTTGTTGATCTTAAAACTTCTGTACAAAAAGAAAAAGCTTTAAAATTAACAATTCAAGAACTTGAAAGGGTAAATAATGAAAACTTAGATAAACTAGCAAAGTATAAAGATTTAGAATTAAATTTTTCAGATTTAAAAGACATTAACCAAAGATTAGCTGATAAAGCTCATTTACACAAACTTGAAAAAGAGAAATTTGAAAAACAGTGTAAATCTTGGGGAAATACTTCAATAAAATTAAATAAATGTTTAACTGAACAATTTCCAGAAAATGTGAGGGCTGCACTTGGTGTTGATCCTCAATTTAAAAATCGGAATAATTTTGCTGATTTATTTGAAGAATTTTCCAGTATGAACCCTATTAAATTTATAAAAGCCAAAACGTTTTGTGAAGTTGGATGTCAAACCGAGTCAGATGATGAGGAAAATGAAATTTTAGAAAAACCTATTGGTCCCTCCATCTGCTCAAAGTGCTATACTGAGCTACAAGAACCCAGTATTGAATTTTCTATAAAAGAAATTTCTGATACTGAGCTTTCAATAGATCAGTATGACACTTCTGCTGTTCCACCTTTTGAATTATTATTTAATACAACAACTTTTGAATTATATAATGATAATAAGACAACTTCTATCTCCAATGTTTCATCTAATACAGAAGTTGCAGGAACAGAAACATCATATACTGAGAAATCTAAAGAACCTGTTAAAGTTGTTTCTTCAAAACATGATAAACAAAAACCAACTTTAACCAGGTCCTTAGTTGGCAGAAACAAGAAGTCTTACACTAATAAAATTAGAAAGACTTCTATGCCAAATAAAAAGAAACAACCAGATCCTCCATCTTATAAATCAGTTAAAAACAATAATAATACACCTATTAAAAATGACAAAATTAACATTTTAAAAACACTTGGTGATCAGGTCAAATCTTTAAGTAAACAATTTGCAAAACTTGTTCATACTGATCTACCAAAAGGGCAACATTTTTCTAAAATACCTTATGAAAACATGTTTAGAAATAGACCTAGAAAATGTTATAGGTGTCATCATACTGGTCATAAGGGAGATGAATGCTGGACTGATCTCTCAAGTCCTAGGTACTCAGTACCAAAGAAAAGGAGAGAAACTAAGTCAGTATCACCAAAGAAAACTTCTAAAGTTTCCCCCGAAGTGATACTGACCTTTCCACATAAAGAGATCAAGTCAAATTATGTTTATCCCACCAAAGGTCCCATTCAAAAATGGGTTCCTAAAAAGAACTAACTCTTATTTTGTGTCTTGTGCAGGGTGAAAGAAAATGGCATTTAGATAGTGGCTGCTCAAGACACATGACAGGCAGTATGGAATACCTTCTCAATTATACTCCAGAGAAGGGTCCTTCTGTTAAATTTGGAGATGACTCGGTGGGAAAGACAAGAGGTTATGGTGTGATCAAGTCAGGCAACATAACTTCTAAAAGAGTTGCCTATGTAGAGGGTCTTAAACACAATCTGCTCAGTATCAGCCAGATGTGTGATGATGACAATGAAGCTCGATTCAGGAAGGTTGCAGGAATCATCTACAATGATAAAGGCCAGCCTGTACTCATTGCTAGAAGAGAAAAAGATGTATATGTGGTCAACCTATCTGAAATAGACCCAACTATTCGAGTATGCCTGCTTTCTAAAGTCAAGCCAGAATTGCATTGGCTATGGCACAAGAAACTCTCTCACATCAACTTTAGAAATATCAACGAGCTCAGTATGAAGAAACTGGTGAGAGGGTTGCCCACAATTACTTATTCAAAAGATAAGTTATGCTCAGCATGTGAAATGGGCAAGCAGAAGAAGAGTTCATTCAAGTCCAAAGTCAATCATTCCATTAATGAATCTCTTACTATGATACATATGGATCTTTCTGGCCCCATCAGCACACCATCTTTGGCCAAAAAGATCTATACTCTAGTCTTGGTTGATGAATTTTCAAGATATACTTGGGTCATCTTCCTCAAGACTAAGTCATACACAACAACAGAAATCATTGCCTTTATAAAAAGAGAGGAACTTCAAAAAGGCAACAAGGTCAAGCAACTTAGAAGTGACCATGGTACTGAGTTTAAAAACTCAGTATTAGCCGATTTCTGTGAAGAAAAAGGAATCATTCAAAACTTCTCTGCAGCCTACACACCACAACAAAATGGTGTTGTAGAAAGAAACAATAGAACACTGATTGAAGCTGCAAGAACTTTATTATGCCATGCTGGACTGGCACTGAGTTTCTGGGCTGAAGCTGTAAACTGTGCAAACTTCACTCAGAATAGAGCCACTATCGTCCAAAGACATCTAAAGACTCCATATGAGTTATACAATGGCAAGATTCCTAATGTGGAATACTTCCACATCTTTGGGAGTAAATGCTTTGTACTCAGTACAAAACAAAATCTCAATAAATTTGCTCCCAAAGTAAATGAAGGTGTGTTCATGGGCTACTCTCCACAATCTAAAGCTTTCAGAGTGTATATCATCTCAACCAAGATGATTGTAGAATCCATTCATGTCACATTCGATGAAGATCCGAATGAGCATTCTACCTCAGCAAGTGAAGACATAAGTGGCATAGATATTCTATGCAATCCATAACACTCCATTGCTGAACAGCCTAAGTTTCATCCACACTTTATTCCTAATAAGTTTAATGAAACTGATCAAGTTCAAACTCAGTATCACTCAAATGAGACTAATACTGAGGTTCCCATAACAGAGGACCTCCATACTGAGTTTCCAACTAATGATCTGAACCACTCTATCTATGAAGAAGGTGAAACATCCAACACTTCACAAGAATCCACATCAACTCTGCAAAATGAAGATGAACAGCAACCTGCACTGTCTAATACTGATCAGAATTCCACTCAGTATCAGACAGACAACACACCAAATCAACAAGATATTGTTGATCCTATTTCAAATGCTCCCTTAGGAAACAATTTAAGGGAACCCAGAGACCATCCACACTCAAACATTATTGGTCCTATTAAAGAAGGTGTCCAAACAAGAAGAAAATTAGAATTTCCAACCCAAGCAACTGCAAACTTTTGTTTCTTCTCAAGTTTTCTATCTACCATTGAACCAAAGAAAGCTGATGAAGCTTTATTAGATGAAGATTGGGTAGAGGCTATGCAAGAAGAGCTCACAGAGTTTGAAAGAAACAAAGTTTGGAACTTAGTACCACCTCCTACTGGCAAAACTATTATTGGTACTAAGTGGGTGTTCAGAAACAAGATGGACAAGGATGGTGTTGTCATCAGAAACAAAGCAAGGTTAGTTGCTCAAGGTTACAGGCAAGAAGAAGGCATTGACTATGATGAAACTTTTGCACCAGTTGCAAGAATTGAAGCTATTAGGTTGTATCTTGCATATGCACCCTTTAAGAATTTTAAAGTTTATCAGATGGATGTCAAAAGTGCTTTTCTAAATCGAAAACTACAAGAAGAAGTTTATGTTAAACAACCTCCAGGTTTTGTTGATCCCAAATTTCCTAATTATGTTTTCAAGCTTGATAAAGCTCTATATGGGCTCAAACAAGCTCCAAGAGCCTGGTATGACACCCTGTCTGAGTACCTTATTGAAAATAAATTTACAAGAGGTAAAATTGATAAAACATTATTTTCAAAAAGGAAAGGTTCTGACATCTTACTCATTCAGATATATGTAGATGATATTATCTTTGGTTCCACTGACAAGTCAATGTGTGACTGGTTTGCTAAGATAATGTCAACTCAGTATCAGATGAGTATGATGGGAGAACTTACTTATATTCTTGGTTTACAAGTTGAACAAAAGCCTGATGGCACTTTTATAAATCAAAGTAAGTATGTGCATGACATGTTAAAGAAATACAAATTTGAAAATTTATCTTCCATGCACACTCCTATGGGCACTCAGGATAAGATAAGTAAGGATGAAACTGGTAAACCAGTATGTCAATCCACATACCGAGGTATGATTGGTTCCTTACTTTACATAACTGCTAGTAGGCCTGATATCATGTTTGCCACATGTTTGTGTGCTCGGTATCAGGCTGATCCTAAAGAATCACACATGAAAGCAGTTAAGCGCATCTTTAGATATCTTACAGGTACTCCTAACCTGGGTCTTTGGTATCCCAAAGACTCAAACTTTGACCTTGAAGGGTACACAGATGCAGATTTTGCAGGTTGTAGATTGGACAGAAAGAGCACAAGTGGAGGATGTCAATTCCTAAGTGGAAGACTAGTTGGTTGGTCATCCAAGAAGCAAAATTCGGTAGCAACTTCCACAGCAGAAGCAGAATATGTTGCTGCAGGAAGTTGTTGTGCTCAATTATTATGGATGCAGTATCAACTCTTAGACTATGGGTTCAACTTTCATAAGACTCCCATTCATTGTGATAACAAGAGTGCTATTGCTATCACAGAGAACCCAGTCTATCACTCTAAAACCAAGCACATTGATATCAGACACCACTTTATTCGAGATAATGTGGAAAAAGGTAAGGTTGAGGTAGATTATGTACCAACTGATCAATAATTGGCCGATGTGTTTACTAAACCTCTCCCTGAGGAAAGGTTTATGTATTTACTAGGGCAATTAGGTATGTTAAATCCTTAATTTTCCCTAATTTTCTTTAAAACTGAACGCTCAGTATCACTCGTGTTGATACTGACCATTCAGTATCACTAGTCTGATATCATCAAAATTTAAAATTTTTATTTTTTTTATTAATTTCAAGAGTAAATTAATTGTTTTTATATTTTTTAATATTTTTTTTAATTAATTTTTACTACTCAGTATTGGGTTATGACGGCTCTTACACCGAGCTTAATCCTCATACTGCTCAACGGTAACCTTTCTTAATAGGAAAGTTACCGTTGGCAGAGGATAAGGCAGTCAAATCAGCCGTTTTTACTTCCCAATACCTTAATTATCTTTCAAATAACCGTTTTTTTTTACTTCAAATATTTTTCAACAGTTATTTCATTATTTCTTGTAAAATTCTCTCTGCGATTAACGATTTCACTCTTTCTTAGCAAGCAAATCTCTTAAATCAAAATCACAGATGGCCAATTACACTTTCGTTGCTCCAGAAGTTGAATCGGAAATCAAATTCCGAAACGATGAACTACCCAGGTTTGCGAGGAACAACATCACAGCAAATTTCACTATTCCTCAAGCCTGGGTATGCCAAGAATTCACAAACATTGTGACTTTTATGAAAAATTGCCCAATTGCTCGTGCACTGACCTTGTCTCTGTTGGATTTTGGTGGGTTCTAAAACGCAGCGGAAACGTAAATTTAAAAGAAAAATATTTAACCACCAAGATCCACCAATGACCGAATCTCTAAACCCAAATCGTGCAACAAAGAAGATGGAGAGAACATCATACCCTCGAAGACACCCGCAAGATAATGATGA
The DNA here is from genome assembly GCA_963853835.1 of Calendula officinalis. Classification (NCBI taxonomy): domain Eukaryota; kingdom Viridiplantae; phylum Streptophyta; class Magnoliopsida; order Asterales; family Asteraceae; genus Calendula; species Calendula officinalis. Next base: position 43,773,825 of record OY970829.1, read on the forward strand.
ACTCTCTAATGGATGAAGGTCACGAAATCGTTCCCCTCTACCGTTAATCCACACCGAGTGAGCGATCCCTTTCGAGTTGCTAACCCGACACCGAAAATGCTCAAGAACTCTTCTTAGAATTTCGGCAACCAAACACTTATGTTTTAGAGAGAAAACGATTTTTCATTATCAGTAATCAACCTCCCACATCTCTCTTATATAGATAAGAGAGCATGTGAAGGTGGGTGGAAAAGCTCTACATGCATTGGACCAAAGAGTGGTCCAATAGAATTAAAGCAAGCATGTGGAGAAAAGTAGTGGCTTTCCTTCACATGCATTGGACCATTAAATGGTCCAATGAAATAAAAGCCACTTTTATTTCTCCCAACATCTTTATTTATCTCTCTTAATTTAAGTGTTATCGGAAAGGAATTCCCCCGGCGTGTGACCCGATAGGCTCGTGCATCATCGGCCATGATACCCGTACATGTGTGTCGGTGGGCACTAAATTCTGACAATTTAATCACTTATGATTAAGCTGTCACGAGTCCGGCAGTTTAATCACCAATGATTAAGTTGCCACGAATCTGACAGTTCAATCATCAATGATTAAGCTATTACAAATCTAACACTTTAATCACCAATGATTAAGGTTACGATTCTGACAGTTTAATCATCGATGATTAAGCTATTACAAATCTAACACTTTAATCACCAATGATTAAGGTTACGATTCTGACAGTTTAATCATCGATGATTAAGCTATTACAAATCTAACACTTTAATCACCAATGATTAAGGTTACGATTCTGACAGTTTAATCATCGGTGATTAAGTCACGAATTCTAACAAACTCCCACTTGCACACGACACAACGTGTTATTGGTATCACTAACAAAGAGCGGCCCTAGCTAGGCATCTTTGTCCCCAAGTCAGCATGAGTTACGTCATCCTCGACAACTACCAATCATATAAATGATGGTTCCTTTAGATAAGTGATCGTATCATCCCTTTGTACATGATATCCTTGTGAACACGAGACATGGATTAATGTCGTCATTCTCCAGATCGTTCACGATTATGTTTCTCGATCTTTTATTTAGTGGTGACCAAAATGAGTTATAAATGAACCATTTTCAATATAACTCGTGCATGGCCATGCGTTTTGGTGTCAGCGCTAAATCATCGAGGGGCCCATGGATATCTCTCTTCATTGAGGTACAAATCCTTTTGACTACATAGTCCCTACACATAAGTTATCCTTACCCAACTAAGCCCCTTATAACAGCCATTTACGAACCGCGTTAGAGCATTAATCTAAGTAAAGTAAACTTATGCTTTGGAATCTCATGAATCTCTGGTCTAAGGATGAAATGATATTATCATCCCGAGATGCTTTTGACAATTTCCATGAAGTAAACTCGGGTGTGGGTCTCCAGTCACTTGAAACTCATTTCAAGCACAGGCAATTGTTGTGTCTATATCTCATAACCAACACATTGCCTCAGCCTTTATTCATAACTTACTTCCATTTAAGTATGACTGACTGTGGAAGTTTAGATAAAAATCTAGGAAGTGTTTAAACATGCAAAGATGGAACACAATAAAGATTTTGAAAGTAACTGCAACACGCATATGTATAGACATATTTATACATCAATACAATCAAAATTACAATACTGTTTCAAGTTCCCAAAATAAACATCAAATTCAAACTAAAACAGTACTCAAGCTAAATCACTGGCTAATCTCACACCTATTCCCCTAGTGTGAGAATCATGTACAGCCTGTGATAACGGCTTAGTAAACGGATCGGCAAGATTCTCTTCCGATACTACTCTGCTTATGACAACGTCGCCACATTCAATCTTATCTCGAATAACGTGGTATTTACGAGCAATATGCCTCGTTCTTTTATGAGCTCTAGGTTCCTTAGCCAAAGCTACTGCACCCTCATTGTCACAAAATATTTCAATGGGGTCAGCAATGCTAGGAACCACTACCAAGTCATTGATGAATTTCTTCATCCACACAGCTTCTTTTGCAGCTTCGCTTGCTGCAATGTATTCTGATTCTGTCGTCGAATCAGCAACTGTGTCTTGCTTGGAGCTCCTCCAACTCACAGCACCACCATTCAATAGGAATACATAACCCGATTGCGATCGGAAATCATCCCTATCAGTTTGGACGCTTGCGTCTGTGTATCCAACTACACGCAACTCTTCCATACCACCATATACCAAGAACATATCCTTCGTTCTTCGAAGATATTTCAAGATGTTCTTGACGGCAATCCAATGAGCTTCTCCGGGGTTTGCCTGATATCTACTTGTCACGCTCAACGCACAAGATACATCAGGTCTTGTGCATAGCATGGCGTACATGATAGATCCAACTGCCGAAGCGTAAGGGATCTTCTTCATTACGTCACGTTCCTTATCGGAACTTGGACATTGAGCCTTGCTCAAAGTCACTCCATGCAACATAGGAAGATTCCCTTTCTTGGAATCCTCCATTCTAAACCGTTTTAGAACTTTGTCAATATATGCACTTTGACTCAAATCGAGAAGCCTTTTAGATCTATCTCGATAGATCTTGATTCCCAAGATGTACGATGCATTTCCTAAGTCCTTCATGGAAAAACATTTTCCAAGAAATGTCTTGACATCGCTCAAAATTGGAATGTCATTCCCAATGAGTAAGATGTCATCAACATATAGGACTAGGAATACAATCGCGCTCCCACTAGCCCTGACGTATACACAAGGTTCATCTATGCTTTTGGAAAATCCAAATTCCTTGATTTTCTCATCAAAGCAAAGATTCCAACTTCGAGATGCTTGCTTAAGTCCATAAATGGACTTCTTAAGCTGACAGACTTTATTAGGATACTTTGGATGTACAAAACCCTCAGGTTGTCTCATATATACCTGCTCAGTAAGTTTCCCGTTAAGGAAGGCGGTTTTTACATCCATTTGCCAAATTTCATAATCATGAAAGGCGGCAATTGCCATAAGTATCCTGATAGATTTCAACATAGCCACTGGGGAAAAGGTTTCATCATAGTCAACACCATGGGTTTGAGTGAAGCCTTTAGCAACCAGTCGTGCTTTGAAAGTATCAATCTGTCCATCCATGCCGGTCTTTACTTTATAGACCCATTTACACCCCACAAGCTTACAGCTGGGTGTAGGATCAACCAGTTCCCATACTTGGTTGTCCTTCATGGATTGCATTTCGACTTCCATTGCATCTCTCCATTTGTCAGACTCTGGGCCTGCCATCGCTTCCTGGTAGGTAGAGGGTTCATCATGATCCCCTAGTAACTCGCTGCCCTCAGATATGAGAAACCCATATCTCTCTGGCTCAGTGCGAGTTCTACCAGATCTACGAAGAGACAATGGTGGAACGTCAGTTTCTACCGCATCCTCTTGATCGGTACCAACCTCTTGAGGTTGTGTGCTAGTGCCAACATTAGGTAGTTCATTGGATATATCTTGAGTTTCCTCAAGATCTATATGCTTTCCATTAGGTTCATTGGATAAAAGTTCTCTTTCAAGAAATACTGCCCTTCGAGCAACAAATACCTTGTTCTCGGTAGGTTTGTAAAACAAATATCCAAGTCCCGCTTTAGGATATCCAATGAAATAACACTTTTCTGAACGGGGTTCTAATTTGTCATCGGCCTCCCGCTTTACGTAGGCTTGACAACCCCAAACTCTAAGATAGGATAGTGGAGGTTTACTCCCATGCCATATCTCGAAAGGTGTCTTTTCTACCTTCTTTGTTGGTACGAGATTAAGAAGCTTACACGCCGTTTCTAGAGCATATCCCCAAAAACTTATGGGTATTTGGGTTCTTGCCATCATTGATCGAACCATGTCAAGTAATGTTCGATTTCTCCTCTCGGCGACTCCATTCAATTGTGGAGTCCTAGGAGGTGTTAATTGTGAGACAATCCCACAATTCTTAAGATGGTCAATAAACTCTAGATTAAGATACTCTCCGCCTCTATCAGATCGAAGTATCTTGATTGACTTGCCCAATTGGTTCTCAACTTCGTTTTGGAATATCTTGAACACCTCAATGGTTTCTGACTTATGTTTAATCAAGTAAACATATCCAAACCTACTATAATCATCTATAAAGGTTACGAAGTATCTACAATTATTCCTTGTAAGGTGTTTAAATGGACCACACACATCGGTGTGTACAATGTCTAATAAACCCTTAGCCCTCTCACACACACCGGTGAAGGGAGCTTTAGTCATCTTTCCTAATAAGCAAGATTCACATACATCATTTGAACCATTTTCAAACGATTCCAAGTACCCAATTGCTTGGAGCTTGGAGATGCGAGTCTTGTTTATATGGCCAAGGCGACTATGCCATAAGGATAATTTATCCAAACTATCTTTGGATGTAGAACCAATTTGCATGATTGATCTTTTGTTACTAACATGTGCATCTATCTCATATATGCCATTAACCGGTAATGCTTTAAAATAATAATCACCATTTTTATGACAAGAAATTGTGCCATCATTATTAAAAGCAAACTTAAAACCGTCAATGTATAAAGCATAACATGAAATAATATTTCTTGCCACAAGCGGCGAATAACGAACATGTTTTAACAAAATTGAGAAACTAGATCTAAAGGACAATAACACATTTCCTTTGGCTTCAACCGAGACAACATCCTTGTTTCCCATGATAAGATCTTGTTCTCCAACCATCAACCTCTCACTTTCCCGTAGCACCTGTATTGTATTACAAATATGAGTGCCACAACCGGTATCTAAAACCCAGTTTTGCGAAGTAGAGGTTTGGTATAATTCAATCATGTACATACCTTGTTTTGAGGTACCTCCAACTCCTTTAGCTTTTAGCTTGTTGAGTTCCTCAAGGTATGTTGGGCAACTACGGCGGAAATGCCCCTTTTTCCCGCAATAGAAGCAGTCCGCATCTCCCGGTGTCATGGCTTGAGGAACCTTTCCTTTTGCCATCTTCGCCGAAGTTGGCTTAGGCTTGGGCGCACCAACCTTGCCTTTACCCTTACCTTGAGGGGTAGGGGTGGACTTCTTCTTCTTGGAGACCTTTCCTTCTCGAATTGCAAGGACGGGATGTGTTGAGTTGGGCTTTCTTTTGGTCATGGTAGACTCGGCGGTCTTCAACATACCATGAAGCTCCATTATGGACTTGTCCATACCATGCATATGATAGTTCATAACAAACTGTTCATATGATGTAGGAAGAGACCTAAGGATAAAATCCACGGCCAATTCCTTCCCAATGGAGAAGCTTAACTTCTCCAAGCGTTCCACGTTTGCTTTCATACGCAACACGTGAGCGCTCACATCCCCGCCTTCTAGGAGTTTACGATCAAGCACGTTCTTGAGGCACTCGTACCGCTCTAGCTTTGCTTGTTGTTGGAACATGTCCCGCAATTGCACAATAAGCTCGTAAGCGTACAAATGATCCATTTGCTTTTGCAAATCAGGAGTCATTGTGCTGAACATTAAACATGTAACGTCCTCACATTCTTTCGTGAGACGTTCATGAGCATCGTGTGCTGCTTGAATCGCATCCTCCCCTGGTTCATCGGGAAGAGGTCCTTCAATCAAGTGCATCTTTCCTTCATGGCGGAGAACAAGTTTTAGTTGTCTCTCCCAATCAAGGAAGTTTGCACCATTGAGTTTCTCCTTTTCAAGGAAAACTCTTAAAGAAACATTGGTGGTGGTGGTGGGGTTTGAAGATGCCATCTAAAAAATAGCAAAGTAGTTTTAGTTAGTTTGATGGGTCCTTGTAAATATATTACCCAAAACCTTTTATATTCAACAAGGGCTAAGAATCCGTATTTCACAATACATTATGACGGGTATGCCGCGGATCATAATGTAAAGCTATTTCCGGCGGTATCTATTGTACCATTGTAATCACCATATTGTACTAATGCCATATTGTACCAATTGTACCAATAATCATATTGTACCAATTGTACCAATTGCATTTATCTTGTACCAATTGTGACTTACAACTCTTAGCTTCTTGCGGGATCACTTGACAACCATTGTGTCAATTGGCATGTTTGATCCCTTCATGCACTAACCTCAAACCAAACTTTAAATGACTCGGTTTCGCTCGACAATCATTTAAAATCTAGTTTGAAGTTTGTAAATCGACCATCTAGATCCACGATAAGCCCATAACTAAATTGGCTCGGTTTCGCTCGACAACCAACTTAATTAAGGAACTTATACTCACCCTCATCTTGCTTCACAAGGCACGGCTCGGTTTCGCTCGACAACCGACCTTGCTCCACAAGACTTAAGTGGTGACATTCCAATGGATAGTGCAAGATTTACATTTTGTGAGAAATCAAATAAATCATCCAACATGATACGCGGTGAAACACTTTGACTATAATGGTTCGGCTAATGCACGACGACCAATCATAGAACAATGACTCACACTCACCTTCCACACTGTCCATTCAAAGATCGGCTCGGCTAATGCACGACAACCGACTTTGTTTAGCAAGATTTGGGTGGCGTCATCATTAGGATAATAAAAATGATATTCTCTAAAAACGGGTTTTTGTTTCTTTTAAACTTTGATTAATTACTTTTGTGACAAAAACATTTTTCACCTTTTAATTATTCTATTGCGAGTGATTTAATTAAACCATTTTTAATTAATCTATTTATTTATTTAACCTTGCGAAAATCTAACAACCAAGCAAATAAATAAACATCACATGCATACAACAAAATTGGTAACCATGCCCAAAGCCTATGCGTTTTTCCCGTGAGCCAACCCGGGAAAAACATGGTCAACTATTGACAAATAATGACCTTCCATGTGAGCTCCCACTAAATCCGCCGTCTCCATTAGACTTCATCGAATCCAAGGTTGCCTAGACATCACTTCATGATTCCATTTGGTTGTCTTTTGATCTTCGTTTTACAAGTACATAGAAAATATAGAAATGGCTAACAAGCCATGAAATCCTACTAACTAGTACAATTACAAATGAAAATCAATGGCATGCAAGCCATAATTAATAAATATTACATACCAAAATTAATAAATTATTAATTACAAACCATTGTGACAAAGTCACCAAATGAATAACAACCAAACACACGGCAAAAGGTCAAGGGCATAATGGTTACCAATCTACTAGCTACTACAAACATGAAAGCTAAAATGGTGTGCCAACAACCATTCATAAAAATATTTTGACAAAGATTCGAAATCAAACACTCAAGGCACTAAGAATCTTTGCATGTAATAAATTACATACATCAACACAAATTTATGCATGCATGCATTTCATGCCAAAATCATGACAAGCATATAAGTGTGTGAGTCAAAATATTATGGGTTTAGCAAGGCTAAAACCCGAAATCTAAAAAAATGGCAAAACCGATCCTCAAATCGTTTTTCAAGCCAGAAAATGTGCACGATTTGGTTAGAGTAGTCTCTGATACCACTGTTGGATTTTGGTGGGTTCTAAAACGCAGCGGAAACGTAAATTTAAAAGAAAAATATTTAACCACCAAGATCCACCAATGACCGAATCTCTAAACCCAAATCGTGCAACAAAGAAGATGGAGAGAACATCATACCCTCGAAGACACCCGCAAGATAATGATGAACTCTCTAATGGATGAAGGTCACGAAATCGTTCCCCTCTACCGTTGATCCACACCGAGTGAGCGATCCCTTTCGAGTTGCTAACCCGACACCGAAAATGCTCAAGAACTCTTCTTAGAATTTCGGCAACCAAACACTTATGTTTTAGAGAGAAAACGATTTTTCATTATCAGTAATCAACCTCCCACATCTCTCTTATATAGATAAGAGAGCATGTGAAGGTGGGTGGAAAAGCTCTACATGCATTGGACCAAAGAGTGGTCCAATAGAATTAAAGCAAGCATGTGGAGAAAAGTAGTGGCTTTCCTTCACATGCATTGGACCATTAAATGGTCCAATGAAATAAAAGCCACTTTTATTTCTCCCAACATCTTTATTTATCTCTCTTAATTTAAGTGTTATCGGAAAGGAATTCCCCCGGCGTGTGACCCGATAGGCTCGTGCATCATCGGCCATGATACCCGTACATGTGTGTCGGTGGGCACTAAATTCTGACAATTTAATCACTTATGATTAAGCTGTCACGAGTCCGGCAGTTTAATCACCAATGATTAAGTTGCCACGAATCTGACAGTTCAATCATCAATGATTAAGCTATTACAAATCTAACACTTTAATCACCAATGATTAAGGTTACGATTCTGACAGTTTAATCATCGATGATTAAGCTATTACAAATCTAACACTTTAATCACCAATGATTAAGGTTACGATTCTGACAGTTTAATCATCGATGATTAAGCTATTACAAATCTAACACTTTAATCACCAATGATTAAGGTTACGATTCTGACAGTTTAATCATCGGTGATTAAGTCACGAATTCTAACAGTCTCCTCGAGTAATTTATCCAGAGATGCTATGCGAGTTTTGGTACTCTGCTACACTCGATTCTCCAGATATGATTGCTGGGTGGGTAATTAGAGATCAAAGAAGGGCATTTGTTTCTACTGCCATCATTCGTGAAGCACTCAGGCTTCCTGCCCAAGCTCAGTATGATCTATTCGTTGATAGATTAGAGGCACGCTCAGTCTTACCATTTTTGGGTCGAAGAGGAACAACGGGCACAATCAAAAGAAATGAATTTGGTCCTATGTGGGGTATTCTCATTACAACAATAATTCGGTGTATGACCCATAAGACGGGAGCTTTGGACCAAATAAATGAATTTGGGATGCAAATAGTACATGCCTTGTACTATGGAAGAAACATTGATTATGCACGGCTCATTTTCAATGAATTAGCTGCTCTGGTTCGGGCTAACACAAGGGAATGCAACGTCCCTTTCTGCAGATTTTTATCACTCATCTTTCAACACTCAATGCCCACACATATTTATGATGAGTTTCACAGTCCAAGGGTTGATCTTCCTCCTCTTAGTGAGAAAATTTTCTTTTACAGGCCAAGAGAAGGAGAACCTCTTCTAAGTCCTCCTATGTGGGCCATTGTTCAAGAACACATAAATGATGAAGAAGACATGTCTGATACTGAGTCAGACAATGATGATGATGATGATAATGATGATAATAGTGGTAATGGAGCACATGCCGGTCAAGAAATTGAGATGCAGGATGTTCCACAAGTTCAAGAACCTACTCAACAACATATCTCTCCACCTGCACAGGATCTTGATGCTCCTCATATTGAAACAGCTTTTGATAATGAGTCCTCCGAAGACACACCACTGGTCCTTCAAAGAAGAAGAAGGAATCTGTCTCCTATCATTATGGGAAATTTATCATCTGAGGAGGTGCAGCCTGCAAATGTTCCATCATTAACTGCATCTCTTCAAGCCCAAAGCCTAGTTGCGGCCACCGCTAACCTTCCAGGTCCAGACTAGTTTCAACTGCTCAACCAATTGAGGAACCTCATGTTCCTCTTGATGTGGAGATTCAATATGAGCAAACTACACTGGAAGGTGCTCAGCAAGAAAGATAAGTCGGTATTGAAGATGTTGGTGCTGCACATCAACAAACACATGATCCTGCACCGACCTCTGCAGATGCTAGAAGGGAATCTGACAGAGTCTCAGGTATGAATTTCTAAAAAGCCCTTAAACTTATATATATATATATTTCATTCCCAAATAGAGACTAAGTATTGGCCAGTACCAACTCAATACTGACCAAAGTCTCACATGATCTTTCAAATATATATCCTTTTATGGCCAACATAGCTAGCCCACTGCTGTTATGCAAAATTCATATACTGAGCACATAATTGATCATTGTCAGTCTACAGCTGTCTCAACATTTAAAGAGACAATGGTGGTTGATGTCACACTGACACCCACTGGTGCTGCTTGAATTATGTACAACGTATTTTTGAGTTGGATAGCATGACTCAAGAAATGATCACAAACCCTTAAGCCACAAAATCCTAAAACTTTTCCATGGGGTTTAGCCACATTTCAGTTATCACTCTAATACCGAGTGATAAACATTGAAAATAACAAGAAGCACATCCCAGGCTTCGAATACCGAAACCCAAACCTTTTAGTAAATGTGACTTATCCTATACTGAGCTACTTAAATTTACACACTCACTTTTACTAAAATCTTCTTTCACATGCTATGCACAAGTCCACAATATTTCATCATAAACCTTATGAAATACAGACTTCACAAACTCTGTTTATATGATTATAGAATTATACAACACCACATTTCTATTTGATAAACCTTTCTTTCTAACCAGTTTTTCTATTTTTGTTTCTTTAGCACCATCTGTGCAGGGCATTCAGGCATCTCAGGCTGCAGGAGACCAAGTGACTGTGCAAGCAATCATGCAGCACATTCTGGCCGTCCAACAAACTCAAAATATAATACTAGCCAGAATGGACAAGATGAGTGGTGATATTGACTCAATAAAACAGTCAGTCTCACTACTTCAACAACCACATCAGCCTCCAACAACTCCACCATTCTCACATGGTGACCACAATGAAGAAGGAGAAGGAGAAGGAGGTGCTGGTGATACTGATGCTGCAACTGAGCCCATGCCCTCCCCGACTCTTGAACAACCTGAAGGGGACATGGGTGGTGATACTGATCCTCTTCCCTCCTCATCAAATGATAACAAAAAGGGGGAGAAGAGACAAAGAGATACTGAGGTTGATCAAACTGAGCCATCTGCTCAGGGGGAGAAAAGAAGAAGATTGAATGAAGATCAACCTCCACAACAAGAACAACATCAGCAAAGCCCTCATACTGAACCACTTCGGATTCAGTATGAGAGAAGAAGACAAAGAACTAGGTCAGCATTACAAATTCAAGACCCACTTGAGCCATCTGCTCAGGGGGAGACTCGCATTGACCAACCACATCAAGCTTATACTGAGCCACCTGTTCTAGAAGAAAATAACTTGCAAATTGTGGTCTAAAGGCCTTTTATGTGGCCCATTGCTGATGATGAAGATGAAGAACATCCAGTAGCATCAGAAGAATTTTTAAACTTTGCACTGGATGAAGCAAATAAAGAAACCTCTTCATCATCATTCTCATATGATGAAGAACATACAAGAAAACCTATCTCACCTCAAGCTGAAGGACCTTCTAGAATTCCTAGAAGACCAATAACCAGGAGAATGACAAATGTGGTTATGTCCTCAGAATCTAGTTAAGAACAAGATCCAGCTCCTCTGATCTCAAGACCTAGGAGATCTGCTCAGTTTACTGAGGAAAAGAGTGAAGCTGAGGATGATATTGAGGCCCAAAAATTCTTCCCTGTTAAGGAAGAACCTGAATCTGAGTCTGAAGATGTTCCAAGAAGATCTCATACTGTAAGAAGAACTGGAGATGAATTACTTGAACATTATTGGAACATTGTGGCACAAAGAACAAGATATAGGGAAACAAGGATGGGTATGCTGAGGAATAAAGCATTTCTAAGTGTAAGAGACATATACTGGCTAAATGAATTTGTCAACAAAATAAAAGTCAAAAGTGTTGATAGATCAATTGTTGCAACTTGCACTGGGCCAGTCAGTCCTCCAATGAAGTTTTTCCTCCATGACATCCAAAATATGGGACTTCAAGATTGGATAAAGATTGCTAGACTGATAAAGGAGATGCCCTGAAGATCCTCTGAAGCCCAGTGATGATGGATGAAATCTGGGCTGTATCTGCCATATGCTATGAAAAAGGAATTCTTTATGTAGCAGAATACAGGGCACTCAGTGTGATGACTGAAGCTATGAAAAATAACAAACCTGTAGGACCCAACCACCCATATATTGTTAATAAAATCGGTAAAGACAAGATCATTTACGTCATACGATTATTCTTATTAAGCACAAACGTATAAAATGTGTTCTTGGTTGCGGAATAACCAAGAACACTCCACAAAGTGTTACATTTAGAATTGGGTTACCGGTGATCCACACAAGTGATCAACCGGGATCCAAAAGGATGCTTAACAACTAAAGACTAAACCTCTATTTATAATGTATAGAGGTTTTACAATTAACCCTATTCTATATGTAACTCCCAATTCTAATAAGTGCATCCCTTGATTAAAGGGATTTGATTCATTACTCAAATAAGGAATGCACCATTCACGGTCTGGTCGGTCCGTGTACTCAATATGACTGTGCTATACCGACTAACTCGGTATGAGACTGAGCTATACCGACCAACTCGGTATGAGACTGAGCTATACCGACTAACTCGGTATGTGGAGCTCGGTCCGTGAACTCGGTATCACCTCATACTGACCAACTCAGTATGACCAGATACCGACCAACTCGGTATGAGACGAGTTTCACTAAGATTATTTATATAAGTTAAACTTATATATTCCTTTGTTCATCAGATTCACAAAGTAATAGGTTTGACCGGGTTTTCTACCCTAACAATCTCCCCCTATCTGATGATAACAAATGAATATGTTTAACCTAATAAATAATAACGATCTTGTCTTGTATGGTCTTCTTTTTGAGATCTTTTCATATTCTTTATTCACCGAGTACTTCAAGAAACTATATATCACACTAACTTTTCTCCCCCACAATCATTGACTCCTTTCTCAAACTGTCCAGTAGATTTGAATTGTAATGAAACATCACTAAGGAATCATTCAATTAGTAGATTTCCTCAGTTTGAAATGATTCAAATGATTGTAAAATAATGTGTGACACGTACCCCCTTGAATAACTTAGCATGAACATCTTAGCTTAAAAGAACTTTAGCTTCATATAAAGAAAACATATATCACATTGTGTTTTCTCCCCCTGAATCAGAGTCATCTCCTTAAACTGTTCGGTATATTTTATCTTTGACTTGAAGCATCACTAAGGAATCAATCAACTTATAGATTTCCTCAGTTTAAGATGATTTCTTATGACTAAAAGGAGAAAAATATGTGAAACATACTCACTTGTATAATTCAGCATGCAGAATTTCATTTCTCTAATTTTGCAGCAACTTCAAAAAATCATATCTCCATGTAGAATCTTCTGATCATTATGAATTTTTAACACAATATACATATACCTGTCTTCAACATCATATCCAAAAATCATAGTGATCCATCGGTTGAAACAATCACAGCAGTCTCATACTGACCACTCGGTATGAGACAGTCAGTATCAGAAAATCATCAACTTTGAAAATATGTATCTCTCAGTATACGATTCTGATGAGTCTGAAATTTTGATACCGAGTACATGTATGTGTTATGGATATAATATCCAAAATTTATGAAAATCCAACGGTTACAAAAGATACAATAGCCGTTTTACCAGAGTTGCGCAGAATTAAAAACATACCATAAATATTCGTCAATAATCTTCAAAAATATATATCTCTCAATAAACGATTCCTTTTGAAGATCTGAACGGTGAAAACGTTAAAAACATTATGGTGAACCTTCTGTCCAAATTTCACGCTTATTAGAAGTTTGAAGAAAGAGATTTGATTTTTCTACCATGGCTGCCCAAAAAGTAAGGAATAAAAAGCATAGAATCTGACTTTTTGCGCCATACATATCTCTCTACCAGAAACTCGAATTGCAATTCTGAACGGTCAGACTGTGTTTCTGTGTGTTGAGAACCTCCTGCTCAAATTTCACGCAGATTCGACCATTAACGAAGAAGATCCGGCATTTCTTCTACCCATGCGCAGAATATGATGAAAATTCTGCATTGTTCTTCTTTATGAAAAAACTTGATCTTCAACAATATATAGGGTTATATGATCATCAAAGTTGTAGATAACTTTGAACCGCTCTGATACCAATTGTAGGACCCAACCACCCATATATTGTTAATAAAATCGGTAAAGACAAGATCATATACGTCATACGATTATTCTTATTAAGCACAAACGTATAAAATGTGTTCTTGGTTGCGGAATAACCAAGAACACTCCAAAAAGTGTTACATTTAGAATTGGGTTACCGGTGATCCACACAAGTGATCAACCGGGATCCAAAAGGATGCTTAACAACTAAAGACTAAACCTCTATTTATAATGTATAGAGGTTTTACAATTAACCCTATTCTATATGTAACTCCCAATTCTAATAAGTGCATCCCTTGATTAAAGGGATTTGATTCATTACTCAAATAAGGAATGCACCATTCACGGACTGGTCGGTCCGTGTACTCAGTATGACTGTGCTATACCGACTAACTCGGTATGAGACTGAGCTATACCGACCAACTCGGTATGAGACTGAGCTATACCGACTAACTCGGTATGTGGAGCTCGGTCCGTGAACTCGGTATCACCTCATACTGACCAACTCAGTATGACCAGATACCGACCAACTCGGTATGAGACGAGTTTCACTAAGATTATTTATATAAGTTAAACTTATATATTCCTTTGTTCATCAGATTCACAAAGTAATAGGTTTGACCGGGTTTTCTACCCTAACAAAACCTGAGTGCCTTAATACTTTCAGAATAATTCCCACATATACTGTTCCCTCTAACCTTATCTTTCAGGATCAAAAGAGTACCATATATCCCACATCTGGATATATGTATACTGACTCAGATGACAGGGAGTGCTTCATTACTGAAGCAGATTTGGCAACAGATCCTATCAGCCATTTGGTGGGCCTTAAATGGATGATAACCAAGAAAGAAGATGCTTGGTTTAGAAAGAAGATAGTTGCTGTACTAAACAACAGGCAAGATGAACTGAAGAAAAGAGAAGAGTTCATCCATGTGAAGAAAGAAGTCTTCTACGAGTTTGAGTCGATCAACAAAGACTAAAGAAGAAGACTTTGCGGCCTGTAGCTTATTTTGTTTAGTTTCTCTTTGTAATTGTTTTGTTATCATTAGATAGGGGGGGATTGTTAAGGCAAAAAGCCTTGCCCTTTGGATCTTAAGATAACAAAACAACCTAGACTAACTTTGATTAATATGTAGAATAATATAGCTAAGTTTTGGTCTGATACTGAGTGATCAGTATTGGAACTCAGTATCAGTACTCAGTATCAGATAGTGATACTGAGTAGAAGGACTGAGTAGAAGGACTGAGTGATACTCAGTATAGTAACGGACTAAGATCAAATCCCTTGATCTTAGTCATTTCCCTTACTTAGTCCTTCGGTTACTCCTTTGCACATTATGTAAGATCTCTATAACATTATAAATAGAGATCATCTTGCAAAGGAGTACTTACCAATTCACTTTACACTTTCATATCTTTGTAATTGATCAGTGGTCTTGTTATTCCGCAACAAGCCACACTTAGTGGATTTATACATTGACTATATTCTTGTATTATCACGCTAATATTTCTCTAAGTATAATATTCTATCAATTAACAATATAAACCAGGGCTGTTGTGACCTAACACAAGTCTCACACTGACCTACTCAGTGTTGATCTGACACTTAGTAGATCCGGTATGGCAGCTCAAATCCTTTGAAGATAATCACAACTGAGTTGCACTGACCTACTCAGTGTGGGTCTCACACTGAACTACTCAGTGTTGGTCTGACACTGAGTAGAAGGACTGAGTAATTCGTTATTGAATCCCCATGATTTACTTACTTAATCAAATCCTTTAATCATGATATATATTTATTAGAATTGGTAAGTTACATTTGAATAGGGTGAATTGTAAAACCTCTATCACTTATAAATAGAGGTTTAGTCTAGACTAGTTTAGTATCCTTTTGGACCCCGGTTGATCATTTGTGTAGATCACCGGTAACCCAATTCTAATGTAACACTTTGTGGAGTGTTCTTGGTTATTCCGCAACCAAGAACACATGTTATTACGTTTGTGCTTAATAAGATTAATCGTATGACGTATATGATCTTGTCTATACCGATGTTATTAACAATATTGGGGTTCGAGTGGTCCTATCAACTGCTACGTCTAAAAGACGTGATACGCCTCCTACGTCTCCAAGACAGGTGTATATGTCGTTGCCATTTCCGATATCGTTAGCAGATTGGCTTCGTCCCAACCAGCCTCCTGTCCCAGTGTATCCCAAATGACCCCCTGACCTCAAGCCTGGAGAGCGTCCTTATCTTTATTGACGGGAGAATGATGGTGATTTGTATATAGCATCAAGACGAAGACTCTGAGCTAGAGGAAGATGTTTAGTCATCGCCCACGTCTATCTTTGTTTTCTTTATGTCTTGATGTTTAGTTATTTTAAAATTTTTGTTTTTTTATTAAATTTAGTATTTCATTTACCTAGTATTGGCGGGATGTGCCATACTTTTCAAACTATTATCTATTAGGATTGTGTTTAATAAAAGTGATATTTTAGTACAAATCTACTATTTCGAAAATTGTAATTTCTATACGTCTCTACTATTACTATAATTACGTCTATCTATAATACGCCTATTACTACTATTACGCCTATTGTGTCGATATTCCTTGATTCTTTTAATCATGTATTTTCCCTAGTAAACTCTCTACTTTCTTTTCTTAAATCTTTGTATTGAAACTTATTTCTTGTATCAACAATTCATCAATGGCTCGAGGAGGAAATCAAGAAACTTCGAACAAATGGTGGAACGCTGAATCGCTGAAGCGATTGCTCAACTGAATGGAGCAAGAGGAAATGACGGTGGTGTTGCTAATAATGGAAACAACAATGGTATAATATTTGTCTCCACAAGAAAATTCGTGTAACTTCGTTTTTGTTCTAACCCTATTTTTCTTTCTTTCCTTTATTTTCCTAAACTTCAGATCCCAATGCTAATCGTCAATGTCAATCGTTCAAGACCTTTACTTCCTGTCATCCCCCAACCTATCCTGGATCTGAAGGAGCCATTGCTATCATCCACTAGACTGAGAAGGTGGAATCTATATTCAGTATTATCCAATGTGCCGCTGAGAATATGGTGAAGTTTGCTGCTAGTACATTGTCCAAGGAAGCGTTATCCTGGTGGAACTCCCAAGTGCAAGTCTTAGGTCGTGCTACTGCTGATGCTATGACGTGGACTACGTTCAAAGAGCAACTAACTCAGAAGTTTTTCCAGGAAGAGAGCTACAGAAAGTTGAAGTGGAACTATGGAATCTGTCCATGGTTGGATCCGACATAGTTACCAACACGACTAAATTCCAAGAACTCACTCGTCTTGTCCCTCACATGGTTACTCCTGAATTTAAGCGAATCGAGAAGTATCTTCAAGGTCTGCACGATCTTATTCGTACTCATGTCATTGCTTCTGAACCCACAACTTTTGAAGATGTTGTGAATCGAGCGACAAGGTTGACCGATAATGCTATAAGAAGCGGATTGTTCAAAGACAAGCTGATTGTGTCTAGCAAATCCTCCGAAACCACGAACAATGAAAATGGGAAGTGTTCCTATGAAAACAAACAACAAGGCTACAAAGGAAACAAGTATCGGAAGACTAAGAGCTATGCTGCCTCTAATCAAAGTAACAACAATCAGTCTAATCCTGGTGCAAAGCCTTATGTTGGAAGCAAGCCCAAGTGTAACAAGTGTAATTGGCATCATAATGGTCAGTGTGAGAAGTGCTACAAGTGTGACCGCTGGGGTCACAATTTCAGAAAATGTTTGTCTAACAATCCTCCTAAAAATCTTGTGTGTTACGAGTGTGGTGATCCCAACCATTATCGTAATCGTTGCCCTAAGCTTCAGAACAACAACGATCAGAATGGCAACAAAAACAACGGCAATCGTAACAACAATCACAAAAACAACGTAATGGTAATTTTAGGTTAAAACAAGAACCAAAACGCAGCGGAAAGATTTAATCACCATGAACGGATCTAATATTAAATCATACAATTAAACTACAAGTAAATTCAAAGAGAATGGTATAAGAATTCATACCCTAGTTGCCATTGATTTAGATGAATCGGATGGATGTAGATGGTGACCGAAACCAAGTATTCCAAAGAAGAATACCTCTAAAGATGATCCACACAACACTTGTGCTTGAACACCAAAGGATGCTAGTCCAATTCTTCAAGCAAATGGAAGCAAAAACTAGAGAGAAAATGGTGATGATGGATGGTCAAACAAGTGAGCAAGAGGGGAGTTTATGGACCATTATTTCTCTTTAATGGTGCCATTAAACACCCTTTAATGATTTCCATAAACCATTTGTTTTAATTGCACTCAAGTCCCTAGCTTTTGTTCCTTCTAGTTTGCTCACAATAAAGTTCCAATATTAACAATTAATATTAACTTTAATATATACAAGCATGTAGCTTATATTAATATATAATGAAATTACCCTAATTACACTATATATTTTATGGTGTTAAGTGTTTAAGTGTGACCGGTTAGGCTCACAAACAACTAGCCATATAACTATATGTTATACGCGTGAAGCATATTCCAACAGCTCCCACTTGTGCACGTGATAACATCAAGTAGTTATACAAGCAAAGGTTAGACTCTATCAACCCGCCAATGCCCCTAGAAGTACATGATGAGTTTCATAAAATCTTTGTTCAAAGTTTTTCGAGCGGTTATCCTTTTGTTACTGATACTATGTTGAATTTTAGACAAGGATCAATGTCAATCTAAAATTTCAACGATTCTGTTTCTCGATATATACATTGATGTAGATTACCAAATCCAATCAAGATTCATCTCGATTACCTTTTGGGTGTGGCCACACACACATCTATTCAAATCATCGAGGGGCCCAGTAGCATCTAATCCACTTATGTGGAGGAACAAATTCTTTATTGACTACACGTGTTTGCCATATGCTTAATGACAAACCCGATAATGGTTGTTATAGCAGCCTTATTCAGGTCAGCATTTAACCACATCAAAGTTTGCCCCTCTACATACACAAACCAACTTGCATCTCAAGTCAGAGGATAAGTGACAAAGCCTTTGTGAGATTCACTTGTGACATAAATCCAGGAAGTGATTTCTCATAGGTTGGGTCTGTCTAATTGTGCATCATTATGAACAACATGTGAGTTTGATTTCATCATCCTTAGTCATACTAAGATAATGTCATCAATGTCCTCAGATTTGTCTTAATAATATTCACATATTATTAATGATGACAATGGATAATTTAGAATATAAAACGCAGTAAATATTCATGGATATAAACATGCAAATATAGAACACGGTAGATATTCATATAAAAACGAGCATATCAAATATATCAATTTATTCCAATAAAAACTGCTCAATGTTCCATTATCCAAATACTAAAACAGATTACATGAAACTACTAGCTAGTCGAAGTCCAATGTTTCTAGCATGCTCAATATGTTTGGTACATGACATTGGCTTCGTGAAGAGGTCAACTAAGTTGTCATCTGTATGAACTTTGAACAAGCGTACATCTCCCATTAGGATCGCATCTCTAATGTAGTGAAGCTTTCTCCGATAATGTTTGGCGCCTTTCTGAACACCAGGTTCGTTGGCAATGATGATAGCACCTGTGTTATCACAGTACATATCCATAGGTCTTTCATTACTGGGGACAACTCCAAGCCCAGAAATAAATTTCCTCATCCAAACAACTTCCATTGCAGCTTCAGTAGTTGCAATGTATTCAGCTTCTATAGAAGACATAGCGATAGTGCTCTGCTTTGCACTTTTCCAATCAACAGTGCCTCCATTCAAAACGAAAACATACCCCGTTTGAGATTTGGAATCATCTCTATCAGTCTCAAAACTAGCGTCAGAATAACAAGTAACGCTTAGCTCATTTTGAGTTTCACCACCATAAACAAGAAACATATCTTTAGTATTCCTAAGATACTACAGTATGTTCTTAACAGCAGTCCAGTTACTCTCACCTGGATTCTGTTGATATCGGCTTGTAAGGTTCTGAGAGAACGCTACATCAGGTATTTTGCACCGTACAGCATACATGATAGACCCTACCGCCGAGGTATAGGGGACATCACGCATACGTTTCATCTCATCAGGTGAGGACGGTCCTTGAGTCTTACTGAAGTGTACATTGTGTTGCATAGGAAGATTTCCACGTTCGGAAGCATCCATTCTAAACCGTTTTAGAATTTTATCAATGTACGCACTTTGACTTAGTCCGATTAACCGCTTTGATCTATCTCGGTAGATCTTTATACCAAGTATATATGCCGCTTCCCCAAGATCCTTCATAGCGAAGCACTTCCCAAGCCAGCATTTTACATCTTGTAGCATTGGAATGTTATTTCCTATGAGTAGTATGTCATCGACATATAGGATTAGAAATACGACAATGCTCCCACTAGCTCTTTTATATACACATGGCTCGTCGGGATTCTGAGTGAAACTAAACGTTTTGATTTCCTCGTTGAATCTTTTGTTCCAACTTCTGGATGCTTTCTTTAGTCCATAAATGAACCTTCGAAGCTTACATACTTTCTTATGGTGATTTGTACTTACAAAACGCTCAGGTTGTGCCATATAGACATCTTCATCGAGGTGTCCATATAAGAAAGCAGTCTTAACATCCATTTTCCAAATCTCATAGTCATAGTACGCTGCTATGGCTAGGACAATCCTAATAGCTCTAACGTCGGCAACAGGCGAGAAGGTTTCATCATAGTCAATCCCGTAGGTTTGAGATTAACCTTTTGCTACCAACCGAGCTTTATAGGTCTGTACATTTCCATCCATGTCGGTATTCTTCTTGAAGATCCACTTGCTACCAACAGTCTTGCTTTAGGAGGAAGATCAACCAAAGTCCATACTTGGTTATCTTTCATGGATTGCATTTCCGCATTCATAGCATCAAGCCATTTGTCAGATTCAGAATCTGCTAATGCGGCTCCATAGTTAGGGGGTTCATTATGATCCCCTAAACTCAGCTCCTCAGCATCGATTTGGAAACCATATCGTTCAGGTGCATGAGGTATCCTTGCGGACCTTCGAACGGGGACTACATCATTTTGAGGTGAAACAGGAACAGTTTCATGTTCAGCCTCATCTTGATGTTCGCTAGTATCTACAATAGGTTGTGCATCTTCATCGCTTAAAATCTCGTCAAGGTCGATTGTACTCCCACTTGCTTCTTGTGAAATGAGATTGCTATCAAGAAACTCAGCATAACGAGCAATAATTACCTTTTGCACTTGACAGCTCTGGGTTGAAGTTTGTTCCGTGTGTCTCGTTTCACGAGAGCCTCACAACCCCAGACCTTAAAGTAAGAAAAGTTAAGGACTTTCCCATGCCATATCTCATATGGTGTCTTTTCAACCTTCTTGGTGGGAACCATATTCAGTATGCGAGCAACCGATTTGAGTGCATAACCCCAAAAGGATAGAGGCAGAGTGGTAGGACTCATCATCGATCGGACCATGTCAAGCAAGGTGCGATTTCTCCTGTCTGATACACCATTATGCTGTGGTGTATAAGGGGGAGTGAATTGTGAGAGAATCCCACAATTCCTTAGATAGTCTTGAAACTCATGGCTCATGTACTCTCCTCCTCGATCAGAACGGAGAGCCTTTATCTTCTTGCCGAGTTTATTTTCTACTTCATTTTGGAAAGCTTTGAACGTTTCAAAGGTTTCATGTTTATGTTTAATCAAGTAAACATAACCATAACGACCAAAGTCGTCTGTGAAAGTAAAGAAGTAGGTAGCACCTTCCCTAGTTCTAGTTCTAAAAGGGCCACATACATCGGTATGTATGAGTCCAAGTTGATCATTGGCCATTTCGCCTACATGGGAGAAAGGCTTGCGCGCCATTTTACCAGATATACAAGAAACACATTTATCAAATGATTCAGAATCATCTGATTTTATAAGTCCATCATTTTGTAATTTTAAAACGCGTTACTTGTTAACATGGAAAAGGCGACAATGCCATAGATAAGTGGAATCCAAATTCTTCTTGGATTTCTTATTGCTACATGTATAAATAGAACTAGTGTTTGTGATACGATTATGCATTTCAATCTCAAAGATACCATCACGAGGAATAGCATTAAAATAAAAAACATTATCCTTTGAAACTGAAATACCATAATCCATAAAAGTATGAATAAAACCATTATTCCACAAACATGAAAGCGATACTATACCCCTAGTAACACTAGGTGCATAGTGACAATTGTCCAACACAATAATTGAACCACTAGGAAGGATTAAATCATAGCTTCCTATAGCTTCGACCGGTGCACGCATTCCATTGCCCATGTACAAGTCCAAAGCTCCATGGTTTAGCTTTCTACTTCCCCCTTAGACCCTGCATGGTATTACAAATGTAAGTTCCACAACCAGTGTCATATACCCATGATTTTTTAGGGAAAGCATATAGTTCTATTGTGAAGATACCTGATGTGCCAACCTTGTTGGCTTTATTCTTCATCAAGTCCGCCAGGTAGGCAGGACAATTCCTCCTCCAATGGCCTGTTTCACCGCATTGATGGCAAGCAAGATCCTTAGCAGGATGCTCCTTATGAGTAGGTGGGGGAACCTTTGGCTTGGGCTCGTAAACTTGCTTTCCCTTGCCTTGGCCCTTAGCAACTACTTGCGGTTTTGGTTTTTGGATCTTTCCTTGCCTTATGGCAAGGACAGTAGGGGTAGGAGCTTTCTTGGGTAGCCCAGCTTCTGTTTGTTTCAGCATAGCATGTAATTCGGCGAAAGTCTTCCCCATACTATGCATATGATAAGTCATGACAAACGGCGCATAGTCCTTGTGAAGTGAAGTTAGAATTAACCCAATTCCAAGGATATGAAGCATAGGGTAGCCAAGTTTCTCCATTTAGTCTAGGTAGCTCTTCATCTTCAAAAGATAAGAGCTAACAGACTGTCCCTGAAGGGTTTCATTGATACTGATTGACCAATTGGGTCACCCTCCTAGTCACTTTGTTCGAACCACACTGACCAAGAACATGAACTTGTTCTTGACCGGTTAAATCAACTAGATAGTTTAATCCCTAAAAGCGGAACTGAGATTAAACTTAATCCTTAAACCCTAAAGGATTGGGATCTTGGAAATCTAGATTAGATTAACAATGAAAGAAACCTTGTACGAAAAACTCGAACACCCACATACCCTTGTGGTATTCGACGGCCAACCAAGAACCCTAGGGTTCTTGGTGGTCGACTTCGAACAAGAGGAGAAGGAGGAAAAAGGTTTTCCAAAACATACCTTAATCTTGCTTAAGTTAGTCCACATATGATGAACACGACGAGCGACCTTCTAGTTGATCCTTGTAATGATCTTGATCTTCAAAGACTTGAAGAACACGAAGAACCCGAAGAACGAAGAACACAATGCTTGTGTCTTGGGGTGTGTTCGGCTGAAACAAGGGAGAGGGAGGAGGAAGATTTCGTGGGGTTGTACTAGGGATTTTAGGGTTACCCTAAGCCTCTTATTTATAGATAAATAAGTTGCGCTTAGGACCCTCTAGTTTAATTAATATTAGATCTTTAATTAAAATTCCTTTTTAACACTTCCATCCCTTATAGTTTAACTAGTTTATTATTGTTGCACTTAATTATTAAAGGTCTAGTATTAACACACTAATATATTTCGGTATTACGCATTTACGAAATATATACTTGTATTTATACTTTTAATAATTAATTATATAATAACCTTTATATAATTTATACAACAATATTATCCAATTACTATATGATTTAAAGCTATTAAATCATATAATGGATAATCTTTAATTAACACATTGTATATTTACTCAACTAGTAAATGTACAAATACTTGTATTAATTAGTTAGTTAAACTAATCTAGTAATAAGTTAAACTTAACTTAATACTCAACATGATTCATAAATGACTATTATGAATCAATCCTCTTCCAAGTATCATTACATATCTTACTCGTATTACATGCACTCACCGGTGTGACCCTTAAGTGTTTCGTAGGCATGGATGTATCATCATAGGTTGACTAACTGTGCACATAAATCATTCAGTCCCTCCTCTTGCTTACAAACATGGAAGGCTTTGACCGTGTCAAAGAGTTCTTGATCAACTTGCTTTTGATACGTGGTTTTTAGTTCACGCATCATATCAAATGCAGTGAGGTCCTCGTGATTCTTTTGAATCTCGGGGGTCATGCTCACTAGCATGAGATCAGCGACTTCTTGCTGTTCGTTAAACCTTTTAATATAGGTCGCACGAACAGCAGCAGTGGCATTAGCAGCGGGGGCAGGGGGCAACGCCTCTTCCAAATGATGGTATTTGTGCTCGGCCCTAAGGAAAATCCTTAGGTTACGAGCCCAATCAACAAAATTCGATCCTTCAAGTTTCTCCTTATCGAGAACGGAGCGAATGGTGTTGTAGTCATCTAAAAAATTACAAAGTTCATTAATTAGTATTTTCAATAATAATTTCTTTTAATAAATTAACTACCCAATTAATTTTAACTAAAAGCTTAAGATCTCATTGAGCTTCTATCATCGCATCAGTTGATCTGCTAGAGATGATAGATCCAATAGGTAGGTGACGATCAACAATTTCATTACAAGTGTAACTCTTAGAGGTATGGGACTTCATGGCACCTAGTGAACAAGCATCTAGGGTTAAGTGGCATGTTTGTCGCATCTTCGCCTCGAGTCAAGGTCTCACCGTTAACTCGATTAAGTCATCCAATGTGAAATCATGTCAAAATAGATCTAGGTCTCACGCGTACAGAATAATGACCTCGGATCTAAATTCAAACCACGTCTCACGTGAATTCAAAAATAGAAGCAAGTGATTTTCAACCGCTTGGACGGCGTGACTTCAATTTTAGGTATGAAAAAAATTTTGTAATAAAATTTTATTAAGATATGAATGAATGAATCATGTACTCCATTCATATCACTTCATAAGTCGTTTAATAAACGGTAAAAACGTTTAGCGATGATTAAGGGTTAAGTTTCAAATCAAATTTAAACTTTGTTTAATCCCAAAACAATTTTAGATTAAAGATTAATCATAAATGATTAAGTAGTAATCATGGATGATTAAAAGTTTGGATGTTTTAATGTTTGTGTCTAAAAACCATTTTTTAATTGTTTTATTACTTGTAACTAATAGAAAAGAAAACAACCACAAACTTAAATAAAACATGCAACAAATTTGGTGCAAACCTCGACCGATGAAATCCTAGGTTCGGTCACATGAGTCATCACGACTGACCGAAGGGTCAAACTAGGGGACGTGCCAACATGAACCCAAACGGGCCTACATAAACCCAATGGGCTCCCACTTGCTCCAAGACATTTTTGAGCAAGTAGAAACCAATTTTTTGTGAAAATATGCAATCTGCCAGAAAATTCCAGCAGACTTTGAAGCCCGAAAAGTCACTGAAGGATTCTTCGTTAGTCTTCTCGGCCTTCTGGAAAGTTGTAGCCCACGACTTTGCAAGCATTTAGGGATTTTGAATCTCCAAAAACGGAGTCCGTATGGCTCTGGAAAACCTGTTTTCGTACAGCCCTCGTGTTGGTGACGGAAATTTGTTGTTTTCTTCATTTGTCTTCAATTTTGGTCAACAATTTACAATTAAAAAAAAATAAAGAAAGACAATCTATTCTATTGCTTTTACATTACAAATTGCCCTAAAAAAATGGCACCAAAAATTAAAATAACAAATAAAAATTAAACAAATTACAACAATTAAGCCAAAAACACGACTTTTCCCAAATCAACCAAACAACCAAACATCAAACACATTCATTCACAAATGGTCTAGGCTTTCATCGGTTTGCACAAATAAGCAACAATTGACAAGGCTTTGACTTGGGATATGGCAAAAATACATGTTTTGCCATATCAACAAAAATGAAATTAAATGTAAATCCAAGCAAAATAATCAAAAAAAAAAAAAATACAATAACAAGATTTATTTATTGATATGATTTTGTAACAAGTGACAAAGGGTTCAAAAAATACCATATTTTAACCTATATTTTTGTAAAAAACCAAAAAAAACCAAAAAAACGTAGGGTTTTTTTTTTTATATTTTCCGATCGAGTATTGTAAAATACCAAAAAAACATTGTTTTTGCCACTTTTGACAAAATCTAGCTAATTATATGATTAATATAATGACTCGTGATACCACTAATGGTGATTTTAGTTAAAACAAGAACCAAAACGCAGCGGAAAGATTTAATCACCATGAACGGATCTAATATTAAATCATACAATTAAACTACAAGTAAAATCAAAGAGAATGGTAAAAGAATTCATACCCTAGTTGCCTTTGGTTTAGATGAATCGGATGGATGTTGATGGTGACCGAAACCAAGTATTCCAAAGGAGAATACCTCTAAAGATGATCCACACAACACTTGTGCTTGAACACCAAAGGATGCTAGTCCAATTCTTCAAGCAAATGGAAGCAAAAACTAGAGAGAAAATGGTGATGATGGATGGTCAAACAAGTGAGCAAGAGGGGAGTTTATGGACCATTATTTCTCTTTAATGGTGCCATTAAACACCCTTTAATGATTTCCATAAACCATTTGTTTTAATTGCACTCAAGTCCCTAGCTTTTGTTCCTTCTAGTTTGCTCACAATAAAGTTCCAATATTAACAATTAATATTAACTTTAGTATATACAAGCATGTAGCTTATATTAATATATAATACAATTATCCTAATTACACTATATATTTTATGGTGTTAAGTGTTTAAGTGTGTGACCCTTTAGGCTCACAAACAACTAGTCATATAACTATATGTTATACGCGTGAAGCATATTCCAACACAACCACAATGCCAACAACAAGAATGATCGTCAGAATGGTCGTG
The DNA here is from genome assembly GCA_963853835.1 of Calendula officinalis. Classification (NCBI taxonomy): domain Eukaryota; kingdom Viridiplantae; phylum Streptophyta; class Magnoliopsida; order Asterales; family Asteraceae; genus Calendula; species Calendula officinalis. The sequence continues at coordinate 43,800,619 of OY970829.1, forward strand.
GTCGTGCATTTGTCATGAATGCCCAGGAAGCTCGCGAAAATCCTGATACCGTTACCAGTACGTTTATCGTCAACAATCATTTTGCTTCTATTTTATTTGATTCGGGATCCGACTTGAGTTTCATATCGACCGACTTAAATTTTCTTAAATTTAAACCCCGAACGTTTGAAAGTCAATTATGAGATCGAATAAGCAAACGACAAAGTTGTTAGGTCTAGTGAAGTTTTTAAAGGTTGTAAGCTTGACCTAGATGATCACATTTCCGATATAGACCTTGTGCATGTAGAGCGAGGTAGTTTTGATATTGTCATAGGGATGGATTGGTTGTCTAAAAACCATGCTGAAATAATATGCTACAACAATCAAATTCGAATCCCTTTATCCAAAACTGAAACATTAATAATTTAAGGTGAACAAAGAAACAAAAACATAAAGATCATAAACTCTATGAAAGCTCAAAAATATCTTCGTAAAGGATGCCAAGCCTTTCTTGCTCATGTCGTTGACAAAAAGTCCAAAGATCGTAAGATTGAGGACATTCCTGTCGTTTGTGATTATCCTGGTGTTTTCCCTGGCGAATTTCCTGGACTGCCACCTCAGAGACAAGTTGAATTTCGTATTGATTTGATTCCAGGATCCGCACCTATTGCGCGTTCCCCTTATCGTTTTGGACCGTCTGATATGCAAGAAATTTCTTCGCAATTACAAGAACTTCTTGATCTTGGTTTCATTCGACATGGTTTCTAACCCTGGGGAGCTCCGGTCCTCTTCGTTAAAAAGAAGGATGGTTCAATGAGAATGTGCGTTGACTATCGCGAATTGAAAAAAGTTACTATTAAAAATCGATATCCTCTTCCGCGTATTGATGATGTATTCGATCAACTTCAAGGATCGAGTTTCTATTCTGAGATTGATCTTCATTCAGGTTATCATCAATTAAAAGTTCGTGATGAAGATGTACCCAAAACTGCTTTCAGAACCCGCTATGGTCATTATGAATTCTTGGTAATGCCATTTGGTTTGACCAATGCACCTGCTGTGTTTATGGATCTCATGAACAGAGTGTGCAAGCAATATCTCGACAAATTCATTATCGTCTTCATTGTTGATATTCTTATCTATTCGCGAACGAAAGCAGAGCATGAAGAGCACTTATGAATCATTCTTGAGTTGTTGGAGAAGGAAAAGCTATATGCCAAGTTGTCTAAGTGTGAATTCTAGTTACGTGAAGCGCAATTTCTAGGCCACATTATCAACGAGGAAGGAATCCACGTTGATCCTGCAAAGATCGAGGCTATCAAGAATTGGGAAGCTCCAAAGACCCCAACAGAAATTAGACAATTTCTTGGTGTAGCTGGCTATTATAGAAGGTTCATCGAAAACTTCTCACAGATAGCTAAAGAGTTAACGAAGTTGACGCAAAAAGATGAAAATTTTTCTAGGGCATAAAACAAGAATTGGCCTTCCAAACCCTCAAATCTGAATTATGCTCCGCGCCAATTCTATCTCTTCCCGAAGGAACCGACAATTTCGTAGTTTACTGTGATGCTTCGCACCAAGGCCTAGGCTGTGTATTGATGCACATTGACAAAGTGATCGCCTACGCCTCTCGACAACTGACGATTCACAAGAAGAACTAAACAACGCATGATCTCGAGTTGGGTGCCCTGGTGTTCGCATTGAAGATTTGGAGACATTACCTTTACGGTACCAAGTGCACGATATTCACCGACCACAAGAGTCTGCAACACATATTCAATCAGAAAGAACTCATCATGAGACAACACAGATGGGTAGACTTGATGAATGATTACGACTGTGAGATCAAGTATCATCCTGGTAAAGCTAATGTTGTAGATGATGCCATAAGTCGGAAAGAGCAACCGAAACCTCGTCGTGTTCGAGCCCTTCCAATCTCCGTTCATTCCAATTTATCTTCCCAAGTTCATAAATTCCAAACTGAAGCCCTGAAGATAGAGAACATAAAGAGTGAAGCCTTGCGTGGTATGGAGAAGCAACTAGAAGCAAAGGTGGACGGAACCCTGTATTTTATGGATCGTTTATGGGTTCCTAAGCATGGAAGTGTTCACGATATCATCTTGGAGGAAGCACATAAGTCCAACTATTCCATTCATCCTGGTGCTGACAAGATGTACAGAGATGTCAAATAATTATATTGGTTGCCTAACAAGAAGAAAGAGATCGCGATGTTCGTAAGCAAATGTTTAACGTGTGAAAAAGTGAAAGCAGAGAATCAGAAACCGTCCGTTCTCCTACAACAACCAGAGATCCATGAATGGAAATGGGAGCAAATATCCATGGATTTCATAACAAAGTTACCCTGAACGTGTAATGGTCATGATACAATTTGGGTAATTGTTTATCGATTGACCAAATCCGCTCATTTCATTCCAATTAAAGAAACTGATCAAATGGAGAAGTTAACAAGAATATATCTGAACGAAGTTGTATCTCGGCATGGTGTGCCTATCTCAATCATATCTGATCGGGATACTCGTTTCACATCTCGTTTTTGGCAATCGCTACAAAAGTCTCTCGGTACTCGCCCCGATATGAGTACTACCTATCATCCTCAAACTGACAGCCTAGGTGAAAGAACAATTCAAACGCTAGAAGACATGCTGAGAGCATGGGTTATTGATTCTGGTGGAAGTTGGGATTCTCATCTTCCATTAGCGGAGTTCTCGTACAACAACAGTTATCATAAACCTATTAGAGCCGCACCATTCGAAGCCCTGTATGGAAGAAAGTGTCGTTCGCCACTTTGTTGGGTTGAAGTTGGTGATCGCCAAATCACTGGTCCTGAGATTCTACAAGAAACAACTGACAAGATCTTCAGAATCAGAGATCGCATCAAGGCTGCAAGAGATCGACAAAAGAGTTATGCTGATAATCGTCGAAAGCCTTTAGAGTTCGATGTTGGTGACCATGTGTTGCTAAAGTTAGCGCCTTGGAAAGGCGTTGTACGCTTTGGCAACAGATGAAAGCTAAGTCCTCGATATATTGGACCATTTGAAGTTATTGAAAGTATTGGTGCTGTCGCTTATCGTCTTCGTCTTCCAAAAGAACTCGATAATATCGACAACACATTTCATGTGTCTAATCTTAAAAAGTTCATTCATGATCCATCACTGATTGTTCCTGCCGAGGAAATTATCATCGACGACAAGCTCCACTTTATTGAAGAACCTAATAAAATCTCCGACTGGAAAGAGCAAAAGTTAAGAAGAAGCAAGATCAAAATCGTCAAAGTCAGATGGAACTCCAAAAGAGGTCCTGAATTCACGAGGGAACGTGAAGATCAAATGCGAAAGAAATATCCTCATTTATTTCTCGCTGTCTCTCCTGTTCATTCTTCGTCTTAAATTTCGGGACGAAATTTCTTCAACAAGGGGAGAATGTGACAACTCGATATTTCCGGTATGTAATCTCATTTCATTTCTAAACTTTCCTTATTTAGAAAGTTTCTTTATTTAAACATTTCTATTTCTGGAATCCAAACACACAACAAAAACATTTCAATTTCACCATGCATTAGTGTTTGACTATTTTAGTCAACACAACATTTCATTTTATTTGTGGTGACACTCTTGAGCTAAAACATGTTTAAGAATAATAACTTTATATTATTTACACATTAAAAACAAATAAAACTAATTTAACGTGACTCGATTGAACTAAAACCAAACCGACACACCTTGACCTCTACCTGACCACTAGGTGGCCGAGCACCCTCGCTCGTGCCCCTCTACTTCGGCCGAACCACCACAAGGTGGTGTGCCATCCCTTGTTAACTTTGATCCTTATCTTGTTTGTATTTGAATTTGTTGATCGACTTGATTTAAAAAGAGTCCTAGTTCTTGTATAACTCTATCTTCCTTCCATATATATACCCCTCACTTGTCAAACCCTAAACTTTTTACACCATTGAAGCCGTCGATCACCACCACCGAACCCATTGTCGTGGATCCCAAGCAAATCAGCAAGCACCCCTTCATTTTCTTCTCGTTCGTAGCAAGGTATAATCTCGATCTATTGTTTTTTACGCCTTTTGCTTCGGTACCCACTCGAAACCGCGACCATGGCCAAAGGCCATATGGTCTCGGCACTCTACATGTATTCGGTTAGCCATGTCTGACGCATGTATGCCCACGTGAGCATGTGTGTGTGTGTCGTGTTGATCCGTTTGATTGTTTTGTTTTTTCCTTTTGTTTGACCCGTTGTTCGTTGTTGTTAATCTAGCAAAATATTTGCTCATTGTTCGTTGATTCGATTATATAAACCCTAGAATTGTTTGACCCTTGTTAAAACTAGAATTGTTGTTTGGGACTAACCACAGAACCGAAACCACCACCAAAACCATACGGGTTGGTCTTCGGCAAACCCTAGCCGAGACCCTAACCCTAATTGACTTAGTTGACTTTTGTTGACTATTTGACCATCATTGACCCCAACTCATGTAAAACCTAACCCTAATTCGGAACCCTAACCCTAGCCGAAATCTAGAAACCCTAATTGACCAAGTCTTAACTTTTGTTGATTTTTGTTGACTTTTGTTGACCATAGTCAGACCCACAAGTGTTATCGGGACAAGGCCGGATCTGAAGGGTATCATTGTAACTGATTGACCACTTGGGTCAACCTCCTAGTATGCTTGGTTCGAACCATACTATCAAGAGCATGAACTTGTTCTTGCCGGTTAAACCAACTAGCTAGTTTAATCCCTAAAAGCGGAACTGAGATTAAACTTAATCCTTAAACCCTAAAGGATTACGGGATGTTGGAAATATAAACTAGATTAACAAGAAAGAAACCTTGTACGAAAAACTCGAACACACACACACACCTTGTGTGTGTTCGTCGAACACCAACCAAGAACCCTAGGGTTCTTGGTTGTTCGAATTCGAACATGATAAGAAGGGGAAAAAGGGTTTTCCAAATCATACCTTAATCTTGCTTAAGTAAGTCCACTGTTGATGAACACGACGAGAGATCCTCTAGTTGATCACTTGCAATGAGAGGGAGCCAATAGGGAGGAGAGGGAGCCAATATTTCGTGGCTAGGGTTGAGGGAACAAGCATTAACAAGGGAACCCCAAGCCTTCTACATATAATAGAAGGACTTTCACTTAGGGCCCTTCTAGTTTAATGAAGTTTAATACTTAATTAAACTTCTCCTTTTTCGTTTCCAACCCTTATAGGTCTAGTTTAATGAAGTTTTACTAGTTATTATTGTTGCACTTAATTATTAAAGGTCTAGTATTAACACACTAATATATTTCGGTATTACGCATACACGAAATATATACTTGTATTTATACTTTTAACAATTAATTATGTAATAACCTTTATATAATTTAGACAATAATATTATCCAAACACTATTAACACACTAAGTAATTATGTATTAAGTTATACTTAACTTAATACTTAACTGATTTATAATGACTATTATAAATCATTCTTCTTCGTATATCATTGCATATCTTTCTCGTATTACATGCACACACCGGTGTGACCCTTAAGTGTTTCGTAGGCATGGATGTATTACCATAGGTTGACTAACTGTGCACATAATTCCAATAGGATCTTGACCCACAACCGTGACCCAAACCCGAATACTTAATCGGGCCAACTGTGCACGTACTTGGCCCATTCGATCTATGTAAGTCCATCAGGCCAAAATTTAGCCGGCCCATTAGTAACCAAGCCCATTTGGACCAAAGCCCAAACCTTTGGCCCATGACTTACCCAAACCGAACCCTATTGGGCCCAAGCCCAATCCATGGCCCAACCTATTCGGACCTAAGCCCAAACCAAGGCCCAAGCGGCCCATCTAGTGGCTCAATCGGCCCATATGTCCTTGCTAAGCCCAATTAGCCCATCTTGGCGGGCCTTGGCCCAAGTACCGGCCCGTCTAGCCAATCTAGGCCCATTAAGCATAACCAAAGCCCATTTCATTTTAAGCCCATAAGCAATTCATTTCGGCCCATCAAGGCCCAATAACCCAAGTTCACTCGATGTCACAAAACATATAACATAACGTATATCATAAATCAAAATCAATTATATATTATATCGCCTGTGTTAGCTTAGTCTAATTAGAAATGTTATTACGTTTAGGAAGCTAGGAGTCTGTGAAGGAGTCCTCTGTCTTACCAAGTGCCAAGTATTACCCAGGTGAGTCCACAACCCCTTTTACTACTTTTTAATGTCTTATAAACTATCGGGGTGGAAAACATAAACAATGCTACTATTACTATGACTGTACAAAAACTTTACATTTTAATTATCATGTTGGCATGACAAACAATTATAATACTGGACTATGGTTAACAGCAATCATTAACTAGTGGATCTAGACCATGGATATGCAGATAGTACTATTGGCTGACACTCATCATCCCAACATTATTTGATCAATAATTGGTTATCAAAGACATCTTTCGGGAGTGTATATCCATATAAGAATGATAACATACTGGAGTTGAAGTGTTGATTGTGGATTTAGGGGTTGGTATATTAACTCAATTGACTAGCTACCTGTTGGGGATAACAGTCATGCGATGTCAAACATAACAACTTATTCAACACTTTTTCATTAACATAACTAGTAATTGTAGATCTTCTACAATTACATTTCATTTTCATACTTATTTCTAATACCATGAAAGTGTTGAACTTATTTTGGGTAGCAAACACAATACTTTTTTTATAAACAATATCCCTGTGGATTCACTCAACATTATTTGTTGACCCTTTTACTTTATGTGTTTCAGGTGATTAAGGTGCACAATGAGAGTGGAGGATATGAGCAAGTGAATTGTCGTGAGCCATGAATTAAAACATTAAGTTTACGAACAATCATTTCATTCTCAAATAATTTCTATTTTAGGAAACTACTATTTTTGGAAACTTTCCATTTTTAGGAAGTAAAACTATTTTCATTTGTTATTTGTGTGGTTGTTTAGTTACTTAATTTTTGCTATGCTGTCATGAACGTTACACCTCCGTTCTTCCGCAAAACATTTTAATGAAGTTAAACTCATTTTTGGCGGGGTGTGACAAGTTTGTGTTGGAATCTTGTTAGAAATGGTTAATAGAGGGTGTAAAACACCCATAGATGATATATGAATCATATGTTCATGATAGATATGTGATTTGTTGGTGAAAACCTTGAGTTAGGGTTTTGAGATTTCCACAAAGTTTGGGGAACTTGGTGGTTAAGCGTATAAAGATGATTTATATGATGTCTAGTTATAGATAATAACTAGAAATATGTTGATTTTGTTGATAGGTTGCAAGGACCTAAAAGTTGGAGATATTCCAAATCTGGAAGCAAGGATTCGTGTTGATAAACACGATTTGGATTTATCTAACGCTAAGGTAAGTACATGAGACTTTTAACTGGGTACATAGCAAAAGAGTTTCGAAAATGGATAATATTTATCGAGTCTTTATTAATAAATATTTTAATAAAGATAGTGATTAGAAGGACAAGAAATGTGAATAAATTGCTAATAGAATATAGTTATTCTAATTGATATTTTGCAAGTAAGCGTGACTATATAAATTGATTAATGAGTTTTTATTAATAAGAAGTATTAATAAAGATAATGACTAGAAGAGTATGATATTGAGTTTTATTAGTAAAATGTATTAATAAAGCTAATAGCAAGAATTTATAAAGTAATGAGTACATATTAGTAATTACTAATAAAAGTATTTATTGAACTGTTAATAAAATGAGTATGAGGTGACTAGTAATAGATATGAAATTTTAAGTCAAAGTAAAGATAAAATACTTATGATTTTGGACATGTGAAAGGAATCTTACTTGGTAAACGACTTGATAGAGTCTACGATGAAAGTGATAGGAAAAGATAAAGGAATCGAGATATTGATAAATAAGGAATGAGTCTTATTTAATAAATAAATGATAAATGACTATGTCGAAAAGATAAGATAATGTAAATGATATGATAATTAGAATATATGTATTCTAATGAATGAATATATGTGAATGATTGGATTGATGCTCATAGTTTGTTATTAAATGATTATGTGATAGATTTGACATCCGAATTAATGATAACCCAATCAATTTGGGGGAGTTATGAATGATGGATTTATATGCACAGTTAGTCAACCTATGGTGATACATCCATGCCTACGAAACACTTAAGGGTCACACCGGTGAGTGCATGTAATACGAGTAAAATATGTAATGATACTTGGAAGAGGATTGATTCATAATAGTCATTTATGAATCAAGTTAAGTATTAAGTTAAGTTCAACTTATTACTAGACTACTTTATCTAACTAATTGATACAAGTATTTGTACAGTTACTAGTTGAGTAAATATACAATGTGTTAATTGTACATTATCCATAATATGATTTAAAGCAATTAAATCATATGGTGTTGGATAATATTATTGTCTAAATTATATAAAGGTTATTGTATAATTAATTATTAAAAGTATTAAATACAAGTATATATTTCGTATATGTAATATACACGAAATATATATAAGTGTACTAGCAGAGTACCCGCGCAATGCGGCGGTGGGTACCCTGGAACCATATTTTGCGATGAACGAATGAGGTTCGGTAACACTTTTCTTCTAAGCAATAGTATAGTAACCGCACAATGCAGTGCCAACAGTGAGAAACATATCGTCTTACGAAATGACAAAGCATTCTCAACAAAATAAAATCTCACATAGTTCGTCTTCGTGCGGTCGTTAAACAGAGGAGAGGAAGTAGCAATAGTTTAAAAAAACTCCACCAAACGAAGAGTTCAATTTTCCTTTCTATGTAAAAAAACTCCACCAAACGAAGAGTTCAATTTTCCTTTCTATGTTTCTTTCGACTTTTTTCTTATCACTTTGATTGCCGGAACCTCTAAACCAGAAGACCGGAACCGTAGGGATTAACCATCTGGTTCGAATGCTGGTCAGTTTTGTTAGTAAGCAGGTTTAAAACTGGCAAACCCGTTTTTTGTGTTGGCAGCACTGCTAAAGTAATTTTTAGCTACATTTTAATTAGCAGAATCACCAAACTGCAGAATTCTTGCAGTTTTTTTGCCGCACTGCTGCAATTTTCTTGCTGCAGATTTTTAAATACTTTTTGCTGCAAAAAAATTTAAGAGTTTTTGTCTTGCTGATTTTTTTTGCTGGAAATTTTGTAACAGTTTTTAATACGAAGTAAACAATTATGAAACTGGATCCAAATAGGAATTAATTCATGTTTGAAATCCGCGAATTGGAGGGGAATTTTACCTATGAAACTTGTTCGGTACACCAATATCACGATTTCATGACTGGTTGTGAAAAAAGTCCTCATCATCACTTTAGCAGATCACTGAAAAAAAGAAGTAAGTATTAGTTAGTTACAACGTAATTTTATTAATACGGAGAAGCTTAACTATTTAGAATACTGCACGTACGGTACCGTATTAACACAGTTTTAACTACTTAATGTATACCTGACGTACAAAAATTTTGTAAACAGATAGAATTATTAGGCAAAGAATTTAGAATTAACATAGTGATGACGAAAATTAAACATGGATACCTGAAAATTAAAAACCGATGTATGAATCGGTAACGTGTCTCAAATCGTTGATGTGTATTTATAGGGTGAAGATGGATACTCACGGTTGAAGTAATCGAGGAGGCTAGTTGCGGAATCGAGGAGGCGTTTGAAGATGAGTGAGTTAACGATGAGGCTCCTTGGTGGAATCGAGGAGGCTCTTTGCAACGGTGGGATCGAGGATGGCATTACAAACGTCGGACGAAGGCATGAAACAAATGACTGAAGCGGATGGGTTAGATTTTAAAACAATGATTAGTTTGGTGGGCCACAACCCACTCGATTCTGAAGTGGATTATGTTTTGTGTTTAATACATTTGTGTTTAGGATAATCAACACAGAGTTAGGTGCAGCGCAGTTGGTTATCGTCTTGCTGTTTGACCTGCAGGTGGCGTGTTCGAATCCCGGGTTGTTCATTTTTTTTAGCAAAAGTTGTGAATTACGAAAATGGAAAGAATTTGGCTGAATTTTCAGACGGCTATTTATGGAAAGGTCCTAAATACTTTATAAGTAGTAAAGATAATACTAGACATTTAATAATTAAGTGGGACAATAATAACTAATTAATGATTAATATTAATTAAACTAGAAGGGCCCTAAGTGAAAGTCCTTCTATTATAAATAGAAGGCTTAGGGTTCCCTTGTTTTGTTACACCATTCCACACGAAAAGAACCCCAGCCCCTCTCCTAGTTTCGGCCGAATAGGTGAGAACACAAGGCTTTGTGTTCTTTGTTCTTCATTCGTTCTTCGTGTTCTTCAAGTCCTTGAAAATCCAAGTTCATTGCATCAACCAACTAGAAGGTTTCTCGTTGTGTTCATCATCAGTGGACTTACTTAAGCAAGATTAAGATATGATTTGGAAAACCCTTTTTCCTCCTTCTCCCTCTTGTTCGACCGACATCCCAAGAACCCTCTTGGTGGTCCTCGAATACACACAAGGTGTATGTGTGTGTTCGAGTTTTTCGTACAAGGTTTCTTACTTGTTAATCTAGTCTAGATTTCCAAGGTCCCAATCCTTTAGGGTTTAAGGATTAAATTTAATCTCAGTTCCACTTTAGGGATTAAACTAGCTAATTGGTTTAACCGACAAGAGTCATGTTCTTGTCAGTATGGTCGAACCAAGTATACTTGGAGGTTGACCCAAGTGGTCAATCAGTGTTATGAAACCCTTCATTGGTATCAGAGCGTTGGTTTAGAGATCTAAACATGCTTCACAAAGTTTGTTTGTTTAATTTTAAAGTTTTTATTTTTGTTCCAAACTTCTTCTTCTTCTTCTTAAATTTTCAAAAAGAGTAAGAACCCTAGGATCAAGAATATTAAACTAGTCTAGTTTAATTGGTCAAGAGGTTTCTAAAAACCCTAGAATTTTCGAAATCTAGTAAGAACCCTAGGATCAAGTATGTTAAACAAGATTTGTTTAATTGATCAAAAGGCTTCTTTCCCTAACCCTAGTGTGTTCGAAATTTACTAGAACCCTAGGATCAAGAATATAAAGTTCTTGATCAAGAGGATTCTTTCCTTATTATTTGATCTTCAAAATCTAGGACCAAGTATGTTAAACCAAGTTTTTGGTTTAACTGGTCAAAAAGGATTCCTTTCCTTTTCTCAAGATTTTCGAGATCTAGGAGGTTGCTTGGACACCAAGTTTGTTAAACTAGCTTAGTTTGATTGGTAGAAAAGTTTCCTAGGCATAAGGGAAATTTTCAAAAACCCTAGATGTAATCTAAGATCAAGAACATTAAACCAGTGTAGTTTAATTAGTTAAAATAATTAATTAAGATGTTAATAAAAAACCTAGATAATTAAACAAGTTCATGTTTAATAGTTTTAATTATTGTTTTAGTAGATTTATTAAAACTAGTTCTTTAAACCTAGAAACTTAGACAAAGTTTTATTGTCTATAAGGTTTGAATTAAAAAGTTTAAATAAATTTATTAAGGTTATAATCCATCTTAGAATTTAAACTAAGTTTATTGTTTAGATAGGATTGATTAGAATTAATCTTTTAATAAACAATGTTTTTGATCAAGTAAATCAAAACCCTAGTTTTGATAGATCAAGAACAAGATTAGGGTTTGACTAATTAACAAGGATTAAAAGAAGTGTTACTTTTTAAGTTCTAAAATTAACAAGATGTATATATATATATATATATATATATATATATATATATATATATATATATATATATATATATATATATAGAAGTGGGATCCTGTGAGGACTCGTGAGGACACCTCATAAAAATTACAAAAAATTCCTAAAAAAATATATATAACTCATCATGATAATTACTTCATTTGACCAAAAAAAATTTCAAAAAAAAAATTATGATCCACTTTTTTTTTGCGGATTATAACAATGATCCATATTTTTTTTGTGGATCATTATTATGATCCATATTTTTTTTTGTGGATCATTTTTGAAATTTTTTTTTTTGGATCTTATAGGCTGTGATTTAGATATTTAAAAAAGAAATTTTTTTGAAAAAAGTTTGTTTTGGATCATGTTTAGTGTTTTTTTGGAGTCCTCGCAGTCCTCACCGGGAAAAGAGTCCTCACCGGATCCGGACCCTATATATATATATACACATATATACACACATATATATATATATATATATATATATATATATATATATATATATATATATGTATTGTTTCGAAATTTTTTAAATGTTTAAAAAGAAAAATGAGTTTTAATAGATAAAGTAGTTTATACGTATTTTTAATTAGATTAAGTTAAAATACATACGTATAAATTAGATGTAATATTCTTATTAGAATGTTACAAGTTAATTTTAAAGTAATAAAATATGTATGTATATATTAAATACATGATTAAATGAAACATTAAAAGGTAATTTTGATCTTAAAGGATAATAGTATAACTAGTTATTGTATAAGTTATAATATAATTAAAACTAGAAAGTACAAAGTTATGATTTTATTATAACTAGAAATTGTGCAAGTTGAGATTATATGATGAACTAGAAATATACAAAGTTATATATTATTATTATAAGGTGTATAAAGTTGTAAGTTATTATAACTAGATAATTATACAAGTATAATATAAGTATTTTAGAAGTCATGTAAGATACTAGATTAATGATCAAGAGACAAACAACAAGAAAACTTTATAACCTATATTTAACTAGTTCAAATTAAATGTAAGAAAGGTTTAAACAAACTAAAAATTATTATATATAGTCTTTATATAATAAGGTTATTAGTTTCACCAGACCGGTGATTGTGTTTTCTTAAGTTTCCATCATAGTTGTTGGAGCTAGTGGGAGCTACACAAGAAAAATACACAAGTTTATAAATGTGTCTTCAAGACATAAGTTTTGGTCGAATCTAATAAGTTAAAACAAATGTTTAATTTTATTATTAAACAAGAGAGAAAAACAAGGTGTGTTAAACTAGTATTATGATTCAAGTTTATGAATCATAAAGAAAATTCACATTTTAAAGTTTAACATAAGGTTAAAAATTTTCAACTAAGATAAAACAAGTAAGTTTTATTATAGATAAAGTTTTTCACAAAACCTAGTAAAACGTTTTGTGCACCTCGTTTTTAGGTATACATACAAATCGCGCAAATTTTGAAACTATAAGTTTCGAAGGAAAAGTTCTTAAGATTTAAAAAGGTGTCTTGTTGAATTCTTGAATTCACAAGTCACAAATTATAAATAAGAATTTAGATTGGAATAAGGTTTAAGTTTAGTTCAAGACTTAAACAAACCTAAGAAAATCTTAGATCTAAGTACTATCCACCTAATGGAACACCTCACTTGTTAAACGATATTCATATTGTAAGGATAAAGAACCTTAGATATGGATTCAAATCATTGCGAGTGTTAGGGTGCGTAAGGTTCTGTGATAATCGGGAGTCCCGACGCAGAACATCGCACTGCTTAGACGCTTTGATCTACTTTGTTGATAATCGGGAGTCCCGGCCCAAAAAGTACTTGAATAGAATAAACATACTAGACTTTATTGCAACTTAGAAATGTACAATTAGATTGTACAAGGTTATAATAGGTTATAAGTCTAAAGATTCTACGACCCCTTGGAATCGTGTCAAGTCTTGGTACGATCGGTAAGGATGTTACCTAACAGAAATAGCATGTCTCGTCGGGAAGTGCCCAAACCTTGCGGCGAGAATGTGATATATGGATCCTAGGCCTAAAATATTAATTATGGGTTTATAATATCTTTTAGAGAATGTTTATTGATGATTACTAATTAAATTGGGTTTGATTTGTAGATGGCAGCAACAACCACAATGACAAGTACCAACAAACTCTCGATGCGTTCTTTTCTAGGAAAGAAAGAATTGACTGGGTCAAATTTCCTCAATTGGAAGCGTGATCTTAGGATCATGCTCAATCAAGAGAGGAAAATAGAAGACCTAGAAAGAACGATGCAAAAACCCCCTGCCGAAGATGCAAAGAACGAACCAAGTCAAGCATTTTACGCTTCTAGGTCGTTCGTTTCTTGCAAGATGGCTAAGGGAGCATCAGTAAGTGCTCACATCATGAAAATGAAAGTGCACATTGACCTCCTCACTATACTTGGTCACCCCATGCCATTGCAGTTAGCTATGGATACTATACTCAACTCATTGTCTGATGACTACAAGCCCTTTGTAGCCAACAACAACACGTGTACCATGGATAAATCCATTGCTGAGCTACATTCAGTGCTCAAAGCTGTTGAGTTAAGTTTTGGGACCAAATGTGAGGATGAACAATTGGTAACTGATGAGAAGAAGAGAGAAAGGCTAGATGGTAAGGGAAAGGGTGAAACCAATCCCAACCAACGAATGCTGAATGGTAAGAAAATCAGACGAAAGGTCAAAAGGGTAAAACCTAACTTACCAAGGACCGAGAATCGGTGCTTTTAGTGTGGCGTGGCTGGGCATTGGAAAAGAAATTGTCCAAAGGGTGCCAGTGGTGGAGGAAACGCAAGTTCCTCAAGTAACACGACCACACTTCTTATTCACTTTGAGATACTCTTAAAGTATATTATGAGTAATCTAACTTTTGCAATCGTTTATTGCAGGAGGAGATGGAAAGTGAAGGTGACCAGCATGAGATGGTGATTCCACGAGCACGAAGATTTTATAATTCAGTATTTTTTGGATTCTGTAAAAACCATTTTATTTTATTGTTGGATAATTTTTTTTTTAAAACAAGGTTTTTGGTTTTAATCAATAAGAATCCATGGTTGAATTATATTATGTTATGTGTGCGTGTGTGATAATTACGCTAGTCAAGGTTTATGACTAAATTGTAAGTCAAGTTTTTGATTTACTGAATATCTCATGTTTTATATTTGTTTGATTGTTGTATGATAAATAATTTCTTAAAAACTCAAATACTTAGATACTAGAAATTATATAATTTTCTAATGTATTTAAGAGGTTTTATGGAAGCATAAGGTTCAAAAGTTATTGAACTTAGTTAAAACATCGTAAGTAATAAAATTACTTATGATAGTACGTTTTAAAGCATTAGTATTAATATAGTATGATTATGTTGGATATAATCAATATGGACTTTAAGAGTATTATTACAAGTGTTTCATACTTGAACTAAAAGGTATTAAACGCAAGTGTTTCATACTTGTAATTAATACAATATTTAATCAAGTCATTACTCCCTAATAGGAATAATGGATATTTAAGAAATCCAAGAAATGACTTTGGTATTAAATAAGAGTTCTTAAAAGAATACGAAGGTATTTAAGAATTGGAAGTGTTATCTCAAGTGTTTTATACTTGTTAGATGCAGTAATCAATAAAAGACATAATTCCCTAAACAGGTTTATTGGATATTTGCAAATCCAAAAGATTACTTTAATAATTGATAAATTCTTAAAGGATTAAACTATAAGTTATTGACAAAAAAGTCAAAGTCTTGACTTGGTCAAAGTGATAGTTTAAGAGATGCTTAAATTCCATAAAAGTAAGTGGGAGCTATGACTAACATAATTCATTAAAGACATTAATGAGTTTAGTAAGTTAGTTAGACATTAACAACAAGGAATTACCACGTCGTTAGCCAAAGAGTTAAGAGAAATAAATTATCATTGATTAGATTATTGCAATCCTAATAGCGTGGTCACAAGTCTTGTGATTAATTGTTGCAAATCTAATAGGATGTTCACACTCCAGTGAATAAGTTACTCATTTAAGGAAATTTCTTTAACTAGTGAAAGTACCTACGAATCAAGTAGCCAAAAGAGATTTAGTTACACGGCAAGTTTTATAGATTTAAGAAACTAAGGAGCTATTTTCCAATCGTCCTATGTTTAACGAATCATATAAAAAGGGCAAGACTAGAATATGTTCTAATGTTGCATGAACAATATCTAGCAAAGACAAAAAGTAATAGTATTTTAAAATACTCGTCTTATGTCTTTAGTTTAATAGAGATGACTAAATTGTAATTAGTGATAAAAGTTACAATTAAGAGTCACTGAGTAATCAACACAAACGCAAAGAATAAGTAATGATCCAGTGATAATTCAGTATCTATGTCCAGTGAGGAATAATACATGAGTTAATATCATTGTTATTCAGACTTTGTATGTTTTACAATATCCATGAATAAAAGTCTCTTTATTCAAAAATATATAAATCTGTGACTACTCATCTTGGTGGGAACCTTGATGGGACGTTAACGTCATCGCGGTATTTGGTGGTAGATTCGAAGTTCTTCGAAGATAGCTACAGAAGTTTTTGTGTAAACCAAATATCGGTAACATTCTGTTGGAGCTCGACGAATATTGGATTGACCACGGTGATAATACTTCGTGGTTAAAAAGTTCAAAAGTATTATTCACTAGGATTGTCCTTAAGCCTGAGGTTATATGGTTTACGATACAATGACTAATGTACTTTGGTTCGTCTTAGACAAGCCTGAAATATGGTTGTCATAACGAGGCTTTACTGGGTACAAAGGAATTTGTATCATGAATCGAAATATAGCAAGATGGTAATTGCACCTCCTTTTTTGGAGAGATGTTTATGGGTCCCTTGACATGATGAAAACTGAAAAGTGCATGGCCATGCCCGAAAAGCGAACTGGTTCGTTCTTTGTCGTTTATCACAACAGTTTGAATCAAGTAGTCAAGAAATGATTTCGAGTACAGGAGTTGATAATTTCTACCATGCTGGTATTCGTTATCACAAATATCGTGCTGCAAGGAATGAACCTAACAACGTTACCCAAGAAGTAAAGACGGAGTGTTCTTTACTAGGCAATGCTATTAAAGGAGTTTCTCAAAAACTATACATGGGTTACATAAGCTGTTTTTATGGGGTTGGTTTCCTACATGCCCATCTAGAAGGCAACTGTAGCTCGTGTCATCAAGCTAAGGTTACGAACTTGCACAAGTGGGAGTCTGATGGATTTATGTGCACAGTTAGTTAACATATGGTGATACATCCATGTCTACGAAACCCTTAAGGGTCACACCGGTGAGTGCATGTAATACGAGTAAGATATGTAATGATACTTGGAAGAGGATTGATTCATAATAGTCATTTATGAATCAAGTTAAGTATTAAGTTAAGTTCAACTTATTACTTGATTAGTTTATCTAACTAATTGATACATGTATTTGTACATTTACCAGTTGAGTAAAAATAGAATGTGTTAATTGTAGATTATCCATAATTTGATTTAAAGCAATTAAATCATATGGTGTTGGATAATATTATTGTCTAAATTATATAAAGGTTATTGTATAATTAATTATTAAAAGTATTAAATACAAGTACATATTTCGTATATGTAATATACACGAAATATATATAAGTGTATAATACTAGACATTTAATAATTAAGTGGGACAATAATAACTAGTTAAACTACAAGGGTTTAATGTGTAAAAGATAAGTTTAATTAATGATTAATATTAATTAAACTAGAAGGGCCCTAAGTGAAAGTCCTTCTATTATAAATAGAAGGCTTGGGGTTCCCTTATTTTTTTACACCATTCCACACGAAAAGAACCCTAGCCCCTCTCCTAGTTTCGGCCGAATAGAGGGAGAACACAAGGATTTGTGTTCTTCGTTCTTCGTTCGTTCTTCGTGTTCTTCAAGTCCCTGAAGATCCAAGTTCATTGCATCAACCAACTAGAATGTTTCTCGTTGTGATCATCATCAGTGGACTTACTTAAGCAAGATTAAGGTATGATTTGGAAAACCTTTTTTCCTCCTTCTCCCTCTTGTTCGATCGACACACCAAGAACCCAAGGGTTCTTGGTGGCCGTCGAATACACACAAGGTGTATGTGTGTGTTCGATTTTTTCGTACAAGGTTTCTTTCTTGTAAATCTAGTCTAGGTTTCCAAGATCCCAATCCTTTAGGGTTTAAGGATTAAGTTTAATCTCAGTTCCTCTTTAGGGATTAAACTAGCTAGTTGGTTTAACCGACAAGAGTCATGTTATTGTCAGTATGGTCGAACCAAGTATACTAGGAGGTTGAACCAAGTGGTCAATCAGTGTTATGAAACCCTTCAATGAAACACCTACTTGGGGCGGTACCTCCCTGCGCAAGAGTAGCATGTCTAGTTTATGATATCCCGTAAATCGGGGGAGTAATAATAACCCGGAAATGGGGGAGTTTATGAAAACCCGGAAATCGAGGGAGTAATGATAACCCGGAAACGGGGGAGTAATAATAACCAGGAAACGGGGGAGCAATGATAACCCGGAAACGGGGGAGTTTACCTATGGTAACCTACATCGGGGGAGTTTGCTTCGGAGAGGTCCGTAGCGTATGTGTAAAGAACGTGTGAGCTTAAGGTTAGCTTATAAGTATGTGATTATGTTATGAGTAAGCTTACAGTTAGCTTGCTAGTGTATGTATGAAAATGAATATAATATTAATTGATAATTAACAAATGAATTAAGAAATGAATAATTATGATTTTTATATTATTGAGAATGGGTTGAAAAACCCATGTATCTCACGAGACTATTTTGTCTCACGTACTACGTTTGTTTTTATGGCTATGTATTCAGGTTCAAATTTGAAGGCTTAGAAGGTCGTGATAGAAGTGGCCTAGTGATGATTAGCTCGGGAGCTCTTAGGTAGATCCCGTTATCCTATGGTTATG
This sequence comes from Calendula officinalis, assembly GCA_963853835.1. Lineage (NCBI taxonomy): Eukaryota > Viridiplantae > Streptophyta > Magnoliopsida > Asterales > Asteraceae > Calendula > Calendula officinalis. The sequence continues at coordinate 43,819,373 of OY970829.1, forward strand.
ATATTGTTTTGTAACACCGTGTTTTATAACTCTGATAATCTTTTCAAAGGTTTTTGTTAAACCGTTTGTTGTGATATTGGACTTTGTAATATTTTTATATAGGAAAATGTTGCAAATGTATATTTAATTGATTTAAAAGATGTTTTAAAAATTGAGGTGTTACAACTTTGAATCAGAGCTATAGTATAAGTGAATTAGGTAGGTTTGACCTCCCTAGTCTTAAGCTATGCTAGTAGGAACATATATTTCCATAGGATGTCCATGTTTGGTCTTTTAAGACCATAAGATGTATGTCTGGTAGGGTCGATCCCAAAAATAAATGTCATGTTTTGATCTTTATTCGTTGTATTCGACTATTGAGTCAATCGTTCGAATATTGATTTTTGAATATATTGGTATAATAAAATGGTGAACACGAGAAGAGGAGCTCTAAGTCACGAAGAGAAACTTTAATTGAGTTCCGACATGCCACGATGATGATGGAGAGGGTTCCGGTTTGGATGTAAATCGAACCTGGTATCTTTGGAAGACTATTTGGAATTTGTGGATAAGTGTGCAAGTCGGATCTTGGGTGACCAGACGAATGAGGATAGGCGGGATGGTCTCAATTCATTCATGTTGTGTAAGCCCGATGCGTATTTGGGAAGGTCGGAGCCGGAGGTCACGTTTCGGTGAATTTGTGAAATCGAGCAATTGCTAAAGGAATGTAAGCGAATGAAGAAAGATATGATGACTCTTGCATCCCGATTATTGAATGCGAGACGTCGTTGTCGAAGAATGTGATGTACGAAGGTTTGGAAAAGAGAGTTGGTACTAGATGTCATGGAAGGAGTTCACGAGTTGGCGAATAGGGAAGTTTTCCCCCGGAAGATGCCTAGAAGAATTGCTAGAAGAATTTATTTCTAGGAATATGGAGAAGGTAATTCAACGAAAGATCCATGAATCGTCATCAAGTGGAGAAAAGAGGAAGCTCGTTAGTTGCTTGGAGTTAACAAAGAAAGAAAATATCATTCAAAGTTCGTCAAATCATGTTGATGTGGAAGGTGCAAAAGTGTGGCAAGGATTATCAGGTCAAATGGGAAGCGAGCATGGGTGACATTTATATATAATTTAATGTTATGTGGTTTGTGGTTTATGTGTTCAGTGGCTGCGCTCAATTTAGTGCTTAAGTGAAATGGTCTATAGAATTATAGAGGGATCTTTTAAGATGGATCTGTATTTGAGGGATAATCTCCTCGGTTCGTTATGTAAACAGGAATGTTATATTTGGATGACTTGGCGTTCGGTGACGCAAGTAGTAAGGATATGAAATATTACGCTATCATGGAATATCAAAAGATGAATTGCGAGATTAGTGGATATTTTTCAAGAAAAGGATGGAAGTACGTTGAAGTACTAAGACTTTGTCAGAAGGGCATTTATGGATGGGAAACCATAGAAGGGAAAAGTTCAAAAGTAAAATTGTGGCATTTTGCGGGAAATAGGATAAGTGATGTGGTATTATCATATGATAATGGTAAAGAAAAGGATGATTCAAGATATAGTGAGGTCTTAAAACTCATGAATAAAAATATGCGGAAAAGGTTAAGTGTTGGATATGACAAATTTTAGTAATTGAAAATCGTTGAGCAAAAGTTGACAATTAGTCATAACAAAAGTTTGTGTCATGGATTCGATATTATGGGTAAAAAGATCATTATTGGTAAATTTCATAGTAATGGCATGATAGTATATGTCATAATGTGGTGTGAGACCACGATTGAGAATGAATATTTGTAAGTCCTGCTACGTATAAAGAGTAGAACATCGAATGTTGGACTATTGGATGCTAAGTCATGGGTTGAAAGTGTAGGCGAGAGTCAGTTGGTTGACTCAAGATAGCCGGGTTGGTCAATGAATTATAGATAATGGAATGAATTGGAAGTTACTCCAGTGGTGACAAAAAGATTGGAAACCTTTGTGATAAGAAAATGAACCGGTTAAGGGCGGTTAATGGTAAGTGAAACGGTAATTAGCATTAGAAATGATCACGGGTATAACGTGGGGTTTAATGTATGTGTGAAGTATATAAAGGCACATAAAAGCGCATATGATATTAGAAAATAATGTTATCAGAAATGTGCTAGATTGGTTGATGAATAAGTATTCGGCTAAATGTGTCAGAAAGTGGTAAAGTTATGCGATGTGAAAAGGTGTATACTAGTATGGTATGCAAGATAGAATGAGATAGACAGGATCTTGTTGGATCGGAGGCTTTCCGATCAACAAGATTGGATGAGTCTATTTGGATTGGAGGCTTTCCGATCATTGTGACAGTTTGGATCTTGATGGATCGGAGGTTTTCCGATCATATTGATATAATAGTTAAAGTGTGATTTAGTGTGTTCGTATTATGATGTTTATATTTGGAGCATATAGAACCGCTGGTTAATGATCATTGTTATGATTATATGGTAAGTGAGAATTTGGGCCGAAAATGCGGGTGGCGTTTGGGTATATGAATGTCTAGGTGATGCCTACAATCTATGAGTCATGGAAAAGGGGTGCACTTAGTAAGCAAATGTTATTGGTAACCGATTTATGGGTAAAGTTGAATAGTGATATTGGAATATGTTTTGATAGATAACCTATTGGCGATAAATGAGAATAAAAGGTTATGAAAATGATAGATATGGTGCACAATGATTGGAAATGGTAAGGGCTAGTATGGTAAGGGCTAAATTAAAAGGTTGTCTAAGTAATGATGTATATAACTAAATTAAGATTAAGAAATGGTAAGGGCTAGTATGGCCTTAAGTAAAAATGGGAATTTCTATTTGACTGAAAGGGACTGAAATTTCGGAAACGGGAAACATAAGAAGTAGTACCTCGATTGTAAGAAATTTGTTAGTTTTGGAAAGTATGGTTGACTATATGCATAAGTCAACAATTGTCGAATTTGTGAATTGTTGACTCTGGTCAAAACTGGACTTTGACTTTCATTTTGAATAACTAACCGATGATAAGGGTAAAATGTATCCTTGTTATGTGCATGAAATGGTTAATTAGATAATTGAAAGTGTTATAGTCGAATTATGAAATTTTGACCCATCTGGGTGTTTCGAACTAGAATTTGGATGATATGAGCTTGAAATTGATTTTTGACCCGTTTGGGCCTAACGGGGAAAAGTGAGCCTTTTAAATGTATAATTGTTATTGGATCATGATTGGAAAAGTTTGGTGGTAATAGATTATGAGCGAATGGAAGTGGAATGCTCGGTTGAATGCGGAATTGGAAAATCGTTAAGCGATTCCGGGGACGGAATTCTTTTAAGGGGTGGATAGTTGTAACGACCGTAAATTCGGGTTACTTATTTTCGGTTATTTCGTGTAAATTGTTGGTAAAGATATAATGTTAGAACGAGCCTTTATGCATCAAGATTAGCTATACATATATCGGGGATTGAATCGGGTCGAACCCACTTTGTAATCGAGAAGGAAAGATCAAAATATGGATTTCTGATGAAGTTCGCGCCGGGCTCGCGACGTGATGATCAAAACGAAACCAAAACAGCAAGTTTCAAGTCCAAAAATGCTGGTGTGAGGCCGTTGCGAGGCTGGCGCGAGGCCGACACGAGGCTCGCGCGAGGATTGACGCGTTTGGGGACTCCATGCATCTTTGCGACGCGAAGATGGCCATCTCGATGCGAGGACTGCTTGAACAACATAAAAAGTCGGATTTTAGGGTTTTTCTCATTTCTTTCAACCCTAAACTTGTGCAACCGATTTGTGGAGAAGAAAGGGGGCGATTTTGGTTTTCTTGTTAGTGATTTACAGTTTAATCAAAGAAAACGCAGCGGAAATATAACATAAGTCACCAATCAAGGATCTACATATTGACAATCTAATTAAGAATTAAATAACAAAGAGTTTAGTATGAGAAAACTTACCCTTGAAGCGTTTGATCTTGACGAATTCGGATGGTGATGATGATTGATCGAAACCGAGAATTCCAACGGAGAATTCCTCCAAAGGTAATCCACGCAACACTTGTTCAAGAACACCAAGGATTCTAGTCCAATGCAAGATTGAAAGAGGCAAAAACCAAGAAACCTAGTGAGGGGATGTTTCGGCCGAGAGCTAGAGGGGGGGGGGGGGGGAGGTTAGGGTTATCTTTTCTTGCTCCATAATCTAAGTATATATTCCATAAACCAAGTTATGAGATATGACACTTAACCCCTTGTCTTTTTAGTCTTCCAATTAATCCCACAATTAGGTTTCAATATTAACAATTAATATTAAGCATAATTAATATAAGTTAGTTACTTATTATAATAAATAATGTAATTACCCTAACTACATTATGTATCTAATGGTGTTAAGTGTTTAAGTGTGTGACCCTTTAGGCTCACATACAACTAGCCATATAACTATATGTTAAAATCGTGAAGCATATTCCAACAGCTCCCACTTGCGCACGTCATAACATCAGGTAGTTATACAAGCAAAGGTTAGAGTCTAGCAACCCGCCAATGCCCCTAGAAGTACATGAGGAGTTTCATAAAATATGTGTTGAAAGTTTTTCACTCAGTTATCCTTTTGTTGCTGATACCATGTTGAATTTTAGACAAGGATTAATGTCAATTTAAAATTTCAACGATTCTGTTTCTCGATCAATACATTGAAGTAGATTACCAAACCAATCAAGATTCATCTTGATTACCTTTGGGTACGACCGTACATACATCTATTGAAATCATCGAGGGTCCCAGTAGTATCTAATCTAAACATGTGGAGCAACAAAAGGTCAGCGTTATAGCAGATTACCAAACCAATCAAGATTCATCTTGTTTGAATTAGATTACCAAACCAATTAATGTCAATTTAAAATTTCAACGATTATGTTTCTCTAATCTAAGCAGTAGTATCTAATCTATACATTGAAGTAGATTACCAAACCAATCAAGATTCAATTTGTTTGATATATGCTTGATGACAAAGCCGAAGATGGTTGTTATAGCAACCTTATTCAGGTCAGCGTTTAACCACATCAAAGTTTGGCACTCCACATACACAAACCAAATTGGGTCTTAAGTCAAAGGATAAGCGACAAAGCCTTTGTGAGATTCACTTGTGACATAAATCCAGGAAGTGATTTCTCATAGGTTGGGTCAGTCCAATTCTGGACACAATGAACAACATGTGAGTTTGATTTCATCATCCTTAGTCATACTAAGATCATGTCATCAATGCCCTCAGATTTGTATTAATAATATTCTCATATTATTAATATGACAATGGACAATTTAGAATATAAAACACAGTAACTTTTCAAGGATATAAGCATGCAAATATAGAACATAGTAGATATTCATATAAAAACGATCATATCAAATATATCAATTTATTCCAATAAAAACTGCTCCATGTTCCATTATTCAAATACTAAAATAGATTACATGAGACTATTAGCCGGTCGAAGCCCAATGTTCCTAGCATGCTCAATGTGTTTGGTACAAGACACTGGCTTCGTGAAAGGGTCAGCTAAGTTGTCATTTGTATGAACTTTGAGCAAGCGTACAACTCCCATTAAGATCGCATCTCTAATGTAGTGAACCTTCCCACGGTAATGTTTGGCGCCTTTCTAAAATCCAGGTTCGTTGTCATTGATAATAGCACCTGCGTTATCACAGTATATATCTATGGATCTTTCATTGCTGGGGACAACTCCAAGCCCATAAATAAATTTCCTCATCCAAACAGCTTCCATTGCAGCTTCAGTAATTGCAATGTATTCGGCTTCAGTAGAGGACATCGCAATAGTGCTTTGCTTTGCACTTTTCCAATCCACAGCGCCTCCGTTCATAACGAAAACGTACCTCGTTTAAGATAATGAGTCATCTCGACCAGTCTCAAAACTAGCGTCAGAATAACAAGTAACGCTTAGCTCATTTTGAGTACCACCACCGTAAATCAGAAAAATATCTTCAGTATTCATATGATACTTCAGTATGTTTTTAACAGCATTCCAGTGACTCTCAGCTGGATTCTGTTGATATTGGCCCGTAAGGTTCTGAGAGAACGCTACATCAGGTCTCGTACATTGTACAACGTACATGATAGATCCTACTGCCGAGGCATAAGGGACTTCACTTATACGTTTCACCTCATCAGGTAAGGACGGTCTTTGAGTCTTACTCAAGTTTACATTGTGTTGCATAGGAAGACTTCCACGTTTGGAAGCATCCATTCTAAACCGTTTTAGAATTTTATCAATGTAAGCACTTTGACTTAATCAGATTAACCGCTTTGACATATCTCGACAGATCTTTATACCAAGTATATATGCCGCTTCCCCAAGATCCTTCATAGCGAAGCACTTCCCAAGCCAGGATTTTACATCTTGTAGCATTGGAATGTTATTTTTCTATGAGTAGTATGTCATCGACATATAGGATTAGAAAGACGACAACGCTCCCACTAGCTCTCACATATACACATTGTTAGTGATTTATGGTTTAATCAACTAAAATGCAGCGGAAAAATAATAAATAAATCACTAATAACGGATCTACATATTGACAATCTAATTAAGCAATAAAGATAAAGAGTTCAGTATGAAAACCATACCCTAAAAGCCTTTGTAATCACTGATGATTAAGAATTTACTACTCAAAAATCCAACGTAGAATCTCTCCAAAGTTGATCCACACTACACCATATCAAGAACACCAAATATGATGCTAGTCCCTTGAGCAAGAATCAATAACCACTCTTGCACCTCTTGGCTGTAGGTGTCGTACACCACCACCAAGATAAAACCCAATATCACAATGTATGATATGTGATTATTGATCGTAATGTCAAAAGAGAAAAAAAGGGAAATCTTGTTTGTGCGTCTACCTACTCACACAACCCAAAACTCATCCACTTTTCTTGTGGCTGTGAGGGGGTTTTAGGGAGGGAAGATTAGGGTTAATCTTTCTTGCTCCCTAAGTTAAGTATATATTCCCTAATTACAAGTTAGGAGATATGACACTTAACCTCTTGTACTTTTGATTCTTTAGATTACTCACTAATACGTTTTAACTTAACAATTAACTAAAACATGACTAGCCAAGTAATCATAGTTTATATAAATAATATAATTACCCTAATTATATTATATATATTAAATGGTGTTTGGTGTATAAGTGTGTGACCCTTTAATATATATAATATAATTAGGGTAATTATATTATTTATATAAACTATGATTACTTGTCTAGTTATGTTTTAGTTAATTATTAAGTTAAAACGTATTAGTGAGTAATCTAAAGAATCAAAAGTACAAGGGGCTAAATGTCATATCTCCTGACTTGTAATTATGAATATATACTTAGATTAGGGAGCAAGTTTAAAATCCTAATCTCCCCTACGGCCGCACAACAAAAGGAAAAGAAACAAATGGGGTGGCTGTGTTGTTTTTTCGTGAGGACAGACGCACTAATAACAAAAGAAAAAGCTTTCTTTTCCTTTTCCTTTGGTGTTGACGTAAACAAAGACAATGTATTCTTTGGTTTTTGATTTTGATTCTTGATGAAGGGACTACCATCCCAATTGGTGTTCTTGATATGGTGTAGTGTGGATACCATTAGAGGAATTCTACATTGAATTCTTGGAGTTATTCATCCTTATTCGTTGGTGTAATCAAAGGCTTCCAGGGTATGATTTTCATACTAAACTCTTTATCTTTATTGCTTAATTATATTGTCAATATGTAGATCCGTTATTAGTGATTTATTAAATTATTTTCCGCTGCGTTTTACTTGATTATACCATAAATCACTAACAGTGGTATCACGAGTCATCATATTGATGATTTAATTAGCAAGTTGTTTGTAAAAAGTAGCAAAAAATTCATATTTTTTGGCCTAATCGTTACGCCGATCGGCAAAGAACCCTAGGGTTCTTTGTCTTTAACTTTTTCGAAATTTTTTATGATATAAGGTTAAAATTTTGATTTTTTGGAACCCTACTTGCTACTAGTTACAAAAACTAAAATAAAAAATTAATCTTGTTTATTGAATTTTTTATTTTATTTGGCTTGGATTTTTGTTATAATTGTTAATCATTATATATGGCAAAACATGTTTTTTTTGCCATATTACAAGCCAAAGCCTTGTCAATTGTTGCTTGATTGTGCAAAACCGATGAAAACCTAGACCGTTTGTGAATGAATGTGTTGTTGTTTGGTTGATTTTGGAAAAGCCGTGTTTTTGGCTTAAATTGTTGTAATTTGTTTCAATTTTTTTTCTTTTATTTTTGGTGCCATTTTTTGGGGCAAATTTCATTGTAAAAGTAATTAGAATAGTTGTATTTTGTTTCTTTGTACTTTGTAATTTGTTGACCAAAGGTGAAGAAAAGATGAGGACAAAACAACAATTTTCGGCACCTCCTGCGCAGCTGCACGAAAACAGACTTTCCCGAAGATTGGCTATTTCGTTGGACCTGAAACCACCGCCAAAAGTTCCGCAACTCAGAGACCTACAACTTTCCAGAAGGCCGGGAAGACTAACGAAGAATCCTTCAGTGACTTTTCGGGCTTATAAGTCGGCTGGAATATTTTGGCAGATTGCATATTTTCACAAATATTTTCGGGCTTCAAGAATGTCTTGGAGCAAGTGGGAGCCAAATGGGTTTATGTAGGCCCGTTTGGGTTCATGTTGGCCCGTCCCTTAGTTTGACCATTCGGTCCGTCGTGATGACTCACGTGACCGAACCTAGGATTTCATCGGTCGAGGTTTTGCACAAAATTGTGTTGCATGTTTTACTTGTATGTTTGTGGTTGTTATTTATTTTCTATTCGATACAAAACATAACGACTGAAATAAGATTTTTGAAACACAAACATTAAAACATCCAAACTTTTAATCATCTATGATTACTTGTTAATCATCGATGATTATTGCTTAATCACCTATGATCATTGTTTAATCATCCATGATAACTTGTTAATCATCGATGATTACAGTTTAATCATCTATGATTATTCTTTAATCTAAACTTGTTTTTGAGATTAATACAAAAGTTTAAATATGATTTGAAACTTATAATTTAATAATCGCTAAAACGTTTTTACCGCTTATTAAACCGACTTATGAAATGGTATGAATGAAGTACATGATTCATTCATATCTTAAATTTTTTATTAAAATTTCATACCTAAAATTTATCTCACGCCGTCCAATTGGTTGAAATCACTTGCTTCTACTTTTAAATTCACGTGGGACGTGGTTTGAATTTAGATCCGAGGTCATTATTGTCTACGCGTGAGACCTAGATTTATTTTGACATGAGTTCACATTGGATGACTTAATCGAGTTAACGGTGAGACCTTGACACGAGGCGAAGATGCGACAAACATGTCACTTGACCCTAGATGCTTGATCACTAGGTGCCATGAAGTCCCATAACTCTAAGAGTTGCACTTGTAATGCAATTGTTGATCGTCACCTACCTATTGGATCTATCATTGCTAGCAGATCAACTGATGTGATGATAGAAGTCAATGAGGATCTTAGCTTTTAATTAAATTAATTGGGTAGTTAATTTTTTAAAAGAAATTATTATTGAAAATACTATTTTTTTGAACTTTGTGTGTTATACAGATAACAACAACAAATCAAAACCTAAGTATCTCCACTCTAAAATTAGTTAGGCCTTACCTGAGGCACCTCCTGCCAATGCTTCTGCTGCTGTTCGTCCAGCCTTTACCGAAACGTTTAACGAACACCAAGAAGTCGCTACTCCTATGCTTGTGAGCATGAACCCCGAGATTCGAAAGAACTTCGAGGAACTCACAGCATATGACATGATAAGAGAGTTGAAAATGATATTTCAAAAACATGCAGAACTTGAACTGTTCAAAACAGTTAAAGCATTCAACGCTTACAAGCAGGAGGACGGCCAATCAGTTAGCACTTACATCTTGAGTATGAAATGCTATATTGATCAAATGGAGTGTCTTGGTTACCCATTGCGACAAGTTCTTGGAATGAGCTTGATTCTTACCTCACTATCCAAGGACTATGACTAGTTTGAAAAGAGTTTTAAAAGTACATAGCACGGGGAAGACAATCGTTGATAACATGCTATGGTAAAACTAGTTGAGCAAAGGTTAATTAATTCTTTTCTAGGAATCAGGGAAGGTAAAACCGCAAGCAAAAGGAAAGAGTCTAGGTAAGGGTAAGCTAGTTTACTTTTCCAATCCTATGATTCCCCCACCTGCTAAAAAGGAGCACCCTGCAAAGGATATTTCTTGCCATCATTGAGATGAAACCGGCTATTGAAGGAGGAACTGTCCTGCCTACTTGGCAGAGTTGATGAAGGACAAATGTGTTCTAGCTAGCACATTAGGTATCTTCATTATAGAACTCTATACTTTTCGTAATAAATCTTGAGTGTATGACACTAGTTGTGGAACTCACATTTACACAAATGTGCAAGATTAAAAGTGAAGTAGAAAGCTAAATGAATGGAAGATGTGATCTTGTCCTTCCTAATGCGTTAATTATTGTTTTGAACAATTGTCAATTATGCATTGTTTAGCTTTATCGTTTGTTGAATAATGGATTATGATATTTTGTTTTATGAAAAATAACATGTTTTTATTACTATTCCTTGTAATAGTATATTATGAAATTAATATGCATGATCCTAATTCAAACGATAGTTCTATATACAAATGTAGCACCCAAGAATCCAAAACGGTTTGGATTCCATTTACCTAGAGCATTGTCATCTTTTCCACATAAACGAGAAAGGCATTTTGATACTACAACTCGACGGGCTTCTTTACAAATGATTAGGAATCATTTAAAATGCCTCTCTTGTATATTATGGAAAGATAACAAGAAAGATTTTCTCCCATGTTGGCGAAAGAGCTGAAAATCTACTTGGACTCATACATACTGATGTATGTGGCCCTTTTAGAACTAAGACTAGGGAAGGTGCCACCTACTTTCACTGATGATATCATTCGATGTGGTTATGTTTACTTGATTAAACATCAACATGGAAGCTTTAATGATATCAGTCGCTATGGTTATGTTTACTTGATTAGACATAAACATGAAATCTTTGAAACGTTCAAAGCTTTCTAAAGTAAAAGTAGAAAATCAACTCGACAAGACAACAAAGGCTTTCAGTCCTGATTGAGGATGAAAGTACATGAGTCAAGAGTTTCTGGATCATCCCACACATCGTGAGATTGCCTCACAATTCACTCCTCCATACACTCCACAAGATAATGGTGCGTCTGGAAGGAGATATCGGACCCTGTATGACATGGTTCGGTCTATGATGGGTCCTACTACTCTTACACTATCCTTTTGAGGGCATGCACTGAAGTCTGCTGCTCGAATACTTAATATGGTTCCGACCAAAAGGTTAAAAAGACACCATATGATATATGGCATGTGAAAGTCCCTAATTTGTCTTACTTGAAGATCTGGGGTTGTGAGGATCTCGTGGAACGAGACATGCCGAACAAACTTGAGCCCATATCTATCAAGTATATCTTCGTTACTATTTTACTTCCCAAATGAGAACAAATTGTTGTTACTCGGTATGCATTGTTTCTTGAGAATAGTCTCATTTCACAAAGCAAGTGGGAGCACTATAGACTTTGACAAGATTCAAAGTGAAGATACACAACCTTCTGGTAACACTAGCAAATATCATTCTGAGGCTAGACATATAGATGTTGGACCACAGGATGATGTTGTTCCCATTCGTAGGTCCGCAAGGACACCTCATGCACCTGAACGATATAGATTTATGTCGATTCCGAGGAGCAAAGTTTCGAGGATCATAATGAACCCCCTAACTATCAAGTTGCATTATCGAATTTTGCATTCGAAAAATGACTTGAAGCTATGAATGCGAAAATGTAATCCATGATAGACAACCACGTTTTGAACTTGGTTGATATTTCTCAAAACAGTAAGACTGTTGACATGGATGAGAATATACACACCTATAAATCTCTTCTAGTCACAAAAGGTTACACTCAATCCAACTGGATTGACAATGATGAAACCTTCTCGCCTGTTACTAAAGACATTAGGATTCTTATAGCCAAAGTAGTGTACTATGACTATGAGATTTGGTTTACGCTGAAATCAAAATGTTTGTTTCACCTAAAACCCAAATTGAGCATGTGTATATATGAAAGCTAGTGGGAGCGTTGTCGTTTCTCAAGTCATACATGCTGATGACATGTCACTCATGTGAAACTACATACCAATGCTACAGGATGAAAATCCTGGCTTGGAAAATGTTTTGACATGAAGGATTGTAGGGATACGACATACATACTTGGAGTAAAGATCTATAATGATAGATCAAAGCGGTTAATTGGTTTAAGTCAAAGTGCTTACATTGACAAAATTCTAAACGGTTTAGAATGGTACTCCCAAACGAGGAAGTCCGCGTATGCCACACAATGTAAACTTGAGTGAGACTCAAGATCATTCCACATCTGATGTGGTGAAGCAAATGAATGTAATCCCCTATGAATCGGCTATTCCATTCAACATGTACGCTGTAAGGAGCACTAGGCCAAATGTAACGTCCTTAGGGGACCTTACTAGAAAATACCGACATAATCCATGAGAGAGTCACTGAATTGCTGTTAAGAACACATTGAAGTATTTTGAAATACTGGATATATGTTCCTTGGTTATGGTGGAGATACCAAGCTGAAACTAAGTATACTAACTATACTTATTATTGTTTTGAAATAGGTCGTGATGACGCTAGAACCTATTTACGAAGGTTCACTACATTCGAATGATTTATCGAGATATGTGAAATTCGTACTCTCAAAGTTCAAACAGATAACTAACTAGCTGACGCTTTATCGAACTCAATGTCTTGTACCAGACATATTGAGTATGAATGGAACATTGGACTTCGGCAAGCTAGTAGTTTCATGTAAATCTGTTTTAGTATTTGGATAATGGAACGTTGAGCAGTTTATATTGGAATAAATTGATATATTTGATATGATCGTTTTTATATGAATATCTACTGTGTTCTATATTTGCATGTTTATATCCTTGAATATTTACTGCGTTTTATATTCTAAATTGTCCATTGCCATATTAATAATATGGGAATTTATTAAGAAAAATCTGAGGGCATTGATGACATCATCTTAGTATGACTAAGGATGATGAAGTCAAACTCACATGTTGTTCATTGTGATGCACAATTGGACTGACCCAACCTATGAGAAATCACTTCCTGGATTTATGTCACAAGTGAATCTCACAAAGGCTTTGTCGCTTATCCTCTGACTTGAGATGCAAGCTGGTTTGTGTATGTGGAGTGTCAAACTTTGATGTGGTTAAACACTGACCTGAATAAGGCTGCTATAACAACCATCTTCAAGTTTGATATTAAGCATATATCAAACACGTGTAGTCAATAAAGAATTTGTTCCTCCACATGTTTGGATTAGATACTACTGGGCCCCTCGATGATTTGAATAGATGCTTGTACGGCCGTACCCAAAGGTAATCAAGATGAACCTTGGTTGGTTTGGTAATCTACTTCAATGTATAGATCGAGAAACAGAATCGTTGAAATTTTAGATTGACATTAATCCTTGTCTAAAATTCAACATGGTATCAGTAACAAAAGGATAATGATTGAAAAAATTTGAACCTGAACTTTTCTGAAACTCACTCATGTACTTCTAGGGGCATTGGCGGGTTGCTAGACTCTAACCTTTGCTTGTAAAACCCCAATCTCCCCTACGTCGCACAACAAAAGGAAAAGAAACAAATGGGGTGGCTGTGTTGTTTTTTCGTGAGGACAGACGCACAAATAACAAAAGAAGAAAAAGCTTTCTTTTCCTTTCCCTTTGGTGTTGACGTAAACAAAGACAATGTATTCTTTGGTTTTTGATTTTGATTCTTGATCAAGGGACTAGCATCCCAATTGGTGTTCTTGATATGGTGTGTTGTGGATACCATTAGAGGAATTCTACATTGAATTCTTGGAGTTATTCATCCTTATTCGTTGGTGTAATCAAAGGCTTCAAGGGTATGATTTTCATACTAAATTCTTTATCTTTATTGCTTAATTATATTGTCAATATGTAGATCCGTTATTAATGATTTATTAAATTATTTTCCACTGGTTTTTACTTGATTAAACCGTAAATCACTAACACTAAGTTCGGTCACGTGAGTCATCACGACGGACCGAAGGGTCAAGCTAGGGGACGGGCCAACATGAACCTGAGCGGGCCTACATAAAACCAATGGGCCCCCACTTACTCCAAGTCAATCATGAGTAAGTAGAGCCCAACCAATGTGAAAATGTAATCTGTACAAAAAATCCAGCAGCGCCTGAAGTGAAATTCGACCTATCAGACGACATTTCCAGTCTTCCCGGCCTTCTAGAAAGTTGTAGGTCTCTGAGATGTGGAAAGTTTGGCGGTGGTTTCAGGTCCAAACGATTTGCCATTCTCCGGGAAAGTCTGTTTTCGTGCAGCTGCACAGGAGGTGCCGAAAATTGTTGTTTTTTTCTTCATCTTTTCTTCATTCTTTGGTCAACAAATTACAAGATAAAAAGGAAATAAAATAAAACTATTCTAATACTTTTACAATTGAAATTTTCCCCAAAACAATGGCACCAAATTAAAGAAAGAATAAAAAATAACAACAATTAGCCAAAACACGGCTTTCCCAAAAACAACCAAACATTCAAACAAATCACATTCAATCACAAATGGTCTAGGTTTTCATCGGTTTTGCACAATCAAGCAAAAATTGACAAGGCTTTGGCTTGGAATGCATTTGATAAGTCAGGACAAACGGTGCAAAGTCCTTGTTAAGTGAAGTTAGAATTAATCCAATTCCAAGGACGTGGGGCATGGGGTAACCAAGTTTCTCCATTTGGTCAATGTAGCTCTTCATCTTCAAAAGATAAGAGCTAATAGAATGTCCCTCCTCATGCTTGCAAGCATGTAAAGCTTTGACAGTGTCAAAGAGTTCCTGATCAGCTTGCTTTTGATACGTGGTTTTTAGTTCACGCATCATATCAAA
Organism: Calendula officinalis; assembly: GCA_963853835.1. Taxonomy (NCBI): domain Eukaryota; kingdom Viridiplantae; phylum Streptophyta; class Magnoliopsida; order Asterales; family Asteraceae; genus Calendula; species Calendula officinalis. The sequence goes on from OY970829.1 coordinate 43,834,453, forward strand.
TGCAGTGAGGTCCTCGAGATTCTTTTGAATCTCAGGGGTCATGCTCAATAGCATGAGAGCAGCGACTTCTTGCTGTTTGTTAAACCTTTTTGTAAATGCCGCACGAACAGGAGCAGTGACATTAGCAGCGGGGGTAGGGGGAAGCGCCTCTTCCAAATGGTGGTATTTCTGCTAGGCCCTAAGGACAATCCTTATGTTACGAGCCTAATCCACAAAGTTCGTTCCATCAAGTTTCTCTTTTTCAAGAACGGAGCGAATGGTGGTGTGTGTTAGGGTTTGATTGTTTGAAGTCATCTACAAAATTACAAATTTCATTAATTAGTATTTTTAATAATAATTTCTTTTAATAAATTAACTACCAATTAATTTTAATTAAAAGCTAAGATCCCATTGCGCTTTTGTCCCCGCAGCAGTTGATCTGCTAGTGATGATAGATCCAATAGGTAGGTGACGATCAACAATTGCATAACAAGTGCAACTCTTAGAGTTATGGGACTTCATGACACCTAATGGACAAGCATCTATGGTCAAGTGGCATGTTTGTCGTATCTTTGCCTCGTGTCAAGGTCTCACCGTTAACTCGATTAGGTCATCCAATGTAAACTCTTGTCAAAATAAATCTAGGTCTCACGCATAGACAATAATGACCTTGGATCTAAATTCAAACCACGTCTCACGTGAATTTAAAAGTAGAATGAATCTGTAACACCCTAAAATTTACAAGATTTTCAAAATTTTTGAAAACAAAATTATAATCAAAAGGTCCCAATAACTTGAATAATTAAATCCCAATAATAGTATTTCATTTAAAAATATATTTAATGCGGAAATTGTTAAAATTAAGTGTTTTTAAAATATTAAATGCCGTCCACATCGGTAATGAAAGATACAGCAGTCAACCGTCCACCTTCTCCTTTCCTTTGCTGGTACCTGAAACAATGTGGGGGAAAGTTTGGGTCAGCTGGGGAAGCTGAGTGAATAATTCTCAAAATGCAAACAATCCTAACATACAACACATGAGGGCACATCGGTGTACTCCTACTCAGAATCTACTCGATTAATTACTCAGATTTATTTCTCAGATTTTATTACTCAGATTTTATTTTATATAGCGAGCTAGTGTGACTTGGGACGAGAGTTCAACCTCGACCCGCCTCACACCACCTCAACACCTGTACTCTTCGGTGTGAGTAAAAAGGCCTGGCACCAGTACTCTTCGGTGCCAAGTCAAAACGTCTGACACCAGTGCTCTTCGGTGTCAAGTCAGATATAAACTCAGACGGGACCTCAACACCTGTACTCTTCGGTGTTGAGTCAAAAAGGCCTGGCACCAGTACTCTTCGGTGCCAAGTCAAAACGTCTGACACCAGTGCTCTTCGGTGTCAAGTCAGATATAAACTCAGATGGGAATAATCCCAAAAACTCAGACGGGAGGTGATCCCAGGCATATAGCCAAAAACTCAGATGTGTGTTATTATGTTTTATTATCTCTTTAACATAATTATCTCAGATGCCCTAGCAAGTAGTAGCACAGAATGACCCTGTGCCGAGCTCGGTTACCCAGGCACAATGTCTCAGATTAAAATAAATCAAAAGCTGCTCAGATACTCAGATAACGGATCAAACTCAGATAACAGATCAAGCTCAGATAACAATTAAGGTGCAAGTAATATAACACGTAAGTCATGCATGTATAACGTTAAAACTGAATACACGGTGAGAATACTCACCTCGAGAAACTTAAGCTCCAAAGGGTTCCCGACAATCAGAAGGACAGCACGTTATCTCCTAGACGGTCCTAAAACCAAAAAGCGAAACCCGGAATTAAAATCTTATCCGAGGGCTTAATTCAGAAAACTGGCAGCACCCGTCGGTCTCACGGAAACTGCTATATCTCATAAACTATGCAGTAGATTTATTTCATATTTTAACCATGAAAAGTAGACAACCAGAACTACATATCTCTGTGAGACGGTCATTGGCCAAAACAGATTCTAAATGTCTCAAAACAGTCTCACAAAACAGCATAGCTGCACATGTCATTTTCCTAACAGCAGCATACTAAATTGACTATAACTTTTAATCCGTAATTTGGATTGATGAGAGGGTTGCGGCATTGAAAAGCTAACTCAGAAAACAAGTGACCAGCACGGGCCAAAAATCCAAAAATATATTTTAAGTATGTTAAAAACGGACTTAAACATGGCGAACAGATTCTGCCACAATTTCAGTTTGATGTTTAAACCCAATTTGAATCCCGACAACAACCCGCTTATTCCCGAGACACCCGGCTGCACCGAAAATCGTTTTAATTCAGAAACCATAGCATAAAGTAATTTAGCTTGTTTGTTTTGATATTCTTCTCAGTTTAGGAAACCAATAACCTAAAGGCTCGGTTTCCGGGTTTTTCGATAAAACATGTAGTCTATCATCAAATGGTGTTACCCAGCCCTAGACCCGACACCCACGAAAATCAGTGACCACAGCCGGAACAGAAATTCACGATCTCAACAGAACTATGACTCAACAAAACATATGGATCAATTCGAACAACCAATATCAATCAAAATTCTAGTTGCCGAACCCTCAATGGTTCGGTTTCTATCTTGCCCTCTCAACCCACCTATAACAACAATAAACAGTCAATCATGGACTCGAGAATTCCAGAAAATAGATAAACAAAATAGAAACTCGAGGGAGAAGAACTACCCAAACAGAAAACGGGAATCGGCTAGGAAGGATTTGCTCGAACACTGAATCTTCACTGCTCACTCGATGGATTCTGCTGCTCAATTATATTAACATCAATAACATGGTTATAAGAATCGGGACAACCAACAAAACTGAAAGGAAATGCGATAGAGAATTACCGATTATGGTTAAACAACAAGGCCTCAAAAGCTCGGGACTTCTTCTTCCTATCTCGACGAACTCATTGCTGGAAAAAAAAGGAATTGTTGGTGTTGTTTGCTTTGTGAAATCGAGAGGGGAGAACACCGGTTGTGATTAAAAGAAAAACACAAGCAATCTATGCTAGGAATAAAAGAGAAGCACATCCATGAGGCTGATCACGTGACAGATTATTTGCTTGTTTGTCCGCTCAAATTTTATCGTCAAAACAAAGAAACACTCAAAAGAAAACAATTGACCAAAAGGAATAAATTACTCCAATCCTTGCTTAATTCCCCCTCCCACCGACTTGTCAATTTTAATAATGAAGAATGGACACCAACTCATGAGACCTGCTTGGTGCTTCTCTTTGATTGGATGAACACGAGATGGGGAGAAAATAAAGAACGGCCAAACAAGGGGTGCGGCGAACAAGAAATGAAGAACGAACTAAGGGTTTTAGCGGTTACCAATGGGTTTAGGGATTTAGAAAATTAATTAGCTAATGGACCCCTAACTTCTTATTAGGCCTTAAGCCCGAAACAAATAGAACTTAACAACATTAGATTCGGCCTTGACCATCGGTCGACCCGACTAAAAATACCACACAACTCATATGGTTAAATAACGGTCCATATAATTCAGAACGTCTAACTAAAACAAACCGTCTAATTACCGCTCGCCTAAATAATATGAATCGTCCGACTACAGATCGTCTAATAATTTCATTAATGACAAATATTAACTATTAAAAATATATAATTCATTTTTCTACTAATTAAAATGAATTAAATATATAACTTAAATTTCGGGGCGTTACAACTCAACTCCACTTGAAATAGACTTCGTCCCCGAAGTCATTGCTCGGAAGAAACTCAGGGTGGCGATCTTGCATCTCAGGCGCAGGCTTGCCATCAACACACCTTCTCAAACGGAAAGAAAGAAAAACGATGATGTTATGAATGAAAAGAAACTCCTCAGGGTGACCTACTCGATCAGGATAAACTCTGGCTCTTGCAACTGCTCCTACAATCTTATGTATCCAACGACGCAAAAGATAAGGCTAAATCGCTCACAAGTACAAAATAACTCATGGTACCCTGCTGAAGGCGTCTTCTTGCTGTCGTAGTCGGACATAGTTACTGCACCCAGCGGTTAACGTTGCGTTGAATCTCCGATTCAATCCACTTGGAGATTTGTTACGGTTTGGTTTATGGCGACAAATGATCTTAGTGTAGTACTCGGTCGTCCATTATGCCCTCACAATCCAATTCGGCCCGAGAGCGTGGCGATAACAACAAGTTTTTTTTATTTTTATTTATTTTTATTTTTTTTTTATTTTAGGGGAGCACCTTCCCGCACAACTCCATCAAATAATAATCACTTATACATATTTGCAACATTTTAAAATCTTATTATTGTCAATTCCATATTAGAAATGGTTCCAAAAAGGTCCTCTGCCCTATGGAACACCAGTTTGCATAAGGCAAAGAAGCAATCTAGTAGTTTACACCATTATCATTTAATACAAAAACAGGAAATTATTCGCAAGAAATGTACCTATCACACAGAATTCTCAGATGATGCACACAGAAATTAAAATCATTCAGTAGTACTCATGCAATTTACTCAGAAATGTCACTCATGAATGTAACTCAGAAGTCTAACTCGGAATATATCTCAGAAGTATAACCCATAAATCTAAACTCAACAATTTTAACTCAGAAATAAACCCAGAAATGTAATTCAGAAATTCTAACTCAGAAATAAACCCAGAAATTTGAACTCAGAATGTAGCAACATTTATCAGTAACAGCGTTACGTACCACACGTAAATCTCATACATAATCATGAACATGCATAATTACGCGCATCCGATTCATCTCCCATATACTTGCTTATATATATTAGGTCATCTTCGGTTAATAATTAAGATATATGAACCAATAATTAGTACAAATTATTTTAATATTAAATATATCTCCCCAAATTTCTCATTTTCATATACTCCAAATACACTCGATTAAAATTTCCATAATTCAGCCTTTAACTTATCGCAGTCTATACTGACAACTGATTTGAAACCTCGATTAATAACTTCCCATTGATAAATTTTTAAATTTTCTCTGGATTACTTCGACCACCTATTACTCATTAACCCTGGTTACCCATTTTTTTTATATATATAAGGATCAATTAAACATCATACACTTATTTTAATGATTTCTCATTGCTCAACTTTGTGAATTAATTCGTTAACTCTCATTTACCCAATACTCAATTGCCCTTTATTCGATAATTTAATAATAAATATATTATTTGATAAACTATCTACTTACAAATAAAATTTTCCACAAAGATTTTATAACACCTTAAAATTCTAATTATTTAATAATTTAATAATAAGATATATTATTTGATAACTCTAAATAAAATATGTTGTTCACAAATACAATTTTCTCATAAATACCCTTTTACCTCTAAAATTTTGAATAAAACTTCCCGTTAATTCAAAACTTTTCTTCTTTAACTCATTTCTTCAAAATTTCATTGTAATTGTTTTCTCATATCAGACTCATTAATAAATTTTCATCACTTTAATTTAATAATTCATCATTATCTCATTATAATCACACAAGAATAAGTATACTATCTTATTTTGTATATAATTGTAGTATTATTACTTCCCTTTTTGCACGATATTCATTCAACCCAACTAACTTGATTTATTAATTTCTCCAGTACTCCCGATATATCAGTTTGTTATAAACTCTATAATTACCCATAGAATAAATTTAATTATTCTTAACTGCTTGATTTGATAGTTACTCTTATAATTTATTTGATCAATTATATATATCTAGATTTCGCACTTTAAATTCATACCAATAAAATATCTCTGCATGAGCATCATGCTCATAATATTTATAAATAATAATTAATGATAATTATTTCTTGACAATTTTCCTTTTTACCCCTACTCAACTCCACTTGGAGAAAACTCGTCCTCGAGTTTGGAACTAGTACTGTCTACCAAAATCAACAAGCAAGTATGTATTCACACAAACAATTAGGATACACATACTAAATTCACCATAACAGGCATTGGTCCATCGTTCCCTTCAAAATCTCCCCATAACCAACCAAAAGTTCGGTGTGTACGATAATAGGGGCCCTCTATTACTTTCGACACCTACTTCTGTTTGGTTACGAGTAAATCCCAAAGTTTACAACTTCCCACATATAAACCCACCAACAAATCACACTCAGAAGAAAGGACTTTTAATCACACTCAGGAGAAAGAAATTTTATTTTCAATATCTGATAAATACAGATATGCACTCAACAGTGCATACTCAAAATCTCATAATCATTACTCAGAAAATCATGCGTACATTTAGTCTCGTACGCGATACTCGGATAACTCAGATTCATAGAAATATTTCCACTTAGTTATTTTCACAATACAAATCTCCTTTTAAACTTTTCATTTGGATATGCCATTTATCATTCCTCATAAATAATACTTATATTCTCTTCACAGTTATATTAAAATTTATTTTAATTTGTGAGCATGTCGATTAATATTTCCTCGTTTAATTTGATTCAATTTATCGCTCTGATACCAACTTGTAACACCCTAAAATTTACAAGATTTTCAAAATTTTTGAAAACAAAATTATAATCAAAAGGTCCCAATAACTTGAATAATTAAATCCCAATAATAGTATTTCATTTAAAAATATATTTAATGCGGAAATTGTTAAAATTAAGTGTTTTTAAAATATTAAATGCCGTCCACATCGGTAATGAAAGATACAGCAGTCAACCGTCCACCTTCTCCTTTCCTTTGCTGGTACCTGAAACAATGTGGGGGAAAGTTTGGGTCAGCTGGGGAAGCTGAGTGAATAATTCTCAAAATGCAAACAATCCTAACATACAACACATGAGGGCACATCGGTGTACTCCTACTCAGAATCTACTCGATTAATTACTCAGATTTATTTCTCAGATTTTATTACTCAGATTTTATTTTATATAGCGAGCTAGTGTGACTTGGGACGAGAGTTCAACCTCGACCCGCCTCACACCACCTCAACACCTGTACTCTTCGGTGTGAGTAAAAAGGCCTGGCACCAGTACTCTTCGGTGCCAAGTCAAAACGTCTGACACCAGTGCTCTTCGGTGTCAAGTCAGATATAAACTCAGACGGGACCTCAACACCTGTACTCTTCGGTGTTGAGTCAAAAAGGCCTGGCACCAGTACTCTTCGGTGCCAAGTCAAAACGTCTGACACCAGTGCTCTTCGGTGTCAAGTCAGATATAAACTCAGATGGGAATAATCCCAAAAACTCAGACGGGAGGTGATCCCAGGCATATAGCCAAAAACTCAGATGTGTGTTATTATGTTTTATTATCTCTTTAACATAATTATCTCAGATGCCCTAGCAAGTAGTAGCACAGAATGACCCTGTGCCGAGCTCGGTTACCCAGGCACAATGTCTCAGATTAAAATAAATCAAAAGCTGCTCAGATACTCAGATAACGGATCAAACTCAGATAACAGATCAAGCTCAGATAACAATTAAGGTGCAAGTAATATAACACGTAAGTCATGCATGTATAACGTTAAAACTGAATACACGGTGAGAATACTCACCTCGAGAAACTTAAGCTCCAAAGGGTTCCCGACAATCAGAAGGACAGCACGTTATCTCCTAGACGGTCCTAAAACCAAAAAGCGAAACCCGGAATTAAAATCTTATCCGAGGGCTTAATTCAGAAAACTGGCAGCACCCGTCGGTCTCACGGAAACTGCTATATCTCATAAACTATGCAGTAGATTTATTTCATATTTTAACCATGAAAAGTAGACAACCAGAACTACATATCTCTGTGAGACGGTCATTGGCCAAAACAGATTCTAAATGTCTCAAAACAGTCTCACAAAACAGCATAGCTGCACATGTCATTTTCCTAACAGCAGCATACTAAATTGACTATAACTTTTAATCCGTAATTTGGATTGATGAGAGGGTTGCGGCATTGAAAAGCTAACTCAGAAAACAAGTGACCAGCACGGGCCAAAAATCCAAAAATATATTTTAAGTATGTTAAAAACGGACTTAAACATGGCGAACAGATTCTGCCACAATTTCAGTTTGATGTTTAAACCCAATTTGAATCCCGACAACAACCCGCTTATTCCCGAGACACCCGGCTGCACCGAAAATCGTTTTAATTCAGAAACCATAGCATAAAGTAATTTAGCTTGTTTGTTTTGATATTCTTCTCAGTTTAGGAAACCAATAACCTAAAGGCTCGGTTTCCGGGTTTTTCGATAAAACATGTAGTCTATCATCAAATGGTGTTACCCAGCCCTAGACCCGACACCCACGAAAATCAGTGACCACAGCCGGAACAGAAATTCACGATCTCAACAGAACTATGACTCAACAAAACATATGGATCAATTCGAACAACCAATATCAATCAAAATTCTAGTTGCCGAACCCTCAATGGTTCGGTTTCTATCTTGCCCTCTCAACCCACCTATAACAACAATAAACAGTCAATCATGGACTCGAGAATTCCAGAAAATAGATAAACAAAACAGAAACTCGAGGGAGAAGAACTACCCAAACAGAAAACGGGAATCGGCTAGGAAGGATTTGCTCGAACACTGAATCTTCACTGCTCACTCGATGGATTCTGCTGCTCAATTATATTAACATCAATAACATGGTTATAAGAATCGGGACAACCAACAAAACTGAAAGGAAATGCGATAGAGAATTACCGATTATGGTTAAACAACAAGGCCTCAAAAGCTCGGGACTTCTTCTTCCTATCTCGACGAACTCATTGCTGGAAAAAAAAGGAATTGTTGGTGTTGTTTGCTTTGTGAAATCGAGAGGGGAGAACACCGGTTGTGATTAAAAGAAAAACACAAGCAATCTATGCTAGGAATAAAAGAAAAGCACATCCATGAGGCTGATCACGTGACAGATTATTTGCTTGTTTGTCCGCTCAAATTTTATCGTCAAAACAAAGAAACACTCAAAAGAAAACAATTGACCAAAAGGAATAAATTACTCCAATCCTTGCTTAATTCCCCCTCCCACCGACTTGTCAATTTTAATAATGAAGAATGGACACCAACTCATGAGACCTGCTTGGTGCTTCTCTTTGATTGGATGAACACGAGATGGGGAGAAAATAAAGAACGGCCAAACAAGGGGTGCGGCGAACAAGAAATGAAGAACGAACTAAGGGTTTTGGCGGTTACCAATGGGTTTAGGGATTTAGAAAATTAATTAGCTAATGGACCCCTAACTTCTTATTAGGCCTTAAGCCCGAAACAAATAGAACTTAACAACATTAGATTCGGCCTTGACCATCGGCCGACCCGACTAAAAATACCACACAACTCATATGGTTAAATAACGGTCCATATAATTCAGAACGTCTAACTAAAACAAACCGTCTAATTACCGCTCGCCTAAATAATATGAATCGTCCGACTACAGATCGTCTAATAATTTCATTAATGACAAATATTAACTATTAAAAATATATAATTCATTTTTCTACTAATTAAAATGAATTAAATATATAACTTAAATTTCGGGGCGTTACAGAATCATGTACTTCATTCATACCACTTCATAAGTCATTTTAATAAGCTGTAAAAACGTTTAACGATTATTAAATGTTAAGTTTCAAATTGAATTTAAACTTTTTCTAATCTCAAAAAACATGTTTAGATTAAAGAGTAATCATCAGTGATTAACAAGTAATCATAAATGATTAAAATATTGGATGTTTTAATGTTAGTGTTCAAAAACATGCAACACAATTTGTGCAAAACCTCGACCGATGATAACCTAAATCCGGTCACGTGAGTCATCACGATGGAACGAAGGGTAAAACTAGGGGACATGCCAACATTAACCCGAACGGGCCTATATAAACCCAATGGGATCCCACTTTCTCCAAGACACTCATGAGGAAGTAGAAACCGAATTTGTGAAAGCCGAAAAATTCTCTCAAGGAGTCCTCGTTGGTCTTCCCGGCCTTCTGGAAAGTTGTAACCCACAACTGGGCAAGCATTTTAGGCTTTTTGAAACGCCCAAAAGGGAGTCCGTATGATTCTGAAAACTTGTTTTCGTACAGCCCCTGCTGATGTGATGGAAATTTGTTGTTTTCTTCATTCTTGGTCAACAATTTACAATAAAACATATTCTATTCATTTTACATTGACAAATTGCCCCAAAAAATGGCACCAAAATAAAAATAAATAAAATTACAACAACGCCAAAAACACGGCTTTTCCAAATAACTAAACAATCCATGCATTCAACACAATCACAAATGGTCTAAGTTTTCATCGGTTTAGCACATTCAATCAACATTTGACTAGGTTTTGACTTGGGATATGGCAAAAAAAACATGTTTTGCCATATAAAACTTAACAATTAAAATAAAAAACCAAGCCAAATAAAATAAAAAATTCAATTAACAAGATCAATTTTTTATTTAAGTTTTTGTAACTAGTAGTAATTAGGGTTCCAAAAAATCAAAGTTTTATCCCCATATTTAAAAAAAAAATTACGAAAATTAAAAGACAAAGGTTCTTTGCCGATCGGCGCAACATGTAGGCCGAAAAATATGAATTTTTTGCTACTTTTTACAAAGAACTTGCTAATTAAATCTTCAATATTATGACTCGTGATACCACTATTAGTGATTTACGGTTTAATCAAAGAAAACGTAGCGGAAATATAACATAAATCACCAATCAAGGATCTACATATTGACAATCTAATTAAGCATTAAATAACAAAGAGTTTAGTATGAGAAACCATACCCTTGACGCCTTTGATCTTGATGAATTCAGATTGTGGTGATGATTGTTCGAAACCGAGAATTCCAACGGGGAATTCCTCCAAAGGTAATCCACACAACACTTGTTCAAGAACACCAAGGATGCTAGTCCAATGCAAGATTGAAAGAGGCAAAAATCAAGAACCTTAGTGAGGGGGTGTTTCGGCCGAGAGCTAGAGGGGGCGAGAGATTAGGGTTATCTTTTCTTACTCACTAATCTAAGTATATATTCCATAAACCAAGTTAGGAGATATGACACTTAGCCCCTTGTCTTTTTAGTCTTCCAATTAATCCCACAATTAAGTTTCAATATTAACAATTAATATTAAACATAATTAATATAAGTTAGTTACTTAATATAATAAATAATGTAATTACCCTAATTACATTATGTGTCTAATGGTGTTAAGTGTTTAAGTGTGTGACCCTTTAGGCTCACATACAACTAGCCATATAACTATATGTTATAATCATGAAGCATATTCCAACAATTCTTGAGCATAAATCTTCACCATTCTTAAAGATCTTCAAGCCTTGTCAAAGATCTAAGGTATTTTCAGCTCCTACCTAGTTTTTGGGTTAACTTTTTGGGGAAATCTTGGTTATGAAGGGTTTGTGTTGGAATCTTGTTAGAAATGGTTAATAGAGTGTGTGAAAGACCCATAGATGATATATGAATCATATACTCATGATAGATTTGTGATTTATTGGTGAAAACCTTGAGTTAGGGTTTTAAGATTTCCGCCAAGTTTGGGGAACTTGGTGGTTAAGGGTATAAAGATGATTTTTATGATGTCTAGTTATAGATTATAACTATAAAGAACCTAAAAGTTGGAGTTATTCCAAAGGTGTAAGCAAGGATTCATGTTGATAAACACGATTTGGATTTAGCTATCGCTAAGGTGAGTACGTGAGACTTTTAACTGGGTACATAGCAAAAGTGTTTTGAAAATGGATAATATTTATCAAGTCTTTATAAATAAATATTTATCGAGTTCTGAAAATTGATGATTTTGCAAGTAAGCCTGACTATATAAATTGATTAAGGAGTTTTTATTACTAAGAAGTATCAATAAAGATAATGACTAGAAGAGTATGATATTGAGTTTTATTAGTAAAATGTATTAATAAAGCTAATAGCAAGGATTTATAAAGTAATGAGTACATATTAGCAATTTACTAATAAATGTATTGATTGAACTGTTAATAAAATGAGTATGAGGTGACTAGTAATAGATATGAAATTCTAAGTTAAAGTCAAGATAAAATACTTATGATTTTGGAAATGTGAAAGGAATCTTATTTGGTAAACGACTCGTCTACGATGAAAGTGACAGGAAAAGATAAAGGAATCAAGATATTGATAAATAAGGAATGAGTCTTATTTAAAAAATAAATGATAAATGACTATGTCGAAAAGATAAGATAGTGTCAATGATATGATAATTAGAATAGGTGTATTCTAGTGAATGAATAAATGTGAATGATTGGAGCTGATGCTCATAGTTTGTTATGAAATGATTATATGATAGATTTGACATCCGGATTAATGATAACCCAATCAATTTGGGGGAGTTATGAGACACCTACTTGGGGTGGTACCTCCCTGTGCAAGAGTAGCATAACTAGTTTATGATAACTCGGAAATCGAGGGAGTAATGTTAACCCAGAAACTGGGGAGTTTATGATAACCCGGAAATCGGAGGAGTAATGATAACCCGCAAACGAGGGAGTAATGATAACCTGCAAACGTGGTAGCAATGATAACCTGGAAACGGGGGAGTTTACCTATGATAACCCACATAGGGGGAGTTTGCTTCGGAGAGGTCCGTAGCGTATGTGTAAAGAACGTGTGAGCTTAAGGTTAGCTTACAAGTATGTGATTATGTTATGAGTAAGCTTACGGTTAGCTTGCTAGTGTATGTATCAAAATGAATAGAATATTAATTGATAATTAACAAATGAATTAAGAAATGAATAATTATGATTTTTATATTATTGAGAATGGGTCGAAAAACCCATGTATCCCACGAGACTATTTTGTCTCACGTACTACGTTTGTTTTTATGAATATGTACTCAGGTTCAGATTCAAAGGCTTAGAAGGTCGCGATAGAAGTGGCCTATTTATGATTAGCTCGGGAGCTCTTATGTTGATCCCGTTATCCTATGGTTATGATATTGTTTGTAACACCGTGTTTTATAACTCTGATAATCTTTTCAAAGGTTTTTGTTAAACCGTATTTTGGGATATTGGACTTTGTAATATTTTTATATTGGAAAATGTTGTAAATGTATTTTTAAATGATTTAAAAGATGTTTTAAAAATTGAGGTGTTACAATCAATACAAAGACAGATGCAAATAATAACCATAAAAACAACTAACTGTCAATAATTCATTTTCATGTATCATGAACACTTGTAATCTAGATTATAATCAATACGAAAAAAACAAAACTAATAATTATCTGGATTAGTTCTACAAATATTCATTAATCCATATCAACAAAAACCAACCAACCACCTAAAAAATAACCAACCACCTTTTTTTTGAATGACATGCAATCTACTCCTTTTTTATCCATCATGGGAACAAAAACCACTAGGCTATAAGCCTTTTTATAACAACCAACCACATAAATCAATCAATTCATATGAACAAAAACCACCTAACTACCTAGTTTATAGTTATACACAAGAACTTTTTATACTTAGCCCAACATCCACTTTTTAACCCACTCCTTCGTAGCCTATTCATAATTCTTACTTCTGCATCTTCCGCAAGTTTAACCCGTTCTTGATTTGTTAGTTTTTGTTACTTTTCCTTTATTATTATTGTAAATGTACTTACTCGTCATATTCTTCTTCTTTCGTCACATGAGAGGGGCAGAGCGCGAATTGTTTACATATTTGTAAACAAATTACACAACATTTATGAGGATGAAGCTTATAACATAGTTAACTCTGATATACAAAATTCAATGAACAAGCAATTTAAAGCACAAAAAGGTAATAACAGATAAACCCATATTACAAGTTCCTTATCATCCACCTTGAATCAAATAACCTTACTTTTTTTTCAAATTATCAAAGAAAATCGGTCATTTGAAACCCTATATTGCCGCCGTGTCTTCTTCGTTCGTCGTTGAAACCCTATATTGTCAATTTGTTGCCTTCGTTCTTCGATTGAAACCATATAATGCTTTTTCGCCTTCATTCGTCGATTGAAACCCTATATTTCCTTCGTCGATTGAGATAGAAGCATATTAGTTAAACTTGGACATACTGATGGATACATGTATTAGGATGTTAATAAAATATGTTAAGATATAGTAATCAAAATTATTTTTTCTTCAAGATTTAGGTTCTAACTCAACCTAAATTAGCAATTTATCCATACACTAATCATTTCAACCAAACTCATATTGTCACCCATTATCCAAAAACATATCCCAACACGTTTTTGTCGAATTTGTGTAGATTTTTTAAAGCAATGGTGAACTTTGGGGCTATTTTGTAACTAAAAACAAAAAGTCACCATACGAAAATAATTTCATTCTGCAATTGATTAGAGAATTCCACTACCACTTCCAAATGTTGCTGACTTATTTGAAAGGTTTGTAAATGTACTAAATTACGATAATACCCTTTCTCTATTTGCAACCAACTTATGAAAAAAATTGTGTTTAATATTTTTTTTCTTTTTTGCAGCGTTCGTGATGCTCAGATTCACACAACCAAAAACCAATTCGTAGAAACACTGCACCAAATTCATTCCATTTGCATATTAAAGAATGAGGAGCGGAAAAGGAAAGGCAATTTGTTATGAAAATTATTCGCAAACAAATATCATAATCAAATTCATGGAGAATGACATCTAGACTTATTTTAGAGTAGGTTTTGAAAAAAATAACTACATAAACAAGGATTATTTCTTGCATATTTAACTAATGAAACGAAAGTTCCGTACCTTCGTTCGTCGCCTTCACGGCTTCACCTTCCTGAATCAGCTTCGTGAGTGACAGAGAGACACACGAAACCATTCGTTAATCGGGTTTCGTTAATCGCCTTCATGAGTGAGATTGAAAGACAGATGAAACTTTCGTGAATCGACTTTGAATCGCCCTCGTGAGAGATAGAAGGACGTAACCCCATGGAGAGACTGTAAATGTTTCTTAGGCGTGAGACTAAAATTTACAAAATTGTCTTTTTTGCCTATTTTTTTATCCTCATATGGGGCATAAAGTTATGGATGCGCGTGTTTTTTTAACATCTAATCTAGTCCCTTCATTTCTTGATATAAGTGTTATGACCCGTGAAAAATGACGAGCTATGGTAATTCTACTGACAGTATATATTATAGAAATATAAAAATGAATTGTTAATTGTATGTTAATTACATATAAGATAATAAGAGATATAGTAAATTTTATAAATCGAGTGTACAAATTATATAAACATGAGTAAATTTTATAAAACTAGTGTACAAATTATATAAATATGAAAATAAAATAACTACAGGAAAATAAACATCAAATAAAGCACTTTTTTGAATACAACGTTTAACGTTTTATGTGTTAGACTGTCATCCTTATCTTCTATTAATATTTTCAATATTTGTCTGCTCTTTACTCTAGATAAGGCTACTTATTAATTGTCATAGCAAAACAAAGAGAAAGTGAAAATTTGAAGGAAAGTTTATATAGAGAAGATGTCTAACTTGAAGGAAATCTTTTGGTTAGGAGATGTCTAATTTTAAGAATATGGTCTCTCTACTTGAAACCCTTCGCTAAGGTGTTTATAACATAACCCAAATAAGCCTCACTCACTCGTATCTGAGCAAATTATTTCTTTTGCTTTTACAGATGTCCCTTCTTGTATCAGCAAACCATCATACATTAATACAACACCAACATTAGTTCCTTTGTGCTGTCAAAAAGACACCTATATTGCAATAACAATGTACATTACATTTTAGAATGAGTTGATTTGAAAAAGGATTCCAAACTGTTTTGACTGAATTAAAAAGTCAAAACTTTATTAATCAAGTATGAATATGTTAAAGTCAAAATGTGACTTTTAAGGGATTTCTATTGATTCAAAACATTAGGTGTGTAATAGTCAATTGAACATTATAAAAGTCAAAACTGACTTTAATGTCAAATTGGAAAATCACAAAAAATTAAAAAAAATTAGCATAATTTGCTTAACAACAAAAGGTAATTTTTAAAAATTACTGATGTGTGGCTCATACAAATTTGTTATTATAAACCTCATATTTTAATGTGCTCTACATTACATGTTTTGAGTTTACATACATAGCAGTTTGACTTAAAAAAGTAAAGCTATAAACCAAAAAGTCAACTTCTTGATTTGAGATTTGATATTACTATATAAATACATTTACCATACATAAAATAATATTAATTCACTGTTCATAAAATTAAAAAAATAAAAATTAGTAATTAAAATCTGCCCAACCATTCACCTCTACCCAAATTTTCATGGGACCCACATGACATTTACCAAGTCACCTACTTTGTATACGCTCAAAATCTATGATAATATTAAAAAGGCTTCAATTTTTTTTTTATATTCTTTTGTGAGTGAATTTATACAGGCCACTGTTACATAAAGCAAATATGCATATATTCACATTTTGTGTGAAATAATTTTATATATTATATATGTATTAATTATAAATATTTACAAACTTTGTTATAACAAAGTTGCCAAAGGTGTTGTCTAATTCAATTTATCAACTATTAGTATTTATTTTTATTGACTTTTATTATTATGTAATTGTCATTTAAGTTTTATTAATTTATTTGAAATTGGTTCAGGCAAATTTGGTTGAACATCAATTACACACATTATCACACCGTAAATAGGTGATATAAAAGATTTTTCTTGATAAAAAAATAGATGAATCAATGGACACCTAAATGTACGCTTTAAAGTCCCGCTGCAACGCGCTGTATATATAATTCCTATTCCTAGTATAATACAATTGTGATTCAACCATATACTGTTCATTATAAAAGTTTTAAACGGAGTTTTGTTTTGAACGGGGTTACCAGAAAAGTGACAAAATCAATGCTCATGGATACCACGGGGATACTTCATGATTATTTTAATACTATTAAAATGTTAGTTCATAGGTAGATTTTGTTTTCCTGCTATCAACTATGTTTGTATAGATTGATTATACATGTATATTTTATTTTCAATTCATGAGATCCTTTAACAAGTGTGCATTTTTCTTATTCATGAATAAAAAATATATCATACAAACAGAATCTGAATTTTAACATTAAAAAATATATCTTTTAAAACCCGCAGCATCGCGCGGTAAGCATTATCCCCGTTTATAACATTCCACAATAAAGTTTAATTGCTCAATAATAGTTAAAATTTAACATACGTTACAGGTTGACAAAATTTAAAAAGTCAAATTGTGTATATCTATCTCCCACCTATATATGGGGTAAGACCTATAACAAGCATTCAATTACATGTCATTATAGAGCCTTTTCATTGGTCCAAAATGCCATGTCAAAGGGTAGCTTTGGAATAAAAAATTACAAGTCAGCAAGGGCATTAGCGTTTCACGGGATTCATTCTGCAAAACTAAACCGCCTCTATTGCATTAAACTGTTGTGAGAAACCCTAACGATCTGTATACTCTCGATTCACCAAACCATGGCAGCAAACTCATCGGGTATTTCATCTTCAACCTCAAAATTGGGAGATTCAGAAGCAACCTCCGACCGTATCCGCTTTGAGGACCTCGACCATCAAATTAAGGCAGCAAACCTATTGGAAATCTAATCTTCAACATCAAAATAAGGGATTAATTACATGGAAGACGGAACCGCCGGTAAGTTTCTCATTTAGGGTTTGTAAATCAGTATCCCCTTATACAACTTAACAATCGAATTAGTGTTCTTGAGATTTCAATGCAGATTACGAATTCGTTAATTTTGTAAAAAAATGATTACATATTTGCTGAAGTAATGTTAAGCAGTCTTGATCAAAAGTTGTTAAAACTGATTACGAAAACCTTCCCCATGTTAAAATTGAACATCTTCAGCATTGGATGTATTTTCCAAACTGCAAGATTTTGAGTGAAATTTTTTAAATCTAAATTGACCTATTTTTCCTATTTTCTATATTACAAAATGTTGATATTATTGTTTTGTGCATCTCAAAGATTTCGTGTTTTTGTTGCGAATATTTGTTAATTTGACTTTGATTTTGGATGGAAATAAAATCTGGTCAATGTACTTACAAATAGCTGTTGAATTTTGCAAATAAATCATGGTTAAGCATATTAATGTTATCCCAAATAATCACTTCAAAAAGCACTGGCAAAACTATGTGAAAACATGGTTTAACCAATCTGCCCTCATAACAAGGAGAAGAAATGCTAATCAATATGGTCAAACATAATTCATCATTGACAGATACTTAGGGTTTTAAAACTTCCAATTTGAATCAGATTATGACTTTTGCGTTTTAAAATAATAATCAATCATGTTCTTGAGAAGCTAACTATTATAAAACTGAGCTAAAACTTGCATTCAACCATGTGAATTCATCAAAGCTATAACTATCATTTCTGAACCATTTAACCATCTAATACAACATACCTATTGTTGATCACCAATTTTGTAATTATTTTAAATAAGTCATATTTGCCATTGTGTATCCTTTTGGTGTTATATAATTTCCATTTAACACAACAAATGGCATACGTAGGTAAGAAAGGGTAAGTATCTTGTATTGGATGCTTATAATTGAATGTATTGATAAAAATTGAATAGCACATAGCATTTTTTTCAATTTGCACGTGAATTAAATTGATTAGTTGTTTATGCGTGTACAAATTCGAATTATAGGGGAAAGAGTTTGAAGATGAATTCACGAACAATGGCACCTTCAAGTTTATCTTTAGCTTTGTCAATTTGAATTTGTTTTGCTGTTTTCAGTCTCACACTGTTCAGGTACGCTTGGTTGCAAATTTGTTTGACTTTTAGGAAATTGGTTGTTTTTTATGATAACTGTTGTCAGAATTACATTCATTTTAATTAATGTACAAACATACATACATGATGTATAACATGTCAAAACAAAATTACTCCCTGATTATTTCACTACCTTTAACAATTGGCGTGCATGTAACTAACTAAAAGCAGGTGAAACCTTTTGTATTTTTCAGCAAATATGTTTCAAATTTCTTCTTGAACAATTTATTGATATGGCGAATGGCTTGAATCTTGAACTAACTCGTTATGAACCAATCAAGAGTTTTGACTTGAAGATGGTAAAGGTATTATTGCATTCAACACGGTATGATTTGATAATGATAATATGACATTAAAATTTTAGTTGATTGTTATGCATTTTCACAATTAATATGGGGATAAATTTAAAAACATTTATAAACCGTTACACTGTTACCCAATTAGGGATAATAAATATGCAATTATTGCATAACAATACCATAATTACTTATGTCTATATAATTTATAAACCGTTACATTGTTACTCAATTGTGGTAATGCACAACAATACCATAATTACTTATGTCTATATGATTTCCTTTTTTACCATAAACAATTTATATTGTAGTTTAAAATTATACCTTAATTACTTAGTTTGATAACAGTTTTTATGGCATTTCGTTTAATTCAAAATTAAAATCGATATTCAGTATGTATCTTTCAATCATTTTATTCGTTTTGAAAAATAACTGGATTTGTTCAAAACAAGTAACTCCCCATAATTCTCTATAAGAATTAAAATTCAGTTTTCATTCGATAAATGAGATGTGATTCTTACAAATCATTTTTTTATCCATACGAAGCAATTTCATTATAAAAGACAATCATGCATTTCTTTTCCTTTTACCATATTTTGCATTTCACCCCTCATACTAAGAGCATGATTGTCTTTTAATATAAAATTATCTTGTAAGAATCAGCTCCTTTAATAAATACAATACACTAATTTATTATGGTATTTGGTGTTCATGATCGTTGACATATTACCCTATTTTGAAAACATATTGAAAACTTATGGAAACTTAGTGAGAATTCGAAATTTTTAGAAATTAATGAATAATATTGATATTGATATTTACCATAAAATACTTACATTTCGGCTGTTATATGTACGTAATGTCTTATAACCTATCATTTATCAAGCATCCACTTTCGATTAAGCATCTAACTTCAGGGTTTTTGTTATTGCAGCCGACATCTTCAGCATAAGGTTTGTGGTAGTGCTTTTCACGCTTTTTCGAATCATTGTTTCAGTAATACATGTCATTTTAGTTTTTTATGAATACTACAATTTCAGGTGTATATTATTTTTGAAACCTTACGTTATTGTTGATGAGTGATTCTTAGATTTTGAAAACAGACTTATTTTCATACGATATGCATTTTTAATTAGGCATTTTATTATATGTCATTGTCTCAATAATTAAGACCAAGAAAGGCCTATAGGTTATTTGTTGTGACCACGATGGCAAGTACACCAACTCAACGACAAACATTGTGTACATAGAAGTTTTATTTCGTCTTTAATTTTTTTATCAGATTATTCATGTATACTAAAACGTTTATTCATCATTTCAATAATAATTGACTATATGATTTCTGATGTTTTTCTCTTTGTTATGCTATCTATATCTCGAAGCTTTGAAACTACTATCTATATATGAGACCTAAATTTGATTCTTATTTGCCAACATGTCCAATTAGAGCATTCTCATTGGCCATCATTGATGACATGTAACTAACAAGAAATGCTACCTGTCATCATTAGAGAGTTATAATCGATAATTTTTGAATCATTAAGGTAGTTCATTGTACCAACAATTTGACTCCAAGTACCTTTCTTATGACGAACTGGAACCGGCTTGTTAAAACCTCCATTTTCACCGTAAATGGATTGAATAAGACGACACCAAAGAGTGTCCTTTTCATTAAAAAACCTCCACCGCCATTTTGTAATAAGAGCCAAAATAAGCGCCTCGAGACTAGCGATGCCTAAACCTCCTTTTTCTTTTAAAGCCAAACAAGTGGTCCATTTGACCCAACTCATTTTTTTGTTGTTTTCAGAACTTCCCCAAAAAAAATTAGCTCTCAATTGCTCTAATATTTTTAACACAGACTGAGGAGCTCTAAATAAAGACATCGAGAAAATACCCAAACTACCCAAAACTAATTTAATAAGAGTAAGTCTGCCCCCGATAGAAAGTAAAGACGCTTTCCATGAGGAAAGTTTATTTTTCATACGATCTATAATGTGATCCTAGCTAGATTTTCGGCCCATATTGAAGCCCACAATTAAACCGAGATATGAAAAGTATGAAAAGGGTAGAGATAACTGATAATTTGTTAACTGTGTTCCAACTACACTCATTTCTTACCAGACCCTGACCATTTAGTCTATATGACCCATTTTCAAAAAGGGTAGTGATATTGGGACCACATAAATTTCTTCACCCACCACACTGTACAAGATTTAAATCATACTGTACAAGTACTGTAAAACAGTGGTTGTGGTGTTTTGAGTAATTTATGTGGTCACAAAATCACTTCACTTTCAAAAAACGCTCCAACACCCACTGAAGAACTCTCAGGCCCTATAAGATAATTAAACTTCAAGTTATGATAAAAATACGAATTATAAAAACAAATTAACAAATCTACTACTATAAAATCATATATATGATAAATATGTTAGGTCACAACAACCCTGTATTGATTGTATAATTGATAGATTAATTAGACTTAAGACAAATTAAAGTGATGAACACAATATTAGAGTCAAATGTATAATTCCACTAAGTGTGGCTTGTTGCGGAATAACAAGACCACTGATCAATTACAAGATATGAAATGTGAAAGTGTAAATTGGTGAGTACTCCTTTGCCAAGTGATCTCTATTTATAGAGTTATAGAGATCTTTCAAAAGGGGCAAGGAGTAACAGAAGGACTGAGAAAGGAAAGTGACCGAGATCAAAGGGATTTGATCTGGTCTGTTAAACATGGTAATGTTTAACTCAGTCCTTGTACTCAGTATTGGATGTCAATACTGAGTCCCAACACTGAGTCACCAATACTGTCTACTCAGTGTTGGACCAAGACTTAGCTAATTTATTCTACAAACTATTCTAAGCTAGTCTAGGTTGTCTAGTTATCTTGAGATCCCAAGGGTAAGGCTTTTTGCCTTAACAATCTCCTCCTATCTAATGATAACAAGACAATATTACAAAAAGAGAAGTACAAAAAATAAAATTGCAGAGTCTTCTTCATCATCCCCTGCTAATGGCTTCATGCTCATAGAATATTTCTTGCTTGATGTGAACAAATTCATCTTTCTTTTTGAGTTCTTCTCTTCTGTTCCACAACACAGCAACAATCTTCTTTCTGAACCATGCATCCTCCTTCTTGGTGATCATCCACTTCAATCCAACCAGATGATTTAATCGAGCTTTGGGAAGGTCTGCTTCTGTAATAAAGCATTCCCTATCCTCTGAGTCAGTATACATATATCCAGAGGTTGGATATATGGTGCTCTTTCTGTCCTGAAACACAAGATTAGGAGGGACATTGTATGGGTTGGATACATCAAAAGTGTTGAGACATTCTGGTCGATTATTCTTATAAGATTCCCTCAAAACACAGAATGTCCTATACTCTCTAGAGTATAGGATTCCCTTTTCATAGCACACTGCAGAAACAGCACCGATTTCATCTAGAACTACTTGAGCCACAGCTGATCTTGAAGGCATTTCCTTGACTAGTCTAGTGATTTTGATCCAGTCAGGAAGTCCCATGTTCTGAATGTCATGAAGATATATCTTCATAGGTGGACTGAATGGTCCAGTGCATGTTGTAATAATTGTTCCTTCTGCAGGCTTGACTGTCACATGGTTGACATCAATGTTTAGCCAGTATATGTCTCTCACAATGAGGAATCTTTTGTTCCTTAGTATGTCCATCCAGGTAGATTTGTACCAGGCTCTTTCAGCAATTACATTCCAATACTGCTCACGCAGTACAGAGCCTTTCATCCTTGTTCTTACATGTTTGGATGATATTCCAGTTTGTGTATCAGTATCAGATTCTTCTTTAATCCCAAGCTCATGTTCATAGAAGAATTATTGTGCCTCTTTTTCAACTTGATAATGTGTCTTCTTTGGAACCTGTTCTTCATCACTGGACACAGTATGAACAGGCCTTCTTGGTCTAGTGATCAGTGGAGCTGGTTCTTCACTAGATTCTGATGACATCTCAACATTTATCATTTTTCTTTTTGAGGGCCTTCTGGTTTTAGTTAGTAGATAGTCTTGAGGATCCTGAGGCTCTTCTGGGGGCTCTTCATCATCTGAGGATGATGATGAAGAGCTTTCTGTATCTGCCGTATCCAGTGTTGAATTGTATAAATTATGCATTTGCACTGGATCTGATTCTTCATCATCATCTAATACTTGTATTTGCTCATGCTTGGCTAGGAAAGATAATCCTCTTTCTCTTGTTCTTTCATACCTAAGCAATGGCCTTTGAGCCTGAGCAGAAGCCTCCCCTTGATTAGTAGGGACAGCATGTTGGTGATGGGCTTCAGTTTGAGCATGTTGTTGTAGTGTTTGATCTTCATTATGTTTTCTTCTTTTCTCCCCTGAGGAGATGGCTCAGGTTGATCAACCTCATCTTCTCTTTGTCTTTTCTCCCCCTTATTGTTATCATTTGATGGGGGAAGGAAGAGGTTCAGTATCACCACCTGCATCTCCTTGAGTATTGTCATGTGTAGGAGATGGCATAGGCTAAGTGGCAGCGTCAGTATCACCCCTTTGATCTTCATGTGTGGGGGATTGTCTGGGCTCAGTATCATCATCTCCACCTTGATCTTCATTATCTCCACTGTGTTGAGATTGTGGAGTCAGTGGAGGTTGTGGATGTTGTTGTGTTAGTAATGCAACCGATTGTTTTAATGAATCAATTTCATTACTCATGGTTTCCATCCTGGCCAGTATGGTATTCTATAAACCTCTTCTACTTGAGCCTGCTGGACATGAGTACCCTGCACATATGGTGCTAAAGAAACAAAAACATAGTAACTGGTTAGTATGGAATGGCTTATCAAATAGAATTTTGGTTTTGTTAAATTCTAGAATCATTTAAACAGAGTTTTTGCAGTCTGTATTTCATCTGGTGTATGTGCATAGCATGTGTAATAAATTTTCAGTATAAGTGATTGTGATTTGTAGTAGCTCAGTGTATGATAAGTCAATTTTTCTGAAAAAGGTTGAGGTTAGGGAAACGAAGCCTGGGACATGCTTCTTTGTTGTTTCAATGTTTATCACTTGGTGGTAGAGTAATAACAGTAATGTGGCTTAAATCCCATGAGTTTTATTTGGATAGTGCAGCTTTAGGGTTTTTGATCATTTATTAAATCATGTTATTCAATTTAACATAAATTAGGTATGATAGAAGCAGTACCAGTGGGTGTCAGTGTGACATCAGCCACCATTGTCTTTTTATATGTGAAGACAATTGTTGGCTGACAATGATCTTTTGTGCTCAGTGTAGGAATTCTTCATAGTAGCAGTGGGCTAACTATGTTGGCCTTAAGAGGATATATTTAAAAAAAAAAAACCGTTTGAGACTTTGGTCAGTATTAAGTTGGTACAGGCCAATACTTAGTCTCTTGGTTTTGAAAAAAAATAATATATATATGAGTTTGAGGGCTTTATTAGAAATTCATACCTGAGGCTTTGTCAGATTCCCTTCTCCCTTCAACAGAGATTGGTGCTGGATCATATGTATGTTGATTGGAACCTCCAGCAGCTTCTTGATTTTGTGGTTCTCTGTCTTGTGCTGCTTCTTCCAGATTTTGTTGCTCATATTCAATTTCAGCATCAAGTGGAATATGAGGTTCCACATTTGTTATTGGTTGAGCAATGTTCTCTTGATCTGGTTCTGGAAGATCAGCATGAGATACCATTTGATGTTGCTCTTCTAGGGAAGGAGTCAGTGTTGGATGTAGACTGTGCAACACTGAGTCCGTTGATAGTGCAGCCATAATGACTGGACTGAGTCCGTTGATAGTGCAGCCATAATGACTGGACTTAACCTTCTTCTAACCCTTCTTCTGGTAATCAAGTGTTGTTCTTCAGTATCAGAAGCTGATGCAGTATTGGGAACATCAGGTTCTGGTTCTTGGATTGGAGGGGGTTGAACATCCTCCATCTCAACATCATCATTATCATTAGCATCATCATCACCATTATCATCATTATCATCATCTGCATCAGTATCATCCATATGAGCCTCTGTAATGGCTAACATTGAAGCACTGAGTGGTGGTTCATCTTCCCTAGGCTGGTGAAAGAATATCTTTTCATGGATGGGAGGAAGATCAGCTCTAACTCCATCAAAATCATCATACATATTCTCTGGCATGGAGTTTTGGAAGATTAGTGATAAAAAACTGCAAAAAGGAACATTAGGATTCCTTTGTCGTGCCTGAACTTGAGAGGCTAGCTCATTGAAGATCAGTCTAGCATAGTCAGTGTGCCTATTGTGGTACATGGAATGTACTATTTGCATTCCAAAATCATTGATTTGATCTAGAGCCCCTGTTTTTTTAGCCATGCACCGAATTATGGTTGAAATCAGAATTCCCCACATTGGACCAAATTCATGCCTTTTTATTGTTCGTGTTGTTTGTTGTCTTCCAAGGAGTGGCAAGACTGAGCGTGCAGTATCACGATCAACAAATTCATCATACTGGACATGTGCAGTAAGTTGAAGATCTCG
Source organism: Calendula officinalis (assembly GCA_963853835.1). NCBI lineage: Eukaryota > Viridiplantae > Streptophyta > Magnoliopsida > Asterales > Asteraceae > Calendula > Calendula officinalis. The sequence continues at coordinate 43,860,066 of OY970829.1, forward strand.
TCTAATGATTTCAGTGGAGACGAAAGCTCGTCTTTGATCTCGAATTACCCATCCCGCAATCATATCTGGTGAGTCGAATAGAGCAGAGTACCAAAATTAACACAACATTGAGGGATAGATTGCTCTGCGTGAAGCTTGAAGAGCATTAGCTATTGGGTAATGCCTGAGATATGTAACCATTTGTCGAAATTAAGGGCATACCTGTAACGCCCAGAAATTTACGTAATTGAACTATTCACTTTTTATTTAAAATAAATTATGTGACATTTATTCATATGAGAATTATTTTATGTATTATGTGGTTTATGTGTATTTATTCTTTAATGAGGAGAGTGTCATTAAAACGGTGCTTATTTAATCGCGAGGTTTAGTTATTTAATAACTAGGGTATTATTAATTTCTTGAGAAATTACTTATGAGCTAATTAAATGTGTTGTGACATTTAATCCCGAGTTAATAAAATTAGAGGTTAAAGATTCCCAAGGCCGGCCGTCTAGGCCAAGGCCTTTTCTATATTGTGTTATTCCATAGCCGTTCCCAACCCTTCGAGAAAATATTGATTCGATTAAGGCTTGAGTCCTTCTTTTTCTTCGTTTCTACCTAGTGCAGGTCTTATTTTTGAGTCGGTAAGTTCTTGAAATACAATCGAGCCACTTAGAAACTCCCTAAGCCCAAGCTTTCTTTTAATTGTTTCCCTTCCTTGCTCGGTTCTTGAAAGTCCACGAGATTAGCAACATGGGGCCGGCCTTAGGGCCAAGGCCCTTCTCCATCTCAATGTGTAGCATGTGCATGGGCCATTCAATAAATGCATTTAGACGAAATTTAGGGCTGATGAAGAATTCGTATGCGTTAAGTTGTGATAAATAAGGAGACAAATTCCACCTTCAATACTTGCTAAAACTAAATAATCTCTCCCAACCCTAAAACACCTTCAGCCGTTTCCTTCTTCCTCTTCCATTGTGTTCGTCGTCCACAAGCATCCCGTACCCTCTCGTTTCTGAGTTCGTTTAGCAGGAAGACATTTCACTCGAGCTTCGTGGTTTAACATTCGAAGGTAATAATCGTACCCTCTCGTTGGCATACTCGTTTTGATTGGTTTAAGTAATCTTAACTATTGTTCCTTGTTGGGGATTTGTGATAAAGGATCGAGCAGTGGAACTCGGTAGTATAGAACCTTGAGACGTTTTTCCCGTATCAGTTTGCATCCGAGTTGAATCATTCCCAAATAGCCCGTCGCCAAGCCATTTACTTGAGCAAGCTTGGTTCGAGCAGAATTCACGCCTTAATCGGTAGTCCTATCTCGTGCCCTTAACTCGACTGTTTTTGCTATTCTTGAAATTTAGTCGCTGTGACTTTGAAGTTCGTAACAATTATGTTATATTTGCTAAATCGTTTCCTGCTCGTTCCAGCATATTGTTGTTTCTGTTCCCAAAACTATAATAACGAGCCTTGTAGTAAAACTGTTTGTGCATCAGGTGAAGGTCAATATCGATCACTGAGTTAACAGACATTGGGTTAAAAGGGTTGGGTAAAAACCATGGTTGTTTTGTCTAAACGTTTTAATCAACCAAAAACCCGGAAACCGAACCGTAAGGTTCTCGGTTTCCTAATCCGAGAAACGTATTTAAATAAAAGACTAGATTTGTTATAATCGTAATTCTGAAAGTAAAAATGAATTTTTGGGCTGTCGGGTGTCTCGGGAATAGACGGGTTAATGTCGAGAATTAAAATCGGGTTTTAATATCAATCGAATTCCTGGCAGAATCTGCTCACTTTATTAGGGACTGTTTTTACCACACTTAAATTACGTTTTTGGATTTTTGGCCTGGGCTGGTCACTAGCTTTCTGAGTCCTCTTTCCAATGCCGCTAACGGCTCGTTAATCTGATAAACGGTTTAAAAGTTATAGATGTTTTAGTGACCTATCGCAGAATAGTTTTCGGTTCCGCTATTCTGTCTTGCGAGCCTGTTTTGACCCCTTTCTGTTTGGAATTAGCTCCCGAAGTCTACTGACAAATTGTAGTCCTCTGAGCCGTGCAGCTACTGTAAAAATTTGGTTAAACTCTAGTGAACGGTTTAGGATTTATAACAGTTTCCGCGGGGGTGTCGGGTTCTGACAGAATGTTTGAAATGAGTTTTGAGCCAAGTTTTAATTCGAGTTTTATTATGCGATGTAGGGCCTTCTAGGAACTGAATTGTGACTCGTACGTGCCGAGGATACCTCTAGGAACATACGTTTATTCGAGGTGGGTAGTCTCACTATAAATTTGTACTTACTTTCGATTCATGATTTTGTGCTATGTGTTGTGAATTGTATTGTTGATTGAGCTTGAGTATTGATTGGGTGATTTATTTGACTTATCTGTGATTTGAGTTATCTGTGATTTGAGTTATCTGTGATTTGAGTTATCTGGAGCCTGAATTATCTGAGTTTTGAGTTCTTGAGTTAAAACATCAAACATAATATACTTGAGTTGTCTTGGCACCGAAGAGTACTGGTGCCAGACGTTTTGACTCAACACCAAAGAGTACAGGTGTTGAGCCTTGAGTTGTGTGAGGCGGGTCGAGGTTGATCTCTCGTCCCAAGTCACACAAGCGCGCTATATAAACTTAAAATTTGAGAAAATAAACTTGAGTAATTGAGAATTGAGTAGAGTCTCTAGGGATCACTTATGTGGTTTGAGTTGTTTGTAATTACTTGTTTATTTTGATATTATTCACTCAGCGGTGGCTGACCCCAATCACTTCCCCATTTTCCAGGTACTAGCAAGGGCAAAGAGAAGGTCAACGGTTGATGGGCTGTATCTTCATTTATTGGATTTGGAGTTTTTGAAAGTTTGTTTTGAGTCAAACATAATTTTTAAACTTTTTTATTTATTTCCGCATTTAAGACCACGAGACGATTTTATATTTAATTAATGAGTTGGGACCTTTTTATTACTTGTACTTGGTGGATTTTATTAATTAAATGTTTTAAAAATTTTTAAATTTCTCCTGAAATTTTGGGATGTTACAAGTTGGTATCAGATCTTTGGCTTGAGAGAATTGGGTTCGCAAGGGGTGGATTCCAAACTCAAGTCGAAGCATGAGTTTTCAAAGTGAGTTTCAAAAATGTTTTAAAACGAGTCCAAATCCAAATCGAGAAGCAGCGCATCACGACAGCCTTATGCCTCTAGTATTTTAAATTTTGAGTTATTTAGTCTATTATAACGACGCGAGTGACGCTAACTATTAAGAGGATATTAGAGTTTTGACACGAGACGAGTGTGAAGTGTGCGACTATATATATATATACTATGTAATTATTGTTGTGAATTACTTGATTATGTGGATGGTATAAGGATGGGAGATCGTGGGATTTTTGAAACTGGCTCGAAACCATGTCGGCCCCTATTATTATACGCACCGGACTCATGCCTATGTTTCGAAAAGGATTCAAGGAGACCATTCGTCAAGCATCTAGGTATCATCAAAATTCCCAATTCTTATATATACTTTCTTTCATATAGCAAATGGCACGCAACAGACCAACCGCCGAGGAGATTCGCAACATGATTGACGAGGCTTTGGGACAGAGACTACCGGAATTGTTTCAACAAATGTTTACTGAGATAACTGGGCAAGTCGGCACCTTGATGGACGAACGGCTCACGAACCACGTTGCAGCAGGTACTCAACAACGACCACCAAAAGAGTTCACTTACCGCGACTTCTCCGTTTGTTCGCCCCCAGAATTCTATGGAGAAACTGACCCTAAAGTTGCTATTCGATGGCTCGCCGACGTAGAAAAAGTATACCGAGTCTCCAAGTGCCCAGCAAACTTGAAAACTACCTATGCATCGCACTTGTTGAAGAAAGAGGCAAATGACTGGTGGGAAGAAATGACCGCGAAAATGACCGATGAGGAACTGAATGCTATGACTTTTGAAACATTCTCTGAGCAGTTCAAGAAACAATACGTACCACGTGCTGAGGTAGAGAGGATTACTAGAGACTTCTTGGAGCTCAAGCAGACTACTGAGTCGGTGAATAAGATTACTGCTAAATTTCGTGAGTTGGCCTCCTTTTGTCCTGATCATGTGGCTACGGAGGAAATGAAGATGACGCGCTACAAGTCCATGCTGCGTAGTGACATCAGGGAGTTTATGAGCATAGTGCCTCGCAATACACTAGAGGAGATGATTGATACCGCCCGAAACCGGGAGTTAGAGCTTGACCAACAGAGGCGTGAAAGTAAGAGGGCCGCACCAGCTTCTACTGGCAACGTAACGCAGGGAAACCATAAGCGTCACAAAATCGAGTTTAAGCCTTACAGTGGGGGAAACGCACGTGGAGGTGCAAAGCGTAGCGATGAGAAGAAATATTTCAGGGGTGGCGGTTCTATTGGAGGGAAGATTGATCCAATTTGTTACAAATGTGGGCAGAAGGGACACATGGCTAATGATTGCACTGTCAAAGGGACAATGTGCTTTTACTGTCGTAAGGAGGGTCACATGAAGACTGACTGCCCGGAGTTGCAGGGTAGAGGTATATGATAACCTATTTGTTTATTTAATTGTTGTGTTATATATGTGCTTACAATATGTGATACGTGATTATTTGCTAGAGGGAGGTGGATACGGGGTAGTGAAAAACCCTGCTCCAGCCACCTTGAGGATTACCGACGGGGTGCAGACCAGAGCTCGGGGGCGAGCTTATACCATGACCGGGGAGGAGGCAAAGAGGGCCCCTAACGCCATTGCTGGTACTACTTCTTTTATACTTGAGTAACATTATTTGAGCTATAATGTTTGTGACGAGATGTTTATATAATTGTGAGATTATATGTATTATGTGATAGGTACATTCTGTGTGAACAATGTGCCTGCTTTTGTATTGTTTGATAGTGGGGCCACCCACTCTTTTGTGTCTTATACTTTTAGCACCCTGTTGAGCCATAGGGTAGGAGATCTGAGTATGCCTTTGACGATAGATATAGCTAATGACAAGACTCTTTCCGTGACAAAAGTATACCGCGACTGCACAATTGAGTTGTGCGGGGAGAAATTCCCCATTGATCTTATTCCTATTGCCATGCGAGAGTTGTGCGTCATAGTTGGGATGGATTGGATGTCAGAGTACCATGCCGAAATTCTTTGCCACAGCAAACAGATCCGTATCAAACCTCCAAGTGGAGTAAGTTTTTGATCCAGGGGGATGTTGATCGATTGGTACCGGCACTGTGTTCGGCTGCGAGAGCAAGGAGACACCTTCAACACAGTGCCGTGGGGTTTTTGTGTTATGTGATTGATACGATTCTCGAGAACAAACCGAGAATGATCGGGGACGTGCTGACCGTGAGTGATTTCCCAGATGTCTTCCCCGATGATTTACCTGGAATCCCTCCGGAAAGACAGGTTGAGTTCCGCATTGATTTAGTACCGGGAGCGGTGCCGGTTGCCAAAGCTCCATATCGTCTAGCGCCACCTGAGATGAAAGAATTATATGATCAGTTGCAAGAGCTGCAAGAAAAAGAGTTTATTCACCCTAGTAGTTCACCATGGGGAGCTCCTATTCTGTTTGTGAAGAAGAAGGATGGGTCACAGAGGATGTGCATCGACTACCGTGAGTTGAATAAACTTACGGTGAAGAACCGTTATCCACTACCGAGGATCGACGACCTATTCGATCAGTTGCAGGGGGCATCTTGGTTTTCCAAGATTGATTTACGTTCAGGGTATCATCAGATGAGAGTAAGAGAAGATGACATTGAGAAGACCGCCTTCAGAACGCGGTACGGTCATTATGAGTTTGTAGTGATGCCGTTTGGACTCACTAATGCACCGGCAGCGTTCATGGATCTTATGAACCGAGTATGCAGTTCCATGTTAGACTGCTTCGTCATTGTTTTCATCGACGACATCCTTGTCTACTCGAAGACCAAGGAAGAGCACGAGAAACACCTGCGCGAGGTGTTAGAAGCATTGAGGAAAGAGAGTCTGTATGCAAAATTTTCCAAGTGCGAGTTTTGGTTACGTGAGGTTCAATTCTTGGGACATGTAGTGAATGAAGAGGGTATCAAGGTGGATCCGGCAAAGATTTCAGCAGTGATGAAGTGGGAGGTGCCAAAGACTCCGACAGAGATTCGTAGTTTTTTGGGTTTAGCAGGTTATTATCGGCGATTCATCAAAGACTTCTCCAAGATTGCGTTGCCATTGACCAAGTTGACCAAGAAATCATCAGCGTTTAGTTGGGGAGAGAAGCAGCAAGAGGCTTTCGAGGTACTGCGGAAACGCCTATGTGAGGCACCGATTCTTTCACTACCAGAGGGTGTAGAAGATTTTGTGGTATACTGCGATGCATCTATTCAGGGTTTGGGTGCAGTGTTGATGCAGCGGGGAAAGGTGATTGCCTATGCGTCTAGACAGTTGAAGCCTCATGAAGGCAATTACCCTACGCATGATCTCGAGTTGGGAGCAGTGGTGTTTGCTCTCAAGATATGGAGGCATTATCTCTATGGTGTGAAGATTACGATTTTTACCGACCACAAGAGTTTGAAGTATCTGATGGATCAACAGAACTTGAATATGCGACAGAGGCGGTGGTTAGATGTTTTGAAGGATTACGACTGTGAAATTCTTTATCATCAGGGTAAAGCTAACGTGGTAGCAGATGCACTGAGCAGAAATCCGATTCGCGGCATTTGTATGAGGCTTACAACAGTAGCACGGTGGTTAGATGTTTTGAGGGATTACGACTGCGAGATTCTTCAGCATCCGGGAAAAACTAATGTAGTAGCAGGCGCACTGAGCAGAGACCCGATTCGTGGCATCTGTATGAGGCTTACAGCAGTAGCACCTTTGCTAGAGTTGATTCGTACGGCACAGATAGAGGCTTCAGAGACCGAGCAGACCAAGAAAGAGCGTGTTTCTGGTATTATTTCTGATTTCACGAAGGACGGCAGGGGATTATTGACACATCTGGGTCGGGTATGGGTTCCTTCTCATGGAGGAAATCGTATTATCTTATTGGACGAGGCGCATAAGTCCAAGTTTTCTATTCACCCCGGGGCGACAAAGATGTATCGGGACCTTCGTGACAGTTATTGGTGGCCGGGCATGAAGCTTGAGGTAGCAGAGTATGTAGAGAAATGCTTGACTTGTCGGAAAGTCAAGGCTGAGCACCAGAAACCACATGGGTTGTTACAGCCGTTAGAAATACCGGTTTGGAAGTGGGAGCAGATAACTATGGATTTGATCACCAAATTACCAAAGACTTCTGGTGGTTTCGATGCTATATGGGTTGTGGTCGATCGATTGACCAAGAGTGCTCACTTTATTCCTATTCGTGAGGCGTCATCAGCAGAGAAAATGGTCGATATATTTGTGAAGGAGATCGTGTCGAGACACGGGGTACCGGTGTCTATCGTTTCCGATAGAGATACGCGTTTCACATCGCGGTTTTGGGCGAGATTTCAGGGAGAGATGGGTACGAGGATTCACTTCAGTACGGCTTTTCATCCGCAGACCGATGGACAGAGTGAGCGCACGATTCAGACATTAGAGGACATGCTGCGGGCATGTGTGTTAGACTTCGGGGGTAGTTGGGATAAATACCTACCGTTGGCTGAGTTCTCCTATAACAACAGTTTTCATTCGAGTATAGGTGCGTGAACCTTATATTTTACTCCATCCTTTCGTTTTTCTCTGTGAATCGTTCTAACTTTTTGCTTTTCGAGTTAGGAGTGGCGCCATTTGAGATGTTGTATGGCAGAAAATGCAGGACGCCTATTTGTTGGGGCGAGGTTGGCCACAAGGTACTTGGTAGTACAGAGATTGTGCTTAAGACTACCGAGATGATTCAACAAGTTCGTGAAAGACTTGTCACCGCACAGAGCAGACAAAAGAGTTATGCTGACAGGAGGCGGTCAGTGTTAGAGTTTCAGGTCGGTGATTATGTTTTGCTCAAGGTTTCCCCATGGAAAGGTGTTATCCGATTTAGGAAGAGAGGGAAGTTGGGGCCCCATTATATCGGTCCCTATCAAGTGATTGCACGAGTAGGCAGGGTGGCCTACCGATTAGAGCTGCCCGACGAGTTACGCCTTATTCACAATACATTTCATGTGTCTCAGCTTAGGAAATGTATCGTCGACGAGTCAGAGATTGTGCCGTTGGAAGATATCCAGAACGATGAAAAGCTTAACTACATCGAGAAACCTATTGCCATCTTGGATCGAAAGATGAAGACCTTGCGCAACAAGGAAATTCCTATTGTGAAGGTGCAGTGGCAGCACCGAAAGGGGTCAGAGTGGACTTGGGAGCCCGAGGCTGAGATGAGAGAGCATTATCCTGAGCTATTTCCTAGCGATGACTTCGGGGACGAAGTCTAGTTCAAGTGGAGTTGAGTTGTAACGCCCAGAAATTTACGTAATTGAACTATTCACTTTTTATTTAAAATAAATTATGTGAAATTTATTCATATGAGAATTATTTTATGTATTATGTGGTTTATGTGTATTTATTCTTTAATGAGGAGAGTGTCATTAAAACGGTGCTTATTTAATCGCGAGGTTTAGTTATTTAATAACTAGGGTATTATTAATTTCTTGAGAAATTACTTATGAGCCAATTAAATGTGTTGTGACATTTAATCCCGAGTTTATAAAATTAGAGGTTAAAGATTCCCAAGGCCGGCCGTCTAGGCCAAGGCCTTTTCTAAATTGTGTTATTCCATAGCCGTTCCCAACCCTTCGAGAAAATATCGATTCGATTAAGGCTTGAGTCCTTCTTTTTCTTCGTTTCTACCTAGAGCAGGTCTTATTTTTGAGTCGGTAAGTCCTTGAAATACAATCGAGCCACTTAGAAACTCCCTAAGCCCAAGCTTTCTTTTAATTGTTTCCCTTCCTTGCTCGGTTCTTGAAAGTCCACGAGGTTAGCAACATGGGGCCGGCCTTAGGGCCAAGGCCCTTCTCCATCTCAATGTGTAGCATGTGCATGGGCCATTCAATAAATGCATTTAGACGAAATTGAGGGCTGATGAGGAATTCGTATGCGTTAAGTTGTGATAAATAAGGAGACAAATTCCACCTTCAATACTTGCTAAAACTAAATAATCTCTCCCAACCCTAAAACACCTTCAGCCGTTTCCTTCTTCCTCTTCCATTGTGTTCGTCGTCCACAAGCATCCCGTACCCTCTCGTTTCTGAGTTCGTTTAGCAGGAAGGCATTTCACTCGAGCTTCGTGGTTTAACATTCGAAGGTAATAATCGTACCCTCTCGTTTGCATACTCATTTTGATTGGTTTAAGTATTCTTAACTATTGTTCCTTGTTGGGGATTTGTGATAAAGGATCGAGCAGTGGAACTCGGTAGTATAGAACCTTGAGACGTTTTTCCCGTATCAGTTTGCATCCGAGTTGAATCATTCCCAAACAGCCCGTCGCCAAGCCATTTCCTTGAGCAAGCTTGGTTCAAGCGGAATTCACGCCTTAATCGGTAGTCCTATCTCGTCCCCTTAACTCGACTGTTTTTGCTATTCTTGAAATTTAGTCGCTGTGACTTTGAAGTTCGTAACAATTATGTTATATTTGCTAAATCATTTCCTGCTCGTTCCAGCATATTGTTGTTTCTGTTCCCAAAACTATAATAACGAGCCTTGTAGTAAAACTGTTTTTGCATCAGGTGAAGGTCAATATCGATCACTGAGTTAACAGACATTGGGTTAAAAGGGTTGGGTAAAAACCATGGTTGTTTTGTCTAAACGTTTTAATCAACCAAAAACCCGGAAACCGAACCGTAAGGTTCTCGGTTTCCTAATCCGAGAAACGTATTTAAATAAAAGACTAGATTTGTTATAATCGTAATTCTGAAAGTAAAAATGAATTTTTGGGCTGTCGGGTGTCTCGGGAATAGACGGGTTAATGTCGAGAATTAAAATCGGGTTTTAATATCAAACCGAACTTTATTAGGGACTGTTTTTACCACACTTAAAATACGTTTTTGGATTTTTGGCCCGTGATAGTCACTAGCTTTCTGAGTCCTCTTTCCAATGCCGCTAACGGCTCGTTAATCTGATAAACGGTTTAAAAGTTATAGATGTTTTAGTGACCTATCGCAGAATAGTTTTCGGTTCCGCTATTCTGTCTTGCGAGCCTGTTTTGACCCCTTTCTGTTTGGAATTAGCTCCCGAAGTCTTCTGACAAATTGTAGTCCTCTGAGCCGTGCAGCTACTGTAAAAATTTGGTTAAACTCTAGTGAACGGTTTAGGATTTATAACAGTTTCCGCGGGGGTGTCGGGTTCTGACAGAATGTTTGAAATGAGTTTTGAGCCAAGTTTTAATTCGAGTTTTATTATGCGATGTAGGGCCTTCTAGGAACTGAATTGTGACTCGTACGTGCCGAGGATACTTCTAGGAGCATACGTTTATTCGAGGTGGGTAGTCTCACTATAAACTTGTACTTACTTTCGATTCATGATTTTGTGCTATGTGTTGTGAATTGTATTGTTGATTGAGCTTGAGTATTGATTGGGTGATTTATTTGACTTATCTGTGATTTGAGTTATCTGTGATTTGAGTTATCTGTGATTTGAGTTATCTGTGATTTGAGTTATCTGGAGCCTGAATTATCTGAGTTTTGAGTTCTTGAGTTAAAACATCAAACATAATATACTTGAGTTGTCTTGGCACCGAAGAGTACTGGTGCCAGACGTTTTGACTCAACACCAAAGAGTACAGGTGTTGAGCCTTGAGTTGTGTGAGGCGGGTCGAGGTTGATCTCTCGTCCCAAGTCACACAAGCGCGTTATATAAACTTAAAATTTGAGAAAATAAACTTGAGTAATTGAGAATTGAGTAGAGTCTCTAGGGATCACTTATGTGATTTGAGTTGTTTGTAATTACTTGTTTATTTTGATATTATTCACTCAGCGGTGGCTGACCCCAATCACGTCCCCATTTTCCAGGTACTAGCAAGGGCAAAGAGAAGGTGAACGGTTGATGGGCTGTATCTTCATTTATTGGATTTGGAGTTTTTGAAAGTTTGTTTTGAGTCAAACATAATTTTTAAACTTTTTTATTTATTTCCGCATTTAAGACCACGAGACGATTTTATATTTAATTAATGAGTTGGGACCTTTTTATTACTTGCACTTGGGGGATTTTATTAATTAAATGTTTTAAAAATTTTTAAATTTCTCCTGAAATTTTGGGATGTTACAATACCCAACCCTGAGGAATCTCGAAATTTGCAGAGATGTTGTTCCTTGTAAACTTAGGGAGTTCATCCCTTTGAAAATATTTTGCAGGTGCGACCAAGTCTGGAGTAACGAATTGAAAATTCGCCATTGAATCTGTGATTACGATTTGAAATTTGCTTGCAAATAGAGAGTGAAAACGTTAATGGCAGAGTGAAATTTGAGAGAAGGAGAGTAAATAACAGAGAAAATGATTTAAATTTGAAGAAAATGGTTATTTATACTCTTAATTATCAGTCATTACAGTACTGGGAAGTAAAAACGGCGAAATGAAAGCCTTATCCTATTCCAACGGTAACTTTTCTATTAAGGAAAGTAACCGTTGGGGAGTATGAGGTTTTGAAATCAGTGTTGAACTCCAGGACTCTCAATACTGATTTAGCGTAAAAAAATTAAATTAAAAAATTTTTAAAAATAATAAAAACATTTAATTTAATGTATAAATTAATAAAAAAATTTACAAAAATTAAAAATAATATACCAGACGAGCTATACTGAAAGGGTCAGTATTGGGTCAATACTGAAAAATCAGTCTATGAAAGAATTTTTAGGAGAAAAATAATTTCAAGTGTTAAGCATGCCTAATTGTCCTAGTAAGTACATAAACCTTTCTTTTGAAAGAGGTTTAGTAAATACATCAGCCAATTGGTCCTCGGTTGGGACATAGTCTACCTGAACCTTACCCTTTTCCACATTATCTCGGATAAAATGGTGTCTGATATCAATGTGCTTTGTTTTTGAGTGATGGACTGGATTTTCAGTGATAGCAATAGCACTCTTGTTATCACAATGAATGGGTGTGTTGTTGAAATCAAATCCATAGTCCATGAGTTGATACTGCATCCATTAAAGTTGAGCACAACAACTTCCTGCAGCTACATATTCAGCTTCTGCAGTTGAAGTTGCTACTGAATTTTGTTTCTTGGATGACCAACCAACTAATCTTCCACCAAGGAATTGGCATCCTCCACTTGTGCTTTTTCTATCTAATCTGCATCATGCATAATCTGCATCTGTGTACCCTTCAAGAGAAAAATTAGAATCTTTGGGATACCAAAGACCCATATTAGGAGTACTAGATAAATACCTAAAAATTCTCTTAACAGCCTTCATATGTGATTCTTTGGGATCAGCCTGATACCGAGCACACAAACATGTTGCAAACATGATATCAAGCCTGCTATCTGTTTAGTAAAGTAAGGAACCAATCATACCTCGGTATGTGGATTGACATACTGGTTTACCAGTTTCATCCTTACTTATCTTATCCTAAGTACTCATAGGGGTGTGCAAAGAAGATATGTTATCAAATTTATATTTCTTTAGCATTTCATGCACATACTTACTTTGGTTTATAAAAGTGCCATCAGGCCTTTGATCAACTTATAAACCTACAAAATAAGTAAGTTCTCCCACCATTCTCATCTGATACTGAGATGACATAATCTTGGAAAACCAATCACACATTGATTTGTCAGTGGAACCAAAGATAATGTCATCCACATATATCTGAATGAGTAAGATGTCAGACCCTTTTCTTTTTGAAAATAATGTTTTTTCAATTTTACCACGTGTAAATTTATTTTCAATTAAGTACTCACACAGGGTATCATACCATGCTCTTGGAGCTTATTTGAGCCCATACAAGGCCTTATCAAGCTTGAAAACATAATTAGGAAATTTAGGATCAACAAAACCTGGGGGTTGTTTAACATAAACTTCTTCTTGTAGTTTTCCATTTAGAAAGGCACTCTTCACGTCCATTTGATAAACCTTGAAGTTCTTAAAGGCTGCATATGCAAGATATAGCCTACTAGCTTCAATTCTTGCAACTGGTGCAAATGTTTCATCATAGTCAATGCCTTCTTCTTGCCTGTAGCCCTGAGCAACCAGTATTGCTTTGTTCCTGATTACAACACCATCTTTGTCCATTTTATTTCTGAACACCCACTTAGTACCAATGATAGTTTTTCCAGCTTGGGGTGGTACTATATTCCAAACTTTGTTTCTTTCAAATTCTGTAAGCTCATCTTGCATAGCTTCTACCCAGTCTTCATCTAGTAAGGCTTCATCAGCCTTCTTGGGTTCAATGGTAGATAAGAAGCTTAAAAAGAGACAAAAGTTTGCAGTAGCCTGAGGTTCAAAATTCAGTTTTCTTCTTGTTTGTACACCTTCTTCAACAGGACCAATGATATTTGTAAGAGGATGGTCTCTGTGTTCCCTTAGATTTGATCCTAAGGTAGCATTTGAAGTAGTATCAACAACTTCTTGTTGGACTGAGGGGTTGCCAGTCTCATACTGGTTAGACCTTGATTCAGTATTGGACTGCTCAGGATTGCTGGTTTCTTCATTTTGCAGATTTATGGTTGGTTCAAGTGATGGATTTGAAGTTTCCCCTGCTTCATAGGTGGAATGATTGAGATCAAGATTTGTAGACTCAGTGTTGAAGTTTTCAGTGTTGGGAACTTCAGTATTTGTTGAAGTTTTAGCATACTGGGTGAAGTCTTGATCATCATCACTCATATCATGTGAACCAGGATATGGGTGACTTTTGGGCTGTTCAATATTGGAGTTTTCTGGATTACATATCGTTTCAATACCACTTATGTCCTCTTTTGTTGAAGTAGAATGCTCATCCATTTGTTCATCAAAAGTAACATGGATAGATTTATCAATCACCTTTGTTGAAAGTACATACACTCTGAAGGCTTTGGAGTGTGGTGAGTAGCCCATAAAAAAACCTTTATTTGCTTTGGGAGCAAACTTTTTGAGATTTTTCTTAGTACTGAGAATGAAGCATTTACTTCCAAAGATGTGGAAGTACTCCACATTAGGAATTATGCCATGATATACAGTTGCTCTATTCTGTGTAAAGTTGGCACAGTTTACAACTTCAGCCCAGAAGCTCAGTGCAAGCCCAACATGGGATAACAATGTTCTTGCAACTTTAATGAGTGTTCTATTTTTTCTTTCTACAACACCATTTTGTTGTGGCGTGTAGGTTGCAGAGTAATTTTGTACAATTCCTTTGTCTTCACAGAAACTTGGTAATACTGAATTCTTGAATTCAGTACCATGATCACTTTTAAGCTGCTTGACTTTCGCACCTTTTTAAAGTTCTTCTCTTTTGATGAAATCAATAATTTCTGTGGTAGCATCTGATTTTGTCTTCAAGAAGATGACCCAAGTATATCTTGAGAATTCATCAACCAAGACCAAAGTATAGACCTTTTTGCCCAGAGATGGTGTACTGATGGGGCCTAAAAGATCCATATGAATCATTGCAAGAGGTTCATTAATGGAATGATTAACCTTAGATTTAAATCAACTCTTCTTCTGCTTGCTCATTTCACATGCTGAGCTTAACTTATCTTTTGAATACGTAATAGTGGGCAACCCTCTCACCAACTTCTTAATACCGAGTTCATTGATGTTTCTGAAGTTGATGTGAGAAAGTTTCTTGTGCCACATCCAGTTCAGTTCTGGATTGACTTTAGACAGCAGGCACACACGGATTATGGGATCAATTTCTGAAAGATTGACTACATAAACATCCTTCTCTCTTCTGGCAATAAGAACAACTTGTCCTCTTTCATTGTATATAATGCCAGCAATCTTCGTGAACCTTGCTTCTTTGTCATCATCACACATCTGACTGATACTGAGCAGATTGTGTTTTAGACCTTCCACATAGGCAACCCTTTTAAAGGTGATGTTGCAAGCTTTGATTTCCCCATATCCTCTTGTTTTCCCTATTGAATCATCCCCAAACCTGACAGAAGGACCCTTCTCTGGTGTATATAGATGAAGGTACTCCATACTGCCAGTCATGTGTCTTGAGCAACCACTATCAAGGTACCATTTTCTATCACCCTGCACAAGACACAAAATAAGGATTAGTTCCTTTTAGGAACCCATTTAAAAATGGGACCTTTGGAAGGATTAACATTATTTTCCTTTTTAATCTTTGTTTTAGTGGGAGTCAGTATCACTTTAGGAGAACCAGTATTGGTAGTCTTTTGTGGCACTGACTTTGGGTCCCTTATTTTCTTTGGTACTGAGTACGTAGGATTTGAGAGATTAGTTCTATATTCTGAAGGATTTAT
Source organism: Calendula officinalis (assembly GCA_963853835.1). Classification (NCBI taxonomy): domain Eukaryota; kingdom Viridiplantae; phylum Streptophyta; class Magnoliopsida; order Asterales; family Asteraceae; genus Calendula; species Calendula officinalis. The sequence continues at coordinate 43,875,401 of OY970829.1, forward strand.
GTGCACAGATAAGTACACGTGTCACCGTGTCCAATGTTAAAAGGCACTAAAGGGTCACACCACTACATACGCAATAATGGACAACCGAATAAAGTAAGTTGTGTGGAATAATTAACTAGTTGAGTTAATTATAAAGAAGAGAACAAATAATAATAAGTTAATTATTATTTAAGAGGAAGGTTAAATATTAAGTTAAATATTTAACGGACAGTTAATTAATTAACTAGTAAAAGTCCAAGGGTTTAAAGTGTCAATAGGAAGTTTAATTATGTGATTAAACATAATTAAACTCCAAGGACTTAATGGTAACTTAATCCCTTATAAATAAGGGATTAAGGTTAAGGCTTAGGGGTTGGTTCACTTGCACAAAGAAAACCCTAGACACTCTCTCCCTCTCCCTCTCCTCTCGGCCGTCGCACGAAGAAACCACAAGGGTTTCGAACCCTTGTTCGTTCGTTGATACATACACAAACGCATACACTGTTTTGTGTATTACTTTGTTGGTACAACGCGGTCTTGCAGCGTGTTCAGGTGGTGCAGTAGAGGTGGATCATTCTTTAGCAATCTAAAGGTAATGTTCTTCATCTTAATCTTCTTGTGATCTCATTATATAGTAGAGATCCGGTATGTGGGATTCAAGTTCCGGCATGTGAATCCTACTAGGTTTTCCTACAGTGGTATCAGAGCTTCTTACTAATCTCAATGAGATTCCGTTGAATTTCTTTTCGTCTAGAAAAGAACCCTAGAAAATTCGAATCCAAGTGTGTGTTCTTCAAGTTTTGAATGAACATTGGATTGAATAAGGTTCTAGATAAAAAGAAATTAGGTTTCTTTTTTTTTTCTTCCTTGTATTTTTCGGAATTTATATATGTATATATAAGATTATTAAGTTTTTTTATCTTAGAAAGAAACCTAGTAAATTTAGTTCAAGAAAATTGTTCAAGACTATGAACAATTTGATTGAATAGGTTTCAAGACAAAAAGTAACTAGGTTTCTTTTTTTTTTTGTCTAGTAGAATTAAATCTAGTATATTTGATCTAAGTATATTATTCAAAGTTATTGAATAATTGGAATAAATAGGTTTTAAGACAAAATTAAGAAAAAGTTATGTTAAATTTTTTCGTTTAAAAATTTTAACACTTTATTTGTTTATTATTGTTATTATTACCGAAACCAATAAAAATAAAAAATAAATTTTTTTTTTTTACGAACCGGACCGAACCCACCGAGTTTCGGTCGGACCGGCTCGGCCATCGCGGTGATCGACGAACTCCATCCCACCGAGTTTCGGTTGGGGTAACTTCGTGGTCAAGAAACTTTTATTTTTGGTCCAAGATTTTCCAATATTTTTTTTTGGAAAATATGTCATATTAAATAAGGGATAAAATCTACAAGTTCTTATGTGAGATTTTATCATTTAAAGTCAAATCCTTTCAATATCTTTGACTAGTTTATTGTTTTTTTTTTGTTTGTCTTGTCAAATAATAACAATAAAGTTTTAATAAACATTTAAATTAAACTGATTTTAATAAGCCTATTAAAATCAAGATAATCATAAAATTAAGGGGGAAATAAGAAACCAGTTTGTGGGTAATTTAAAAATTATCAGTTTGTTAATTTAAATTATCAATTTATTTATTTATTTAATTAGTATGACGTAACCCAAAAGAAGTGACACTGTGTTTATTTAAAATTTTTCGAATTTATTTAAATATTTTTATAATTTTCGGAAATTATTTTTTTTAAATTTACAAAAACACAAGACCAAGTCTTTGGGGTTATGGCATAGCAATTCTCGAAATTGCATGTATTTATTTTTATTTCATTTATTTTTTATAGTTGGAATAAAAGATGGTAATTATAAATAGTTAGTTTATAATACCAAGGTTTTAATAAAGAATGGTGATTATAAACAGTTTGTTTAGAAAACCAAGTTTTAATAGTTAATAATGGTAATTATAAACAGTTCGTTTAGAAAACCAAAGTATAAAATTAACAATGGTGATTATAAACAGTTTGTTTAGAAAACCAAGTTTTAAAATTGTAATGGCGATATAAACAGTTAGTTTATAAAACCAAGTTTTAAGAGGTAAAATTAAAAGTGGGATTTATAAACAAGTTCATGTTTATAAAAACCAAGTAATTTTAAAAGATTAAAAACTGGCTAACGTTTTTCGAACAAAGGAAAATCCTTTTTAGAAAATCTTAGATCAGAGTGCAACCCACCTAATGGAACACCTCACTTGTTCAACGATATTCACATTGTAAGGAGAAAGAACCTTAGATGTGGATTCAAATCATTGCGAGTGTTCGGGTGCGTAGGGTCTTGTGATAATCGGGAGTCCCGGCGTAAGGCATCGCACTGTCTTAGGTGGTACGATCTATTTTGGTGATAACCGGGAGTCCCGGCCCAAAATACACTAGATGGGATTAAAACATGTACAAGTTTGTTGTTCAACTTGATATCCCGGACATCTAGGAATCGTTTCTAGCTCAAGAGGCGATTGGTATGGCCATACCTACCAGAAATAGCGTGGCTCTAATGGGAAGTGCCCAAACCTTGCATTAGAGGGCGTGAAATATGGATCCTAGTCTAACTATTATTCTTAAAAGGTAATAATGTTAAAAGTTATTTATTTTTCTAATCATACTAACCGTTTGTTGTTTTTCATATAGATGTCTGTATTGTCAGAAATTTCGTTTTACTCACCAATTGAATCGCGAAGGCTCATCACTGGAAAATGGAAGCTTACTGGTCCGAACTACAAAGTTTGGAAAGTGCATTTTAGGAGTTACCTAAAAGCACAGAATCTACTGTACGTGATAGACGAGGTGCCCAAGGGACAACCAGGGCAAGATGCCCAGGATGATGAGCTTGACGCTTATTATCAGTATCTGGCAATGAATCACAAGTTATGTCGATTCTCATTCTTACTTCATTATCAGAGCTTACTGATAATGTACGTAAGAAACCATGCTATGAGTTTGTCCAGTATCATGAGGTGACGTTAAAGATAGTACTGAAGAAAGTAAGCAGTTCATTTTGCAAGAAATCTTTTCGTCAAAGATGAAGGATGATCAACCATTGAGTGACCATCTTACTAACATAAGAAGGTTGCTAGATTGTCTCACCCTGGTTACTGGCACATCAAACCAGCAAGAATAAGTCTTGTTCTTGTTTGGATCTCTCACTCAATACTATCAGGATAAGGTAGTACGTTTAGTTGGGAATTTTGATTTGACTGTCGCAGGTCTACACGAGAATCTCTTGTGTATACGCGATGTTCAAAGGCTAGAGGAAGAATCTCTCCCTGAGATTCAGCAGGATGATTTCGATGATTGGTTGAAGAACTTTGCTGATTTGTGTTGCCCAACTTGTGGCAGCAAGGATATTTGCGAGCACACGTCCGATGTGGGACTGTTGGACACTGATTTGTTCAGTGATTCATGTATCTTTATGATATTGTCTCGTTACATCTAGTGAATCTGGGTATTGGATACCGGATGTGGTCATCACATTTGCAATCACTTGCAGGGATTTAAGAAGAACAGGAGGCTGGGACGAGGGGATGTTGAACTACGAGTAGGCGAAGGTTCCAAGGTTGGAGCCGAAGCCGTAGGAACATATCTTCTCAAGTTGCCTTCAGGAAGAGTCTTGGAACTTAAAGATTGTTATTATGTTCCTAGACTTATTAAAAATGTTATTTCTTTTGATTTACTTATAGACAGTGGTTTTTATTATGAGTTTTATGGAAAAACGATTTATTTTTTAAAAGATGACATTTTATATTTTAAAGCAAATTCTCATAATTGTCTATATACGTTAAATCTAAATAACATAGAACGAGATGTTTATCATATAAGTAAAAGATCCAAGAGTAACTTGAATCAAACTTATCTTTGGCATTGTCGTTTAGGTCATATAAACGAGACTCGCATTAAGAAGATCCACGATGATGGAGTTCTAGAGCCATTTGATTTGGAATCATATGCCATATGTGAATCGTGTTTATCTGGCAAAATGACAAAATACCTTTTCAATCACTACAATGAAAGGGCAGGCGAGTTGTTAGGGATCATAAACAGTGACGTGTGTGGACCTTTCACTCCAGAAGCCAGAGGTGGATACCGCTACTTCATTACCTTTACTGACGACTTCAGTAGGTATGGTTATGTCTTTCTTATGAGACTAAAGTCTGAAAGCTTTGACAAGTTCAAAGAATATCAGAGGGAAGTAGAAAACCAACTGGGCAAGAAAATAAAGTCAATTCGGTCGAACCGAGGAGGCGAATATTTGAGCCAAGAGTTCGACGATCATTTGAAAGAATGTTGGATTGTTTCACAACTCACACCTCCGTATACACCTCAGATGAATGGTGTATCAGAAAGGAGGAATCGCACCTTGTTAGACATAGTACGTTCAATGATGTGTCGCTCCCCACTACCACTATCATTTTGGGGACATGCACTCGAGAGTGCAGCATTCACACTGAATAGGGTTCCGACCAAGTCAGTAGAAGAGACTCCGTTCGAGCACTGGACGGGGAGAAAGCCAAAATTGTGTTTTCGCAAGATTTGGGGTTGTGAATGAAGTATTTATGTGCACAGATAAGTACACGTATCACCGTGTCCAATGTTATAAGGCACTAAAGGGTCACACCACTACACACCCAATAATGGACAACCGAATAAAGTAAGTTGTGTGTAATAATTAATTAGTTAAGTTAATTATAAAAAAGAGAATAAATAATAATAAGTTAATTATTATTTAAGAGGAAAGTTAAATATTAAGTTAAATATTTAACGGACAGTTAATTAATAGTTAATTAATTAACTAGTAAAAGTCCAAGGGTTTAAAGTGTTAATAGGAAGTTTAATTATGTAATTAAACATAATTAAACTCCTAGGACCTAAATGTAACTTAGTTCCTTATAAATAAGGACTAAGGGACAAGGGTTTTAGGTTAATCACTTATCACCACAAAAACCCTAATACTTCCTCCCTCCCTCTCGGCCGATCGAAGCAAGAAAGAATCCCATAGCGTTTTTCGGTTTTGGTTCGTACGACGCACACACATACACGAGTTCGTGTATTACTTTGTTGGTACAACGCGGTCTTGCAGCGTGTTCAGGTGGTGCAGTAGAGGTGGATCACTTCTTTAGCAATCTAAAGGTAATGTTCATCATCTCTTTGTTCTTGTGATCTCATTGTCTAGTAGAGATCCGGTATGTGGGATTCAAGTTCCGCCATGTGAATCCTACTAGGTTTTCCTACAGTGGTATCAGAGCTTCCTACTAATCTCAATGAGATTCGGTTGAGTTTCTTTTTGTTTAGCAAAAAGAACCCTAGGAAATTTAATCCAAGAAAATTGTTCAAGTTTATGAACAATTGGATTGAATAGGGTTCTAGATAAAAAGAAATTAGGTTTAATTTTTTCCTCTCTTTTTTTTCGATATTTATATATTTATATATATAATTATTAGTTTTTTTTTATCTTAGAAAGAAACCTAGCAAATTTAATCCAAGAAAATTGTTCAAGTTTATGAACAATTGGATTGAATAGGTTTCAAGATAAAAAGTGACTAAGTTTTTCTTTCTTCTTGTTTAGTAAAATTAAACCTAGTGTATTTGATCCAAGTATATTATTCAAAGTTTTTGAATAATTGGAATAAATGGGTTTTAAGACAAAAGATCAAGAAAAATTTATGTTAAATTTTTCGTTTAAAATTTTAACATTTTATTTGTTTATTATTGTTATTATTACCGAAAACAAAATAATAATTTTTTTTTTTACGAAAAACCGAACCGAACCAACCGAGTTTCGGTCGGAGCGGCTCGGCCATCGTGCTGATCGACGGACTCCATCCCACCGAGTTTCGGTTGGGGTAACTTCGTGGTCAAGAAACGTTTATTTTTTGGTCCAAGATTTCCCAACGTTTTTGGAAAGTATGTGATCTTAAATAAGGGATAAAATCTACAAGTTCTATGTAAGATTTTATCATTAAAAGTCAAATCTTTTCAATTTTTGACTAGTTTATTTTTTAATAATAACAATAAAGTTTTAATAAACATTTAAATTAAACTGATTTTAATGAGGTTTGTTAAAATCAAGATAATCATTAAATTAAGAGGGAAATGAGAAACCAGTTTATAGGTAATTTACTAATTATCAGTTTGGTAATTTAAATTATCAGTTTATTTATTTACTTATTAAGTATGACATAACCCAAAAGTCGTGACATTGTGTTTATTTTAAAGCTCCGAAATTTTTTATTTTTTTTAAATTTTCGGAAATTTTTTATTAAAATACACAAAACACAAAAACAAGTCTTTGGGGTTATGACATGAGCAATTTTAATTAATTGCATGTATTTATTTTATTTTATTTCATTTATTTATTTTTAGTTGGAATAAAAAGATGGTAATTATAAACAGTTAGTTTATAATACCAAGTTTTAAAAATTAATGATGGTGATTATAAACAGTTCGTTTAGAAAACCTAGATATAAAATTAATAATGGTAATTATAAACAGTTTGTTTAGAAAACCAAGTTTAAAATTATAATGGCGATATAAACAGTTAGTTTATAAAACCAAGTTTTAAGAAACAAATTAAAAAGTGGAATTTATAAACAGTTAGTTTATGAAACCAAGTAATTAAAAACTGGCTAACTCTTCGAACAAAGGAAAATCCTTTTTTGAAAATCTTAGATCAGAGTGCAACCCACCTAATGGAACACCTCACTTGTTCAACGATATTCACATTGTAAGGAGAAAGAACCTTAGATGTGGATTCAAATCATTGCGAGTGTTAGGGTGCGTAGGGTCTTGTGATAGTTGGGAGTCCCGGCGCAAGGCATCGCACTGTCTTAGGTGGTACGATCTATTTTGGTGATAATCGGGAGTCCCGGCCCAAAATGCACTAGAGGGATTAAAACATGTACAAGTTTGTTGTTCAACTTGATATCCCGAACATCTAGGAGTCGTTTCTAGTTCAAGAGGCGATTGGTATGGCTATACCTACCAGAAATAGCGTGGCTCTAATGGGAAGTGCCCAAAACCTTCCATTAGAGGGCGTGAAATATGGATCCTAGTCTAACTATTATTCTTAAAAGGTAATAATGTTAGAAGTTATTTACTTTTCTAATTATACTAACCGTTTGTTGTTTTTTCTTATAGATGTCTGTATTGTCAGAAATTCCGTTTTACTCACCAATTGAATCGCAAAGGCTCATCACTGGAAAATGGAAGCTTACTGGTCCAAACTACAAAGTTTGGAATGTGCATCTTAGGAATTTCCTAAAAGCACAAGATCTACTGTACGTGATAGACAAGGTGCCCAAGGGACAACCAGGGCAAGATGCCGAGGATGATGAGATTGATGCTTATTATCAGTATCTGGCAGATGAATCACAAGTTATGTCGATTCTCATTCTTACTTCATTATCAGAGCTTACTGATAATCTACGTAAGAAACCATGCTATGAGTTTGTCCAGTATCTTGAGGAGACGTTTAAAGAAAGCACCGAAGAAAGTAAGCAGTTCAAAGACGAAAGATGATCAACCATTGAGTGACCATCTTACTAACATAAGAAGGTTGCTAGATTGTCTCACCCTGGTTACTGGCACATCAAACCAGCAAGAACAAGTCTTGTTCTTGTTTGGATCTCTCACTCAATACTATCAGGATAAGGTAGTACGTTTGGTTGGGAATTTTGATTTGAATGTTGCAAGTCTGCACGAGAATCTCTTGTGTATGCGCGATGTTCAAAGGCTAGAGGAAGAATCTCTCCCTGAGATTCAGCAGGATGATTTCGATGAGTGGTTGAAGAACTTTGCTGATTTGTGTTGCCCAACTTGTGGCAGCAAGGATATTTGCGAGCACACGTCCGATGTGGGACTGTTGGACACTGATTTTTTCAGTGATTCAGGTATCTTTATGATTGATTGGCTCGTTACTTCTAGTGAATCCTGGGTATTGGATATCGGATGTGGTCATCACATTTGCAATCATTTGCAGGGATTTAAGAAGAACAGGAGGCTGGGACGAGGGGATGTTGAACTACGAGTAGGCGAAGGTTCCAAGGTTGGAGCCGAAGCCGTAGGAACATATCTTCTCAAGTTGCCTTCAGGAAGTGTCTTGGAACTGAAAGATTGTTATTATGTTCCTAGACTTATTAAAAGTGTTATCTCTTTTGATTCACTTATAGACAGTGGTTTTTATTATGAGTTTTATGGAAAAACAATTTCTTGTTTAAAAGATGACATTTTATATTTTAAAGCAAATTCTCATAATGGTCTATATACGTTAAATCTAAATAACATAGAACGAGACATTTATCATATAAGTAAAAGATCCAAGAGTAACTTGAGTCAAACTTATCTTTGGCATTGTCGTTTAGGTCATATAAACGAGACTCGCATTAAGAAGCTCCACGATGATGGAGTTCTAGAGCCATTTGATTTGGAATCATATGCCATATGCGAATCATGTTTGTCTGGAAAAATGACAAAAGACCCTTTCAATCACTACAATGAAAGGGCAGGCGAGTTGTTAGGGATTATACACAGTGACGAGTGTGGACCCTTCACTCCAAAAGCCAGAGGTGGATACCGCTACTTCATTACCTTTACTGACAACTTCAGTAGGTATGGTTATGTCTTTCTTATGAGACTAAAGTCTGAAAGCTTTGACAAGTTCAAAGAATATCAGAGGGAAGTAGAAAACCAACTGGGCAAGAAAATAAAGTCAATTCGGTCGGACCGAGGAGGCGAATACTTGAGCCAAGAGTTCGACAATCATTTGAAAGAATGTGAGATTGTTTCACAACTCACACCTCCGTATACACCTCAGATGAACGGTGTATCAGAAAGGAGAAATCGTACCTTGTTAGACATGGTACGTTCAATGATGTGTCGCGCTCCCCTACCACTATCATTTTGGGGACATGCACTCAAGACTGCAGCATTCACACTGAATAGGGTTCCGACCAAGTCAGTAGAAAAGACTCCGTTCGAGCACTGGACGGGGAGAAAGCCAAAATTGTCTTTTCTCAAGATTCGGGGTTGTGAAGCGTACGTTAGACGTAACTTTTCAGACAAACTAAACCCCAAGTCAGATAAGTGTATCTTCGTTGGATATCCCAGGGAAACCTTAGGATATTATTTCTATCATCAAGAAGACAACAAAGTTTTTGTTGCTCGGAAAGGTGTGTTCTTGGAGGAGAAGTTTCTCGGGACAGAAACTCCAAGAAAAGAAATAGAACTTCAAGAAATTGAAGAGAACGAAGATCCACCTACGACTTCAGTCGAACCAGTAGTTCAACAAAGAACTGTTGATCCCCAACCAGACCCACCGGTTGAGGAAGAAGAAACACGCAACCCTCGTAGTTCCAGTAGACCACGTCAAGAAGCAGTTAGGTATCTTGGATTCATGATCGATGAAGATGATGGAAGTCTACTAGAACCATTGACCTACAGCGAGGCTGCTGATGGCGTGGAGTCTGAAAGATGGCTCGAGGCTATGAAAGCAGAGATGCAATCCATGTATGACAACCAAGTTTGGGTGTGATCAGACTTGCCACCACAATCACGTGCTGTTGGATGCAAGTGGGTTTTCAAGAAGAAAACTGACATGGATGGGAAAGTGCATACTTACAAAGCATGACTTGTCGCGAAGGGTTTCACGCAAACACATGGTGTGGATTATTCTGAAACCTACTCGCCAGTCGCCATGCTTAAGTCTATTAGAATTCTTATGGCCATATCAGCATATTACGACTATGAGATATGGCAAATGGATGTTAAAACCGCCTTCCTTAACGGGGAGTTGAATGAGGACGTATTCATGATACAACCGGATTGTTTTAAGGATCCAAAGAATCCTGATAAAGTATGCAAATTGCTAAAATCCATTTATGGATTAAAGCAAGCATCTAGAAGTTGGAACTTACACTTTGACAAAAGAATCAAAGAATTTGGTTTTGTCAAGAGTGAGTTCGAGGCGTGTGTCTACAAAAAATTCAGTGGGAGCATAGTAATCTTCCTAGTCTTGTATGTTGATGACAACTGCTCATAGGAAACGATATACCAGCATTACAAGGAGTAAAATCCTGGTTAGGTAAATGTTTTCAGATGAAAGACTTAGGAGAAGCCGCATTTATACTAGGTATAAAGATCTATAGAGATAGATCTAGGCGGCTTATTGGACTTAGTCAAAGTACATACATTGACAAAGTACTGAAGAGATTTAGTATGAGTGATTCCAAGAGAGGTCTCATTCCAAGGTCACATGGCATTACACTAAGCAAAGCTCAGAGTCCTACATCTAGCAAGGAAATAGCTAGGATGAGTTTGGTTCCATATGCTTCGGCAATTAGATCAATCATGTATGCCATGTTATGTACTAGGCCCGATATTTCTTACTCCATAAGTCTTACGAGCAGATATCAAAAGACCCTGGTGAGGCCCATTGGGTGGCTGTCAAGAACATTCTCAAGTATTTGAGAAGGACGAAAGAAATGTTCTTGGTCTTTGGAGGTTCAATGGAAGAATTGCGTGTAACTGGTTACACAGACGCAAGCTTCCAAACCGATAGAGACGACTACAAATCACAATCGGGATTTGTATTCACACTAAATGGAGGAGCTATATCTTGGAAGAGTCAGAAACAAGATACGATAGCAGATTCGACTACAGAGGCTGAGTACATTGCGGCAAATGATGCTGGAAAGGAAGCCATGTGGCTTAAGAATTTTATCGAAGATCTTAGAGTTATTTCCAGTATCTCTAGACCCATCGAAATATTCTGTGATAATAGTGGAACGATAGCGCAAGCTGTTGAACCAAGAGAGCATCAAAAGACCAGGCATGTGCACAGAAAATATCACCTCATACGTGAGTATGTCAGAGAAGGTGATATTATAATTAAGAAAATACCAACGGATGACAACGTTGCTGACCCGTTCACAAAACCACTAGCTGGACCAAAGCATGAGAAACATGCGCACACTATAGGCATGCAGTACCTAGATATTGGTAGCTAATAATTTTGATTAGATTCATAGACATTTTTGAAATCGATACATTATGTGATAACATTTCGTGGGATTGAAATAGGAGGTTTTACGTAATATTTTCAAACTGTCTATTCTTAACATGTTTTTAAACCTATCCTTGATACACAAAGTTTTGAGTATCTAAATGTCTGTGGTTGCTTGAATTTAGTGGGAGCTATATTCAGGGGTTAATACCATTATGAATATTTATCTATTCATAGTTATTGAATAGAGAAACAAGTGTTGTTGAAATAAATATTCATAGATGCTTACAGAGTTTGTTAAACATTAGACGTGACCAAAAGATCGAGATTACTTCATGGAGCCTAAGCATGAGTAATTTCGAGTAGATGTCCTCTGACCTGAGACGTTTCGGTTTGAGACGCGACAACTTCTGATCTTTAGCATTTATCTAACGTCATACCGTAAAATGGTGATCAAAAGGGACTTGACTAAGACAGGAGAAGTCGTGGGCAAGATAACGCAAATTGTCAAGATGGTATTTGCACCTTCTTTAACTAGAAGAGATATTTCATGGCCGCTCACTGATTAAGACTACTGAAATGCGTGGCCGCGCTCGGAGAATGATTAGATCATTCGGTAATCCGTTACTGCAGAAAGTCGAAATCAGTGTCGAGAAAATTCGAGTATATAGAACAAGATCCCTGCTCCATGTCTATTACTCAAATTAAGAAATATCATGATGCGAAAGGAAAATCTGTTAGTGTTATTCATTTATGAATATTATCTCTGGATGTAAGAGTTCTTATAATGTGGTTATCCTAAATGTCTAGCTAGGGACCGCTTTATGTTAGGTCACAACACCCTGGTTTAGTTGATTAATTGATTGGTTAATTATAGCACTAAGACAAATATTGTATAAGAACAAGATATGAGTCAAATGTATAAATCCACTAAGTGTGGCTTGTTGCGGAATAACAAGACCACTAATCAATTACAAAGATATGAAAGTGTAAAGTAAATTGGTGAGTACTCCTTTGCAAGATGATCTCTATTTATAATGTTATAGAGATCTTACATGATGAGCAAAGGAGTAACCGAAGGACTAAGTAAGGAAAATGACTAAGATCAAGGGATTTGATCTTAGTCTGTTACTATACTGAGTATCACTCAGTCCTTCTACTCAGTCCTTGTACTCAGTATCACTATCTGATACTGAGTACTGATACTGAGTTCCAATACTGATCACTCAATATCAGACCTAAACTTAGCTATATTATTCTACATATAAATCAAAGCTAGTCTAGGTTGTTTTGTTATCTTAAGATCCAAATGGGCAAGGCTTTTTGCCTTAACAATCTCCCCCTATCTAATGATAACAAAACAATTACAAAGAGATAAACAAAAAATACAACAGCATAGGTAGCAATATCTTCTTCTTTATTTGCTGTTGATGGCTTCATTCTCATAGAAGACTTCTTGTTTAATGTGGACAAACGCTTCTCTGCTTTTGAGTTCATCCCTTCTACTATTCAGAACTGCAACAATCTTCTTTCTGAACCAATAGTCTTCTTTCTTGGTGATCATCCATTTCAGTCCAACAAGGTGACTGATTTGAGCTCTTGGTAGATCTTCTTCAGAAATGAAGCACTCTCTATCCTCTGAGTCAGTATACATATACCCAGAAGTTGGATATATGACACTCTTTTGATCCTGAAAGACAAGGTTAGGAGGAAGAGGATACTTTCTAAGATACTTGTATGTATGAAGGCAATCTGGTCTGTTGTTTGAGTAAGCCTCAGTCATAACACTGAGGGTTCTGTACTCTATTTCATGAAGTAAATCCTTCTCATAACATACTGCAGCTACTGCACAGATCTCATCCAAGACTATTTGATCATAAGTTGATTTCTTTGGAAGCTCTTTGATCAGTCTTGTGATCTTCACCCAGTCTTGAAGACCAATTCTTTGAATATCATGAATAAATATCTTCATGGGGGGACTGGTTAAGCCAGTACAAGTGATAGTAATTCTTCCTTCTTTGAGCTTCACTTTTACTTTATTGGCATCCAGATTTAACCAATGTATCCCCCTTACATTTTGAAATGTTTTGGTCCTCAAGAACTCCTTTCTTTGTTCCTTATACTGAGTCCTAGCAGCAACCATATTCCAATAATGTTGAATATGGTCTGGACCCTTTCTTGAGATTCTATGTGAAGGACCAGGAGTATCAGTATCTGGGTCAGATTCTGGTTCAGTTTTGACTCCCAACTCTTGCTCATATAAAAATCTTTCTTGTTCTGCCCAGAGTTGTTGAGGAGTCAGTCTTGGAGCCTGCTCGGTATCACTGTCCCTTGTAAGAACTGGTCTTCTTTGTCTTGTTACTAGAGGAGCAGATTCCTCACTTGATTCAGAAGAAGTGAGAACATCATTGATAAGTCTTCTTGATAAGGAACTCCTTCTTCTAATTACCAGATTTTCTGGTTCTTCATCATCCGAGGATGATGATGAAGAACTTTCTTGTTCTACCAGATTTAGTGCATAGTTTACTAAATCTGGTTCTTCATCTTCATCATCAGCAATAGGCCAGATGAAAGGCCTATAGACCACAATTTGTAAATTATTCTCTTCAAGAGCAGGTGGCTCAGAATAAGTTTGCTGTGGTTGGTCAGTATGAGTCTCCCCCTGAGCAGATGGCTCAAGTAGGTCTTGAACTTGTAATGCTGACCTTGTTCTTTGTCTTCTTCTCTCATACTGAATGCGAAATGGCTTAGTATGAGGGCTTTGCTGATGTTGTTGTTGTGGAGGTTGATCTTCATTCAATCTTCTTCTTTTCTCCCCCTGAGCAGAAGGCTCAGTTTGATCAACCTCAGTATCTCTTTGTCTCTTCTCCCCCCTTTTGTTATCATTTGATGAGGAGGGAAGAGGATCAGTATCACCACCCATGTCCCCTTCAGGTTGTTCAAGAGTAGGGGAGGGCATGGGTTCAGTTGCAGCATCAGTATCACCAGCACCTCCTTCTCCTTCTCCTTCTTCATTGTGGTCACCATGTGAGAATGCTGGAGTTTGTGGAGGCTGCTGTGATTGTTGAAGTAGTGAGACTGACTGTTTGATAGAGTCAATATCACCACTCATCTTGTCCATTCTGGCTAGTATTGTAGTTTGAGTTTGTTGGATGGCCAGAATGTGCTGCATGATTGCTTGCAGAGTCACTTGGTCTGCTGCAGCCTGAGATGCCTGAATGCCCTGCACAGATGGTGCTAAAGAAACAAAAAATATAAAACTGGTTAGAAAGAAATGTTTATCAAATAGAATTGTGGTGTTGTTTAATTCTACAATCATATAAACAGAGTTTGTGAAGTCTGTATTTCATCTGGTTTATGATGAAATATTGTGGACTTGTGCATAGCATGTGTAAGAAGATTTTAGTAAAAGTGAGTGTGAAAGTTTAAGTAGCTCAGTGTAGGATAAGTCACATTTACTACAAGGTTTGGGTTTGGGAATTCGAAGCCTGGGATGTGCTTCTTGATATTTTCAATGTTTATCACTCGGTATTAGAGTGATAACAGAAATGTGGCTAAACCTCATAGGAAATATTTGGATTTTGTGGCTTAAGGGTTTGTGATCATTTCTTGAATAATGCTACCCAACTCAAAAATAAGTTGGACATTATTCAAACAGCACCAGTGGGTGTCAGTATGACATCAACCACCATTGTCTCTTTAAATGTTGAGACAACTGTAGACTGACAATGATCAATTTTGTGTGCTCAGTATATGAATTTTGCATAGCAGCAGTGGGCTAGCTATGTTGGCCATAAAAGGATATATATTTGAAAGATCGTTTGAGACTTTGGTCAGTATTGAGTTGGTACTGGCCAATACTTAGTCTCTATTTGGGAATGAAATATATATATATAAGTTTAAGGGTTTTTTTAGAAATTCATACCTGAGACTCTGTCCGATTCCCTTCTAGCATCTGCAGAGGTCGGTGCAGGATCATGTGTTTGTTGATGTGCAGCACCAACATCTTCAATACCGACTTGCTGAGCACCTTCCAGTGTAGTTTGCTCATATTGAATCTCCACATCAAGAGGAACATGAGGTTCCTCAATTGGTTGAGCAGTTGGAGCTAGTTCTGGACCTGGGAGGTCAGCGGTGGCTGCATCTAGGCTTTGGGCTTGAAGAGATGCAGTTAATGATGGAACATTTGCAGGCTGCACCTCCTCAGATGATAAGTTTCCCATAATAACAGGGGAAAGATGTCTTCTTCTTCTTTGGAGGACCAGTGGTGTGTCTTCTGAGGACTCAGTATCAAAAGTTGTTTCAATATGAGGAGCATCAGGATCTTGTGCAGGTGGAGAATTATGTTGTTGAGTTGGTTTTTGGACTTGTGGAACATCCTGCATCTCAATGTCTGGACCGGCTTGTGCTCCATTACCACTATTATCATTATTATCATCATCATCATCATCATTGTCTGACTCAGTATCAGACATGTCTTCTGCATCATCAATGTGTTCTTGAACAATGGCCCACATAGGAGGACTTAGAAGAGGCTCTCCTTCTCTTGGTCTGTAAAAGAAAATCTTCTCACTAAAAGGAGGAAGATCAACTCTTGGACTGTGAAATTCATCATAAACGTGTGTGGGCATTGAGTGCTGAAAGATGAGTGATAGAAATCTGCAGAAAGGGACATTGCATTCCCTTGGGTTTGCCCGAACCAGAGTAGCTAATTCATTGAAAATTAGCCGAGCATAATCAATATTTCTTCCATAGTACATAGCATGTACTATTTGCATCCCAAATTCGTTTATTTGGTCCAAAGCTCCCGTCTTGTGGGTCATACACCGAATTATTGTTGTAATGAGAATACCCCACATAGGACCAAATTCATTTCTTTTGATGATTCCTGTTGTTCCTCTTCGACCCAAAAATGGCAGTACTGAGCGTGCCTCTGATCTATCAACAAATGGGTCATACTGAGCTTGTGCTGGAAGCCTCAGTGTTTCACGAATAATTGCAGTAGAGACAAAAGCTCTTCTTTGATCCCTAATTACCCATCCAGCAATCATATCTGGAGAATCGAGTGTGGCAGAGTACCAAAACTCGCATAACATTTCTGGGTAAATTGCTCGAGGAGATAATGTCAGTGCACGAGCAATTGGGCAATGCTTCATAAAAGTTACGATGTTCGTGAATTCTTGGCATACCCAGGCTTGAGGAATAGTGAAATTTGCTGTGATGTTGTTCCTCGCAAACCTGGGTACTTCATTATTTCGGAATTGGATTTCCGATTCAACGTCTGGAGCAATAAAAGTGTAATTCGCCATCTGTAATTTTGATTTGAGAAAGTATGCTTGCTAATAGAAAATGAAATCGTTAATCGCAGAGAGAATTGAAAAAGAAAGAAAGAAATAACAGTTAAAAAATTTGAAGTAAAAGTAAATGGTTATTTATAGGAGATTTGAAAGCTAAGTAAGGTATTGGGAAGTAAAAACGGCTGATTTGACTGCCTTATCCTCTGCCAACGGTAATTTTCTTATTAAGAAAGGTTACCGTTTGAGCAGTATAAGGATTAAGGTCGGTTTGAGCGCCGTAATTCCCCAATACTGAGTAAAAAAAAATTAAATTAAAAAAAATTTAAAAATATAAAAACAATTAATTTACTCTTGAAATTAATAAAAAATAAAAAATTTAAAAATTTTGATGATAACAGACTAGAGATACTGAGTGGTCAGTATCAACAGGAGTGATACTGAGTGCTCAGTTTTAAAGATAATTTAACAAAGATTAAGGATTTAACATACCTAATTGCCCTAGTAAATACATAAACCTTTCCTCAGGAAGAGGTTTAGTAAACACATAGGCCAATTGTTCATCTGTTGGAACATAATCTACTTCAACCTTACCTTTTTCCACATTATCTCGAATAAAGTGGTGTCTGATATCAATGTGCTTGGTTTTGGAGTGATAGACTGGGTTCTCTGTGATAGCAATAGCACTCTTGTTATCACAATGAATGGGAGTCTTATGAAAGTTGAACCCATAGTCTAAGAGTTGATACTGCATCCATAATAATTGAGCACAACAACTTCCTGCAGCAACATATTCTGCTTCTGCTGTGGAAGTTGCTACCGAATTTTGCTTCTTGGATGACCAGCCAACTAGTCTTCCACCTAGGAATTGACATCCTCCACTTGTGCTCTTTCTGTCCAATCTACAACCTGCAAAATCTGCATCTGTATACCCTTCAAGGTCAAAGTTTGAGTCTTTGGGATACCAAAGACCCAGGTTAGGAGTAACTGTAAGATATCTAAAGATGCGCTTAACTGCTTTCATGTGTGATTCTTTAGGATCAGCCTGATACCGAGCATACAAACATGTGGCAAACATGATATCATGTCTACTAGCAGTTAAGTAAAGTAAGGAACCAATCATACCTCGGTATGTGGATTGACATACTGGTTTACCAGTTTCATCCTTACTTATCTTATCCTGAGTACCCATAGCAGTGTGCATGGAAGATAAATTTTCAAATTTGTATTTCTTTAACATGTCATGCACATACTTACTTTGATTTATAAAAGTGCCATCAGGCTTTTGTTCAACTTGTAAACCAAGAAAGTAAGTAAGTTCGCCCATCATACTCATCTGATACTGAGTTGACATTATCTTAGCAAACCAGTCACACATTGACTTGTCAGTGGAACCAAAGATAATATCATCTACATATATCTGAATGAGTAAGATGTCAGAACCTTTCCTTTTTGAAAATAATGTTTTATCAATTTTACCTCTTGTAAATTTATTTTCAATAAGGTACTCAGACATGGTGTCATACCAGGCTCTTGGAGCTTGTTTGAGCCCATATAGAGCTTTATCAAGCTTGAAAACATAATTAGGAAATTTGGGATCAACAAAACCTGGAGGTTGTTTAACATAAACTTCTTCTTGTAGTTTTCCATTTAGAAAAGCACTTTTGACATCCATCTGATAAACTTTGAAATTCTTAAAGGCTGCATATGCAAGATACAACCTATTAGCTTCAATTCTTGCAACTTGTGCAAAAGTTTCATCATAGTCAATGCCTTCTTCTTGCCTGTAACCTTGAGCAACTAACCTTGCTTTGTTTCTGATGACAACACCATCCTTGTCCATCTTGTTTCTGAACACCCACTTAGTACCAATAATAGTTTTGCCAGAAGGAGGTGGTACTAAGTTCCAAACTTTGTTTCTCTCAAACTCTGTGAGCTCTTCTTGCATAGCCTCTACCCAATCTTCATCTAATAAAGCTTCATCAGCTTTCTTTGGTTCAATGGTAGATAAGAAACTTGAGAAGAAACAAAAAATTGCAGTTGCTTGGGTTGGAAATTCTAATTTTCTTCTTGTTTGGACACCTTCTTCAATAGGACCAATAATGTTTGAGTGTGGATGGTCTCTGTGTTCCCTTAAATTGTTTCCTAAGGGAGCATTTGAAATAGAATCAACAATATCTTGTTGATTTGGTGTGTTGTCTGTCTGATACTGAGTGGAATTCTGATCAGTATTAGACAGTGCAGGTTGCTGTTCATCTTCATTTTGCAGAGTTGATGTGGATTCTTGTGAAGTGTTGGATGTTTCACCTTCTTCATAGATAGAATGGTTCAGATCATTAGTTGGAAACTCAGTATGGAGGTCCTCTGTTATGGGAACCTCAGTATTAGTCTCATTTGAGTGATACTGAGTTTGAACTTGATCAGTTTCATTAAACTTATTAGGAATAAAGTGTGGATGAAACTTAGGTTGTTTAGCAATGGAGTGTTCTGGATTGCATAGAATATCTATGCCACTTATGTCTTCACTTGCTGAGGTAGAATGCTCATTCTGATCTTCATTGAATGTGACATGAATGGATTCTACAATCATCTTGGTTGAGATGATATACACTCTGAAAGCTTTAGAGTGTGGAGAGTAGCCCATGAACACACCTTCATTTGCTTTGGGAGCAAATTTATTGAGATTTTGTTTTGTACAGAGTACAAAGCATTTACTCCCAAAGATGTGGAAATATTCCACATTTGGAATCTTGCCATTGTATAACTCATATGGAGTCTTCAGATGTCTTTGGACTATAGTTGCTCTATTCTGAGTGAAGTTTGCACAGTTTACAGCTTCAGCCCAGAAACTCAGTGCCAGTCCAGCATGGCATAATAAAGTTCTTGCAGCTTCAATTAGTGTTCTGTTCTTTCTTTCTACAACACCATTTTGTTGTGGTGTATAGGCTGCAAAGAAGTTTTGAATGATTCCTTTTTCTTCACGGAAATCAGCTAATACTGAGTTCTTAAACTCAGTACCATGGTCACTTCTGAGTTGCTTGACCTTGTTGCCTTTTTGTAGTTCCTCTCTTTTTATAAAGGCAATGATTTCTGTTGTTGCATCTGATTTAGTCTTTAGGAAGATGACCCAAGTGTATCTTGAGAATTCATCAACTAAGACTAGAGTATAGATCTTTTTGGCCAAAGATGGTGTGCTAATGGGACCAAAAAGATCCATATGTATCATAGTAAGAGGTTCATTTATGGAATGATTGACTTTGGACTTGAATGAACTCTTCTTCTGCTTGCCCATTTCACATGCTGAGCATAACTTATCTTTTGAATAAGTAATAGTGGGCAACCCTCTCACTAGTTTCTTCATACTGAGCTCGTTGATATTTCTAAAGTTGATGTGAGAGAGTTTCTTGTGCCATAGCCAATGCAATTCTGGCTTGACTTTAGAAAGCAGGCATACTCGAATAGTTGGGTCTATTTCAGATAGGTTGACCACATATACGTCTTTTTCTCTTCTAGCAATGAGTACAGGCTGCCCTTTATCATTGTAGATGATTCCTGCAACCTTTCTGAATCGAGCTTCATTGTCATCATCACACATCTGGCTGATACTGAGCAGATTGTGTTTTAGACCCTCTACATAAGCAACTCTTTTAAAAGTGATGTTGCCTGCCTTGATCACACCATAACCTCTTGTCTTTCCCACCGAGTCATCTCCAAACTTAACAGAAGGACCCTTCTCTGGAGTATAATTGAGAAGGTACTCCATACTGCCTGTCATGTGTCTTGAGCAGCCACTATCTAAATACCACTTTCTGTCACCCTGCACAAGACACAAAATAAGAGTTAGTTCTTTTTAGGAACCCATTTTTGAATGGGACCTTTGGTGGGATAAACATATTTTGACTTGATCTCTTTATTTGGAGAGGTCAGTATCACTTCGGGGTTAACTTTAGAAGTTTTCTTTGATGATACTGACTTAGTTTCTCTCCTTTTCTTTGGTACTGAGTACCTAGGACTAGAGAGATCAGTCCAGCATTCATCTCCCTTATGACCAGTATGATGACATCTATAACATTTTCTAGGTCTATTTCTAAACATATTTTCATAAGGTATTTTAGAAAAATGTTGCACTTTTGGTAGATCAGTATGAACAAGTTTTGCAAATTGTTTACTTAAAGATTTGACCTGATCACCAAGTGTTTTTAAAATGTTAATGTTGTTATTTCTAATTTGTGTATTAACATTGTTTTTAACTGGTTTAGGAGATGGAGGATCTAGTTGCTTATTTTTATTTGGCATAGAAGTCTTTCTGATATTATTAGTGGTAGACTTCTTGTCTTTGCCAACCAACGACCTAGTTGAAGTTGTCTTTTGTTTATTAATTTTTGAAGGAACAACTTTAACAGGTTCTTTAGATTTCTCAGTATATGATGTTTCTGTTCCTGCAACTTCTGTATTTGATGAAACATGTGAGATAGAAGTTGTCTTATTATCATTATATAATTCAAAAGTTGTAGTATTAAATAATAATTCAAAAGGTGGAACAGCAGAAATGTCATACTGAACTATTGGTAGCTCGGTATCAGAAATTTCTGTTATTTGAAATTCAATACTGAGTTCTTGTAGCTCAGTATAGCACTTTGAGCATATGGAGGGACCAATAGGTTTTCCTAAAATTTAATTTTCCTCATCATCTGACTCAGTTTGACATCCAACTTCACATAAAGTTTTAGCTTTTACAAAATTAATAGGGTTCATAGTAGAAAACTCTTCAAATAAATCAGCAAAATTGTTCCTGTTTTTAAATTGAGGATCAACACCAAGTGCAGCCCTCACATTTTCTGGAAAGTGTTCATTTAAACATTTATTTAATTTTATTGAAGCATTTCCCCAAGATTTACACTGTTTTTCAAATTTCTCTTTTTCAAGTTTGTGTAAATGAGCTTTATCAGCTAATCTTTGGTTAATGTCTTTTAAATCTGAAAAGTTTAGTTCTAAATCTTTATATTTTGCTAATTTATCCAAGTTTTCATTATTTACCCTTTCAAGTTCTTTAATTGTTAATTTTAAAGCTTTTTCTTTTTGTACAGAAGTTTTAAGATCAACAAGCATATACTCAAAAATCTTGGTTTTTTCATTCACTGAATAAGTTTGAAAGGAACTTACCTTGTACAACTGAGTGGAATCCCAATCAGTATGAACACTCATCCACTCAGCCTCTTTGATATCCTTTTCAAAGGAGCTCTTCAAATCATCTTCAGTGAAAGCCATAAAGGCTTTATTCTCAATCTCTTCTTCATCATCACTTAACTCTTCATCCATCCAGGTTTCTGAGTAAAGTGCTTGATGAGGTGCTCCATTCCCTTCTGCCCTCTTTCCCTTGCTCCAATTCTTCAGCTTGACATATTTGTCTCTATACCTTTTTGCTCGGTATGCAATCTTATCATTTTGGTCAGTCTCAGAAGACTTTCCACACCTATATCAAAGACCTGATCTTGGGTCAGTATTAGAAGAGCTAACACCAAGCCTCTTCTTCTTTAACTGATCCAGCTTCATAGACATAAGAGCCATTTGAGTTTCAAGCTCTTCTGCCTCAGCATCAGCAAGATCAATTTCTGGTTCATCTGGCTCAGTCACAGTATAGGCCTGTTGCACAACTAGAGCCATGCCAGTGGAAGACTTGTCAGTTTTCTTCCAGTTGATCAGTCTTGCAGCATTATTCTCCTCATGATTCAACATTAGACCATACAAAGTTTGAAGGGTGTATGACTCAATGTTGTTAGCAGCATTGACAGAGTTTGTCATGTCAAGAAATTGTTGAGGAAGACTATCCAGGAACTTTTGAACAAGCTCTCCTTCTTCTTTCACAATGCCTACACTGATTAAATCATGGATAACAGTATTGAACCTGTTATAGAGAGTGGTGATGTCTTCATTAGGAGTTGAGAAGAAATTTTCATATTTCCTTCTCATGTTGCTTTTTCTTTGCAGCTTCACCTTTGCTGTGCCTTCATAGGTGACTGATAGGCTATCCCACATAGCCTTTGCTGTTGGCAATTTCATAATTGCATTAAGTATCTCTTTGGTAACAGCATTACCAATCACCCCTTTAGCTCTGGAGTCTAAAGCATACAACTGACGGTCAGTATCAGTCCAGTTGTGCTTTAGTTTAGGTACAGATCTTATGCCCTCAGGAGCATCATCAGTAGCAGCAACAGGTTCCACAGGTTGTGGAATGATGGGACCATCATTTAGCACAGTGAGCATCTCATGGTGAATAGATTCAATATACCACTGAGCTTTGAGCTTCCATTGATGGAAGTCTTTTCCATCAAAGATGGGTACTCCCTTTCCAGACATAATTGGTGCAACAATTGTAGACATTTTGGATTTTTGAGTGTTGGAGGGATAGATGTAAGAAATGGCTGCCAGGGTTATAGATCGACTAAATAAGAGATTATTTAGCCTGCTCTGATACCAGTTGTTAGGTCACAACACCCTGGTTTAGTTGATTAATTGATTGGTTAATTATAGCACTAAGACAAATATTGTATAAGAACAAGATATGAGTCAAATGTATAAATCCACTAAGTGTGGCTTGTTGCGGAATAACAAGACCACTAATCAATTACAAAGATATGAAAGTGTAAAGTAAATTGGTGAGTACTCCTTTGCAAGATGATCTCTATTTATAATGTTATAGAGATCTTACATGATGAGCAAAGGAGTAACCGAAGGACTAAGTAAGGAAAATGACTAAGATCAAGGGATTTGATCTTAGTCCGTTACTATACTGAGTATCACTCAGTCCTTCTACTCAGTCCTTGTACTCAGTATCACTATCTGATACTGAGTACTGATACTGAGTTCCAATACTGATCACTCAGTATCAGACCTAAACTTAGCTATATTATTCTACATATAAATCAAAGCTAGTCTAGGTTGTTTTGTTATCTTAAGATCCAAAGGGGCAAGGCTTTTTGCCTTAACACTTTAGGCCAACGATGATCAGTAAGTGATACTTAACTTGCACAAGTGGGAGTCTGAAGGATTTATGTGCACAGATAAGTACACGTGTCACCGTGTCCAATGTTATAAGGCACTAAAGGGTCACACCACTACACACCCAATAATGGACAACCGAATAAAGTAAGTTGTGTGGAATAATTAATTAGTTAAGTTAATTATAAAAAAGAGAATAAATAATAATAAGTTAATTATTATTTAAGAGGAAAGTTAAATATTAAGTTAAATATTTAACGGACAGTTAATTAATAGTTAATTAATTAACTAGTAAAAGTCCAAGGGTTTAAAGTCTTAATAGGAAGTTTAATTATGTAATTAAACATAATTAAACTCCAAGGACCTAAATGTAACTTAGTTCCTTATAAATAAGGACTAAGGGACAAGGGTTTTAGGTTAATCACTTATCACCACAAAAACCCTAATACTTCCTCCCTCCCTCTCGGCCGATCGAAGCAAGAAAGAACCCCATAGGGTTTTTCGGTTTTGGTTCGTACGACACACACACATACACGAGTTCGTGTATTACTTTGTTGGTACAACGCGGTCTTGCAGCGTGTTCAGGTGGTGCAGTAGAGGTGGATCACTTCTTTAGCAATCTAAAGGTAATGTTCATCATCTCTTTGTTCTTGTGATCTCATTGTCTATTAGAGATCCGGTATGTGGGATTCAAGTTCCGCCATGTGAATCCTACTAGGTTTTCCTACAGTGAAGCATACGTTAGACGTAACTTTACAGACAAACTAAACCCCAAGTCAGATAAGTGCATCTTCGTTGGATATCCAAGGGAAACCTTAGGATATTATTTCTATCATCAAGAAGACAACAAAGTTTTTGTTGCTCGGAAAGGTGTCTTCTTGGAGGAGAAGTTTCTAGGAACTGAAACTCCAAGATAGGAAATAGAACTTCAAGAAATTGAAGAGAACGAAGATCCACGTATGACTTCTGTCGATCCAGTAGTTCAATAAAGAATTGTTGATTCCTAACCAGACCCACCGGTTGAGGAAGAAGAAACACGCAACCCTCGTAGGTCTAGTAGACCACGCCAAGAACAAGTTAGGTATCTTGGATTCATGATCGATGAAGATGATGGAAGTCTACTATAACCATTGACCTACAGCGAGGCTGCTGATGGCGTGGAGTCTGAAAGATGGCTCGAGGCTATGGAAGCAGAGATGCAATCCATGTATGACAACCAAGTTTGGGTGTTATCAGACTTGCCACCACAGTCACGTGCTGTTGGATGCAAGTGGGTTTTCAAGAAGAAAACTGACATGGATGGGAAAGTGCATACTTACAAAGCATGACTTGTCGCGAAGGGTTTCACGCAAACACATGGTGAGGATTATTCTGAAACCTACTCGCCAGTTGCTATGCTTAAGTCTATTAGAATTCTTATGGCCATATCAGCATATTACGACTATGAGATATGGCAAATGGATGTTAAAATCGCCTTCCTTAACGGGGAGTTGAATGAGGACGTATTCATGATACAACCGGATGGTTATACTGATCCAAAGAATCCTTATAAAGTATGCAAATTGCTAAAATCCATTTATGGATTGAAGCAAGCATCTAGAAGTTGGAACTTACACTTTGACAAAAGAATCAAAGAATTTGGTTTTGTCAAGAGTGAGTTCGAGGCGTGTGTCTACACAAAATTCAGTGGGAGCATAGTAATCTTCCTAGTCTTGTATGTTGATGACATACTGCTTATAGGAAACGATATACCAGCATTACAAGGAGTAAAATCCTGGTTAGGAAAATGTTTCCATATGAAAGACTTGGGAGAAGCCGCATTTATACTAGGTATAAAGATCTACAGGGATAGATCTAGGCGGCTTATTGGACTTAGTCAAAGTACATACATTGACAAAGTACTGAAGAGATTCAGTATGAGTGATTCCAAGAGAGGTCTCATTCCAATGACACATGACATTACACTGAGCAAAGCTCAGAGTCCTACATCTAGCAAGGAAATAACTAGGGTGAGTTTGGTACCATATGCTTCGGCAATTGGGTCAATCATGTATGCCATGTTATGTACTAGGCCAGATATTGCTTACTCCATAAGTCTTACGAGCAGATATCAAAAGAACCCTGGTGAGGCCCATTGGGTGGCTGTCAAGAACATTCTCAAGTATTTGAGAAGGACGAAAGAAATGTTCTTGGTCTTTGGAGGTTCGATGAAAGAATTGCGTGTAACTGGTTACACATATGCAAGCTTCCAAACCGACAAAGACGATTATAAATCACAATCGGGATTTATATTCACACTAAACGGAGGAGCTATATCTTGGAAGAGTCAGAAACAAGATACGCTAGCAGATTCAACTACAGAGGCTGAGTACATTGCGGCAAATGATGCTGGAAAGGAAGCCATGTGGCTTAAGAATTTTATCGAGGATCTTAGAGTTATTTCCAGTATCTCTAGACCCATCGAAATATTCTGTGATAATAGTGGAACAATAGCGCAAGCTGTTGAACCAAGAGAACATCAAAAGACCAGGCATGTGCGCAGAAAATATCACCTCATACGTGAGTATGTTAGAGAGGGTTATATGACAATTAAGAAAATACCAACGGATGACAACGTTGCTGACCCGTTGACAAAACCACTAGCTGGACCAAAGCATGAGAAACATGTGCACGCTATAGGCATGCAGTACCTAAATATTGGTAGCTAGTAATTTTGATTAGATTCATAGTCATATTTGAAATCGATACATTATGTAATAACATTTCGTGGGATTGAAATAGGAGGTTTTACGTAAAATTTTCAAATTGTCTATTCTTAACATGTTTTAAACCTATCCTTGATACACAAAGTTTTGAGTATCTAAATGTCTGTGGTTGCTTGAATTTAGTGGGAGATATATTCAGGAGTTAATACCATTATGAATATTTATCTATTCATAGTCATTGAATAGAGAAACAAGTGTTGTTAAAATAAATATTCATAGATGTTTACAGAGTTTGCTAAACATTAGACGTGACCAAAAGATCGAGATTACTTCATGGAGCCCAAGCATGAGTATTTTCGAGTAGATGTCCTCTGACCTGAGACATTTGGTTTGAGACGCGACAACTTCTGATCTTTAGCATTTATCTAAATCACACCGTAAAGGGTGATCACAAGGAACCTGACTAAGACATCGGAAGTCGTGGGCAAGATAACGCAAATTGTCAAGATGAAATTTGCACCTTCTTTAACTAGAAGAGATATTTCGTGGCCGCTCGACGATTAAGACTACTGAAATTTGTGGCCGCGCTCAGAGAATGATTAGATCATTCGGTAATCCGTTACTTCAGAAAGTCAAAATCAGTGTCGAGAAAATTCGAGTATATAGAACAAGATCCCTGCTCCATGTCTATTACTCAAATTAAGAAATATCATGATGCGAAAGGAAAATCTGTTAGTTTTATTCATTTTATGAATATTATCTCTGGATGTAAGAGTTCTTATAACGTGGTTATCCTAAATGTCTGGGTAGGGACCGCTTTAGGCCAACGATGATCAGTAAGTGATAGTTAACTTGCACAAGTGGGAGTCTGAAGGATATATGTGCACAGATAAGTACATGTGTCACCGTGTCCAATGTTATAAGGCACTAAAGGGTTACACCACTACACACCCAATAATGGACAACCGAATAAAGTAAGTTATGTGGAATAATTAACTAGTTGAGTTAATTATAAAGAAGAGAATAAATAATAATAAGTTAATTATTATTTAAGAGGAAGGTTAAATATTATGTTAAATATTTAACGGACAATTAATTAATAGTTAATTAATTAACTAGTAAAAGTCCAAGGGTTTAAAGTGTTAATAGGAAGTTTATTTATGTGATTAAACATAATTAAACTCCAAGGACTTAATGGTAACTTAATCCCTTATAAATAAGGGATTAAGGTTAAGGCTTAGGGGTTGATTCACTTGCACAATGAAAACCCTAGACAATCTCTCCCTCTCCCTCTCCTCTCGGTCGTCGCACGAAGAAACCACAAGGGTTTCGAACCCTTGTTCGTTCGCCGATACATACACACACGCATACATTGTTTTGTGTATTACTTTGTTGGTACAACGCGGTCTTGCAGCGTGTTCAGGTGGTACAATAGATGTGGATCATTCTTTAGCAATCTAAAAGTAATGTTATTCATCTTAATCTTCTTGTGATCTCATTGTTTAGTAGAGATCCGGTATGTGGGATTCAAGTTCCGCCATGTGAATCCTACTAGGTTTTCCTACACATTCATCTCCTTTTTGACCTGTATGATGACATCTATAACATTTTCTAGGTCTATTTCTAAACATATTTTCATAAGGAATTTTAGAAAACTGTTTATCTTTTGGTTGATCAGTATGAGTCAATTTTGCAAACTTCTGATTTAAAAATTTGATTTGATCACCAACAAATTTCAAATAACTATTTTTATCATTTTTAGTAGGGAGGGTGAACATCCTTTCTAACAGTCTTTTTAGGAGATGAGTTTTTATTTTTATCTAGTAAAGGTGTCTGTTTTTGCTTTTGCTTTTGCTTAGACTTAGTTCCTTTACCATCTTTGGAACCCGTTGAAAGTATTTTAGGTTTAACCTCATTTTTTAATTTTATCACTTTAACAGGTTCTTGACATTTTTGAGTATTTGATCCAGATGTGCTTGCAACTTCAGTATTAGGCTTTTTAGACGAAGTAGAAGTAGTTTCCAAAGTTTTTAAAATATTATTTTCAGAGTATGGAATAACATTAAATAATACTTCAAAAGGTGGAACTGTTGAAGTGTCATACTGATCCACATGGATTTCAGTATCAGAATTTTATGTAATAGGAAATTCAATACTGAGATCTTGTAATTCAGTATAGCACTTAGAGCAGATAGAGGGACCAATAGGTTGAACTTGGTCAGAAATGTTTTTATCCTCATCAACTGAATCAGTTTGACAACTAGCTTCACAAAAAGTTTTTGATTTCACAAAATTAACAGGGTTTAAATGATTAAATTCTTCAAATAAATCGGCAAAATTATTTCGAGTTTTAAACTGAGGATCCACACCAAGTGCAACTGAGTAGAATCCCAGTCACTGTGGATACTCATCCTCTCAGCCTCTTTGAGATCTCTCTCAAAAGTGCTCTTCAAATCTTCTTCACTGAAAGCCATGAAGGCTTTATTCTCAACCTCTTCCTCATCATCACTGAGGTCTTCATCCATCAAAGCCTCAGAATAAAGTGCCTGATGAGGTGTTCCATTTCCAGCAGCTTCCTTTCCCTTGCTTCTTGCCTTCAACTTCACATAATTGTCCCTATACCGTTTAGCACGGTATGAAATTTTGTCATTCTGATCAGTTTCAGAAGACTTAGTGTGACAGTTGGCAGCAATGTGAGCAGGCTTTCCACACCTGTAGCATAGACCAGATCTGGGGTCAGTATTAGAAGATCTAACACCAAGCCTCTTCTTTTTCAACTGATCCAACTTCATGGACATGAGAGCCATTTGAGTTTCCAGTTCTTCTGCCTCAACATCCTCAAGATCACCTTCTGGCTCATCCGGCTCAGTGACAGTATAGGCTTGTTTGACAATTAGGACCATGCCAGTGGAGGTCTTGTCACTCTTCTTCCAGTTGATCAGTCTAGAAGCATTGTTCTCTTCATGATACAACATTAAGCCATACAGTGTTTGAAGAGTGTAGGACTCAATGTTATTAGCAGCATTGACAGAATTTGTCATATCAAGGAATTGTTGAGGAAGACTGTCCAGAAATTTTTGACAGAGTTCTCCCTCTTCCTTCTCAATTCGAACACTGATAAGATCATGAACAATGGTGTTGAATCTGTTGTAAAGAGCAGTGAGATCTTCATTTGGATTAGCAATGAAGTTCTCATACTTTCTTCTCATGTTGCTCTTTATTTGCAACTTCACCTTTGATGTGCCTTCATAGGTGACTGTCAAGTTATCCCACATAGCTATTGCAGTAGGCAACTTCATTATTGCATTCAGAATTTCTTTGGTAACTGCATTACCTATCACATTCTTGGCTCTTGAGTTTAGACTGAATAATTGACGATCAGTATCAGTCCAAGTATGTTTCAACTTTGGAATTGTTCTTGTGGATGCAGGAGTATTATCTGTAGCTGTAACAGGCTCAGTGGTCAGAGGAATGATGTGAAGGATTTATGTGCACAGATAAGTACACGTGTCACCGTGTCCAATGTTATAAGGCACTAAAGGGTCACACCACTACACACCCAATAATGGACAAACGAATAAAGTAAGTCGCGTGGAATAATTAACTAGTTAAGTTATTATAAAGAAAAGAATAAATAATAATAAGGTTAGTTATTATTTAAGAGGAAGGTTAAATATTAAGTTAAATATTTAACGGACAGTTAATTTATAGTTAATTAATTAACTAGTAAAAGTCCAAGGGTTTAAAGTGTTAATAGGAAGTTTAATTATGAGATTAATCATAATTAAACTCCAAGGACCTAAAAGGTAACTTGGTTCCTTATAAATAAGGACTAAGGGACAAGGGTTTTTAGGCTAATCACATTACACACTCAAAACCCTAATCCCTTCCCCCTCTCTCTCGGCCGAACTCGAACAAACAACCCCTTGGGGTTTCGGTTTGGTGTTCGACGAAGAACACACACACACACAAGTTCTTTTGTGATACTTTGTTGGTACAACGTGGTCTTGCAGCGTGTTCAGGTGGTGCACTAGAGGTGGATCAGTAGTGATCCGGTATGTGGGATTCAAGTTCCGCCATGTGTATCCTACAAGGTTAACCTACAGTGGTATCAGAGCTTTCTACTAATCTCAATGGGATTCGGTTGTTTTTCTTTTCATCTAGAAAAGAACCCTATGAATTTTCGAATCCAAGTATGTGATTATTCAAGTTCATGAATGATCATTGGATTGAATAGGTTTTAAGATAAAAAGACTTAGGTTTCTTTTTTGCCTAGTAAAAACCCTAGAAAAATTAGTCCAAGTAATTGATTAACCAAGATTTGGTGGATCATTTGTCACACCCCGCTAAAGCGGAAACACGAGATACAACAGCATAAGGTTTCATAGCATGAGGTAATAAACAACACCAACTACAACATTAATCAAAAGTAGTTCAAAAATTAAATTATTACAACCAAATTTGTTCCCAAAATTCACAATAGATAAAGTTGATGATAAAGGATTTTAAAATTTCTTGATGTTGATGTCGTCACACAAAATGCACCTACATGCCAATACTTACTTGTTTATACCTGAAAAGCATGAGTTAAAAAGGTCAACTACAAAGAGTTGGTGAGTTCATAGGTTTTTGATGAACAAAAATTAAATTAGTATCCATAAGTTGTTATTGTGAAACTTTTGTTCACAAGACATTAAGTAACTGGTTGCTCAAATATATTTTTAGCACAAGTGTAGAGTACGCTAGCAATTATCAGCCATGAGCCACTACCAAACCATTCAGACAACGATGCCCCTAATGTAACCAGTCCTACCTCAGCGGTGAGCAATTTCTCACATGTGTAGAACCCAACTTTTAATTTTAGGAAATGTGCACCCAAGGCCCGTCGACCTTAAGTGAGGATGTCCAAACCCTAATAGCGCTATCCACAAAACCGCAGGCCCCCGTTCGAGTTAATGGTAGTGTCACTAAATTTTAATTCCACGTTTCGGGGACTTACACTTTTTAACTCAAGCAATTGCATTTTAGCATACATAACATAGTGCACAAACAATTTAATTCAACAACATTTTTCAATCATAGAGCAACCATTAAAAACTTTATAACATGCTTTTCACCCCAAAATATTTAAAAAACAAAGTAAAAAGGGGCTATGATACTCACAGTGTGTAGCTGTATCCAACAATTTTCCGTTTGATGCTCAATCCGACTTAAATCCTTCCTATATTAATGGAATTGAGTATTAGTCTATGTCTAACCTTAGGGATAAAATATCATTTAGCTATTAAAACTTCATAAAATCTTAGACTTTCTATATACAGTATTTAAGGTTTATTTTAAGAATTTTCTTAGGGAAAATGGTGAACTTATTGAGATGTACATTTTTATCAATTATAGTTATAAGTTTTTAATATTTATAGTCCTTTCTGTAGTATATTAGTTTATATATATAATCCTACTTACTTTATATATATAGATATGTTTAGTTTCACCTTTATTTATATGTTAATTTTTGTATTTCCTAAAAATGTATACTTATAAGTCTTATTCTTGTTGGTATGCACTTTATACTTATATTTTCATTTGAGTGTATATTTCTATTTTACACGTGTTATATTATAATTAACTTGTATATTGTAAAATATTATACTTTTTGTGCTACATAGTCCAATATTTCTTAAAAGTTACTTTTCTTACACCTAAAGCTAAATGTTTGTTGCTGTCCAGATTTTTAGTCCACTTCCACAAGTTATTTTAATATCATAACAAATGATTTAATTTACCAATTTTTATATGTTATTATATAGTGTCTTAGGGAACTTTTAGCACAAGTTTTATAATTTTTGAAGTTGTATAACTATTTTAATTATATTTTATAAATGTATGTATCAGTAACTTCAAATCAGTCTGCACACTCATTTTATTTGACCTATTTGGGGTATCAAATATTCGAGTTTTTCTTTATATTTTATGGGGTTTTAAAGGTAACTCATTGAACTAATGTTTAAAAAAAAGAATCATTACATTTGCATGTTTTATAAAGGAGTTATGATTACTTAAAGATGCATGTAAAAATCTGCCAGCACTCTTTTCAATGCACACTTACCTTTGCATGTTTGGTTGGGAGGTCAAATCTTTATGTTTTTCGTTGAAACTAGCTGCATTTAAAAGATAACTCTTTAAATTAAATTCCAGAAGAAAAATCATGTATTTTAAAGGTTTTATGGAAGAGATATATCGGTTTAAATTCGAGTTTTATTCTGCTCAGCTAGTCTGTTTACACATCTAACTTGTGGGTAGGGTTTCGTGGGTCAAAACTCAATATTTTGGCATGAAATTAAATGGGTTGGAAAGATAAGACATAAAACTAACTTTGAGAAAAAGAATCATGTATTTTAAATGGTTAAAACTCAAGATATGGCCGAATTAAGTACATGCATGCAATCTGCCAGATTTCAAAAATAAAAGTTTTGAAGGTTTTAAGTGTTCTAGCCATTTCTTTACATCCAATGGTTTAAATCTTTGCTTTTAACACTTATTTAGGATCATGCAAGATTATTTTTAGATCAAAATCATATATTAATTTTTATAAACACATGCATGTCATCAAACATCTAAGATTTGTAAGAAAAAGTTATATGCATGTACATCAAAGTTTATGTTCTTGAGTTTTTGATGTATGGATCATGGATTACCACCTTTATTGGATATCTTGAAGACATTGGTGTGTAATCTACCATCTAGACACCTAAGTGCCTTTCATGGATAGAAAAACTCAAGAAACATGGAGAAAGATGCAAGAAAAACATAAGAAAAGTGCAAGAAATACAAGGAAATCGACTTACATAAGAATGTTGAAGAACACAAAACTGGACAGCCTCTTTGAAGATATATTTCGACTGACTTCCAGTTAAAGTTTGGGTGTTTTAAAGGTTAAATGTTGTAGAGGAAGTTGTTATGGTGATTTGGCAATTTGAATCACTAGATTTGGAGTTGTAGATCAAATGTTATGAAGATTTTGGTGGAAGAATGTAAGTGTATGTGTGGAATCCGGATTTTAGAGATTGGAGAGAGTATTTTGAGTTTGCATGTGGGTTGTGTGGTTTAAATGAAGTAGAGGGATTGTTGTGGGAGTTTCCATGTATTCCTCATGATGACTAAGGATGAGTTAATAGAGTGTGTAAGTGGATGTGTAAGAGAGGTAAGGATGTTGCTTGTTTAAGAAAAGTCTTTGATTGATATGGGCATATAAGTAAAATCAAGAGGATGCATGTGGGGTGGGATATAAAATCTGCATTTTATTGGATTATTTATTATTATTATCATTAATTTGTATATTATACATGTATTTAAGTATTTGTTAGATATATGTCTAATAAAGGTTGTAAAATGATGTGTTAAATTAAGGTTATTTGCTCTAGTTTTTAGTTATGTTATCTTAAGTTAAAATTTACATTATTACATATAATTATATGTTTTTTAACATTTATTAATACTTTGGTTGCGATTTAATATAAATTGTTGCACCTTGGAACTTTATAACACGACTAAAATGTTTATACGTCTTACTAGGGATTTCAAGCATGTTGTCAAGATACATATGATAACTAACACTTTTATTATTATAATTTAACCATAATAGATTATGTTTACTTACTAAAATTCATATTACAGTATTTAGTAGCAAACTTGAAAACCTAGTTTTTCACGGATGTCACATCATTGGACAAATTAGGCTTTAGATAAAACATGGAAAGTTGTGTTATTCTTAGTATTAGAATAACACATAATATTTACTTGTTATTATTATTATTTTCGGTATTAAATAAAAAAAAAAGGGATAAGAGGTTCGACCGAACCAAGTAAGACCGAGCCACCGTCGAACTATGGTCCGGACGAACGGACCGATCGGACAAGCCAGACCGAGCCACGGTTCGATCTTCGTCTGAACGATCCAGTTTTTTCCCTCGTCATGTATTTGATCCATTCGTTTGCCTAAGGCTCAGTTTCGGGCATATGGGTACGCGGGATCAAATCGGGTGTCAAAAGTTTATTCTTTTGACAAGATTTATTATTATCGACTATAATAATACAGTTAATAACATTTAAATTAAAAACTGATTTTAGTAGTTTATTAAAATCAAGATAATTATAAAATTAAGGGGGAAATAAGAAACCAGTTTATGTGCAATTTAATAATTATCAGTTCGGTAATTAAATAATTATCAGTCTATTTATTTATTTAGTATGACATAACCCAAAAGAAGTGACATTGTGTTTATTTTAAAAGTTCCTAATTTTTTTTTTCTTTTATTATTTTCAGAAATTAATTTTTATTAAAATTACAAAACATTATAAATAGAGATCATCTTGCAAAGGAGTACTTACCAATTCACTTTACACTTTCATATCTTTGTAATTGATCAGTGGTCTTGTTATTCCGCAACAAGCCACACTTAGTGGATTTATACATTGACTATATTCTTGTGTTATCACGCTAATATTTCTCTAAATATAATATTCTATCAATTAACATTATAAACCAGGGCTGTTGTGACCTAACAATTGGTATCAGAGCAGGCTAAATAAACTCTTATTTAGTCGATCTATAACCCTGGCAGCCATTTCCTACATCTATCCCTCCCACACTCAAAAATCCATAATGTCTACAATCGTTGCACCAATTATGTCTGGAAAGGGAATACCTATCTTTGATGGAAAAGACTTTCATCAATGGAAGCTTAAAGCTCAGTGGTATCTTGAATCTATTCACCATGAGATGCTCACTGTGCTATATGATGGTCCCATCATTCCACAAACTGTGGAACCTGTTGCTGCTACTGATGATGCTCCTGAGGGCATAAGAACTGTACCTAAACTAAAGCACAACTGGACTGATACTGACCGTCAGTTGTATGCTTTAGACTCCAGAGCTAAAGGGGTGATTGGTAATGCTGTTACCAAAGAGATACTAAATGCAATTATGAAATTGCCAACTGCAAAGGCTATGTGGGATAGTCTATCAGTCACCTATGAAGGCACAGCAAAGGTGAAGTAGCAAAGAAAAAGCAACATGAGAAGGAAATATGAAAACTTCTTCTCAACTCCTAATGAAGACATCACCACTCTCTATAACAGGTTCAATACTGTTATCCATGACTTAATCAGTGTAGGCATTGTGAAAAAGGAAGGAGAGCTTGTTCAAAAGTTCCTGGATAGTCTTCCTCAACAATTTCTTGACATGACAAACTCTGTCAATGCTGCAAACAACATTGAGTCATACACTCTTCAAACTTGTATGGTCTAATGTTGAATCATGAGGAGAATAATGCTGCAAGACTGATCAACTGGAAGAAAACTGACAAGTCTTCCACTGGCATGGCTCTAGTTGTACAACAGGCCTATACTGTGACTGAGCCAGATGAACCAGAAGTTGATCTTGCTGATGCTGAGGCAGAAGAGCTTGAAACCCAAATGGCCCTTATGTCCATGAAGCTGGATCAGTTGAAGAAGAAGAGGCTTGGTGTTAGCTCTTCTAATACTGACCCAAAATCAGGTCTCTGCTATAGGTGTGGAAAGCCTGGACATATTGCTGCAAATTGTCATACCAAGTCTTCTGACACTGACCAAAATGACAAAATTGCATACCGAGCAAAAAGGTATAGAGACAAATATGTCAAGCTGAAGAATTGGAGCAAGGGCAAGAGGGCAGAAGGGAATGGAGCACCTCATCAAGCACTTTACTCAGAAGCCTGGATGGATGAAGACTTGAGTGATGATGAGGAAGAGATTGAGAATAAAGCCTTTATGGCTTTCACTGAAGATGATTTGAAGAGCTTCTTTGAAAAGGATATCAAAGAGGCTGAGAGGATGAGTGTTCATACTGATTGGGATTCCACTCAGTTGTACAAGGTAAGTTCCTTTCAAACTTATTCAGTGAATGAAAAAACTAAGATTTTTGAGTATATGCTTGTTGATCTTAAAACTTCTGTACAAAAAGAAAAAGCTTTAAAATTAATAATTCAAGAACTTGAAAGGGTAAACAATGAAAACTTAGATAAACTAGCAAAGTATAAAGGTTTAGAATTAAATTTTTCAGATTTAAAAGACATTAACCAAAGATTAGCTGATAAAGCTCATTTACACAAACTTGAAAAAGAGAAATTTGAAAAACAGTGTAAATCTTGGGGAAATGCTTCAATAAAATTAAATAAATGTTTAAATGAACAATTTCCAGAAAATGTGAGGGCTGCACTTGGTGTTGATCCTCAATTTAAAAATAGGAATAATTTTGCTGATTTATTTGAAGAATTTTCCAGTATGAACCCTATTAAATTTATAAAAGCCAAAACGTTTTGTGAAGTTGGATGTCAAACCGAGTCAGATGATGAGGAAAATGAAATTTTAGAAAAACCTATTGGTCCCTCCATCTGCTCAAAGTGCTATACTGAGCTACAAGAACCCAGTATTGAATTTTCTATAAAAGAAATTTCTGATACTGAGCTCTCAATAGATCAGTATGACACTTCTGCTGTTCCACCTTTTGAATTATTATTTAATACAACAACTTTTGAATTATATAATGATAATAAGACAACTTCTATCTCCAATGTTTCATCTAATACAGAAGTTGCAGGAACAGAAACATCATATACTGAGAAATCTAAAGAACCTGTTAAAGTTGTTTCTTCAAAACATGATAAACAAAAACCAACTTTAACCAGGTCCTTAGTTGGCAGAAACAAGAAGTCTTACACTAATAAAATTAGAAAGACTTCTATGCCAAATAAAAAGAAACAACCAGATCCTCCATCTTATAAATCAGTTAAAAACAATAATAATACACCTATTAAAAATGACAAAATTAACATTTTAAAAACACTTGGTGATCAGGTCAAATCTTTAAGTAAACAATTTGCAAAACTTGTTCATACTGATCTACCAAAAGGGCAACATTTTTTTAAAATACCTTATGAAAACATGTTTAGAAATAGACCTAGAAAATGTTATAGGTGTCATCATACTGGTCATAAGGGAGATGAATGCTGGACTGATCTCTCAAGTCCTAGGTACTCAGTACCAAAGAAAAAGAGAGAAACTAA
The DNA here is from genome assembly GCA_963853835.1 of Calendula officinalis. NCBI lineage: Eukaryota > Viridiplantae > Streptophyta > Magnoliopsida > Asterales > Asteraceae > Calendula > Calendula officinalis. Next base: position 43,912,543 of record OY970829.1, read on the forward strand.
GTCAGTATCACCAAAGAAAACTTCTAAAGTTTCCCCCGAAGTGATACTGACCTTTCCACATAAAGAGATCAAGTCAAATTATGTTTATCCCACCAAAGGTCCCATTCAAAAATGGGTTCCTAAAAAGAACTAACTCTTATTTTGTGTCTTGTGTAGGGTGACAGAAAATGGTATTTAGATAGTGGCTGCTCAAGACACATGACAGGCAGTATGGAATACCTTCTCAATTATACTCCAGAGAAGGGTCCTTCTGTTAAATTTGGAGATGACTCGGTGGGAAAGACAAGAGGTTATGGTGTGATCAAGGCAGGCAACATAACTTTTAAAAGAGTTGCCTATGTAGAGGGTCTTAAACACAATCTGCTCAGTATCAGCCAGATGTGTGATGATGACAATGAAGCTCGATTCAGGAAGGTTGCAGGAATCATCTACAATGATAAAGGCCAGCCTGTACTCATTGCTAGAAGAGAAAAAGATGTATATGTGGTCAACCTATCTGAAATAGACCCAACTATTCGAGTATGCCTGCTTTCTAAAGTCAAGCCAGAATTGCATTGGCTATGGCACAAGAAACTCTCTCACATCAACTTTAGAAATATCAACGAGCTCAGTATGAAGAAACTGGTGAGAGGGTTGCCCACAATTACTTATTCAAAAGATAAGTTATGCTCAGCATGTGAAATGGGCAAGCAGAAGAAGAGTTCATTCAAGTCCAAAGTCAATCATTCCATTAATGAACCTCTTACTATGATACATATGGATCTTTTTGGCCCCATCAGCACACCATCTTTGGCCAAAAATATCTATACTCTAGTCTTGGTTGATGAATTTTCAAGATATACTTGGGTCATCTTCCTCAAGACTAAGTCAGATGCAACAACATAAATCATTGCTTTTATAAAAAGAGAGGAACTTCAAAAAGGCAACAAGGTCAAGCAACTTAGAAGTGACCATGGTACTGAGTTTAAAAACTCAGTATTAGCCGATTTTTGTGAAGAAAAAGGAATCATTCAAAACTTCTCTGCTGCCTACACACCACAACAAAATGGTGTTGTAGAAAGAAAGAATAGAACACTGATTGAAGCTGCAAGAACTTTATTATGCCATGCTGGACTGGCACTGAGTTTCTGGGCTGAAGCTGTAAACTGTGCAAACTTATCGTCCAAAGACATCTAAAGACTCCATATGAGTTATACAATGGCAAGATTCCTAATGTGGAATACTTCCACATCTTTGGGAGTAAATGCTTTGTACTCAGTACAAAACAAAATCTCAATAAATTTGCTCCCAAAGCAAATGAAGGTGTGTTCATGGGCTACTCTCCACAATCTAAAGCTTTCAGAGTGTATATCATCTCAACCAAGATGATTGTAGAATCCATTCATGTCACATTCGATGAAGATCAGAATGAGCATTCTACCTCAGCAAGTGAAGAAATAAGTGGCATAGATATTCTATGCAATCCAGAACACTCCATTGCTGAACAGCCTAAGTTTCATCCACACTTTATTCCTAATAAGTTTAATGAAACTGATCAAGTTCAAACTCAGTATCACTCAAATGAGACTAATACTGAGGTTCCCATAACAGAGGACCTCCATACTGAGTTTCCAACTAATGATCTGAACCACTCTATCTATGAAGAGGGTGAAACATGCAACACTTCACAAGAATCCACATCAACTCTGCAAAATGAAGATGAACAACAACCTGCACTGTCTAATACTGATCAGAATTCCACTCAGTATCAGACAGACAACACACCAAATCAACAAGATATTGTTGATCCTATTTCAAATGCTCCCTTAGGAAACAATTTAAGGGAACACAGAGACCATCCACACTCAAACATTATTGGTCCTATTGAAGAAGGTGTCCAAACAAGAAGAAAATTAGAATTTCCAACCCAAGCAACTGCAAACTTTTGTTTCTTCTCAAGTTTTCTATCTACCATTGAACCAAAGAAAGCTGATGAAGCTTTATTAGATGAAGATTGGGTAGAGGCTATGCAAGAAGAGCTCACAGAGTTTGAAAGAAACAAAGTTTGGAAATTAGTACCACCTCCTACTGGCAAAACTATTATTGGTACTAAGTGGGTGTTCAGAAACAAGATGGACAAGGATGGTGTTGTCATCAGAAACAAAGCAAGGTTACTTGCTCAAGGTTACAGGCAAGAAGAAGGCATTGACTATGATGAAACTTTTGCACCAGTTGCAAGAATTGAAGCTAATAGGTTGTATCTTGCATATGCAGTCTTTAAGAATTTCAAAGTTTATCAGATGGATGTCAAAAGTGCTTTTCTAAATGGAAAACTACAAGAAGAAGTTTATGTTAAACAACCTCCAGGTTTTGTTGATCCCAAATTTCCTAATTATGTTTTCAAGCTTGATAAAGCTCTATATGGGCTCAAACAAGCTCCAAGAGCCTGGTATGACACCCTATCTGAGTACCTTATTGAAAATAAATTTACAAGAGGTAAAATTGATAATACATTATTTTCAAAAAGGAAGGGTTCTGACATCTTACTCATTCAGATATATGTAGATGATATTATCTTTGGTTCCACTGACAAGTCAATGTGTGACTGGTTTGCTAAGATAATGTCAACTCAGTATCAGATGAGTATGATGGGAGAACTTACTTATTTTCTTGGTTTACAAGTTGAACAAAAGCCTGATGGCACTTTTATAAATCAAAGTAAGTATGTGCATGACATGTTAAAGAAATACAAATTTGAAAATTTATCTTCCATGCACACTCCTATGGGTACTCAGGATAAGATAAGTAAGGATGAAACTGGTAAACCAGTATGTCAATCCACATACCGAGGTATGATTGGTTCCTTACTTTACTTAACTGCTAGTAGGCCTGATATCATGTTTGCCACATGTTTGTATGCTCGGTATCAGGCTGATCCTAAAGAATCACACATGAAAGCAGTTAAGCGCATCTTTAGATATCTTACAGGTACTCCTAACCTGGGTCTTTGGTATCCCAAAGACTCAAACTTTGACATTGAAGGGTACACAGATGCAGATTTTGCAGGTTGTAGATTGGACAGAAAGAGCACAAGTGGAGGATGTCAATTCCTAGGTGGAAGACTAGTTGGTTGGTCATCCAAGAAGCAAAATTCGGTAGCAACTTCCACAGCAGAAGCAGAATATGTTGCTGCAGGAAGTTGTTGTGCTCAATTATTATGGATGCAGTATCAACTCTTAGACTATGGGTTCAACTTTCATAAGACTCCTATTCATTGTGATAACAAGAGTGCTATTGCTATCACAGAGAACCCAGTCTATCACTCTAAAACCAAGCACATTGATATCAGACACCACTTTATTCGAGATAATGTGGAAAAAGGTAAGGTTGAGGTAGATTATGTACCAACTGATCAACAATTGGCCGATGTGTTTACTAAACCTCTCCCTGAGGAAAGGTTTATGTATTTACTAGGGCAATTAGGTATGTTAAATCCTTAATTTTCCTTAATTTTCTTTAAAACTGAACGCTCAGTATCACTTCTGTTGATACTGACCATTCAGTATCACTAGTCTGATATCATCAAAATTTAAAAATTTTATTTTTTTTATTAATTTCAAGAGTAAATTAATTGTTTTTATATTTTTTAATATTTTTTTAATTAATTTTTATTACTCAGTATTGGGTTATGACGGCTCTTACACCGAGCTTAATCCTCATACTGCTCAACGGTAACCTTTCTTAATAGGAAAGTTACCGTTGGCAGAGGATAAGGCAGTCAAATCAGCCGTTTTTACTTCCCAATACCTTAGTTATCTTTCAAATAACTGTTTTTTTATTTTAAAATATTTTTCAACAGTTATTTCATTACTTCTTGTAAAATTCTCTCTGCGATTAACGATATCACTCTTTCTTAGCAAGCAAATCTCTTAAATCAAAATCACAGATGGCCAATTACACTTTCGTTGCTCCAGAAGTTGAATCGGAAATCAAATTCCGAAACGATGAACTACCCAGGTTTGCGAGGAACAACATCACAGCAAATTTCACTATTCCTCAAGCCTGGGTATGCCAAGAATTCACAAACATTGTGACTTTTATGAAATATTGCCCAATTGCTCGTGCACTGACCTTGTCTCCTCGAGCAATTTATCCAGAGATGCTATGCGAGTTTTGGTACTCTGCTACACTCGATTCTCCAGATATGATTGTTGGGTGGGTAATTAGAGATCAAAGAAGGGCATTTGTTTCTACTGCCATCATTCGTGAAGCACTCAGGCTTCCTGCCCAAGCTCAGTATGATCCATTCGATGATAGATCAGAGGCACGCTCAGTCTTACCATTTTTGGGTCGAAGAGGAACAACGGGCACAATCAAAAGAAATGAATTTGATCCTATGTGGGGTATTCTCATTACAACAATAATTCGGTGTATGACCCACAAGACGGGAGCTTTGGACCAAATAAATGAATTTGGGATGCAAATAGTACATGCCTTGTACTATGGAAGAAACATTGATTATGCACGGCTCATTTTCAATGAATTAGCTGCTCTTGTTCGGGCTAACACAAGGGAATGCAATGTCCCTTTCTGCAGATTTTTATCACTCATCTTTCAACACTCAATGCCCACACATATTTATGATGAGTTTCACAGTCCAAGGGTTGATCTTCCTCCTCTTAGTGAGAAAATTTTCTTTTACAGGCCAAGAGAAGGAGAACCTCTTCTAAGTCCTCCTATGTGGGCCATTGTTCAAGAACACATAAATGATGAAGAAGACATGTCTGATACTGAGTCAGACAATGATGATGATGATGATAATGATGATAATAGTGGTAATGGAGCACATGCCGGTCAAGAAATTGAGATGCAGGATGTTCCACAAGTTCAAGAACCTACTCAACAACATATCTCTCCACATGCACAGGATCTTGATGCTCCTCATATTGAAACAGCTTTTGATACTGAGTCCTCCGAAGACACACCACTGGTCCTTCAAAGAAGAAGAAGGAATCTGTCTCCTATCATTATGGGAAACTTATCATCTGAGGAGGTGCAGCCTTCAATTGTTCCATCATTAACTGCATCTCTTCAAGCCCAAAGCCTAGTTGCAGCCACCGCTGACCTTCCAGGTCCAGAAATAGTTTCAACTGCTCAACCAATTGAGGAACCTCATGTTCCTCTTGATGTGGAGATTCAATATGAGCAAACTACACTGAAAGGTGCTCAGCAAGAAAGACAAGTCGGTATTGAAGATGTTGGTGCAGCACATCAACAAACACATGATCCTGCACCGACCTCTGTAGATGCTAGAAGGGAATCTGACAGAGTCTCAGGTATGAATTTCTAAAAAGCCCTTAAACTTATATATATATATTTCATTCCCAAATAGAGACTAAGTATTGGCCAGTACCAACTCAATACTGACCAAAGTCTCACATGATCTTTCAAATATATATCCTTTTATGGCCAACATAGCTAGCCCACTGCTGCTATGCAAAATTCATATAATGAGCACACAATTGATCATTGTCAGTCTACAGCTGTCTCAACATTTAAAGAGACAATGGTGGTTGATGTCACACTGACACCCACTGGTGCTGCTTGAATCATGTCCAACTTATTTTTGAGTTGGAGAGCATGACTCAAGAAATGATCACAAACCCTTAAGCCACAAAATCCAAAAACTTTTCCATGGGGTTTAGCCACATTTCTGTTATCACTCTAATACCGAGTGATAAACATTGAAAATAACAAGAAGCACATCCCAGGCTTCGAATACCGAAACCCAAACCTTTTAGTAAATGTGACTTATCCTATACTGAGCTACTTAAATTTACACACTCACTTTTACTAAAATCTTCTTACACATGCTATGCACAAGTCCACAATATTTCATCATAAACCAGATGAAATAGAGACTTCACAAACTCTGTTTATATGATTATAGAATTAAACAACACCACAATTCTATTTGATAAACCTTTCTTTCTAACCAGGTTTTCTATTTTTGTTTCTTTAGCACCATCTGTGCAGGGCATTCAGACATCTCAGGCTGCAGGAGACCAAGTGACTCTGCAAGCAATCATGCAGCACATTTTGGCCATCCAACAAACTCAAAATATAATACTAGCCAGAATGGACAAGATGAGTGGTGATATTGACTCGATAAAACAGTTAGTCTCACTACTTCAACAACCACAATAGCCTCCACCAACTCCACCATTCTCACATGGTGACCACAGTGAAGAAGGAGAAGGAGAAGGAGGTGCTGGTGATACTGATGCTGCAACTGAGCCCATGCCCTCCCCTACTCTTGAACAACCTGATGGGGACATGGGTGGTGATACTGATGCTCTTCTCTCCTAATCAAATGATAACAAAAAGGGGGAGAAGAGACAAAGAGATATTGAGGTTGATCAAACTGAGCCATCTGCTCAGGGGGAGAAAAGAAGAAGATTGAATGAAGATCAACCTCCACAACAAGAACAACATCAGCAAAGCCCTCATACTGAGCCACTTCGGATTCAGTATGAGAGAAGAAGACAAAGAACTAGGTCAGCATTACAAATTCAAGACCCACTTGAGCCATCTGCTCAGGGGAGACTCACATTGACCAACCACAGCAAGCTTATACTGAGCCACCTGTTCTAGAAGAAAATAACTGCATTAGAAGTCAACAGGATTCTTTACTTCATTTGTTTTGTCAAGGTGAAACTGGATCTCTTATATAGAAGTAGAGACGGGCGGTCCTGCCATAGATTGCGCTCTGCTTGAACCGGGTTCCCTACTCTAATAAAGTAAGTGTCGGCGCCTACTCAAGGGATTCGATTCTCTTTTAGGCTAGGTAAGACCGAGAACTCGATTTCGGGTGAAGCCTTAGTAGTCGCTGGTGGTGGAGGAAAGGCTTTTAGTGGTCCAATGACTTATTGCAGCAGGCTCAATGAAGATTCTAAACTCATATATATATATATATATATATATATATATATATATATATATATATATATATATATATATATATATATATATATATATATATATATATATATATATATATATATATATATATATATATATATATGGTCGTAGAAAGACTCTTTTTTCGACAGGTGACTCTACGGGTCAACCATCAAGGTGAGAATGCTGACATGAGTAACGATAAATCCTGTGAAAAACACGATCGCCTGCCAGTGGAAGGTTTTCTGCGTTTGCAAATTGTGGTCTATAGGCCTTTTGTGTGGCCCATTGCTGATGATGAAGATCAAGAACATCCAGTAGCATCAGAAGAATTTTTAAACTTTGCACTGGATGAAGCAAATAAAGAAACCGCTTCATCATCATTCTCAGATGATGAAGAGCATACAAGAAAACCTATCTCACCTCAAATTGAAGGACCTTCTAGAATTCCTAGAAGACCAATAATCAGAAGAATGAAAAATGTGGTTATGTCCTCAGAATCTAGTGAAGAACAAGATCCAGCTCCTCTGATCTCAAGACCTAGGAGATCTGCTCAGTTTACTGAGGAAAAGAGTGAAGCTGAGGATGAGATTGAGGCCCAAAAGTTCTTCCCTGTTAAGGAAGAACCTGAATCTGAGTCTGAAGATGTTCCAAGAAGATCTCATACTGTAAGAAGAACTGGAGATGAATTACTTGAAAAGTATTGGAACATTGTGGCACAAAGAACAAGATATAGGGAAATAAGGATGGGTATGCTGAGGAATAAAGCATTTCTAAGTGTAAGAGACATATACTGGCTAAATGAATTTGTCAACAAAATAAAAGTCAAAACTGTTGATAGATCAATTGTTGCAACTTGCACTGGGCCAGTCAGTCCTCCAATGAAGTTTTTCCTCCATGACATCCAAAATATGGGACTTCAAGATTGGATAAAGATTGCTAGACTGATAAAGGAGATGCCCTCAAGATCCTCTGAAGCCCAAGTGATGATGGATGAAATCTGGGATGTATCTGCCATATGCTATGAAAAAGGAATTCTTTATGCAGCAGAATACAGGGCACTCAGTGTGATGACTGAAGCTATGAAAAATAACAAACCTGAGTGCCTTAATACTTTCAGAATAATTCCCACATATACTGTTCCCTCTAACCTTATCTTTCAAGATCAAAAGAGTACCATATATCCCACATCTGGATATATGTATACTGACTCAGATGACAGGGAGTGCTTCATTACTGAAGCAGATTTGGCAACACCTCCTATCAGCCATTTGGTGGGCCTTAAATGGATGATAACCAAGAAAGAAGATGCTTGGTTTAGAAAGAAGATAGTTGCTATACTAAACAACAGGCAAGATGAACTGAAGAAAAGAGAAGAGTTCATCCATGTGAAGAAAGAAGTCTTCTACGAGTTTGAGTCGATCAACAAAGACTAAAGAAGAAGACTTTGCAGCCTGTAGCTTATTTTGTTTAGTTTCTCTTTGTAATTGTTTTGTTATCATTAGATAGGGGGAGATTGTTAAGGCAAAAAGCCTTACCCTTTGGATCTTAAGATAACAAAACAACCTAGACTAGCTTTGATTAATATGTAGAATAATATAGCTAAGTTTAGGTCTGATACTGAGTGATCAGTATTGGAACTCAGTATCAGTACTCAGTATTAGATAGTGATACTGAGTACAAGGACTGAGTAGAAGGACTGAGTGATACTCAGTATAGTAACGGACTAAGATCAAATCCCTTGATCTTAGTCATTTCCCTTACTTAGTCCTTCGGTTACTCCTTTGCTCATTATGTAAGATCTCTATAACATTATAAATAGAGATCATCTTGCAAAGGAGTACTTACCAATTCACTTTACACTTTCATATCTTTGTAATTGATCAGTGGTCTTGTTATTCCGCAACAAGCCACACTTAGTGGATTTATACATTGACTATATTCTTGTGTTATCACGCTAATATTTCTCAAAGTATAATATTCTATCAATTAACATTATAAACCAGGGCTGTTGTGACCTAACAACTGGGTTTGATTTGTAGATGGCGCAACAACCAACACGACACGTACCAATCTCTCACTACGCTTGTTTCTAAAAAAGGACAAATTGACTAGGTCAAAGTTTCTCAATTGGAAGCGTGATCTTCGGATTATGCATAGGCATGGGAGAAAAGGAAATGTCCAAGAAAGAGCAATGCTAAATGCCCCTGCCGCGAATGCTAGAAATGAACCAGTACAAGCATATTACGCTTGTAGAGTATTCAACTCTTACAAGATGGTTAAGGGATCATCAGTGAGTTCTCACGTCATGAAAATGAATGAGCACATGGATCGTCTTCAAATTACTAGGACACCCAGTACCGTTGGAGTTAGCAATAGTAATGATACTCAACTCGTTGTCAGATGACTATAAGCCTTATGTAGTCAACTACAACATGCATAACATGGAGCAATCCATTGATGAGCTACATTCCATGCTCAAGACTAATGAGTTGAGTTTGGGGACCAAGTTTAAGAATGATCTCATAGAAATTGATGATGGTAGTGAAAAAGAGAAAGAGGTGCAGTGGAAAGGGAACGGGTAAAACCGATCTCAGCCAAGACGTGCCCAAGGGTAATGGTGTCAAACAAAAGGGCAAGAAGGTGAAGCCAAACAAGGAAAGGATCTAGAAACGGTGTCTTGGTTGTGGCGAGGGTCAAAGGGTAGGAGGCAATGCAAGCTCCTCAGTTGACTTGACCAACTTCTAGATATTCACTTCAAAACACTTGTAAAGTTTATTACGAGTAACTCAAATTTTGCAATCATTTATTGCAAGAGATGATGGAAAGTGAAGATGGCCTGCATGAGATAGTAATAATCCCACAAACACAAAGTTGATTTTATAGTTCAGTATTTTTCATTTTGGATTCATGGAAAATAATTTTATTTTGTTAAGACAAATTTTTATGTTAAAACTCATTTTTGGTTTTATCAAATTATGAATCCATGGTTGAATTATAATGTGTGCATGTGTGACAATTACACTAGTCAAGTTATATGACTAGATTGTAAGTCAAGTTTTGATTTACTGATAATCTCATGATTTATATTTGTTTGATTGTTGAATGATTAATAATATCTTGGAAGCTCAATTACTTAGATACTAGATATTAGAAAGTTTTTCTAATACAAGTATTTAAGAGTTTTATGGAAAGATCAAGTTCAAAGTTTATTGAACTTAGTTAAAACATCTAAGTAATGAATTATTGATGATAGAACGTTTTAAAGCATTAGTATTAATATAGTATGATTATATTAGATATAATCAAGATAGACTTTAAGAGTATTATTACAAGTGTTTCATACTTGTGATAAAGGAATTTAATGAAGTCATAATTTCCTAATAGGAATATTGGATATTCGCAAAATTCCCTATATTAAAGTATTTAAGAACTAAAGGTATTAATGCAAGTGTTTCATACTTGTAATTAATACAAGTATTTAATGAAGTCATAATTCCCTAATAGGAATAATGGATATTTAAGAAATCCAACAAATGACTTTGTCGTTAAATAAAATTCTTAAAAAGATACTTAAGTATTTAAGAATTGAAAGTATCATCTCAAGTGTTTTATACTTGTTTGATACAGTGATCATTAAAAGTCATGATTCCCTAAACAGGAATATTGGATATTCGCAAATCCAAAGGATGACTTTAATAATTGATAAATTCTTAAAAGATTAAACTATAAAGTTTTTGACCAAGAAAGTCAAAGTCTTCACTTAGTCAAAGTGATAGTTTAAGAAATGCTTATATTCCATAAAAGTAAGTGGGAGCTATGACTAACATAACTCATTAAAGGTATCAATGAATTTAGTAAGTTAGTAAGATATTGCCAACAAGATATTACCAAGTCGTTAGCCAAAAAGTTAAGAGAAATGATAAATGATCGTTGATTAGATTATTGCATGCCTAATAGCGTGGTCACAAGTCTTCTGATTAATTATTGCAAATCTAATATGATATTCACACTCCAGTGAATAAGTTAATCATTTAAGGAAATTTCTTTAACTAGTAATGATATATCTACAAATCAAGTGACTAAAAGAGGCTTTAGTTACAAGGCGAATTTTATGAATTCAAGAAACTAAGGAGTTACTTTCCAATCCTCCTATGTTTACCGAATTGCATAAAAGGCAAGACTAGAATATGTTCTAGAATGTTGCAAGAACAAAATCTAGCAAAGGCAAAAGAAATAGTATTTTTCAAATACTCTTCTTATGTCTTTAGTTTAATAGAAATGACTGGTTTAGTGATAAAGTTACAATTAAGGTTGTAAAAGTCATTAAGTAATCAACACGAACAAAAGGAATAAGTAATGATCCAGTAATAATTCTGTATCTATGTCCAATGAGGAATAATACATGAGTTAGCATCATTGTTATTCAGAATTTGTATGTTTTACAAGATCCATGAATAAAAGTTACTTTATTCCAAAAGATATAATCCGTGACTACTCGTCTTGGTGGGAACCTTGATGGGACGTTAAAGTCATCGCGGTATTTGGTGGTAGATTCGAAGTTCTTCGAGGATAGCTGCACAAGTCTTTGTGTAACCAAATATTGGTGATATTATGTTGGAGCTCGACAAATATTGGATTGACCACCGTGATAATACTTCGTGGTTGACTAATGTGCTTTGATTCGTCTTAGACAAGTCTGAAATATGATTGTCATACGAGGCTTTACTGGGTAGAGAGGAAGTTGTATTTTGAATCGAAATATAACAAGATGGTAATTGCACCTCCTTTTTAGGAGAGATATTTATGGGTCCCTTGACATGATGATAAACTGAAAATGCACGGTCGTGCTCAACGAACTGATTTTTTCTTTGTCGTTATCACACAGTTTTAAATCAAGAGGTCAAGAAATGATTTTGAGTACATGAGTTGATAATTTCTACCATGCTCGTATTCGTTATCACAAATATCATCCTGCAAGGGATAAACCTAACACGTTACCCAAGAAGTAAAGACGGAGTGTTCTTTACTAGACGACACTATTAATATGTTTTTCTAAACAATACCTGGGTATAAGAGTTTCTATGGGTTGGTTTTCTTGTATTGCCTGCTAGAGGGCCACTGCAGGACTAGTGTCATCCAACTAAGGTTACGAACTTGCACAAGTGGGAGTCTGTTGGATTTATGTGCACAGTTAGTCAAACTATGATGTCACGTCCATGTCTATAGGACACTCAAGAGTCACACCGGTGAGTGCGTGTAATACGAGAAAGATATGTAATGATACTTGGAAGAGGAATGATTCATAATAGTCATTTATGAATCAGTTAAGTATTAAGTTAAGTTCAACTTATTACCAGATTAGTTTATTTAACTAATTAATACAAGTATTTGTACATTTACTAGTTGAGTAAATATACAATGTGTTAATTATAGATTATCCATAATATGATTTAAAGTAATTAAATCATATGGTGTTGGATAATATTATTGTCTAAATTATATAAGGTTTATTATATAATTAATTATTAAAAGTATAAATACAAAGTATATATATTTCGTGTATATAATATACGGAATATATTAGTGTATTAATACTAGACATTTAATAATTAAGTGCAACAATAATAACTAGATAAACTATAAGGGTTGGAAGTGTAAAAGGAAAAGTTTAATTAAGAAACGTTTCTTAATTAAATTAGAAGGACTTAAGTGAAAGATATTCCATTATAAATGGAAGATCTTAGGCTTCACTTTATTCCTTCCATTCCACACCATAAGCCACGAAATATTACTCCCTCTCCTCCCTATTTCGGCCGAGCAACACAAGGAAGAACACAAGCCTTGTGTTCTTCGTGTTCTTCGTTCGTTCTTCGTGTTCTTCAAGTCTTGAAGAACAAGGATCATTACATGAGCTTATCTAGAGGGCTTCTCATTGTGTTAATCACTGGTGGATCTATATTGATCAATCTAAGGTATGAATTGGAAAAACCCTTTTTCCTTCTTTCCCCTTGAACGAAATTCGAACCAAGAACCCTAGGGTTCTTGGTCAGTTCGTCGAACATACACAAGTGTGTGTGTGTGTGTTCGAGTTTTTCGTACAAGGTTTCTTTCTTGTCAATCTAGTTTAGATTTCCAACATTCCATAATCCTTTAGGGTTTAAGGATCAAGTTTAATCTCAGTTCCGCTTTTAGGGATTAAACTAGCTAGTTGGTTTAACCGGCAAGAACAAGTTCATGTTCTTGTCAGTATGGTTCGAACCAAGCATACTAGGAGGTTGACCCAAGTGGTCAATCAGTTACAATGAAACCCTTCAAATACATATCATATTTAGTTTCTAATAAATAGTTTCTATTGTTATTATATATGCACACTTTTCCTTAATCCATATACCGTACTAAGAATAAAAATTAGACATCATCTTGGTTTCGTGTATTTAGTTGCTTCATCAACTCATTGTTGATTTTCAGGTTTGTGAGAATCAAAATCTTGGAGTATTTGTACTGCACTTTCTTGATTATTTATTTTTTTTTATTTCAAGATCTGTAACCATAACATGCTATAGTTTTATTTGAAGATTATAAACTAGAGTGGACCAAAGGGCTTTTGGGCTAGCAGTATGGTGTTTCCCCCGTAATTTTGAGGTTGGGGGTTCAAGTTCCATCGTGGACATAGGTGGTAATTAGGAGTAGATTAGGATTTGCTGTTCAAAAAAATGAAAAGAAAGAAAACTAGAGTGGCAATTCAGGTCGGAATCGGGTTGATAAGTTCGGGTTCGCGGGTTAGCGGTAGTTCAACCTAAAGCCAACATCTTTATCTTTATCTATAGTAAAGAAAGCGTGACATGTCATCTAAATCACCTCAATGCCATATCAAAATTCAAAGCCACGTGTACTTTGCTGCAAACTCATCATAAGTGCACATCATCGTACCAATTGGTTGCCGCGCATTTTCATTGAGTAACCCTAATCGCAACCTCTTTACTCTCCTCTTTTGCAACTGTTAGCGTTGCTTCCTTTGGTGAACCTCATCTATTACAGATATCATCATACCAATGGATCTGTTCAAAAGGGGCTTTCAAAACATATAGTTGGCTTACGATTGTGTTCATTCGCCAATTGTTGGAATTATGTGCACATTTAGTCAACCTATGATGAAACATCCATGCCTACGAAACACTTAAGGGTCACACCAGTGAGTGCATGTAATACGAGTAAGATATGTAATGATACTTGGAAGATGAATGATTCATAATAGTCATTATGAATCAGTTAAGTATTAAGTTAAGTTTAACTTATTACTAAATTAGTTAACTTACTAATTAATACAAGTATTTGTACATTTACTAGTTGAGTAAATATACAATGTATTAATTATAAATTATCCATTATATGATTTAAAGCAATTAAAACATATAGTGTTTGTATAGTATTATTGTCTAAATTATATAAAGATTGTTATATAATTAATTATTAAAAGTATAAAATACAAGTATATATTTCGTATGTTAAATACCGAAATATATTAGTGTATTAAATACTAGGCATTTAATAATTAAGTGCAGCAATAATAACTAGATAAACTATACGGGTTGAAAGTGAAAAAAGGATAAGTTTAATTAAGAAGTTAATCTTAATTAAACTAGAAGGGCCTAAGTGAAAATTTTCTTCTATTATAAATAAAAGGCTTGGGTTCCCTTGTTAATGCTTTTTACTTCACAAAAAGAACCCTAGCCTCCCCCTTTGGAGTTTGGCCGAAACCAACACCACCACTTGGTGTTCTTCGTTCGTTCTTCGTGTTCTTCGTGTTCTTCTATTATTGAAGTGCAAGGATCATTGCAAGGATCAACTAGAAGGTCTCTCGTTATGCATTATCATCAGTGAACTTACTTATGCAAGTTAAGGTATGATTTGGAAAACCCCCTTTTCCCTTTCCCTCTTGTTCGAAGCCGACTACCAAGAACCCTAGGGTTTTTGGTTGGTTTTCGAGGAACACACACAAGCATGTGTGTGTGTTTGAGTTTTTCGTACAAGGTTTCTTTCATGTTAATCTAGTTTAGATTTCCAACATCCTCAATCCCTTAGGGTTTAAGGATTAAGTTTAATCAGTTCCGTTTTAGGAATTAAACTAGCTAGCTTTTCTTACCGGAGAGAACGAGTTCATGTTCCTGTCAGCAAGGTTCGATCAGTGTATTGAAACTCTACAGTGGTATCAGAGCGTTGGTTAAGAAATCTATACAAGATTAACAAAGTTTTTTTTTTGGTTTTTTAATTTCATTATCTTTATTTTTTGCTCCAATTTCTTTTTCTTCCTTGTAAGTTTCGAAAAAAAGAATGAACCCTAGGACCAAGAACATTAAACAAGTTTAGTTTAATTGGTCAAAATGATTCTTTTTCCCTTCCCCCTTGTTTTCGAAAAATTGTAGAAGAACCCTAGGACCAAGAACATTAAACTTGTCTAGTTTAATTGGTCAAGAGAATTCTTTCCCCTCCTAATTTTTGAAATTGAGAAAGAACCCTAGGACCAAGAATGTTAAACTAGTTTAGTTTAATTGGTCAAAATGATTCTTTCCGTTGATTTTTTTTCAACACCATAAAGAACCCTAGGACCAAGAATATTAAACTAGTTTAGTTTAATTAGTTAAAATGATTAATTAGAAAGATAATCTAGGACCTAGAAACTTAAACACGTCTATGTTTAAGAATGTTTGATTATTGTTTTAATGAGATTATTGAAACTAGTTTTTTAAGCCTAGAAATCTAGACAAAGTTTTGTCTATAAGGTAGGGGTGGCAATAATGCGGGTTGGGTCATAAACGGGTTGATATGTTTGGGTTCGCGGGTTGAAAATCCTAACCCAACCAAACCTTTTTATCTAAACGGTTTGGGATCTTCAACCCAACCTATTTATTAAACGGGTTGGGTCATAAACTGGTTGACCTAATAAAATATCAATTTTAAAAAAAAATTAGAAAAAACACATAATTAAAGACTAAAATACCAAAATAAGATAATTAACTGCAAAATACAAACAAAAGTTAACACAAATATGTTATAAGAGATTTAGCCATTAAGGATGTTCATTTTCCAAGAAGATAAATACGTGACTCATATTATTAGTATGTCATATTTTAAATGAATATATATATATATATATACTAGCAAGGTACCCGAGCGATGCTGCGGCGGGTACCCTGTGTAAGCAAATGTTGTTTTGCGGCAATATATACCATTTGTAACTATATATTTTACGGCAAACAAAGCAACTGACCGGAACAACCACGGAATCAATGGTTTCTAAAATCATGAAAACGCCTAAGGAGTACCAATTATGATTTTCCAATTGTTACACGTAATTGTTATTTTCTACTTTTTTTTGCCAGATTCAACATTTTGATATGCAAGTTTCTTTTCCTTTTTCCTGAAAATTATAAACGTATGCACGTTTGTTCAACATCCTTTCTCGTTGTTAGTTCAATGTGAACCAAATGTAAGAAATGCTAAGTATTGCGTTAAATTGAATACTATCTTGGTAGTCCACTTCTAATATAAGTATAAAACTCAAGTTAGTGTCAATATGCAACTGCACATGAATTCCGAAAAACATAAATAAAGTCAAAATTGTGAAAATCTATTAGCATAGTCCAAAAGGAACATGTGAAAAATGTACTCGCCTTCCTAAATGTATCATGATCCCATCTTATATGCTTATGTAACTATAAAAATGTAATTGTGAGAATATAAACAGTAAACAATCAATAGTTGCTGGCGTATGTTGGTTTATTAATAAAGAACTACACAATAATAAAGTAACAAACACCAACAATTCAAGAACATGAGATTGAGAATCATTATTCGACGATATACTACATTTAGTTGAGCTGGGGCAGAACGCATACAAAACATATCTTCTTTCTCTCCATTCTTTCTGCTATCACACCAGAAAATACAGCTAAATTAATTATACAACTTAAAAACTTTAACCATGAGATAATATCTATCTTTAAAAAAAGTACAACATAAGAGACATTCTTAACAAGATTATCAAGAAACAAACAAATAAGAGGAGGAATAATGCAGCTTCAGCATTTGCAGGATATTCATTTTTAGGACATGTGGCCAACGTCCAATTGCAAGCTCATAGCTGTTAGTATCTTCACCAGGTGGATAAAGAAACCACACTCACTGAAACAATAAACCAAAAACCATGGCTCAGAAAAGCTTATGGTTGCTTGCTAATATATTTAGTATTAAGAACACAAGCAACTTATGATTAGTTAAAAAAACTTGTAAAATTCAACATGATTTAGCAAGAAGTTCAGATGGAAAAATAGCACCCTGAAATTTTAATTAGCAAAAAAGAGAAGTATATTTACTTGTCAGCAAATTATTAAACCATCACAGTAGAAACACAAAAAATTGGTATCACATGACAAATAAACTTGAAACCAGAGCTACTCCACAAAAGCAATTGCAGATCAACTAAGCTGTAGACACATATTAAGCTTCCCATCTTTGATTTTTAGAAACCCCAGAAGTTTATAACACCATAAACCAAGTGATATATGATGCTCAAAATATTCAAATGCGTATGGTTAGTGTTCCACAATTCAATTACTATAAAAGCATTGGAATGCTTTTGGGCATCATTGATTAAGAAGTAGAAAAACTTACGTACTTTGAACCATGGTGGATACAATGTAGTTAATTCGATTTCTGATTTGGGGAAATTTGGTGAATCGAGTTCTTTACTTCTCGATACACATACTTTCATGTTTGAAAATGATTCTGATTGAGCCGAAAAAACTTGCCAATGTGAGAGGCAGATTAAAAGCCTAGAATGAATACAGAAAATTGAACTAACCTCTTCAATTATTTTAACAGCACCCCTGAAAAGTGATATCAAAGAGTTGGGTGAATCGTTCATAAATCAACTGATTCTTACGTAATGGTTATAAGAAAACATAGACGTCAACCAAATAACTGCAAGAATTTACTGATATGAACTCAAATTTAAAAAAAAATTAAGAAAAGCAAAAAAAACCCAAAAAAGATAGGAAGAAGATGAATTAAAAACTATGCTATAAAACAATCATTACAATCTATTGGTTACCGCTATTTCTTAAAGTTCCACCTTGTAAAACAATCTGTGATTTGATCAGTATGATCCAGTTCGAGATGGAGAAAAGAAGCACTTCGAATCGGCTCACAAGGTAATTGCAGACTTGAAGAAATGGAATCGAGGGTAAAGGGAGAATTGAATGGAGAGGGGTTATTGAGGAACGCATGCTTAAATTTAAAGGAATCGATGAAATGTAATCGAGGAGTCGTCTAGGGTTATGGGCGAATTGTGCACTGCCTAGGAAAAAACTCGGGTGTTGTACAAGGAAGACGCATGCATTGGCCCCATTAGGCGGTGGCTTTTTGCCATTATTGACAGGTGTTATTAATAAAATTGAATTTTCAGAAATTAAACATCAAGCTGCTTAGCTCACCTGGTTTAGGCGTTTGATAATATCCAAGACGTCCCGTCCCGTGTTCGAAACCCTGCTGAATCAATTTTTTTTAATCAAAGGTATCAGATTCCGAAAATAGCAAGAATTTGGCTGAATTTTAAGTTTGTTATTTATGGAAAGGTCCTAAATGCATTATAGATAGTAGAGATATATATATACTAGCCGGGTACCCGCGCAATGCGGCGGCGGGTACCCTGTGTGACTATATTTTACGACGAGCAAATATTATTCGGTTACATTTTTTTTATAACATTAGTATGGTGCTTGCTCTATGTGTCGGCAACAAAGATGAACAGAAGAAAGTGGTGGCGGGAAGTAGCAGTATCCTGACATTAAAAATCATTTTAACTTTTTATAGAAAAAGCAATCATATCAAATGTCTTATAGCCTAACTGTATCAATGTGATTAGGGTGTCTCATATGGTTGTGGGTTCAAGTCCGGACGTGAAATAAATTATGGACTTCGTGTATTTGCGGGTTTGCCATTAAAAAAAATCAATATCCCTTCAATGTCATATCTAGCACTTAGGCCTTCAAGTCTTAAACTTTCAATGAACTCTGGGGTAATTTCAAAACATGTTATCATTAAATTTAACTATTTAAGGACGGTTCGCTAAGTTTTTTTCCAACGAAAGTCAAGTACCAATTCCTCACTAAGTTTTTTTTGTCCAACCAAGTAACAATTCCTCACTAAGTTTTTTTTGTCCAACCAAAGTCAAGTACCAATTCCTCAAGTAAAAAGTAAGAGAATTAATTTCTATATCACATATTTTGATTTTTATACCACAGTGTACAATTATTATTGAAGATTGTACAAATATATATAACAATCTTTGTGATGTATGAATTAAATTATGTGATGTAAAAATCACCACCTATAAATTAAATAACGTACAAACGAGATATGTATAAATTAATTACATTCAATATAAAAACAATATACTCCTTTAACTTATCTAGTGTATAGTACCGTGAAGTACCATAATTTCCATCAAATTGTGGTAAACTATCCCTGATTTATAGACTATTTATAAATATAATATCATGCAAAAGAAACATAACCACCTTCTTTAACTTGTCCGCCAGAGAGATTACCCAGACATCAGCAAGACAATTATGTTCGAAGCAATCAAGTCTAGAAAAAAGAAATATAACCACCTCTAACCCAAATCAAAATGGTATATGCAGCTTTCTTCTTTTCGCAGTTCTTCAAAATGGTTTTAGCAGGCGAGTGGGAATTTTCAACCACCTTTAGAATTGGCTGTCATTTCTCACCATGTTTGGGTTCCAGCAATACATTATTCACAAACAAAATTTATTCCATAAACCAATACAAAAGAAATCCAAAATCCAAATTTAATATTAAAGAATCAAAAGTTATGTGATATGTGAAAAAAGTGGGTACATGTTAACTATACCTGTTTTGACCATTACACGATTCTCCAGCCCAATTAAGAGAATGAAGCAAATCTGTCCATCAACAGAATTGCAGGACCGAGATTAGTCAAACCGTTAGCAGGCACGTAAATTGTTTGAAAAGGCGTTTTTTAATGTTCAAAATCGTTTTTTAATGTTGTGATACATTCTTGAAGGCCTCCAAGATCTGTGACTAAAGGAAAAAAACAAGAACACTAATGAACGGGTAATAAGAACAATAATGAAGAAAGAAAAAAACATTTTTTTCTGCTACGCGGCTGTTGGTTTGCATCAATCTTCTTTATAATAAGCTTGACTTTCCAAACCAATTACTATCTATTTTTAAGATTTACAAAGTAATTTGAGTTAATCTAAGATCGGTGCCAATGGTTGCGGCAACTGACGCCGTCAGTTGCTGCAAACTCAGCGCCACGTCAGCAGACAAACTAACTAACACTAAACTGACGTACCCATGCCAACAACACTCCGTCACTTTACCAACTTTAATTAATTTACTTTCTTTTTAATTAAAACAAAAATATAACTAAAACATAATACTTTTATTAAAAAAAAAAAAAAACATTACAATAATTTAAAAACATTAAAAAAAGACAAAAAAAAAATATAGAATGAGAGAATTTTTGTTGTGAAAATTATAGAATGAAAGTGGGTATTTATAGAGATTTAAAAGGATTAAAAAAAAATAAAAAAATATATATATAATATATAACGGTAATATTACCGTTGTGGAATTATAAAAAAAAAGAAAAAAAAGAAAAAATCGGCGCTCGCTACCTCTCCCGTCTCCAAACCGGCTGCACCTAAACCGGCGCTCAAACCGACGGTCCGTGCCAACGGCGCGGTACCGGCGGAGCCAAACCGGCGGACCGTTGGCACCGGTCTAACTCAATTAACATAAGTTGTCAGTTAAGTTGACATCGTAACTTAAACAACAATCCTATAAGTATTAGTGACTTGCAGCCAAAAAATAACCCAACATAATCTAAATTAAATATCTAAAATGGCCAGCTGAAATTGCATTAAATTAAACATTTCAAAATGAGAATAACACCATTAATTCAAAATAATCCCCACTAACTCTAGCAAATACACATTTTTACAACCAAATACTTGCAGCATTTAACAGATAGTTTCTAGCAATTACTTCAACACTGTAACAAATGTGCTGCAATGTTGGGCAAGGGCCTAACAAACAGTTAAATTTTCAATCTTTAGTAATCCAACTAACTTGAGAGACTGATGCAAATACATTGTAACGACTTGAGAGATTCACTTGCTGTTGAATACAAACTGACTATTGTCTCAAAAGTATTCAAGGCGCAAACATACATTTTGCTTTATCTTTTAAATAAAACAAATGTAGAAAAACTGTAAGCATTTATACACTTAAATTTTTAGATGATGTTTGACTTGCTTAACATAAACCGGATGAAATGAAATTGCCTTCACAGCTGCCACAATAACCACATGCATACTTTCTTCAAGCCTTTGTTGAACAAATTCAAAAAGACCATGCTGCACTTTTACATAGAATGGTGATTCTGGAATCAAGCAACAATCTTGTTGACATAATTCAAATTTATTAACATGGAAATCTCATAGTCTACGTAATTAACTATTTTAAGCAGGACAATCATTACAAATATTCTTTTAATTATTTCTCACTATACTTGGCATTTGAAACCATTTATTGAAACAGGTTTATTTGGGTTTGTGCTATCTCAATTGGGTCATAAAGCTCATCCAAATTTACATGATTGGCTAACAAAATATATACAAATGAGATGCTGAAATGACTTTGCTCATGTAGGACAAATATGAGAATATGTGGTCCTTTTCTGTACAATATTCTATTAAATTCACAAGGTTTCTTTGAATGTAATATTCCCATTAACATAACGTAGGGTTCTAATCAAGAAACAAGAATAGGATAACTTTAAGCTAAAAACAAGAATTAGAACCAGCTAAAAGAGAACAAGTTTATCTCATGTAAAGAACAAACTAACCAATCTTAAATGCATTAAATGTGACTAATCGTTCATCACAACGAAATTGTGGTTGTGAAGCACTTGTGTGAGCACCTGTTTGATTTTGTTAGTGCGCCCGATTGTTCCTGAATTGCTTATTACAGTATTACTCCACCTATCCAATCGCCTGAAAAAATTAGAATTGGTGGGAGCATCGTTTTGCAGGAGGGAAATTTGTGCACCCTTTCGGTAATGTGGGTTAGAGGTTGTACCCATTTGGTAATGTGAGATCGGATTGAACCCGCTGTGAGGTCTATCAACAAGGGGCCTTTTTATCAACTACAATATTACCCTCAATCTGTCGAAAGGTTAGAGAAACGCAAGAACAGACAAACAATTAATTCATAATTCAAATTTAACGAAGAATAAAGTCTGAAATTAAGTTTCTTTACAAAAACAATGTTTATAGATTAGGGAACTTACAGATTAGGGTTTTTGAGAATAAGGGAGGAAAGTTATTTGAGAACTTGCTTCACTGTTTGAAGAAGACAGTGGAGCTTTAAAACAACCACCATAAACTTGACGGAGGAAAGCTATACCAAAGTCCTCTGTACAATCGTCAACTTGAAGACACTGTTGTATTTATAGAGAAGAAGCGTGCAGGATTTAAGGTCATGTGAACACGCTAATTGCTTGAATCGAGGAAATGAGAGGTTCGAGTTGGGCATTTGAAAAGGCTAATTGCAAAATCGAGGTAATTGGCGGTTTTAAGAGGGCAAAGTAACAGCCGACTGAAAATTCAAATGGAGATGAAACAATCGATGACTGGGCTGTAGATTTAGGGCACATAAATGATTGGCCGAATATAAGGTCCAAATAAATATGGCGGGCCGCAGCCCTTGGAAACAGGCGGAAGTATCTGACTTTAATATCAATTTGTTTAGTGGAAATAACATATTCGGACGCCAAGTCAAGTGGTTTGTGCGTTGGAGTATAACCTGTAGGTTACGGGTTCGAATCCTTTTAGTGATATATTTTTTAGAAAAGGTATCCAATTCCAAAAATAGAAAGAAATTGGCTGAATTTTCAGAAGGTTATTTAGGGAAAGGTTATAAATGCTTTATAAGTAGTAGAGATATATATATATACTAGCAGATACCCGCGCAATGCGGCGGCAAATACCATATAATTTTATTTTGCAGTGAAGTTAATGGTGGTGGTGTGAGAGTGGTGGGTGATGGTGTGTAGTGATTGTCACGGTGGGTGGTGCGTGATGATAGGTGACGGTAGTAGTGATTGTAATAGATACAATACCATTAATGTATTCTTCATACACTTTTTTTATTACATAGATTGCTTTCAAACCCTCAAACCCCTCTAATAAAATCACGCCTTTAAAACTAAAGACAATTCAAAACTTTTAACTCTTTGCTTTATACAAAATCTGTTCATCAGCCTCTTCAACAGATCAACATATCCATATTATGCTCCCGACAAGTCAAAAAAATGAGCACAAATGAATACAAAATCAGCACTAATTTATTTATAGTTTCCATCTTTCAACAGTTTAGAATCTCTCAATCTACACCAATGAATAAAACTAACATGTCTACAAAAAACACTTGAAGATAAATCTTGCAAGTTGATTCACATTTCACCTGCAAAAGCATTTTCAAATTTACCAAAATACAAATAAATAAAGAATAGCATCTTTTATTATCATACATGCATGTTATTCTTGTTTTCTCATGAAATTGAAAGAAACTATCTTTCAGTTTAGGCATTGTGAAAGAGGAAGGAGAGCTTGTTCAAAAGTTCCTGGATAGTCTTCCTCAACAATTTCTTGACATGACAAACTCTGTCAATGCTGCTAACAACATTGAGTCATACACTCTTCAAACTTTGTATGGTCTAATGTTGAATCATGAGGAGAATAATGCTGCAAGACTGATCAACTGGAAGAAAACTGACAAGTCTTCCACTGGCATGGCTCTAGTTGTGCAACAGGCCTATACTGTAACTGAGCCAGATGAACCAGAAGTTGATCTTGCTGATGCTGAGGCAGAAGAGCTTGAAACTCAAATGGCTCTTATGTCTGTAGGACCCAACCACCCATATATTGTTAATAAAATCGGTAAAGACAAGATCATATACGTCATACGATTATTCTTATTAAGCACAAACGTATAAAATGTGTTCTTGGTTGCGGAATAACCAAGAACACTCCACAAAGTGTTACATTTAGAATTGGGTTACCGGTGATCCACACAAGTGATCAACCGGGATCCAAAAGGATACTTAACAACTAAAGACTAAACCTCTATTTATAATGTATAGAGGTTTTACAATTAACCCTATTCTATATGTAACTCCCAATTCTAATAAATACATACCATGATTAAAAGATTTGACTAATTAAGTAAACATGGAAATATTTACTCAGTCCTTCTACTCAGTATTGAGTTTCAATACTGAGTTCCAATACTGAGTGCCCAATACTAACCACTCAGTATAGGACTGAGACTTAACACTAGTACCAACAAGTTGAGGGCAGAAGATCATGCACGGATAACTCGGTCATTCTACTCAGTATCAGACATATACTGAGTAGCTCAGTATGAGACCGATACTGAGTAGGTCAGTGCAACTCATTTGTGATCATCTTCAAAGGTTTTGAGCTGTCATATCTGATCGACGTCTATCTACTCAGTATCAGACCTATACTGAGTAGCTCAGTATGAGATCTGCCCCACTTGTTTGTTTTGTAATCATAAGATAACAAGGGACATGGGCTTTGCCCTAACAATCTCCCCCTATCTAATGATAACAAAACAATCTTCAATCTTGTCTTGTATCGTCTTCTTTTTGAGATCTTTTCATTCTTTATTCACCGAGTACTTCAAGAAACTATATATCACACTAACTTTTCTCCCCCACAATCATTGACTCCTTTCTCAAACTGTCCGGTAGATTTGAATTGTAATGAAACATCACTAAGAAATCATTCAATTAGTAGATTTCCTCAGTTTGAAATGATTCAAATGATTGTAAAATAATGTGTGACACGTACCCCCTTGAATAACTTAGCATGGACATCTTAGCTTAAAAGAACTTTAGCTTCATATAAAGAAAACACATATCACATTGTGTTTTCTCCCCCTGAATCAGAGTCATCTCCTTAAACTGTTCGGTATATTTTATCTTTGACTTGAAACATCACTAAGGAATCAATCAACTTATAGATTTCCTCAGTTTAAGATGATTTCTTATGACTAAAAGGAGAAAAATATGTGAAACATACTCACTTGTATAATTCAGCATGCAGAATTTCATTTCTCTAATTTTGCAGCAACTTCAAAAAATCATATCTCCAAGTATAATCTTCTGATCATTATGAATTTTTTACACAACATACCTATACCTGTCTTCAACATCATATCCAAAAATAATAAGGATCCAACGGTTGAAACGATCACAGCATTCTCATACTGACCACTCAGTATGAGACAATCAGTATCAGAAAACCAGCAACTTTGAAAATATGTATCTCTCAGTATATGTTACTGATCAGTCTGAAATTTTGGTACCGAGTACATGTATGTGTTATGGATATAATATCCAAAATTCATGAAGATTCAACGGTTACAAAAGATATAATAGCCGTTTTATCACAGTTGCGCAGAATTAAAAACATACCATAAATATTCGTCAATAATCTTCAAAAATATATATCTCTTAATTAACGATTCCTTTTGAAGATCTGAACGGTGAAAACATCAAACACATTATGGTGAACCTTCAGTTAAAATTTCACGCTCATTCGATGTTTGAAGAAGGAGAGCCAATATTTCTTCCATGGCTGCCCAGCAGGTAAGGAATAAAAAAAATATATGACCTGATGCGCCTACCATATCGCTCTACGCGAATCTTCAAATACAAAACTGAACGGTGACATTGTGTGTCTGTGTGTTGAGAACCTCCTGTTCAAATTTCACACATATTCGACTGTTAACGAAGGAGATCCGGCATTTCTTCTACCCGTGCGCAGAAAATGACGAAAATTCTGCATAGTTCTTCTATATGAAAAGACTTGATCTTCAACAATATATAGGGTTAAAAGATCATCAAAGTTGTAGATAACTTTGAACCGCTCTGATACCAATTGTAGGACCCAACCACCCATATATTGTTAATAAAATCGGTAAAGACAAGATCATATACGTCATACGATTATTCTTATTAAGCACAAACGTATAAAATGTGTTCTTGGTTGCGGAATAACCAAGAACACTCCACAAAGTGTTACATTTAGAATTGGGTTACCGGTGATCCACACAAGTGATCAAACGGGATCCAAAAGGATACTTAACAACTAAAGACTAAACCTCTATTTATAATGTATAGAGGTTTTACAATTAACCCTATTCTATATGTAACTCCCAATTCTAATAAATACATACCATGATTAAAAGATTTGACTAATTAAGTAAACATGGAAATATTTACTCAGTCCTTCTACTCAGTATTGAGTTTCAATACTGAGTTCCAATACTGAGTGCCCAATACTAACCACTCAGTATAGGACTGAGACTTAACACTAGTACCAACAAGTTGAGGGCAGAAGATCATGCACGGATAACTCGGTCATTCTACTCAGTATCAGACATATACTGAGTAGCTCAGTATGAGACCGATACTGAGTAGGTCAGTGCAACTCATTTGTGATCATCTTCAAAGGTTTTGAGCTGTCATATCTGATCGACGTCTATCTACTCAGTATCAGACCTATACTGAGTAGCTCAGTATGAGATCTGCCCCACTTGTTTGTTTTGTAATCATAAGATAACAAGGGACATGGGCTTTGCCCTAACAATGTCTATGAAGCTGGATCAGTTGAAGAAGAAGAGGCTTGGTGTTAGCTCTTCTAATACTGACCCAAGATCAGGTCTTTGCTATAGGTGTGGAAAGCCTGGACATATTGCTGCAAATTGTCATACCAAGTCTTCTGAGACTGACCAAAATGACAAAATTGCATACCGAGCAAAGAGGTATAGAGACAAATATGTCAAACTGAAGAATTGGAGCAAGGGCAAGAGGGCAGAAGGGAATGGAGCACCTCATCAAGCACTTTACTCAGAAGCCTGGATGGATGAAGACTTAAGTGATGATGAGGAAGAGATTGAAAATAAAGCCTTTATGGCTTTCACTGAAGATGATTTGAAGAGCTCCTTTGAAAAGGATATCAAAGAGGCTGAGAGGATGAGTGATCATACTGATTGGGATTCCACTCAGTTGTACAAGGTAAGTTCCTTTCAAACTTATTCAGTGAATGAAAAAACCAAGATTTTTGAGTATATGATTGTTGATCTTAAAACTTCTGTACAAAAAGAAAAAGCTTTAAAATTAACAATTCAAGAACTTGAAAGGGTAAATAATGAAAACTTGGATAAATTAGCAAAATATAAAGATTTAGAACTAAACTTTTCAGATTTAAAAGACATTAACCAAAGATTAGCTGATAAAGCTCATTTACACAAACTTGAAAAAGAGAAATTTGAAGAACAGTGTAAATCTTGGGGAAATGCTTCAATAAAATTAAATAAATGTTTAAATCAACAATTCCCAGAAAATGTGAGGGCTGCACTTGGTGTTGATCCTCAATTTAAAAATAGGAACAATTTTGCTGATTTATTTGAAGAGTTTTCTACTATGAACCCTATTAATTTTGTAAAAGCTAAAACTTTATGTGAAGTTGGATGTCAAACTGAGTCAGATGATGAGGAAAATTAAATTTTAGGAAAACCTATTGGTCCCTCCATATGCTCAAAGTGCTATACTGAGCTACAAGAACTCAGTATTGAATTTCATATAACGGAAATTTCTGATACCGAGCTACCAATAGTTCAGTATGACACTTCTGTTGTTCCACCTTTTGAATTATTATTTAATACAACAACTTTTGAATTATATAATGATAATAAGACAACTTCTATCTCAAATGCTTCATCTAATACAGAAGTTGCAGGAACAGAAACATCATATACTGAGACATCTAAAGAACCTGATAAAGTTGTTTCTTCAAAACATGATAAACAAAAAACAACTTCAACTAGGTCTTTAGTTGACAAAGACAAGAAGTCTACCACTAATAATATTAGAAAGACTTCTCTGCCAAATAAAAAGAAGCAACCAGATCCTCCATCTCCTAAACCAGTTAAAAACAATGTTAATACACCTATTAAAAATGACAAAATTAACATTTTAAAAATACTTGGTGATCAGGTCAAATCTTTAAGTAAACAATTTGCAAAACTCGTTCATACTGACCTACCAAAAGTGAAACATTTTTCTAAAATACCGTATGAAAATATGTTTAGAAATAGACCTAGAAAATGTTATAGATGTCATCATACTGGTCATAAGGGAGACGAATGCTGGCCTGATCTCTCAAGTCCTAGGTACTCAGTACCAAAGAAAAGGAGAGAAACTAAGTCAGTATCACCAAAGAAAACTTCTAAAGTTACCCCTGAAGTGATACCGACCTCTCCATATAAAGAGATTAAGTCAAAATATGTTTATCCCACCAAAGGTCCCATTCAAAAATGGGTTCCTAAAAAGAACTAATTCTTATTTTGTGTCTTGTGCAGGGTGACAGAAAATGGTATTTAGATAGTGGCTGCTCAAGACACATGACAGGCAGTATGGAATACCTTCTCAATTATACTCCAGAGAAGGGTCCTTCTGTTAAATTTGGAGATGACTCGGTGGGAAAGACAAAAGGTTATGGTGTGATCAAGGCAGGCAACATAACTTTTAAAAGAGTTGCCTATGTAGAGGGTCTAAAACACAATCTGCTCAGTATCAGCCAGATGTGTGATGATGACAATGAAGCTGGATTCAGGAAGGATGCAGGAATCATCTAGAATGATAAAGGCCAGCATGTACTCATTGCTAGAAGAGAAAAAGACGTATATGTGGTCAACCTATCTGAAATAGACCCAACTATTCGAGTATGCCTGCTTTCTAAAGTCAAGCCAGAATTGCATTGGCTATGGCACAAGAAACTCTCTCACATCAACTTTAGAAATATCAACGAGCTCAGTATGAAGAAACTGGTGAGAGGGTTGCCCACAATTACTTATTCAAAAGATAAGTTATGCTCAGCATGTGAAATGGGCAAGCAGAAGAAGAGTTCATTCAAGTCCAAAGTCAATCATTCCATTAATGAACCTCTTACTATGACACATATGGATCTTTTTGGCCCCATCAGCACACCATCTTTGGCCAAAAAGATCTATACTCTAGTCTTGGTTGATGAATTTTCAAGAAATACTTGGGTCATCTTCCTTAAGACTAAGTCAGATGCAACAACAGAAATCATTGCCTTTATAAAAAGAGAGGAACTTCAAAAAGGCAACAAGGTCAAGCAACTTAGAAGTGACCATGGTACTGAGTTTAAGAACTCAGTATTAGCAGATTTCTGTGAAGAAAAAGGAATCATTCAAAACTTCTCTGCAGCCTACACACCACAACAAAATGGTGTTGTAGAAAGAAAGAATAGAACACTGATTAAAGCTGCAAGAACTTTATTATGCCATGCTGGACTGGCACTGAGTTTCTGGGCTGAAGCTGTAAACTGTGCAAACTTCACTCAGAATAGAGCTACTATAGTCCAAAGACATCTGAAGACTCCATATGAGTTATATAATGGCAAGATTCCTAATGTGGAATACTTCCACATCTTTGGGAGTAAATGCATTGTACTCAGTACAAAACAAAATCTCAACAAATTTGCTCCCAAAGCAAATGAAGGTGTGTTCATGGGCTACTCTCCACACTCTAAAGCTTTCAGAGTGTATATCATCTCAACCAAGATGATTGTAGAATCCATTCATGTCACATTCGATGAAGATCAGAATGAGAATTCTACCTCAGCAAGTGAAGACATAAGTGGCATAGATATTTTATGCAATCCAGAACACTCCATTGCTGAACAGCCCAAGTTTCATCCACACTTTATTCCCAATAAGTTTAATGAAACTGATCAAGTTCAAACTCAGTATCACTATACTGCGACTAATACTGAGGTTCCCATAACAGAGGACCTCCATACTGAGTTTCCAACTAATGATCTGAACCACTCTACCTATGAAGAAGGTGAAACATCCAACACTTCACAAGAATCCATATCCACTCTGCAAAATGGAACTGAACAGCAACCTCCGGTGTCTAATACTGACCAGAATTCCACTCAGTATCAGACACACAACACACCAAATCAACAAGATATTGTTGATCCTATTTCAAATGCTTCCTTAGGAAACAATTTAAGGGAACACAGAGACCATCCACACTCAAACATTATTGGTCCTATTGAATAAGGTGTCCAAACAAGAAGAAAATTAGAGTTTCCACCCCAAGCAACTGCAAATTTTTGTTTCTTCTCAAGTTTTCTATCTACCATTGAACCAAAGAAAGCTGATGAAGCTTTATTAGATGAAGATTGGGTAGAAGCTATGCAAGAAGAGCTCACAGAGTTTGAGAGAAACAAAGTTTGGAACTTAGTACCACCTCCTACTGGCAAAACTATTATTGGTACTAAGTGGGTGTTCAGAAACAAGATGGACAAGGATGGTGTTGTCATCAGAAACAAAGCAAGGTTAGTTGCTCAAGGTTACAGGCAAGAAGAAGGCATTGACTATGATGAAACTTTTGCACCAGTTGCCAGAATTGAAGCTATTAGGTTGTATCTTGCATATGCAGCCTTCAAAAATTTCAAAGTTTATCAGATGGATGTCAAAAGTGCTTTTCTAAATGGAAAACTCCAAGAAGAAGTTTATGTTAAACAACCACCCGGTTTTGTTGATCCTAAATTTCCGAATTATGTTTTCAAGCTTGATAAAGCTCTATATGGGCTCAAACAAGCTCCAAGAGCCTGGTATGATACCCTGTCCGAGTATCTTATTGAAAATAAATTTACAAGAGGTAAAATTGATAAAACATTAATTTCAAAACGGAACGGTTCTAACATCTTACTCATTCAGATATATGTAGATGACATTATCTTTGGTTCCACTGACAAGTCAATGTGTGACTGGTTTGCTAAGATAATGTCAACTCAGTATCAGATGAGTATGATGGGAGAACTTACTTATTTTCTTGGTTTACAAGTTGAACAAAATTCTGATGGCACTTTTATAAATCAAAGTAAGTATGTGCATTATATGTTATAGAAATACAAATTTGAAAATTTATCTTCCATGCACACTCCTATGGGTACTCAGGATAAGATAAGTAAGGATGAAACTGGTAAATCAGTTTGTCAATCCACATACCGAGGTATGATTGGTTCCTTACTTTATTTAACTGCTAGCAGGCCTGATATCATGTTTGCAACATGTTTGTGTGCTCGGTATCAGGCTGATCCTAAAGAATCACATATGTAAGCAGTTAAGCGAATCTTTAGATATCTTCCAGGTACTCCTAACCTGGGTCTTTGGTATCCCAAAGACTCAAACTTTGACCTTGAAGGGTACACAGATGCAGATTTTGCAGGTTGTAGATTGGACAGAAAAAGCACAAGTGGAGGATGTCAATTCCTCGGTGGAAGACTAGTTGGTTGGTCATCCAAGAAGCAAAATTCGGTAGCAACTTCCACAGCAGAAGCAGCATATGTTGCTGCAGGAAGTTGTTGTGCTCAATTATTATGGATGCAGTACCAACTCTTAGACTATGGGTTCAACTTTCATAAAACTCCCATTCATTGTGATAACAAGAGTGCTATTGCTATCACAGAGAACCCAGTCTATCACTCCAAAACCAAGCACATTGATATCAGACACCACTTTATTCGAGATAATGTGGAAAAAGGTAAGGTTGAGGTAGATTATGTATCAACAGATGAACAATTGGCCGATGTGTTTACTAAACCTCTCCCTGAGGAAAGGTTTATGTATTTACTAGGGCAATTAGGTATGTTGAATCCTTAATCTTTAAAACTGAACGCTCAGTTTCACTCATGTTGATACTGACCACTCAGTATCACTAGTCTGTTATCATCAAAATTTGAAATTTTTATTTTTTTTTATTCATTTCCAGAGTAAATTAATTGTTTTTATAATTTTATTATTTTTTTTAATAATTTTTTTTACTCAGTATTGGGGTATTACGGCGCTCAAACCGAGCTTAATCCTCATACTGCTCAACGGTAACCTTTCTTAATAAGAAAGTTACCGTTGGCAGAGGATAAGGCAGTCAAATCAGCCGTTTTTACTTCCCAATACCTTAATTATCTTTCAAATCTCCTATAAATAACCGTTTATTTTTACTTCAATTTTTTTTAACTGTGATTTCTTTCTTTCATTTTCAATTCTCTCTGCGATTAACGATTTCACTTTCTATTAGCAAGCAAACTTTTTTCAAATCAAAATCACAGATGGCGAATTACACTTTTGTTGCTCCAGAAGTTGAATCGGAAATCAAATTCCGAAATGATGAAGTACCAGGTTTGCGAGGAACAACATCACAGCGAATTTCACTATTCCTCAGGCCTGGGTATGCCAAGAATTCACAAATATTGTGACTCTTATGAAGCATTGCCCAATTGCTCGTGCACTGACCTTATCTCCTCGAGCAATTTACCCAGAAATGTTATGTGAGTTTTGGTACTCTGCCACACTCGATTCTCCAGATATGATTGCTGATGGGTAATTAGGGATCAAAGAAGAGCTTTTGTTTCTACTGCAATCATTCGTGAAACACTGAGGCTTCCAGCACAAGCTCAGTATGACCCATTTGTTGATAGATCAGAGGCACGCTCAGTACTGCCATTTTTGGGTCGAAGAGGAACAACATGAATCATCAAAAGAAACGAATTTGGTCCTATGTGGGGTATTCTCATTACAACAATTATTCGGTGCATGACTCACAAGACAGGTGCTTTGGATCAAATAAATGAATTTGGGATGCAAATAGTACATGCTCTGTACTATGGAAGAAACATTGATTATGCACGACTCATTTTCAATGAATTAGCTACTTTGGTTCGGGCTAACACAAGGGAATGTAATGTCCCTTTCTGCAGATTCTTATCACTCATCTTTCAACACTCAATGCCCACATATTCTTATGATGAGTTTCACAGTCCAAGGGTTGATCTTCCTCCTCTTAGTGAGAAGATCTTCTTTTACAGGCCAAGTCAAGCAGAGCCTTTACTGAGCCCTTCTATGTGGGCCATTGTTCAAGAACATATAAATGATGAAGAAGACACGTCTGATACTGAGTCACACAATGATGGTGATGATGATAATGATGATAATAGTGGCAATGGAGCCCAGGCTGGTCCAGATATTGAGATGCAGGATGTTCCACAAGTTCAAGAACCAACTCAACAACATATCTCACCACCTGCACAGGACCCTGAGGTTCCTCATATAGAAACAATTTTTGATACTGAGTCCTCAGAAGACACACCACTGGTCCTCCAAAGAAGAAGAAGACATCTTTCCCCTGTCATTATGGGAAACTTATCATCTGAGGAGGTGCAACCTGCAAATGTTCCATCATTAACTGCATCTCTTCAAGCCCAAAGCCTAGTTGCAGCCACCGCTGACCTTCCAGGTCCAGAACTAGTCCAAACTGCTCAACTAATTGAGGAACCTCATGTTCCTCTTGATGTGGAGATTCAATATGCACAAACTACACTGGAAGGTGCTCAGCATGACAGAGAGGTCGGTATTGAAGATGTTGGTGCTGCACATCAACAAACACATGATCCTGCACCGACCACTGCAGACGCTAGAAGGGAATCTGACAGAGTCTCAGGTATGAATTTCTAAAAATCCCTTAAACTTATATATATATATTTCATTCCCAAATAGAGACTAAGTATTGGCCAGTACCAACTCAATACTGACCAAAGTCTCAAACGATCTTTCAAATATATATCCTTTTATGGCCAACATAGCTAGCCCACTGCTGCTATGCAATATTCATATACTGAGCACACAAAATTGATCATTGTCAGTCTACAGTTGTCTCAACATTTAAAGAGACAATGGTGGTTGATGTCATACTGACACCCACTGGTGCTGCTTGAATTATGTCCAACTTATTTTTGAGTTGGGTAGCATCATTCAAGAAAATACCAGTTGTTAGGTCACAACAACCCTGGTTTATAATGTTAATTGATAGATTATTATACTTAGAGAAATATTAGAGTGATAACACAAGAATATAGTCAATGTATAAATCCACTGAGTGTGGCTTGTTGCGGAATAACAAGACCACTGATCAATTACAAAAGATGTGAATGTGTAAAGTAAATTGGTAAGTACTCCTTTGCAAGATGATCTCTATTTATAATGTTATAGAGATCTTACATGATGAGCAAAGGAGTAACCGAAGGACTAAGTAAGGGAAATGACTAAGATCAAGGGATTTGATCTTAGTGCGTTACTATACTGAGTATCACTCAGTCCTTCTACTCAGTCCTTGTACTCAGTATCACTATCTGATACTGAGTACTGATACTGAGTTCCAATACTGATCACTCAGTATCAGACCTAAACTTAGCTATATTATTCTACATATTAATCAAAGCTAGTCTAGGTTGTTTTTGTTATCTTAAGATCCAAAGGGGCAAGGCTTTTTGCCTTAAGAATCTCCCCCTATCTAAAGATAACAAAACAATTACAAAGAGAAACTAAACAAAATAAGCTACAGGTTGCAAAGTCTTCTTCTTTAGTCTTTGTTGATCGACTCAAACTCGTAGAAGACTTCTTTCTTCACATGGATGAACTCTTCTCTTTTCTTCAGTTCATCTTGCATGTTGTTTAGTACAGCAACTATCTTCTTTCTAAACCAAGCATCTTCTTTCTTGGTTATCATCCATTTAAGGCCCACCAAATGGCTGATAGGAGCTGTTGCCAAATCTGCTTCAGTAATGAAGCACTCCCTGTCATCTGAGTCAGTATACATATATCCAGATGTTGGATATATGGTACTCTTTTGATCCTGAAAGATAAGATTGGAGGGAACAGTATATGTGGGAATTATTCTGAAAGTATTAAGGCACTCAGGTTTGTTGTTCTTCATAGCTTCAGTCATCACACTGAGTGCCCTGTATTCTGCTGCATAAAGAATGCCTTTTTCATAGCATATAGCAGATACAGCCCATATTTCATCCATCATCACTTGGGATTCAGAGGATCTTGTGGGCATCTCCTTTATCAGTCTAGCAATCTTTATCCAATCTTGAAGTCCCATATTTTGGATGTCATGGAGGAAAAACTTCATTGGAGGACTGACTGGCCCAGTACAAGTTGCAACAATTGATTTATCAACATTTTTGACCTTTATTTTGTTGACAAATTCATTTAGCCAGTATATGTCTCTTACAGTTAGAAATGCTTTATTCCTCAGCATACCCATCCTTGTTTCCCTATATCTTGTTCTTTGTGCCACAATGTTCCAATAATGTTCAAGTAATTCATCTCCAGTTCTTCTTACAGTATGAGATCTTCTTGGAACATCTTCAGACTCAGATTCAGGTTCTTCCTTAACAGGGAAGAACTTTTGGGCCTCAATCTCATCCTCAGCTTCACTCTTTTCCTCAGTAAACTGAGCAGATCTCCTAGGTCTTGAGATCAGAGGGGCTGGATCTTGTTCTTCACTAGATTCTGAGGACATAACCACATTTGTCATTCTTCTGGTTATTGGTCTTCTAGGAATTCTAGAAGGTCCTTCAGCATGAGGTGAGATAGGTTTTCTTGTATGTACTTCATCATCTGAGAATGATGATGAAGAGGTTTCTTTATTTGCTTCATCCAGTGCAAAGTTTAAAAATTCTTCTGATGCCACTGGATGTTCTTCATCTTCATCATCAGCAATGGGCCACACAAAAGGCCTATAGACCACAATTTGCAAGTTGTTTTCTTCTAGAACAGGTGGGTCAGTATAAGCTTGCTGTGGTTGGTCAGTGTGAGTCTCCCCTGAGCAGATGGCTCAAGTGGGTCTTGAACTTGTAATGCTGACCTAGTTCTTTGTCTTCTTCTCTCATACTGAATGCGAAGTGGCTCAGTATGAGGGCTTTGCTGATGTTGTTGTTGTTGTTGTAGAGGTTGATCTTCATTCAATCTTCTTCTTTTCTCCCCCTGAGCAGATGGCTCAGTTTGATCAACCTCAGTATCTCTTTGTCTCTTCTCCCCCTTTTTGTTATCATTGGATGAGGAGGGAAGAGGATCAGTATCACCACCCATGTCCCCTTCTGGTTGTTCAAGAGTAGGGGAGGGCATGGGCTCAGTTGCAGCATCAGTATCACCAGCATCTCCTTCTCCTTCTCCTTCTTCATTGTGGTCACCATGTGAAAATGGTGGAGTTTGTGGTTGCTGATGTGGTTGTTGAAGTAATGAGACTGACTGTTTTATTGAGTCAATATCACCACTCATGTTGTCTATTCTGGCTAGTATTATACTTTGAGTATGTTGGATGGCCAGAATTTGTTGCATGATTTGCAGAGTCACTTGGTCTCCTGCAGCCTGTGATGCCTGAATGCCCTGCACAGATGGTGCTAAAGAAACAAAAAAAACTGGTTAAAAGAAAAGGTTTATCAAATAGAATTGTGGTGTTGTTTAATTCTATAATCATATAAACAGAGTTTGTGAAGTCTGTATTTCATCTGGTTTATGATGAAATATTGTGGACTTGTGCATAGCATGTGTAAGAAGGTTTTAGTAAAAGTGAGTGTGTAAATTTAAGTAGCTCAGTATAGGATAAGTCACATTTACTAAAATGTTTGGGTTTGGGAATTCGAAGCCTGGGATGTGCTTCTAGTTATTTTCAATGTTTATCACTCGGTATTAGAGTGATAACAGAAATGTGGCTAAACCCCATGGAAAGTTTTTGGATTTTGTGGCTTAAGGGTTTGTGATCATTTCTTGAATGATGCTACCCAACTCAAAAATAAGTTGGACATAATTCAAGCAGCACCAGTGGGTGTCAGTATGACATCAACCTGCATTGTCTCTTTAAATGTTGAGACAACTGTAGACTGACAATGATCAATTATGTGTGCTCAGTATATGAATTTTGCATAGCAGCAGTGGGCTAGCTAT
Source organism: Calendula officinalis (assembly GCA_963853835.1). NCBI lineage: Eukaryota > Viridiplantae > Streptophyta > Magnoliopsida > Asterales > Asteraceae > Calendula > Calendula officinalis. Next base: position 43,949,515 of record OY970829.1, read on the forward strand.
GTTGGCCATAAAAGGATATATATTTGAAAGATCGTTTGAGACTTTGGTCAGTATTGAGTTGGTACTGGCCAATACTTAGTCTCTATTTGGGAATGAAATATATATATATATATATATATATAAGTTTAAGGGCTTTTTAGAAATTCATTCATGAGACTCTGTCAGATTCCCTTCTAGCGTCTGCAGTGATCGGTGCAGGATCATGTGTTTGTTGATGTGCAGCACCAACATCTTCAATACCGACCTCTCTGTCATGCTGAGCACCTTCCAGTGTAGTTTGTGCATATTGAATCTCCACATCAAGAGGAACATGAGGTTCCTCAATTAGTTGAGCAGTTTGGACTAGTTCTGGACCTGGAAGGTCAGCGGTGGCTGCAACTAGGCTTTGGGCTTGAAGAGATGCAGTTAATGATGGAACATTTGCAGGCTGCACCTCCTCAGATGATAAGTTTCGCATAATGACAGGGGAAAGATGTCTTCTTCTTCTTTGGAGGACCAGTGGTGTGTCTTCTGAGGACTCAGTATCAAAAATTGTTTCTATATGAGGAACCTCAGGGTCCTGTGCAGGTGGAGAGATATGTTGTTGAGTTGGTTCTTGAACTTGTGGAACATCCTGCATCTCAATATCTGGACCAGCCTGGGCTCCATTGCCACTATTATCATCATTATCATCATCACCATCATTGTCTGACTCAGTATCAGACATGTCTTCTTCATCATATATATGTTCTTGAACAATGGCCCACATAGAAGGGCTCAGTAAAGGCTCTGCTTGACTTGGCCTGTAAAAGAAGATCTTCTCACTAAGAGGAGGAAGATCAACCCTTGGACTGTGAAACTCATCATAAGAATGTGTGGGCATTGAGTGTTGAAAGATGAGTGATAAGAATCTGCAGAAAGGGACATTACATTCCCTTGTGTTAGCCCGAACCAAAGTAGCTAATTCATTGAAAATGAGTCGTGCATAATCAATGTTTCTTCCATAGTACAGAGCATGTACTATTTGCATCCCAAATTCATTTATTTGATCCAAAGCACATGTCTTGTGAGTCATGCACCGAATAATTGTTGTAATGAGAATACCCCACATAGGACCAAATTTGTTTCTTTTGATGATTCCTGTTGTTCCTCTTCGACCCAAAAATGGCAGTACTGAGCGTGCCTCTGATCTATCAACAAATGGGTCATACTGAGCTTGTGCTGGAAGCCTCAGTGTTTCACGAATGATTGCAGTAGAAACAAAAGCTCTTCTTTGATCCCTAATTACCCATCCAGCAATCATATCTGGAGAATCGAGTGTGGCAGAGTACCAAAACTCACATAACATTTCTGGGTAAATTGCTCGAGGAGATAAGGTCAGTGCACGAGCAATTGGGAAATGCTTCATAAAAGTCACAATATTTGTGAATTCTTGGCATACCCAGGCCTGACGAATAGTGAAATTCGCTGTGATGTTGTTCCTCGCAAACTTGGGCACTTCATCATTTCGGGATTTGATTTCCGATTCAACTTCTGGAGCAACAAAAGTGTAATTCGCCATCTGTGATTTTGATTTGAAAAAAAGTTTGCTTGCTAATAGAAAGTGAAATCGTTAATCGCAGAGAGAATTGAAAATGAAAGAAAGAAATAACAGTTAAAAAAAAATTGAAGTAAAAATAAACGGTTATTTATAGGAGATTTGAAAGATAATTAAGGTATTGGGAAGTAAAAATGGCTGATTTGACTGCCTTATCCTCTGCCAACGGTAACTTTCTTATTAAGAAAGGTTACCGTTGAGCAGTATGAGGATTAAGCTCGGTTTGAGCGCCGTAATACCCCAATACTGAGTAAAAAAAAATTATTAAAAAAAATAATAAAATTATAAAAACAATTAATTTACTCTGGAAATGAATAAAAAAAAATAAAAATTTCAAATTTTGATGATAACAGACTAGTGATACTGAGTGGTCAGTATCAACATGAGTTAAACTGAGCGTTCAGTTTTAAAGATTAAGGATTCAACATACCTAATTGCCCTAGTAAATACATAAACCTTTCCTCAGGGAGAGGTTTAGTAAACACATCGGCCAATTGTTCATCTGTTGATACATAATCTACCTCAACCTTACCTTTTTCCACATTATCTCGAATAAAGTGGTGTCTGATATCAATGTGCTTGGTTTTGCAGTGATAGACTGGGTTCTCTGTGATAGCAATAGCACTCTTGTTATCACAATGAATGGGAGTTTTATGAAAGTTGAACCCATAGTCTAAGAGTTGATACTGCATCCATAATAATTGAGCACAACAACTTCCTGCAGCAACATATTCTGCTTCTGCTGTGGAAGTTGCTACCGAATTTTGCTTCTTGGATGACCAACCAACTAGTCTTCCACCGAGGAATTGACATCCTCCACTTGTGCTTTTTTTTGTCCAATCTACAACCTGCAAAATCTGCATCTGTGTACCCTTCAAGGTCAAAGTTTGAGTCTTTGGGATACCAAAGAACCAGGTTAGGAGTACCTGTAAGATATCTAAAGATTCGCTTAACTGCTTTCATATGTGATTCTTTAGGATCAGCCTGATACCGAGCACACAAACATGTTGCAAACATGATATCAGGCCTGCTAGCAGTTAAATAAAGTAAGGAACCAATCATACCTCGGTATGTGGATTGACAAACTGATTTACCAGTTTCATCCTTACTTATCTTATCCTGAGTACCCATAGGAGTGTGCATGGAAGATAAATTTTCAAATTTGTATTTCTGTAACATATCATGCACATACTTACTTTGATTTATAAAAGTGCCGTCAGACTTTTGTTCAACTTGTAAACCAAGAAAATAAGTAAGTTCTCCCATCATACTCATCTGATACTGAGTTGACATTATCTTAGCAAACCAGTCACACATTGACTTGTCAGTGGAACCAAAGATAATGTCATCTACATATATCTGAATGAGTAAGATGTTAGAACCGTTCCGTTTTGAAAATAATGTTTTATCAATTTTACCTCTTGTAAATTTATTTTCAATAAGATACTCGGACAGGGTATCATACCAGGCTCTTGGAGCTTGTTTGAGCCCATATAGAGCTTTATCAAGCTTGAAAACATAATTCGGAAATTTAGGATCAACAAAACCTGGTGGTTGTTTAACATAAACTTCTTCTTGGAGTTTTCCATTTAGAAAAGCACTTTTGACATCCATCTGATAAACTTTGAAATTTTTGAAGGCTGCATATGCAAGATACAACCTAATAGCTTCAATTCTGGCAACTGGTGCAAAAGTTTCATCATGGTCAATGCCTTCTTCTTGCCTGTAACCTTGAGCAAATAACCTTGCTTTGTTTCTGATGACAACAACATCCTTGTCCATCTTGTTTCTGAACACCCACTTAGTACCAATAATAGTTTTGCCAGTAGGAGGTGGTACTAAGTTCCAAACTTTGTTTCTCTCAAACTCTGTGAGCTCTTCTTGCATAGCTTCTACCCAATCTTCATCTAATAAAGCTTCATCAGCTTTCTTTGGTTCAATGGTAGATAGAAAACTTGAGAAGAAACAAAAATTTGCAGTTGCTTGGGGTGGAAACTCTAATTTTCTTCTTCTTTGGACACCTTCTTCAATAGCACCAATAATGATTGAGTGTGGATGGTCTCTGTGTTCCCTTAAATTGTTTCCTAAGGAAGCATTTGAAATAGGATCAACAATATCTTGTTGATTTGGTGTGTTGTGTGTCTGATACTGAGTGGAATTCTGGTCAGTATTAGACACCGGAGGTTGCTGTTCAGTTCCATTTTGCAGAGTGGATATGGATTCTTGTGAAGTGTTGGAGGTTTCACCTTCTTCATAGGTAGAGTGGTTCAGATCATTAGTTGCAAAACTCAGTATGGAGGTCCTCTGTTATGGGAACCTCAGTATTAGTCGCAGTATAGTGATACTGAGTTTGAACTTGATCAGTTTCATTAAACTTATTGGGAATAAAGTGTGGATGAAACTTGGGCTGTTCAGCAATGGAGTGTTCTGGATTGCATAAAATATCTATGCCACTTATGTCTTCACTTGCTGAGGTAGAATTCTCATTCTGATCTTCATCGAATGTGACATGAATGGATTCTACAATCATCTTGGTTGAGATGATATACACTCTGAAAGCTTTAGAGTGTGGAGAGTAGCCCATGAACACACCTTCATTTGCTTTGGGAGCAAATTTGTTGAGATTTTGTTTTGTACTGAGTACAAAGCATTTACTCCCAAAGACGTGGAAGTATTCCACATTAGGAAACTTGCCATTATATAACTCATATGGAGTCTTCAGATGTCTTTGGACTATAGTAGCTCTATTCTAAGTGAAGTTTGCACAGTTTACAGCTTCAGCCCAGAAACTCAGTGCCATTCCAGCATGGCATAATAAAGATCTTGCAGCTTTAATCAGTGTTCTATTCTTTCTTTCTACAACACCATTTTGTTGTGGTGTGTAGGCTGCAGAGAAGTTTTGAATGATTCCTTTTTCTTCACAGAAATCTGCTAATACTGAGTTCTTAAACTCAGTACCATGGTCACTTCTAAGTTGCTTGACCTTGTTGCGTTTTTGAAGTTCCTCTCTTTTTATAAAGGCAATGATTTCTGTTGTTGCATCTGACTTAGTCTTGAGGAAGATGACCCAAGTATATCTTGAAAATTCATCAACCAAGACTAGAGTATAGATCTTTTTGGCCAAAGATGGTGTGCTGATGGGGCCAAAAAGATCCATATGTATCATAGTAAGAGGTTCATTAATGGAATGATTGACTTTGGACTTGAATGAACTCTTCTTCTGCTTGCCCATTTCACATGCTGAGCATAACTTATCTTTTGAATAAGTAATTGTGGGCAACCCTCTCACCAGTTTCTTCATACTGAGCTCGTTGATATTTCTAAAGTTGATGTGAGAGAGTTTCTTGTGCCATAGCCAATGCATTTCTGGCTTGACTTTAGAAAGCAGGCATACTCGAATAGTTGGGTCTATTTCAGATAGGTTGACCACATATACGTCTTTTTCTCTTCTAGCAATGAGTACAGGCTGGCCTTTATCATTGTAGATGATCCCTGCAACATTCCTGAATCGAGCTTCATTGTCATCATCACACATCTGGCTGATACTGAGCAGATTGTGTTTTAGACCCTCTACATAGGCAACTCTTTTAAAAGTTATGTTGCCTGCCTTGATCACACCATAACCTCTTGTCTTTCCCACCGAGTCATCTCCAAATTTAACAGAAGGACCCTTCTCTGGAGTATAATTGAGAAGGTATTCCATACTGCCTGTCATGTGTCTTGAGCAGCCACTATCTAAATACCATTTTCTGTCACCCTGCACAAGACACAAAATAAGAATTAGTTCTTTTTAGGAACCCATTTTTGAATGGGAACTTTGGTGGGATAAACATATTTTGACTTAATCTCTTTATATGGAGAGGTCGGTATCACTTCGGGGGTAACTTTAGAAGTTTTCTTTGGTGATACTGACTTAGTTTCTCTCCTTTTCTTTGGTACTGAGTACCTAGGACTTGAGAGATCAGTCCAGCATTCATCTCCCTTATGACCAGTATGATGACATCTATAACATTTTCTAGGTCTATTTCTAAACATATTTTCATACGGTATTTTAGAAAAATGTTTCACTTTTGGTAGGTCAGTATGAACGAGTTTTGCAAATTGTTTACTTAAAGATTTGACCTGATCACCAAGTGTTTTTAAAATGTTAATTTTGTCATTTTTAATAGGTGTATTAACATTGTTTTTAACTGGTTTAGGAGATGGAGGATCTGGTTGCTTCTTTTTATTTGGCAGAGAAGTCTTTCTAATATTATTAGTGGTAGACTTCTTGTCTTTGTCAACTAAAGACCTAGTTGAAGTTGTTTTTTGTTTATCATGTTTTGAAGAAACAACTTTAACAGGTTCTTTAGATGTCTCAGTATATGATGTTTCTGTTCCTGCAACTTCTGTATTAGATGAAGCATTTGAGATAGAAGTTGTCTTATTATCATTATATAATTCAAAAGTTGTTGTATTAAATAATAATTCAAAAGGTGGAACAGCAGAAGTGTCATACTGAACTATTGGTAGCTCGGTATCAGAAATTTCCGTTATATGAAATTCAATACTGAGTTCTTGTAGCTCAGTATAGCACTTTGAGCATATGGAGGGACCAATAGGTTTTTCTAAAATTTCATTTTCCTCATCATGAAATGCTCACTGTGCTATATGATGGTCCCATCATTCCACAAACTGTGGAACCTGTTGCTACTACTGATGATGCTCCTGAGGGCATAAGAACTATACCTAAACTAAAGCACAACTGGACTGATACTGACCGTCAGTTGTATGCTTTAGACTCCAGAGCTAAAGGGGTGATTGGAAATGCTGTTACCAAAGAGATACTTAATGAAATTATGAAATTGCCAACAGCAAAGGCTATGTGGGATAGTCTATCAGTCACCTATGAAGGCACAACAAAGGTGAAGTTGCAAAGAAAAAGCAACATGAGAAGGAAATATGAAAATTTCTTCTCAACTCCTAATGAAGACATCACCACTCTCTATAACAGGTTCAATACCGTTATCCATGATTTAATCAGTGTAGGCATTGTGAAAGAGGAAGGAGAGCTTGTTAAAAAGTTCCTGGATAGTCTTCCTCAACAATTTCTTGACATGACAAACTCTGTCAATGCTGCTAACAACATTGAGTCATACACTCTTCAAACTTTGTATGGTCTAATGTTGAATCATGAGGAGAATAATGCGGCAAGACTGATCAACTGGAAGAAAACTGACAAGTCTTCTACTGGCATGGCTCTAGTTATGCAACAGGCTTCACAAGTCCACAATATTTCATCATAAACCAGATGAAATACAGACTTCACAAACTCTGTTTATATGATTATAGAATTAAACAACACCACAGTTCTATTTGATAAACCTTTTCTTTTAACCAGTTTTTTTTGTTTCTTTAGCACCATCTGTGCAGGGCATTCAGGCATCACAGGCTGCAGGAGACCAAGTGACTCTGCAAGCAATCATGCAACAAATTCTGGCCATCCAACATACTCAAAGTATAATACTAGCCAGAATGGACAAGATGAGTGGTGATATTTACTCAATAAAACAGTCAGTCTCATTACTTCAACAACCACATCAGCAACCACAAACTCCACCATTTTCACATGGTGACCACAATGAAGAAGGAGAAGGAGAAGGAGTTGCTGGTGATACTGATGATGCAACTGAGCCCATGCCCTCCCCTACTCTTGAACAACCAGAAGGGGGCATGGGTGGTGATACTGATCCTCTTCCCTCCTCATCCAATGATAACAAAAAGGGGGAGAAGAGACAAAGAGATACTGAGGTTGATCAAACTGAGCCATCTGCTCAGGGGGAGAAAAGAAGAAGATTGAATGAAGATCAACCTCCACAACAACAACAACAACATCAGCAAAGCCCTCATACTGAGCCACTTCGCATTCAGTATGAGAGAAGAAGACAAAGAACTAGGTCAGCATTACAAGTTCAAGACCCACTTGAGCCATCTGCTCAGGGGGAGACTCACACTGACCAACCACAGCAAGCTTATACTGAGCCACCTGTTCTAGAAGAAAACAACTTGCAAATTGTGGTCTATAGGCCTTTTGTGTGGCCCATTGCTGATGATGAAGATGAAGAACATCCAGTGGCATCAGAAGAATTTTTAAACTTTGCACTGAATGAAGCAAATAAAGAAACCTCTTCATCATCATTCTCAGATGATGAAGTACATACAAGAAAACCTATCTCACCTCATGCTGAAGGACCTTCTAGAATTCCTAGAAGACCAATAACCAGAAGAATGACAAATGTGGTTATGTCCTCAGAATCTAGTGAAGAACAAGATCCAGCCCCTCTGATCTCAAGACCTAGGAGATCTGCTCAGTTTACTGAGGAAAAGAGTGAAGCTGAGGATGAGATTGAGGCCCAAAAGTTCTTCCCTGTTAAGGAAGAACCTGAATCTGAGTCTGAAGATGTTCCAAGAAGATCTCATACTGTAAGACGAACTGGAGATGAATTACTTGAACAGTATTGGAACATTGTGGCACAAAGAACAAGATATAGGGAAACAAGGATGGGTATGCTGAGGAATAAAGCATTTCTAACTGTAAGAGACATATACTGGCTAAATGAATTTGTCAACAAAATAAAGGTCAAAACTGTTGATAAATCAATTGTTGCAACTTGTACTGGGCCAGTCAGTCCTCCAATGAAGTTTTTTCCTCCATGACATCCAAAATATGGGACTTCAAGATTGGATAAAGATTGCTAGACTGATAAAGGAGATGCCCTCAAGATCCTCTGAAGCCCAAGTGATGATGGATGAAATCTGGGCTGTATCTGCTATATGCTATGAAAAAGGCATTCTTTATGCAGCAGAATACCGGGCACTCAGTGTGATGACTGAAGCTATGAAGAACAACAAACCTGAGTGCCTTAATACTTTCAGAATAATTCCCACATATACTGTTCCCTCTAATCTTATCTTTCAGGATCAAAAGAGTACCATATATCCAACATCTGGATATATGTATACTGACTCAGATGACAGGGAGTGCTTCATTACTGAAGCAGATTTGGCAACAGCTCCTATCAGCCATTTGGTGGGCCTTAAATCGATGATAACCAAGAAAGAAGATGCTTGGTTTAGAAAGAAGATAGTTGATGTACTAAACAACAGGCAAGATGAACTGAAGAAAAGAGAAGAGTTCATCCATGTGAAGAAAGAAGTCTTCTACGAGTTTGAGTCGATCAACAAAGACTAAAGAAGAAGACTTTGCAGCCTGTAGCTTATTTTGTTTAGTTTCTCTTTGTAATTGTTTTGTTATCTTTAGATAGGGGGAGATTGTTAAGGCAAAAATCCTTGCCCCTTTGGATCTTAAGATAACAAAAACAACCTAGACTAGCTTTGATTAATATGTAGAATAATATAGCTAAGTTTAGGTCTGATACTGAGTGATCAGTATTAGAACTCAGTATCAGTACTCAGTATCAGATAGTGATACTGAGTACAAGGACTGAGTAGAAGGACTGAGTGTTACTCAGTATAGTAACGGACTAAGATCAAATCCCTTGATCTTAGTCATTTCCCTTACTTAGTCCTTCGGTTACTCCTTTGCTCATCATGTAAGATCTCTATAACATTATAAATAGAGATCATCTTGCAAAGGAGTACTTACCAATTTACTTTACACATTCACATCTTTTGTAATTGATCAGTGGTCTTGTTATTCCGCAACAAGCCACACTCAGTGGATTTATACATTGACTATATTCTTGTGTTATCACTCTAATATTTCTCTAAGTATAATAATCTATCAATTAACATTATAAACCAGGGTTGTTGTGACCTAACATTACTCATTCAGATATATGTGGATGATATTATCTTTGGCTCCACTGACAAGTCAATGCGTGATTGGTTTTCAAAGATTATGTCATCTCAGTATCAGATGAGTATGATGGGAGAACTTACTTATTTTCTAGGTTTACAAGTTGATCAAAAGACTGATGGCACCTTTATAAACCTAACGTTCAGTACTGCCGCTACTTGGAAGACAACACACTACAGGAACAATAAAGAGGCATGAGTTTGGCCCTATGTGGGGGATTATGATTTCAACAATCATACGGTGTATGACTCATAAAACAGGAGCACTTGATCAAATCAATGACTTTGGAATGCAGATGGTACATGCTATGTATCACAACATGCAGATTGATTATGCAAGATGGATATTCAATGAGTTTGCATCTCAAGTTCAAGCAAGACAAAGGAATCCTAATGTTCCTTTTTGCTGATTTTTATCAATCATCTTCCCAAATTCCATGCCAGATGATATGTATGATAATTTTGATGGAGTTAGAGCTGATCTTCCTCCAATCCATGAAAAGATATTCTTTCATCAGCCCAGGGAAGATGAACCACCTCTCAGTGCCACAATGTTAGCCATTGCAGAGGCTCATATAAATGATGATGAAGATGAAGATGATAATGCTGCAGATGATGATAATGATGATGATGATGCAAATGAAAATGATGATGTTTAGATGGAGGATGTTCCACCCTCTCCAGTCCAAGAACCAGAACCTGATGTTCCCAATACCGCATCAGCTTCTGATACTGAAGAACACCCATTAATAATAAGAAGAAGGGTCAGAAGAAGATTGAGTCCAGTCATCATGGTTGCACTGTCCACAGACTCAGTGTTGCACGGTTTACATCCACCACTGACTCCTTCTCTTGAAGAACAGCATCAAATAGCATCTCATGCTGAACTTCTAGAAACAGTACAAGAAAACATTGCTCAACCACCACCAATCATGGAACCACATCTTCCACTTGATGCTGAAATCGAATATGAGCAACAACAAAATTTGGAAGCATAAGCACAACCAACAGAACAACAAAATCTGGAAGGTGCTGGAGGATCAAACCAACACACAAATGATCCAGCACCTATCTCTGTTGAAGGGAGAAGGGAATCTGACAAAGCCTCAGGTATGAATTTCTAATAAAGCCTTCAAACTCCTATATATAATTTTTTTTTTCAAAACTGGAGACTAAGTATTGGTCTGTACCAACTCAATACTGACCAAAGTCTCAAATGATTTTTTTTAAATATACACTCTTAAGGCCAACATAGTTAGCCCACTGCTACTATGAAAAATTCCTACACTGAGCACAAAAGATCATTGCCAGCCTACGGTTGTCTTAACATACAAAAAGACAATGGTGGTTGATCTCACACTGACACCCACTGGTACTGCTTCTATCATATCCAATTTAAATTATATTGGACAATATGATTTAAGAAATGATCACAAACCCTAAAGCTACACTATCCAAATTAAATTCATGGGGTTTAAGCCACATTTCTGTTATCACTCTAACACCGAGTGATCAACATTGAAAAAACAAAGAAGCATATCCCAGGCTTCATTTCCCTAAACCCAAACCTTTTCAGAAAAATTGACTTATCCTACACTGAGCTACTAAACATCACAGTCACCTATACTGAAAATCTTCTTACACATGCTATGGACAAGTCCACAATATTTCATCAAATACCAGATGAAATACAGACTTCAAAAACTCTGTTTAAATGATTTTAGAATTAAACAACACAATTCTATCTGATAAGCCATTCCTTTCTAACCAGTTACTATTTTTTTTTTCTTTAGCACCATCAGTGCAGGGTACTCATTTTCACCAGGCTCAAATGGAAGAGGTTTCTCTGCACACAATCATGCACCAAATCCTGGCAATGCAACAAACACAGACTACCATACTGGCCAGGATGGAAACCATGAGTAATGAAATTGATTCATTAAAAGAATCAGTTACACTACTTCAACAACAACAACAACCTCCACTATCTCCACACTCTCAACACCGTGGAGGAAATGATGATCAAGGAGGTGATGACACTGAGCCCAGACAATCACCAACAAATGAAGGTCAATAGGGTGATACTGATGCTGCTACTGAACCCCTGCCTTCCCCCACTCATGATGATACTCCAGGGGATGCAGGTGGTGATACTGAACCTCTTCCCTCCCCATCCAATGATAACAATAAGGGTGAGAAGAGACAAAGAGAAGATGAGGTTGATCAACCTGAGCCATCTGCTCAGGGGGAGAAAAGAAGAAAACTAAGTGAAGATCAACCTCCACATCAATCACAGCAAACCACCAATACTGAACCTCTAAGGTTTCAGTATGAAAGAAGAAGACAAAGAGGTAGATCAGTCTTGGAACAACATCAGTCTGAGCCATCTGCTCAGGGGGAGACTGATACTGATCAACAACTGCAGGCTCAGCATGAGAACAACCTGCAAATAATTGTATACAGGCCGTTTGTGTGGCCCATCTCCACAATCATCAGAAGACAATCTCCTCTTCCTCTCAATACAAACTCCCCTTCTGAAGACTCTGAAGACAATATAGTGGTGCATGCAAAAAGAAGAAGAGCAGTAAATGTCGTGCAAACTTCAGAATCATCAGAGGATTCTAATCCCTTAATCAGAAGAAGAAGCCAGCCCAGTCATGAACATGCTCCAATACTGACCACACTGCTAACTGAACGACAAACAAGAACTGGTCCATCAACATCCAATCCTGACAAAAGAAAGAAGGATATTGAGCTTGAACTAAATATTCTTCACCAAAGAACTCTTTATAAAGAAAACATGCTTGAAATTCTAAGAAGCAAAAGGTATTTTCGAGTGAGAGACATATGCAGGATTAGCTTTGATGTCATAGACTCTACAATCAAAGCAGATACTGAAGAAGGCACAATTTATTGTATCTGCTACGGTGAATACCGTCCTCCACTCAAAATCCTTGTTCATGACATACAAGATCTAGGACTGCAAAATTGGACAAAACTGATTAACATTGTTCACAGCATGGAGGCTAAAAGATCTGCAGTGAACAAAATCTTTGATGAAGTATATGTAAACGTCCAAGTATGCTATGAGAAACGGATCCTAGATCAAGATGAGTATAGAAAGTTTTGTGTGATGACTCAAACTTTCAAGAAGGACATTCCTGATTGTCTCTACACGTACAAGAATTTCTTTAAGGTCCCACAAGGGGTAGTCTTTCAAAATCAGAGGAGCATTTTATATCCTCCTGGTTATATGTATGTAGATACTAAAGACAATGAATGTTTTATCTCTGAAAGTTAACTCATGAGGATTCCTATTAGTCATTTAATAGGATTGAAATGGATGATCAAAAGGAGAGAAGATGCCTAGTTTAGAAAGAAAATCATCAGTACACTGAGTCAAAGATTTGATGAGCTAAAGAGGTCTGTGGAATTTGCAGAAGTCAAACAGGAGACCTTCTATGAAATAGAAGTGTTAAAAAGAAGATGAAAGAAGACTCTACAACCTTTTGTTTTATTTTTCTTACTTCTCTTTGTAATATTGTCTTGTTATCATTAGATAGGGGGAGATTGTTAAGGCAAAAAGCCTTACCCCTTGTGGATCTTAAGATAACAAGACAGTCTAGACTAGCTTAGAATAGTATGTAGAATAAATTAGCTAAGTCTTGGACAAATACTGAGTAGACAGTCTAGGTCACTCAGTATTGGAACTCATTATTGACATCCAATACTGAGTAAAAGGACTGAGTAAACATTTCCTTGTTTACTTGGCCAGATCAAATCCCTTTGATCTCGACCACTTTCCTTTTCCAGTCCTTCAGTTACTCCTTGCCTCTTTTGTAAGATCTCTATATCATTATAAATAGAGATCACTTGGCAAAGGAGTACTCACGAATTTACGCTTTCAAGTATAAACATATAGTAATTGATCAGTGGTATTGCTATTCCGCAGCATACCACACTTAGTGGAATTATACATTTGACTCTAATATTGTGTTAATCACTTTAATTATCTTAAGTCTAATTATTCTATCAATTATACAATCAATCCAGGGTTGTTGTGACCTAACAAGAACATGAACTTGTTCTTGACCGGTTAAAACCAACTAGCTGATTTAATCCCTAAATGTGGAACTGAGATTAAACATAATCCTTAAACCCTAAAGGATTGGGATCCTGGAAATCTAGATCAGATTAACAATGAAGAAACCTTGTACGAAAAAACCCGAACACACACACACACACACTTGTGTGTGTTCGTCGACTACCAAGAACCCTAGGGTTCTTGGTTGGTTTCGGTCGAACAAGAGGGGAGAGGGAAAAGGGCTTCCCAAAACATACCATAGTTAACGCTTAAGATAGATCCACTGATGATGAACAAATCGAGCGATCTTCTAGTTGATCTAAGCAATGAACTTGATCTTCGAATCTTCAAGACTTGAAGAACACGAAGAACGAAGAACGAAGAACACCAAACTTGGTGTTCTTGGTGTTCGGCCGAAATCCCCAAAGAGAGGGGAGAGATTTCATGGGGTGTGTTTAATGGAATGATCAAGGAATAAATGAAACCTTAAGCCTTCTATATATAATAGAATAAGTTTCATTTAAGTCCTTCTAGTTTAATTAAGATTAGATCTTTAATTAAACTTTCCTTTTATACTTCCATCCCTTATAGTTTTACTAGTTTATTATTGTTGCACTTTAACTATTAAATGCCTAGTATTAATACACTAATATATTTCGGTACCCATATACACGAAATATATACTTGTATTTATATTTTTAATAATTATATAATAACCTTTATATAATTTATACAACAATATTATCCAATTACTACATGATTTAATTGCGTTAAATCATATCATGGATAATCTTTAATTAACACATTGTATATTTACTCAACTAGTAAATGTACAAACACTTGTATTAATTACTTAGTTAAACTAATCTATTAATAAGTTAAAGTTAACTTAATACTTAACTGATTCATAATGACTATTATGAATCATTCCTCTTCGTAGTATCATTGCATATCTTGCTCGTATTACATGCACTCACCGGTGTGACCCTTAAGTGTTTCGTAGGCGTGGATGTATCATCATAGGTTGACTAAATGTGCACATAAATCCTTCAGACTCCCACTTGTGCAAATTCGTAACCCTTGTCTTAATGATACGAGCTATAGTGGCCATCTAGATGGGCATGTAGGTAACCAACCCCATAAAAATAGCTTACGTAACCAAGGTATAGTTTTTGAAAAACTCTTGAATAGCGTCTCCTAGTAAAGAACACTATGTATTTACTTCTTGGGCAACTATGTTAGGTTCATCCCTTGCAGCACGATATTTGTAATAACGAATACGAGCATGGTAGAAAATATCAACTCCTGTATTCGAAATCATTTCATGACTTCTTGATTCAAACTGTTGTGATAAACGACAAAGAACAAATCGGTTCGTTTGGGCATGGCCATGCACTTTCCAGTCATCATCATGTCAAAGGACCTATAAATATCTCTCCTAAAAAGGAGGTGCAATTACCATCTTGTTATATTTCGATTCAAAATACAAATTTCTTTGTACCCAGTAAAGCCTCGTATGACAACCATATTTCAGAATTGTCTAAGACGAACCAAAGCACATTAGTCAATGTATCCCAAACCAAATACCTCAGGCTTAAGGACAATCCTAGTGAATAATACTTTTGAACTTTTCAACCACGAAGTATTATCATGGTGGTCAATCCAATATTCGTCGAGCTCCAACAGAATATCACCGATATTTGGTTTACACAAAAACTTGTGTAGCTATCTTCGAAGAACTTCGAATCTACCACCAAATACCGCGATGACGTTAACGTCCCATCGAGGTTCCCACCAAGACGAGTAGTCACGGATTTATAGCTTTTTGAATAAATAGACTTTTATTCATGGATATTGTAAAACATACAAATTCTGAATAACAATGATACTAACTCATGTATTATTCCTCACTGGACATAGATACTGAATTATTACTGGATCATTACTTATTCTTTGCGTTTGTGTTCATCGCTTAATGACTCCTTAATTGCAACTTTTATCACTAATTACAATTAGTCATTCCTATTAAACTAAAGACATAAGACGAGTATTCAAGAATACTATTACCTTTGTCTTTGCTAGATATTGTTCATGCAACACTTAGAAGATATTCTAGTCTTTCCTTTTTATATGATTCGGCAAACATAGGAGGATTGGAAAAATTACTCCTTTAGTTTCTTGAATCTATAAAACTTGTCTTGTAACTAAATCTCTTTTAGCTACTAGATTTGTAGAAATTCTTACTAGTTAAAGAAATTTCCTTAAATGATTAATCTTGTTCACTGGAGTGTGAACATCCTATTAGATATGCAATAATTAGTCACAAGATTTTTGATCACGCTATTAGGCTTGCAATAATCTAATCAATAATCATTTATTTCTCTTAACTCTTTGGCTAACGACTTGGTAAAACCTAGTTGTTAATGTCCTAACTAACTTACTATATTCATTTGTACCTCTAGTGAATATGTTAGTCATAGCTCCCACTAAATTTTATGGAAAATAAGCATTACTTAAACCACTACTTTTGACCTAGTCAAAACTTATAGTTTAACCCTTTAAGAATTAATCAATTATCAAAGTCATCCTTTGGATTTGCGAATATCCAACATTCCTGATAAGGGAATCATGACTCTCATTGATGGCTGTATCTAACAAGTATAAGACACTTGATAGGATACTTCCAATTCTTAGGTGTATTAGTATTCTTTTAAGAATCTCATTTAATGCCAAAGTCACTTCTTGGATTTCTCAAATATCTATCATTCCTATTAGGGAATTATGACTTGATTAAATAATGTATTTATTACAAGTATAGAAGACTTGCAATAATACCTTTTAATTCTTAAATACTTTAATATAGTTTGTTCCTTTTAAGAGTTCATTTAATTTCTAAGTCATTTCACTTGGATTTTATGAATATCCAATTATTCCTATTAAGGAATTATGACTTCATTAAATACCTTTATTACAAGTATAAAAGACTTGTAATAATACTCTTTAAAGTCTACCTTGATTATATCCAATATAATCATACCATATTAATACTAATACTTTAAAACTTACTATCATAAGTAACCATTACTTAAGAGGTTTTAAATAAGTTCAATGTACTTTGAACTTTATGCTTTCCATAAAAACTCTTAAATACTTGTATTAGAAAAACTTTCTAATTACTAGTATCTAAGTACCTTGAGCTTCTAAGACATTATTATTCCTTCAACAATCAAACAAATATAAATCATGAGATTATCAGTAAATAAAAACTTGACTTACAATCTAGTCATAAAACTTGACTAGTGTAATTATCACACATGCACACATTATAATTCAACCATGGATTCATAATTTGATAAAACCAAAAACGAGTTTTAACATAAGAATTTGTTTTAACAAAAAATTGTTTTCCATGAATCCAAAATGAAAATACTGAATTATAAAATTAACTTGGTGCTTGTGGGATTATTACTATCTAATGAAGGCCATCTTCACTTTCCATCATTTCTTGCAATATAGGATCGCAAAATTTGAGTTACTCGTAATAAACTTTACAAGTGTTTTGATGTGAATATCTAGAAGTTGGCCAAGTCAACTGAGGAGCTTGCATTGCCTCCTACCCTTTGACCGTCGCCACAACCAAGATACCGTTTTCTCGGTCCTTGCCTTGTTTGGCTTCACCTTCTTGACCCTTTGTTTGACTCCATTACCCTTGGGCACGTATTGGCTGAGATCGGTTTTACCATTTCTCTTTCCACTGCGCCTCTTTCTCTTTTCACTACCATCATCAGTTACTACAAGATCATTCTTAAACTTGGTCCCCAAACTCAAGTCATTAGTCTTGAGCATGGAATGTAGCTCATCAATGGATTGCTCCATGTTATGCATGTTGTAGCTGACTACATAAGGCTTTTAGTCATCTAACAACGAGTTGAGTATCATTACTATTGCTAACTGCAACGGTACTGGGTGTCCTAGTATTTTTAAGACGATCCATGTGGTCTTTCATTTTCATGACGTGAGCACTCACTAATGATCCCTTAACCATCTTGCAAGAGTTGAACACTCTACAAGCGTAATATGCTTGTACTGGTTCATTTCTAGCATTCGCGGTAGGGGCTTTTAGCATGCTCTTTCTAGGACATTTCTTTTTCTCTCGTGCCTAAGCATAATCCGAAGATCATGCTTCCAATTGAGAAACTTTGACCTAGTCAATTTGTCCTTTTCTAGAAACAAGCATAGTGAGAGATTATTTGTACTTGTCGTGTTGGTAGTTGCGCCGTCTACAAATCAAATCCAGTTTAATAAGTAATCATCAACATACATTCTCTAAAATATATTATAAACCCATAATTAATATTTTAGGCCAAGGATCCGTATATCACATTCTCGCCGCAATGTTTGGGCACTTCCCGACGAGACACGCTATTTCTGGTAGGTAACATCCTTACCGATCGTATCAAGACTTGACACGATTCCTAGGGGTCGTAGAATCTTTTGACTTATAACTTATTACAACTTTGTACAATCTAATCGTACATTTCTAAGTTAGTAATAAAGTTCATGTTCTTAGTCAGTATGTTCATTCTACTCAAGTAATAAAGTCTAGTTAGTAATAAAGTCTAGTAGATCAGACCATCTAAGACAGTGCGATGTTCTGCGTCGGGACTCCCGATTATCACAGAACCTTACGCACCCTAACACTCACAATGATTTGAATCCATATCTAAGGTTCTTTATCCTTACAATATGAATATCGTTTAACAAGTGAGGTGTTCCATTAGGTGGATAATACTTAGATCTAATATTTTCTTGGGTTTGTTTAAGTCTTAAACTAAACTTAAACCTTTATTCCAATGTTAATTCTTGTTTAAAATTTGTGACTTGTGAATTCAAGAATTCAACAAGACACCTTTTTAAATCTTAAGAACTTTTCTTAAAACTTATAGTTTCAAGAATGTACGCGATTTATATGTATACCTAAAACGAGGTGTACAAAACGTGTTACTAGGTTTTGTGGAAAACCTTATCTAGAATAAAACTTACTTGTTTTATCTTTCTTGAAAAACTTAAAACTTATGTTAAACTTTTAATTCTTTTATGACTCATAAACTTGAATCATAAATCTAGTTTAACACACCTAGTTTTTCATATGTCTAATAATGAAATTAAACATTTGTTTTTTATTTATTAGATTCGACCAATACTTGTGTCTTGACGACACTTCTATAAACTTTGTGATTTTCTTGTGTAGCTCCCACTAGCTCCAACAACCATTATGGAACTTAAGCAAACACAATCGCCGGTCTATACTTGGTGAAACTAATAACCTTATTATATAAAAACTATATATAATAATTCTTAGTTTGTTTAAACCTTTCTTACATTTAACTTGAACTAGTTAAATATAGGTTCTAAAGTTATCTTGTTATTTAACTTTTGATCATTAATCTACTATCTTACATGATTTGTAAAATACTTATATTATACTTGTATAATTATCTAGTTATAATAACTTATAAGTTTATACACCTTATAATAATAATATATAACTTTGTATATTCTAGTCTATCATATAATTTTAACTTGTACAATTTCTAGTTATAATGGAATCATAACTATGTACTTTGTAGTTTTAATTATATAATTAACTTATACAATAACTAGTTATATTATTAACCTTAAAGATCAAAATAACATTATCTTTTAATGTTCCATTTAATCTTGTATTTAATATATATATATATATATATATATATATATATATATATATATATATATATATATATATATATATATATATATATATATATATATATATATATACTAGCAGGATACCCGCGCAATGCGGCGGCGGGTATCCTGTTTAACTATATTTTGCGGCGAATATCAAATGTATCGCAAATATTCCCGTAATAATTAAATGTGTTGCCTAGGTAGTTCAAAAATCCATGAATTATCAACGTTATTTGCTATTAAAAAAAGAAACATAGTTTTGGAAGGTGTTTGAGAAAGTTTTTAAAAGCTATTTATTGACTTATTAACTTTTCTGAAAAGTTAATAAGTTAAAAGTTGTTTGGATTTGATAATTTATTGCCTTCAAAAAGGAGTTTTTGAAAAGTAAGAGACTCCTTACTTTTCAAAACTGCTTATTCACTTTTTAAAAGAAAAGCTATAAGTTAATAAGTTGGTTTGCCAAACATGCCTATTATATGCGTAATTACAAAAATAAAAATAACTGTAAACATTATCGAGATTTGTAATAATCC
This sequence comes from Calendula officinalis, assembly GCA_963853835.1. Classification (NCBI taxonomy): domain Eukaryota; kingdom Viridiplantae; phylum Streptophyta; class Magnoliopsida; order Asterales; family Asteraceae; genus Calendula; species Calendula officinalis. The sequence continues at coordinate 43,969,298 of OY970829.1, forward strand.
CTTAATAATCAATACACTACGTTTGATTTGTAAACATCTTCGAGATTAATCTTTTAGCTTAAACATTGTTGAGATTAACCTAAATTGTAACACGTTTTAGATAAATGGGTTTAAATTGGCACATGTATGATTATTGTGTTAGTTATGGAGATTTAGGAGTGCATATAATGTACCTCAAATGAAGTAATAAGTTTTGAAAAGAGATAGCACTATACTAACCAACTAAACACCAAAATAAAACATAAGTTGTTAGTTTTCATATATGACGACAGACATTAACAAGCACAGCTCCGGCCAACAACATCTACATGCATATTTCTAGTATTAAAAAGATAAAAAAAAAAAAAAACAAGACTTCTAAAGTCAACTAAGATTCAAGAAACAAACTTTTAGCTTCAAAATCAATAAGGGTTATACAAATAACTAAACTTTCGAATAATAATCAGAATGGTTGAACATGAATATGATTTATAAAAGTAAATTACTTGGTGTTATATCTTTTTGAGGATTTGCAATGTGGTACTGAATGATAACCCCTCAAAATAAATGTCAAATTAAAACTGGACATTATGTGGTGTGTTTCTGGATAAAATTCTGTGAGTGTCTATTGTTGTACAAATTTATAAAGAATTCCCATTTATAATACAGCCCCTAACTTCAAAGAAAGATTATATAAAATGGTTTGGTGAAATATTGTAGGGGGTTTGAATGCTTTCAACTTCAACATCTCCTCTTCTTGCCTGCAAATATCTTGTCAATTCAACTGCAGCATCTCCACCAGCTGCATCAGAAATTTAGTTACATGTTCGTTGAGTATTGACAACAAATTTTGTATCACACCAAACTCCTGCGGCAGTGTCCAGAACTATATACAAATAACAATATGACAAAATACTGAGAAAAATGTGAAGGGTAATAAAAGCAATTATGTAAAAAAAAAAAAAAAAGAAGGTAAAAACAGTCAAGATTCAGCTATCAAAACATTGTCATTAAAAGATTTGTTTTCATTCATCATATATTTTACATAATCAAAACCCGGAAGTATACACGTTTATGGTTGGCGTTTTTTATAAATCAGAACCATAGCACATATGTTCCTGTTCTACTTTTTTCTATTTTTTTTCTATTTTATAGCTGGGTTATTAATAGTAGTTCACTGTTATAGAAGCTCAATCCAAAACTCAGTCCATACAAGCACTTAAATAAACATTGTTATACTCTTACTTTGTTTTAACAGTGTAACACCCTAAAATTTACAAGATTTTTAAAATTTTTGAAAACAAAATTATAATCAAAAGGTCCCATAAATAAATCTCAGATATTAATATTTAACATTTAAAACGTATTTATTGGGGAAATAGTTAAGATAAAGTAAAGTGTTTTAAAATATTAAATGATGTCCACATCAGTAATGAAAAGATACAGCGGTCAACCGTCCACCTTCTCCTTTCCTTTGCTGGTACCTGAAACAATGTGGGGGAAAGTTTGGGTCAGCTGGGGAAGCTGAGTGAATAATTCTCAAAATGCAAACAATCATAACATACAACACATGAGGGCACATCGGTGTACTCCTACTCAGAATCTACTCGATTAATTACTCAGATTTATTTCTCAGATTTTATTACTCAGATTTTAATTTATATAGCGCGCTTGTGTGATTTGGGACGAGAGATCAACCTCGCCCCTCCTCACACCTCAGATAGGCATAAGCCATAAACTCAGACGGGAGTGATCCCAAAACTCAGACTGGAACAATCCCAAAAACTCAGACGAGAATAATCCCAAAAACTCAGACGGGAATAATTCCAAAAACTCAGACGGGAGGTGATCCCAGGCATATAGCCAAAAACTCAGAGGTGTGTTATTATGTTTTATTATCTCTTTAACATAATTATCTCAGATGCCCTAGCAAGTAGTAGCACAGAATGACCCTGTGCCGAGCTCGGTTACCCAGGCACAATGTCTCAGATTAAAATAAATCAACAGCTGCTCAGATACTCAGATAACAGATCAAACTCAGATAACAGATCAAGCTCAGATAACAATTAAGGTGCAAGTAATATAACACGTAAGTCATGCATGTATAACGTTAAGACTGAATACACGGTGAGAATACTCACCTCGAGAAACGCAAGCTCCAAAGGGTTCCCGACAGTCAAAGGTACAGCACGTTATCTCCTAGACGGTCCTAAAACCAAAAACGAAACCCTGAATTAAAATCCTACCCGAAGGCTTATTTCAGAAAACTGGCAGCACCCGTCAGTCTCACGGGAACTGCCATAACTCTTAAACGGCTCATTAGATTTTTCCCATCTTTTTACCACGACAACTAGACTATCAGAACTACAATTTACTGTGAGACGGTCACTGGCCAAAACAGACACTAAGTGTCTCAAAACAGCATTGCAAGACAGACCTGCTGCACAGGTCATCTTCCTAACAGCAGCATACTAAATGGACTATAACTTTTAAACCGTAATTCGGATTGACGAGAGGGTTGCGGGGTTGAAAAGCTAATTCAGAAATCAAGCTCCCAGCACGGGCCAAAAATCCAGAAACGTATCTTAAGTGTATTAAAAACAGGCTCAAAGATAGAAGACAGATTCTGCCCAAAAACTTAATTGTGTTTAAAACTCGTTTTGATTCCCGACATCAACCGTTTTATTCCCGAGATACCCGACAGCCCCAAAACTTACTTTTATTGCAGAAACCGTTGATAAATTATTCTTGTTCCTTAGTTTACAATTCTTTTCGGTTTAAGGGAAACCAAGAACCCTAAGGTTCGGTTTCCGGGTTTTTCGGTTAATTAAAAACGTCTAGATTATAAGCAAAGGTTTTTACCCCAACCCTTGCCCCGACACTACGAAAACTCAGAGACCGAATCACCATGACTCGAGATAATCACGAATGGCATCAAAACAGATTTCATACAAGACTCGATTAAGAACGACGGCCATAACGAAACAACAATAGAACCGAACTCGAGGATTAATACAACAATAACAAAACGGATCCGAGCCCTCAACGGCTTGGTACCTCGCAGCTTCCACAGACCTCACACCCCTCATGAACCGGACCACAAGTCTTACAACTCGGGGTTAATAGAAAACGGAAACAAGGCCTTGGCCTATCGGCCGGCCTCGGGAAACACTAACATCTAATTTTAGTAACTCCGGATTTCACGTCTCGTAAAATAATTGACTTTCACCGCTAATTAGCCTAATATCACGAGACGTATAATTTAATTATAATTGTATAGTAATTAAAAATCTAATAGATTAGAAAGTGTCCAACTAGCTTAAGCGTCTAAGAAATAACGAACCGTCTAACTTCAGTATAATTAATTTACTAGTTATTCAATTTAAATTTAAATATAACGATTAAATTAATATTATTTAATTAGTAATATTTTTCAGGGCGCTACAACTCAACTCCACTTGAAGTAGACTTCGTCCCCGAAGTCATGGCTCAGAAGAAACTCAAGGCAATCTCACATCTAAATCACGCTCGGCAACGACACATGTTCTCAACGAAGAGTAACGAAAGGTTAAGAGTAGAACGAAAGTCTCCAAAGATTAAGAATAGAGTGAAATTCTACAAAAGTTAAGAATGGAATGAAACTCTTTAGGGCGACCTACGCGATCAAAATAAACTCCAGTTCTTGCAGCTACTCGCACTATCTGCTGACTCTAACAACGCAACAGGATAAGGGTAAAAGGATAAAAATCGAAGGGCATTGCAAGGATCTCGATTTTCTCATGATAATGATAGAAGCACAAAATAACCCACGATACTCAGATGTAGACTTCTCCTTGTTCTCGTAGTCGGATACAGTTGCTGCACTCGGCGGCTAACGTTGCGTTGAATCTCCGATTCAACTCTACTTGGAGATTTGTTACGGTTGGGTTGGTGGCGACAGATGATTTCAGTGCGGCACTTGGTTATCCCCTCCATACTCACAACCACACACACGCTCCCGTGGCGATAGTGATAAATTTTATGGAGAATTTCTTTTCGTAGGGCTCAATCAAACACTCGCGATACACTTTAGTAACATAAAACGTATTATCATAAACAATTCCTATTAATAATGGCTCAGAAAGGTCCTCTACCCTATGGGACATCAGTTGTTAACAGCATAATAAATAATTTAGCGGTTTACACCATTATCAATTAATATGAAAACCGTGCAAATAAATCACAAGGAATATACATATCACACAGAATTCTCATATACTAAGGTATATAACTCCAAAATATGATCTGGAAATATAACTCAGAAGTCCCACTCAGAAATAAACTCAAAACATATCTCAAGAGGAATACTCAAAAATGTATAACTCAGGAGTAAACTTATAAATCTTAACTCAGAAGCAACCCAAAACTCTAACTCAGTAACAACTCATAAGGTAATAATATTTACAAGTAATAGCATTAGGTGTAAATCACATTTTTACTCATTCTTATTATTACTCGCGTGTTCCAATTTACCAGCTTATAATACCTGGAATGGTATACTCTCTCTCAACCGTGTTATTGGTTCTCAAATTAACTCTTCTTTAACATTATATTGTTACCTTACTCTATTAGGTTTGCATATTACCGATGTTGATAACTCTTTAAACAGCTCAAATTAACGACCTTGTCATTTAATTCCCTTTAATAGGTTCTCATTCTATTACATTTAATGGTTTCTCGATAATATTTTAATAGATATTTTCTCATTCATCTAGATTAACGATCCTTTAATAGACCGTTTCACTGATTTTACACAATTTAAAATGTCTCTTAATTATTTTGACCATATCTACTCATTAATTTCATGTTACCCACTGAAAATTCCAATTAAATTTCATACTCTTATTTATAATGATTTCTCGTTACTCAAATTACAAATTAGTTCTTTAGTTCTCATTTACTCCATTCGCAGTTACACTTTATTTTAAATCTTGCGGTTTACTCATGGTTCATCAACTCAGTACATTCTCGTCTTTTCGAAATTTCTCCTAAGTTCAATATAAATTTATTGAATAGTTGTTCTCACCTCAAGTTTAATAATTATTCATATATAGAGTTTTCTCATAAAATTTTATAATACCTCAAAGCTCCTAACACTTTATAATACTTCAAAAAATTGAATAAAACTTCCCGTTAATTTAATACTTTTCTCTTTTGACTCATTTTATTAATTTGCTTATGTAACTCGATTTGTAAATTTCTTATAACTCAAAATTACTCCATAATTAATCAAAATAAAATTTTATCATTTAGCTCGTTTTAATAATAACTCATTACCAGCAAATTACCGATCTCATTTTAACTCATTTTCCTCAAAATTTCATTGTAGCAGTTTTCTTATATTCGACTCATTAATAAGTTCTCATCACTTTAATTTAATGATTTCGCATCATCACATTTATAACCACCCAAGAATAAGTATACTGTCTTATTTTGTATGTAATTGTAGTATTACTACTTCTCTTTTGCACGATATTCATTCCACCCAATTAACTTGATTTGTTAATTTCTCCAGTAAACCTGATCTATCATTTTGTTATAAACTCTATAGTTACCCATAGAATAAATTTAATTATTCTCAACTGCTTGATTTGATAGTTACACTTATAATTTATTTGATCAATTATATGTATCTAGATTTCGCACTTTAAATTCATACCAACAAAATCTCTCTGCATAAGCATCATGCTCATAATATTTATAAATAATAATTAATGATAATTATTTCTTGACAATTTTCCTTTTTACTCCTACTCAACTCCACTTGGAGAAAACTCGTCCTCGAGTTTGGAACTAGTATTGTCTACCAAAATAAACAAGCAAGTATGTATTCACACAAACAATTAGGATACTCATACTAAATTCACAATAACAAGCATTGGTCCATCGTTCCCTTCAAAATCTCCCCATAACCAACCCAAAGTTCGGTGTGTACGATAATAGGGGCCCTCTATTACTTTCGACACCTACTTCTGTTTGGTCACGAGTACATCCCAAAGTTTACAACTTCCCACATATAAACCCACCAACAACTCACACTCAGAAGAAATGAATTTTAATCACACTCAGGAGAAAGGAAGGTTATTTTCAATATCTGATAAATACAGATATGCACTCAACAATGCATACTCAAAATCTCATAACCATTACTCAGAAAATCATGCGTACATTTAGTCTCGTACGCGATACTCGGATAACTCAGATTCATAGAAATATTTCCACTTAGTTATTTTCACAATACAAATCTCCTTTTAAACTTTTCATTTGGATATGCCATTTAACATTCCTCATAAATATAACTTATATCCTCTTAACAGTTATATTAAATTTATTGTAATTTGTGAGCATGTCGATTAATATCCTTTTTGATCAGAGTTCTCAGTTATTGCGTTCCTCGTCTAATTTGATTCAATTTATCGCTCTTTTAACTCGTTATAAAATAAATCATCATCAAATTGATGACGTTAACTTCCTCTTAATTCCTCTTAATCATCATCAAATTAATTAGTCTATTAAACTTACATAGTTTATTTTAAGCTATCGGTGTGAACTTATTAATCTGACACTTAACTTGTCATCCACATTTAGTTTTGCACTCGGCAATTTAACCTACTTACTCGAAATGTTTTTTTCCCATTTTATCTCTATTTAATGATTCTTAATATGGAATCTGCTTAACTATTATATCTCGTGATTCATTGTATTCACGAAAATTTTAATCTCTCATCTAGATAACTCCTCTTTTAACCCTGATCAATAATTCTCTTTTAGATCCTCTTAATAATTCTCGTTTAGCTAAATGTACTTATTTCCCATTTTATTGACTTATTAATTATTTCTTTTACTCAACTTGGTAAATCCTCTTAAAAATATTCTTAATCAATTTGATTTACTAATCTCTAATTTACTCGTTTAATTGTCTCAGTCTATTAAGTGTTTTCTCCCATATGAAAGATTTTAATATTCTCCCAATACGAATATTAAGTACTCCTCTTTAATGTTAATAATTTCCTCATTTCTCATTTACTCAAATCATGTTTTTCATTACACAGCTTACGGATCTTATATAATAAATTAATATCCCATTATTACACTTGTGGTTAGAATTTCTCAGAATTTATAAAATTTCACCTCAACTCTATTAGGTGTTCCTTTAAATTGAAACTTTCATTATTTTCTCATTAGTATTTATAATTTCACATTTCTCCAGTATATATTTTTCATATATAAATATAGAACTCTAAGAATTAAAATCGAAATTATGCTCAAATTAAGCTCTAAATTATTCACAAAATTATGAAATCTCATAATTGTATATCTATATACATATATGCTTAGCCATACAATCACAAGTAATTCTCTCAGGATATAAACCGAAAATTCTCAGAATATGCTACTCGTTTATACTCAGATTATAGCAAAATCTCAATTAAATAATACTCTTAAATATTACCGGCAGTAGGAAGCGAGAGGTTGACGTGACATGCTGTATGTTCGATGTGGAAACTTTTCTCAGAAAAATATGTCACACCCCGCTAAAGCGGAAACACGAGATACAACAGCATAAGGTTTCATAGCATGAGGTAATAAACAACACCAACTACAACATTAATCAAAAGTAGTTCAAAAATTAAATTATTACAACCAAATTTGTTCCCAAAATTCACAATAGATAAAGTTGATGATAAAGGATTTTAAAATTTCTTGATGTTGATGTCGTCACACAAAATGCACCTACATGCCAACACTTACTTGTTTATACCTGAAAAGCATGAGTTAAAAAGGTCAACTACAAAGAGTTGGTGAGTTCATAGGTTTTTGATGAACAAAAATTAAATTAGTATCCATAAGTTGTTATTGTGAAACTTTTGTTCACAAGACATTAAGTAACTGGTTGCTCGAATATATTTTTAGCACAAGTGTAGAGTACGCTAGCAATTATCAGCCATGAGCCACTACCAAACCATTCAGACGACGATGCCCCTAATATAACCAGTCCTACCTCAGCGGTGAGCAATTTCTCACATGTGTAGAACCCAACTTTTAATTTTAGGAAATGTGCACCCAAGGCCCGTCGACCTTAAGTGGGGATGTCCAAACCCTAATAGCGCTATCCACAAAACCGCAGGCCCCCGTTCGAGTTAATGGTAGTGTCACTAAATTTTAATTCCACGTTTCGGGGACTTACACTTTTTAACTCAAGCAATTGCATTTTAGCATACATAACATAGTGCACAAACAATTTAATTCAACAACATTTTTCAATCATAGAGCAACCATTAAAAACTTTATAACATGCTTTTCACCCCAAAATATTTAAAAACAAAGTAAAAAGGGGCTATGATACTCACAGTGTGTAGCTGTATCCAACAATTTTCCGTTTGATGCTCAGTCCGACTTAAATCCTTCCTATATTAATGGAATTGAATATTAGGCTATGTCTAACCTTAGGGATAAAATATTATTTAGCTATTATAACTTCATAAAATCTTAGACTTTCTATATACATTATTTATGGTTTATTTTAAGAATTTTCGTAAGGAAAATAGTGAACTTATTGAGATGTACATAATTGTCAATTATAGTTATAAGTTTTTAATATTTATAGTCCTTTATGTAGTATAGTAGTTTATATATATAATCCTACTTACTTTATATATATAGATATGTTTAGTTTCACCTTTATTTATATGTTAATTTTTGTATTTCCTAAAAATGTATACTTATAAGTCTTATTCTTATTCTTGTTGGTATGCACTTTATACTTATATGCTCATTTAAGTTTATATTTCTATTTTACATGTGTTATATTATAATTAACTTGTATATTGTAAAATATTATACTTTATGTGCTACATAGTCCAATATTTCTTAAAAGTTACTTTTCTCACATCTAAAGCTAAATGTTTGTTGCTGTCCAGATTTTTAGTCCACTTCCACAAGTTATTTTAATATCATAACAAATGATTTAATTTACCAACTTTTTATATGTTATTATTTAGTGTCTTAGGGAACTTTTAGCATAACATTCATTATTTTTGAAGTTGTATAACTATTTAAATTATATTTTATAAACTTATGTGTCACTGACTTCAAATCAGTCTGCACACTTATTTTATTTTACCCATTTGGGGTATCAAACCTTCGAGTTTTTCTCTGTATTTTATGGGGTATTAAAGATAACTCACTCAACTAAAGTTTAAAAAAAAGAATCATTACATTTTCATGTTTTATAAAGGAGTTATGATTACTTAAAGTTCCATGTAAAAATCTGCCAGCACTCTTTTCAATGCACACTTACCTTTGCATGTTTGGTTGGGAGGTCAAATCTTTATGTTTTTCGTTGAAACTAGTTGCATTTAAAAGATAACTCTTTAAATTAAATTCCAGAAGAAAAATCATGTATTTTAAAGGTTTTATGAAAGAGATATATCGGTTTAAATTCGAGTTTTATTCTGCTCAGCTAGTCTGTTTACACATCTAACTTGTGGGTAGGGTTTTATGGGTCAAAACTCAATGTTTTTGCATGAAATTAAATGGGTTGGAAAGATAAGACATAAAACTAACTTTGAGAAAAAGAATCATGTATTTTAAATGGTTAAAACTCAAGATATGGCCGAATTAAGTACATGCATGCAATCTGCCAGATTTCAAAAATAAAAGTTTTGAAGGTTTTAAGTGTTCTAGCCATTTCTTTACATCCAATGGTTTAAATCTTTGCTTTTAACACTTATTTAGGATCATGCAAGATTATTTTTAGATCAAAATCATATATTAATTTTTATAAACACATGCATGTCATCAAACATCTAAGATTTGTAAGAAAAAGTTACATGCATGTACATCAAACTTTATGTTCTTGAGTTTTTGATGTATGGATCATGGATTACCACCTTCATTGGATATCTTGAAGACATTGGAGTGTAATCTACCATCTAGACACCCAAGTGCCTTTCATGGATACAAAACTTCAAGAAACGTGAAGAAAGATGCAAGAACACATGAAGAAATGACAAGAAAATGCAACAAATACAAGGAAATCGACTTACTAACTCTTGGATGAAGTTTATCTTCACTTTATCTTCAATAAATTCGAGATTTATATATGTTCTAGGGATGATTTTCTGCTGGAAACTAAAGAAAAGAATGAAGAGAAGTTGGGAGAGTTTGTGAGAAAGAGAGAGAAAGAGAGTTAGTGGGAAATGATGGAAATGATGTTGAAGTGGTGGAGTTGCATGTGTTATGAGTGGGTGTAGAGTTGGGAGAGATTCAAAATCTGCATTGTTACTATATTATTATTGTTTTTATTATTATTATTTTTATAGTATTTTGTATATTATATATGTATTTAAGTATTTATTAGGTGTAGGTTTAATGAAAGTTGCAAAATGATGTGTTAAATTAAGGTTATTTGCTCTAGTTTTTAGTTATGTTATCTTAAGTTAAAATTTACATTATTACATATAATTATATGTATTTTAACATTTATTGTTACTTTGGTTGCGATTTAATATAAATTGTTGCACCTTGGAACTTTATAACACGACTAAAATGTTTATACGTCTTACTAGGGATTTCAAGCATGTTGTCAAGATACATATGATAACTAACACTTTTATTATTATAATTTAACCATAATAGATTATGTTTACTTACTAAAATTCATATTACAGTATTTAGTAGCAAACTTGAAAACCTAGTTTTTCACGGATGTCACAAAATATTTGACTCTTTTCTCGTTTGAAAAACTCGATACTCAAACTTGAGTTTGAATTCGCCCCTTGCGAACCCAAATCCCTCAAGTCAGGTCTCTGATACCAACTTGTAACACCCTAAAATTTACAAGATTTTTAAAATTTTTGAAAACAAAATTATAATCAAAAGGTCCCATAAATAAATCTCAGATATTAATATTTAACATTTAAAACGTATTTATTGCGGAAATATTTAAGATAAAGTAAAGTGTTTTAAAATATTAAATGATGTCCACATCAGTAATGAAAAGATACAGCGGTCAACCGTCCACCTTCTCCTTTCCTTTGCTGGTACCTGAAACAATGTGGGGGAAAGTTTGGGTCAGCTGGGGAAGCTGAGTGAATAATTCTCAAAATGCAAACAATCATAACATACAACACATGAGGGCACATCGGTGTACTCCTACTCAGAATCTACTCGATTAATTACTCAGATTTATTTCTCAGATTTTATTACTCAGATTTTAATTTATATAGCGCGCTTGTGTGATTTGGGACGAGAGATCAACCTCGCCCCTCCTCACACCTCAGATAGGCATAAGCCATAAACTCAGACGGGAGTGATCCCAAAACTCAGACTGGAACAATCCCAAAAACTCAGACGAGAATAATCCCAAAAACTCAGACGGGAATAATTCCAAAAACTCAGACGGGAGGTGATCCCAGGCATATAGCCAAAAACTCAGAGGTGTGTTATTATGTTTTATTATCTCTTTAACATAATTATCTCAGATGCCCTAGCAAGTAGTAGCACAGAATGACCCTGTGCCGAGCTCGGTTACCCAGGCACAATGTCTCAGATTAAAATAAATCAACAGCTGCTCAGATACTCACATAACAGATCAAACTCAGATAACAGATCAAGCTCAGATAACAATTAAGGTGCAAGTAATATAACACGTAAGTCATGCATGTATAACGTTAAGACTGAATACACGGTGAGAATACTCACCTCGAGAAACGCAAGCTCCAAAGGGTTCCCGACAGTCAAAGGTACAGCACGTTATCTCCTAGACGGTCCTAAAACCAAAAACGAAACCCTGAATTAAAATCCTACCCGAAGGCTTATTTCAGAAAACTGGCAGCACCCGTCAGTCTCACGGGAACTGCCATAAATCTTAAACGGCTAATTAGATTTTTACCATCTTTTTACCACGACAACTAGACTATCAGAACTACAATTTACTGTGAGACGGTCACTGGCCAAAACAGACCCTAAGTGTCTCAAAACAGCATTGCAAGACACACCTGCTGCACAGGTCATCTTCCTAACAGCAGCATACTAAATGGACTATAACTTTTAAACCGTAATTCGGATTGACGAGAGGGTTGCGGCGTTGAAAAGCTAATTCAGAAATCAAGCTCCTAGCACGGGCCAAAAATCTAGAAACGTAACTTAAGTGTATTAAAAACTGGCTCAAAGATAGAAGACAGATTCTGCCCAAATACTTAATTGTGTTTAAAACTCGTTTTGATTCCCGACATCAACCGTTTTATTCCCGAGATACCCGACAGCCCCAAAACTTACTTTTATTGCAGAAACCGTTGATAAATTATTCTTGTTCCTTAGTTTACAATTCTTTTCGGTTTAAGGGAAACCAAGAACCCTAAGGTTCGGTTTCCGGGTTTTTCGGTTAATTAAAAACGTCTAGATTATAAGCAAAGGTTTTTACCCCAACCCTTGCCCCGACACTACGAAAACTCAGAGACCGAATCACCATGACTCGAGATAATCACGAATGGCATCAAAACAGATTTCATACAAGACTCGATTAAGAACGACGGCCATAACGAAACAACAATAGAACCGAACTCGAGGATTAATACAACAATAACAAAACGGATCCGAGCCCTCAACGGCTTGGTACCTCGCAGCTTCCACAGACCTCACACCCCTCATGAACCGGACCACAAGTCTTACAACTCGGGGTTAATAGAAAACGGAAACAAGGCCTTGGCCTATCGGCCGGCCTCGGGAAACACTAACATCTAATTTTAGTAACTCCGGATTTCACGTCTCGTAAAATAATTGACTTTCACCGCTAATTAGCCTAATATCACGAGACGTATAATTTAATTATAATTGTATAGTAATTAAAAATCTAATAGATTAGAAAGTGTCCAACTAGCTTAAGCGTCTAAGAAATAACGAAACGTCTAACTTCAGTATAATTAATTTACTAGTTATTCAATTTAAATTTAAATATAACGATTAAATTAATATTATTTAATTAGTAATATTTTTCAGGGCGCTACAAACAGCCATGCTGATTGTGGCTCCGATTAACCTATTTGCTTCTGTCAATAATTAAATGCATGCCAAGAATTTGAAAGAATAAAGGTGCATGGTACTCTGAGAGAAGTCCTAAATCCAAAAATCAGTCCATGACAAGAACATAAATAAACATACTCACATAAACAAATAAACAGTCAACAGAAACGGGTCAAAGATAGTTACCTAAATTTCGAGTCGATGATTTGCTTATCTCTGGAATTCATCCTGTAACTGAGAAGTAGAATTCGATTTTGTATAGGTGGTATTCGATTGCTTGAATAAACAGCCAACAAAAATAGTGAATATTATTTTCTTTGCTTGAATGGTTAGCACCGATGAGGCAAGGTTGAATCTTCATCATGTATTAGTCTAACCCTAATCTTGTTCTTGATCAATCAAAACTAGGGTTTTGACTTTCTTGATAAAAACATTATTTATTAAAAGATTAATTATAATCAATCCTATTTAAACAATAAACTTTGTTTAAATCCTAGGATAGATTATAACCTTAATAAATTTATTTAGACTTTTTAATTTAAATCTTTTAGACAATAAACTTTGTCTAGATTTCTAGGTTTAAAAAAACTAGTTTCAATAAATCTATTAAAATAATAATTAAACCTATTAAACATGAACTTGTTTAATTACATAGGTTTTAGATTATTAACCAAATTAATTCTTTTAAATCATTAAACTTGAACTAGTTTAATGTTGTAGGGTTCTAAATTATATCTAGGGTTTTTCGGAAAAAATCCTTAAAGCCTAGGAAACTTTTCCACCAATTAAACTATGCTAGTTTAACAAAACTTGGTGTCCAAAAATCCTCCATGATCACGAAATCTTGAGGAAAAAGGAAAGAATCCTTTTTGATCAATTAAACCAAAACTTGGTTTAACATACTTGATCCTAGGTTTTGAAGATCATGTAATTAAGGAAAGAATCCTCTTGATCAAAATTTTTGACAATCTTGATCCTAGGGTTCCTCCTAAATTCCGAAAATACTAGGGTTAGGGAAAAGAATGTAGGATAACCTAGTAGGATTCACATGGCGGAACTTGAATCCCACATACCGGATCTCTACTAAACAATGAGATCACAAGAAGAAAGAGATGATGAACATTACCTTTAGATTGCTAAAGAAGTGATCCACCTCTATTGCACCACCTGAACACGCTGCAAGACCGTGTTGTACCAACAAAGTAATACACAAAACCTTGTGTGTGTGTGTGTCTCTAACTCGAAACCAAAACACACCTCGGGTGTGTTTGTTGTTCGTCGAACTCGAAGAAACCGAAACCCCTTGGGGTTGGTTTCGGCCGAAGGTAAGGGAGGGAGTATTAGGGTTTTGTTTGTGGTAAGTGATTAGCCTCTAAACCCTTACAAAAGCCCTTTATTTATAAGGCTAGATGTTACGGTTTAGTCCTTGGAGTTTAATTATGATTAATCTCATAATTAAACTTCCTATTAACACTTTAAACCCTTGGACTTTTACTAGTTAATTAATTAACTATTAATTAACTGTCTGTTAAATATTTAACTCAATATTTAACTTTCCTCTTAAATAATAATTAACTTATTATTATTTATTCTCTTCTTTATAAATAACTTAACTAGTTAATTATTCCACACAACTTACTTTATTCGGTTGTCCATTATTGGGTGTGTAGTGGTGTGACCCTTTAGTGCCTTATAACATTGGACACGGTGACATGTGTACTTATCTGTGCACATAAATCCTTCAGACTCCCACTTGTGCAAGTTAACTACCACTTATAGATCATCGTTGGCCTAAAGCGGTCCCTAGCCAGACATTTAGGATAACCACGTTATAAGAACTCTTACATCCAGAGATAATATTCATAAATGAATAACACTAACAGATTTTCCTTTTGCATCATGATATTTCTTAATTTGAGTAATAGACATGGAGCAGGGATCTTGTTCTATATACTCGAATTTTATCGACACTGATTTCGACTTTCTGCACTAACGGAT
The DNA here is from genome assembly GCA_963853835.1 of Calendula officinalis. NCBI lineage: Eukaryota > Viridiplantae > Streptophyta > Magnoliopsida > Asterales > Asteraceae > Calendula > Calendula officinalis. The sequence continues at coordinate 43,984,340 of OY970829.1, forward strand.
TACCGAATGATCTAATCATTCTCCGAGCGCGGCCACGCATTTCAGTAGTCTTAATCGTCGAGCGGCCATGAAATATCTCTTCTAGTTAAAGAAGGTGCAAATTCCATCTTGACAATTTGCGTTATCTTGCCCACGACTTCCGCTGTCTTAGTCAGGTTCCTTATGATCACCCTTTTACGGTGTGACGTTAGATAAATGCTAAAGATCAGAAGTTGTCGCGTCTCAAACCAAAACGTCTCAGGTCAGAGGACATCTACTCGAAATTACTCATGTTTAGGCTCCAAGAAGTAATCTCGATCTTTTGGTCACGTCTAATGTCTAGCAAACTCTGTAAACATCTATGAATATTTATTTTAACAACACTTGTTTCTCTATTCAATAACTATGAATAGGTAAATATTCATAATGGTATTAACCCCTGAATATAGCTCCCACTAAATTCAAGTAACCACAGACATTTTAGATACTCAAAACTTTGTGTATCAACGATAGGTTTAAAACATGTTAAAAATAGACAATTTGAAAATATTACGTAAAACCTCCTATTTCAATCACACGAAATGTTATTACATAATGTAGCGATTACAAATATGTCTATGAATCTAATCAAAATTACTAGCTACCAATATCTAGGTACTGCATGCCTATAGCGTGCACATGTTTCTCATGCTTTGGTCCAGCTAGTGGTTTTGTCAACGGGTCAGCAACGTTGTCATCCGTTGGTATTTTCTTAATTATAATATCACCGTCTCTGACATACTCGCGTATGAGGTGATATTTTCTGCGCACATGCTTGGTCTTTTGATGCTCTCTTGGTTCAACAGCTTGCACTATCGTTCCACTATTATCACAGAATATTTCGATGGGTCTAGAGATACTGGCAATAACTCTAAGATCCTCGATAAAATTCTTAAGCCACATGGCTTCTTTTCCAACATCATTTGCCGCAATGTACTCAGCCTTTGTAGTGGAAACTGCTATCGTATCTTGTTTCTGATTCTTCCAAGATATAGCTCCTCCGTTTAGTGTGAATACAAATCCCGATTGTGATTTGTAGTCGTCTCTTTCGGTTTGGAAGCTTGCATCTGTGTAACCAGTTACACGCAATTCTTCCATTAAACCTCCAAAGACCAGGAACATTTCTTTCGTCCTGCTCAAATACTTGAGAATGTTCTTGACAGCCACCCAATGGGCCTCACCAGGATTCTTTTGATATCTGCTCGTAAGACTTATGGAGTAAGAAATATCGGGCCTAGTACATAACATGGCATACATGATTGATCCAATTGCCGACGCATATGGAACCAAACTCATCCTAGCTATTTCCTTGCTAGATGTAGGACTCTGAGCTTTGCTCAGTGTAATGCCATGTGACATTGGAATGAGACCTCTCTTGGAATCACTCCTACTGAATCTCTTCAGTACTTTGTCAATGTATGTACTTTGACTAAGTCCAATAAGCCGCCTAGATCTACCTCTGTAGATCTTTATACCCAGTATAAATGCGGCTTCTCCCAAGTCTTTCATCTGGAAACATTTACCTAACCAGGATTTTACTCCTTGTAATGATGGTATATCGTTTCTTATGAGCAGTATGTCATCAACATACAAGACTAGGAAGATTACTATGCTCCCACTGAATTTTGTGTAAACACACGCCTCGAACTCACTCTTGACAAAACCAAATTCTTTGATTCTTTTGTCAAAGTGCAAGTTCCAGCTTCTAGATGCTTGCTTTAATCCATAAATGGATTTTAGCAATTTGCATACTTTATCAGGATTCTTTGGATCAGTAAAACCATCCGGTTGTATCATGAATACGTCCTCATTCAACTCCCCGTTAAGGAAGGCGGTTTTAACATCCATCTACCATATCTCATAGTCGTAATATGCTGATATGGCCATAAGAATTCTAATCGACTTAAGCATAGCGACTGGCGAGTAGGTTTCAGAATAATCCGCACCATGTGTTTGCGTGAAACCCTTCGCGACAAGTCGTGCTTTGTAAGTATGTACTTTCCCATCCATGTCAGTTTTCTTCTTGAAAACCCACTTGCATCAAACAGCACGTGACTGTGGTGGCAAGTCCGATAACAGCCAAACTTGGTTGTCATACATGGATTGCATATCTGCTTTCATAGCCTCGAGCCATCTTTCAGACTCTACGCCATCAGCAGCCTCGCTGTAGGTCAATGGTTCTAGTAGACTTCCACCATCTTCATCGATCATGAATCCAAGATACCTAACTGGTTCTTGACGTGGTCTACTGGACCTACGAGGGTTGCGTGTTTCTTCTTCCTCAACCTGTGGGTCTGGTTGGGGATCAACAATTCTTTGTTGAACTACTGGTTCGACTAAAGTCGTAGGTGGATCTTCGTTCTCTTCAATTTCTTGAAGTTCTATTTCTTTTCTTGTAGTTTCAGTTTCTAGAAACTTCTCCTCCAAGAACACACCTTTCCGAGCAACAAAAACTTTGTTTTCTTCTAGATGATAGAAATAATATCCTAAGGTTTCCCTTGGATATCCAACGAAGATACACTTATCTGACTTGGGATTTAGTTTTGTCTGTGAAGTTACGTCTAACGTACGCTTCACAACCCCAAATCTTGAGAAAAGACAATATTGGCTTTCTCCCCGTCCAGTGCTCGAACGAAGTCTTTTCTACTGACTTGGTCGGAACTCTATTCAGTGTGAATGCTGCAGTCTCGAGTGCATGTCCCCAAAATGATAGTGGTAGGGGAGCGCGACACATCATTGAACGCACCATGTCTAACAAGGTGCGATTTCTCCTTTCTGATACACCATTCACCTGAGGTGTATACGGAGGTGTGAGTTGTGAAACAATCCCACATTCTTTCAAATGATTGTCGAACTCTTGGCTCAAATATTCGCCTCCTCGGTCCGACTGAATTGACTTTATTTTCTTGCCCAGTTGGTTTTCTACTTCCCTCTGATATCTTTGAACTTGTCAAAGCTTTCAGACTTTAGTCTCATAAGAAAGACATAACCATACCTACTGAAGTCGTCAGTAAAGGTAATGAAGTAGCGGTATCCACCTCTGGCTTCTGGAGTGAACGGTCCACACACGTCACTGTGTATAATCCCCAACACATCGCCTGCCCTTTCATTGTAGTGATTGAAAGGGTCTTTTGTCATTTTGCCATACAAACATGATTCGCATATGGCATATGATTCTAAATAAAATGGCTCTAGAACTCCATCATCGTGGAGCTTCTTAATGCGAGTCTCGTTTATATGACCTAAACGACAATGCCAAAGATAAGTTTGATTCAAGTTACTCTTGGATCTTTTACTTATATGATAAACATCTCGTTCTATGTTATTTAGATTTAACGTATATAGACCATTATGAGAATTTGCTTTAAAATATAAAATGTCATCTTTTAAACAAGAAATTGTTTTTCCATAAAACTCATAATAAAAACCACTGTCTATAAGTAAATCAAAAGAAATAACATTTTTAATAAGTCTAGGAACATAATAACAATCTTTAAGTTCCAAGACTCTTCCTGAAGGCAACTTGAGAAGATACGTTCCTACCGCTTCAACTCCAACCTTGGAACCTTCGCCTACTCGTAGTTCAACATCCCCTTGTCCTAGCCTCCTGTTCTTCTTAAATCCCTGCAAGTGATTGCAAATGTGATGACCACATCCGGTATCCAATACCCAGGATTCACTAGAAATAACGACACAATCAATCATAAAGATACCTGAATCACTGAAAAAATCAGTGTCCAACAGTCCCACATCGGACGTGTGCTCGCAAATATCCTTGCTGCCACAAGTTGGGCAACACAAATCAGCAAAATTCTTCAACCACTCATCGAAATCATCCTGCTGAATCTCAGGGAGAGATTCTTCCTCTAGCCTTTGAACATCGCGTATACACAAGAGATTCTCGTGTAGTCCTGCGACAGTCAAATCAAAATTCCCAACTAAACGCACTACCTTATCCTGATAGTATTGAGTGAGAGATCCAAACAAGAACAAGACTTGTTCTTGCTGGTTTGATGTGCCAGTAACCAGGGTGAGACAATCTAGCAACCTTCTTATGTTAGTAAGATGGTCACTCAATGGTTGATCATCCTTCATCTTTGACGAAAAAATTTCTTGCAAAATGAACTGCTTACTTTCTTCGGTACTTTCTTTAAACGTCTCCTCAAGATACTGGACAAACTCATAGCATGGTTTCTTACGTAGATTATCAGTAAGCTCTGATAATGAAGTAAGAATGAGAATCGACATAACTTGTGATTCATCTGCCAGATACTAATAATAAGCATCAAGCTCATCATCCTGGGAATCTTGCCCTGGTTGTCCCTTGGGCACCTCGTTTATCACGTACAGTAGATCTTGTGCTTTTAGGAAATTCCTAAGATGCACATTCCAAACTTTGTAGTTTGGACCAGTAAGCTTCCATTTTCCAGTGATGAGCCTTTGCGATTCAATTGGTGAGTAAAACGGAATTTCTGACAATACAGGCATCTATAAGAAAAACAACAAACGGTTAGTATGATTAGAAAACTAAATAACTTCTAACATTATTACCTTTTAAGAATAATAGTTAGACTAGGATCCATATTTCACGCCCTCTAATGCAAGGTTTGGGCACTTCCCATTAGAGCCACGTTATTTCTGGTAGGTATTGCCATACCAATCGCCTCTTGAACTAGAAACGATTCCTAGATGTTCGGGATATCAAGTTGAACAACAAACTTGTACATGTTTTAATCCCTCTAGTGCATTTTGGGCCGGGACTCCCGATTATAACCAAAATAGATCGTACCACCTAAGACAGTGCGATGCCTTGCGCCGGGACTCCCGATTATCACAAGACCCTACGCACCCTAACACTCGCAATGATTTGAATCCACATCTAAGGTTCTTTCTCCTTAGAATGTGAATATCGTTGAACAAGTGAGGTGTTCCATTAGGTGGGTTGCACTCTGATCTAAGATTTTCTAAAAAGGATTTTCCTTTGTTCGAAAAGTTAGCCAGTTTTTAATTACTTGGTTTTATAAACTAATTGTTTATAAATTCCACTTTTTAATTTGTTTCTTAAAACTTGGTTTTATAAACTAACTGTTTATATCGCCATTACTATTTTAAAAACTTGATATTATAAACTAACTGTTCATAACCCCAAAGACTTGTTTTTGTGTTTTGTGTATTTTAATAAAAAATTTCCGAAAATTAGAAAAAATAAAAAATTTCGTAGCTTTAAAATAAACACAATGTCACGACTTTTGGGTTATGTCATACTTAATAAATAAATAAATAAACTGATAATTTAAATTACCAAACAGATAATTAGTAAATTACCTATAAACTGGTTTCTCATTTCCCTCTTAATTTAATGATTATCTTGATTTTAACAAACCTTATTAAAATCAGTTTAATTTAAATGTTTATTAAAACTTTATTGTTATTATTAAAAAATAAACTAGTCAAAAATTGAAAAGATTTGACTTTTAATGATAAAATCTTACATAGAACTTGTAGATTTTATCCCTTATTTAAGATCACATACTTTCCAAAAACGTTGGGAAATCTTGGACCAAAAGTATACGTTTCTTGCCCACGAAGTTACCCCAACCGAAACTCGGTGGGATGGAGTCCGTCGATCAACACGATGGCCGAGCCGGTCCTACCGAAACTCGGTTGGTTCGGTTCGGTTTTTCGTAAAAAAATTTTTTTTTATTATTTTGTTTTCGGTAATAATAACAATATAAACAAATAAAATGTTAAAATTTTCAACGAAAAAATTAACATAACTTTTTCTTGATCTTTTGTCTTAAAACCCATTTATTCCAATTATTCAAAAACTTTGAATAATATACTTGGATCAAATATACTAGGTTTAATTTTACTAAACAAAAAGAAAGAAAACCTTAGTCACTTTTTATCTTGAAACCTTATTCAATCTAATTGTTCATAAACTTGAACAATTTTCTTGGATTAAATTTGCTAGGTTTCTTTCTAAGACAAAAAAAACTAATAATTATATATATAAATATATAAATTTCGAAAAAAAAGGAGGAAAGAAAAGAAACCTAATTTCTTTTTATCTCGAACCCTATTCAATCCAATTGTTCATAAACTTGAACAATTTTCTTGGATTAAATTTCCTAGGGTTCTTTTTGCTAAACAAAAAGAAACTCAACCGAATCTCATTGAGATTAGTAGGAAGCTCTGATACCACTGTAGGATAACCTAGTAGGATTCACATGGCGGAACTTGAATCCCACATCCCGGATCTCTACTAAACAATGAGATCACAAGAAGAAAGAGATGATGAACATTACCTTTAGATTGCTAAAGAAGTGATCCACCTCTACTGCACCACCTGAACCCGATGCAAGACCGCATTGTACCAACAAAGTAATACACAAAACCTTGTGTGTGTGTGTGTCTCGAACTCGAAACCGAAACACACCTCGGGTGTGTTTGTTGTTCGTCGAACTTGAAGAAACCGAAACCCCTTGGGGTTGGTTTCGGCCGAAGGTAAGGGAGGGAGTATTAGGGTTTTGTTTGTGGTAAGTGATTAGCCTCTAAACCCTTACACAAGCCCTTTATTTATAAGGCTAGATGTTACAGTTTAGTCCTTTGAGTTTAATTATGATTAATCTCATAATTAAACTTCCTATTAACTATTAATTAACTGTCCGTTAAATATTTAACTCAATATTTAACTTTCTCTTAAATAATAATTAACTTATTATTATTTATTCTCTTCTTTATAATTAACTTAACTAGTTAATTATTCCACACAACTTACTTTATTCGGTTGTCCATTATTGGGTGTGTAGTGGTTTGACCATTTAGTGCCTTATAACATTGGACACGGTGACACGTGGACTTATCTGTGCACATAAATCCTTCAAAGAAGCCTTATGATCAATTAAACTAAACTAGTTTAATGTTCTTGATCCTAGGGTTCTTTTGCCTTACACGAAATTTCTAGGGTTTTCTAGAATCCTTTTGACCAATTAAACTTAACTAGTTCAACATACTTGGTCCTTGGGTTCTTACCCTATTTCGAAATTTAAGAAGAAGAAGAAAAATTGGAACCAAAAAAAAAAAACTTAATAAAAATTTAAACAAACAAACTTTGTTAATCTAGTTTAGATCTCTATACCACCGCTCTGATACCACTGAAGGGTTTCATAACACTGATTGACCACTTGGGTCAACCTCCTAGTCACTTGGTTCGAACCATACTGACCAAGAACATGAACTTGTTCTTGACCAGTTAAAACCAACTAGCTGATTTAATCCCTAAATGCGGAACTGAGATTAAACCTAATCCTTAAAACCTAAAGGATTGGGATCTTGGAAATCTAGATTAGATTAACAATGTAGAAACCTTGTACGAAAAACCCGAACACACACACACACACTTATGTGTGTTCGTCGACTACCAAGAACCCTAGGGTTCTTGGTTGGTTTCGGTCGAATAAGAGAGGAGAGGGAAAAGGGTTTCCCAAAACATACCTTAGTTAATGCTTAAGATAGATCCACTGATGATGAACAAATCGAGCGATCTTCTAGTTGATCTAAGCAATGAACTTGATCTTCGAATCTTCAAGACTAGAGGAACACGAAGAACGAAGAACACCAAACTTTCGTGGGGTGTGTTTAAGGGAATGATCAACGAAAAATGAAACCTTAAGCCTTCTATATATAATAGAATAAGTTTCATTTAAGTCCTTCTAGTTTAATTAAGATTAGATCTTTAATGAAACTTTCCTTTTACACTTCCATCCCTTATACTTTTACTAGTTTATTATTGTTGCACTTTAACTATTAAATGCCTAGTATTAATACACTAATATATTTCGGTACCCATATACACGAAATATATATACTTGTATTTATACTTTTAATAATTAATTATATAATAACCTTTATATAATTTACACAACAATATTATCCAATTACTATATGATTTAATTGCGTTAAATCATATCATGGATAATCTTTAATTAACACATTGTATATTTACTCAACTAGTAAATGTACACACACTTGTATTAATTATTTAGTTAAACTAATCTAGTAATAAGTTAAACTTAACTTAGTACTTAATTGATTCATAATGACTATTATGAATCATTCCTCTTCGTAGTATCATTGCATATCTTGCTCGTATTACATGCACTCACCGGTGTGACCCTTAAGTGTTTCGTAGGCGTGGATGTATCATCATAGGTTGACTAACTGTGCACATAAATCCTTCAGACTCCCACTTGTGCAAGTTCGTAACCCTTGTTTTAATGATACGAGCTACAGTGGCCTTCATTGGTGATTAAACTATTTTTCCGCTGCGTTTTGTTACTTGTAATAACCGAAAATCACCATTAATGGTATCACGAGTCATTATATTAATCATATAATTAGCTAGTTTTTGTGAAAAGTGGCAAATATCAATCCTTTTTGGTATCATAATTCCGATCGGCTAATATAAGAACCCTAGGGTTCTTTATTTTTTCGCAATTTTTAATAATAATGGGTTAAAAATATGATTTTTTGGAACCCTAATTGCCGCTTATTACAAAAACACATCAAAAAATTAATCTAGTTTATTGAATTTTTTGATTATTTGGCTTGGAATTACTTGTTTAATTTCGTTTTTGATATGGCAAAACATGTATTTTTGCCATATCTCAAGCCACAGCCTTGTCAATTGTTGCTTGTTTGTGCAAACCGATGAAAACCTAGACCTTGTGATTGATTTTGGTTGAATGTTTGGTTGTTTTGGGAAAGCCATGTTTTTGGCTAAATTTGGTTGTAATCTTTTAATTTTTTCTTTTATTTTTGGTGCCATTTTTTTGGGGCAATTTGTAATCTAAAAGTAATAGAATAGATTGTCTTTCTTTATTTATTTTTATTGTAAATTGTTGACAAAATTGAAGACAAATGAAGAAAACAACAAATTTCCGTCATTAACACGAGGGCTGTACGAAAACAAGTTTTCCAGAGGCATACGGACTCCGTTTTGGGCGATTCAAAAGCCTAAAATGCTTGCGAAGTCGTGGGCTACAATTTTCCAGAAGGCCGGGAAGACTATCGAAGAATCCTTCAGTGACTTTTCGAGCTTCAAAGTCTGCTGGAATTTTCTGGCAGATTGCATTTTTTCACAAGTATTGGTTTCTACTTGCTCAAGAATGTCTTGAAGAAAGTGGGAGCCCATTGGGTTAATGTTGGCCCGTCCCCTAGTTTGACCCTTCGGTCCATCGTGATGACTCACGTGACCGTACCTAGGATTTCATCGGTCGAGGTTTGCACAAAAATTTGTTGCATGTTTTATTTATGTTTGTGGTTGTTTTCTTTTCTATTAGATACAAGTAGTAAAACAATTAAAAAAATATGATTTTCGAAACACAAACATTAAAACATCCAAAACTTTTAATCATCTATGATTACTTGTTAATCATCTATGATTACTTGTTAATCATCGATGATTATAGCTTAATCACTTATGATCAATGTTTAATCATCAATGATTACTTGTTAATCATCGATGATTACAGTTCAATCATATATGATTATGATTTTAATCTAAACTTGTTTTTGAGATTAATACAAAAGTTTAAATAAGATCTGAAACTTATAATTTAATAATCGCTAAACGTTTTTACCGCTTATTAAACCGACTTATGAAGTGGTATGAATGAAGTACATGATTCATTCATATCTTAATAAAATTTTATCACAAAATTTTCTCCATACCTAAAATTTAAGTCACGCCGTCCAATCGGTTGCAAATCACTTGCTTCTATTTTTAAATTCACGTGAGACGTGGTTTGAATTTAGATCCGAGGTCATTCTTCTCTACGCGTGAGACCTAGATCTATTTTGACATGATTTCACATTGGATGACTTAATCGAGTTAACGGTGAGACCTTGACTCGAGGCGAAGATGCGACAAACATGCCACTTGACCCTAGATGCTTGTTCACTAGGTGCCATGAAGTCCCATACCTCTAAGAGTTGCACTTGTAATGCAATTGTTGAACGTCACCTACCTATTGGATCTATCATCTCTTGCAGATCAACTGATGCGATGATAGAAGCTCAATGGGATCTTTGCTTTTAATTAAAATTAATTGGGTAGTTAATTTATTAAAAGAAATTAATTATTGAAAATACTAATTAATGAACTTTGTAATTTTGTAGATGACTACAAACAATCAAACCCTATCAAACAACACCATTCGCTCCGTTCTTGGTAAGGAGAAACTTGATAGATCGAATTTTGTTGATTGGGCTCGTAACCTAAGGAATGTCCTTAGGGCCGAGCACAAATACCACCATTTGGAAGAGGCGTTGCCCCCTGCCCCCGCTGCTAATGCCACCGCTCCTGTTCGTGCGGCCTATACTAAAAGGTTTAACGAACAACAAGAAGTCGCTGCCCTTATGCTAGTGAGCTTGACCCCCGAGATTCAAAAGAATCACGAGGACCTCACTACATTTGATATGATGCGTGAACTAAAAACCATGTATCAAATGCAAGCTGATCTGGAACTCTTTGACACGGTCAAAGCCTTCCATGCTTGTAAGCAAGAGGAGGGACAGTCTGTTAGCTCTTATCTTTTGAAGATGAAGAGTTACCTAGACCAGCTGGAGAAACTTGGCTACCCTATGCCTCATATCGTTGGAATTGGGTTAATTCTAACCTCACTTCACAAGGATTATGCACCGTTTGTCATTACTTATCATATGCATAGTATGGGGAAGACTTTCGCCGAATTACATGCTATGCTGAGACAAACGGAAGCTGGGCTACCCAAGAAACCTCCTACCCCTACTATCCTTGCCATAAGGCAAGGAAAGATCCAAAAACCAAAACCGCAAGTAGTTTCTATGGGCCAAGGCAAGGGAAAGCAAGTTTACAAGCCAAAGCCAAAGGTTCCCCCACCTACTAATAAGGAGCATCCTGCTAAGGACCTTGCTTGCCATCACTGCGGTGAAACAGGCCATTTGAGGAGGAATTGTCCTGCCTACCTGGCAGAGTTGATGAAGAACAAAGCCAACAAGATTGGCACATCAGGTATCTTCACAATAGAACTATATGCTTTCCCTAAGAAATCATGGGTATATGACACTGGTTGTGGTACTCACATTTGTAATACCATGCAGGGTCTAAGGGGAAGTAGAAAGCTAAACCATGTAGCTTTGGACTTGTACGTAGGCAATGGAATGCGTGCACCGGTCGAAGCTATAGGAAGCTATGATTTAATCCTTCCTAGTGGTTTAATTATTGTACTAGACAATTGTCACTATGCGCCTAGTATTACTAGGGGTATAGTATCGCTCTCATGTTTGTGGAATAATGGTTTTATTCACTCTTTTACGGATTATGGTATTTCAGTTTCAAAGGATAATGTATTCTATTTTAATGCTATTCCTTGTGATGGTATTTTTGAGATTGACATGCATAATCGTATCACAAACAGTAGTTCTATTTACACATGTAGCAATAAGAAATCCAAGAAGAATTTGGATTCTACTTACCTATGGCATTGTCGTCTTTGCCATGTTAATAAGAAACGCGTTTTAAAATTACAAAATGATGGGCTTATAAAATAAAATGATTCTGAATCATTTGATAAATGTGTTTCTCTAATGTAGGCTAAAGGGCCAATGATATACTTGGACTTATACATACCGATGTATGTGGCCCTTTTAGAACTAGAACTAGGGAAGGTGCTACCTACTTCATTACTTTCACTGACGACTTTAGTCGTTATGGTTATGTTTACTTGATTAAACATAAATATGAAACCTTTGAAACGTTCAAAGCTTTCCAAAATGAAGTAGAAAATCAACTCGGCAAGAAGATAAAAGCTCTCCGTTCTGATCGAGGAGGAGAGTACATGAGCCATGAGTTTCAAGACCATATAAAGAATTGTGGGATTGTCTCACAATTCACCCCCCCCCCCCCTTATACACCACAGCATAATGGTGTATCAGAGAGGAGAAATCGCACCTTGCTTGACATGGTCCGATCGATGATGAGTCCTACCACTCTGCCTCTATCCTTTTGGGGTTATGCACTCAAGTCGGCTGCTCGCATACTGAATATGGTTCCCACCAAGAAGGTTGAAAAGACACCATATGAGATATGGCATGGGAAAGTCCCTAACTTGTCTTACTTGAAGGTCTGGGGTTGTGAGGCTCTCGTGAAACGAGACACACCGAACAAACTTGAACCCAGAGCTGTCAAGTGCATCTTTATCGGATACCCTGAGGAAACGATGGGTTACTATTTCTACTACCCACCTGAGAAAAAGGTAATTATTGCTCGTTATGTTGAGTTTCTTGAGAGCAATCTTATTTCACAAGAAGCAAGTGGGAGTACAATCGACTCTGACGAGATTCCAAGCGATGAAGATGCACAACCTATTGTAGATACTAGCGAACATCAAGATGAGGCTGAACACGAAACTGTTCCTGTTGCACCTCAGAATGATGAAGTCCCCGTTCGAAGGTCCGCAAGGACACCTCATGCACCTGAACGATATGGTTTCCAAATCGATGCAGAGGAGCTAAGTTTAGGGGATCATAATGAACCCCCTAACTATCGAGCTTCATTAGCAGATTCTGAATCTGACAAATGGCTTAATGCTATGAACGCGGAAATGCAATCCATGAAAGATAACCAAGTATGGACTTTGGTTGATCTTCTTCCTAACAGTAAGACTGTTGGTAGCAAGCGGCTCTTCAAGAAGAAGACCGACATGGATGGCAATGTACACACCTATAAAGCTCGGTTGGTGGCAACAAGTTACACTCAAACCTACGGGATTGACTATGATGAAACCTTCTCGCCTGTTGCCGACGTTAGATCTATTAGGATCATCATACCATAGCAGCGTACTATGACTATGAGATTTGGCAAATGGATGTTAAAACTGCTTTCTTAAATGGACACCTCGATGAAGATGTCTATATGGTAAAACCTGAGGGTTTTGCAAGTACAAAACACCCTAAGAAAGTATGTAAGCTTCAAAGGTCCATTTATGGACTAAAGCTAGCATCCTGAAGTTGGAATAAAGATTCGACGAGGAAATCAAAACATTTGGTTTCACTCAGAATCCCGACGAGCCATGTGTATATGTAAGAGCTAGTGGGAGCATTGTCGTCTTTCTAATCCTATATGTCGATGACATACTACTCATAGGAAATAACATTCCAATGCTACAAGATGTAAAATCCTTGCTTGGGAAGTGCTTCGCTATGAAGGATCTTGGGGAAGCGGCATATATACTTGGTATAAAGATCTACCGGGATAGATCTAAGCATTGGAATGTTATTTCCTATGAGTAGTATGTCATCGACATAGAGGATTTGAAAGACGACGATGCTCCCACTAGCTCTTATATATACACATGGCTCGTCGGGATTCTGAGTGAAACCAAACGTTTTGATTTCCTCGTCGAATCTTTTGTTCCAACTTCTGGATGCTTGCTTTAGTCCATAAATGGACCTTTGAAGCCTACATACTTTCTTAGGGTGTTTTGTACTTGCAAAACCCTCAGGTTGTACCATATAGACATCTTCATCGAGGTGTCCATTTAAGAAAGCAGTTTTAACATCCATTTGCCAAATCTAATAGTCATAGTACGCTGCTATGGCTATGACCATCCTAATAGCTCTTACATCGGCAACATGCGAGAAGGTTTCATCATAGTCAATCCCGTAGGTTTGAGTATAACCTTTTGCCACCAACCGAGCTTTATAGGTGTGTACATTGCCATCCATGTCAGTCTTCTTCTTGAAGAGCCACTTGCTACCAACAGTCTTATTGTTAGGAGGAAGATCAACAAAAGTCCATACTTGGTTATCTTTCATGGATTGCATTTCCGCGTTCATAGCATTAAGCCATTTGTCAGATTCAGAATCTGCTAATGCAGCTCGATAGTTAGGGGGTTCATTATGATCCCCTAAACTTAGCTCCTCTGCATCGATTTGGAAACCATATCGTTCAGGTGCATGAGGTGTCCTTGCGGACCTTCGAACGGGGACTTCATCATTCTGAGGTGCAACAGGAACAGTTTCGTGTTCAGCCTCATCTTGATGTTCGCTAGTATCTACAATAGGTTGTGCATCTTCATCGCTTGGAATCTCGTCAGAGTCGATTGTACTCCCACTTGCTTCTTGTGAAATGAGATTGCTCTCAAGAAACTCAACATAACGAGCAATAATTACCTTTTTCTCAGGTGGGTAGTAGAAATAGTAACCCATCGTTTCCTCAGGGTATCCGATAAAGATGCACTTGACAGCTCTGGGTTCAAGTTTGTTCGGTGTGTCTCGTTTCACGAGAGCCTCACAACCCCAGACCTTCAAGTAAGACAAGTTAGGGACTTTCCCATGCCATATCTCATATGGTGTCTTTTCAACCTTCTTGGTGGGAACCATATTCAGTATGCGAGCAGCCGACTTGAGTGCATAACCCCAAAAGGATAGAGTCAGAGTGGTAGGACTCATCATCGATCGGACCATGTCAAGCAAGGTGCGATTTCTCCTCTCTGATACACCATTAGGCTGTGGTGTATAAGGGGGAGTGAATTGTGAGACAATCCCACAATTCTTTAGATGGTCTTGAAACTCATGGCTCATGTACTCTCCTCCTCGATCAGAACAGAGAGCTTTTATCTTCTTGCCGAGTTGATTTTCTACTTCATTTTGGAATGCTTTGAACGTTTCAAAGGTTTCATGTTTATGTTTAATCAAGTAAACATAACCATAATGACTAAAGTCATCAGTGAAAGTAATGAAGTAGGTAGCACCTTCCCTAGTTTGAGTTCTAAAAGGGCCACATACATCAGTATGTATGAGTCCAAGTAGATCATTGGCCCTTTCGCCTACATGGGAGAAAGGCTTGCGCGCCATTTTACCAGATATACAAGAAACACATTTATCAAATGATTCAGAATCATCTGATTTTATAAGTCCATCATTTTGTAATTTCAAAACGCGTTTCTTGTTAACGTGGCAAAGGCGACAATGCCATAGGTAAGTAGAATCAAAATTCTTCTTGGATTTCTTATTGCTACAAGTATAAATAGAACTATTGTTTGTAATACGATTATGCATGTCAATCTCAAAGATACCATCACGAGGAATAGCATTAAAGTAAAAAATATTATCCTTTGAAACTGAAATACCATAATCCGTAAATGTATGAATAAAACCATTATTCCACAAACAAGAAAGCGATACTATACCCCTAGTAATAGTAGGCGCATAGTGACAGTTGTCTAATACAATAATTAAACCACTAGGAAGGATTAAATCATAGCTTCCTATAGCTTCGACCAGTGCACGCATTCCATTGCCCACGTACAAGTACAAAGCTCCAGGATTTAGCTTTCTACTTCCCTTTAAACCTTGCATGGTATTACAAATGTGATTTCCACAACCAGTGTCATATACCCATGATTTCTTAGGGAAAGCATATAGTTCTATCGTGAAGATACCTAATGTGCTAGCCTTGCTAGCTTTGTTCTTCATCAACTCCGCCAGGTAGGCAGGACAATTCCTCCTCTAGTGGCCTGTTTCACCGCAGGATGGCAAGCAAGATCCTTAGCAGGATGCTCCTTATGAGTAGGTGGGGGAACCTTTGGCTTGGGCTTGTAAACTTGCTTTCCCTTGCCTTGGCCCTTAGCAACTTCCGTTTGTTTCAGCATAACATGTAATTCGGCGAAAGTCTTCCCCATACTATGCATATGATAAGTCATGACAAACGGTGCATAGTCCTTGTGAAGTGAGGTTAGAATTAACCCAATTCCAAGGATATGAGGCATAGGGTAGCCAAGTTTCTCCATTTGGTCTAAGTAACTCTTCATCTTCAAAAGATAAGAGCTAAAAGACTGTCCCTCCTCTTGCTTACAAGCATGAAAGGCTTTGACCGTGTCAAAGAGTTCCTGATCAGCTTGTTTTTGATACGTGGTTTTTAGTTCACGCATCATATCAAATGCAGTGAGGTCCTCGTGATTCTTTTGAATCTCGGGGGTCATGCTCACTAGCATGAGAGCAGCGACTTCTTACTGTTCGTTAAACCTCTTAGTATAGGTCGCACGAACAACAGTAGTGGCATTAGCAGCGGGGGCAGGGAGCAACGGCCCTAAGGGCAATCCTTTGGTTACGAGCCCAATCAACAAAATTCGATCCATCAAGTTTCTCCTTATCAAGAACGGAGCGAATGGTGTTGTTTGATAGGGTTTGATTGTTTGTAGTCATCTACAAAATTACAAAGTTCACTAATTAGTATTTTCAATAATTAATTTCTTTTAATAAATTAACTACCCAATTAATTTTAATTAAAAGCTAAGATCCCATTGAGCTTCTATCATCGCATCAGTTGATATGCTAGAGATGATAGATCCAATAGGTAGGTGACGATCAACAATTGCATTACAAGTGCAACTCTTAGATGTATGGGACATCATGGCACCTAGTGAACAAGCATCTAGGGTCAAGTGGCATGTTTGTCGCATCTTCGCCTTGAGTCAAGGTCTCACCGTTAACTCGATTAAGTCATCCAATGTGAAATCATGTCAATATAGATATAGGTCTCACGCATAGAGAATAATGACCTTGGATCTAAATTCAAACCACGTCTCACGTGAATTCAAAAATAGAAGCAAGTGATTTGCAACCGATTGGACGGCGTGACTTAAATTTTAGGTATGGAAAAAACAATTTGTGATAAAATTTTATTAAGATATGAATGAATCATGTACTTCATTCATACCACTTCATAAGTCATGTAATAAACGGTAAAACTTTTAGCGATTATTAAGGGTTAAGTTTCAAATCTCATTTAAACTTTGTTTCATCTCAAAACAATTTTAGATTAAAGTTTTAATCATAAATGATTAACTAGTAATCATAGATGATTTAAAAGTTTTGGATGTTTTAATGTTTGTGTCTAAAATCGTATTTTAATTGTTTTTAAAATTTGTATCTAATAAAAATGAAAAACAAACACAAACATAAATAAAACATGCAACATATTTTGTGCAAACCTCGACCGATGAAATCCTAGGTTCGGTCACGTGAGTCATCACGACGGACCGAAGGGTCAAACTAGGAGACGGGCCAACATGAACCCAAACGGGCCTACATAAACCCAATGGGCTCCCACTTGCTCCAAGACATTCTTGAGCAAGTAGAACCCAAAATTGTGAAAAATGCAATCTGCTAGAAAATTCCAGGAGACTTTGAAGCCCGAAAACTCACTGAAGGAGTCTTCTTTAGTCTTCCCGGCCTTCTGGAAAGTTGTAGCCCACGACTTGGCAAACATTTTAGGCTTTTGAATCGCCCAAAATGGAGTCCGTATGCCTTTGGATAACCTGTTTTCGTACAGCCCTCGCTTTGGTGACGGAAATTTGTTGTTTTCTTCTTTTGTCTTCAATTTTGGTCAACAGTTTGGAAAAAAAAAAATAAAGAAAGAAAATCTATTCTATTACTTTTACATTACAAATTGCCCCAAAAAATGGCACCAAAATTAAAATAACAAATAAAAATTAAACAAATTACAACAATTAAGCCAAAAAACAAGGCTTTTCCCAAATCAACCAAACAACCAAACATCAACCACATTCATTCACCAACGGTCTAGGCTTTCATCGGTTTGCACAAACAATCAACAATTGACAAGGCTTTGGCTTGGGATATGGCAAAAATACATGTTTTGCCATATCAAAAAAAATGGAATTAAAAAATAAAATCCAAGCCAAATAATCAAAAAATACAATAACAAGATTCATTTTTTGATATAATTTTGTACCAAGTGACAATAGGGTTCCAAAAATACCATATTTTAACCGATGAATTTAATTTAAAAATCGAAAAAAAAAAACAAAACCCGTGGGGGTTTTTTTTTCCTTCCGATCGGGATCAAAAATACACCCAAAAAACTTGGTTTTTGCCACTTTTCACAAAATCTAGCTAATTATATGATTAATATAATGACTCGTGATACCACTATTGATGATTTTCGGTTAAAACAAGAACCAAAACGTAGCGGAAAGATTTAATCACCATGAACGGATCTAATATTAAATCATACAATTAAACTAATAAATAAATCAAAGAGATTGGATGAACATTTCAAACCCTTGAAGCCTTTGATCTTGTTGTGGATTCGGATGGATTTGATGGTGGATTGAAACCAAATATTCAATTAGAATACCTCTAAAAGAAAGTCCACACAACACAAGCAAGAATACCAATGGAGGATGCTAGTCCTTGATTCTTGAGAGCAAAAAGAAAACAAAAACACCTACAAGTGTATGTGTAAGGGGACGGCCAAAAGAGAGGGTCAAGGAAGAGTTTATGGACCATTATTTCTCATTAATGGTGCCATTAAAACCCTTTAATGATTTCCATAAACCATTTGTTTTATTTGCACACAAGTCCCTATCTTTTGTTCCTTCTAGTTTGCTCACAAGAAAGTTTCAATATTAACATTTAATATTAAACTTATGATATACAAGCATGTAGCTTATAATAATATATAATGTAATTACCCTAATTACACTATATATCTTATGGTGTTAAGTGTTTAAGTGTGTGACCCTTTAGACTCACGAACAACTAGCCATATAACTATATGTTATACGCGTGAAGCATATTCCAATAGTACTGTGATAACACAGGAGCTATCATCATTGCCAACGAACCTGGTGTTCAGAAAGGCGCCAGACATTATCGGAGGAAGCTTCACTACATTAGAGATGCGATCCTAATGGGAGATGTACACTTGCTCAAAGTTCATACAGATGACAACTTAGCTGATCCCTTCACGACGCCAATGTCATGTACCAAACATATTCAACATGCTAGAAACATTGGGCTTCGACCAGCTACTAGTTTCATGTAATCTGTTTTAGTATTTGGATAATGGAACATTGAGCAGTTTTTATTGGAATAAATTGATATATTTGATATGATTGTTTTTATATGAATATCTACTGTGTTCTATATTTGCATGTTTATATCCATGAATATTTACTGCGTTTTATATTCTAAATTGTCCATTGTCATATTAATAATATGGGAATATTATTAAGATAAATCTGAGGGCATTGATGACATTATCTTAGTATGACTAAGGATGATGAAATCAAACTCACATGTTGTTCATAAGATGCACAATTGGATTGACCCGACCTATGAGAAATCACTTCCTGGATTTATGTCACAAGTGAATCTCACAAAGGCTTTGTCACTTATCCTCTGACTTGAGATGCAAGTTGGTTTGTGTATGTAGAGGGGCGAACTTTGATGTGGTTAAACGCTGACCTGAATAAGGCTGCTATGACAACCATTATCGGGTTTGTCATTAAGCATGTGACAGACATGTGCAATCAATAAAGAATTTGTTCCTCCACGAAAGAGGATTAGATACTACTGGGCCCCTCGATGATTTGAATAGATGTATGTGTGGCCACACCCAAAAGGTAATCACGATGAATCCTGATTGGTTTTGGTAATCTACTTCAATGTATAGATTGAGAAACATAATCATTGAAATTGTAGATTGACATTAATCCTTGTCTAAATTTCAACAAAGTATGAGCAACAAAAGGATAACTGATTGAAAAACTTTGAACAAAGATTTTATAAAACTCCTCATGTCCTTCTAGGGGCATTGGCGGGTTGCTAGACTCTAACCTTTGCTTGTATAACTACTTGATGTTATCACGTGCGCAAGTGGGAGCTGTTGGAATATGCTTCACGCGTATAACATATAGTTGTATGGCTAGTTGTTTGTGAGCCTAAAGGGTCACACACTTAAACACTAAACACCATAAGATATATAGTGTAATTAGGGTAATTACATTATATATTAATATAAGCCACTAGCTTGTATATATATTAGAGTTTGATATTAATTGTTAATATTGAAACTTAATAGTGAGCTTAACAAAAGGCAAGGGGCTAGAGTGCAATAATCATAAATGATTATGGGAAGTCATTAAAAGGGATTAGGGCAACATAATCCCTTACTCCCTCCGATTCACGGCCGCACACCCCCACACCCTCTCTAGGGTTCTTTTGCTTCTTCTTGATTGCTCAATTGGACTAGCATGCCTTGGTGTTCTTTCCATAGTGTTGTGTGGACTAGCTTTGGAGGAATTCCCCGTTGGAGTTCTTGGTTTCCGACATACCATCATCTCCATCCGATTCGCATTATACAAAGGCTTCAAGGGTATGAATCATTTATGATTAACTCTTTGTATTTATTATTAGTTTAATTGTATGATTGATATCAAGATCCGTTCATTGGTGATTAAACTATTTTTCCGCTGCGTTTTGTTACTTGTAATAACCGAAAATCACCATTACATAGGAGGATTGGAAAAATTACTCCTTTAGTTTCTTGAATCTATAAAACTTGCCTTGTAACTAAATCTCTTTTAGCTACTTGATTTGTAGAAATTCTTACTAGTTAAAGAAATTTCCTTAAATGATTAATCTTGTTCACTGGAGTGTGAACATCCTATTAGATATGCAATAATTAGTCACAAGACTTGTGATCACGCTATTAGGCTTGCAATAATCTAATCAATAATCATTTATTTCTCTTAACTCTTTGGCTAACGACTTGGTAAAACCTTGTTGTTAATGTCCTAACTAACTTACTATATTCATTAGTACCTCTAGTGAATATGTTAGTCATAGCTCCCACAAAATTTTATGGAAAATAAGCATTACTTAAACCACTACTTTTGACCTAGTCAAAACTTATAGTTTAACCCTTTAATAATTAATCAATTATCAAAGTCATCCTTTGGATTTGCGAATATCCAACATTCCTGATAAGGGAATCATGACTCTCATTGATTCATGTATCTAAAAAGTATAAGACACTTGATAGGATATTTCCAATGCTTAGGTGTATTAGTATTCTTTTAAGAATATCATTTAATGCCAAAGTTACTTCTTGGATTTCTCAAATATCCATCATTCCTATTAGGGAATTATGACTTGATTAAATAATGTATTTATTACAAGTATAAAAGACTTGCAATAATACCTATTAATTCTTAAATACTTTAATATAGTTTGTTCCTTTTAAGAGTTCATTTAATGTCTAAGTCATTTCACTTGGATTTTACGAATATCCATTATTCCTATTTAGGAATTATGACTTCATTAAATTCCTTTATTACAAGTATAAAAGACTTGTAATAATACTCTTTAATGTCTACCTTGATTATATCCAATATAATCATACCATATTAATACTAATACTTTAAAACTTACTATCATAAGTAACCATTACTTAAGATGTTTTAAATAAGTTCAATGTACTTTGAACTTTATGCTTTCCATAAAAACTATTAAATACTTGTATTAGAAAAACTTTCTAATTACTAGTATCTAAGTACCTTGAGCTTCTAAGACATTATTATTCCTTCAACAATCAAACAAATATAAATCATGAGATTATCAGTTAATCAAAACTTGACTTACAATCTAGTCATAAAACTTGACTAGTGTAATTATCACACATGCACACATTATAATTCAACCATGGATTCATAATTTGATAAAACCAAAAACGAGTTTTAACATAAGAATTTTTTTTAACAAAAAATTGTTTTCCATGAATCCAAAATGAAAATACTGAATTATAAAATTAACTTGGTGCTTGTGGGATTATTACTATCTCATGAAGGCCATCTTCACTTTTCATCATTTCTTGCAATAAAGGATTGCAAAAGTTGAGTTACTCGTAATAATCTTTACAAGTGTTTTGATGTGAATATCTAGAAGTTGGTCAAGTCAACTGAGGAGATGCATTGCCTCCTACCCTTTGACCCTCGCCACAACCAAGATACCGTTTTCTCGGTCCTTGCCTTGTTTGGCTTCACCTTCTTGACCCTTTGTTTGACTCCATTACCCTTGGGCACGTCTTGGCTGAGATCGGTTTTACCCTTTCTCTTTCCACTGCGCCTCTTTCTCTTTTCACTACCATCATCAGTTACTACAAGATCATTCTTAAACTTGGACCCCAAACTCAAGTCATTAGTCTTGAGCATGGAATGTAGGTCATCAATGGATTGCTCCATGTTATGCATGTTGTAGTTGACTACATAAGGCTTATAGTCATCTAACAACGAGTTGAGTATCATTACTATTGCTAATTGAAACGGTACTGGGTGTCCTAGCATTTTTAAGACGATCCATGTGCTCTTTCATTTTCATGACCTAAGCACTCACTGACGATCCCTTAACCATCTTGCAAGAGTTGAACACTCTACAAGCGTAATATGCTTGTACTGGTTCATTTCTAGCATTCGCGGTAGGGGCATTTAGCATGCTCTTTCTAGGACATTTCCTTTTCTCTCGTGCCTAAGCATAATCCGAAGATCATGCTTCCAATTGAGAAACTTTGACCTAGTCAATTTGTCCTTTTCTAGAAAAAAGCATAGTGAGAGATTATTTGTACGTGTCGTGTTGGTTGTTGCGGCGTCTACAAATCAAACCCAGTTTAATAAGTAATCATCAACAAACATTCTCTAAAATATATTATAAACCCATAATTAAATTTTAGGCCTAGGATCCATATATCACATTCTCGCCGCAAGGTTTGGGCACTTCCCGACGAGACACGCTATTTCTGGTAGGTAACATCCTTACCGATCGTATCAAGACTTGACACGATTCCTAGGGGACGTAGAATCTTTAGACTTATAACTTATTACAACTTTGTACAATCTAATCGTACATTTCTACGTTAGTAATAAAGTCTAGTATGTTTATTCTACTCAAGTACTTTATGGGCCGGGACTCCTGATTATCACCAAAGTAGATCAGACCATCTAAGACAGTGCAATGTTCTGCCCCGGGACTCCCGATTATCACAGAATCTTACGCACCCTAACACTCGCAATGTTTTGAATCCATATCTAAGGTTCTTTATCCTTACAATATGAATATCGTTTAACTAGTGAGGTGTTCCATTTGGTGGATAGTACTTAGATCTAAGATTTTCTTGGGTTTGTTTAAGTCTTAAACTAAACTTAAACCTTTATTCCAATCTTAATTCTTGTTTAAAATTTGTGACTTGTGAATTCAAGAATTCAACAAGACACCTTTTTAATCTTAAGAACTTTTCTTAAAACTTATAGTTTCAAGAATGTAAGCGATTTATATGTATACCAAAAACGAGGTGTACAAAACGTGTTACTAGGTTTTGTGGAAAACCTTATCTAGAATAAAACTTACTTGTTTTATCTTTCTTGAAAAACTTAAAACTTATGTTAAACTTTTAATTCTTTTATGACTCATAAACTTGAATCATAAATCTAGTTTAACACACCTAGTTTTTCATATGTCTAATAATGAAATTAAACATTTGTTTTTTATTTATTAGATTCGACCAATACTTGTGTCTTGACGACACATCTATAAACTTTGTGATTTTCTTGTGTAGCTCCCACTAGCTCCAACAACAATTATGGAACTTAAGGAAACACAATCGCCGGTCTATACTATGTGAAACTAATAATCTTATTATATAAACACTATATATAATAATTATTAGTTTGTTTAAACCTTTCTTATATTTAACTTGAACTAGTTAAATATAGGTTCTAAACTTATCTTGTTATTTAACTTTTGATCATTAATCTAGTATCTTACATGACTTGTAAAATTCTTATATTATACTTGTATAATTATCTAGTTATAATAACTTATAACTTTATACACCTTATAATAATAATAATATATAACTTTGTATATTCTAGTCTATCATATAATTTTAACTTGTACAATTTTTAGTTATAATGGAATCATAACTTTGTACTTTCTAGTTTTAATTATATAATTAACTTATACAATAACTAGTTATATTATTAACCTTAAAGATCAAAATAACATTATCTTTTAATGTTCCATTTAATCTTGTATTTAATATATATATACATATATATATATATATATTTCCTTTTCAAATAAACTTGTAACATTCTAATAAGAATATTACATCTAATTTATACGTATGTATTTTAACTTAATCTAATTAAAATACGTATAAACTACTTTATTTATTAAAATTCATTTTACCTTTTAAAATATTTAAAAACCGAGTATATAATACTTATATATAAATAAATAAATACATCATGTTAATTTCTTGAACTAAAAATTAACACTTCTTTTAATCCTCATTAATTAGTCTAACCCTAATCGTGTTCTTGATAAATCAAAACTAGGGTTTTCACTTTTTTGATAAAAACATTATTTATTAAAATATTAATTCTAATCAATCCTATTTAAACAATAAACTTTGTTTAAATCCTAGGATAGATTATAACCTTAATAAATTTATTTAGACTTTTTAATTTAAACCTTTTAGACAATAAACTTTGTCTAGATTTCTAGGTTTAAAAAAACTAGTTTCAATAAATCTATTAAAATAATAATTAAACCTATTAAACATGAACTTGTTTAATTACCTAGGTTTTAGATTATTAACCTAATTAATTCTTTTAAATCATTTAACTTGAACTAGTTTAATGTTGTAGGGTTCTAGATTATATCTAGGGTTTTTCAGAAAAAATCCTTAAAGCCTAGGAAACTTTTCCACCAATTAAACTATGCTAGTTTAACAAAACATGGTGTCCAAGAATCCTCCTTGGTCACGAAATCTTGAGGAAAAAGGAAAGAATCCTTTTTGATCAATTAAACCAAAACTTGGTTTAACATACTTGATCCTAGATTTTGAAGATCATGTAATTAAGGAAAGAATCCTCTTGATCAAAATTTTTGACAATCTTGATCCTAGGGTTCCTCCTAAATTCCGAAAATACTAGGGTTAGGGAAAAGAAGCCTTTTGATCAATTAAACTAAACTAGTTTAATGTTCTTGATCCTAGGGTTCTTTTGCCTTACACGAAATTTCTAGGGTTTTGTAGAATCCTTTTGACCAATTAAACTTAACTAGTTTAACATACTTGGTCCTTGGGTTCTTACCCTATTTCGAAATTTAAGAAGAAGAAGAAGAAAAATTGGAAACAAAAAAAAAATTTAATAAAAATTTAAACAAACAAACTTTGTTAATCTAGTTTAGATCTCTATACCACCGCTCTGATACCACTGAAGGGTTTCATAACACTGATTGACCACTTGGGTCAACCTCCTAGTCACTTGGTTCGAACCATACTGACTAAGAACATGAACTTGTTCTTGAACGGTTAAAACCAACTAGCTGATTTAATCCCTAAATGCGGAACTGAGATTAAACCTAATCCTTAAACCCTAAAGGATTGGGATCTTGGAAATCTAGATTAGATTAACAATGAAGAAACCTTATACGAAAAACACGAACACATACACACACTTGTGTGTGTTCTGTCGACTACCAAGAACCCTAGGGTTCTTGGTTGGTTTCGGTCGAACAAGTGGGGAGAGGGAAAAGGGTTTCCGAAAACATACCTTAGTTAATGCTTAAGAGAGATCCACTGATGATGAACAAATCGAGCGATCTTCTAGTTGATCTAAGCAATGAACTTGATCTTCGAATCTTCAACACTTGAAGAACACGAAGAACACGAAGAACGAAGAACGAAGAACACCAAACTTGGTGTTCTTGGTGTTCAGCCGAAATCCCCAAAGAGAGGGAGAGAGATTTCGTGGGGTGTGTTTAAGGGAATGATCAAGGAATAAATGAAACCTTAAGCCTTCTATATATAATAGAATAAGTTTCATTTAAGTCCTTCTAGTTTAATTAAGATTAGATCTTTAATTAAACTTTCCTTTTACACTTCCATCCCTTATAGTTTTACTAGTTTATTATTGTAGCACTTTAACTATTAAATGCCTAGTATTAATACACTAATATATTTCGGTACCCATATACACGAAATATATACTTGTATTTATACTTTTAATAATTAATTATATAATAACCTTTATATAATTTATACAACAATATTATCCAATTACTATATGATTTAATTGCGTTAAATCATATCATGGATAATCTTTAATTAACACATTGTATATTTACTCAACTAGTAAATGTACAAACACTTGTATTAATTACTTAGTTAAACTAATCTAGTAATAAGTTAAACTTAACTTAATACTTAACTGATTCATAATGACTATTATGAATCATTCCTCTTCGTAGTATCATTGCATATCTTGCTCGTATTACATGCACTCACCAGTGTGACCCTTAAGTGTTTTGTAGGCTTGGATGTATCATCATAGCTTGACTAACTGTGCACATAAATCCTTCAGTCAATACTGAGTTCCAACACTGAGTGACCAATACTTTCTACTCAGTGTTGGACCAAGACTTAGCTAATTTATTATACAAACTATTCTAAGCTAGTCTAGGTTGTCTTGTTATCTTAAGATCCCAAGGGGTAAGGCTTTTTGCCTTAACAATCTCCCCCTATCTAATGATAACAAGACTATATTACAAAAGAGAAGTAAAAAATAAAACTGCAGAGTCTTCTTCTTCATTCTCTGCTAATAGCTTCATGCTCATATAAGACTTCTTGCTTTATGTGGACAAATTCATCTTTCTTTCAAAGCTCTCCTCTTCTGTTCCACAGTACAGCAACAATCTTCTTTCTGAACCAAGCATCCTACTTCTTGGTTATCAACCACTTCAATCCCACCAGATGACTTATGTTTGCTTTTGGAAGATCTTCTTCTGTTATAAAGCATTCTCTGTCATCTGCTGTCATCTGAGTCAGTGTACATATATCCAGAAGTTGGATATATAGTGCTCTTTTGATCCTGAAAGACAAGGTTAGGAGGTACAGGGTATTTGTTTATGAAACTGAATGTGTTGAGATACTCAGGTCTGTTGTGTCTGTATGCCTCAGTTATTACACTGAGTGCCCTGTACTCTCCTGGAAATAAGATCCCTTTTTCAAAGCAAACTGCAGCAACTGCCCAGATTTCATCTATTATTAATTGGGCTGGAGAGGATCTTGAGGGCAACTCCTTGATCATTTTGGTGATCTTGATCCAGTCTTGGAGTCCCACATTCTGGATATCATGAAGAAGAATCTTCATGCGAGAACTAACTGGTCCAGTGCAGATAGCAACGATTGAACCATTGATCATTTTTACTTTGATTTTATTGACATCAATGTTCAACCAGCATATGTCCCTCACACTCAGAAAAACTTTGTTTCTCAGTATTTCCATCCTTAACTCCATGTACCTTGTCCTCTAAGAAACTGAGTTCCAATATGTTTCTCTAAGATCTGCTCCTTTCATTCTTCTTCTGTGAGATGTTGAAAGAACATCAGTCTCAGGTTCCTCTTTGACACCAAGAGCATGTAGGTAGAAGAACTTTTCTGCTTCATCTTCTAGTTGTTTTGCAGTCTTCCTTGGAACCTGCTCATTATCATGAACAGACCTTCTAGGTCTAGTGATTAGAGGAGCTGGAGCACGTTCTTCACTTGATTCAGAAGACATGACCACTCTTGACATTCTTCAAGTGGATCTTCTAACTGGTCTTGGGTCACCCTGAGTTGGCATCTATGGTCTTCTAGAAGGCTCTTCATCATCTGAGGATGATGATGAGGAGCTTGGTTCATAAGCCATATCCAGTGCAAATTTTATGAAGTTCTGAGTTGGCACTGGATTTGGTTCTTCATCTTCCTCATCAGCAATCGGCCATACAAAAGGCTTGTACACAATGATTTGGAGGTTGTTCTCATACTGAGCGGATGACACAGTATGAGCCTGCAGAGGTTGGTCAGTGTCAGTCTCCCCCTGAGCAGATGACTCAGACTGGTTCTCTTCATGTAGTTCTAGAAAAAACCTTCCTCTTTCTCTTCTTCATTCATACTGAAACCTAAGAGGTTCAGTATCAATGACTTGTTGTGATTGATGTTGTTGTGGAGGTTGATCTTCATTTATTTTTCTTCTTTTCTCCCCCTGAGTAGATGGCTCGGGTTGATCAACCTCATCTTCTCTTTTTCTCTTCTCCCCCTTATTGTTATCATTGGATGGGGAAGGAAGAGGTTCAGTATCACCACCTGCATCTCCTTGAGTGTCATCATGAGTAGGAGATGGCATAGGCTCAGTGGCAGCATCAGTTTCACCCCCTTGATCTTTATGTGAGGGTGATTGCCTTGGCTCAGTATCATCATCTCCACCTTGATCTTCATTATTGTTGGAATATGCTTCAGGCGTATAACATATAGTTATATGGCTAGTTGTTTGTGAGCCTAAAGGGTCACACACTTAAACACTAAACACCATAAGATATATAGTGTAATTAGGGTAATTACATTACATATTAATATAAGATACTAGCTTGTATACATATTATAGTTTAATATTAATTGTTAATATTGAAACTTAATAGTGAGCTTAATAGAAAGAACGAAAGGCAAGGGGCTAGAGTGCAATAAATCATAAGTGATTATGGGAAGTCATTAAAAGGGATTAGGGCAACCATGATCCCTTACTTCCTCCATCTCACGGCCGCACACCCATCCCCTCTCTAGGGTTCTTTTGCTTCTTCTTTATTGCTCAATCGGACTAGCATCCCTTGGTGTTCTTGCTATAGTGTTGTGTGGACTAGCTTTGGAGGGACTCCCCGTTGGTGTTCTTGATTTCGGTCGATGATCATCACCATTCGATTTGTGTTATACAAAGGCTTCAAGGGTATGAATTATTCATCTTAACTCTTTGTATTTATTATTAGTTTAATTGTATGATTGATATCAAGATCCGTTTATGGTGATAAACTATTTTCCGCTGCGTTTTGTTACTTGTAATAACCGAAAATCACCATTAGTGGTATCACGAGTCATTATATTAATCATATAATTAGCTAGTTTTTGTGAAAAGTGGCAAAAATCAATCCTTTTTTGGTACCCTAATTCCGAACGGCAAATATAAGAACCCTAGGGTTCTTTATTTTTTTGCAATTTTTTATAATGGGTTAAAAATATGATTTTTTGTAACCCTAATTGCCACTTATTACCAAAACACATCAAAAAATTAATCTTGCTATTGTTTTTTTGATTATTTGGTTTGGAATTACTTGTTATAATTTCGTTTTTGATATGGCAAAACATGTATTTTTACCATATCCCAAGCCAAAGCCTAGTCAATTGTTGCTTGTTTGTGCAAACCGATGAAAACCTAGACCTTGTGATTGATTGTGGTTCAATGTTTGGTTGATTTGGGAAAGCCGTGTTTATGGCTAAATTTGGTTGTAATCTTTTAATTTTTTCTTTGATTTTTGTTGCCATTTTTTGGGGCAATTTGTAATGTAAAAGTAATAGAATAGATTGTCTTTCTTTATTTTTTTTTATTGTAAATTGTTGACCAAAAATTGAAGACAGATGAAGAAAACAACAAATTTCCGTCACCTATGCGAGGGCTGTACAAAAACAGGTTTTCCAGAAGCATACGGACTCCGTTTTGGGCGATTCAAAAGCCTAAAATGCTTGCAAAGTCGTGGGCTACAACTTTCCAGAAGGCCGGGAAGACTATCGAAGACACCTTCAGTGACTTTTCGAGCTTCAAAATCTGCTGGAATTTTCTGGCAGATTGCATTTTTTCACAAGTATTGGTTTCTACTTGCTCAAGAATGTCTTGGAGCAATTGGGAGCCCATTGGGTTAATGTTGGCCCGTCCCCTAGTTTGACCCTTCGGTCCGTCGTGATGACTCACGTGACCGTACCTAGGATTTCATCGGTCGAGGTTTGCACAAAATTTGTTGCATGTTTTATTTATGTTTGTGGTTGTTTTCTTTTTCTATTTGATACAAGTAGTAAAACAATTAAAAAATATGATTTTTGAAACACAAACATTAAAACATCCAAACTTTTAATCATCTATGATTACTTGTTAATTATCAATGATTATTGCTTAATCACCTATGATCACTGTTTAATCATCAACGATTAATTGTTAATCATCAATGATTACAGTTTAATCATCTATGATTATTCTTTAATCTAAACTTGCTTTTGAGATTAATACAAAAGTTTAAATATGATTTGAAACTTACAATTTAATAATCGCTAAAATATTTTTACCGCTTATTAAACCGACTTATGAAGTGGTATGAATGAAGTACATGATTCATTCATATCTTAAAATTTTTTCTTAAAATAATTTCATACCTAAAATTTAAGTCACGCCGTCCGATTGGTTGAAATCACTTGCTTCTACTTTTAAATTCACGTGAGACGTGGTTTGAATTTAGATCCGAGGTCATTATTGTCTACGCGTGAGACCTAGATGTATTTTGACACGAGTTCACATTGGATGACTTAATCGAGTCAACGGTGAGACCTTGACACGAGGCGAAGATGCGAAAAACATGCCACTTGACCCTAGATGCTTGTTCACTAGGTGCCATGAAGTCCCATACCTCTAAGAGTTGCACTTGTAATGCAATTGTTGCTCGTCACCTACCTGTTGGATCTATCATCTCTAGCAGATCAACTGATGCGATGATGGAAGCGCAATGGGGTCTTAGCTTTTAATTAAAATTAATTGGGTAGTTAATTTATTAAAAGAAATTAATTATTAAAAATACTAATTAATGAACATTGTAATTTTATAGATGAGTACAAACAATCAAACCCTAACAAACAACACCATTCGCTCCGTTCTCGATAAGGGGAAACTTGTTGGATCGAATTTTGTTGATTGGGCTCGTAACCTAAGGATTGTCCTTAGGGCCGAGCACAAATACCACCATTTGGAAGAGGCGTTGCCCCCGCTGCTAATGTCACCGCTCCTGTTCGTGCGACCTATACTAAAAGGTTTAACGAACAGCAAGAAGTCGATGCCCTTATGCTAGTGAGCATGACCCCCGAGATTCAAAAGAATCATGAGGACCACACTGCATTTGATATGATGCATGAACTAAAAACCACGTATCAAAAGCAAGCTGATCAGGAACTCTTTGACACGGTCAAAGCCTTCCATGCTTGTAAGCAAGAGGAGGAACAGTCTGTGAGCTCTTATCTTTTGAAGATGAAGAGTTACCTAGACCAGATGGAGAAACTTGGCTACCCTATGCCTCATATCCTTGGAATTGGGTTAATTCTAGCCTCACTTCGCAAGGAGTATGCACCGTTTGTCATGACTTATCATATGCATAGTATGGGGATGAGTTTCGCCGAATTACATGCTATGCTGAAACAAACGGAAGCTGGGCTACCCAAGAAAACTCCTACCCCTACTGTCCTTGCCATAAGGCAAGAAAAGATCCAAAAACCAAAACCGCAAGTAGTTGCTAAGGGCCAAGGCAAGGTAAAGCAAGTTTACAAGCCCAAGCCAAAGGTTCCCCCACCTACTCATAAGGAGCATCCTGCTAAGGATCTTGCTTGCCATCACTGTGGTGAAACATGCCATTGGAGGAGGAATTGTCCTTCCTACCCGGCAGAGTTGATGAAGAACAAAGCCAACAAGGTTGGCACATCAGGTATCTTCACAATAGAACTATATGCTTTCCCTAAGAAATCATGGGTATATGACACTGGTTGGGGTACTCACATTTGTAATACCATGCAGGGTCTAAGGGGAAGTAGAAAGCTAAACCATGGAGCTTTGGACTTGTACGTAGGCAATGGAATGCGTGCAGCAGTCGAAGCTATAGGAAGCTATGATTTAATCCTTCCTAGTGGTTTAATTATTGTATTAGACAATTGTCACTATGCGCCTAGTATTACTAGGGGTATAGTATCGCTTTCATGTTTGTGGAATATTGGTTTTATTCATACTTTTATGGATTATGGTATTTCAGTTTCGAAGGAAAATGTTTTCTATTTTAATGCTATTCCTTGTGATGATATTTTTGAGATTGACATGCATAATCGTATCACAAACAGTAGTTCTATTTATACATGTAGCAATAAGAAATCCAAGAAGAATTTGGATTCTACTTACCTATGGCATTGTCGTCTTTGCCATGTTAAGAAGAAACACGTCTTAAAATTACAAAACGATGGGCTTATAAAATCAGATGATTCTGAATCATTTGATAAATGTGTTTTTTGTATATCTGGTAAAATGGCGCGCAAGCCTTTCTCCCATGTAGGCGAAAGGGCCAATGATCTACTTGGACTCATACATACCGATGTATGTGGCCCTTTTAGAACTAGAACTAGGGAAGGTGCTACCTACTTCATTACTTTCACTGACGACTTTAGTCGTTATTGTTATATTTACTTGATTAAACATAAACATGAAACCTTTGAAACGTTCAAAGCTTTCCAAAATGAAGTAGAAAATCACCTCGGAGATAAGATAAAAGCTCTCCGTTCTGATCGAGGAGGAGAGTACATGAGCCATGAGTTTCAAGACCATCTAAAGAATTGTGGGATTGTCTCACAATTCACTCCCCCGTATACACCACAGCATAATGGTGTATCAGAGAGGAGAAATCGCACCTTGCTTGACATGGTCCGATCGATGATGAGTCCTACCACTCTGCCTCTATCCTTTTGGGGTTATGCACTCAAGTCGGCTGCTCGCATACTGAATATGGTTCCCACCAAGAAGGTTGAAAAGACACCATATGAGATATGGCATGGGAAAGTCCCTAACTTGTCTTACTTGAAGGTCTGGGGTTGTGAGGCTCTCCTGAAACGAGACACACCGAACAAAGTTGAACCCATAGCTGTTAAGTGCATCTTTATAGGATACCCTGAGGAAATGATGGGTTACTATTTCTACTACCCACCAGAGAAAAAAGTAATTATTGCTCGTTATGCTGAGTTTCTTGAGAGCAATCTCATTTCACAAGAAGCAAGTGGGAGTACAATCGACTTTGACGAGATTCCAAGCGATGAAGATGCACAACCTATTGTAGATACTAACGAACATCAAGATGAGGCAGAACATGAAACTGTTCCTGTTGCACCTCAAAATGATGAAGTCCCCGTTCGAAGGTCCGCAAGGACACCTCATGCACCTGAACGATATGATTTCCAAATCGATGCTGAGGAGCTGAGTTTAGGGGATCATAATGAACCCCCTAACTATCAAGCTGCATTAGTAGATTCTGAATCTGACAAATGGCCTGATGCTATGAACGCGGAAATGCAATCCATGAAAGATAACCTAGTATGGACTTTGGTTGATCTTCTTCCTAACAGTAAGACTGTTGGTAGCAAGTGGCTTAAGAAGACCGACATGGATGGCAATGTACACACCTATAAAGCTCGGTTGGTGGCAATAGGTTACACTCAAACCTACGAGATTGACAATGATGAAACCTTCTCGCCTGTTGCCGACGTTAGAGCTATTAGGATCGTCATAGCCTTAGCAGCGTACTATGACTATGAGATTTGGCAAATGGATGTTAAAACTGCTTTCTTAAATGGACACCTCGATGAAGATGTCTATATGGTACAACCTGAGGGTTTTGTAAGTACAAAACACCCCAAGAAAGTATGTAAGCTTCAAAGGTCCATTTATGGACTAAAGCAAGCACCCAGAAGTTGGAACAAAAGATTCGACGAGGAAATCAAAACGTTTGGTTTCACTCAGAATCCCGACAAGCCATGTGTATATGTAATAGCTAGTAGGAGCATTGTCGTCTTTCTAATCCTATATGTCGATGACATACTACTCATAGGAAATAACATTCCAATGCTACAAGATGTAAAATCCTAGCTTGGGAAGTGCTTCGCTGTGAAGGATCTAGGGGAAGCGGTTAATCAGACTAAGTCAAAGTGCGTACATTGATAAGATTCTAAAACGGTTTAGAATGGATGCTTCCAAACGTGGAATTCTTCCTATGCAACACAATGTACACTTGCGTAGGACTCAAGGACCGTCCTCACCTGATGAGATGAAACGTATGCGTGATGTCCCCTATGCCTCGGCAGTAGGGTCAATCATGTATGTTGAATGTGTTGGAATATGCTTCACGCGTTTAACATATAGTTATATGGCTATTTGTATGTGAACCTAAAGGGTCACACACTTAAACACTAAACACCATTATATATTTAGTGTAATAAGTGTAATTACATTAATATATATTATAGTTTAATATTAAATGTTAATATTGAAACTAATTGTGTGCTTATTAGAAGAACTAAAGGAAAGGGGCTAGAGTGCAAAATAGACAAACTTGTTAAGGAATTTTATTAAAAGGGATTAGGGCTACCATAATCCCCTACCCTTGTTGTAGTTTCGTGGGGGTTTTTTGAATAGTGGGGGTTTAGGGCTTTGGGGTATGATATCGTGGGGGTGTCAAGAAGCAATTTTATATATTAATATAACAATTATTATTCATTATATGCATTAAAGATATGGATGCCTAATGTTACGAGTTGTGATTTAAATTTTTTTAATTCATTAAATGCTCTAACAATATTTAAGAAATGAGACGAGGGAAGTAAAGTTCCTTAAATTGGTCTTTGTTAAATTCATTAAGTTTTTTTTTGTTAAATACGACCATATTATTAAATTCATTATAACATGTAAATTAGGGTTTTCCAAAGAAGTCCCTAATGATTTACATAGTGCATAAGAAAATAGCAAATGTGTTGGCTAAAAAATAAGCATTCTTAATATAGAAAGACCCTAAATGCAGGGGCGTCTCCAAGATTTTGAGGGCCCCGTGTGAAAACACGAAAATGGACCCCTTGGATACCAAATTTTTATAAAAAAAATGGACTTTCTATTTTTTTTTATTAAATTATTAAGTTGGTTTAAATTTTAATATTATATATATATATATATATATATATATATATATATATATATATATATATATATATATTGGGTCCCTATAAAATGCATCTCCTGCACCTCCTCAAAGACACATCTGCCAAAATGCATTATGCTACTTCCGTGCATATTTTATTGTCGGCATTTCTATTTGGCTTTATCTCAAAATAATTATATACTCCTAAGTTTATACCAATCAAAAACATTTAAGTTGAAAAGAAAAAATTTGATTGGTAACATATTGTAATTAACGTACTTTTTCTAAACTATATTTTTTATCTAGTTGACAATAATATTTGGGCGTAGGGAGTATATAGTAAAAATAAAAGATGGCTCACATAATTAATCGTTTTCTTAATTATAAACATGAACACTATATGAAGATCATGGTGCTTCATCAAAGCATATGAAAGATTGATCATGCACATTTTAACTCATCAAATGAGTTGATTGCAAGTATTTAAATGGTTATAAATTAAAAACCTCAAAAACCAATAGTATTGTAATCCGGTTTAACCGGTACGATCATTTATAAAGCATCGGCCGGTTCGATTCAAAATCCGGGTTCTAAAACATCTATACACCACATTTAACATGATTGAAAATTGTTGTTTTATTGCCACTTCAATAGAACCATGTTAAAACTTGAATAAGTGGAGTTGTACAAAGGACTCTTTCGGACGTAACCAAAATTCAAAAAGTGATTCTCCTATGTACAAAAGACTAACTTTAACCAGTTTATTTTAATTTCATGTCATATATGAGTTTGGAAACGATTCATGTGCAAACCGAAACAACTTTTCATAATCACAATTCACATATGTTGATGAAAGTTTCATGTGTGTTTCTCTACGGTGGTACATTTTATTGGTGTGGCAGGGTACATTAAGCACTCGATTTATGCTCTCATTCAACCAGTTAATAATTATATGATCACCTACACATCAACCCCTTATTTTAGTCTTGTCCTCCAAAACGTATAATTACTTGTACAAACCTTTTAGCCCCAAGCACATATATTTGATAAAGTAGGTCAGATTTCATAACAATGAAATTATACAAATCAAATCAGTAACAAAAGTCCTTCATTTATTATATACATATTGCAAGTATGCGACAAAATGAGCAACGCTCAAGTTTATTGATTTTCTCACACGCTTGAATTAGCCTGCGTGTACAGGGGTGTCTCCGAAATTTTGAAGGCCCTATGCTAAAACACAAAAATGGGCCCCTGAATACAAGATTTTTATAAAAATTTGGACTTTCTAGTATTTGTTTTCTATTAAATTATTAAGTTGGCTTAAATTTTAATATTACATATATAAGATATATATAAAAATTGAGCCCCTATAAAATATGTACCTTATGCGGCTGCACCTCCTGCACCTCCTCAAAGACACCCATGTGCGTGTATTAATCATTAACTCTAATAAGAACATGTAAAAACACAAAATGGATATATAATCATTTGGCACTACTTTTAAACCCTGTCCTAAATACTTGATTATTTGGCATGGCTGTCTACACACAGTGCCAAATACTTAGATATTTGGCATAATATTTCATATCCGCCCCAAATACTTGTTTATTTGGCACGCATATTTATAGACCGTGCCCAATACTTAATTATTTAGCACAGGATTTAGCATCCGTCCCAAATATGTTATTAATTGGCATAACTTTTTACGGACAGTGCCAAATACTTCATTATTTGGCACAACTTTTTAAATCCGTACCAAATACATAGTTATTCGGCACGTCTTTTTGAATGTGTGCCAAAAACAAATTTATTTGGGACCACTTTTGGAAACGGTGCCAAATACGTTCGCTTTTGGCACCATTTTTTTTAACCGTTCCAAATAATTCGTTATTCGTCACGGTGATAAAAAGTGAGCCAAATACCCGTATTTGGCACCGTTTTTTTTCCCTCTTCCAAAAACGTTGGTGCCAAAAAGCCCTTTTTCTTGTAGTGCGCCCCCCACATCACCTTCTAGGGTTCTTTTTATTCTTCTCTTCAAGCACATAGGACTAGCATCCTTCTTGGTGTTCAAGCAAGTGTTGTGTGGCCTAGCTTTGGAGATATTCCCCCTTGGAATATTTGGTTTCGGTCGCACCCAACAACCATCCGAATTCATCATTGATCAAAGACAACTAGGGTATGATTCTTATACCATTCTCTTTGATTTCTTATGTAGTTTAATTGTGTCATTCAATATTAGATCCGTTTATGGTGATTAACTTTTTCCGCTGCGTTTATGTTACTTGTTTAACCGAAAATCACCATTAGTGGTATCACGAGTCATTATATTGATGATATAATTAACTAGTTTTTGTAAAAGTAGCAAAAAAATACGAATTTTTGATGTTTTTTTTTAAACCGATCGGAAATTTCGAACCCTAGGGTTCTTTAATTTATTTTTCGGTAATTTTAAAAATCAAGGGTTAAAAATATGATTTTTACTAACCCTACATGCTACTTGTTACAAAAACCCTAATAAAAAAATTAATCTTGTTATTGTTTTTTTTGATTATTTGGCTTGGATTTTACATTTAATTTTCTTTTTGTTGATATGGCAAAACATGTATTTTTGTCATATCCCAAGCTAAAAACTTGTCAATTGTTGATTGTTTGTGCAAACTGATGAAAGCCTAGAACTTGTGATTGATTGTAGTTGAATGTTTGTTTGATTTGGGAAAGCCGTGCATTTTTGGCTTAGTATTGTTGTAATCTTATTAATTTTTTCTTTTATTTTGGTGCCATTTTTGGGGCAATTTGTAATGTAAAAGTAAATAGATTAGATTGTTTTTCTTTATTTCTTTTTATTGTAAATTGTTGACCAAAATTGAAGACAAATGAAGAAAACAACAAAATTTCCGTCACCAACGCGAGGGCTGCACGAAAACAGCTTTTCCAGAGGCATACGGACTCCGTTTTGGGCGATTCGAAAGCCTAAAATGCTTGCAAAGTCGTGGGCTACAACTTTCCAGAAGGCCGGGAAGACTAACGAAGTCTCCTTCAGTGACTTTTCGGGCTTCAAAGTCTGCTGGAATTTTCTGGCAGATTGCAATTTTTCACACGTATTGGTTTCTACTTGCTCAAGAATGTCTTGGAGCAAGTGGGAGCCCATTGGGTTTATGTAGGCCCGGTTGGGTTCATGTTGGCCCGTCCCCTAGTTTGACCTTTCGGTCCGTCGTGATGACTCACGTGACCGAACCTAGGATTTCATCGGTCGAGGATTGCACAAAATTTGTTGCATGTTTTATTCTTGTCTTGTGGTTGTTTTCTTTTCTATTAGATACAAGTAGTAAAACAATTAAAAAATGGTTTTTAGACACAAACATTAAAACATCCAAACTCTTAATCATTGATGATTACTAGTTAATCATTTATGATTAACCTTTAATCTAAAATTGTTTTGAGATTAAACTAAGTTTAAATATGATTTGAAACTTATCACTTAATAATCGCTAAAAGTTTTTACCGTTTATTAAACGACTTATGAAGTGGTATGAATGATGTACATGATTAATTCATATCTTAATAAAATTTTATTAATTAAAATTTAACATACCTAAAATTTAAGTCACGCCATCCAATCGGTTGTAAATCACTTGCTTCTATTTTTTAGTACACGTGAGACGTGCTTTGAATCTAGATCCGAGGTCATTATTCTCTACGCATGAGACCTAGAGCTATTTTGACATGATTTCACACTGGATGACTTAATCGAGTTAACGGTGAGACCTTGACTCGAGGCGACGATGCGACAAACATGCCACTTGACCCTAGATGCTTGTTCACTAGGTGCCATGAAGTCCCATACCTCTAAGAGTTGCACTTGTAATGCAATTGTTGATCGTCACCTACCTATTGGATCTATCACCTCTAGCAGATCAACTGATGCGGTGATAGAAGCTCAATGGGATCTTAGCTTTTAATTAAAATTAATTGGGTAGTTAATTGATTAAAAGAAATTATTATTGAAAATACTAATTAATGAATTTTGTAATTTTGTAGATGACTTCTACTATTCAAACCCTAACTCACACCACCATTCGTTCCGTTCTCGAAAAAGAGAAACTTGATGGAACGAACTTCGTGGACTGGGCTCGTAACCTAAGGATTGTCCTTAGGGCCGAGCATAAGTACCACCATTTGGAGGAGGCGATGCCCCCTGCCCCTGCTGCTACCGCCACCGTTGCTGTTCGTGCGGCCTATACCAAGAGGTTTAACGAACAGCAAGAGGTCGTCGCGCTCATGCTGGTGAGCATGACCCCTGAGATTCAGAAGAATCTCGAGGACCTCACAGCATTCGATACGATGGTTGAACTAAAGACCTCATATCAAAAGCAAGCTGATCAGGAACTCTTTGACACGGACAAAGCCTTCCATGCTTGCAAGCAGGAGGAGGGACAGTCTGTTAGCTCTTATCTTTTGAAGATGAAGAGTTTCCTAGACCAGATGGAGAAACTTGGCTACCCTATGCCTCATATCCTTGGAATTGGGTTAATTCTCACTTCACTTCACAAGGACTATGCACCGTTTGTCATGACTTATCATATGCATAGTATGGGGAAGACTTTCGCCGAATTACATGCTATGCTGAAACAAACGGAAGCTGGGCTACGCAAGAAAACTCCTACCCCTATTGTCCTTGCCATAAGGCAATGAAAGATCCAAAAACCAAAACCGCAAGTAGTTGCTAAGGGCCAAGGCAAGGGAAAGCAAGTTTACAAGCCCAAGCCAAAGGTTCCCCCACCTACTCATAAGGAGCATCCTGTTAAGGATCTTGCTTGACATGACTGCGGTGAAACAGGCCACTGGAGGAGGAATTGTCCTGCCTACCTGGCGGAGTTGATGAAGAACAAAGATAGCAAGGCTAGCACATCAGGTATCTTCACAATAGAACTATATGCTTTCCCTAAGAAATCATGGGTATATGACACTGGTTGTGGAACTCACATTTGTAATACCATGCAGGGTCTAAGGGGAAGTAGAAAGCTAAACCATGGAGCTTTGGACTTGTACGTGGGCAATGGAATGCGTGCACCGGTCGAAGCTATAGGAAGCTATGATTTAATCATTTCTAATGGTTTAATTATTGTATTGGACAATTGTCACTATGCGCCTAGTATTACTAGGGGTATAGTATCGCTTTCATGTTTGTGGAATAATGGTTTTATTCACACTTTTACAGATTATGCTATTTCAGTTTCAAAGGATAATATTTTTTATTTTAATGCTATTCCTTGTGATGGTATTTTTGAGATTGACATGCATGATCGTGTAACAAACAGTAGTTCTATTTATACTTGTAGCAACAAGAAATCCAAGAAGAATTTGGATTCTACTTACCTATGGCATTGTCGTCTTTGCCATGTTAAGAAGAAACACGTCTTAAAATTACAAAACGATGGGCTTATAAAATCAGATGATTCTGAATCATTTGATAAATGTGTTTTTTGTATATATGGTAAAATGGCGCGCAAGCCTTTCTCCCATGTAGGCGAAAGGGCCAATGATCTACTTGGACTCATACATACCGATGTATGTGGCCCTTTTAGAACTAGAACTAGGGAAGGTGCTACCTACTTCATTACTTTCACTGACGACTTTAGTCGTTATTGTTATATTTACTTGATTAAACATAAACATGAAACCTTTGAAACGTTCAAAGCTTTCCAAAATGAAGTAGAAAATCACCTCGGAGATAAGATAAAAGCTCTCCGTTCTGATCGAGGAGGAGAGTACATGAGCCATGAGTTTCAAGACCATCTAAAGAATTGTGGGATTGTCTCACAATTCACTCCCCCTTATACACCACAGCATAATGGTGTATCAGAGAGGAGAAATCGCACCTTGCTTGACATGGTCCGATCGATGATGAGTCCTACCACTCTGCCTCTATCCTTTTGGGGTTATGCACTCAAGTCGGCTGCTCGCATACTGAATATGGTTCCCACCAAGAAGGTTGAAAAGACACCATATGAGATATGGCATGGGAAAGTCCCTAACTTGTCTTACTTG
The DNA here is from genome assembly GCA_963853835.1 of Calendula officinalis. NCBI lineage: Eukaryota > Viridiplantae > Streptophyta > Magnoliopsida > Asterales > Asteraceae > Calendula > Calendula officinalis. Next base: position 44,025,107 of record OY970829.1, read on the forward strand.
AAGGTCTGGGGTTGTGAGGCTCTCGTGAAACGAGACACACCGAACAAAGTTGAACCCAGAGCTGTCAAGTGCATCTTTGTAGGATACCCTGAGGAAATGATGGGTTACTATTTCTACTACCCACCAGAGCAAAAAGTATTTATTGCTCGTTATGCTGAGTTTCTTGAGAGCAATCTCATTTCACAAGAAGCAAGTGGGAGTACAATCGACTTTGACGAGATTCCAAGCGATGAAGATGCACAACCTATTGTAGATACTAACGAACATCAAGATGAGGCAGAACATGAAACTGTTCCTGTTGCACCTCAAAATGATGAAGTCCCCGTTCGAAGGTCCGCAAGGACACCTCATGCACCTGAACGATATGGTTTCCAAATCGATGCTGAGGAGCTGAGTTTAGGGGATCATAATGAACCCCCTAACTATCAAGCTGCATTAGCAGATTCTGAATCTGACAAATGGCCTGATGCTATGAATGTTAAGGCAAATGGCCTGGTGTTCAGAAAGGCGCCAGACATTATCGGAGGAAGCTTCACTACATTAGAGATGCGATCCTAATGGGAGATGTACGCTTGCTCAAACTTCATACAGATGACAACTTAGCTGATCCCTTCAGAAAACCAATGTCATGTACCAAACATATTGAGCATGCAACAAACATTGGGCTTCGACCAGCTAGTAGTTTCATGTAATCTGTTTTAGTATTTGAATAATGGAACATTGAGCAGTGTTTATTGCAATAAATTGATATATTTGATATGATCGTTTTTATATGAATATCTACTGTGTTCTATATTTGCATGTTTATATCCATGAATATTTACTGTGTTTCATATTCTAAATTGTCCATTGTCATATTAATAATATGGGAATATTATTAAGACAAATCTGAGGGCATTGATGTCATTATCTTAGTATGGCTAAGCATGATGAAATCAAACTCACATGTCGTTCATGACGATGCACGATTGGACTGACCCAACCTATGAGAATTCACTTCCTGGATTTATGTCACAAGTGAATCTCACAAAGGCTTTGTCACTTATCCTCTAACTTGAGATGCAAGTTGGTTTGTGTATGTAGAGGGGCAAACTTTGATGTGGTTAAACGCTGACTTGAATAAGGCTGCTATAACAATCATTATCGGGTTTGTCATTAAGAATATGACAGACACGTGCAGTCAATAAAGAATTGGTTCCTCCACGTATGTGGATTAGATACTACTGGGCCCCTCGATGATTTTGACTAGATGTATGTGTGGCCACACCCAAAAGGTAATCAAGATGAATCTTGATTGGTTTTGGTAATCTACTTCATTATATAGATCGAGAAACATAATCGTTGAAATTTTAGATTGACATTAATCCTTGTCTAAAATTCAACATAGTATCAGTAACAAAAGGATAACTGCTTGAAAAACTTTGAACAAAGATTTTATGAAACTCCTCATGTACTCCTAGGGGCATTGGCGGGTTGCAAGACTCTAACCTTTGCTTGTATAAGTACTTGATGTTATCACGTGCGCAAGTGGGAGCTATTGGAATATGCTTCACGCGTTTAACATATAGTTATATGGCTAGTTGTATGTGAGCCTAAAGGCTCACACACTTAAACACTAAACACCATTATATAATTGGTGTAATTAGTGTAATTACATTAATATATATTATAGTTTAATATTAAATGTTAATATTGAAACTAATTGTGTGCTTATTAGAAGAACTAAAGGAATGGGGCTAGAGTGCAAAATAGACAAACTTGTTAAGGAAGTTTATTAAAAGGGATTAGGGCTACCATAATCCCCTACCCTTGTTGTAGTTTCGGCCGCCCCCCATATCACCCTCTAGGGTTCTTTTGATTCTTCTCTTCAAGCACATAGTGAAGGGTTTCATTGATACTGATTGACCACTTGGGTCAACCTCCTAGTGACTTGGTTCGAACCATACTGACCAAGAACATGAACTTGTTCTTGACCGGTTAAAACCAACTAGCGGATTTAATCCCTAAATGCGGAACTGAGATTAAAACTAATCCTTAAACCCTAAAGGATTGGGATCTTGGAAATCTAGATTAGATTAACAATGGAAGAAACCTTGTACGAAATCCCAAACACACACACACTTGTGTGTGTTTCGACAAACACCAAAGAACCCTAGGGTTCTTTGGTCGAAATCGTCCAAGAGGGAGAAGGGACAAAAGGGTTTTCTCAAAACATACCTTGTTGTTTGCTTAAGATAGATCCACTGATGATGAACAAATCGAGCGATCTTCTAGTTGATCTAAGCAATGAACTTGATCTTCGAATCTTCTAGACTTGAAGAACACGAAGAACACGAAGAACGAAGAACGAAGAACACCAACGGTGGTGTTCTTGGGGTTCTCGGCCGAAACCAAGGGGAGAGGGGGCAAGGGATTCGTGTAGGGTTGTAACGTGTTTTAGGGTTACCCTAAGCCTCTTATTTATAGATAAATAAGTTGCGCTTAGGACCCTCTAGTTTAATTAATATTAGATATTTAATTAAACTTCCTTTTAACACTTCCACCCCTTATAGTTTAACTAGTTTATTTATTATTGCACTTAACTATTAAATGTCTAGTATTAATACACTAATAATTCGGTACTCATATACACGAATTATATATACTTGTATTTATACTTTTAATAATTAATTATATAATAATCTTTATATAATTTCTACAATAATATTATCCAATTACTATATGATTTAATAGCTTTAAGTCATATCATGGATAATCTATAATTAACACATTGTATATTTACTCAACTAGTAAATGTACAAATACTTGTATTCATTAGTTAGTTAAACTAATCTAGTAATAAGTCAAACTTGACTTAATACTTAACTTGACTCATAATGACTATTATGAATCACTCCTCCTCGTTGTGTCATTGCTTATCTTGCTCGTATTACATGCACTCACCGGTGTGACCCTTAAGTGTTTCGTAGGCGTGGATGTATCATCATAGGTTGACTAACTGTGCACATAAATCCTTCAGATTCCCACTTGTGCAAGTTTGTAACCTTTGTCTTAATGATACGAGCTACAGTGGCCTTCTAGATGGGCATGTAGGTTACCAACCCCATAAAAACAGCTTACGTAACCCAGGTATAGTTTCTTGAAAAACTCTTTAATAGCGTCTCCTAGTAAAGAACACTTTGTCTCTACTTCTTGGGTAACTATGTTAGGTTTATCCCTTGCTGCACGATATTTGTGATAATGAATACGAGCATGGTAGAAATTATCAACTCCTGTATTCAAAATCATTTAATGACTTCTTGAGTTAAACTGGTGTGATAAACGACAAAGAACAAATCAGTTCGTTTGGGCATGGCCATGCACTTTCCAGTTATCATCATGTCAAAGGACCCATAAATATCTCTCCTAAAAAGGAGGTGCAATTACCATCTTGTTATATTTCGATTCAAAATACAAATTCCTTTGTACCCAGTAAAGCCTCGTATGACAACCATATTTCAGAAATGTCTAAGCCGAACCAAAGCACATTAGTCAACGTATCCTAAACCAAATACCTCAGGCTTAAGGACAATCATAGTGAATAATACTTTTGAACTTTTCAACCACGAAGTATTATCACGGTGGTCAATCCAATATTCTTCGAGCTCCAACAGAATATCACCTATATTTGGTTTACACAAAACTTGTGTAGCTATCTTCGAAGAACTTCGAATCTACCACCAAATACCGCGATGACGTTAACGTCACATCGAGGTTCCCACCAAGACGAGTAGTCACGGATTTATACCTTTTTGAATAAATAGACTTTTTTTTATTCATGGATATTGTAAAACATACAAATTCTGAATAATAATGATACTAACTCATGTATTATTCCTCACTGGACATAGATACTGAATTATTACTGGATCATTACTTATTCTATGCATTTGTGTTGATCACTTCAACAACTCTTAATTGTAACTTTTATCACTAATTACAATTAGTCATTTCTATTAAACTAAAGACATAAGACGAGTATTAAGAATACTATTACTTTTGTCTTTGCTAGATATTGTTCGTGCAACATTTAGAACATATTCTAGTCTTGCCTTTTTACATGATTCGATAAACATAGGAGGATTGGAAAAATTACTCCTTTAGTTTCTCGAATCTATAAAACTTGCCTAGTAACTAAATCTCTTTTAGCTACTTGATTTGTAGATATATTCTTACTAGTTAAAGAAACTTCCTTAAATGATTGACTTGTTCACTGGAATGTGAACATCCTATTAGATATGCAATAATTAATCACAAGACTTGTGATCACGCTATTAGGTTTGCAATAATCTAATTACTGATCATTTATTTTTTTCTTAACTCCTTGGCTAACAACTTGGTAAAACCTTGTCGTTAATGTCCTAACTAACTTGCTATATTCATTAGTACCTTTAGTGAATATGTTAGTCATAGCTCCCACTAAATTTTATGGAAATTAAGCATCACTTAAACTACTATTTTTGACCTAGTCAAAACTTATAGTTTAATCCTTCAAGAATTAATCAATCATCAAAGTTATCCTTTGGATTTGTGAATATCCAACATTCCTGATAAGGGAATCATGACTCTCATTGATTACTATATCTAACAAGTATAAGACACTTGAAACGATACTTCCAATTCTTAAGTGTATTAGTATCTTTTAAGAATCTTATTTAATGCCAAAGTCATTTCTTGGATTTCTCAAATATCCATTATTCCTATTAGGGAATTATGACTTGATTAAATATTGTATTTATTACAAGTATAAAAGACTTGCAATAATACCTTTTAATTCTTAAATACTTTAATATAGTTTGACCCTTTTAAGAGTTCATTTAATGTCTAAGTCACTATTCTTGGATTATACGAATATCCAATTATTCCTATTAAGGAATTATGACTTCATTAAATTCCTTTATTACAAGTATAAAAGACTTGTAATAATACTCTTTAAAATCTATCTTGATTATATCCAATATAATCATACTATATTAATACTAACACTTTGAAACTTACTATCATAAGTAACCATTACTTAAGATGTTTCAACTAGGTTCAATAACTTTTGAACCTTATGCTTTTCATAAAATCTCTTAAATACTTTAGAAGAAAAACTTCTAATTTCTAGTATCTAAGTATTGAGCTTCTAAAACATTACTCATACAACAATCAAACAAGTATAAAACATGAAATATAAAGTAAATCAAAACTTGACTTACAATCTAGTCATAAAACCTTGACTAGTGTAATCATCACACATGCACACACATAATATAATTCAACCATGGATTCTTATTAAAACCAAATGAAAAATTGTTTTAACATAAAAAAAATTATCCAAACAATAAGAACAAAATTGTTTTTGCTGAATCCATAAAATACTGAATTATAAAATCTTGGTGTTCGTGGGATCATCACCATCTCACGCTGGTCATCATCACTTTCCATCTCCTCCTGCAATAAACGATTGCAAAAGTTAGATTACTCGTAATGTACTTTACAAGTATCTAAAAGTGATTAAGAAGTGTGGTTGTGTTACCTGAGGAACTTGCATTTCCTCCACCACCACTTGCACCCTTTGGACAATTCTTTTCCCAATGCCCAGCCTCACCACACTTGAAGCACCGATTCTCGGTCCTCGCTGGGTTAGGCTTAAACTTCTTGACCTTTTGTTTGACACTTTTACCTTTTGGCACTCCTTGGTTAGGATTGGTTTTACCCTTTCCTTTGCCACCATGCCCTCTTCTCTTCTTGCCACCACCATTGCTATTACCGATCATTAGAACATCCTTAGATTTGGTCCCCAAACTCAATTCAGCTATCTTGAGCATGGAATGTAGCTCAGCAATGGATTTCTCCATATTATGCATATTGTAGTTGACCACAAAAGGCTTGTAGTCATCAGACAATGAATTGAGTATAGTGTCTGTTTCCATTTGCAACAGTATGGGGTGACCAAGTCTAGCCAAGTGATCCATGTGTCCTTTCATTTTCATGACGTGGGCACTCACCTGCGTTCCTTTGACCATCTTGCAAGAGTTGAAGGCTCGATTGATGTCGAACCTCTTAGTGCGAGCTTGCTCTTGAAATGAATCCCTAAGTTGCTGGATCATCTCAAATGCAGGCACATCCGTAAGTCATGCTTGTAATTCTGGACTCATGGTTGCGAGCATTAAACAACTCACATCGAGCGCATCACTGACATGCTTATCATAAGCTTGCCTTACTTCAGCTCTAGCATTAGCGGTAGGGACATTAGGTACTGCTCTTTCCAAGACATACCACTTTCTCTCATGCCTGAGCACAATGCGATGATTGCGCTCCCAGTTGAGAAAGTTTGACCCAGTCAACTTGTCTTTTTTGAGGATTGAGCGAAGTGAGAGATTGTTGGTACTTGTCGTTGTGGTTGTTGCTGCCATCTAAAATCAAACCCAGTTTAATTAGTAATCCTCAATAAACATTCTCTAAATTATATTATAAACTCATAATTAATATTTTAGGCCTAGGATCCATATTTCACATTCTCGCCGCAAGGTTTGGGCACTTCCCGACGAGACATGCTATTTCTGGTAGGTAACATCCTTACCGATCGTATCAAGACTTGACACGATTCCTAGGGGTCGTAGAATCTTTAGACTTATAACTTATTACAACTTTGTACAATTTAATTGTACATTTCTAAGTTAGTAATAAAGTCTAGTATGTTTATTCTACTCAAGTACTTTTTGGGCCGGGACTCCCGTTTATCACCAAAGTAGATCATACCATCTAAGACAGTGCGATGTTCTGCGCCGGGACTCCCGATTATCACAGAACCTTACGCACCCTGACACTCGCAATGATTTGAATCCATATCTAAGGTTCTCTATCCTTACAATATGAATATCGTTGAACAAGTGAGGTGTTCCATTAGGTGGATAGTACTTAGATCTAAGATTTTCTTGGGTTTGTTTAAGTCTTGAACTAAACTTAAACCTTATTCCAATCTTAATCCTTGTTTAAAATATGTGACTTCTGAATTCAAGAATTCAACAAGACATCCCTTTTTAAACTTTAAGAACTTTCTTTAAAACTTATAGTTTCAAGAATTTGCGCGTTTTATATGTATACCTAAAACGTGGTATACAAAACGTATCACTAGGTTTTGTGGAAAACCTTATCTAGAATAAAACTTACTTGTTTTATCTTTCTTGAAAAACTTAAAACTTATGTTAAACTTTTAATCCTTTTATGATTCATAGACTTGAATCATAAATCTAGTTTAACACACCTAGTTTTTCATATGTTTAATAATGAAATCAAACATTTGTTTTGACTTACTAGATTTCACCAAAACTTATGTCTTAGCGACACACTTATAAACGTTGTGATTTTCTTGTGTAGCTCCCACTAGCTCCAACAACCATGATGGAACTTGAGCAAACACAATCACCGGTTTATACTTGGTGAAACTAATAACCTTATTATATAAAGACTATATATAATAATACTTAGTTTGTTTAAACCTTTCTTACATTTAACTCAAACTAGTTAAATATAGGTTCTAATGTTATTCACATTTGATCATTAATCTAGTATATTACATGACTTGTAAAATACTTATATTATACTTGTATAATTACTAGTTATAATAACTTATAACTTTATACACCTTATAATATATATAACTTTGTATATTTCTAGTTCATCATATAATCTCAACTTGTACAATTTTTAGTTAGAATGGAATCATAACTTTGTACTTTCTAGTTTTAATTATATAATCTAATGGTGATTTTCGGTTAAAACAAGAACCAAAACGCAGCGGAAAGATTTAATCACCATGAACGGATCTTGATACCAATCATACAATTAAACTAAAAGAAAATCAAAGAGAATGGTATAAGAATTCATACCCTAGTTGCCTTTGATTATTATGAAATCGGATGGAGTTGGTGATGGATTGAAACCAAGTATTCAACAAGAATACCTCTAAAAGAAATCCACACAACACTTGCAAGAACACCAAATAATGGATGCTAGTCCTTGAGCCTTGAGAGCAAAAAAAGAAAACAAAACACCTACAAAGAGAGAGAGAGAGGGACGGCCAAGAGTATGGTCAAGAGGGAGTTTATGGACCATTATATCTCTTAATGGTGCCATTACAATCCTTTAATGATTTCCATAAATCATTAGTCTTATTTGCCCACAAGTCCCTATCTTTTGTTTCTTCTAGTTTGCCCACAAGAAAGTTTCAATATTAACTTTTAATATTAAACTTATGATAGACAAGCTTACAGCTTATATATATATTAATAATTAATGTAATTACACTAATTACACTAATTATATAATGGTGTTTAGTGTTTAAGTGTGTGACCCTTTAGGCTCACAAACAACTAGCCATATAACTATATGTTATACGCGTGAAGCATATTCCAACAGCTCCCACTTGCGCACGTGATAACATCAAGTAGTTATACAAGCAAAGGTTAGAGTCTAGCAACCCGCCAATGCCCCTAGGAGTATATGAGGAGTTTCATAAAATCTTTGTTCAAAGTTTTTTTCAATCAGTTATCCTTTTGTTACTGATACTTTGTTGAATTTTAGACAAGGATTAATGTCAATCTAAAATTTCAACGATTCTGTTTCTCGATCTATATAATGAAGTAGATTACCAAAACCAATCAAGATTCATCTTGATTACCTTTTAGGTGTGGCCACACATACATCTATTCAAATCATCGAGGGGCCCAGTAGTATCTAATCCACATGTGTGGAGGAACAAATTCTTTATTGACTGCACGTGTTTGTCATATGCTTCATGACAAACCCGATAATGGTTGTTATAGCAGCCTTATTCAGGTCAACGTTTAACCACATCAAAGTTTGCCCCTCTACATACACAAACCAACTTGCATCTCAAGTCAGAGGATAAGTGACAAAGCCTTTGTGAGATTCACTTGTGACATAAATCCAGGAAGTGAATTCTCATATGTTGGGTCAGTCCAATTGTGCATCATTATGAACAACATGTGAGTTTAACTTCATCATCCTTAGTCATACTAAGATAATGTCATCAATGCCCTCAGATTTGTCTTAATAATATTCCCATATTATTAATTATGACAATGGACAATTTAGAATATAAAACGCAGTAAATGTTCATGGATATAAACATGCAAATATAGAACACAGTAGATATTCATATAAAGACGATCATATCAAATATATCAATTTATTTCAATAAATACTGCTCAATGTTCCATTATCCAAATACTAAAACAGATTACATGAAACTACTAGCTGGTCGAAGCCCAATGTTTCTAGCATGCTCAACATGTTTGGTACATGGCATTGGCTTTGTGAAGGGGTCAGCTAAGTTGTCATCTGTATGAACTTTGAGCAAGCGTACATCTCCCATTAGGATCGCATCTCTAATGTAGTGAAGCTTCCTCCGATAATGTCTGGCGCCTTTCTGAACACCGGGTTCGTTGGCAATGATGATAGCACCTGTGTTATCACAGTACATATCCATAGGTTTTTCATTACTGGGGACAACTCCAAGCCCAGAAATAAATTTCCTCATCCAAACAGCTTCCATTGCAGCTTCAGTAGTTGCAATGTATTCAGCTTCTGTAGAAGACATGGCGATAGTGCTCTGCTTCGCACTTTTCCAATCAACAGCGCCTCCGTTCAAAACGAAAACATACCCCGTTTGAGATTTGGAATCATCTCTATCAGTCTCAAAACTAGCATCAGAATAACAAGTAACGCTTAGTTCATTTTGAGATTCACCGCCATAGACAAGAAACATATCTTTAGTATTCCTAAGATACTTCAGTATGTTCTTAACAGCAGTCCAGTGACTCTCACCTGGATTCTGTTGATATCGGCTTGTAAGGTTCTGTGAGAACGCTACATCAGGTCTTGTGCACCGCACAGCATACATGATAGATCCTACTGCCGAGGCATAGGGGACATCACGCATACGTTTCATCTCATCAGGTGAGGACGGTCCTTGAGTCTTACTCAAGTGTACATTGTGTTGCATAGGGAGACTTCCACGTTTGGAAGCATCCATTCTAAATCGTTTTAGAATCTTATCAATGTACGCACTTTGACTTAGTCCGATTAACCGCTTTGATCTATCTCGGTAGATCTTTATACCAAGTATATATGCCGCTTCCCCAAGATCCTTCATAGCGAAGCACTTCCCAAGCCAGGATTTTACATCTTGTAGCATTGGAATGTTATTTCCTATGAGTAGTATGTCATCGACATATAGGATTAGAAAGACGACAATGCTCCCACTAGCTCTTACATATACACATGGCTCGTCGGGATTCTGAGTAAAGCCAAACGTTTTGACTTCCTCGTCGAATCTTTTGTTCCAACTTCTGGATGCTTGCTTCAGTCCATAAATGGACCTTTGAAGCTTACATACTTTCTTTGGGTGTTTTGTATTAACAAAACCCTCAGGCTGAACCATATAGACATCTTCATCAAGGTGTCCATTCAAGAAAGCAGTTTTAACATCCATTTGCCAAATCTCATAGTCATAGTACGCTGCTATGGCTATGACAATCCTAATAGCTCTAACGTCGGCAACAGGCGAGAAGGTTTCATCATAGTAAATCCCGTAGGTTTGAGTGTAACCTTTTGCTACCAATCGAGCTTTATAGGTGTGTACATTTCCATCCATGTCGGTCTTCTTCTTGAAGATCCACTTGCTACCAACAGTCTTACTGTTAGGAGGAAGATCAACCAAAGTCCATACTTGGTTATCTTTCATGGATTGCATTTCCGCGTTCATAGCATCAAGCCATTTGTCAGATTCAGAATCTGCTAATGCAGCTCGATAGTTAGGGGGTTCATTATGATCCCCTAAACTCAGCTCCTCAGCATCGATTTGGAAACCATATCGTTCAGGTGCATGAGGTGTCCTTGCGGACCTTCGAATGGGGACCTCATCATTTTGAGGTGCAACAGGAACAGTTTCATGTTCAACCTCATCTTGATGTTCGCTAGTATCTACAATAGGTTGTGCATCTTCATCGCTTGGAATCTCGTCAAAGTCGATGGTACTCCCACTTGCTTCTTGTGAAATGAGATTGCTCTCAAGAAACTCAGCATAACGAGCAATAATTACTTTTTGCTCAGGTGGGTAGTAGAAATAGTAACCCATCGTTTCCTCAGGGTATCCTATAAAGATGCACTTGACAGCTCTGGGTTCAAGTTTGTTTGGCGTGTCGCGTGTCGCGAGAGCCTCACAACCCCAGACCTTCAAGTAAGACAAGTTAGGGACTTTCCCATGCCATATCTCATATGGTGTCTTTTCAACCTTCTTGGTGGGAACCATATTCAGTATGCGAGCAGCCGATTTGAGTGGATAACCCCAAAAGGATAGAGGCAGAGTTGTAGGACTCATCATCGATCGGACCATGTCAAGCAAGGTGCGATTTCTCCTCTCCGATACACCATTATGCTGTGTGTATAAGGGGGAGTGAATTGTGAGACAATCCCACAATTCTTAAGATGGTCTTGAAACTCATGGCTCATGTACTCTCCTCCTCGATCAGAACGAAGAGCCTTTATCTTCTTGCCGAGTTGATTTTCTACTTCATTTTGGAATGCTTTGAACGTTTCAAAGGTTTCATGTTTATGTTTAATCAAGTAAACATAACCATAACGACTAAAGTCGTCCGTGAAAGTAATGAAGTAGGTAGCACCTTCCCTAGTTCGAGTTCTAAAAGGGCCACATACATCAGTATGTATGAGTCCAAGTAGATCATTGGCTCTTTCGCCTACATGGGAGAAAGGCTTGCGCGCCATTTTACCAGATATACAAGAAACACATTTATCAAATGATTCAGAATCATCTGATTTTATAAGTCCATCCTTTTGTAATTTCAAAACGCGTTTCTTGTTAACGTGGCAAAGGCGACAATGCCATAGGAAAGTAGAATCCAAGTTCTTCTTGGATTTCTTGTTGCTACATGTATAAATAGAACTACTGTTTGTGATACGATTATGCATGTCAATCTCAAAGATACCATCACGAGGAATAGCATTAAAGTAAAAAACATTATCCTTTGAAACTGAAATACCAAAATCCGTAAAAGTATGAATAAAACCATTATTCCACAAACAAGAAAGCGATACTATACCCCTAGTAATACTAGGCGCATAGTGACAATTGTCTAATACAATAATTAAACCACTAGGAAGGATTAAATCATAGCTTCCTATAGCTTCGACCGGTGCACGATTGCCATTGCCCACGTACAAGTCCAAAGCTCCATGGTTTATGCTTTCTACTTCCCCTTAGACCCTGCATGGTATTACAAATGTGAGTTCCACAACCAGTGTCATATACCCATGATTTCTTAGGGAAAGCATATAGTTCTATTGTGAAGATACCTGATGTGCCAACCTTGTTGGCTTTGTTCTTCATCTACTCTGCAGGTAGGCAGGACAATTCCTCCTCCAATGGTCTGTTTCACCGCAGTGATGGCAAGCAAGATCCTTAGCGGGATGCTCCTTACGAGTAGGTGGGGAAACCTTTGGCTTGGGCTTGTAAACTTGCTTTCCCTTGCCTTGGCCCTTCGCAACTACTTGCGGTTTTGGTTTTTGGATCTTTCCTTGCCTTATAGCAGGGACAGTAGGGGCCGGAGTTTTCTTGGGTAGGCTTGCCTCCGTTTGTTTCAGCATAGCATGTAATTCGGCGAATGTCTTCCCCATACTATGCATATGATAAGTCATGACAAACGGTGCAAAATCCTTGTTTAGGGACGTTAGAATCAAGCTAATCCCAAGGATGTGCGGCATAGCGTAACCAAGCCTCTCCATTTGGTCTAAGTAGCTCTTCATCTTCAAGAGATAAGAGCTAACAGACTGTCCCTCCTCCTGCTTGCAAGCGTGGAAGGCTTTGACAGTGTCAAAGAGTTCCTGCTCGGCTTGCTTTTGATACATGGCCGTTAGTTCACGCATCATATCAAATGCAGTGAGGTCCTCGAGATTCTTTTGAATCTCGGGAATCATGCTCACTAGCATAAGCGCGGCGACTTCCTGTTGTTCGTTAAACCTTTTGGTATAGGCTGTACGAACAGCAGTAGTGGCGGTAGCAGCAGGGGCAGGGGGTAGCGCCTCCTCCAAATGGTGGTACTTATGCTCGGCCCTAAGGACAATCCTTAGGTTACGAGACCAGTCCACAAAGTTCGTTCCATCAAATTTCTCTTTTTCGAGAACAGAACGAATGGTGGTATGTGTTAGGGTTTGATTGTTTGAAGTCATCTACAAAATTACAAAGTTCATTAATTAGTATTTTCAATAATAATTTCTTTTAATAAATTAACTACCCAATTAATTTAATTAAAAACTAAGATCCCATTGAGCTTCTATCACCGCATCAGTTGATCTGCTAGAGGTGATAGATCCAATAGGTAGGTGACGATCAACAATTGCATTACAAGTGCAACTCTTAGAGGTATGGGACTTCATGGCACCTAGTGAACAAGCATCTAGGGTCAAGTGGCATGTTTGTCGCATCTTCGCCTCGAGTCAAGGTCTCACCGTTAACTTGATTAAGTCATCCAATGTGAAATCATGTCAAAATAGATCTAGGTCTCACCGTAGAGAATAATGACCTCGGATCTAAATTCAAACCACGTCTCACGTGAATTCAAAAATATAAGCAAGTGATTTACAACCGATTGGACGGCGTGACTTAAATTTTAGGTATGTTAAATTTTAATTTAATAAAATTTTATTTAAGATATGAATGAATCATGTACTTCATTCATACCACTTCATAAGTCTTGTAATAAACGGTAAAAACTTTTAGCGATTATTAAGTGATAAGTTTCAAATCATATTTAAACTTAGTTTAATCTCAAAACGATTTTTAGATTAAAGGTTTAATCATCAATGTTTAACTAGTAATCATCGATGATTAAGGGTTTGAATGTTCTAATGTTTGTGTCTAAAAACCATTTTTTAATTTGTTTTACTATTTGTATCTAATAGAAAAGAAAAACAACCACAAACAATGAATAAACATGCAACAAAATTTTGTGCAAACCTCGACCGATGAAATCCTAGGTTCGGTCACGTGAGTCATCACGACGGACCGAAGGGTCAAACTAGGGGACGGGCCAACATGAACCCAAACGGGCCTACATAAACCCAATGGGCTCCCACTTGCTCCAAGACATTCTTGAGCAAGTAGAACCCAAAATTGTGAAAAAGTGTAATCTGCCAGAAAATTCCAGCAGACTTTGAAGCCCGAAAAGTCACTGAAGGAGTCTTCGTTGGTCTTCCCGGCCTTCTGGAAAGTTGTAGCCCACGACTTTGCAAGCATTTTAGGCTTTTGAATCGCCCAAAAAGGAGTCCGTATGCCTCTGGAAAACCTGTTTTCGTACAGCCCTCGCTTTTGTGACGGAAATTTGTTGTTTTCTTCATTGGTCTTCAATATTTTTTGTCAACAACTTACAATAAAAAGATAAAATAAATACAATCTATTCTATGACTTTTACATTACAAATTGCCCCAAAAAATGGCACCAAAAAATAAAAGAAAAAATTAAACAAATTACAACAATTAAGCCAAAAAACACGGCTTTTCCCGAAATAACAAACAACCAAACAATCAACACATTCATTCACAAAGGTCTAGGCTTTCATCGGTTTGCACAAACTAGCAACAATTGACAAGGCTTTGGCTTGGGATATGGCAAAAATACATGTTTTGCCATATCATAAAAAATGGAATTAATAAATTAAAATCCAAGCCAAATAATCAAAAAAAATACAATAACAAGATTAATTTTTTATTTTTTTTTTGATATGATTTTGTAATAAGTGACAATAGGGTTCCAAAAATACCATATTTTAACCCACATTTTTATAAAAATCCGAAAATTAAAATAAAAAACCCGTAGGGTTTTTGTTTTTGTCCGATCGGAATTTTAAAAACACAAAAACAATTGATTTTTGCCACTTTTCACAAAATCTAGCTAATTATATGATTAATATAATGACTCGTGATACCACTAATGGAGATTTTCGGTTAAAACAAGAACCAAAACGCAGCGGAAAGATTTAATCACCATGAACGGATCTTGATATCAATCATACAATTAAACTAAAAGAAAATCAAAGAGAATGGTATAAGAATTCATACCCTAGTTGCCTTTGATTATTATGAAATCGGATGGAGTTGGTGATGGATTGAAACTAAGTATTCAACAAGAATACCTCTAAAAGAAATCCACACAACACTTGCAAGAACACCAAATAATGGATGCTAGTCCTTGAGCCTTGAGAGCAAAAAAAGAAAACAAAACACCTACAAAGAGAGAGAGAGAGAGTGGGACGGCCAAGAGTATGGTCAAGAGGGAGTTTATGGACCATTATATCTCTTAATGGTGCCATTACAATCCTTTAATGATTTCCATAAATCATTAGTCTTATTTGCCCACAAGTCCCTATCTTTTGTTTCTTCTAGTTTGCCCACAAGAAAGTTTCAATATTAACTTTTAATATTAAACTTATGATAGACAAGCTTACAGCTTATATATATATATTAATAATTAATGTAATTACACTAATTACACTAATTATATAATGGTGTTTAGTGTTTAAGTGTGTAACCCTTTAGGCTCACAAACAACTAGCCATATAACTATATGTTATACGCGTGAAGCATATTCCAACATAATCAACTTGTACAATTACTAGTTATATTATTAACCTTTAAAGATCAAAATAACATTATCTTTTAATGTTCCATTTAATCTTGTATTTAATATATATACATATATATTTACTTTTTAAAATAAACTTGTAATCATTCTAATAAGAATATTACATCTAATTTATATGTATTTTAACTTGAACTAATTAAAGTACGTATAAACTACTTTTTTATTAAAATTCATTTTACCTTTAAAATATTTAAAATTCGAAATATATATATACATAAATAAATAAATACATCTTGTTAATTTCTTGAGCTAGAAATTAACATTTCTTTTAATTCTCATTTATTAATCTAACCCTAATCTTGTTTTTGATCAACCAAAACTAGGGTTTTGACTTTCTTGATCAAAGACATTATTTAATTAAAAGATTAATTCTAATCAATCCTATATAAACAATAAACTTTGTTTAAATTCTAAGATGGATTATAACCCTAATAAATTTATTTAAACTTTTTAATTTAAACCTTATAGACAATAAACTTTGTCTAGATTTCTAGGTTTAAAGAACTAGTCTTTAATAAATCTATTAAGATAATAATTAAACCTATTAAACATGAACTTGTTTAATTATCTAGGTTTTAGATTATTAACCTAATTAATTCTTTTAAATCATTAAACTTAAACTAGTTTCATGTTCTAGGGTTCTAGATTACATCTAGGGTTTTCGAAAATTCCTTAAAGTCTAGGAAACTTTTCCACCAATTAAACTAGGCTAGTTTAACAAACTTGGTGTCCAAGTAACCCCTTGATCACGAAAATCTTGAGAAAAGGAAAGAATCCTTTTTGATCAATTAAACCAAATCTTGGTTTAACATACTTGATCATAGATTTGGAAGATCAAATAATTAAGGAAAGAATCCTCTTGATCAAGAGTTTTGACAATCTTGATCCTAGGGTTCTAGATTTCCGAAAAATAGCTAAGGTTAGGGAAAAGAAGCCTTTTGATCAATTAAACAAAACTTGTTTAATGTTCTTGATCCTAGGGTTCTTTACCTCTTGTTCGAAATTTCTAGGGTTTTTTCTAGAATCCTTTTGACCAATTAAACTTAACTAGTTTAACATACTTGGTCCTAGGGTTCTTACCCTATTCGAACATTAAGAAGAAGAAGAAGTTGGAACAAAAAAACTTTAATAAAAATTAAACAAACAAACTTTGTTAATCTAGTTTAGATCTCTAAACCAACGCTCTGATACCATTGAAGGGTTTCATTGATACTGATTGACCACTTGGGTCAACCTCCTAGTGATTTGGTTCGAACCATACTGACCAAGAACATGAACTTGTTCTTGATCGGTTAAAACCAACTAGCTGATTTAATCCCTAAAGAACTGAGATTAAACATAATCCTTAAACCCTAAACGATTGGGATCTTGGAAGTCTAGATTAGATTAACAATGGAAGAAACTTTGTACGAAATCCCAAACACACACACACACACACTTGTGTGTGTTTCGACCAACACCAAAGAACCCTAGGGTTCTTTGGTCGAAATCGTCCAAGAGGGAGAAGGGAGAAAAGGGTTTTCTCAAAACATACCTTGTTGTTTGCTTAAGATAGATCCACTGATGATGAACAAATCGAGCGATCTTCTAGTTGATCTATGCAATGAACTTGATCTTCAAATCTTCTAGACTTGAAGAACACGAAGAACACGAAGAACGAAGAACGAAGAACACCAAGGGTGGTGTTCTTGGGGTTCTCGGCCGAAACCAAGCGGAGAGGGGCAAGGGATTCGTGTAGGGTTGTAAGGTGTTTTAGGGTTACCCTAAGCCTCTTATTTATAGATAAATAAGTCGCGCTTAGGACCCTCTAGTTTAATTAATATTAGATCTTTAATTAAACTTCCTTTTAACACTTCCACCCCTTATAGTTTAACTAGTTTATTTATTATTGCACTTAACTATTAAATGTCTAGTATTAATACACTAATGATTCGGTACTCATATACACGAATTATATATACTTGTATGTATACTTTTAATAATTAATTATATAATAATCTTTATATAATTTCTACGATAATATTATCCAATTACTATATGATTTAATAGCTTTAAATCATATCATGGATAATCTATAATTAACACATTGTATATTTACTCAACTAGTAAATGTACAAATACTTGTATTTATTAGTTAGTTAAACTAATCTAGTAATAAGTCACACTTGACTTAATACTTAACTTGACTCATAATGACTATTATGAATCACTCCTCTTCGTTGTGTCATCGCTTATCTTTCTCGTATTACATGCACTCACCGGTGTGACCCTTAAGTGTTTCGTAGGCATGGATGTATCATCATAGGTTGACTAACTGTGCACATAAATCCTTCACATAGGACTAGCATCCTTCTTGGTGTTCAAGTAAGTGTTGTGTGGACTAGCTTTGGAGATATTCCCCCTTGGAATATTTGGTTGCGGTCGCACCCTACAACCATCCGAATTCATCATTGATCAAAGACAACTAGGGTATGATTCTTATACCATTCTCATGGATTTCTTATGTAGTTTAATTGTGTCATTCAATATTAGATCCGTTTATGGTGATTAACTTTTTCCGCTGCGTTTATGTTACTTGTTTAACCAAAAATCACCATTAGTACGGTGCACAAGACCTGATGTAGCGTTCTCTCAGAACCTTACAAGCCGATATCAACAGAATCCAGGTGAGAGTCACTAGACTGCCGTTAAGAACATACTGAAGTAACTTTGGAATACTAAAGATATGTTTCTTGTATATGGTGGTGAAACTCAAAATGAGCTAAACGTTACTTGTTATTCTGACGCTAGTTTTGAGACTGATAGAGATGATTCCAAATCTCAAATGGGGTATGTTTTCGTTTTGAACGGAGGCGCAGTTAATTGAAAAAGTGCTAAAAAGAGCACTATCGCTATGTCTTCTACAGAAGCCGAATACATTGCAACTACTGAAGCTGCAATGGAAGCTGTTTGGATGAGGAAATTTATTTCTGGGCTTGGAGTGGTCCCCAGTAATGAAAAACCTATGGATATGTACTGTGATAACACAGGTGCTTCCATCATTGCCAATGAACCTGGTGTTCAGAAAGGCGCCAGACATTATCGGAGGAAGCTTCACTACATTAGAGATGCGATCCTAATGGGAGATGTACGCTTGCTCAAAGTTCATACAGATGACAACTTAGCTGACCCCTTCACGAAGCCAATGTCATGTACAAAACATATTGAGCATGCTAGAAACATTGGGCTTCGACCAGCTAGTAGTTTCATGTAATCTGTTTTAGAATTTGGATAATGGAACATTGAGCAGTTTTTATTAGAATAAATTGATATATTTGATATGATCGTTTTTATATGAATATCTACTGCGTTCTATATTTGCATGTTTGTATCCATGAATATTTACTGCGTTTTATATTCTAAATTGTCTATTGTCATATTAATAATATGGGAATATTATTAAGACAAATCCGAGGGCATTGATGACATTATCTTAGTGTGACTAAGGATGATGAAATCAAACTCACATGTTGTTCATCAGATGCACAATTGGACTGACCCGACCTATGAGAAATGACTTCCTTGATTTATGTCACAAGTAAATCTCACAAAGCTTTGTCACTTATCCTCTGACTTGAGATGCAAGTTGGGTTGTGTATGTAGAGGGGAAAACTTTGATGTGGTTAAACGCTGACCTGAATAAGGCTGTTATAACAACCATTATCGGGCTTGTCATTAAACATATGACAGACACGTGCAGTCAATAAAGAATTTGTTCCTCCATGTAAGTGGATTAGATACTACTGGGGCCCTCAATGATTTGAATAGATGTATGTGTGGCCACACCCAAAAGGTAATCACGATGAATCCTAATTGGTTTTGGTAATCTACTTCAATGTATAGATCGAGAAACGGAATCGTTGAAATTTTAGATTGACATTAATCCTTGTCTAAATGTCAACATAGTATCAGCAACAAAAGGATAACTGATTGAAAATCTTTGAACAAAGATTTTATGAAACTCCTCATGTACTTCTAGGGGCATTGGCGGGTTGCTAGACTCTAACCTTTTCTTGTATAGCTACTTGATGTTATCACGTGCGCAAGTGGGAGCTGTTGGAATATGCTTCACGCGTATAACATATAGTTATATGGCTAGTTGTTTGTGAACCTAAAGGGTCACACACTTAAACACTAAACACCATAAGATATATAGTGTAATTAGGGTAATTACATTATATATTAATATAAGCTACTAGCATGTATACATATTATAGTTTAATATTAATTATTAATATTGAAACTTAATAGTGAGCTTAATAGAAAGAACGAAAGGAAAGGGGCTAGAGTGCAATAAGTCATAAGTGATTATGGGAAGTCACTAAAAGGGATTAGGGCAACCATAATCCCTTACTTCCTCCGTCTCACGGCCGCACACCCCTCCCCTCTCTAGGGTTCTTTTGCTTCTTCTTGATTGCTCAATCGGACTAGCATCCCTTGGTTTCGGTCGATCATCATCACCATCCGATTTGTGTTATACAAAGGCTTCAAGGGTATGAATTATTCATCTTAACTCTTTGTATTTATTATTAGTTTACTTGTATGATTGATATCAAGATCCGTTTATGGTGATAAACTATTTTCCGCTGCGCTTTGTTACTTGTAATAACCGAAAATCACCATTAATTATCTCCACTGTGTTGAGATTGTGGAGTCAGTGGAGGTTGTTGATGTTGTTGTTGTAGTAATGCAACCGATTCTTTTAATGAGTCGACTTCATTACTCATGGTTTCCATCCTGGCCAATATTGTGTTCTGTGTGTTCTAAATAGCCAAGATTTGTTGCATGATTGTCTGCAAGGAAACATCTTCCACTGGATCATGCTGGACATGAGTACCCTGCACAGATGGTGCTAAAGAAACAAAAAATAGTAACTAGTTAGTATGGAATGGCTTATCAGATAGAATTGTGGTTTTGTTAAATTCTAAATCATTTAAACAGAGTTTTTGAAGTCTGTATTTCATCTGGTGTATGATGAAATATTGTGGACTTGTGCATTGCATGTGTAAGAAAGTTTTTAGTATGAGTGAATGTGATGTGTATTAGCTCAGTGTAGGATAAGTCACTTTTTCTGAAAAGGTTTGGGTTTAGGAAAACGAAGCTTGGGATAATGTTCTTTGTGGTTTCAATGTTTATACTCGGTGTTAGAGTGATAACAGTAATGTGGCTTCAACCCCATGAATTTTATTTGGATAGTGTAGCTTTAGGGTTTGTGATCATTTCTTAAATCATGTTGTCCAATTTATCATAAATTGGATATGATAGAAGCAGTTCCAGTGGGTGTCAGTGTGACATCAACCACCATGGCCTTTTTATATGTTAAGACAACTGTAGGCTGTCAATGATCTTTTGTG
This sequence comes from Calendula officinalis, assembly GCA_963853835.1. NCBI lineage: Eukaryota > Viridiplantae > Streptophyta > Magnoliopsida > Asterales > Asteraceae > Calendula > Calendula officinalis. The sequence continues at coordinate 44,046,266 of OY970829.1, forward strand.
CTCAGTGTAGGAATTTTACATAGTAGCAGTGGGCCAACTATGTTGGCCTTAAGAGTATATATATTTAAAAAAAAAAATTCGTTTGAGACTTTGGTCCGTATTGAGTTGGTACAGGCCAATACTTAGTCTCCAGTTCTTTTAAAAAAATAATATGTATAGGAGTTTGAGGGCTTTATTAGAAATTCATACCTGAGGCTTTGTCAGATTCCCTTCTCCCTTCAACAGAGATAGGTGCTGGATCATTTGTGTGTTGATTGGAACCACCAGCACCTTCTTGATTTGGTTGTTCTGTTTGTTGTGCTTCTTCTTCCAGATTTTGTTGCTCATAAGCAATTTCAACATCCAATGGAACATGTGGTTCCATATTTGGTGATGGTTGAGCAATGTTGGCTTAATCTGGTTCTGGAAGATCAGCATGTGATGCTATTTGATGTTATTCTTCTAGAGATGGAGTCAGTGTTGGATGTAGACTGTGCAACACTGAGTCCGTTGACAATGCAATCATAATGACTGGACTCAACCTTCTTCTAATCCTTCTTCTGAAAATCAATGGTTGTTCTTCAGTATCAGAAGCTGATGCAGTATTGGGAACATCATGTCCTGGTTCTTGGACTGGAGGGGGTTGAACATCCTCCATCTCAACATCATCATCATCATTAGCATCATCATCACCATTATCATCATCTGCATCAGTATCATCTCCATTATCATCATCATCATCCATATGAGCCTCTTCAATGGCTAACATGGAGGCACTGAGGGGTGGTTCATCTTCCCTAGGCTGATGAAAGAATATCTTTTCATGGATGGGGGGAAGATCCGCTCTAACTCCATCAAAAGCATCATACATATTTTCTGGCATGGAGTTTTGGAAGATTAGTGATAAAAACCTGCAAAAGGGAACATTAGGATTTCTGTGCCTGCCTTGAATTTGTGAGGCCAACTCATTGAAGATCAATCTGGCATAGTCAATATGCCTATTGTGATACATGGCATGGACCATCTGCATTCCAAAATCATTAATTTGGTCAAGTGCCCCTGTTTTGTGGGTCATACATCGAATTATGGTAGAGATCATAATTCCCCACACAGGACCAAATTCGTGCATTTTGATGGTTCATGTGGTCCTTTGTCTTCCAAGAAGCGGCAATACTGATCATGCAGTATCACGATCAACAAATGCATCATATTCAACGTGCTCTGGAAGTTGCAAATCTCTTCTGATGATTGCCGTTGATACGAATGCTCGTCTTTAACCCCGAATTACCCAACCGGTGATCGTAACTGGAGAATCCAAGTCTGCAGTGTACCAAAATTCGCAGAGCATTGCTGGATAAATTGCTCTGGGATAAATTTGAAGAGCAGCGGAGATTGGACTATGCCTCAGATAAGAGCTCATGAGACGAAATTGATGGCATATCCAACCTTGAGGAATATCGAAATTAGCAGTTATGTTGTTCCTTGTAAATTTCAGAAGTTCATCTCGTTGAAAATCCTTTGATGGTGCGTCATTTGGGCGGATGAAAACGAAATTTGCCATTGCTATGTGATTAAGAATTGAAATTTTCTTGCAAAGAGAGGTGAAATTGTTAATCGCAGAGAGAAATTTGAGAGTGAGAGAGTAAATAACGGAGAAAATGATTTAAATTCGAAGAAAATGTTATTTATACTCTTAATTAGAAATCATTACAGTATTGGGAAGTAAAAACGGCGAAATGACAGCCTTATCCTAATCCAACAGTAACTTTTATATTAAAGAAAGTAACCGTTGGGGAGTATGAGGTTTTGAAATCAGTGTTGAAACTCAAGGACCCCAATACTGATTTAGAGTTAAAAAAATTAAATTAAAAAAAAAATTAAAAATAATGAAAATATTTAATTTAATGTATAAATTAATAAAAAATTTACAAAAATTAAAAATAATATACCAGACGAGCTATACTGAAAGGGTCAGTATTGGGTCAATAGTGAAAAATCAGTCTAGGAAAGAATTTTTAGGAGACAAATTATTTCAAGGGTTGAGCATGCCCAATTGTCCTAGTAGGTACATAAACCTTTCTTCTGAAAGAGGTTTAGTAAATACATCAGCCAATTGGTCCTCGGTTGGGACATAGTCTACCTGAACTGTATCCTGCATAATCTGCATCTGTATACCCTTCAAGAGCAAAGTTTGAATCTTTGTGATACCAAAGACCCATATTCGGAGTACCAGATAAATACCTAAAAATTCTCTTAACAGCTTTCAGATGTGATTCTTTAGGATCAGCCTGATACCGAGCACACAAACATGTTGCAAACATGATATTAGGCCTGCTAGCTGTTAAGTAAAGTAAGGAACCAATCATACCTCGGTATGTGGATTGACATACTGGTTTACCAGTTTCATCCTTACTTATCTTATCCTGAGTACTCATAGGGGTGTGCATAGAAGATAAGTTTTCAAATTTATATTTCTTTAGCATATCATGCACATACTTACTTTGGTTTATAAAGGTGCCATCAGGCTTTTGAGCAACTTGAAAACCTAGAAAATAAGTATGTTCTCCCATCATACTCATCTGATACTGAGATGACATAATCTTTGAAAACCAATTACACATTGACTTGTCAGTAGAACCAAAGATAATATCATCCACACATATCTGAATAAGTAAGATGTCAGACCCTTTTCTTTTTGAAAATAATGTTTTATCAATTTTACCACGGGTAAATTTATTTTCAATTAAGTACTCAGACAGGGTATGATACCAGGCTTTTGGAGCTTGTTTGAGCCCATACAAAGCTTTATCAAGCTTGAAAACATAATTAGTAAATTTAGGATCAACAAAACCTGGTGGTTGTTTAACATAAACTTCTTCTTGTAGTTTTCCATTTTGAAAGGCACTCTTGACATCCATTTGATAAACCTTGAAGTTCTTAAAGGCTGCATATGCAAGATATAGCCTAATTGCTTCAATCCTTGCAACTAGTGCAAATGTTTCATCATACTCAATACCTTCTTCTTGCCTGTAACCCTGAGCAACCAGTCTTGCTTTGTTCCTGATTACAACACCATCTTTGTCAATTTTATTTCTGAACTCCCCCTTAGTACCAATGATAGTTTTGCCTGTTGGGGTGGTACTAAGTTCCAAACTTTGTTTCTTTCAAATTCTGTAAGCTCATCTTGCATAGCTTCTACCCAGTCTTCATCTAGTAAGGCTTCATCAGCCTTCTTGGGTTCAATAGTAGATAAGAAGCTTGAAAAGAGACAAAATTTTGCAGTAGCCTGAGGTTAAAAGTTCAGTTTTCTTCTTGTTTGTACTCCTTCTTCAACAGGACCAATGATATTTGTATGAGGATGGTCTCTGTGTTCCCTTAGATTTTATCCTAAGGTAGCATTTGAAGTAGTATCAAGAACTTCTTGTTGGACTGAGGGTTCGCCAGTCTCATACTGGTTTGAATTTGATTCAGTATTAGACTGCTCAAGATTGCTGGTTTCTTCATTTTGCAGATTTATGTGTGGTTCAAGTGATGGATTTGAAGTTTCTCCTGCTTCATAAGTGGAATGATTGAGATCAAGGTTTGCAGACTCAGTGTTGAGGTTTTCAGTGTTGGGAACTTCAGTATTTGTTGAAGTTTTAGCATACTCAGTGAAGTCTTGATCATCATCACTCATATCATGTGAACCAGGATATGAGTGACTTTTGGGCTGTTCAGCATTGGAGTTTTCTGGATTACATAGGGTTTCAATACCACTTATGTCCTCCTTTGCTGAAGTAGAATGCTCATCCACTTGTTCATCAAAAGTAACATGGATAGATTCATCAATCACCTTTGTTGAAAGTACATACACTCTGAAGGCTTTGGAGTGTGGTGAGTAGCCCATGAAAATACCTTCATTTGCTTTGGGAGCAAACTTGTTGAGATTTTGCTTAGTACTGAGAATGAAGCATTTACTCCCAAAGATGTGGAAGTACTCCACATTAGGAATTCTGACATGATATAACTCATAAGGAGTCTTGAGATGTCTCTGGACAACAATTGCTCTATTATGTGTAAAGTAGGCACAGTTTACAGCTTCAGCCCAGAAGCTCAGTGCCAGTCCAACATGGCATAACAAAGTTCTTGCAGCTTCAATCAGTGTTCTATTCTTTCTTTCTACAACACCATTTTGTTGTGGTGTGTAGGCTGCAGAGTAGTTTTGTACAATTCCTTTTTCTTCACAGAAATTTGCTAATACTGAATTTTTAAATTCAGTACCATGGTCACTTCTTAGTTGTTTGACCTTGACACCTTTTTGCAGATCTTCTCTCTTGATGAAAGCAATTATTTATGTGGTAGCATCTGATTTTGTCTTCAAGAAGATGACCCAAGTATATCTTGAGAATTCATCAACCAAGACTAAAGTATAAACCTTTTTGCCCAGAGATGGTGTGCAGATGGGGCCAAAAAGATCCATATGTATCATTGTAAGAGGTTCATTAATGGAATGATTAACTTTAAAATTAAATGAACTCTTCTTCTGCTTGCCCATTTCACATGCTGAGCATAACTTATCTTTTGAATAAGTAATTTTGGGCAGCCCTCTCACTAACTTCTTAATACTGAGTTCATTGATGTTCCAGAAGTTGATGTGAGAGAGTTTCTTGTGCCACATCCAGTTCAGTTCTGGATTGACTTTAGACAGCAGGCACACACGGATGATGGGGTCAATTTCTGAAAGATTCACTACATAAACATCTTTTTCTCTTCTTGTAATGAGAACATGCTGTCCTCTTTCATTGTATATGATGCCAGCAATCTTTCTGAACCTAGCTTCCTTGTCATCATCACACATCTGACTGATACTGAGCAGATTGTGTTTTAGACCTTCTACATAGGCAACTCTTTTAAAAGTAATGTTGCCAGCTTTTATTTCCCCATATCCTCTTGTCTTCCCTGTGGAATCATCCCCAAACCTTACAGAAGGACCCTTCTCTGGTGTGTAATGCTGAAGGTACTCCATACTACCAGTCATGTTTCTTGAGAAGGCACTATCAAGGTACCATTTTCTATCACCCTGCACAAGACACAAAATAAGGATTAGTTCTTTTTAGGAACCCATTTAACAATGGGACCTTTGGAAGGATTAATATTTTTATCCTTTTGAATCTCTTTTTTAGTGGGAGTCAGTATCACTTTAGGAGAACCAGTATACGTAGTCTGTTGTGGCACTGACTTTAGATCCCTTTTTTTCTTTGGTACTGAGTACGTAGGATTAGAGAGATTAGTTCTACATTCATCTCCTTTATGACCTGTGTGATGACATCTGTAACATTTTCTGGGTCTATTTCTAAACATGTTTTCATAGGGAATTTTAGAAAATTGTTTATGTTTTGGTTGATCAGTATGTGTCAGTTTTGCAAACTTCTGACTTCCAAATTTGATTTGATCACCAATAGATTTCAAAAGACAATTTTTATCATTTTTAATAGAAGAAAGAACTTCCTTTTTAGCAGTCTTTTTAGGAGATGAATTTTTCTTTTTGTGTGGTAAAGGTGTTTGTTTTTTCTTTTGCTTAGACTTAGTTCCTTTACCATTTTTGGAACCTGTTGAAAGTATTGTAGGTTTAACCTCATGTTTTAATTTTATTACTTTAACAGGTACTTGAGAGTTTTGAGTATTTGATTCTGATGTACTTGCAACTTCAGTATCAGTCTTGTAAGAAGAAGTAGAAGTTGTTTCCAAAGTTTTTAAAATATTATTTTCAGAGTATGGAATGACATTAAATAATACTTCAAAAGGTGGAACAGCTGAAGTGTCATACTGATCTACATGGATTTCAGTATCAGAATTTTCTGTAATAGGAAATTCAATACTGAGATCTTGTAATTCAGTATAGCACTTAGAGCAGATAGATGGACCAATAGGTTGAACTTGGTCAGAAATGTTTTTATCATCATCATCTGAATCAGTTTGACAACTAGCTTCACAAAAAGTTTTTGATTTTACAAAATTAACAGGATTTAAATGGTTAAATTCTTCAAATAAATCAGCAAAATTATTTCTATTTTTGAACTGAGGATTCACACCAAGTGCAGCCCTCACATTTTTAGGAAATTGTTGATTTAAATATTTATTTAGCTTAATAGAAGCATTTCCCCATGATTTACATTGATTTTCAAATTTTTCTTTTTCCAATTTATGTAAATGTGCTTTCTCAGCTAATCTTTGATTCATGTCTTGTAAGTTTAAAAAATCAAGTTTCAAATCATTTAATATTGCTAATTTATCCAAATTTTCATTATCAACAATCATATACTCAAAAAAAATTTCTTTTTCATTCAATGAATAAGTTTGAAAGGCACTCACCTTGTACAACTGAGTAGAATCCCAATCACTGTGGATACTCATTTTCTCAGCTTCTTTGAGATCTCTCTCAAAAGTGCTCTTCAAATCTTCTTCATTTAAAGCCATGAAAGCTTTATTCTCAACCTCTTCCTCATCATCACTTATTTCTTCATCCATCCAGGCCTCAGAGTAAAGTGCCTGATGATGTGCTCCATTCCCACTTGTTCCCTTTCCATTGCTTCTTGCCTTCAACTTCACATATTTGTCCCTATACCGTTTACCATGGTATGCAATTTTGTCATTCTGATCAGTTTCAGAAGTCTTAGTGTCACAGTTGGCTGCAATGTGACCAGGCTTTCCACACCTGTAGCATAGACCAGATCTGGGGTCAGTATTGGAAGAGCTAACACCAAGCCTCTTCTGTTTCAACTAATCCAACTTCATAAATATGAGAGCCATTTGAGTTTCCAGTTCTTCTACCTCAGTATCCTCAAGATCACCTTGTGACTCATCTGGCTCAGTGACAATATAGGCATGTTTAACAATTAGGGCCATGCCAGTAGAGGTCTTGTCAGTCTTCTTCCAGTTGATCAGTCTAGAAGCATTATTCTCTTCATGATTCAACATTAAGCCATACAGTGTTTGAAGAGTGTAGGACTCAATGTTATTAGCAGCATTGACAGAATTTGTCATGTCAAGGAATTGTTAAGGAAGACTGTCCAGAAAATTTTGACACAGTTCTCCCTCTTCCTTCTCAATTCCAACACTGATAAGATCATGAACAATGGTGTTGAATCTGTTGTAAAGAGCAGTGAGATCTTCATTTGGGTTAGCAATGAAGTTCTCATACTTTCTTCTCATGTTGATCTTTCTTTGCAACTTTACCTTTGGTGTGCCTTCATAGGTGACTGTCAAGCTATCCCACATAGCTTTTGTAGTTGGCAACTTCATGATTGCATTGTGGATTTCTTTTGTGACTGCATTACCAATCACACTCTTGGCTCTTGAGTCTAGACTGAACAGCTGACGATCAGTATCAGTCCAAGTATGTTTCAACTTTGGAATTGTTCTTGTTGATGCAGGAGCATTGTCTGTAGCTGCAACAGGTTTAGTGGTTAGAGGAATGATGGGACCATCAGTCAGCACATTGAGCATCTCATCATGAATGGACTCAAGATACCACTGGGCTTTTAATTTCCATTGATAGAAATCTTTACCATCAAAGATTGGCACTCCCTTTCCTGAGCAAACTAGAAGGAACAAAAGATAGGGACTAGAGTGTTAATAATCATAATTGATTATGGGAAGTCAATAAAAGGGAATAAAGGGCAAGATAAATCTCACCTCTTGCAAACCCTATTCGACCGCCCCCCTTCACACACCTCTCTAGACTTTTGTTCTCTTTGCTTGAAGATTGGACTAGCATCCCTTGGTGTTCTTGCATAGGTGTTGTGTGGATCAACTTTAGAGGTATTCCCATTGAATACTTGGTTTCGGCCGTACCGCATCACCAACCGAATCATATTATACAAAGGCTTCAAGGGTATGATTTATTCATCTTAACTCTTTGTATTTTATTCACCATTAGGTATATGGAATGGTTGCCAGGGTAATAGATTGACTAAATAAGAATTAATTTACCCTGCTCTGATACCAGTTGTTAGATCACAACCACCATGGATTACTTGTATAATTGTTAGATAAATTAAACTTAAGACAATTAAAGTGATTAACACAATATTAGAGTCAAATGTATAATTCCACTAAGTGTGGCTTGTTGCGGAATAACAAGACCACTGATCAATTACAAGATGTATACAAGTGAAAGCGTAAATTGGTGAGTACTCCTTTTCGAAGTGATCTCTATATATAGTGTTATAGAGATCTTAAAAAAGGGGCAAGGAGTAACGGAAGGACTGGTTAAGGAAAGTGACCAAGATCAAAGGGATTTGATCTGGTCTGTTAAACATGGTAATGTTTAACTCAGTCCTTGTACTCAGTATTGGATGTCAATACTGAGTTCCAACACTGAGTGACCAATACTTTCTATTCAGTGTTGGACCAAGACTTAGCTAATTTATTATACAAACTATTCTAAGCTACTCTAGGTTGTCTTGTTATCTTAAGATCCCAAGGGGTAAGGCTTTTTGCCTTAACAGTTTTATTAAAGTTATAATCTATCCTTGAATTTAAACAAAGATAATTGTTTAGATAGGATTGATTAGGATTAATCTTTTAAATAAATAATGTTTTTGATCAAGAAAAATTAAAACCTAGTTTTAATTGATCAAGAACAAGAATAGGGTTTGATTAATTAAAAATGAACAAGTTGTATATATATATATATATATATATATATATATATATATATATATATATATATATATATATATATATATATATTTATTTATTTATGATTTTTTGAAAATCTTAAAAAATTTTAAAAGATAAAAATAGTTTATACGTATTTTTATTAGATTAAGTTAAAATACATAAGGATAAACTAAGTGTAACATTCTTATTAGAATATTATAAGTTTTTAAATAAATAAATTATATATATATATATAATACAACTTTAAATGGAACATTAAAAGGAAATGTTATTTTGATCTTAATGATTATAATATAACTAGTTATTGTATAAGTTGTAATATAATTAAAACTAGAAATTACAAAGTTGTAATTTCATTATAAGTAGAAATTGTACAAGTTAAGATTCAATTATAAACTAGAAATATACAAAGTTATTATTATAAAGTGTATAAAGTTATAAGTTATTATAATTAGTTAATTATACAAGTATAATATAAGTATATCACGAGTTACGTAAAGTACTAGATTAACGATCGAAAGTTAAATAACATGAAAAACATTAGAACCTATATTTAACTAGTCTAAGTTAAATATAAGAATGGTTTAAACAAACTAAAATTATTATATATAGTTTTTATATAATAAGTTTATTAGTTTTCAGGTGATTGTGTTTGCTTAAGTTCCATCATAATTGTTGGAGCTAGTAGGAGCTACACAAGAGAATCACAAATTTATCAAGATGTCCTTAGGACATAGTTTTGGCGAATCTAATAAGTTAAAATAAAAGGTTTAATAATTTTATTATTAGACGAAGAAAAAACTAGATATGTTAAAGTAGAGTTGTGACTTAAGTTCGTAAGTCATAAAGAATTAAAATCTCTATTTTAAAGTTTGAAATAAGGTTTAAGTTTTTCAAGAAAGTAAAACAAGTTTGTTTTATAATTAAAAGGTTTTTCACAAAACTTAGTAAAAACATCTTGTACACCTCGTTTTAGGTATACAAGTATATAAAATCGGAAAAATTTAAAACTATACGTTTTAAAAGAAATTTAAAAAGGCGTCTTGTGGAATTCTTGAGTACACAAGTCGCACATTTTAAATAAAGGATTAAAATTGGAATAAGGTTTAAGTTTAGTTTAAGACTTAAATAAAACCCAAGAAAATCTTAGATAAGTACTACCCACCTAATGGAACACCTCACTTGTTAAACGATATTCATATTGTAAGGAGAAAGAACCTTAGATATGAATTCAAATCATTGCAAGTGTTAGGGTACGTAAGGTTATGTGATAATCGGGAGTCCCGGCGCAGAACATTGCACTGCCTTAAATCGTATGATCTATTTTGGTGATAATCGGGAGTCCTGGTCCAAAAAGAACTTGAGTAGAATAAACATACTTGACTCTATTACAATTAGACATGTGCAATTGGATTGTACAAAGTTGAAATAAGTTAAAAGTCAATACATTCTATGACCCCTAGGAATTGTATCAAGTCTTGGTGCGATTGGTAAGGATGTTACCTACCAGAAATAGCATGTCTCGTCTGGAAGTGTCCAAACCTTGCATCGAGAATGTGAAATATGGATCCTAGGCCTAAAATATTAATTATGGGTTTATAATATATTTTTGAGATGTTTATTAATGATTACTAATTAAACTGGGTTTGATTTGTAGATGGCAGGAACAACCACAACGAAAGGTATCAACAAGTTGACTAGGTCAAACTTTCTCAATTGGGAGAGCAATCTTCGAATTGTGCTCAGGCATGAGAGAAAGTGGTATGTCTTGGAGAGAGTTGTGCCAAATGTCCCTGCCGCAAATGCTAGAGTAGAAACGAGGCAAGCTTATGATAAGCATGTCAGTGATGCACTCGATGTGAGTTATCTGATGATCGCAACCATGAGTCCAGAGTTACATGCGGGACTTATGGATGTGCCTGCATTTGAGATGATCCAGCAGTTAAGGGATTCATTTCAAGAGCAAGCTCGCACTAAGAGATTCGACATCAATCGAGCTTTCAACTCGTGCAAAATAGTCAAAGGAACACCGGTGAGCGCTCATGTCATGAAAATGAAAGGGCATATGGATCACCTTGCTAGACTCGGTCACCCCATACCGTTGCAGATGGCAACAGACACTATACTCAACTCATTGTCTGATGACTACAAGCCTTTTGTGGTCAACTACAATATCCATAATATGGAGAAATCCATTGCTGAGCTACATTCTATGCTCAAGACCGCTGAGATGAGTTTGGGGACCAAGTCTAAGGATGTTTTGATGATCGGTAATGGCAGTGGCAGTGGCAGGAAGAGAAAAGGGCATGGTGGTAAAGGAAAGGGTAAAACATATCCTAACCAAGGAGTGCCAAATGGTAAACAAAAGGTCAAGAAGGTGAATCCTAACACAGCGAGGACCAATCGGTGCTTCAAGTGTGGTGAGGTCGGGCATTGGAAAAGAAATTGTCCAAAGGGTGCCAGTGGTGGAGGAATTGCAAGTTCCTCAGGTAACACGACCAAACTTCTTACTCACTTTAAGAAACTTGTAAAGTTCGTTACGAGTAATCTAACTTTTGCAATCGTTTATTGCAGGAGGAGATGGAAAGTGATGATGACCTACATGAGTTGAAGATGACCCACGAGCACCACATTTTTATAATTTAGTATTTTTCGTTTGGATTCATAAAACAGTTTTACTTTAATTTTTGTCGAATAATTTTTATTTATGATAAATTTTCGGTTTTAAGTTTATCATTTTTGAATCCATGGCTGAATTATATTGTGTGTGCATGTGTGATAATTACACTAGTCAAGTTTTATGACTAGATTATAAGTCAAGTCTTGACTTACTAATAATCTCATGATTTATATATTTGTTTTATTGTTGGATGAATGATGATATATTAGAAGCTCAGTTACTTACATACTAGAAATTAGAAAGTTTTTCTAATACAAGTATTTAAGAGTTTTATGTAAAGATCAAGTTCAAAGTTTATTGAACTTAGTTTTAATATCTTAAGTAATAATGATTACTTGTGTTTTAAAGAATTAGTATTAATATAGTATGGTTATATTGGATATAATCAAGGTAGACTTTGAGAGTGTTTTTACAAGTGTCTCATACTTGTGGTAAAGGAAATTTATAAAGTCATAATTCCCTAACAAGGAATGTTGGAAATTCGCAAAATCCAAAGAATGACTTACAGATTAAATAAACTTTTAAAAGAGTCAAACTATATTAAAGAATTTAAGAATTAAAGGTATTAATGCAAGTGTTTCATACTTGTAATAAATAGAACATTTAATCAAGTTATAATTCCCTAATAGGAATGCTGGATATTTATGAAATCCAAGAAATGAATTTGGCATTAAATGAGGTTCTTAAAAGATACAAAAGTATTTAAGAATTGGAAGTATCATTACAAGTCTTTCATACTTGTTAGCTGCAGTGATCAATGAAAGTCATAATTCCCTAAACAGAAATGTTGGATATTCGCAAATCCAAAGGACGACTTTAATAATTGATAAATTCTTAAAAGGGTTAAACTATAAGTTCTTGACCAAGAAAGTCAAAATCTTTACTTAGTCAAAGTGATGCTTATACTCCATAAAAGTTAGTGTGAGTTATGACTAACATATATCATTGAAGGTATTAATGAATTTAGTAAGATATAATCCACAAGATATTACCAAGTCATTAGCCAAAGAGTTAAGAGAAATAATAAATGATCATTAATTAGATTATTGCAAGCCTAATAGCGTAATCACAAGTTTTGTGATTAATTATTGCAAATCTAATAGGATATTCACAATTTAGTGAATAAGTTAATAATTTAAGGATATTTCCTTAACTAGTAATGATATATCTACAAATCAAGTAACTAAAAGAGGTTTTAGTTACAAGGCGAATTTTATAAATTCAAGAAACCAAGGAGTTAATTTCCAATTCTCCTATGTTTACCGAATTGTATAAAAAGGCAAGACTAGAATATGTTCTAACGTTGCCAGAACAAAATCTAGCAGAGACAAAAGTAATAGTATTATTTTTTAAATACTCGTCTGATGTCTTTAGTTTAATAGAAATTACTAGATTAGTGATAAAGTTACAATTGTAAAAGTCATTAAGTACTCAACACGAACAAGAGGAATAAGTAATGATCCAGTAATAATTCGGTATCTTGGTCCAGCGAGGAACGATACATGAATTAGTGACATTATTATTCAGACTTTGTATGTTTTAGAATATCCATGGATAAAAGTCATTTTATTTAAATGATACAAATCCGTGACTACTCGTCTTGGTGGGAACCTTGATGGGACGTTAACGTCATCGCGGTATTTGATGGAAGATTCGATGTTTTCGAAGATAGCTACACAAGTTTTGTTGTAAACCAAATATCAGTGGTATTCTGTCGTATTGACGAATATTGGATTGACCACCATGATGATACTTCGTGGTTGAAAAGTTTAAAAGTATTAATTACTAGGATTGTCCTTAAGCCCGAGGTATTTGGATTGGGATACAATGCCTAATGTACTTTGGTTCGTCTTAGATATTCTAAAATATGATTGTCATACGAGGCCTTACTGGGTACAGAGGAAGTTGTTTCGAATCGAAATATAACAAGATGGTAATTGCGCCTCCTTTTTAGGTGAGATATTTATGGTCCCTTGACATGATGGAAAACTGATAGAGTGCATGGCCATGCCCAAACGAACTGATTTGTTCTTTGTCGTTTATCACAACAGTTTAAATCTAGAGGTCAAGAAATGATTTCGAATACAGGAGTTGATACATTCCACCATGCTCGTATTCGTTATCAAAAATATCGTGATGCAAAGGATAAACCTAACACGTTACCCAAGAAGTAAAGACATAGTGTTCTTTACTAGACGACGCTAATAAAGAGTTTTTCAAAACTATACCTGGGTTATAAAGTTGTTTCTATGGGGTTGATTACCTGCATGCTTATCTGGAGGGCCACTGCAGCTAGTGACATCAACCTAAGGTTACGAACTTGCACAAGTGGGAGTCTATTAGAATTATGTGCACAGTTAGTCACCCTATGATGAAACATTCATTCCTAAGAAAGACATAAGGATACTTGGAAGAGGAATGATTCATAATAGTCATTATGAATCAGTTAAGTATTAAGTTAAGTTTAACTTATTACTAGATTAGTTTAACTAACTAATTAATACAAGTATTTGTACATTTACTAGTTAAGTATATAAAAAAAATGTGTTAATTATAGATTATCCATAATATGATTTAAAGCAATTAAAACATATAGTGTTTGGATAATATTATTGTCTAAATTATATAAAGATTATTATATAATTAATTATTAAAAGTATAAAATACAAGTATATATTCCGTATGTTAAATACCGAAATATATTAGTGTATTAAATACTAGACATTTAATAAATAAGTACAATAATAATAACTAGATAAACTATAAGGGTTGAAAATGTAAAAAGGATAAGTTGAATTAAGAAGTTAATCTTAATTAAACTAGAAGGGCCCTAAGTGAAAGTCCTTCTATTATAAATAAAAAGCTTGGGGTTCCCTTGTTAATGCTTGTTACTTCACAAAAAGAACCCTAGCCTCCCCCTTTGGAGTTCGGCCGAAACCAACACCACCACTTAGTGTTCTTCGTTCGTTCTTCGTGTTCTTCAAGTATTGAAGTGCAAGGATCATTGCAAGGATCAACTAGAAGGTCTCTCATTGTGCATTATCATCAGTGGACTTACTTAAGCAAGTTAAGGTATGATTTGGAAAAACCCTTTTTCCCCTTCCCTCTTGTTCGAAGTCGACTACCAATCATGTGTGTGTGTGTTCGAGTTTTTCGTATATGGTTTCTTTCTTGTTAACCTAGTCTAGATTTCCAACATCCCCAATCCTTTATGGTTTAAGGATTAAGTTTAATCCCAGTTCCGCTTTAGGGATTAAACTAGCTAGTTGGTCTAACCGGCGGGAACAAGTTCATGTTCGTGTCAGCAAGGTTCGAACCAAGCATACTAGGTGGTTGACCCAATGGGTCGATCAGTGTATTGAAACCCTACACCAATCAACCCAATCCCAATCGCCATTAACAATTTTGCGAGCCTCTGATTCAATGATTTGTAAATGGTTCTCCTCTCGCTACTACCTTTATGCACAGTCTTGATTGTGTTTTTTTCTAATTTCAAGATCTGTAATCATAACATGCTATTTCAAAATCTGTATTTTTATTGTAGTGTTGATTGTGGGTTTAAAGTTTAATTTATGAGTACAGATTTGCACGAATGTGTTGAAATTCCTTTATACAGGCAATGATAATACTACCGATCTATCTAATGGTAATTAACTCAAAAATCATGATGTATATATAGAATATATTGTCATACTCCATTCAAACAATCATTTTCTGTATGGATCGATTTGGGATGACCTATATGATTTTAACTCTGTTCTATTAGGAGGTTTTATACATTCAAACTACATCTTGGGTGACTGTTGATATAAGGTTCAAGTT
Organism: Calendula officinalis; assembly: GCA_963853835.1. NCBI lineage: Eukaryota > Viridiplantae > Streptophyta > Magnoliopsida > Asterales > Asteraceae > Calendula > Calendula officinalis. The sequence goes on from OY970829.1 coordinate 44,061,411, forward strand.
ACAAGAAATAAGTCTGCAACATTGTTAGCAGAGATCATATGTCTATAAGATATGATTGTAAATTCATTTGGTTAAATTATTTCAACCAAGCCTATGAAACTTTTATTATTGAATTAATCAATTCATTGTCAATATACGATTAGACATTTAGTTTTGGAATTAATTATGACATTGATTACATAAATTCCTTTCCAATATTCCAAAATACGTGTGTTAAGGCAAAAAGCCTTGCCCCTTTGGATCTTAAGATAACAAAACAACCTAGACCAGCTTTGATTAATATGTAGAATAATATAGCTAAGTTTAGGTCTGATACCGAGTGATCAGTATTGGAACTCAGTATCAGTACTCAGTATCAGATAGTGATACTGAGTACAAGGACTGAGTAGAAGGACTGAGTGATACTCAGTATAGTAACGGACTAAGATCAAATCCCTTGATCTTAGTCATTTCCCTTACTTAGTCCTTCGGTTACTCCTTTGCTCATTATGTAAGATCTCTATAACATTATAAATAGAGATCATCTTGCAAAGGAGTACTTACAAATTCACTTTACACTTTCATATCTTTGTAATTGATCAGTGGTCTTGTTATTCCGCAACAAGCCACACTTAGTGGATTTATACATTGACTATATTCTTGTGTTATCACGCTAATATTTCTCTAAGTATAATATTCTATCAATTAACATTATAAATCAGGGCTGTTGTGACCTAACAACGTGTAGAAATTTACTTTTGGAAATAATCATATCTTTATAGAAATTTGATTTTGGAATTAATTGTGACATTTATAATTTATTACATATATTAATAAAATACGTTTTGATATTTAATTTTGGAATGAACCAATTATACCATCTTTAGTTTCTAACATATCTTTATGTATTTTAGAAATTAGAAATATTTGAAAATCCGGACATTTAACAAATTCCATATTTAGTTTCTAATAAACGGTTTCTTTTGTTATTATATACGCATGCTTTTCGTTAATCCGTATATCGTATTAAGAATAAAAATAAGACATCGTCCTGGTTTCGTGTATTTAGTTGCTTCACCAACTCATCGTTGATTTTCAGGTTTGTGAGAATCAAACTCTTGGAGAATTTGTACTGCACTTTCTTGATTATTTTTTTATTTCAAGATCTGTAACCATAACGTGCTATTGTTTTATTTCAATATTATGAACTAGAGTAGACCAAAGAGCCTTTGGGCTAGCAGTATGGTGTTTTCCCCCACAATCTTGAGGTGGGGGGTTCAAGTCACATCATGGACATATGAGATAATTATGAGCAGATTATGATTTGCCGCCCCAAAAAAAAAAGAAAAGAAAGAAAACTAGAGTGGCAATTCAGGTCGGAATCGGGTTGATAAGTTCGGGTTCGCGGTAGTTCAACCTAAAACAGAAATCTTTATCTTTATCTATAATAAAAGAAAGTGTGTCATGTCATCTAAATCACCTCAATTTCACAACAGAATTCAAAGCCACGTGTACTCTGCTGCCAACTAATCATAAGTCCACATCTTAGTACCAATTGATTTCCCCGTATTCTCATTGAGTAACCGTAGTCGCAACCTCTTTCCCCCCTACTCTTTTGCAACTGTTGCTGGATAGCGTTGCTTTCTTTGGTGAACCTCATCTATTATGGATATCATCATACCAATGGAGCTGTTGAAAAGGGGTATTCAAAACGTATAGTTGGCTTACGATTGCGTTCATTCACCAATCGACCCAATCCCAAACGCCATTAAAAATTTCGCGAGCCTCTGATTCAATGATTCGTAAATGGTTCTCCTCTCGCTACTACCTTTATGCACAGTCTTGATTGTGTATTTTTTTTAATTTCTAGATCTGTAATCATAACATGCCATTGTATTTCAAAATCTGTATTTTTATTGTAATGTTGATTGTGGGCTTAAATGTTTAATTTATGAGTACAAATTTGCACGAATGTGTTTAAATTCCCTTATACAAGCAATGATAATACTAACGATCTATCTAATGGTAATTAACTCAGAGATCATGATGTATGGATCGATTTGGGATGGCCTAGATGATTTTAATTCTGTTATATTAGGTGGTTTTATATATTCAAACTACATCTTGGGAAACTGTTGATATAAGGTTCAAGTTACAAGAAACAAGTCTGCAACATTGTTAGTAGAGATCATATGTCTATTAGAAATGATTCGTAATTCATTTGATTAAATTATTTCAACCAAGCTTATAAAACTTTAATTATGGAATTAATCAATTCATTGTCGATATACGATTAGAAATTTAGTTTTGGAATTAATTAAAACATTGATTACATAAATTCATTTCCAATATTCCAAAATACGTGTAGAAATTTACTTTTGGAAATAATCATATCTTTGTTGAAATTTGATTTTGGAATTAATTGTGTCCTTAATAATTCATTACATAAATTCATAAAATACATTTTGAATATTTAATATTGCAATGAACCAATTATACCATCTTTAGTTTCTAACATACGTTTATTTATTTTAGAAATTAGAAATATTTGAAAATCCGGACATTTAACAAACACCATATTTAGTTTCTAATAAACGCTCTCTTTTGATATTATATACGCACGCTTTTAGTTAATCCATATATCTTATTAAGAATAAAAATAAGACATCGTCCTGGTTTCGTCTATTTAGTTTCTTCAACAACTCATTGTTGATTTTATGGTTTGTGAAGATCAAACTCTTGGAGTATTTTTACTGCACTGTCGATATTATTTTTTTAGTTTTTCTATTGCAAGATATGTGTCACACCCCGCCAAAAATGAGTTTTACGTCATTTAAGATGTTTTGCGGAAGAACGGAGGTATAACTTTCATGGTGACATAGAAAAAATTAAGTAAACAAAAAAGCACGCAAATAACAAATGTAAATAGTTTAACTTCCTAAAAATGGAAAGTTTCCAAATATAGTAGTTTCGTAAAAATAGAAATTGTTTGAAAATGAAATGATTGTTCTTAAACTTAATGTTTTATTCATAGCTCCTGACAATCCACTTGCTCATATCCTCAGTCTCACTATGCACCTAAATCACCTGAAAAAGTTAAAGTAAAAGGGTCAACAAATAATGTTGAGTGAATCCACAGGGTTATTGTTTATAGTAAAAGTATTGTGTTTGCTACCCAAAACGATTGTTATGAAAATAGTTTTATGAATGAAAAAGTATAAGTTCAACACTGTCCTGTTATGAGAAATAAGTATGAAAATGAAATGTAATTGTAGAAGATCTACACTTACCAGTTTGTTTATGAAAAAGTGTTGAATAAATTATTATTTTTTTACATCGCATGACTGTTATCCCCAACAGGTAGCTAGTTCATTGAGTTAATATATGAACCCCTAAGTCCACAATCAACACTTCAACTCCAGTATGTTATCGTTATTTTATGGATATACACTCCCAAAAGATGTCTTGGATAACCAAGTAATGATCAAATAATGTTGGGAGGATGAGTGTAAGCCAATAGTATTATCTGCATATCCATTGTCTAGATCCACTAGTTAATGATTACTGGTAACCTTAGTCAATTATAATAATTGTTTGTCAAGCCAACGTATTAATGAAAATGTAAAGTTGTTGTACGGTCATATTAATAGTAGCATTGTTTATGTTTTCCACCCTGATAGTTTATAAAAAAGTAAAAAAAGTAGTAAAAGGGGTTGTGGACTCACCTGGGTAATGTTCTTGGGTTAGGCTTAATGGGCCTAGATTGGCTGTATGGGCAAGCACTTGGGCCAAGGCCCGCCAAGATGGGCTAATTTGGCTTAATAAGGACATATGGGCCGATTGGGCCACTAGATGGGCCGCTTGGGCTTTGGTTTGGGCTTAGGTCCGAATAGGTTGGGCCATGGATTGGGCTTGGGCCCAATAGGGTTCGGTTTGGGTAAGTAATGGGCCAAAGGTTTGGGCTTTGGTCAAAATGGGCTTGGTTACTAATGGGCCGACTAAATTTTGGCCCGATGGGCTTGGATAGATCGAATGGGCCAAGTACAGGCCTTGGCCCGATTAGGTATTCGGGGTTGGGTCACGGTTGTGGATCAAGATCCGGCCTTGAGCCGATAACACTTGTGGGTCTGACTATGGTCAACAAAAGTCAACAAAAATCAACAAAAGTTAACACTTGGTCAATTAGGGTTTCTAGATTTCGGCTAGGGTTAGGGTTCTGAATTAGGGTTAGGTTTTACATGAGTTCGGGTCAATGATGGTCAAATAGTCAACAAAAGTCAACTAAGTCAATTAGGGTTAGGGTCTCGGCTAGGGTTTGTCGAAGACCAACCCATATGGTTTTGGTGGTGGTTTCGGTTCTATGGTTAGTCACAAACAACAATTCTAGTTTTAACAAGGATCAAACAATTCCAGGGTTTAGATAATCGGACCAACGAACAATGAGCAAAGATTTTACTACATTAACAACAACGAATAATGGGTCAAACAAAAGGAAAAAACGAAACAATCAAACGGACCAACACGACACACACACATGCTCACGTGGGCATGCATGCGTCGGACAAGGCTAACCGAATACAAGTAGAGTGCCGAGACCATATGGCATTTGGCCATGGTCTCGGTTTCGAGTGGGTACCGAAGCAAAATGCATCAAAAACAATAGATCGAGATCATACCTTACAAAGAACAAGAAGAAAACGAAGGGGGTGCTTGCGGATTTGATTGGGATCGACGAACAAAGGGTTCGGTGGTGGTGATCGACGGCTTCAATGGTGTAAAAAGTTGTTAGGTCACAACAACCCTGGATTGATTGTATAATTTATAGAATAATTAGACTTAAGTCAATTAAAGTGATTAACAAAATATTAGAGTCAAATGTATAATTCCACTAAGTGTGGTATGCTGCGGAATTGCAATACCACTGATCAATTACGATATATTTATATTTGAAAGCGTAAATTGGTAAGTAATCCTATGCCAAGTGATCTCTATTTATAATGATATAGAGATCTTACAAAAGGGGCAAGGAGTAACCGAAGGACTGGAAAAGGAAAGTGGCCGAGATCAAAGGGATTTGATCTGGCCAAGTAAACAAGGAAATGTTTACTCAGTCCTTGTACTCAGTATTGGATGTCAATACTGAGTCCCAACACTGAGTCACCAATACTGTCTACTCAGTGTTGGACCAAGACTTAGCTAATTTATTCTACATACTATTCTAAGCTAGTCTAGGCTGTCTTGTTATCCTAAGATCTCAAGGGGTAGGCCTTTTTGCCTTAACAATCTCCCCCTATCTAATGATAACAAGACATAATTACAAAAGAGAAATAAAAGAACAACTGCAGAGTCTTCTTCCTCAACCTATGCTTATGGCTTCATGCTCATAGAAGACTTCTTGCTTGATGTGGACATACTCATCTTTCTTTTTGAGCTCTTCTCTTCTATTCCACGGTACATCAACAATCTTCTTTCTGAACCAAGAGTCTTCTTTCTTGGTTATCATCCATTTCAACCCTACCAGATGACTGATGTTTGCTTTTGGGAGATCTTCTTCTGTAATGAAGCATTCCTTGTCATCTGAGTTAATGTACATATATCCAGATGTTAGATATATAGTGCTCTTCTGGTCCTGAAAGACAATGTTAGAAGGAACATGATACTTATTTAAAAATCTGAATGTGTTAAGACATTCAGGATTATTGTCTTTGTATGCTTCAGTCATCACACTGAGTGCCCTGTATTCCCATGGAAATAGTATGCCTTTTTCAAAGCATATAGCAGCAATAGCCCAGATTTCATCTAACATTACTTGGGCTTGAGAAGATCTTGAAGGCATCTCCTTTATCAGTCTTGTGATTTTGATCCAGTCTTGGAGTCCCATGTTTTGGATGTCATGAAGTAAAATCTTCATTGGAGGACTAACTGACCCAGTGCAAGTTGCAACAATTGATCCATTGATCATTTTCACTTTGATTTTGTTGATATCAATGTTCAGCCAGTATATGTCCCTTACACTGAGAAATTCTTTATTCCTCAGTGTATTCATCCTTGTCTCCCTGTACATAGTTCTTTGAGCAACTGAGTTCCAATATTGTTCTCGAAGGTCAGCTCCTATCCTTCTTATTCTATGAGATGTTGAAGGAACATCAGTCTCAGTATCAGGATCAGTTTCTGGTTTTTCTTTGATGCCAAGAGCATGTAGATAAAAATATTTTTCAGCTTCATCTTCTATTTGTTTTGCAGTCTTCCTTGGAACCTCCTCCACCTCATGAACATATCAACTCTTGACATTCACTTGATTCAGAAGACATAACAACTCTTGACATTCTTCTTGTTATAGGCCTTGATTCAGAAGACATAACAACTCTTGACATTCTTCTTGTTATAGGCCTACTTGGTGCTCTTGTAACCAAATCTTGTTGAGGCTCTTGTGGTTGTTCTGGAGGCTCTTCATCATCGGAGGATGATGATGAAGAGCTTTCTTCATCTGCCATATCCAGTGCAAGGTTTATGAAATTCTGAGTGGGCACTGGATTTGGTTCTTCATCATCATCAGCAATTGGCCATACAAAAGACTTGTACACAATTATTTGCAGGTTGTTCTCATACTGAGCAGATGGCACAGTATGAGCCTGCAGAGGTTGGTCAGTGTCAGTCTCCCCCTGAGCAGATGGCTCAGGTTGGTTCTCTTCATGTTGTTCTAGAAAAGACCTACCTCTTTCTCTTCTTCTTTCATACTGCAACCTAATAGGTTCAGTATTAATGACTTGTAGTGATTGTTGTTGTGGAGGTTGATCTTCATTTAATTTTCTTCTTTTCTCCCCTGAGCAGATGGCTCAGGTTGATCAACCTCATCTTCTCTTTTTCTCTTCTCCCCCTTGTTGTTGTCATTGGATGGGGAGGGAAGAGGTTCAGTATCACCACCCGCATCTCCTTGAGTGTCATCATGAGTAGGAGATGGCATAGGCTCAGTGGCAGCATCAGTATCACCCCCTTGATCTTCATTTGTGGGTGATTGTCTTGGCTCAGTATCATCATTATCTCCATCTTGATCTTCATTACCTCCACTGTGTTGAGATTGTGGAGTCAGTGGAGGTTGTTGATGTTGTTGTTGGAGTAATGCAACAGATTCTTTTAGTGAATCAATTTCATTACTCATAGTTTCCATCCTGGCCAGTATTGTGTCCTGTGTGGTCTGCATAGCCAGGATTTGTTGCATGATTGCCTGCAAGGAAACCTCTTCCACTGGAGCCTGCTGGACATGAGTACCCTGCACAGATGGTGCTAAAGAAACAAAAATATAGTAACTGTTTAGTATGGAATGGCTTATCAGATAGAATTGTGTTGTTGTTTAATTCTAAAATCATTTAAAAGGAGTTTTTGAAGTCTGTATTTCATCTGGTATTTGATGAAATATTGTGGACTTGTGCATAGTATGTGTAAGAAGATTTTCAGTATAGGTGACTGTGATGATTAGTAGCTCAGTGTAAGATAAGTCAATTTTTCTGAAAAGGTTTGGGTTTAGGAAAGTGAAGCCTGGGATATGCTTCTTTGTTGTTTCAATGTTTATCACTCGGTGTTAGAGTGATAACAGTAATGTGGCTTTAAGCCCATGAATTTTATTTGGATAGTGTATGTAACAACCCGAAATTTAGTATTAAATAAATTATATAAAAATATGATAAAAATGGATAAATCGTTTAAAGAACGTAGGAATTGGTTTCGTGTCGTTTGGACACCGTACGAGAAAGTTATGGGCGAAACCGGCTCGAGACAAAGATGAAAAAGTGCAGCCCTGCTGCCTTAAGAAGTTCGCGACGCGAACTATTGGTCGCGATCGGGAAGTCGGGCCAGGGAGTTTGGCTATCGGGCGCGAAATAGTTCGCGATGAGATAGCGATCGCTAAGTCTGCGTGCGAAATGGAAAGTTAGCGACGCGAACTAGTTCGCGTCACGAAGTCTGGTCGTGCAGCATTTAAGTCGGGTTTGAGCTCATGAAATGCAAAGAAAAACCCTAGTTTCTTCCTCTCGAGTTTGGGGATGATTTTGGGTGTAAATCATCATTTGGAGCAGATTTCTTGGTCAAATCTTGTGATTCTTCACTCCTAGTTGAAGATTAAAGGCTTTCGGTGACATCTTTCAAAGTCGGTGAAATTGTGGAAGCAAGAGTTTGGTGTCAAGAACACGGTTGGAGCATTAATTGCTAAGGTGAGTACATGTGAACTTTAAAACTGGGTACATAGCGGTAAAGAGATATTTTTAATATGTGACTATTGATTATAAACTAGTTATTTAATTTCTTTATATTAACTAGTTGCTTGATTGTGTGAATACTAAGTGAGATTAGTATATGGATAGTTTGTAAGATGGCCTTATGGCATTGATGTTAGATGTGACACATAGTCACATGAAATAGTTATGACGGGTAGATTGAAATAGGGCAGGTACATGATAGATTTGGAGGCATTCTGGATTATCATGGTATCTAGAATGAAACTGATGAGTCGGAGGCATTCCGATCACCCAACAAGATGTTGGATCTTACTGAACTGGAGGCATTCTAGTTAGTAAGATGAAGATAGGTCACTTTGGCTGAACACTGTGGCAATGGGGGTCTACTGAATCGGAGGCATTCCGGTTAGTAGGGCAAAAATGGGGTCTCGTTGGATTGGAGGCATTCTGAACAACTTGACGGGTTGAATAGGCTATGAATGAATGTGATAGAATCACCGAAGAGGTGATTCATGTATATGAATGAGATAGGGTTACCACGGAGGTAACTAAAGTATATAGATATATATATTTATATATCTACTAAATGTGATTATTAATAAATGTGATTATTTATATACAGTAATATCAGGTCTAAAACCCATGTATCTCACGAGACTATTTTGTCTCACGTACTACTTTTTTTTTGGCTATGTACTCAGGTTCAGGATCGATGGATTTGAGGGTCGCGTTAGAAGTGGCCTTGTGTTGATTAGCTCGGGAGCTCGTAGGTAGTTCTCGTTTATCCTATGGCTATGATATTGTTTTTGTAACACCGGCTTTAATACTCTGATAAACTTTGATGGTTTTTGTTAAACCGTATTTTGGGGAATATCGGAATTGTAATGTTTTCATTTAAAAATATGTTTTAAAAAGTGTTTTGAAAATTGAGGTGTTACAACTTGGTATCAGATCTATAGTTTAAGTGAATTATGTACGTTTGACCTCCCTAGTCTTTAGCTATACTAAGTAGGACCATATGTTCCATAGGATGTCCATGATAGATCTATTGAGACTGTAAGGTGCGAGTATGTAGGGTCGAACCCTAAGAGAATGGCATGTTTGAGTTGCATGAGTTTTATTTGACTGTTGAGTCGTTGCTCGAATATTGGTTGTTGAAGACATTGGAATAATAAAAAGGTGACCACGAGAAGAGGATGAGCCCCTCTATGTCAAGAAGAGAAATTATAAGTGAGTTTCGTCATGTCGTGGTGATAATGGAGAGGGTTCCGGTTAGATGAAACCCGACCCCGATAATTAGGAAAATTATTCGGAATCTGTTTAATCAGATGAAAGATGTAGTGAATAAAGATGTGAGCCGGATTGTGGATGGCTGGACGAATGAGGTTAGGCGGGATGATTTTAACAACCGTAAGAAGAATAGGTCTTCAAGTAGCAAGGTTGGTGCTGAGAAGTCCTCGACGGAAGAGGGTAGTGATTCTGAATCGGAAGAAAGGGATGGATGTCCGTTCGAGACATTCATGGCGTGCAAGCCGATGCGTATTCGGGAAGTTCCGAGCCGAAGGTGACGATTCGGAGGATTCGTGAAGCTGAGCGAGTGCTAGAGAGTAGCAAGTGTTGGAGGAAGATATGATGACTTTTGCACTTCGGTTATTGAAGGACGAGACGACGTTGTGGAAGAATGTGATGTACGAAAGTCTGGAAAGAGAATATGGTGCTAAATGTTGTGGAAGGAGTTCGTGAGTAGATTGATAGGTAGGTTTTGTCCCGAAAGAATACTTGGAAGAATTTCTAAGAGAACTTATTGCTAGGAATGTGGAGGAGGTAATTCAACGAAAAACCCATGAAGCGTCGTCACATGGAGGAAAGAGGAAGTTCGATAGTAGCTTGGAGTCAACAAAGAAAGGGAATCTCACTCAAAGTTCGTTAAATCATAGTGATGTTGGAAGGTGCAAGTGGGGCAAGCGTTTCTCAATTATATAGTTGAATGTTATGTGGTTTGCGGTTTATTTGTTCAGTGGTCGCTTGATTTAGTGCTTAAGAGAAATGGTCTAAAGAATTATAGAGGGATCGTTTGATATGGATATGTATTTGGGGAATAATCTCCCCGATTCGTTATGTATATAGGGATGTTGTATTTGGGAGAGTTGGCGTTCAGCGACACGAATAGTAAGAAATAAAATATTATGCTGTCATGGAATATCAAAAGATGAATCGCGAGATTAATGAATATATTTAATGAAATGATGGTAATACCTGGAAGTACTAAGACTTAGTAGGAATATATATATGGATGAGGAACCATATAAGGGAAAAGTTTAAAAGTAAAAAAAAAAAAAATTGTAGTTCCTTGCGGGAAAAGTGTGTATGATGTAGTAATATCAAAGGAGTAAGGAAAAGAAAAGAATGATCAAAGATATAGTGAAGTTTTAAAACTCGTAAATGGAAAATATGTTGGGAAGAATAAGCATCGGGAATTACAAAATTCAGTAATCGAAAATGGTTGAGTAAAAGTTGACAATTAGTTATGTCAAAAGTTTGTGTCATGGATAATGGACTCGATACTAAGAGTATAATGATAATTAATTGTAAAATGTCATAGAAATGGTATGCTAAGTCAAGGGTAACAATTAATATAAAAAAAATGACATAGAAAAAGTGTGATAGCTTATAATGGGTTATGGATCGGAGTCAATTGGGTGACTCGAGTTGACCAATTTATTCTGTAAGAATGAGGAAAACCGAAAGTATTAGTGGCTACCTTGATGGTAAAAGAAAGATTGGAAATTTTAGTAATGAGAAAATAAATCGACTAAAGACGATGGATAAGTGGGTAGATTGATGGAAAACACTAGAAATGATTATGTGTATACCGTATGGTACAAAGGTATAAGTGAGAGTAAGGGTCTATGAAAGACATATGATAATGAGAAGGATAATGTTTTGAGGAACATGTTAAGTAGTATATTTCAATTAGAAATATGTTATTATGAAAGAAAATGATATGAGAAATATGTTGGAATTGCATGAGGAATAAATAGACGTTTGAATGCGTAAGAAAGTGGTAAAGTTATGTGATGCGAAAAGATGTATACTAGTATGGTATGCAAAATAGAATAAGATAGATTGGATCTTGTTAGATCGGAGGCTTTCCGATTAACGAGATTTGATGAGTCGCTATGGATTGGAGGCTTTCCGATCATTGTGACAGTTTGGAATCGTGATGGATTGGAGGCTTTCCGATCATCTCGATTTGATAAGTTAAAGTATGATAAAGTGTGTCAGTGTTATGATGTTTATATCTGACGTATGTAGAACCGCATGGTTATTTGTTGTTATGATCTTTATGGCAAGTGAGAACTTGGGTTGAGAACACGAGTTATGTATAAGTATAGGTAGGTGTAAGAGATGCCTACAAGTATATAGATTATGAAAAGGAGTGTTTATAGGAAGCAAAGTTGTTAGTAGCCAATAAGTGGTGAGAGATGTATAACGGGCGGTTAGGCCATAATTGAAAATGATTGAGTCTCTAAAGCCGGTAATCGTGAATTACAAATATGGTATAAGGATGTTTGAAGGAAATTACGAACGGTATAAGTGATTGAATGAAAGATAAGAAGTAATAGAGATTCGGTATTGCTTTAAATTAAGAATTGTTAATTGGTTGTGGAAATCGAAATCGAGGAAAAAGGGAACAATTGAGAAAGGAGATTTAAATATGGAAATTGGGAATGAAAAGCTTAGGAAAGATGTTTCGGTGATGAGGAATGTGTGAATTTTGCAAAGTAAGTTTGACTTTATTCATAAGTCAAGGTTGGTCAACTAGGGGATTGTTGACTTCAGTCAAAATTGAGTTTTGACTTTCGTTTAAATTGAGTAGTCATGAATAAAGGCATAATGTACCCTCTACATATGTAAGTTATTAGTTAATGGATTAAGGGAAATAATGGCAGTCAGAGGGGTGCGACTTTGGCCGTTGGGTATTTCGAATGGAATTTAGGAATCTGTTATGATTGTTGTCGGACCATGAATGGAAAGTTGATTGTTAAGGAATTGATGATTAATGGAACCACTAGTGGGTAAGGAAATTGTCAAGATATGGTTGACTCTGTGCTTAAGTCAAAATTGGACAATGTTGACAATTTGGTCAAAGCTAGGCATTGACTATCATTTTGGTCAATTGGTTATTAGTAATGATTGGGTCATATCATCCCAATGGGTACAAAGAGTTTGGTTAAATGATTGGGTGTGTTAGGGTCGAATCGTGAAACTTTGACCCGTTTGGGTGTTGTCAAGATTGAATTTGAGGATCGAGTATATGATTGTAGATGGATCATGAATTAAAGGTAAATTGTAAAGAAAAGGAGGATTTATGGGATCTTCTAACGAGAAGGGAAAATGTTAAAGAATAGTTGACTTTGTTCTTAAGTCAAGGGTTAGACAATGTTGGATCTTATCGACTTGGTCGAAGCTAGATTTATTTTATTATTCAATAAAAAAAATTGTAATGGTTGTGTCATGTTATTGTTTTGTGAATAGAATGATCGGTTAAAGGATTTGAAGCGTGTAGTCAAATTGTGGCATCTTGACCCGTTTGGGTATTAAAGGCCTAAGATTGATTCATTTGACCCGTTCGGATCTAACAGAGTTAAGTGAATGTTTATATGCATGTGGTTGGCTAAATTGAAACGAGAAAATGTTGACGGTAATAACCATGGGAGAATGAGAATGGATGCTCGGTAGAATGGGGATTTGCAATTTTTCGAGTGATTCCGAGGACGGAATCCTTTTAAGGGGTGGATAGTTGTAATGACCCGAAATTTAGTATTAAATAAATTGTATAAAAATATGATAAAAATGGATAAATCGTTTAAAGAACGTAGGAATTGGTTTCGTGTCGTTTGGACACCGTACGAGAAAGTTATGGGCGAAACCGGGTCGAGACAAAGATGAAAAAGTGCAGCCCTGCTGCCTTAAGAAGTTCGCGACGCGAACTATTGGTCGCGATCGGGAAGTCGGGCCAGGGAGTTTGGCTATCGGGCGCGAAGTAGTTCGCGAAGAGATAACGATCGCTAAGTCTGCGTGCGAAATGCAAAGTTAGCGACGCGAACTAGTTCGCGTCGCGAAGTCTGGTCGTGCAGCATTTAAGTCGGGTTTGAGCTCATTAAATGCAAAGAAAAACCCTAGTTTCTTCCTCTCGAGTTTGTGGACGATTTTGGGTGTAAATCATCATTTGGAGTAGATTTCTTGGTCAAATCTTGTGATTCTTCACTCCTAGTTGAAGATTAAAGGCTTTCGGTGACATCTTGGAAAGTCGGTGAAATTGTGGAAGCAAGAGTTTGGTGTCAAGAACACGGTTGGAGCATTAATTGTAAGGTGAGTACATGTGAACTTTAAAACTGGGTACATAGCGGTAAAGAGATATTTTTAATACGTGACTATTGATGATAAACTAGTTATTTAATTTCTTTATATTAACTAGTTGCTTGATTGTGTGAATACTAAGTGAGATTAGGATATGGATAGTTTGTAAGATGGCCTTATGGCATTGATGTTAGATGTGACACATAGTCACATGAAATAGTTATGACGGGTAGATTGGAATAGGGCAGGTACATGATAGATTTGGAGGCATTCTGGATTATCATGGTATCTTGAATGAAACTGATGAGTTGGAGGCATTCCGATCACCCAATAAGATGTTGGATCTTACTGAACTGGAGGCATTCTGGTTAGTAAGATGAAGATAGGTCACTTTGGCTGAACACTGTGGGAATGGGGGTTCTACTGAATCGGAGACATTCCGGTTAGTAGGGCAAAAATGGGGCATCGTTGGATTGGAGGCATTCCGAAAAACTTGACGGGTCGAATAGGCTATGAATGAATGTGATAGAATCACCGAAGAGTTGATTGATGTATATGAATGAGATAGGGTTACAACGGAGGTAACTAAAGTATATAGATATATATATTTATATATCTACTAAATGTGATTATTAATAAATGTGATTATTTATATACAGTAATATCGGGTCTAAAACCCATGTATCTCACGAGACTATTTTGTCTCATGTACTACTTTGTTTTTGGCTATGTACTCAGGTTCAGGATCGATGGATTTGAGGGTCGCGTTAGAAGTGGCCTTGTGTTGATTAGCTCGGGAGCTCGTAGGTAGTTCTCGTTTATCCTATGGCTATGATATTGTTTTTGTAACACCGGCTTTAATACTCTGATAAACTTTGATGGTTTTTGTTAAACCGTATTTTGGGGAATATCGGAATTGTAATGTTTTCATTTAAAAATATGTTTTAAAAAGTGTTTTGAAAATTGAGGTGTTACAGTGTAGCTTTAGGGTTTGTGATCATTTCTTAAATCATATTGTCCAATTTAATATAAATTGGATATGAAAGAAGCAGTACCAGTGGGTGTCAGTGTGACATCAACCACCGTTGTCTTTTTATATGTTAAGACAACTGTGGGCTGGCAATGATCTTTTGTGCTCAGTGTAGGAATTTTTTCATAGTAGCAGTGGGCTAACTATGTTGGCCTTAAGAGTATATATTTTTAAAAAAATCGTTTGAGACTTTGGTCAGTATTGAGTTGGTGCAGACCAATACTTAGTCTCCAGTTTTGAAAAAAAATAATATATATAGGAGTATGAAGGCTTTATTAGAAATTCATACCTGAGGCTTTGTCAGATTCCCTTCTCCCTTCAACAGAGATTGGTGCTGGATCATTTGTATGTTGATTTGATCCTCCAGCACCTTCCAGATTTTGTTGTTCTGTTGGTTGTGCTTCTGCTTCCAGATTTTGTTGCTCATAAGCAAGTTCAACATCCAATGGAACATGTGGTTCCAAGTTCGATGGAGGTTGAGCAATGTTTTGTTGTTCTGGTTCTGGAAGTTCAGTATGAGATGCGATTTGATGATGTTCTTCTAGAGAAGGGGTCAGTGTTGGATGTAAACTGTGCAACACTGAGTCTGTTGACAGTGCAGCCATGATGACTGGACTCAACCTTCTTCTAACCCTTCTTCTGATTACCAATGGGTGTTCTGCAGTATCAGACTCTGATGCAGTATTGGGAACATCAGGTTCTGGTTCTTGGACTGGAGGGGGTGGAACATCCTCCATCTCAACATCATCATTGTCATTAGCATCCTCATCACCATTATCATTGTCTGCATCAGTATCATCTTCATCTTCATTCGCATCCATATGAGCCTCTGCAATGGCTAACATTGTGGCACTGAGAGGTGGTTCATCTTCCCTAGGCTGATGAAAGAATATCTTTTCATGGATGGGAGGAAGATCAGCTCTAACTCCATCAAAATTATCATACATATCCTCTGGCATGGAGTTTTGGAAGATGATAGAAAAAAACCTGCAAAAGGGAACATTATGGTTCCTTTGTCGTGCCTGGACTTGAGAGGCTAGCTCATTGAAGATCAGTCTAGCATAATAAATGTACCTGTTGTGGTACATAGCATGTACCATCTGCATTCCAAAATCATTGATTTGGTCAAGTGCCCCTGTTCTGTGGGTCATACACCGAATTATGGTTGAGATCATAATCCCCCACATAGGACCAAATTCGTGCCTTTTGATAGTTCCTGTTGTCCTTTGTCTTCCTAGAAGTGGCAATACTGATCGTGCAGTATCACGATCAACAAATTCATCATAGTGGAGATGTGCAGGAAGTTGAAGATCCCGCCTAATAATTTGAGTGGAGACGAAAGCTCTTCGTTGATCTCGAATTACCCATCCCGCAATCATATCTGGTGAGTCCAAGATAGCAGAGTACCAAAATTCACACAGCATAGAGGGATATATTGCTCTGGGTGATGCGTGAAGAGCATTTGTGATTGGGCAATGCCTGAGATATGAAATCATTTGTCGAAATTGAGGGCATACCCAACCCTGAGGAATCTCGAAATTGGCAGTTATATTGTTCCTTGTGAACTTAGGGAGTTCATCCCTTTGAAAATCTTTAGCTGGTGCGACAAAGTATGGAGCAATGAATTGAAAGTTCGCCATTGAATATGTGATTAAGCTTTAAAATTTGCTTGCAAATGGAGAATAAAAACGTTAATCGCAGAGATAAATTTGAGAGTGAGAGAGTAAATAACAGAGAAAATGATTTAAATTTAAAGAGAATGATTATTTATACTCTTAATTGGAAATGATTGCAGTATGGGGAAGTAAAAACGGCAAAATGACAGCCTTATCCTAATCCAACGGTAACTTTTCTATTAAGGAAAGTAACCGTTGGGGAGTATGAGGTTTTGAAATTAGTGTTAAACTCCAGGACTCCCAGTACTGAATTAGGGTTAAAAAAATTAAATTAAAAAAATTTAAAAATAATACAAACATTTAATTTAATGTGTAGATTAATAAAAAGAATTTATAAAAATTAAAAATAAAATACCAGACGTGCTATACTGAAAGTATCAGTATTGGGTCAATACGGAAAAATCAGTATAGAAAAAAAATTTCAAGGGTTTAGCATGCCCAATTGTCCTAGTAAGTACATAAACCTTTCTTCTGAAAGAGGTTTAGTAAATACATCAGCCAATTGGTCCTCAGTTGGTACATAATCTACCTGAATTTACCCTTTTCCACATTATCTCGGATAAAGTGGTGTCTGATATCAATGTGCTTTGTTCTTGAGTGACGGACTGGATTTTCAGTGATAGCAATAGCGCTCTTGTTATCACAATGAATGGGTGTGTTGTTAAAGTCAAATCCATAGTCCATGAGTTGATACTGCATCCATAAACTTGAGCACAATAACTTCCTGCAGCCACATATTCAGCTTCTGCATTTGAAGTATCTACTGAATTATGTTTCTTGGATGACCAGCCAACTAATCTTCCACCAAGGAATTGGCATCCTCCACTTGTGCTTTTTCTATCTAACATGCATCCTGCATAATCTGTATCTGTGTACCCTTCAAGAGCAAAATTTGAATCTTTGGGATACCAAAGACCCATATTAGGAGTACCAGATAAATACCTAAAAATTCTCTTAACAGCCTTCATGTGTGATTCTTTAGGATCAGCCTAATACCGAGCACACAGACATGTTGCAAACATGATATCAGGCCTGCTAGCTGTTAAGTAAAGTAAGGAACCAATCATACCTTGGTATGTGGATTGACATACTGGTTTACCAGTTTCATCCTTACTTATCTTATCCTGAGTACTCATAGGGGTGTGCGTTGAAGATAGATTTTTAAACTTATATTTCTTTAGCATATCATGCACATACTTACTTTGGTTTATAAAGGTGCCATCAGGCTTTTGATCAACTTGTAAACCTAGAAAATAAGTAAGTTCTCCCATCATACTCATCTGATACTGAGATGACATAATCTTTGAAAACCAATCACACATTGACTTGTCAGTGGAGCCAAAGATAATATCATCCACATATATCTGAATGAGTAAAATGTCAGACCCTTTTCTTTTTGAAAATAAAGTTTTATCAATTTTACCACGAGTAAATTTATTTTCAATTAAGTACTCTGACAGGGTATCATACCAGGCTCTTGGAGCTTATTTGAGCCCATACAAAGCTTTATCAAGCTTGAAAACATAATTAGGAAATTTAGGATCAACAAAACCTGGGGGTTGTTTAACATAAACTTCCTCCTGTAGTTTTCCATTTAGAAAGGCACTTTTGACATCCATTTGATAAACCTTGAAGTTCTTAAAGGCTGCATATGCAAGATATAGCCTAATTGCTTCAATCCTTGCAACTGGTGCAAATGTTTCATCATAGTCAATACCTTCTTCTTGCCTGTATCCCTGAGCAACCAATCTTGCTTTATTCCTGATTACAACACCATCTTTGTCCATTTTATTTCTGAACACCCACTTAGTACCAATGATAGTTTTGCCAGTTGGGGGTGGTACTAAGTTCCGAACTTTGTTTCTTTCAAATTCTGTAAGCTCATCTTGCATAGCTTCTACCCAGTCTTCATCTAGTAAGGCTTCATCAGCCTTCTTTGGTTCAATGGTAGATAAGAAGCTTGAAAAGAGACAAAAGTTTGCAGTAGCTTGGGGTTCAAAGGTCAGTTTTCTTATTGTTTGAACACCTTCTTCAACATGACCAACAATATTTGTACAAGGATGGTCTCTGTGTTCCCTTAGATTGGATCCTAATGTAGCATTTGAGGTAGTATGAACAACCTCTTGTTGGATTGAGGGTTGCCAGTCTCATACTGGTTTGAGTTTGATTCAGTATTGGACTGCTCAGGATTGCTGGTTTCTTCATCTTGCAGATTTATGTGAGGTTCAAGTAATGGATTTGAAGTTTCTCCAGCTTCATAGGTGGAATGACTGAGATCAAGATTTGCGGACTCAGTGTTGATGTTTTCAGTGTTGGGAACTTCAGTATTTGTTGAAGTTTTGGCATACTGAGTGAAGTCTTGATCATCATCACTCATATCATATGTACCTAGATATGGGTGAGTATTGGGCTGTTCAGCATTGGAGTTTTCTGGATTACATAAGGTTTCAATTTCACTTATGTTCTCCTTTGCTGAAGTAGAATGCTCACCCATGTGCTCATCAAAAGTAACATGGATGGATTCATCAATCACCTTTGTTGAAAGTATATACACTCTGAAGGCTTTGGAGTGTGGTGAGTAGCCCATGAAAATGCCTTCATTTGCTTTGGGAGCAAACTTGTTGAGATTGTGCTTGGTACTGAGAATGAAGAATTTACTCCCAAAAGATGTGGAAGTACTCCACATTAGGAATTCTACCATGATATAACTCATAAGGAGTCTTGAGGTGTCTCTGGACTACAGTTGCTCTATTCTGTGTGAAGTTGGCACAGTTTACAGCTTCAGCCCAAAAGCTCAGTGCCAGTCCAGCATGGCATAACAAAGTTCTTGCAGCTTCAATTAATGTTCTATTCTTTCTTTCTACAACACCCTTTTGTTGTTGTGTATAGGCTGTAGAGTAATTTTGTACAATTCCCTTTTCTTCACGGAAATTTGCTAATACTGAGTTTTTAAATTCAGTACCATGGTCACTTCTTAGTTGTTCGACCTTGGCACCTTTTTGCAGTTATTCTCTCTTGATGAAAGCAATAATTTATGTGGTAGCATCTGATTTTGTCTTCAAGAAGATGACCCAAGTATATCTTGAGAATTTTATCAACTAAGACCAAGGTATAGATCTTTTTGCCCAGAGATGGTGTACTGATGGGGCCAAAAAGATCCATGTGTATCATTGCAAGAGGTTCATTAATGGAGTGGTTTACCTTAGATTTAAATGAACTCTTCTTCTGCTTGCCCATTTCACATGCTGAGCATAACTTATCTTTGGAATAAGTAATTGTGGGCAACCCTCTCACCAACTTCTTAACACTGAGTTCATTGATGTTCCTAAGTTGATATGAGAAAGTTTCTTGTGCCACATCCAGTTCAGTTCTGGATTGACTTTAGAGAGCAGGCACACACGGATGATGGGGTCAATTTCTGAAAGATTGACTACATAGACATCTTTTTCTCTTCTGGCAATGAGAACAGGTTGTCCTCTTTCATTATATATGATGCCAGCAATCTTTCTGAACATAGCTTCCTTGTCATCATCACACATCTGGTTGATACTGAGCAGATTGTGTTTTAAACCTTCTACATAGGCAACTCTTTTAAAAGTGATGTTGCCAGCTTTGATTTCTCCATACCCTTTTGTCTTCCCTATGGAATCATCCCCAAACCTGACAGAAGGGCCCTGCTCTGGTGTGTAATGCTGAAGATACTCCATACTGCCAGTCATGTGTCTTGAGCAGCCACTATCAAGGTACCATTTTCTATCACCCTGCACAAGACACAAAGTAGAGATTAGTTCCTTTTAGGAACCCATTTAAAAATGGGCCCTTTGGAAGATTTAACATGGTTATCCTTTTTAATCTCTGTTTTAGAGGGAGTCAGTATCACTTTAGTAGAACCAGTATTGGTAGTCTTTTGTGGCACTGACTTTGGATCCCCCCTTTTCTTTGGTACTGAGTACCTAGGATTAGAGAGATTAGTTCTACATTCATATCCTTTATGACATGTATGATGAATTCTGTAACATTTTCTAGGTCTATTTCTAAACATGTTTTCATAAGGGATTTTTGAAAATTGTTTAGGCTTTGGTTGATCAGTATGTGTTAGTTTTGCAAATTTCTGACTCAAAAATTTGATTTGATCACCAATAGATTTTAAAAGACTATTTTTATCATTCTTAATAGGAGGTTGAACTTCCTTTGTGACAGTCTTTTTGGGAGATGAATTTTTGTTTTTGTCTGGTAAAGTTGTCTGTTTTGGCTTTTGCTTAGACTTAGTAGTTCCTTTACCATTTTTGGAACCTGTTGAACGTGTTGTAGGTTTAACCTTATGTTGTAATTTTAACATTTTAACAGGTTCTAAAGAACTTTGAGTATTTGATTCAGATGTACTTGCAACTTCAGTATCCGTCTTCTTAGAAGAAGTAGAAGTTGTTTCCAAGGTTTTTAAAATATTATTTTCAGAGTATGGAATGACATTAAATAATACTTTAAAAGGTGGAACGGCTGAAGTATCATACTGATCTACATGGATTTCAGTATCAGAATTTTCTGTAACAGGAAATTCAATACTGAGATCTTGTAATTCAGTATAGCACTTAGAGCAGGTAGAGGGACCAATAGGTTGAACCTGATCAGAAATGTTTTTATCCTCTACATCTGAATCAGTTTGACAACTAGCTTCACAAAAGGTTTTTGATTTCACAAAATTTACATGATTTAAATGATTAAATTCTTCAAACAAATCAGCAAAAATTATTTCTAGTTTTAAACTAAGGATCCACACCAAGTGCTGCCCTCACATTTTCGGGAAATTGTTGTTTTAAACATTTATTTAGCTTGATAGAAGCATTTCCCCAAGATTTACATTGATTTTCAAATTGTTCTTTTTCCAATTTGTGTAAATGTGCTTTATCAGCAAGTCTTTGATTCATATCTTGTAAGTTTAAAAAATCAAGTTCCAAATCTTTTAATCTTGCTAGTTTATCCAAATTTTCATTATTTACTTTTTCTAGTTGTAAGATTGTAAGTTTTAAAGCTTTTTCTCTCTGTACTAAAGTTTTAAGATCAACAATCATATACTCAAAAAAATTTTCTTTTTCATTCAAAGAATAAGTTTGAAAGGCACTCACCTTGTACAACTGAGTAGAATCCCAATCACTGTGGATACTCATTTTCTCAGCTTCTTTGAGATCTCTCTCAAAAGTGCTCTTCAAATCTTCTTCAGTAAAAGCCATTAAGGCTTTATTTTCAACTTCTTCCTCATCATCACCGAGGTCTTCATCCATCCAAGCCTCAGAATAAAGTGCCTGATGAGGAGCTCCACTTCCACTTGCTCCCTTTCCCTTGCTTCTTGCCTTCAATTTCACATATTTATCCCTATACCGTTTAGCACGGTATGCAATCTTGTCATTCTGATCAGTTTTAGAAGACTTTGTGTGACACTTGGCTGCAATGTGACCAGGCTTTCCACACCTGTAGCATAGACCAGATCTGGGGTCAATATTGGAAGAGCTAACACCAAGCCTCTTCTTTTTCAACTGATCCAACTTCATGGACATGAGAGCCATTTGAGTTTCTAGTTCTTCTGCCTCAGCATCCTCAAGACTATCTTCTGGCTCATCTGGCTCAGTGACAGTATAGGCCTGTTTAACAATTAGGGCCACGCCAGTAGAAGTCTTGTCAGTCTTCTTCCAGTTGAGCAGTCTAGAAGCATTATTTTCCTCATGGTTCAACATTAAGCCATACAGTGTTTGAAGAGTGTAGGACTCAATGTTGTTAGCAGCATTGACATAATTTTTTATATCAAGGAATTGTTTAGGAAGACTGTCCAGAAATTTTTGACAGAGTTCCCCCTCTTCCTTCTCAATTCCAACACTGATCAAATCATGAACAATGGTGTTGAATCTGTTGTAAAGAGCAGTGAGATCTTCATTTGGGTTAGCAATGAAGTTCTCATATTTCCTTCTCATATTGCTCTTTCTTTGCAACTTCACCTGTGGTGTGCCTTTATAAGTAACTGTCAAGCTGTCCCACATAGCTTTTGCAGTTGGCAACTTCATGATTGCACTGAGAATTTCTTTTGTGACTGCATTTCCAATCACACTCTTGGCTCTTGAGTCTAGACTGAACAGCTGACGATCAGTATCAGTCCAAGTATGTTTCAACTTTGGAATTGTTCTTGTTGATGCAGGAGCATTGTCTGTAGCTGCAACAGGTTCAGTGGTAAGAGGAATGATGGGACCATCAGTTAGCACACTGATCATCTCATCATGAATAGATTCAAGATACCACTGAGCTTTTAATTTCCATTGATAGAAATCTTTGCCTAAAGATTGGCACTCCCTTTCCTGACATCACTGGAGCAGTAATTGAAGACGTTCTGGTTTTTTATATTTGGGAAGGGTAGATATATGGAATGGCTGCCAGAGTAATAGATCGACTAAATAAGAATTAATTTAGCCGGCTCTGATACCAGTTGTTAGGTCACAACAACCCTGGATTGATTGTATAATTGATAGAATAATTAGACTTAAGACAATTAAAGTGATTAACACAATATTAGAGTCAAATGTATAATTCCACTAAGTGTGGTATGCTGCGGAATAGAAATACCACTGATCAATTACAATATGTTTATATTTGAAAGCGTAAATTGGTAAATACTCCTTTGCCAAGTGATCTCTATTTATAATGATATAGAGATCTTACAAAAGGGGCAAGGAGTAACCGAAGGACTGGAAAAGGAAAGTGGCCGAGATCAAAGGGATTTTATCTGGCCAAGTAAACAAGGAAATGTTTACTCAGTCCTTGTACTCTGTATTGGATGTCAATACTGAGTCCCAACACTGAGTCACCAATACTGTCTACTCAGTGTTGGACCAAGACTTAGCTAATTTATTCTACATACTATTCTCAGCTAGTCTAGGTTGTCTTGTTATCCTAAGATCTCAAGGGGTAGGCCTTTTGGCTTAACAAAAGTTTAGGGTTTGACAAGTGAGGGGTATTTATATGGAAGGAAGATAGAGTTATACAAGAATTACGACTCTTTTTAAACCAAGTCTATCAATAAATTCAAATACAAACAAGATAAGGATCAAACTTAAGAAGGGATGGCACACCACCTTGTGGTGGTTCGGCCGAAGTAGAGGGGCACGAGCAACGGTACTCGGCCACCTAGTGGTCGGGTAGAGGTCAAGGTGTGTCGGTTTTGGTTTTACTTTAATCGAGTCACGTTAAATTAGTTTTATTTGTTTTTTAATGTGTAAATAATATAATGTTATTATTTTTAGAAATGTTTTAGCTCAAGAGTGTCACCACAAATAAAATGAAATGTTGTGTTGACTAAAATAGTCAAACACTAATGCATGGTGAAATTGAAATATTTTTGTTGTATGTTTGGATGCCAGAAATAGAAATATTTAAATATAGAAACTTTCTAAATAAGGAAAGTTTAGAAATGAAATGAGATTACATACCAGAAATATCGAGTTGTCACATTCTCACCTGGTTGAAGAAATTTCGTCTCGAAATTTAAGACGAAGAACGAACATGAGAGACAACGAGAAATAAATGAGGATATTTCTTTCGCATTTAATCTTCACGTATGTAACGCCCTAAAATTTATTGTAATCAAATTATTCACTTTTATTAGATAAATTATGTGATTCTTATTTTATTGAGATTTATATGGGTTATATGCTCCTGTGTGCATTTAATTCGAGTAACTTAAATACATGTTGTTTCTTTTAATGACGAGAGTGTCATTTTATTCGTGTTTGATGAGGTTTAATTAATTAATAACTAGAGTGTTATTATTTTCTTGAGTAACCATTTTAAAACTAATTTAAAGGTATCGTGACATTTAATCCCGAGCATTTGAGTGTGGTCTATTTTGTAGAAGAATTAATAAGGAGATTAACTTGTGGTGTTAAATATTACGAAAAACCCGAGACCGGCCGATTAGGCCAAGGCCTCCCCATACTACACATTCTTAACTCAACCATGTTCCCTTATTCTTTTCTTCTTGCTCGATTATCCAAGGTCCGAGTTGGCTTAGTCTGCTACCCTTACCTCTTTTAGTTCGAGTCAATAAAAGGAGGCCCGAGTCCAAGTGATATTCAGTGGAGGCCAACTTGTTTCATGCACCAAGGCCCGAGTTTTTAAAGGCCTAGAGCCCTTGATCAATTGCTTGTTCATTAAGATTGGTAAATAAGGATACAATCCCCTCTTAATAACTTGCCTAATACCGAATATTGCCTTGCCGTGATACCCTAAATCAGCCGTGATTTCCCTCCATGTGAATTGATCGAGCAAAGCACGAGAGCATCCCCTTGTCGATTTTTCTTCCAGCCGCGTCCTTAATTTTCTTTCCTCCATCTTGTGAAAATTGATTAAAATATGGAAGTGGGTCGGTGGTTATTATCCACATATTGGATGGATGAACAATTGGAGTTATGGGAGCAGGCATGCTCGCAGGTGACAAGGCCAACACAACAACCACCCCCTTTGCGTCATGTTGTGATTAAATCTTAGTCTTTTAAAGTGTGGTCGGCAAGCAGGAGGGATTTATTCCCCTGGGGTCGCAGCTACTTCTTGGCGTTATTGTAATCGTCTCCTTGAAGTGCTCGAGTAAGAGGACCACGTTGATTGAACGGTAAAAACCTTTCTTCCGTTTCCCTCTTTTTTTCTTTGATTTCCGCCATGGTATTGATTGTCATTCATTCAGATTACGCAGCAAACAAAGGGATGAAAGGACCGAAGGCAAACAGTGAGCCTCAACGAGTTCGTCAAACTAGGACGAAGTCCCGAGTTATTGAGATATCGTTATTCTTTTGCCACGTTTCGATTCTGTTGTGTTGTCCTCCCCGATTCTTATACTTTTGGTTATGGGTTTGTAATGTTGAGCAGAAGCAACCATCGATTGAACTGTGAAAATTGTTAGCAAAATATCTCCCGAGCCAATTCCTCTATTGAATTCGGTAGTCTTTCCTTCCGTTTTCATTCTTTGATCAATCTATCGTTTATTGTTCTAACCTGTTTTGTGTAGCTTGGTTAAGAAGGCTGCTGTGACCGAACCATGAGAGGGTTCGGGTTTTTATTTTATTTTAATTTTTTGTGTCTAACGGTTATCGAATAAATTGTCTTGTTGATCGTACGTTGTCACCGAAAATTGTGAAACCGTTTTATTTATCCAATCCGTTTTGCTATGGGCTGTTTGAGTATCATTTGCGATCTGTCTCCACTTAGATGTCGAGTGTTAATCACTGAGTTTTTCGGAAGAGTCGGGTTGGGATGGGTGAAAGTCGTTTGATTATAATTAGACGTTTTCTTAAACCGGAAACCGAACCTTTAGGTTCTTGGTTTCCTAAACCGAGAAAGATTTCAAGCAACCGAACTAAATTACTTCAAATTATAGTTTCTGAAATAAAACGAGTCTAGGGGCAGTCGGGTGCCTCGGACATAAACGGGTTGATGTCGGGAATTAAAACGGGTTTTAAACATAATGCTGAATTTTTGACAGAAAATGTCCTCTGAGTTGGTTGTTTTTATCACACTTAAAATATGTTTCTGGGGTTTTGGCATGCGCTGGTCTCTATTTTTTTTGAGTCCTCTTTCTGATGCCGCTGACGGCTTGTCGATCAGAGTTACCGTTTAAAAGTTATTCTCGGTTTAATATGCTGCTGTTAGGAACTTGACCTGTGCAACATGCCTGTCTTGTGACACTATTTTGAGACCCTTAGAATCCGTTTTGGCCAGTGACCGTCTCACAGTGATTTGTATTTCTCGTTGTCTAGTTTATGTGGTAAAAATATGAGAAAAATCTAATTAGCCATTTGAGAGTTATGACCGTTTCCGTAAGAGTGCTGAGTGCTGTCAAATCCTGATGGAAATAATTTTAAGCCGAGTTTTAATCTGAGTCTTGTTATGCATTGTAGGATCCTTTAGGAGCTGAGTTGTGACCTTTGTGCATGCCGAGGACTTCTAAGAGCTTACGGTTATTCGAGGTGGGTAATCTCACTATAAACTTGTACTTACTTTCGATTCATGATTTTGTGCTATGTGTTGTGAATTGTCTTGTTGATTGAGCTTGAGTATTGATTGGGTGATTTATTTGAGTTATCTGTGATTTGAGTTATCTGTGATTTTAGTTATCTAGAGCCTGAGTTATCTGAGTTTTGAGTTCTTGAGTTAAAACATTAAACATAATGTACTTGAGTTGTCTTGGCACCGAAGAGTACTGGTGCCAGACGTTTTGACTCAACACCGAAGAGTACAGGTGTTGAGCCTTGAGTTGTGTGAGGCGGGTCGAGGTTGATCTCTCGTCCCAAGTCACACAAGCGCGCTATATAAATTTAAAATCTGATAAAATAAACTTGAGTAATTGAGAATTGAGTAGAGTCTCTAGGGATCACTTATGTGGCTTGAGTTGTTTGTATTTATTTGTTTTTTTTGATTTTATTAACTCAGCGGTGGCTGACCCCAATCACTCCCCCCATTTTACAGGTACTAGTAAGGGCAAAGAGAAGGTCAATGGTTGATGAGCTGCGCTTCTATTTTTATATTTATGGATTTGGATTAAAACATTTATTTCGAGTCAAACATGTTTTGTTTTTAAAACCTTCAATTATTCCGCATTGAAACCACGAGACGGTTTTATATTTTTACTTATGACTTGGGACCTTTGAGTTACTTGTACTCTTGGGGAAATTGTTTTATTTTATTATTTAAAAATGTTTAAATTTCCTCTAATTTTTGGGATGTTACAAGTTGGTA
This sequence comes from Calendula officinalis, assembly GCA_963853835.1. Classification (NCBI taxonomy): domain Eukaryota; kingdom Viridiplantae; phylum Streptophyta; class Magnoliopsida; order Asterales; family Asteraceae; genus Calendula; species Calendula officinalis. Next base: position 44,088,458 of record OY970829.1, read on the forward strand.
TCAGAGCTCTGGCTTGAGAGAATTGGGTTCACACGGGGTGGATTCCAAACTCAAGTCGAAGCATAAGTTTTCAAAATGAGTTTTCAAGTGTTTTAAAATGAATCCAAATCCAAATCGAGAAGCAGCGCATCACGACGACCTTATGCCTCTAGTACTTTACTCACGAGATATGTAGTGTATTAAAAACGTCGCGAGTGACATTGAATTGTAAGAGAATAAAAGAGAATTAACACGAGATGAGCGTGAATTGTGCGACTATATATATGTATATATACTATATGTATTGTTGTGAACTACTTGATTATGTGGATGTTATAAGGATGGGAGATCGTGGAATTTTTGAAACTGAGTCGAAACCATGACAAGAGTAGGTGTGGCTAATAATAGAGGGCCCATATTATTATACGCACAGGACTCGTGCCTATGTTTCGAAAAGGATTCAAGGAGACCATTCGTCAAGCATCTAAGTATCATGAAAACCCTCAATTATTATATATCAGTTTATAATAAAATCACTAAAAGATATTTATGAGAAAACAGTGCAATCAATTGAATAAGAGAATCATCAAACACGAATTGATAAAGAGTTATCAAAACATGTCAAGAAAGAGGCTAATAAAACAAATTGGGTAGAATTCGTTAAATTACTTGATTGATTTATTAATACATCGAGAACGCTTGAAGAATCGTTAAAGCAAAATAATGAGAAAAATAAGAGAAATGTTAAGTGATAAGGAGTTATGTGGAAACATCACTAAATCCAGATTTGTGTGAAAATAATTAACAATTAAATAAGATATTATTGATTTAAATTGATAAGGAGTTATCAAAACAAATCAAGTGAAAGTTTATTAAACCCAATTTGAGTAAAAAAAAACATTAATGATAAATTGTTAATCTGAGTAATGAGGAGGTAAACTAAAAGCTTGAAAAAAAAATAGAGAATGATGATTGAGTAAAAGTAAATGATTGAGAACAAACTAATTCTTGTTAAATTATTAACCTTATGGAGAATAAATGAATGATGAATGACAAATTATCCCATACGAATTTAAATGTGATTACATGAAACAATGAGATACCGCTAAATTTAAATTGACAAGTAAAATATTAATGAGTGATAAGAGACATGAATATTATAATTGAGAATGGTTAAGTCATTTAAAATGATGAGTTATGAACCATGAGAAATAAATAAATCAAGAGATAAATGAACATTTATGTGAGACGAATTAAGTACAAGATTATAAGTAACTACTAATTTAAGTCAAGATGTTTGACCTAACAAATAATTGTGTTGAATACATATGCTTGATTATTGAGATCTTTTAATTGAGTAAGAGACAAAATTCTAATAGAGCTAATAAAAGTTTTAAACATTGAGACATCACTAATTGAATGAGATGAGAAACCTAAAACGAGTTAATTAATTAGTTAATTGACAAAAGAAAATTTACAAGGTTTATTCAGTACAAACTAAACGAGAATTTTATCTAATGACATAAATTATTATATGGTAATAATAATACCAAGTATGCTATGAGTAAACCAAAAGGAGGATTGATACTTATATTTTAACAAGAGATAATTGTGAATCGTAACGCGAGATAAAGATTTGTAGTGCTAATAAATGTAACGAGCTTGACTTATGAGGAATCATAAAATGACTAATTGTTAATGAGACAATAATAGAGGACAGTTATAATTGAGAAAACCTAATGTGAGAATCCATGAGAAGCTTAATGAGAAAGCTAACATCAATTATGGGCAATAAATAAACTATGATTTTTTATTTATATAAAGTGATAAAAACTTAATGAGTAGGGGTGTGTGAGGGGGGCGTAAAGAGTATACGTTGGGACCGACTCACACCTGTGCATAAGAGTTTAATTATCGAGTGGTCGTAGCGACTTCTTTGGGATTTTGAGTGCCAATTCCAAACTCGAGGACGAGTTTTATCCAAGTGGAGTTGAGTGGTGGTAAAAGGGGAAAACTGCCAACATTAAGAGTGTAAATAGAGAATAATTATAGAGTTGTGAATTATTAAATTAGTATTATTAAACTAATGGAGATTAATAAATAGAGCTAAATGTGAAAAATAAAGTTTGTAAAGAGTAAATTAAGAGAATTTCCAAGAGAAAATTTTGTTAAATGTTATTATGAGTATATATGTGCATATAACTGACTAAAAATTTATAAGAGTTATTGATTAATCGAGAAATTATTCTTGTGGGAATATAACGAGATAAAAAAAAAATTATTAAAATATGAGAACTTATTATTCAAGTCAAGTTAAATGGGAAAAACATGGTTATGGGGAATTATTAAATCCAATCGAGAAATTTGAAGCCAAATTATTGTGTTGAGTGATACATATGCAAGTGATGAGCTAATTTATAAGAATAATTGAGAATAATTAATTTCTTGTGATGGTAAAATTGTCAAGTTGTAAGAAATTCGTAAATCGAGAGTAATGCTGCAAATGAGAAGTGACAAATTCTATAATAATATAAATAACGATAAATTATGAAATTCGAGTAATGAGAATGTTGTTAATGAGTCGGTCATGAGAAGATCGCCATAATAAATTATGAGAAAGAGTTATTATTATTGAGAAATTATCGAGCTATAAGAACCTACTAAATCAAGTTAAGCGAATAAATTAATAAAATGAACCAAATGCCAAAACTTTAATTATGATCAAGTATTAAACTGAAACTAAGGGAATACCAATTTAAATTCTTAAATTAAATGTTATCAAACATTATACCTTATTGAGTAATTAGTAAATCAAGAATAGTTATTGAAATGAGCAACAGAGAAATATACAAGTGTGATAGACAATAAAATTTTATGAATTTCTAAAGCGAGAAGGAACTAAAAATACAGAGTAATGAGGAAACTTTATATTGGGAACGAGAAAATAGCTGAGTAATCAAGTGCATGAGAATTATCGAGTTAACTAATTAAACAAGTGACGAGGAAATACTAAATTGAGACGTTCAAGATTTAAAATAAAATGAGATTTATAAGTGGACAATGAGTAAAGTTGATCAAGAGATAAATTATATGAGAACAAAGCGAGAAGTTAACTAAAGAGCTAAATGATAAAATTATTAAATGAGTTGAACGAGCAATATTAAAAAGAGTCAACGAGAAGTTTTTAAATACGAGTTATTAAGAGAACTAATAACGCAACTTAAAAGAGAAATTATCTATTCTTGAAGCCTAAAAATTAAATTTGATCACGCGAGGGATCGCAAAGAGTGAGAAAATGGGCATTTTGTGCTACTTGTGATAAGTTGTTAAGCGAGATTTGAGTTAAATTGATAATATACCTTGCGTTAAGTTAAAAGCAAGTTGTGGAAATTGGAGATGAATGCATTCTGAGTATATGCAAATTGAGTAACAGGCATGAGTTGCCTACCATCTGAGGTTTACGTGTGCTAAATACATTTATGTAAATTATGTATTTGTTTGTGAATTGTTTGATAGCGGTGTGAATCGCTAAATTGTTCATTTTTCTTTAAAACAAACTAATATTCTTTAGATTAGAGGACCTTGAGATGCTGCTTATTGGTAGAGTTTGTCAATAATAAGATTTTATATGTTGATAAAATGTAAAAGTGATCATGTGATAGAGCTGTGCGGGGAAGTTTTCCCCATAAAAACTTACTTTTATCGCCGTGAGAGGGCCAAGTACGATTGCGAGCACGAGTTGGTCAACCAAGTACTACGCCGAGATCATCTGTCGCTACAAACTAAACCGTAACAAATCTCCAAGTTGAGTTGAATCGGAGATTCAACGCAACGTTAACCACTGAGTGTAGCAACTGTATCCGACTACAAAGAAGACACCTTCAACAGAGTATCGCGGTTTATTTTATGTTCATTATCGACATCCTTTTTAATCGACATACTGAAATCCTTAGAGAGTGTTCCAATTTTATTCTTCTAACTTTATCGTTTTGCCCCGTTAGAGACGGAGTATTTTATGAGCAGTTGCAAGATCTAGAGTTAACCTGATCGATTAAGTCACCCTGACGAGTTTCTTTATTCACAACCTTACCGTTTTCTTGTATTGCGGATATGTGTCATTGACGAGCCTGAGTCTGAGGCGTGAGATTGCTACCCTGAGCTTCCTTCGATCGAGGACTTCGGGGACGAAGTCTATTTTAAGTGGAGTTGAGTTGTAACGCCCTAAAATTTATTGTAATCAAATTATTCACTTTAATTAGATAAATTATGTGATACTTATTTAATTGAGATTTATATGGGTTATATGCTCCTGTGTGCATTTAATTCGAGTAACTTAAATACATGTTGTTTGTTTTAATGACGAGAGTGTCATTTTATTCGTGTTTGATGAGGTTTAATTAATAAATAACTAGAGTGTTATTATTTTCTTGAGTAACCATTTAAAAACTAATTTAAAGGTATCGTGACATTTAATCCCGAGCATTTGAGTGTGGTCTATTTTGTAGAAGAATTAATAAGGAGATTAACTTGTGGTGTTAAATATTACGAAAAACCCGAGGCCGGCCGATTAGGCCAAGGCCTCCCCATACTACACATTCTTAACTCAACCATGTTCCCTTATTCGTTTATTCTTGCTCGATTATCCAAGGTCCGAGTTGGCTTAGTCTGCTACCCTTACCTCTTTTAGTTCGAGTCAGTAAAAGGAGGCCCGAGTCCAAGTGATATTCAGTGGAGGCCAACTTGTTTCATGCACCAAGGCCCGAGTTTTTAAAGGCCTAGAGCCCTTGATCAATTGCTTGTTCATTAAGATTGGTAAATAAGGATACAATCCCCTCTTAATAACTTGCCTAATACCGAATATTGCCTTACCGTGATACCCTAAATCAGCCGTGATTTCCTTCCATGTGAATTGATCGAGCAAAGCACGAGAGCATCCCCTTGTCGATTTTTCTTCCAGCCGCGTCCTTAATTTTCTTTCCTCCATCTTGTGAAAATTGATTAAAATATGGAAGTGGGTCGGTGGTTATTATCCACATATTGGATGGATGAACAATTGGAGTTATGGGAGCAGGCATGCTCGCAGGTGACAATGCCAACACAACAACCACCCCCTTTGCGTCATGTTGTGATTAAATCTTAGTCTTTTAAAGTGTGGTCGGCAAACAGGAGGGATTTATTCCCCTGGGGTCGCAGCTACTTCTTGGGGTTATTGTAATCGTCTCCTTCAAGTGATCGAGTAGGAGGACCACGTTGATTGAACGGTAAAAACCTTTCTTCCGTTTCCCTCTTTTGTTCTTTGATTTCCGCCATGGTATTGATTGTCATTCATTCAGATTACGCAGCAAACAAAGGGATGAAAGGACCGAAGGCAAACAGTGAGCCTCAACGAGTTCGTCAAACTAGGAGGAAGTCTCGAGTTATTGAGATATCGGTATTCTTTTGCCACGTTTCGATTCTGTTGTGTTGTCCTCCCCGATTCTAATACTTTGGTTATGGGTTTGTAATGTTGAGCAGAAGCAACCATCGATTGAACTGTGAAGATTATATGTAGGAGCAAATTGTTAGCAAAATCTCTCCCGAGCCAATTCCTTCCGTTTTCATTCTTTGATCAATCTATCGTTTATTGTTCTAACCTGTTTTGTGTAGCTTGGTTAAGAAGGCTGCTGTGACCGAACCATGAGAGGGTTCGGGTTTTTATTTTATTTTAATTTTTTGTGTTTAACGGTTATCGAATAAATTGTCTTGTTGATCGTACGTTGTCACCGAAAATTGTGAAACCGTTTTAATTATCCAATCCGTTTTGCTATGGGCTGTTTGAGTATCATTTGCGATCTGTCTCCACTTAGATGTCGAGTGTTAATCACTGAGTTTTTCGGAAGAGTCGGGTTGGGATGGGTGAAAGTCGTTTGATTATAATTAGACGTTTTCTTAAACCGGAAACCGAACCTTTAGGTTCTTGGTTTCCTAAACCGAGAAAGATTTCAAGCAACCGAACTAAATTACTTCAAATTATAGTTTCTGAAATAAAACGAGTCTAGGGGCAGTCGGGTGCCTCGGACATAAACGGGTTGATGTCGGGAATTAAAACGGGTTTTAAACATAATGCTGAATTTTTGACAGAAAATGTCCTCTGAGTTGGTTGTTTTTATCACACTTAAAATACGTTTCTGGGATTTTGGCATGCGCTGGACTCTAATTTTCTGAGTCCTCTTTCTGATGCCGCTGACGGCTTGTCGATCAGAGTTACCGTTTAAAAGTTATTCTCGGTTTAATATGCTGCTGTTAGGAACTTGACATGTGCAACATGCCTGTCTTGTGACTCTATTTTGAGACCCTTAGAATCCGTTTTGGCCAGTGACCGTCTCACAGTGATTTGTATTTATCGTTGTCTAGTTTATGTGGTAAAAATATGAGAAAAATCTAATTAGCCGTTTGAGAGTTATGACCGTTTCCGTAAGAGTGCTGAGTGCTGTCAAATCCTGATGGAAATAATTTTAAGCCGAGTTTTAATCTGAGTCTTGTTATGCATTGTAGGATCCTTTAGGAGCTGAGTTGTGACCTTTGTGCATGCCGAGGACTTCTAAGAGCTTACGGTTATTCGAGGTGGGTAATCTCACTATAAACTTGTACTTGCTTTCGATTCATGATTTTGTGCTATGTGTTGTGAATTGTCTTGTTGATTGAGCTTGAGTATTTATTGGGTGATTTATTTGAGTTATCTGTGATTTGAGTTATCTGTGATTTGAGTTATCTGGAGCCTGAGTTATCTGAGTTTTGAGTTCTTGAGTTAAAACATTAAACATAATATACTTGAGTTGTCTTGGCACCGAAGAGTACTGGTGCCAGACGTTTTGACTCAACACCGAAGAGTACAGGTGTTGAGCCTTGAGTTGTGTGAGGCGGGTCGAGGTTGATCTCTCGTCCCAAGTCACACAAGCGCGCTATATAAATTTAAAATCTGAGAAAATAAACTTGAGTAATTGAGAATTGAGTAGAGTCTCTAGGGATCACTTATGTGGCTTGAGTTGTTTGTATTTATTTGTTTATTTTGATTTTTTTCACTCAGCGGTGGCTGACCCCAATCACTCCCCCCATTTTACAGGTACTAGTAAGGGCAAAGAGAAGGTCAATGGTTGATGAGCTGCGCTTCTATTTTTATATTTATGGATTTGGATTAAAACATTTATTTCGAGTCAAACATGTTTTGTTTTTAAAACCGTCAATTATTCCGCATTGAAACCACGAGACGGTTTTATATTTTTACTTATGAGTTGGGACCTTTGAGTTACTTGTACTCTTGGGGAAATTGTTTTATTTTATTATTTAAAAATGTTTAAATTTCCTCTAATTTTTAGGATGTTACAACGTACCCACGAGAATTCAGGACCTCTTTTGGAGTTCCATCTGACTTTGATGATTTTGATCTTGCTTCTTCTTAACTTTTGCTCTTTCCAGTCGGAGATTTCAATAGGTTCTTCAGTAAAGTAGAGCTTGTCGTCGATGATAATTTCCGCGGCAGGAACAATCAGTGATGGATCATCAATGAACTTTTTAAGATTAGACACATGAAATGTGTTGTGGATATTACTGAGTTCCTTTGGAAGATGAAGACGATAAGCGACAGCACCGATTCTTTCAATAACTTCAAACGGTCCAATATATCGAGGACTTAGCTTTCCTCTCTTGCCAAAGCGTACAACGCCTTTCCAAGGCACTTCCTTTAGCAAGACATGGTCACAAACAGCGAACTCTAATGGCTGTCGACGATTATCAGCATAACTCTCTTGTCGATCTCTTGCAGCCTTGATACGATCTCTGATCTTGAAGATCTTGTCAGTTGTTTCTTGTAGAATCTCTGGACCAGTGATTTGGTGATCACCAACTTCAACCCAACAAAGTGGCGAACAATACTTTCTACCATACAGGGCTTCGAATGGTGCGGCTCTAATAGTTGTATGATAACTATTGTTGTACGAGAAGTCAACTAGAGGGAGATGAGAATCCCAACTTCCACCAAAATCAATAACATAGGCTCTCAGCATGTCTTCTAGCATTTGAATTGTTCTTCCCCTTTGGCCGTCGGTTTGAGGATGATAGGCAGTACTCATATTGAGGCGAATACGAGACTTTTGCAACGATTTCCAAAAACTAGACTTCCTCGTTGATAACGTGGCCTAGAAATTGCACTTCATGTAACCAGAATTCACACTTGGACAACTTGGCATATAGCTTTTCCTTCTCCAACAACTCAAGAATGATTCTTAAGTGCTCTGCATGCTCTTCTTTCGTTCGCGAGTAAATAAGAATATTATCTATGAAGATGATAACGAATTTGTCGAGATATTGCTTGCGCACTATGTTCATGAGATCCATATACACATCAGGTGCATTGGTCAAACCAAATGGCATTACCAAGAATTCATAATGACCATAGCGGGTTCTGAAAGCAGTTTTGGGTACATGTTCATCACGAACTTTTAATTGATGATAACCTGAACGAAGATAAATCTTGGAATAGAAACTTGATCCTTTAGGTTGATCGAATAGATCATCAATACCGGGAAGAGGATATCGATTTTTAATAGTAACTTTGTTCAATTCGTGATAGTCAATGCACATTCTCGTTGAACCATCCTTCTTTTCAACGAAGTGGACCGGAGCTCCCCAGGGTGAGAAACTCAGTCGAATGAAACCAAGATAAAGAAGTTCTTGTAATTGCGAAGAAAGTTCTTAAATTTCAGACGGTGCAAGATGATAAGGGGAACGCGCAATAGCTGTGGCTCATCGAATCAAATCAATACGAACTTCAACTTATCTCTGAGGTGGCATTCCTGGAAATTCGCCAGGGAAAATGCCAGGATAATCACAAATGATAGGAATGTCCTCAATCTTACGATCTTTGGACTTTTTGTCAACGACATGAGCAAGAAAGGCTTGGCATCCTTTAAGAAGATATTTTTGAGCTTTCATAGAGTTTATGATTTTTATGTTTTTGTTTCTTTGTTCACCTTAAATTATTAATGTTTCTGTTTTGGATAAATGGATTCGAATTTGTTTGTTGTAGCATATTATTTCCGCATGGTTTTTAGACAACCAATCCATCCCTACGACAATATCAAAACTACCTAGCTATACAGGCACAAGGTCTATATTGAAAATGTGATCATCTAGGTCAAGCTTACAACCTTTAAAAACTTCACTAGACTTAACAACTTTGCCATTTTCTAATTCGATCTCATAATTGACTTTAAGACGTTCGGGGTTTATATTTAAGAAACTTTTAAAGTCGGTCGATATGAAACTCAAGTCGTCTCCCGAATCTAATAAAATATAAGCAAAATGATTGTTGATGATAAACGTACCGGTAACTGTATCAGGATTTTCGCGAGCTTCCTGAGCATTCATGAAAAATGCACGACCACGACCATTCTGACGATCATTGTTGTTGTTGGCATTGCGGTTGTTGTTGCGACTGTTGTTACGATTGCCCGTTGTTGTTGTTGTCGTTCTGATTGTTGTTGTTGTTCTGAAGCTTAGGGCAACGATTATGATAATGGTTGGGATCACCGTACTCGTAACACACAGGATTTTTAGGAGGATTGTTAGATGAACATTTTCTGAAATTGTGACCCCAGCGGTCACACTTGTAGTACTTCTCACACTTACCATCATGATGCCAATTACACTTGTTACACTTGGGCTTGCTTCCGGCGTAAGGCTTTGCATCAGGATTAGACTGATTGTTGTTACTCTGATTAGAGGCAACATAGCTCTTAGTCTTCTGATACTTGTTTCCTTTGTAGCCTTGTTGTTTGTTGTCGTAGGAACGTTTCCCATTTTCATTGTTCGAGGTTTCGGAGGATTTGCTAGACACAATCAGCTTGTCTTTGAACGATCCGCTTTTCATAGCATCATCGGTCAACCTTGTCGCTCGATTCACAGCATCTTCAAAAGGCGTGGGTTCAGAAGAAATGACATGAGTACGAATAAGATCGTGCAGACCTTGAAGATACTTCTCGATTCGCTTAAATTCAGGAGTAACCATGTGAGGGACAAGACGAGTGAGTTCTTGGAATTTAGTCGTGTAGGTAACAATGTCGGATCCAACCATGGACAGATTCCATAGTTCCACTTCAACATTCTGTATCTCTCTTCTTGGGCAAAACTTCTGAGTTAGTTTCTCTTTGAATGCACTCCAATTCATAGCATCAGCAGTAGCACGACCTAAGACTTGCACTTGGGAGTTCCACCAGGATCACACTTCTTTGGACAATGTACATTCACCATATACTTAGGGGCACATTGGATAATACTGAATATAGATTCCACCTTCTCAGTCCAGTGGATGATAGCAATGGCTCCTTCAGATCCAGAATAGGTTGGGGGATGACAGGAAGTAAAGGTCTTGAACGATTGACCTTGACGATAAGCATTGGGATATGAAGTTACACGAATTTTCTTGTGGAGACGAATATTATACCATTGTTGTTTCCATTGTTAACAGCAACACCGTCATTTCCTCTTTCTGCATTCAGTTGAGCAATCGCTTCAGCGATTCGGTGTTCCACCATTTGTTCGGCAGTTTCTTGATTTCCTCCTCGAGCCATTGATGAATTACTGATAAGATTCAATACAAAGATTTAAGAATTGAAAGTAGAGAGATTATTAGGTAAAAGACATGATTAAAAGAAATCACGGAATATCGATACAATAGGCGTAGTAGTAGTAATAAGCGTATTATAGATAGACGTAATTATAGTAATAGTAGAGACGTATAGAAAATAATAATTATTTTTTTGATATAGTAGATTTGTACTAAAATATAAGTTTTATTAAACACAATCCTAATAGATAATAGTTTGAAAAGTATGGCACATCCCACCAATACTAGGTAAATGAAATACTAAATTTAAATAAACCTAAAATTTTAAAATAGCTAAACAACAAGACATAAAGAAAACAAAGATAGACGTGCAGCGATGACTGAACATCTTCCTCTGGCTCGGAGTCTTCCTCAGGCACTGACTCTTCTTCTGGTTCTGATTCTTCTTCTGGCTCAGAGTCTTCCTCAGGCTCTGATTTTGATATTATTTTGGGTTCTGGTTCTCGGCGTCATGGAGTTCTTGGAGCTATATCGCGCTTTAACTTTGCAGGTGACGCGACGAATAAAATACCACCCTCATAATTTCCAACGGAGATATGAAGGGCTCGAACACAGGAGCTGGTGTCAGAGGACCATTAGGAATAACAGGGATAGGATGTCTTCTGGGGCGACGATGCCATGGGACAACAGGAGGTTGTACCACCACTGGCACTGGGGCAACTAGCGCTGGGACTACTGGCATCGCAGTACCCCGATCACTGTCGTACCCTGAATCGGACGAAACATCGATAACACTCGCTGACGACATTCTGCTTAGCACGACCTATAAACCATTAGATTATATAAATTTTGGGCTCTCAAACATAACACCTACAAATGCTATTCTAAGGTAACACTAACTAGGGCAATTGTTCTAATCTAAGAACAATGAAACTTCTGGATATGAGACTCAGCGTGCCATGAATATTTTTGTTTTGTAAAAAGTTTTGTTTTGTCCAAAAATCTTTTGTAGTTATAGACTAGGCTTGCTAATTCACTATAACTTAAGCTCTGATATCAATCTGTCACACCTCGCCAAAAATGAGTTTTACGTCATTTAAGATGTTTTGTGGAAGAACGGAGGTGTAACTCTCATGATGACATTGCAAAAATTAAGTAAAAAAAAACCACGCAAATAACAAATGAAAATAGTTTAACTTCCTAAAAATGGAAAGTTTCCAAATATAGCAGTTTCCTAAAAATAGAAATTGTTTGAAAATGAAATGATTGTTCGTAAACTTAATGTTTTATTCATGCCTCACGACAATCCACTTGCTCATATCCTCCAGTCTCACTATCACCTAATCACCTGAAAAAATAAAGTAAAAGGGTCAACAAGTAATGTTGAGTGAATCCACAGGGTTATTATTTATAGTAAAAGTATTGTGTTAGCTACCCAAAACGATTGTTATAAAAATAGTTTTATGACTGAAAAAGTATAAGTTCAACGCTGTCATGTTATGAGAAATAAGTATGAAAATGAAATGTAATTGTAGAAGATCTACAATTACCAGTTTTGTTTATGAAATAGTGTTGAATAAATTGTTATGTTTGACATCGCATGATTGTTATCCCCAACAGGTAGCTAGTCCATTGAGTTAATGTACCAACCCCTAAGTCCGCAATCAACACTTCAACTCTAGTATGTTATCGTTCTTTTAATAGCTTTTATGGAAGAGGAATGATTCATAATAAGTCATTTATGAATCAATTAAGTATTAAGTCAAGTTTGACTTATTACTAGATTAGTTTAACTAACTAATTAATATAAATATTTGTACATTTACTAGTTGAGTAAATATACAATATGTTAATTAGTAATTATCCATGATATGATTTAAAGCTATTAAATTATACAGTGATTGGATAATATTATTGTCTAATTAATTATTAAAAGTATAAAACAAAAGTATATATATTTCGTGTATATGGGTACCAAAATATATAAGTGTATAATACTAAGACATTTGATAATTAAGTGTGACAATAATAACTAGTAAAACTATAAGGGTTTAATGTGTAAAAGATAAGTTGAATTAAGGGATTGATCTTAATTAAACTAGAAGAGCCCTAAGTGAAATTCCTTCTATTATAAATAGAAGGCTGTTAAGGCAAAAAGCCTTACCCATTGGGATCTTAAGATAACAAGACAACCTAGACTAGCTTAGAATAGTTTGTAGAATAATTTAGCTAAGTCTTGGTCCAACACTGAGTAGACAGTATTGGTGACTCATTGTTGGGACTCAGTATTTGTTGGAATATGCTTCACGCGTATAACATATAGTTGTATGGCTAGTTGTTTGTGAGCCTAAAGGGTCACACACTTAAACACTAAACACCATAAGATATATAGTGTAATTAGGGTAATTACATTATATATTAATATAAGCTACTAGCTTGTATATATATTATAGTTTAATATTAATTGTTAATATTGAAACTTAATAATGAGCTAAATAGAAGGAACAAAAGGCAAGGGGCTAGAGTGCAATAAACCAATAGTGATTATGGGAAGTCATTAAAAGGGATTAGGGCAACCATAATCCCTCACTTCCTCCTACTCACGGGCGCACACCCCTCCCATCTCTACGGTTCTTTTGCTTCTTCTTGATTGCTCAATTGGACTAGCATCCCTTGGTGTTCTTGCTATAGTGTTGTGTGGACTAGCTTTGGAGGAACTCCCCACTGGTGTTCTTGGTTTCGGTCGATCATCATCACCATCCGATTCATATTATACAAAGGCTTCAAGGGTATGATTTATTCATCTTAACTCTTTGTATTTATCTTTAGTTTAATTGTATGATTGATATCAAGATCCGTTCATGGTGATTAAATGTTTTCCGCTGCGTTTGTTACTTGTAATAACCGAAAATCACCATTAGTGGTATCACGAGTCATTATATTAATCATATAATTAGCTAGTTTTTTGTGAAAAGTGGCAAAAATCATCAATTTTTGGTATTAAAAAAATTCCAATCGGAATAATAAAAACCCTAGGGTTTTTATTTTTTAATTTTCGCCCTTTTTATTCTCAATGGGTTAAAAATGTGATGTTTTGGAACCCTAATTGCAACTTATTACAAAAACACATAAAAAAAATTAATCTTGTTATTGTATTTTTTGATTATTTGGCTTGAAATTACTTGTTTAATTTTGTTTTTGATATGGCAAAACATGTATTTTTGCCATATCCCAAGCCAAAGCCTTGTCAATTGTTGCTTGTTTGTGCAAACCGATGAAAAGCTAGACCTTGTGATTGATTGTGGTTGAATGTTTGGTTGATTTGGGAAAGCCGTGTTTTTTGGCTAATTATTGTTGTAATCTTTCAATCACAAGCTAGACCTTGTGATTGATTGTCTTTCTTTATTTCTTTTTATTGTAAATTGTTGACCAAATTTGAAGACAAATGAAGAAAACAAGAAATTTCCGTCATCAACGCGACGGCTGTACGAAAACAGGTTTTCCAGAGGCATACGGACTCCGTTTTGGGCGATTCAAAAGCCTAAAATGCTTACAAAGTCGTGGGCTACAACTTTCCAGAAGGTCGGGAAGACTAACGAAGACTCCTTCAGTGACATTTCGGGCTTCAAAGTCTGCAGGAATTTTCCGGCAGATTGCATTTTTTCACAAGTATTGGTTTCCACTTGCTCAAGAATGTCTTGGAGCAAGTGGGAGCCCATTGGGTTTATGTACGCCCGTTTGGGTTCATGTTGGCCCGTCCCCTAGTTTGACCTTTCGGTCCGTCGTGATGACTCACGTGACCGAACCTTGGATTTCATCGGTCGAGGTTTGCACAAAATTTTATTGCATGTTTTATTTATGTTTTTGGTTGTTTTCTTTTCTATTAGATACAAGTAATAAAACAATTAAAAATCGGTTTTTAGACACAAACATTAAAACATCCAAAACTTTTAATCATCTATGATTACTAGGTAATCATTTATGATTATTCTTTAATCTAAAATTGTTTTGAGATTAAACAAAGTTTAAATATGATTTGAAACTTAACCCTTAATAATCGCTAAAAGTTTTTACCGTTTATTAAACGACTTATGAAGTGATATGAATGAAGTACATGATTCATTCATATCTTAATAAAATTCTATCACAAAATTTTTCCAATACTTAAAATTAAGTCACGCCGTCCAATCGGTTGAAAATCACTTGCTTCTATTTTTGAATTCACGTGAGACGTGGTTTGAATTTAGATCCGAGGTCATTATTCTCTACGCGTGAGACCTATATCTATTTTGACATGATTTCACATTGGATGACTTAATCGAGTTAACGGTGAGACCTTGACTCGAGGCAAAGATGCGACAAACATGCCACTTGACCCTAGATGCTTGTTCACTAGGTGCCATGAAGTCCCATACCTCTAAGAGTTGCATTTGTAATGCAATTGTTGATCGCCACCTACCTATTGGATCTATCATCTCTAGCAGATCAACTGATGCGATGATATAAGCTCAATGGGATCTTAGCTTTTAATTAAAATTAATTGGGTAGTTAATTTATTAAAAGAAATTATTATTGAAAATACTAATTAATGAACTTTGTAATTTTGTAGATGACTACAAACAATCAAACCCTATCAAACAACACCATTCGCTCCGTTCTCGATAAGGAGAAACTTGATGGATCGAATTTTGTTGATTGGGCTCGTAACCTAAGGATTTTACATAGGGCCGAGCACAAATACCACCATTTGGAAGAGGAGGGACAGTCTGTTAGCTCGTAACCTAAGCAAGCTGATCAGGAACTCTTTGACATGGTCAAAGCCTTCCATTCTTGTAAGCAAGAGGAGGGACAGTCTGTTAGCTCTTATCTTTTGAAGATGAAGAGTTATCTAGACCAAATGGAGAAACTTGGCTACCCTATGCCTCATATCCTTGGAATTGGGTTAATTCTCACTTCAATTCACATGGACTATGCACCGTTTGTCATGTCTTATCATATGCATAGTATGGGGAAGACTTTCCCCGAATTACATGCTATGTTGAAACAAACGGGAGCTGGGCTACCCCTACTGTCCTTGCCATAAGGCAATGAAAGATCCAAAAACCAAAATCGCAAGTAGTTGCTAAGGGCCAAGGGAAGGGAAAGCAAGTTTACAAGCCCAAGCCAAAGGTTCCCCCACCAACTAATAAGGAGCATCCTGCTAAGGATCTTGCTTGCCATCACTGCGGTGAAACAAGCCATTGGAGGAGGAATTGCCCTGCCTACCTGGCGGAGTTTATGAAGAACAAAGCTAGCAAGGCTAGCACATCAGGTATCTTCACAATAGAACTATATGCTTTCCCTAAGAAACCATGGGTATATGACACTGGTTGTGGAACTCACATTTGTAATACCATGCAGAGTCTAAGGGGAAGTAGAAAGCTAAACCATGGAGCTTTGGACTTGTACGTAGGCAATGGAATGCGCGCACCAGTCGAAGCTACATGAAGCTATGATTTAATCCTTCCTAGTGGTTTAATTATTGTATTGGACAATTGTCACTATGCGCCTAGTATTACTAGGGGTATAGTATCGCTTTCATGTTTGTGGAATAATGGTTTTATTCATACTTTTACGGATTATGGTATTTCAGTTTCGAAGGAAAATGTTTTCTATTTTAATGCTATTCCTTGTGATGGTATTTTTGAGATTAACATGCATAATCGTATCACAAACAGTAGTTCTATTTATACATGTAGCAATAAGAAACCCAAGAAGAATTTGGATTCTACTTACCTATGGCATTGTCGTCTTTGCCATGTTAACAAGAAACGTGTTTTAAAATTACAAAACGATGGGCTTATAAAATCAGATGATTCTGAATCATTTGATAAATGTGTTTCTTGTATTTCTTGTAAAATGGCGCGCAAGCCTTTCTCCCATGTAGGAGAAAGGGCCAATGATCTACTTGGACTCATACATACCCATGTATGTGGCCCTTTTAGAACTAGAACTAGGGAAGGTGCCACCTACTTCATTACTTTCACTGACGACTTCAGTCGTTATGGTTATGTTTACTTGATTAAACATAAACATGAAACCTTTGAAACGTTCAAAGCTTTCCAAAATGAAGTAGAAAATCAACTCGGTAAGAAGATAAAAGCTCTCCGTTCTGATCGAGGAGGAGAGTACATGAGCCATGAGTTTCAAGACTATCTAAAGAATTGTGGGATTGTCTCACAATTCACTCCCCCTTATACACCACAACATAATGGTGTATCAGAGAGGAGAAATCGCACCTTGCTTGACATGGTCCGATCGATGATGAGTCCTACCACTCTGCCTCTATCCTTTTGGGGTTATGCACTCAAGTCGGTTGCTCGCATATTGAACATGGTTCCCACCAAGAAGGTTGAAAAGACACCATATGAGATATGGCATGCGAAAGTCCCTAACTTGTCATACTTGAAGGTCTGGGGTGAAGGACTTATGTGCACAGTTAGTCAACCTATGATGATACATCCATGCCTACGAAACACTTAAGGGTCACACCGGTGAGTGCATGTAATACGAGCAAGATAAGAAATGACACAACAAAGAGGAGTGATTCATAATAGTCATTATGAATCAAGATAAGTATTAAGTCAAGTTTGACTTATTACTAGATTAGTTTAACTAACGAATTAATACAAGTATTTGTACATTTACTAGTTGAGTAAATATACAATGTGTTAATTATAGATTATCCATAATATGATTTAAATATATTAAATCATATAGTTTTGGATAATATTATTGTCTAATTAATTATTAAAAGTATTAAATGCAAGTGTATATTTTGTATATGTAATATACACGAAATATATATAAGTATATAATACTAGACATTTAATAATTAAGTGGGATAATAATAACTAGTGAAACTATAAGGGTTTAAAGTGTAAGAGATAAGTTTAATTAAGAGATTAATCTTAATTAAACTAGGAGGACTTAAATGAAACTTATTCTATTATATATAGAAGGCTTAAGGTTTCATTTAAAGTTAATCATTCCCTTGTTTTACACCATATTGCCGAAACCCTAGCCTCTCCTCTCCCCTATACGGCCGAACCCAGAGCAACACCAAGTCTTGGTGTTCTTCGTTCTTCGTGTTCTTCAAGTCTAGAAGATTCGAAGATCAAGTTCATTGCTTAGATCAACTAGAAGATCGCTCGATTTGTTCATCATCAGTGGATCTATCTTAAGCAAACAACAAGGTATGTTTTGAGAAAACCCTTTTCTCCCTTCTCCCTCTTGGACAATTTCGACCAAAGAACCCTAGGGTTCTTTGGTGTTGGTCGAAACACACACAAGTGTGTGTGTGTGTGTGTTTGGGATTTCGTACAAGATTTCTTCCATTGTTAATCTAATCTAGATTTCCAAGATCCCAATCCTTTAGGGTTTAAGGATTAGGTTTAATCTCAGTTCCGCATTTAGGGATTAAATCAGCTAGTTGGTTTTAACCGGTCAAGAACAAGTTCATGTTCTTGGTCAGTATGGTTCGAACCAAGTCACTAGGAGGTTGACCCAAGTGGTCAATCAGTATCAATGAAACCCTTCAGTGGTATCAGAGCCAGGTTTAGAGATCTAAACTTGATTAACAAAGTTTGTTTGTTTAATTTTCTATTAAAGTTTTTTTGTTCCAACTTCTTCTTCTTCTTCTTCTTCTTAATGTTCGAATAGGGTAAGAACCCTAGGACCAAGTATGTTAAACTAGTTAAGTTTAATTGGTCAAAAGGATTCTAGAAAAAACCCTATAAATTTCGAACAAGAGGTAAAGAACCCTAGGATCAAGAACATTAAACAAGTTTTGTTTAATTGATCAAAAGGCTTCTTTTCCCTAACCCTAGCTATTTTTCGGAAATCTAGAACCCTAGGATCAAGATTGTCAAAAATCTTGATCAAGAGGATTGTTTCCTTAATTGTTTGATCTTCCAAATCTAGGATCAAGTATGTTAAACCAAAATTTGGTTTAATTGATCAAAAAGGATTCTTTCCTTTTTCTCAAGATTTTCGTGATCAAGGGGTTACTTGGACACCAAGTTTGTTAAACTAGCCTAGTTTAATTGGTGGAAAAGTCTCATAGACTTTAAGGAATTTTCGAAAACCCTAGATGTAATCTAGAACCCTAGAACATTAAACTAGTTTAAGTTTAATGATTTAAAAGAATTAATTAGGTTAATAATCTAAAACCTAGATAATTAAACAAGTTCATGTTTAATAGGTTTAATTATTATCTTAATAGATTTATTAAAGACTAGTTCTTTAAACCTAGAAATCTAGACAAAGTTTATTGTGTATAAGGTTTAAAGTAAAAAGTTTAAATAAATTTATTAGGGTTATAATCCATCTTAGAATTTATACAAAGGTTATTGTTTAAATAGAATTGATTAGAATTAATCTTTTAATTAAATAATGTCTTTGATCAAGAATGTCAAAACCCTAGTTTTGGTTGATCAAAAACAAGATTAGGGTTAGATTAATGAATGAGAATTAAAAGAAGTGTTAATTTCTAGCTCAAGAAATTAACAAGATGTATTTATTTATATATGTATATATATTAAATACAAGATTAAATGGAACATTAAAAGATAATGTTATTTTGATCTTTAAAGGTTAATAATATAACTAGTAATTGTACAAGTTGATTATATAATTAAAACTAGAAAGTACAAAGTTATGATTCCATTCTAACTAGAAATTGTACAAGTTGAGATTATATGATGAACTAGAAATATACAAAGTTATATATTAATATTATAAGGTGTATAAAGTTATAAGTTATTATTACTAGTAATTATACAAGTACAATATAAGTATTTTACAAGTCATGTAGTATACTAGATTAATGATCAAATGTGAATAACATTAGAACCTATATTTAACTAGTTTGAGTTAAATGTAAGAAAGGTTTAAACAAACTAAGTATTATTATATATAGTCTTTATATGACAAGGTTATTAGTTTCACCAAGTATAAACCGGTGATTGTGTTTGCTCAAGTTCCATCATGGTTGTTGGAGCTAGTGGGAGCTACACTAGAAAATCACAACGTTTATAAGTGTGTCGCTTAGACATAAGTTTTGGTGAAATCTAGTAAGTCAAAACAAATGTTTGATTTCATTATTAAAGATATGAAAAACTAGGTGTGTTAAACTAGATTTATGATTCAAGTCTATGAATCATAAAAGGATTAAAAGTTTAACATAAGTTTTAAGTTTTTCAAGAAAGATAAAACAAGTAAGTTTTATTCTAGATAAGGTTTTCCACAAAACCTAGTGATACGTTTTGTACACCTCGTTTTAGGTATACATATAAAACGCGCAAATTCTTGAAACTATAAGTTTTAAAGAAAGTTCTTAAAGTTTAAAAAGGATGTCTTGTTGAATTCTTGAATTCACAAGTCACATATTTTAAACAAGGATTAAGATTGGAATAAGGTTTAAGTTTAGTTCAAGACTTAAACAAACCCAATAAAATCTTAGATCTAAGTACTATCCACCTAATGGAACACGTCACTTGTTCAACGATATTCATATTGTAAGGATAAAGAACCTTAGATATGGATTCAAATCATTGCGAGTGTTAGGGTGCGTAAGGTTCTGTGATAATCGGGAGTCCCGGCGCAGAACATCGCACTATCTTAGATGGTATGATCTACTTTGGTGATAATCGGGAGTCCCGGCCCAAAAAGTACTTGAGTAGAATAAACATACTAGACTTTATTACTAACTTAGAAATGTACAATTAAATTGTACAAAGTTGTAATAAGTTATAAGTCTAAAGATTCTACGACCCCTAGGAATCGTGTCAAGTCTTGATACGATCGGTAAGGATGTTACCTACTAGAAATAGCATGTCTCGTCGGGAAGTGCCCAAACCTTGCGGCGAGAATGTGAAATATGGATCCTAGGCCTAAAATATTAATTATGGGTTTATAATATATTTTAGAGAATGTTTATTGATGATTACTAATTAAACTGGGTTTGATTTGTAGTTGGCAGCAACAACCACAACGACAAGTACCATCAATCTCTCACTTCGCTCAATCCTCGAAAACGACAAGTTGACTGGGTCAAACTTTCTCAACTGGGAGCACAATCTTCGCATTGTGCTCAGGCATGAGAGAAAGTGGTATGTCTTGGAAAGAGCAGTACCTAATGTCCCTGCCGCTAATGCTAGAGCTGAAGCAAGGCAAGCTTATGATAAGCATGTCAATGATGCACTCGATGTGAGTTGTTTAATGCTCGCAACCATGAGTCCAGAATTACAAGCAGGACTTATGGATGTGCCTGCACTTGAGATGATCCAGCAACTTAGGGATTCATTTCAAGAGCAAGCTCGCACTGAGAGGTTCGACATCAATCGATCCTTCAACTCTAGCAAGATGGTCAAAGGAACGCCGGTGAGTGCCCACGTCATGAAAATGAAAGGACACATGGATCACTTGGCTAGACTTGGTCACCCCATACCGTTGCAAATGACAACAGACACCATACTCAATTCATTGTCTGATGACTACAAGCCTTTTGTGGTCAACTACAATATGCATAATATGGAGAAATCCATTGCTGAGCTACATTCCATGCTCAAGACAGCTGAATTGAGTTTGGGGACCAAATCTAAGGATGTTCTAATGATCGGTAATAGCAGTGGTGGTGGCAAGAAGAGAAGAGGGCATGGTGGCAAAGGAAAGGGTAAAACCAATCCTAACCAAGGAGTGCCAAATGGTAAAAGTGTCAAACAAAACGTCAAGAAGTTTAAGCCTAACACAGCGAGGACCGAGAATTGGTGCTTCAAGTGTGGTGAGGCTAGGCATTGGAAAAAGAATTGTCCAAAGGGTGCAAGTGGTGGTGGAGGAAACGCATGTTCCTCAGGTAACACAACCACACTTCTTAATAACTTTTAGATACTTGTAAAGTACATTACGAGTAATCTAACTTTTGCAATCGTTTATTGCAGGAGGAGATGGAAAGTGACGATGACCAGCGTGAGATGATGATGATCCCACGAACACCAAGATTTTATATTTCAGTATTTTATGGATTCAGCAAAAACAATTTTGTTCTTATTGTTTGGATAATTTTTTTTATGTTAAAACAATTTTTCATTTGGTTTTAATAAGAATCCATGGTTGAATTATATTATGTGTGTGCATGTGTGATGATTACACTAGTCAAGGTTTTATGACTGGATTGTAAGTCAAGTTTTGATTTACTTTATATTTCATGTTTTATACTTGTTTGATTGTTGTATGAGTAATGTTTTGGAAGCTCAATACTTAGATACTAGAAGTTAGAAGTTTTTCTTCTAAAGTATTTAAGAGATTTTATGAAAAGCATAAGGTTCAAAAGTTATTGAACCTAGTTGAAACATCTTAAGTAATGGTTACTTATGATAGTAAGTTTCAAAGTGTTAGTATTAATATAGTATGATTATATTGGATATAATCAAGATAGATTTTAAATAGTATTATTACAAGTCTTTTATACTTGTAATAAAGGAATTTAATGAAGTCCTAATTCCTTAATAGGAATAATTGGATATTCGTATAATGCAAGTAAAGTGACTTAGACATTAAATGAACTCTTAAAAGGGTCAAACTATATTAAAGTATTTAAGAATTAAAAGGTATTATTGCAAGTCTTTTATACTTGTAATAAATACAATATTTAATCAAGTCATAATTCCCTAATAGGAATAATTGATATTTGAGAAATCCAAGAAATGACTTTGGCATTAAATAAGATTCTTAAAAGATACTAATACACTTATGAATTGGAAGTATCGTTTCAAGTGTCTTATACTTGTTAGATACAGTAATCAATGAGAGTCATGATTCCCTTATCGGGAATGTTGGATATTCACAAATCCAAAGGATGACTTTGATGATTGATTAATTCTTGAAGGATTAAACTATAAGTTTTGACTAGGTCAAAAATAGAAGTTTAAGTGATGCTTAATTTCCATAAAATTTAGTGGGAGCTATGACTAACATATTCACTAAAGGTACTAATGAATATAGCAAGTTAGTTAGGACATTAACAACAAGGTTTTACCAAGTCGTTAGCCAAGGAGTTAAGAAAAAATAAATGATCAGTAATTAGATTATTGCAAACCTAATAGTGTGATCACAAGTCTTGTGATTAATTATTGCATATCTAATAGGATGTTCACATTCCGGTGAACAAGTCAATCATTTAAGTAAGTTTCTTTAACTAGTAAGAATATCTACAAATCAAGTAGCTAAAAGAGATTTAGTTACTAGGCAAGTTTTATAGATTCAAGAAACTAAATGAGTAATTTTTCCAATCCTCCTATGTTTATCGAATCATGTAAAAAGGCAAGACTAGAATATGTTCTAAATGTTGCACGAACAATATCTAGCAAAGACAAAAGTAATAGTATTCTTAATACTCGTCTTATGTCTTTAGTTTAATAGAAATGACTAATTGTAATTAGTGATAAAAGTTACAATTAAGAGTTGTTGAGGTGATCAACACAAACGCATAGAATAAGTAATGATCCAGTAATAATTCAGTATCTATGTCCAGTGAGGAATAATACATGAGTTAGTATCATTATTATTCAGAATTTGTATGTTTTACAATATCCATGAATAAAGTCTACTTATTCAAAAAGGTATAAATCTGTGACTACTCATCTTGGTGGGAACCTCGATGGGACGTTAACGTCATCGCGGTATTTGGTGGTAGATTCGAAGTTCTTCGAAGATAGCTACACAAGTTTTGTGTAAACCAAATATCGGTGATATTCTGTTGGAGCTCGACGAATATTGGATTGACCACCGTGATAATACTTCGTGGTTGAAAAGTTCAAAAGTATTATTCACTAGGATTGTCCTTAAGCATGAGGTATTTGGTTTAGGGTACATTGACTAATGTGCTTTGGTTCGTCTTAGACAATTCTGAAATATGGTTGTCATACGAGGCTTTACTGGGTACAAAGGAATTTGTATTTTGAATCGAAATATAACAAGATGGTAATTGCACCTCCTTTTTAGGAGAGATGTTTATGGGTCCTTTGACATGATGATAACTGGAAAGTGCATGGCCATGCCCAAACGAACTGATTTGTTCTTTGTCGTTTATCACACCAGTTTAAATCAAGAACTCATTAAATGATTTTGAATACAGGAGTTGATAATTTCTACCATGCTCGTATTCATTATCTCAAATATCGTGCTGCAAGGGATAAACCTAACTTAGTTGCCCAAGAAGTAGAGACAGAGTGTTCTTTACTAGGAGACGCTATTAAAGAGTTTTTCAAGAAACTATACCTGGGTCACGTAAGCTGTTTTTATGGGGTTGGTTACCTACATGCCCATCTAGAAAGCCACTGTAGCTCGTATCATTAAGAAAAGGTTACAAACTTGGACAAGTGGGAGTCTAAAGGATTTATGTGCACAGTTAGTCAACCTATGATGATACATCCATGCCTACGAAACACTTAAGGGTCACACCGGTGAGTGCATGTAATACGAGCAAGATAAGCAATGGCACAACGAAGAGGAATGATTCATAATAGTCATTATGAATCAAGTTAAGTATTAAGTCAAGTTTGACTTATTACTAGATTAGTTTAACTAACTAATTAATACAAGTATTTGTACATTTACTAGTTGAGTAAATATTGTTAGGTCACAACAGCCCTGGTTTATAGTGTTAATTGATAGAATATTATACTTAGAGAAATATTAGCGTGATAACACAAGAATATAGTCAATGTATAAATCCACTAAGTGTGGCTTGTTGCGGAATAACAAGACCACTGATCAATTACAAAGATATGAAAGTGTAAAGTGAATTGGTAAGTACTCCTTTGCAAGATGATCTCTATTTATAATGTTATAGAGATCTTACATAATGAGCAAAGGAGTAACCGAAGGACTAAGTAAGGGAAATGACTAAGATCAAGGGATTTGATCTTAGTCCGTTACTGTACTGAGTATCACTCAGTCCTTCTACTCAGTCCTTGTACTCAGTATCACTATCTGATACTGAGTACTGATACTGAGTTCCAATACTGATCACTCAGTATCAGACCTAAACTTAGCTATATTATTCTACATATTAATCAAAGCTGGTCTAGGTTGTTTTGTTATCTTAAGATCCAAAGGGGCAAGGCTTTTTGCCTTAACAATCTCCCCCTATCTAATGATAACAAAACAATTACAAAGAGAAACTAAACAAAATAAGCTACAGGCTGCAAAGTCTTCTTCTTTAGTCTTTGTTGATCGACTCAAACTCATAGAAGACTTCTTTCTTCACATGGATGAACTCTTCTCTTTTCTTCAGTTCATCTTGCCTGTTGTTTAGTACAGCAACTATCTTCTTTCTAAACCAAGCATCTTCTTTCTTGGTTATCATCCATTTAAGGCCCACCAAATGGCTGATAGGAGCTGTTGCCAAATCTGCTTCAGTAATGAAGCACTCCCTGTCATCTGAGTCATTATACATATATCCAGATGTGGGATATATGGTACTCTTTTGATCCTGAAAGATAAGGTTAGAGGGAACAGTGTATGTGGGAATTATTCTGAAAGTATTAAGGCACTCAGGTTTGTTATTTTTCATAGCTTCAGTCATCACACTGAGTGCCCTGTATTCTGCTGCATAAAGAATTCCTTTTTCATAGCATATGGCAGATACAACTCAGATTTCATCCATCATCACTTGGGCTTCATAGGATCTTGAGGGCATCTTCTTTATCAGTCAAGCAATCTTTATCCAATCTTGAAGTCCCATATTTTGGATGTCATGGAGGAAAAACTTCATTGGAGGACTGACTGGCCCAGTGCAAGTTGCAACAATTGATCTATCAACAGTTTTGACTTTTATTTTGTTGACAAATTCATTTAGCCAGTATATGTCTCTTACACTTAGAAATGCTTTATTCCTCAGCATACCCATCCTTGTTTCCCTATATCTTGTTCTTTGTGCCACAATGTTCCAATACTGTTCAAGCAATTCATCTCCAGTTCTTCTTACAGTATGAGATCTTCTTGGAACATCTTCAGACTCAGATTCAGGTTCTTCCTTAACAGGGAAGAATTTTTGGGCCTCAATCTCATCCTCAGCTTCACTCTTTTCCTCAGTAAACTGAGCAGATCTCCTAGGTCTTGAGATCAGAGGAGCTGGATCTTGTTCTTCATTAGATTCTGAGGACATAACCACATTTGTCATTCTTCTGGTTATTGGTCTTCTAGGAATTCTAGAAGGTCCTTCAGCTTGAGGTGAGATAGGTTTTCTTGTATGCTCTTCATCATCTGAGAATGATGATGAAGAGGTTTCTTTATTTGCTTCATCCAGTGCAAAGTTTAAAAATTCTTCTGATGCTACTGGATGTTCTTCATCTTCATCATCAGCAATGGGCCACACAAAAGGCCTATAGACCACAATTTGCAAGTTATTTTCTTCTAGAACAGGTGGCTCAGTATAAGCTTGCTGTGGTTGGTCAGTGTGAGTCTCCCCCTGAGCAGATGGCTCAAGTGGGTCTTGAACTTGTAATGTTTACCTAGTTCTTTGTCTTCTTCTCTCATACTGAATCCGAAGTGGCTCAGTATGAGGGCTTTGCTGATGTTGTTGTTCTTGTTGTGGAGGTTGATCTTCATTCAATCTTCTTCTTTTCTCCCCCTGAGCAGATGGCTTAGTTTGATCAACCTCAGTATCTCTTTGTCTCTTCTCCCCCTTTTTGTTATCATTTGATGAGGAGGGAAGAGGATCAGTATCACCACCCATGTCCCCTTCAGGTTGTTCAAGAGTAGGGGAGTGCATGGGCTCAGTTGCAGCATCAGTATCACCAGCACCTCCTTCTCCTTCTCCTTCATTGTGGTCACCATGTGAGAATGGTGGAGTTGGTGGAGGCTGATGTGGTTGTTGAAGTAGTGAGACTGACTGTTTTATCGAGTCAATATCACCACTCATCTTGTCCATTCTGGATAGAATTATATTTTGAGTTTGTTGGATGGCCAGAATGTGCTGCATGATTGCTTGCAGAGTCACTTGGTCTGCTGCAGCCTGAGATGCCTGAATTCCCTGCACAGATGGTGCTAAAGAAACAAAAATAGAAAAACTGGTTAGAAAGAAAGGTTTATCAAATAGAATTGTGGTGTTGTTTAATTCTATAATCATATAAACAGAGTTTGTGAAGTCTGTATTTCATCTGGTTTATGATGAAATATTGTGGACTTGTGCATAGCATGTGTAAGAAGATTTTAGTAAAAGTGAGTGTGTAAATTTAAGTAGCTCAGTATAGGATAAGTCACATTTACTAAAAGGTTTGGGTTTCGGTATTCGGAGCCTGGGATGTGCTTCTTGTTATTTTCAATGTTTATCACTCGGTATTAGAGTGATAACAGAAATGTGGCTAAACCCCATGGAAAAGTTTTTGGATTTTGTGGCTTAAGGGTTTGTGATCATTTCTTGAGTCATGCTATCCAACTCAAAAATAAGTTGGACATGATTCAAGCAGCACCAGTGGGTGTCAGTGTGACATCAACCACCATTGTCTCTTTAAATGTTGAGACAGCTGTAGACTGACAATGATCAATAGTGTGCTCAGTATATGAATTTTGCATAGCAGCAGTGGGCTAGCTATGTTGGCCATAAAAGGATATATATTTGAAAGATCGTGTGAGACTTTGGTCAGTATTGAGTTGGTACTGGCCAATACTTAGTCTCTATTTGGGAATGATATATATATATATATATATATATATATATATATATATATATATATATATATATATATATAAGTTTAAGGGCTTCTTAGAAATTCATAACTGAGACTCTGTCAGATTCCCTTCTAGCATCTGCAGAGGTCGGTGCAGGATCATGTGTTTTTGATGTGCAGCACCAACATCTTCAATACCGACTTGTCTTTCTTGCTGAGCACCTTCCAGTGTAGTTTGCTCATATTGAATCTCCACATCAAGAGGAACATGAGGTTCCTCAATTGGTTGAGCAGTTGAAACTAGTTCTGGACCTGGAAGGTCAGCGGTGGCTGCAACTAGGCTTTGGGCTTGAAGAGATGCAGTTAATGATGGAACATTTGCAGGCTGCACCTCCTCAGATGATAAGTTTCCCATAATGATAGGAGACAGATTCCTTCTTCTTCTTTGAAGGACCAGTGGTGTGTCTTCGGAGGACTCAGTATCAAAAGTTGTTTCAATATGAGGAGCATCAAGATCCTGTGCAGGTGGAGAGATATGTTGTTGAGTAGGTTCTTGAACTTGTGGAACATCCTGCATCTCAATTTCTGGACCGGCCTGTGCTGCATTACCACTATTATCATCATTATCATCATCATCATCATTGTCTGACTCAGTATCAGACATGTCTTCTTCATCATTTATGTGTTCTTGAACAATGGCCCACATAGGAGGACTTAGAAGAGGTTCTCCTTCTCTTGGCCTGTAAAAGAAAATCTTCTCACTAAGAGGAGGAAGATCAACCCTTGGACTGTGAAACTCATCATAAATATGTGTGGGCATTGAGTGTTGAAAGATGAGTGATAAAAATCTGCAGAAAGGGACATTGCATTCCCTTGTGTTAGCCCGAACCAGAGTAGCTAATTCATTGAAAATGAGCCGTGCATAATCAATGTTTCTTCCATAG
Source organism: Calendula officinalis (assembly GCA_963853835.1). Lineage (NCBI taxonomy): Eukaryota > Viridiplantae > Streptophyta > Magnoliopsida > Asterales > Asteraceae > Calendula > Calendula officinalis. The sequence goes on from OY970829.1 coordinate 44,116,696, forward strand.
TACAAGGCATGTACTATTTGCATCCCAAATTCATTTATTTGGTCCAAAGCTCCCGTCTTGTGGGTCATACACCGAATTATTGTTGTAATGAGAATACCCCACATAGGACCAAATTCATTTCTTTTGATTGTGCCCGTTGTTCCTCTTCGACCCAAAAATGGTAAGACTGAGCGTGCCTCTGATCTATCAACGAATGGATCATACTGAGCTTGGGCAGGAAGCCTGAGTGCTTCATGAATGATGGCAGTAGAAACAAATGCCCTTCTTTGATCTCTAATTACCCACCCAGCAATCATATCTAGAGAATCGAGTTGAGCAGAGTACCAAAATTCGCATAGCATTTCTGGGTAAATTGCTCGAGGAGACAAGGTCAGTGCACGAGCAATTGGACAATTCTTCAGAAACGTCACAATGTTTGTGAATTCTTGGCATGCCCAGGCTTGAGGAATATTGAAGTTTGCTGTTATGTTGTTCCTTGCAAACCTGGGCAGTTCATCGTTTCGGAATTTGATTTCCGATTGAACTTCTGGAGCGACGAAAGTATAATTTGCCATCTGTGATTTTGATTTAAGTGTTTGTGCTTGCTAAGAAAGAGTGAAATCATTAATCGCAGAGAGAATTTTAGATGAAAGAATGAAATAACTGTTGAAAAATATTTGAAGGCTAAAAAAACGGTTATTTAAAGGTAATTAAGGTATTGGGAAGTAAAAACGGCTGATTTGACTGCCTTATCCTCTGCCAACGGTAACTTTCCTATTAAGAAAGGTTACCGTTGAGCAGTATGAGGATTAAGATCGGTGTAAGAGCCGTCATAACCCAATACTGAGTAAAAAAAATTAATTAAAAAAATATTAAAAAATTATAAAAACAATTAATTTACTCTTGAAATTAATAAAAAAAAATAAAAATTTTAAATTTTGATGATATCAGACTAGTGACACTGAGTGGTCAGTATCAACAGAAGTGATACTGAGCATTCAGTTTTAAAGAAAATTAAGGAAAATTAAGGATTTAACATACCTAATTGCCCTAGTAAATACATAAACCTTTCCTCAGGGAGAGGTTCAGTAAACACATCGGCCAATTGTTGATCAGTTGGTACATAATCTACCTCAACCTTACCTTTTTCCACATTATCTCGAATAAAGTGGTGTCTGATATCAATGTGCTTGGTTTTAGAGTGATAGACTGGGTTCTCTATGATAGCAATAGCACTCTTGTTATCACAATGAATGGGAGTCTTATGAAAGTTGAACCCATAGTCTAAGAGTTGATACCGCATCCATAATAATTGAGCACAACAACTTGCTGCAGCAACATATTCTGCTTCTGCTGTGGAAGTTGCTACCGAATTTTGCTTCTTGGATGACCAGCCAACTAGTCTTCCACCTAGGAATTGACATCCTCCACTTGTGCTCTTTCTGTCCAATCTACAACCTGCAAAATCTGCATCTGTGTACCCTTCAAGGTCAAAGTTTGAGTCTTTGGGATACCAAAGACCCAGGTTAGGAGTACCTGTAAGATATCTAAAGATGCGCTTAACTTCTTTCATGTGTGATTCTTTAGGATCAGCCTGATACCGAGCACACAAACATGTGGCAAACATGATATCAGGCCTACTAGCAGTTTAGTAAAGTAAGGAACCAATCATACCTCGGTATGTGGATTGACATACTGGTTTACCAGTTTCATCCTTACTTATCTTATCCTGAGTACCCATAGGAGTGTGCATGGAAGATAAATTTTCAAATTTGTATTTCTTTAACATGTCATGCACATACTTACTTTGATTTATAAAAGTGCCATCAGGCTTTTGTTCAACTTGTAAACCAAGAAAGTAAGTAAGTTCTCCCATCATACTCATCTGATACTGAGTTGACATTATCTTAGCAAACCAGTCACACATTGACTTGTCAGTGGAACCAAAGATAATATCATCTACATATATCTGAATGAGTAAGATGTCAGAACCTTTCCTTTTTGAAAATAATGTTTTATCAATTTTACCTCTTATAAATTTATTTTCAATAAGGTACTCAGACAGGGTGTCATACCAGGCTCTTGGAGCTTGTTTGAGCCCATATAGAGCTTTATCAAGCTTGAAAACATAATTAGGAAATTTGGGATCAACAAAACCTGGAGGTTGTTTAACATAAACTTCTTCTTGTAGTTTTCCATTTAGAAAAGCACTTTTGACATCCATCTGATAAAATTTGAAATTCTTAAAGGCTGCATATGCAAGATACAACCTAATAGCTTCAATTCTTGCAACTGGTGCAAAAGTTTCATCATAGTCAATGCCTTCTTCTTGCCTGTAACCTTGAGCAACTAACCTTGCTTTGTTTCTGATGACAACACCATCCTTGTCCATCTTGTTTCTGAACACCCACTTAGTACCAATAATAGTTTTGCCAGTAGGAGGTGGTACTAAGTTCCAAACGTTGTTTCTTTCAAACTCTGTGAGCTCTTCTTGCATAGCCTCTACCCAATCTTCATCTAATAAAGCTTCATCAGCTTTCTTTGGTTCAATGGTAGATAGAAAACTTGAGAAGAAACAAAAGTTTGCAGTTGCTTGGCTTGGAAATTCTAATTTTCTTCTTGTTTGGACACCTTCTTCAATAGGACCAATAATGTTTGAGTGTGGATGGTCTCTGTGTTCCCTTAAATTGTTTCCTAAGGGAGCATTTGAAATAGGATCAACAATATCTTGTTGATTTGGTGTGTTGTCTGTCTGATACTGAGTGGAATTCTGATCAGTATTAGACAGTGCAGGTTGCTGTTCATCTTCATTTTGCAGAGTTGATGTGGATTCTTGTGAAGTGTTGGATGTTTCACCTTCTTCATAGATAGAGTGGTTCAGATCATTATTTGGAAACTCAGTATGGAGGTCCTCTGTTATGGGAACCTCCGTATTAGTCTCATTTGAGTGATACTGAGTTTGAACTTGATCAGTTTCATTAAACTTATTAGGAATAAAGTGTGGATGAAACTTAGGCTGTTCAGCAATGGAGTGTTCTGGATTGCATAGAATATCTATGCCACTTATGTCTTCACTTGCTGAGGTAGAATGCTCATTCTGATCTTCATCGAATGTGACATGAATGGATTCTACAATCATCTTGGTTGAGATGATATACACTCTGAAAGCTTTAGAGTGTGGAGAGTATCCCATGAACACACCTTCATTTGCTTTGGGAGCAAATTTGTTGAGATTTTGTTTTGTACTGAGTACAAAGCATTTACTCCCAAAGATGTGGAAATATTCCACATTAGGAATCTTGCCATTGTATAACTCATATGGAGTCTTCAGATGTCTTTGGACTATAGTGGCTCTATTCTGAGTAAATTTTGCACAGTTTAGAGCTTCAGCCCAGAAACTCAGTGCCAGTCCAGCATGGCATAATAAAGTTCTTGCAGCTTCAATCAGTGTTCTATTTTTTCTTTCTACAACACCATTTTGTTGTGATGTGTAAGCTGTAGAGAAGTTTTGGATGATTCCTTTTTCTTCACAGAAATCAACTAATACTGAGTTCTTAAACTCAGTACCATGGTCACTTCTAAGTTGCTTGATCTTGTTGCCTTTTTGAAGTTCCTCTCTTTTTATAAAGGCAATGATTTCTGTTGTTGCATCTGACTTAGTCTTGAGGAAGATGACCCAAGTATATCTTGAAAATTCATCAACCAAGACTAGAGTATAGATCTTTTTGGCCAAAGATGGTGTGCTGATGGGGCCAAAAAGATCCATATGTATCATAGTAAGAGGTTCATTAATGGAATGATTGGCTTTGGACTTGAATGAACTCTTCTTCTGCTTGCCCATTTTACATGCTGAGCATAACTTATCTTTTGAATAAGTAATAGTGGGCAACCCTCTCACCAGTTTCTTCATACTGAGCTCGTTGATATTTCTAAAGTTGATGTGAGGGAGTTTCTTGGGCCATAGCCAATGCAATTCTGGCTTGACTTTAGAAAGCAGGCATACTCGAATAGTTGGGTCTATTTCAGATAGGTTGACCACATATACATCTTTTTCTCTTCTAGCAATGAGTACAGGCTGGCCTTTATCATTGTAGATGATTCCTGCAACCTTCCTGAATCGAGCTTCATTGTCATCATCACACATCTGGCTGATACTGAGCAGATTGTGTTTTAGACCCTCTACATAGGCAACTCTTTTAAAAGTTATGTTGCCTGCCTTGATCACACCATAACATCTTGTCTTTCCCACTGAGTCATCTCCAAATTTAACAGAAGGACCCTTCTCTGGAGTATAATTGAGAAGGTATTCCATACTGCCTGTCATGTGTCTTCAGCAGCCACTATCTAAATACCATTTTCTGTCACCCTGCACAAGACACAAGATAATAGTTAGTTCTTTTTAGGAACCCATTTTTGAATGGGACCTTTGGTGGGATAAACATATTTTGACTTGATCTCTTTATATGGAGAGGTCGGTATCACTTCGGGGGAAACTTTAGAAGTTTTCTTTGGTGATACTGACTTAGATTCTCTCCTTTTCTTTGGTACTGAGTACCTAGGACTTGAGAGATCAGTCCAACATTCATCTCCCTTGTGACCAGTATGATGACACCTATAACATTTTCTAGGTCTATTTCTAAACATATTTTCATAAGGTATTTTAGAAAAATGTTTCACTTTTGGTAAGTCAGTATGAATAAGTTTTGCAAATTGTTTACTTAAAGATTTGACCTGATCACCAAGTGTTTTTAAAATGTTAATTTTGTCATTTTTAATAGGTGTTTTAACATTTTGTTTTAATGGTATAAAGGGTGGTGGATCTGGTTGCTTCTTTTTATTTGACAGAGGAGTCTTTCTAATATTATTAGTGGTAGACTTTTGGTTTCTGCCAACTAAGGACCTAGTTAAAGTTGGTTTTTGTTTATCATGTTTTGAAGAAACAACTTTAACAGGTTCTTTAGATTTCTCAGTATATGATGTTTCTGTTCCTGCAACTTCTGTATTAGATGAAACATTGGAGATAGAAGTTGTCTTATTATCATTATATAATTCAAAAGTTGTTGTATTAAATAATAATTCAAAAGGTGGAACCGCAGAGGCGTCGTACTGAACTATTGGGAGCTCAGTATCAGAAATTTCTTTTATAGAAAATTCAATACTGGGTTCTTGTAGCTCAGTATAGCACTTTGAGCAGATGGAGGGACCAATAGGTTTTTCTAAAATTTCATTTTCCTCATCATCTGACTCGGTTTGACATCCAACTTCACAAAACGTTTTGGCTTTTATAAATTTAATAGGGTTCATACTTGAAAATTCTTCAAATAAATCAGCAAAATTATTCCTATTTTTAAATTGAGGATCAACACCAAGTGCAGCCCTCACATATTCTGGAAATTGTTCATTTAAACATTTATTTAATTTTATTGAAGCATTTCCCCAAGATTTACATTGTTTTTCAAATTTCTCTTTTTCAAGTTTGTGTAAATGAGCTTTATCAGCTAATCTTTGGTTAATGTCTTTTAAATCTGAAAAATTTAATTCTAAATCTTTATACTTTGCTAGTTTATATAAGTTTTCATTATTTACCCTTTCAAGTTCTTGAATTGTTAATTTTAAAGCTTTTTCTTTTTGTACAGAAGTTTTAAGATCAACAAGCATATACTAAAAAATCTTAGTTTTTTCATTCACTGAATAAGTTTGAAAGGAACTTACCTTGTACAACTGAGTGGAATCCCAATCAGTATGAACACTCATCCTCTCAGCCTCTTTGATATCCTTTTCAAAGGAGCTCTTCAAATCATCTTCAGTGAAAGCCATAAAGGCTTTATTCTCAATCTCTTCCTCATCATCACTTAAGTCTTCATCCATCCAGGCTTCTGAGTAAAGTGCTTGATGAGGTGCTCCATTCCCTTCTGCCCTCTTGCCCTTGCTCCAATTCTTCAGCTTGACATATTTGCCTCTATACCTTTTAGCTCGGTACGCAATCTTGTCATTTTGGTCAGTCTCAGAAGACTTGGTATGACAATTTGCAGCAATATGTCCAGGCTTTCCACACCTATAGCACAGACCTGATCTTGGGTCAGTATTAGAAGAGCTAACACCAATCCTATTCTTCTTCAACTGATCCAGCTTCATAGACATAAGAGCCATTTGAGTTTCAAGCTCTTCTGCCTCAGCATCAGCTAGATCAACTTCTGGTTCATCTGGCTCAGTCACAGTATAGGCCTGTTGCACAACTAAAGCCATTCCAGTGGAAGCTTTGTCAGTTTTCTTCCAGTTGATCAGTCTTGCAGCATTATTCTCCTCATGATTCAACATTAGACCATACAAAGTTTGAAGAGTGTATGACTCAATGTTGTTAGTAGCATTGACAGAGTTTGTCATGTCAAGAAACTATTGAGGAAGACTATCCAGGAACTTTTGAACAAGTTCTCCTTCCTCTTTCACAATGCCTACACTGATTAAATCATGGATAACAGTATTGAACCTGTTATAGAGAGTGGTGATGTCTTCATTAGGAGTTGAAAAGAAGTTTTCATATTTCCTTCTCATGTTGCTTTTCCTTTGCAACTTCACCTTTGCTGTGCCTTCATAGGTGACTGATAGGCTATCCCACATAGCCTTTGCTGTTGGCAATTTTATAATTGCATTAAGTATCTCTTTGGTAACAGCATTACCAATCACCCCTTTAGCTCTGGAGTCTAAAGCATACAACTTACGGTCAGTATCAGTCCAGTTGTGCTTTAGTTTAGGTACAGTTCTTATGCCCTCAGGAGCATCATCAGTAGCAGCAACAGGTTCCACAATTTGTGGAATGATAGGACCATCATATAGCCCAGTGAGCATCTCATGGTGAATAGATTCAAGATACCACTGAGCTTTAAGCTTCCATTGATGAAAGTCTTTTCCATCAAAGATAGGTATTCCCTTTCCAGACATAATTGGTGCAACGATTGTAGACATTTTGGATTTTGGAGTATGGGAAGAATAAGTATAAGGGATGGCTGCCAGGGTTATAGATCGACTAAATAAGAGTTTATTTGTTAAGGCTTTTTGCCTTAACAAATATACAATGTGTTAATTATAGATTATCCATAATATGATTTAAAGCTATTAAATCATATAGTGTTGGATAATATTATTGTCTAATTAATTATTAAAAGTATTAAATGCAAGTGTATATTTTGTATATGTAATATACACGAAATATATATAAGTATATAATACTAGACATTTAACAATTAAGTGGGATAATAATAACTAGTGAAACTATAAGGGTTTAAAGTGTAAGAGATAAGTTTAATTAAGAGATTAATCTTAATTAAACTAGGAGGACTTAAATGAACCTTATTCTATTATATATAGAAGGCTTAAGGTTTCATTTAAAGTTAATCATTCCCTTGTTTTACACCATATTGCCGAAACCCTAGCCTCTCCTCTCCCCTATTCGGCCGAACCCAGAGCAACACCAAGTCTTGGTGTTCTTCGTTCTTCGTTCTTCGTGTTCTTCAAGTCTAGAAGATTCGAAGATCAAGTTCATTGCTTAGATCAACTAGAAGATCGCTCGATTTGTTCATCATCAGTGGATCTATCTTAAGCAAACAACAAGGTATGTTTTGAGAAAACCCTTTTCTCCCTTCTACCTCTTGGACGATTTCGACCAAAGAACCCTAGGGTTCTTTGGTGTTGGTCGAAAGACACACAAGTGTGTGTGTGTGTGTGTTTGGGATTTCATACAAGGTTTCTTCCATTGTTAATCTAATCTAGATTTCCAAGATCCCAATCCTTTAGGGTTTAAGGATTAGGTTTAATCTCAGTTCCGCATTTAGGGATTAAATCAGGTAGTTGGTTTTAACCGGTCAAGAACAAGTTCATGTTCTTGGTCAGTATGGTTCGAACCAAGTCACTAGGAGGTTGACCCAAGTGGTCAATCAGTATCAATGAAACCCTTCATGGGGTGGTGAGGCTCTCGTGAAACGAGACACACCGAACAAACTTGAACCCAGAGTTGTCCAGTGCATCTTTATAGGACACCCTGAGGAAATGGTGGGTTAGTATTTCTACTACCCACCTGAGCAAAAGGTAATTATTGCTCGTTATGCTGAGTTTCTTGATAGCAATCTCATTTCACAATAAGCAAGTGGGAGTACAATCGACTTTGACGATATTCCAGGCGATGAAGATGCACAACCTATTGTAGATACTAGCGAACATCAAGATGAGGCTGAACATGAAACTCCTCCTGTTGCACCTCAAAATGATGAAGTCCCCATTCGAAGGTCCGCAAGGACACCTCATGCACCTGAATGATATGGTTTCCAAATCGATGCTGAGGAGCTGAGTTTAGGGGATCATAATGAACCCTCTAACTATCGAGCTGCATTATCGGATTCTGAATCTGACAAATGGATTGATGCTATGAACGCGGAAATGCAATCCATGAAAGATAACCAAGTATGGACTTTGGTTGATCTCCCTCCTAGCAGTAAGACTGTTGGTAGCAAGTGGCTCTTCAAGAAGAAAACCGACATGGATGGCAATGTATACACCTATAAAGCTCGGTTGGTGCAAAAGGTTACACTCAACCCTACGGGATTGACTATGATGAAACCTTCTCGCATGTTGCCTGTAGGAAAACCCTGTAGGATTGACACGGCGGAACTTGAATCCCACATACCGGATCTCTACTAGTCAATGAGATCACAAGAAGAAGAAGATTAAGAACATTACCTTTAGATTGCTAAAGAATGATCCACCTCTACTGCTCCACCTGAATACGCTGCAAGACCGCGTTGTACCAACAAAGCAACACACAAAGGCTTGTGTGTGTGTGAGTTTGGTCGAACTCGAAAAAGAAACCGAAAGAACCCTAGGGTTCTTTCTCTCATTCGTACGACCGAAGAAGGGGAAGGAGTATTAGGGTTTTGAGTGTGTAAAGTGATTAGCCTAAAACCCTTGTCCCTTAGTCCTTATTTATAAGTGATTAAGTTACATTTAGATCCTTGGAGTTTAATTATGTTTAATCACATAATTAAACTTCCTATTAACACTTTAAACCCTTGGACTTTTACTAGTTAATTAATTAACTATTAATTAACTGTCCGTTAAATATTTAACTTAATATTTAACTTTCCTCTTAAATAATAATTAACTACTATTATTTATTCTCTTCCTTATAATTAACTTAACTAGTTAATTATTCCACACAACTTACTTTATTCGGTTGTCCATTATTGGGTGTGTAGTGGTGTGACCCTTTAATGCCTTATAACATTGGACACGGTGACACGTGTACTTATCTGTGCACATAAATCCTTCAGACTCCCATTTGTGCAAGTTAAGTATCACTCGCTGATCATCGTTGGCCTAAAGCGGTCCCTATCCAGATATTTAGGATAACCACGTTATAAGAACTCTTATATCCAGAGATAATATTCATAAATTAATAACACTAACAAATTTTCCTTTCGCATCATGATATTTCTTAATTTGAGTAATAGACATGGAGCGGGGATCTTGTTCTATATACTCGAATTTTCTCGACACTGATTTCGACTTTCTGCAATAACGGATTACCGAATGATCTAATCATTCTCCGAGCGCGGCCACGCATTTCAGTAGTCTTAATCGTCGAGCGGCCATGAAATATCTCTTCTAGTTAAAGAAGGTGCAAATTCCATCTTGACAATTTGTGTTATCTTGCCCACGACTTCCGCTGTCTTATTCAGGTTCCTTATGATCACCCTTTTACGGTGTGATGTTAGATAAATGCTAAAGATCAGAAGTTGTCGCGTCTCAAACCAAAATGTCTCAGGTCAGAGGACATCTACTCGAAATTACTCATGCTTGGGCTCCATGAAGTAATCTCGATCTTTTGGTCACGTCTAATGTTTAGCAAACTCTGTAAACATCTATGAATATTTATTTTAACAACACTTGTTTCTCTATTCAATAACTATGAACAGATAAATATTCATAATGGTATTAACTCCTAAATATAGCTCCCACTAAATTCAAGTAACCACAGACATTTAGATACTCAAAACTTTGTGTATCAAGGATAGGTTTAAAACATGTTAAGAATAGACAATTTGAAAATATTACGTATAACCTCCTATTTCAATCCCACGAAATGTTATTACATAATGTATCGATTTCAAATATGTCTATGAATCTAATCAAAATTACTAGCTACCAATATCTAGGTACTGCGTGCCTATAGCGTGCGCATGTTACCCAATACTTTTCTAGCAATCAGGGAAGGTAAACCGCAAGCACAAGGCAAGAGTCTCGATAAGGATAAGCTAGTTTACTTTTCCAAACCTACGATTCCCCCACCTGCTAAAAAAAGGAGCACCCTGAAAAGGATATTTCTTGCCATCATTGCGATGAAACTGGCCATTGAATGAGGAATTGTCCTACCTACTTGGTAGAGTTGATGAAGGACAAATGTGTTCTAGCTAGCACATTAGGTATCTTCATTATAGAACTCTATACTTTTCGTGATAAATCTTGAGTGTATGACACTTGTTGTGGAACTCACATTTACACAAATGTGCAAGATTGAATGTGAAGTAGAAAGCTAAAAGAATGGAAGTCGTGATCTTATCCTTCCTAATGCGTTAATTATTGTTTTGAACAATTGTCAATTATGCATTGTTTAGCTTTATCGTTTGTTGAATAATGGATTATGATATTTTGTTTTATGAAAAATAACATTTTTATAACTATTCCTTGTAATAGTATATTTGAAATTAATATGCATGATCCTAATTCAAACGATAGTTCTATATACAAATGTAGCACTCAAGAATCCAAATTGGTTTGGATTCTACTTACCTAGAGCATCGTCATCTTTTCCACATAAACAAGAAACGCATTTTGATACTAAAACTCGACGGGCTTCTTTACAAATGATTATGAATCATTTAAATGCCTCTCTTGTATATTATGGAAAGATAACAAGAAATCTTTTCTCCCATGTTGGCGAAAGAGCTAAAAATCTACTTGGACTCATACATACTGATGTATGTGGCCCTTTTAGAACTAAGACTAGGGAAGGTGCCACCTATTTTCACTGATGATATCATTAGATGTGGTTATGTTTACTTGATTAAACATCAACATGGAAGCTTTAATGATATCAGTCGCTATGGTTATGTTTACTTGATTAAACATAAACATGAAATCTTTGAAACGTTCAAAGCTTTCTAAAGTAAAAGTAGAAAATCAACTCGGCAAGACAACAGAGGCTTTCAGTCCTAATTGAGGATGAAAGTACATGAGTCAAGAGTTTCTGGATCATCCCACACATCGTGAGATTGTCTCACAATTAACTCCTCCATACACTCCACAAGATAATGGTGCGTCTGGAAGGAGACATCGGACCCTGTATGACATGGTTCGATCCATGATGAGTCCTACCACTCTTACACTATCCTTTTGAGGGGCATGCCCTGAAGTCTGCTGCTCAAATACTCAATATGGTTCCGACCAAAAGGTTAAAAAGACAACATATGAGATATGGCATTGGAAAGTCCCTAATTGTCTTACTTGAAGATCTGGGTTTGTGAGGATCTCGTAGAACGAGACATGCCAAACAAACTTGAGCCCATATCTATCAAGTGTATCTTCGTTACTATTTTACTACCCACCCGAGAACAAATTGTTGTTGCTCAGTATGCTAAGTTTCTTGAGAACAGTCTCATTTCAAAAAGCAGGTGGGAGCACTATAGACTTTGACAAGATTCAAAGTGAAGATGCACAACATTCTGGTAACACTAGCAAATATCACAATGAGGTGAACATACAGATGTTGGACCACATGATGATGTTGTTCCCATTCATAGATCCGCAAGGACACCTCATGTACCTGAACGATATAGACTTATGTCGATGCTGAGGAGCAAACTTTCGAGGATCATAATGAACCCCATAACTATCAAGTTGCATTATCGAAATTTGAATTCGAAAAATGACTTGAAGCTATGAATGCGAAAATGAAATCCATGAGAGACAATCAAGTTTTGAACTTGGTTGGTCTTTTCTCAATACAGTAAGACTGTTGACATGGATGAGAATATACACACCTATAAATCTCTTCTAGTAATAAAAGGTTACACTCGATCCTACTGGATTGACAATGATGAAACCTTCTCGCCTGTTACTAAAGACATTAGGATTCTTATAGCCAAAGTAGTGTACTATGACTATGAGATTTGGTTAATGATGAAATCAAAACGTTTGTTTCACCTAAAACCCAAACTGAGCATGTGTATATATGAAAGCTAGTGGGAGCGTTGTCGTTTGTCAAGTCATACGTGTTGATGCCATATCACTCATGTGAAACAATATACCAATGCTACAAGATGAAAATCCTGGCTTGGAAATGTTTTGACATGAAAGATTGTAGGGACACGACATACATACTTGGAGTAAAGATCTATAATGATAGATAAAAGCGGTTAATTGGTTTAAGTCAAAGTGCTTACATTGACAAAATTCTAAACGGTTTAGAGTGGTACTCTCAAACGAGGAAGTCCTCGTATGCCACACAATGTAAACTTGAGTGAGACTCAAGGACCTTCCACACCTGATGTGGTGAAGCGGATGAATGTAATCCCCTATGAATCGGCTATTCCAATCATCATGTACGCTATAAGGAGCACTAGGCCAAATGTAACGTCCTTAGGGGACCTTACTAGAAAAAACCAACATAATCCATAAGAGAGTCACTGGATTGCTGTTAAGAACACATTGAAGTATTTTAAAGTACTGTATATTTGTTCCTTGGCTATGGTGGAGATACCAAACTGAAACTAAGTATACTTGCTATACTTATGCTATTTACGAAGGTTCACTACATTCGAATGATTTATCGAGATATGTGAAATTCGTACTCTTAAAGTTCAAACAGATAACTAACTAGCTGACGTTTTATCGAACTCAATGTCTTGTACCAAACGTATTGGATATGAATGGAACATTCGACTTCGACAAACTAGTAGTTTCATGTAAATCTGTTTTAGTATTTGAATAATGGAACGGTGAGCAGTTTATATTGGAATAAATTGATATATTTGATATGATCGTTTTTATATGAATATCTACTGTGTTCTATATTTGCATGTTTACATCCTTGAATATTTACTGCGTTTTATATTCTAAATTGTCCATTGTCATATTAATAATATGGGAATATTATTAAGACAAATCTGAGGGCATTGATGACATCATCTTAGTAGTACTAAGGATGATCATGTCAAACTCACATGTTGTTCATTGTTATGCACAATTGGACTGACCCAACCTATGAGAAATCACTTCCTGGATTTATGTCACAAGTGAATCTCACAAAGGTTTTGTCGCTTATCCTCTGACTTGAGATGCAAGCTGGTTTGTGTATGTGGAGTGTCAAACTTTGATGTGGTTAAACGCTGACCTGAATAAGGCTGCTATAACAACCATCCTCAGGTTTGATATTAAGCATATAGCAAACACGTGTAGTCAATAAAGAATTTGTTCCTCCACATTTTTGGATTAGATACTACTGGGCCCCTCGATGATTTGAATAGATGCTTGTACGGCCGTACCCAAAGATAATCAAGATGAATCTTGATTGGTTTGGTAATCTACTTCAATGTATAGATCGAGAAACAGAATCGTTGAAATTTTAGATTGAAATTAATCCTTGTCTAAAATTCAACATGGTATCAGTAACAAAAGGATAACTGATTGAAAAACTTTGAACCTGGACTTTTCTGAAACTCACTCATGTACTTCTAGGGGCTTTGGCGGGTTGCTAGACTCTAACCTTTGCTTGTATAACTACTTGATTGTTATGACATGCGCAAGTGGGAGCTGTTGGAATATGCTTCACGTTCATAACATAAAGTTATATGGCTAGACGTATGTGAGCCTAAAGGGTCACACACTTATACACCAAACACCATTTAATATATATAATATAATTAGGGTAATTATATTATTTATATAAACTACAATTACTTGACTAGTTATGTTTTAATTAATTGTTAAGTTAAAACATATTAGTGAGTAATCTAAAGAATCAAAAAGTACAAGGGGCTAAGTGTCATATCTCCTAACTTGTAATTAGGGAATATATACTTAGCTTAGGGAGCAAGAAAAAAAAAACCCTAATCCTACTTGACCCCAAAACAGCCGCAGCTCTAGACGATACGTGAGTGTGGCATTTGGGAATTCTTGCTTTTCAAGCTTACGACAAAAAGCCCCATCATCAAACCAATGTGGGTTTTTTTGATTTCTTGTTTTTGTTTTGATTCTTGATCAAAGAGACTAGCATCCCAATTGGTGTTCTTGATATGGTGTAGTCTGGATACCATTAGAGGAATTCTACCTTGATTTCTTGGAGTTCTTCATCCTCATTCATTGGTGTAATCAAAGGCTTCAAGGGTATGATTTCTACATGCTAAACTCTTTGTTATTTTATGCTTAATTAGATTGTCAATATGTAGATCCTTGTGGTGATTTATGTTATATTTCCGCTGCGTTTTCTTTGATTAAAATCGTAAATCACTAACACCTAGTACATAACATGGCATACATTATTGATCCAATTTCCGAAGCATATGGTACCAAACTCATCCTAGCTATTTCCTTGCTAGATGTAGGACTCTGAGCTTTGCTCAGTGTAATGCCATGTGTCATTGGAATGAGATCTCTCTTGGAATAACTCATACTGAATCTCTTCAGTACTTTTTCAATGTATGTACTTTGACTAAGTCCAATAAGCCGCCTAGATCTATCTCTATAGATCTTTATACCGAGTATAAATGCGGCTTCCCCCAAGTCTTTCATCTGGAAACATTTACCTAACCAGGATTTTACTCCATGTAATGCTGGTATGTCGTTTCCTATGAGTAGTATGTCATCAACATACAAGACTAGGAAGATTACTATGCTCCCATTGAATTTTGTGTAGACACACACCTCGAACTCACTCTTGACAAAACCAAATTCTTTGATTCTTTTGTCAAAGTGCAAGTTCCAACTTCTAGATGCTTGCTTTAATCCATAAATGGATTTTAGCAATTTGCATGCTTTAACAGGATTCCTTGGATCAGTAAAACCATCCGGTTGTATCATAAATACGTCCTCATTCAACTCCCCGTTAAGGAAGGCGGTTTTAACGTCCATTTGCCATATCTCATAGTCGTAATATGCTGATATGGCCATAAGAATTCTAATAGACTTAAGCATAGCAACTAGCGAGTAGGTTTCAGAATAATCCACACCATGTGTTTGCGTGAAACCCTTTGCGACAAGTCGGGCTTTGTAAGTATGCCCCTTTCCATCCATGTCAGTTTTCTTCTTGAAAACCCACTTGCATCCAACAGCACGTGACTGTGGTGGCAAGTCTGATAAGACCCAAACTTGGTTGTCATACATGGATTGCATCTCTGCTTCCATAGGCTCGAGCCATCTTTCAGACTCCACGCCATCAGCAGCCTCGCTGTAGGTCAATGGTTCTAGTAGACTTCCATCATCTTCATCGATCATGAATCCAAGATACCTAACTGGTTCTTGGCGTGGTCTACTGGACCTACGAGGGTTGCGTGTTTCTTCTTCCTCAACCGGTGGGTCTGGTTGGGGATCAACAATTCTTTGTTGAACTACTGGTTCGACTGAAGTCGTAGGTGGATCTTCGTTCTATTCAATTTCTTGAAGTTCTATTTCTTTTCTTGGAGTTTCTGTCCCTAGAAACTTCTCCTCCAAGAACACACCTTTCCAAGCAACAAAAACTTTGTTGTCTTCTTGATGATAGAAATAGTATCCCAAGGTTTCCCTTGGATATCCAACGAAGATGCACTTATCTGACTTGGGGTTTAGTTTGTCTGTGAAGTTACGTCTAACGTACGCCTGACAACCCCAAATCTTGAGAAAAGACAATTTTGGCTTTCTCCCCGTCCAGTGCTCGAACGGAGTCTTTTCTACTGACTTGGTCGGAACTCTATTCAGTGTGAATGCTGCAGTCTCGAGTGCATGTCCCCAAAATGATAGTGGTAGGGGAGCACGACACATCATTGAACGTACCATGTCTAACAAGGTGCGATTTCTCCTTTCTGATACACCATTCATCTGAGGTGTATACGGAGGTGTGAGTTGTGAAACAATCCCACATTCTTTCAAATGGTCGTCGAATTCTTGGCTCAAATATTCGCCTTCTCGGTCCGACCGAATTGACTTTATTTTCTTGCCCAGTTGGTTTTCTACTTCCCTCTGATATTCTCTGAACTTGTGAAAGCTTTCATACTTTAGTCTCATAAGAAAGACATAACCATACCTACTGAAGTCGTCAGTAAAGGTAATGAAGTAGCGGTATCTAATGGTGACTTTCGGTTATTACAAGTAACAAAATGCAGCGGAAAAGTTTATTCACCATAAACGGATCTAGATATCAATCATACAATTAAACTAATAAAATACAAAGAGTTAAGATGAATAATTCATACCCTTGAAGTCTTTGTATAACACGAATCGGATGATGATGATGATCGATCGAAACCAAGAACACCAACGGGGAGTTCCTCCAAAGCTAGTCCACACAACACTTGTGCAAGAACACCAAGGGATGCTAGTCCAAATATTCAAGCAAATGGAAGCAAAAGGCTAGAGAGTGTGTATTGGGGTTGGCGGCCGAATAGGGTTCCAAAGGGTGAGATTTATCTTGCCCTTGATTCCCTTTTTATTGACTTCCCATAATCAATTATGATTATTAACACTCTAGTCCCTATCTTTTGTTCCTTCTAGTTTGCTCACAATAAAGGTTATATATTAACAATTAATATTAAACTTATTATATACAAGCATGTAGCTTATATTAATATATAATGTAATTACCCTAATTACACTATATATCTAATGGTGTTAAGTGTTTAAGTGTGTGACCCTTTAGGCTCACAAACAACTAGCCATATAACTATATGTTATACGCGTGAAGCATATTCCAACAGCTCCCACTTGCGCACGTGATAACATCAAGTAGTTATACAAGCAATGGTTAGAGTCTAGCATCCTGCCAATGCCCCTAGAAGTCATGAGGAGTTTCATAAGATCTTTGTTCAAAGTTTTTCAATCAGTTATCCTTTTGTTGCTGATACTATGTTGAAATTTAGACAAGGATTAATGTCAATCTACAATTTCAACGATTCTGTTTCTCGATCTATACATTGAAGTAGATTACCAAAACCAATCAGGATTCATCGTGATTACCTTTTGGGTGTGTCCACACATACATCTATTCAAATCATCGAGGGGCCCAGTAGTATCTAATCCACTTATGTGGAGGAACAAATACTTTATTGACTGCACGTGTCTGTCATATGCTTAATGACAAGCCCGATAATGGTTGTTATATCATCCCTATTCAGGTCAGCGTTTAACCACATCAAAGTTTGCCCCTCTACATACACAAACCAACTTGTGACATAAATCCAGGAAGAGATTTCTCATAGGTTAGGTCAGTCCAATTGTGCATGTTATGAACAACACTAGTCTATAACCCGTGATGAATCACGGGCGGCTTATAAAAATTTCCAAAACAAAAGTTCAAATAATAAAATAATATCAAATGGTATCTTAGAAACTGTGTTATCAACCTATGGCAGTAATGCAAAAAAAATAAAAAATTAATACATCTTTTGTGGAACCATTAGCACCCACCTCTAGAAGTAATACATTCAATCAAAACTATAATCTTCTTGTTGACTGAATTAACTTCCACAGTTTTCAGAATGTTCCCAAATAAAGCCATTGATCCACCTTCAACTCCACTACCCTAATTACACTATATATCTAATGGTGTTAAGTGTTTAAGTGTGTGACCCTTTAGGCTCACAAACAACTAGCCATATAACTATATGTTATACGCGTGAAGCATATTCCAACAGCTCCCACTTGCGCACGTGATAACATCAAGTAGTTATACAAGCAATGGTTAGAGTCAAGCATCCTGCCAATGCCCCTAGAAGTCATGAGGAGTTTCATAAGATCTTTGTTCAAAGTTTTTCAATCAGTTATCCTTTTGTTGCTGATACTATGTTGAAATTTAGACAAGGATTAATGTCAATCTACAATTTCAACGATTCTGTTTCTCGATCTATACATTGAAGTAGATTACCAAAACCAATCAGGATTCATCGTGATTACCTTTTGGGTGTGTCCACACATACATCTATTCAAATCATCGAGGGGCCCAGTAGTATCTAATCCACTTATGTGGAGGAACAAATTCTTTATTGATTGCACGTGTCTGTCATATGCTTAATGACAAGCCCGATAATGGTTGTTATAGCATCCTTATTCAGGTCAGTGTTTAACCACATCAAAGTTTGCCCCTCTACATACACAAACCAACTTGTGACATAAATCCAGGAAGTGATTTCTCATAGGTTAGGTCAGTCCAATTGTGCATGTTATGAACAACACTAGTCTATAACCCGTGATGAATCACGGGCGGCTTATAAAAATTTCCAAAACAAAAGTTCAAATAATAAAATAATATCAAATGGTATCTTAGAAACTGTGTTATCAACCTATGGCAGTAATGCAAAAAAAATAAAAAATTAATACATCTTTTGTGGAACCATTAGCACCCACCTCTAGAAGTAATACATTCAATCAAAACTATAATCTTCTTGTTGACTGAATTAACTTCCACAGTTTTCAGAATGTTCCCAAATAAAGCCATTGATCCACCTTCAACTCCACTATCTAACAATCGAAATACTACCTCAAATTGAACATGCACACATTAAAATCCTATAAAATTAGTTGCATTTATTTTTCACATATCAACCTAAGTACACAAAATGTGCAAATAAGGAGTTAAATTCATTCCCACCCATAGCTAAATACCAGATACTACATAAATGAACCATTAGCCCCAAATATTACACAAATTGAATCATGTAGCACATAAAGGAGCTAACACCAAATATTACAGAAATTGTAACCTTGGCAGCAAATTGAACAATTAACACCATATATAACACATAAATTCATGCACATAAATAGTTTAAGCAATTTGAAGACAAAATTGAAAAATAGAAACGATTGATAGACCTTGGTTAAATCTTCAGCCCTATCAGATCCGGGAAGGTTAATCTGCAAGAAAAAAAGTGCTAACATTCCATTAATTAAAACAAACTAAAAAAATGAAATTCTATTGCTGATGCAATTTCTACTTCCCAAATACTATCACCATTCTACTTGTTTAAAAACATGTCCTTCAAATGCATCAGAAATCAAAGCTTCACTACAGTGTATACAGAATAAAAGTATGCAACATTAGTCCGGATACATTTGATGCCTTACATGAATTGCATATATGAAAAATGACTAAGATGAGCCAATATATATTTTGACTTTTCCAAATCAAAATTGACATGAATTTCATTAAATATGTGATATACTTGGTTTTCAATTTATTACCTGTAACGCACAATAAAATGAAAATCCAAACACCTATAATGAATTTCAAAATGCAAATCCAAATATTCCCTATGAAAAATTAACACAAAAAGATGTAAAAAAAAATCATTTTGTTATAAACCCGATATGTAAGATCTCAACCCAAATGTACATGAATTGCACGATGTGAAATCAAAAAAGACCAATATCAACAAACATTGCTTCCGATCCTACAAATCAAGTTGACCAGTGATGCTAACATGTTTTTTGACTTTTCCAAGTCAAAACTGACATGAATAATGAATTTCATAAAATATGCTTTTATCCAATAATTTATTACTTGTAATTCACAATAAATCGCAAATTCAAACACTTACCGAATAATGAATTCCAAAATGCAAATCCAAACACCCCTTAAGAAAAGTTAACAAAAAAAGATGTAAGAAAATCATTTTGCAACAAATCCCACATGTAAGATTTCACCCCATTTACTCTATCAAACTGGTTGAAACATAACCCAAATTAACTCGTTTATAAGGAATTTAAAACTGCCAACAAATTAGATTTCATAAAAAATGTTTGCTCATCAACCCAACCCGTGTCGGCTCGTACTAAAAATGGCCATTTCAGCCCGTACCCATATTGCTATAGGTCAAATGGGTAATATAATTTCTATAATCAAATTTCATACACCAATTATTCATAAAATGTTAATATTATTAGATAAAAGGTGTTTTTGGTCAACCAGATCTTCAGGTTTTGCTTCTTTTTCAAGACTAAGCATGAACGAATTGCAGAGGACAAATGATTTTGAAGACTAACTCTTAAAACCTTTATCGTGGCTAAAATATTCCCTTATTGTATTACTAAAAAATGAATTTAGTTGCTACCTGATAAAAATTAAAAAACAAAAATATCATTTCGAGCAACAAATAAACAAATTTGATAATTTATTACTTCAAAATCAGATCTTGTGATGCTAAATTTTCAATTTATGTATGTATGCTTTATTTCTGAACATTATTAGTTCAATATCTTCATAATTAATATTGATTGTATCATGATAAAGGTCACATAGACCTAAGTGTATCAACAGATTTAGGAATCGATGATCAACCCTAAAGGCAAATGAATGAATGATAGAAGTAAGTAATACCCTAATTATGTGTCACAAAACTAATAATCCTCTTACTAAAACATAGTAGATAATTACTCAGTGTGATCCATCATGCCCTTGTAATGTTTATTTTTCTAAATAAACTTTGACTATATTGGTTTTAGTATATATTAATTCTTTTACCTTGTCTTCAATGAGAACGGGCCAAACCGCCAACAAAAACCTCCACACCTTTGCTTCCATGATCTGCTAACAAGAAAACAAAAAGAACAAAAAAAAACTTAATACATTTTATTAGTAGTAATTATCTTTACCTTATATATTGCATATATAAATTTAATATATATATAGATATAGATATATATATATATATATAGTAATTATTAAAAGACTTACAGAATGCGCTAGTAAGGCAGTAATTGCAGGGTTTGATCTTAAACCCTATAAATATCCATGGCTGCTAACTTTGCAATATACGTTGTAGGGCTTTTTCAATGAAATTGAAAACAGACACTAAATAACTTTGCAATACCTAAAGTGCAGCCACCATGTCTAACGACGGTTACCTCCTTCGTGCTTCATTTGAAATTTGGCACATCCATGGCAGATTCATTTAGTGTGAGTAGAAGATAGAGTTCATCTGTAATATCACTTTCAATCAAACTAAATTTATTGAAAAATGTTAGCTATTTAAAGCTTGTTAGATTAAACCTCAATTCTTAATTTTTAATTTTTACAACCCACGTCTTCCCAATAATTAAACCCTAATACCATACGAAATTATAATAAATTGGGGGAATTTGATTAAGAAGAAGGAAAATTACATAATACAATTGATGCACTTTAAATCAAACCACCATAAAAATTTAAAAAAAAAAAAACAAATTCATCAAACCTACCAGCAAGTTTGAATTTAGGGTTTACAAAATGGAAGCACTTGATGAATACGCGTCTGAATCGTGATGTTAAACAAACAAAAAAAAAAATTAAGCATACGTGAAAAACCAGTGAATCACTCACTTTGTTTTGGAGATAGTTGATGAGTTTAATTATGGCGTTTGTCGAAAGAGAAATCGGCGGCGATAAAGAAACCATAAGAAGCTGTTGATGTGCAATAAACTTTGTGATTCAGACGCGAATGCTGACGATGAAGAATTGAAGAAACCGTAAGAAGCTAATGTTGTGGAATAGACTTTCGCGAACGCCGACGCTGAAGAATTGAAGAAAGCGTAAGAAGTTATTGTTGTGGAATAGACTTTCGCAAACACCGATGATGAAGAATTGAAGAAACCCTATTGAAGAACCCAACTTTGTGATGCAGACGCCAACGTGGCGCTTGAATAATAACGTATTAATGATGTGTAAAGAGCGAGGTGGCAAGAATTTAAAAACGCTTTCTTTTATTATATATAAAGATGTGAGTTTGATTTCATCATCCTTAGTCATACTTAGATAATGTCATCAATGCCCTCAGATCTGTCTTAATAATATTCCCATATTATTAATGTGACAATGGACAATTTAGAATATAAAACGCAGTAAATATTCATGGATATAAACATGCAAATATAGAACACAGTAGATATTCATATAAAAACGATCATATCAAATATATCAATTTATTCCAATAAAAACTGCTCAATGTTCCATTATCCAAATACTAAAACAGATTACATGAAACTACTAGCTGGTCGAAGCCCAATGTTTCTAGCATGCTCAATATGTTTTGTACATGACATTAGCTTCGTGAATGGGTCAGCTAAGTTGTCATCTGTATGAACTTTGAGCAAGCATACATCTCCCATTAGGATCGCATCTCTAATGTAGTGAAGCTTCCTCCGATAATGTCTGGCGCCTTTCTGAACACCAGGTTCGTTGGCAATGATGATAGCACCTCTGTTATCACAGTACATATCCATAGGTTTTTCATTACTGGGACCACTCCAAGCCCAGAAATGAATTTCCTCATCCAAACAGCTTCCATTGCAGCTTCAGTAGTTGCAATGTATTCATCTTCTGTAGAAGACATAGCGATAGTGCTCTGCTTAGCACTTTTCCAATCAACAGCGCCTCCATTCAAAACGAAAACATACCCCGTTTGAGATTTGGAATCATCTCTATCAGTCTCAAAACTAGCATCAGAATAACAAGTAACACTTAGCTCATTTTGAGTTTCACCACCATAAACAAGAAACATATCTTTAGTATTCCTAAGATACTTCAGTATGTTCTTAACAGCAGTCCAGTGACTCTCACCTAGATTCTGTTGATATCGGCTTGTAAGGTTCTGAGAGAACGCTACATCAGGTCTTGTGCACCGTACAGCATACATGATTGACCCTACTGCCGAGGCATAAGGGACATCACGCATACGTTTCATCTCATCAGGTGAGGACGGTCCTTGAGTCTTACTCAAGTGTACATTGTGTTGGATAGGAAGATTTCCACGTTTGGAAGCATCCATTCTAAACCGTTTTAGAATTTTATTAATGTACGCACTTTGACTTAGTCCGATTAACCGTTTTGATCTATCTCGGTAGATCTTTATACCAAGTATATATGCCGCTTCCCCTAGATCCTTCATAGCGAAGCACTTCCCAAGCCATGATTTTACATCTTGTAGCATTGGAATGTTATTTCCTATGAGTAGTATGTCATTGACATATAGGATTAGAAAGATGACAATGCTCCCACTAGCTCTTACATATACACATGGCTCGTCGGGATTCTGAGTGAAACCAAACGTTTTGATTTCCTCATCGAATCTTTTGTTCCAACTTCTGGATGCTTGCTTTAGTCCATAAATGGACCTTTGAAGCTTACATACTTTATTAGGGTGTTTTGTACTTGCAAAACCCTCAGGTTGTACCATATAGACATCTTCATCGAGGTGTCCATTTAAGAAAGAAGTTTTAACATCCATTTGCCAAATCTCATAGTTATAGTACGCTGCTATGGCTATGACGATCCTAATAGCTCTAACGTCGGCAACAGGCGAGAAGGTTTCATCATAGTCAATCCCGTAGTTTTGAGTGTAACCATTTGCCACCTACCGAGCTTTATAGGTGTGTACATTGCCATCCATGTCGGTCTTCTTCTTGAAGAGCCACTTGCTGCCAACAGTCTTACTGTTAGGAAAAAGATCAACCAAAGTCCATACTTGGTTATCTTTCATGGATTGCATTTCCGCGTTCATAGCATCAAGCCATTTGTCAGATTCAGAATTTGCTAATGCAGCTCGATAGTTAGGGGGGTTCATTATGATCCCCTAAACTCAGCTCCTCAGCATCGATTTGGAAACCAAATCCTTCAGGTGCATGAGGAGTCCTTGCGGACCTTCGAACGGGGACTTCATCATTTTGAGGTGCAACAGGAACAGTTTTGTTAGGTCACAACACCCTGGTTTAGTTGGTTAATTGATTGGTTAATTATAACTCTAAGACAAATATTGTATAAGAACAAGATATGAGGCAAATGTATAATTCCACTAAGTGTGGCTTGTTGCGGAATAACAAGACCACTGATCAATTACAAAAGGTATGAATGTGTAAAGTGAATTGGTGAGTTCTCCTTTGCAAGATGATCTCTATTTATAATGATATAGAGATCTTACATAATGGGCAAATGAGTAACCGAAGGACTAAACTAGGAAAATAACTAAGATCAAGGGATTTGATCTTAGTCCGTTACATATTGTAACTCAGTCCTTCTACTCAGTCCTTGTACTCAGTATCACTATCTGATACTGAGTACTGATACTGAGTTCCAATACTGATCACTCAGTATCAGACCTAAACTTGGCTATTTTATTCTACATATTAATCTAAGCTAGTCTAGGTTGTTTTGTTATCTTAAGATCCAAAGGGGTAAGGCTTTTTGCCTTAACAATCTCCCCCTATCTAATGATAACAAAACAATTACAAAGAGATAAACAAAAAAAAAAAAATACAACAGCATAGTTGACAAAATCTTCTTCTTTATTTGCTGTTGATGGCTTCATTCTCATAGAAGACTTCTTGTTTGATGTGGACAAACTCTTCTCTGCTTTTGAGTTCATCCCTTCTACAATTCAGAACTGCAACAATCTTCTTTCTGAACCAAGAGTCTTCTTTCTTGGTGATCATCCATTTCAGTCCAACAAGGTGACTGATTTGAGCTCTTGGTAGATCTTCTTCAGAAATGAAGCACTCTCTATCCTCTGAGTCAGTATACATATATCCAGAAGTTGGATATATGACACTCTTTTGATCCTGAAAAATAAGGTTAGGAGGAAGAGGGTACTTTCTAAGATACTTGTATGTATGAAGGCATTCTGGTCTGTTGTTTGAGTAAGCTTCAGTCATCACACTGAGCGTTCTATACTCTATCTCATGAAGTAAGTCCTTCTCATAACATACTGCAGCTACTACACAGATCTCATCCAAGACTATTTGATCATAAGTTGATTTCTTTGGAAGCTCTTTGATCAGTCTTGTGATCTTCACCCAGTCTTGAAGACCAATTCTTTGAATATCATGAATAAATATCTTCATGGGAGGACTGGTTAAGCCAATACAAGTGATAGTGATTCTTCCTTCTTTCAGCTTCACTTTTACTTTATTGACATCCAGATTTAACCAATGTATCCCCCTTACATTTGGAAATGTTTTGGTCCTCAAGAACTCCTTCCTTTCCTCCTTATACTGAGTCCTAGCAGCAACCATATTCCAATAATGTTGAATGTGGTCTGGACCCTTTCTTGAGATTCTATGTGAAGGACCAGGAGTATCAGTATCTGGGTCAGATTCTGGTTCAGTTTTGACTCCCAACTCTTGCTCATTTAAAAATCTTTCTTGTTCTGCCCAGAGTTGTTGAGGAGTCATTCTTGGAGCCTGCTCGGTATCACTGTCCATTGTATGAACATGTCTTCTTTGTCTTGTTACCAAAGGAGCAGATTCCTCACTTGATTCAGAAGAAGTGAGAACTGCATTGATAGGTCTTCTTGATAAGGAACTCCTTCTTCTAATCACCAGATTTTCTGGTTCTTCATCATCCGAGGATGATGATGAAGAACTTTCTTGTTCTACCAGATTTAGTGCATAGTTTACTAAATCTGGTTCTTCATCTTCATCATCAGCAATAGGCCAGATGAAAGGCCTATAGACCACAATTTGCAAGTTATTTTCTTCTTGAGAGATGGCTCAGTATAAGCATGTTGTGGTTGGTCAGTATGAGTCTCCCCTGGAGCAGATGGCTCAAGTTGCCTTGAACTTGTAATGCTGACCTAGTTCTTTGTCTTCTTCTCTCATACTGAATCCGAAGTGGCTCAGTATGAAGGCTTTGCTGATGTTGTTGTTGCTGATGTTGTTGTTCTTGTTGTGGAGGTTGATCTTCATTCAATCTTCTTCTTTTCTCCCCCTGAGCAGATGGCTCAGTTTGATCAACCTCAGTATCTCTTTGTCTCTTCTCCCCCTTTTTGTTACAATTTGATGGGGAGGGAAGAGGATCAGTATCACCACCCATGTCCCCTTCAGGTTCTTCAAGAGTAGGGGAGGGCATGGGCTCAGTTGCAGCATCAGTATCACTAGAACCTCCTTCTCCTTCTCCTTCTTCATTGTGGTCACCATGTGAAAGTGGTGGAGTTTGTGGAGGCTGATGTGGTTGTTGAAGTAGTGAGACTGACTGTTTTATTGAGTCAATATCACTACTCATCGTGTCCATTCTGGCCAGTATTATATTTTGAGTATGTTGGATGGCCAGAATTTGCTGCATGATTGCTTGCAGAGTCACTTGGTCTCCTGCAGCCTGTGATGCCTGAATGCCATGCACAGATGGTGCTAAAGAAACAAAAATATAAAACTGGTTAGAAAGAAAGGTTTATCAAATAGAATTGTGTTGTTGTTTAATTCTATAATCATATAAACAGAGTTTGTGAAGTCTGTATTTCATCTGGTTTAGGATGAAATATTGTGGACTTGTGCATAGCATGTGTAAGAAGATTTTAGTAAAAGTGAGTGTGTAAATTTAAGTAGCTCTGTATAGGATAAGTCACATTTACTAAAAGGTTTGGGTTTGGGTATTCGAAGCCTGGGATGTGCTTCTTGTTATTTTCAATGTTTATCACTCGGTATTAGAGTGATAACAGAAATGTGGCTAAACCCCATGGAAAAATTTTGGATTTTGTGGCTTAATGGTTTGTGATCATTTCTTGAATCATGCTATCCAACTCAAAAATAAGTTGGACATGATTCAAGCAGCACCAGTGGGTGTCAGTGTGACATCAACCACTATTGTCTCGTTAAGATGAGACAACTGTAGACTGACAATGATCAATTGTGTGCTCAGTATATGAATTTTGCATAGCAGCAGTGGGCTAGCTATGTTGGCCATAAAAGGATATATATTTGAAAGATCGTGTGAGACTTTGGTCAGTATTGAGTTGGTACTGGCCAATACTTAATCTCTATTTGGGAATGAAATATATATATATATATAAGTTTAAGGGCTTTTTAGAAATTCATACCTGAGACTCTGTCAGATTCCCTTCTAACTTCTGCACAGGTCGGTGCAGGATCATGTGATTGTGGATTTGTAGCACCAATATCTTCAATACGGACCTCTCTGTTTTGCTGAGCACCTTCCAGTGTAATTTGCTCATATTGAATCTCCACATCAAGAGGAACATGAGGTTCCTCAATTGGTTGAGCTGCTGGAATTAGTTCTGGACCTGGAAGGTCAGCGGTGGCTGCAACTAAGCTTTGGGCATGAAGAGATGCAGTTAATGATGGAACATTTGCAGGCTGCACCTCCTCAGATGATAAGTTTCCCATAATGATAGGGGAAAGATTCCTTCTTCTTCATTGAAGGACCAGTGGTGTGTCTTCGGAGGACTCAGTATCAAAAACTGTTTCAATATGAGGAGCATCAGGATCCTGTGCAGGTGGAGAGATATGTTGTTGAGTCGGTTCTTGAACTTGTGGAACGTCCTGCATCTCAACATCTTGACCTGTCTGTTCTCCATTACCACTATTATCATCATTATCATCATCATCATCATCATCATTGTCTGATTCAGTAACAGACATGTCCTCTGCATCATTTATATGTTCTTGAACAATGGCCCACATAGAAGGACTTAGAAGAGGCTCTCCTTGTCTTGGCCTGTAAAAGAAGATCTTCTCACTAAGAGGAGGAAGATCAACCCTTGGACTGTGAAATTCATCATAAGTATGTGTGGGCATTGAGTGTTGAAAGATGAGTGATAAAAATCTGCAGAAAGGGACATTGCATTCCCTTGTGTTAGCCCGAACCAGAGCAGCTAATTCATTGAAAATGAGCCATGCATAATCAATGTTTCTTCCATAGTACAAGGCATGTACTATTTGCATCCCAAATTCATTTATTTGGTCCAAAGCACCCGACTTGTGGGTCATACACCGAATTATTGTTGTAATGAGAATACCCCACATAGGACCAAATTCGTTTCTATTGATTGTGCCCGTTGTTCCTCTTCGACCCAAAAATGGTAAAACTGAGCGTGCCTCTGTTCTATCAACGAATGGATCATACTGAGCTTGGGCGGGAAGTCTCAGTGCTTCACGAATGATGGCAGTAGAAACAAATGCCCTTCTTTGATCTCTAAATACCCACCCAGCAATCATATCTGGAGAATCGAGTGTAGCAGAGTACCAAAACTCGCATAGCATTTCTGGGTAAATTGCTCGAGGAGACAAGGTCAGTGCACGAGCAATTGGGCAATGCTTCATAAAAGTCACAATGTTTGCGAATTCTTGGCATACACAGGCTTGAGGAATAGTGAAATTTGCTGTGATGTTGTTCCTCGCAAACCTGGGCACTTCATCATTTCGGAATTTGATTTCCGATTCAACCTCTGGAGCAACGAAAGTGTAATTCGCCATTTGTGAGTTTGATTTAAGAGTTTTTGCTTGCTAATAAAAAGTGAAATCGTTAATCGCGGAGAGAATTTTAAATAGAAGAATGAAATAACTGTTAAAAGAGATTTTGAGTAAAAAAACGGTTATTTATATGTGATTGAAAGATAATTAAGGTATTCGGAAGTTAAACCGGCTGATTTGACTGCCTTATCCTGTGCAAACGGTAACTTTCCTATTAAGAAAGGTTAACGTTGGGCAGTATGAGGGTTAAGCTCGGTGTGAACGCCGTCATACCCCAATACTGAGTTTAAAAAAAAAATTAATTTTAAAAATTTAAAAAAATATAAAAACAATTAATTTACTCTTGAAATTAATAAAAAAAATAAAAATTTTAAATTTTGATGATAACAGACTAGTGATACTGAGTGGTCAGTATCAACAGGAGTGATACTGAGCGTTCAGTTTTAAAGAAAATTAAGAAAGATTAAGGATTCAACATACCTAATTGCCCTAGTAAATACATAAACCTTTCCTCAGGGAGAGGTTTAGTAAACACATCGGCCAATTGTTCATCTGTTGGTACATAATCTACCTGAACCTTACCTTTTTCCACATTATCTCGAATAAAGTGGTGTCTGATATCAATGTGCTTGGTTTTGGAGTGATAGACTGGGTTCTCTGTGATAGCAATAGCACTCTTGTTATCACAATGAATGGGAGTCTTATGAAAGTTGAACCCATAGTCTAAGAGTTGATACTGCATCCATAATAATTGAGCACAACAACTTCCTGCAGCAACATATTCTGCTTCTGCTGTGGAAGTTGCTACCGAATTTTGCTTCTTGGATTACCAACCAACTAGTCTTCCACCTAGGAATTGACATCCTCCACTTGTGCTCTTTCTGTCCAATCTACAACCTGCAAAATCTGCATCTGTGTACCCTTCAAGGTGAAAGTTTGAATCTTTGGGATACCAAAGACCCAGGTTAGGAGTACCTGTAAGATATCTAAAGATGCGCTTAACTGCTTTCATGTGTGATTCTTTAGGATCAGCCTGATACCGAGCACACAAACATGTGGCAAACATGATATCAGGCCTGCTAGCAGTTAAGTAAAGTAAGGAACCAATCATACCTCGGTATGTGGATTGACATACTGGTTTACCAGTTTCATCCTTACTTATCTTATCCTGAGTACCCATAGGAGTGTGCATGGAAGATAAATTTTCAAATTTGTATTTCTTTAACATGTCATGCACATACTTACTTTGATTTATAAAAGTGCCATCAGGCTTTTGTTCAACTTGTAAACCAAGAAAGTAAGTAAGTTCTCCCATCATACTCATCTTATACTGAGTTGACATTATCTTAGTAAACCAGTCACACATTGACTTGTCAGTGGAGCCAAAGATAATATCATCTACATATATCAGAACCTTTTCGTTTTGAAAATAATGTTTTATCAATTTTACCTCTAGTAAATTTATTTTCAATAAGGTACTCAGACAGGGTGTCATACCAGGCTCTTGGAGCTTGTTTGAGCCCATATAGAGCTTTATCAAGCTTGAAAACATAACTAGGAAATTTAGGATCAACAAAACCTGGTGGTTGTTTAACATAAACTTCTTCTTGGAGTTTTCCATTTAGAAAAGCACTCTTGACATCCATCTGATAAACTTTGAAATTCTTAAATGCTGCATATGCAAGATACAACCTAATAGCTTCAATTCTTGCTACTGGTGCAAAAGTTTCATCATAGTCAATGCCTTCTTCTTGCCTGTAACCTTGAGCAACTAACCTTGCTTTGTTTCTGATGACAACACCATCCTTGTCCATCTTGTTTCTGAACACCCACTTAGTACCAATAATAGTTTTGCCAGTAGGAGGTGGTACTAAGTTCCAAACTTTGTTTCTCTCAAACTCCGTGAGCTCTTCTTGCATAGCCTCTACCCAATCTTCATCTAATAAAACTTCATCAGCTTTCTTTGGTTCAATGGTAGATAGAAAACTTGAGAAGAAACAAAAATTTGCAGTTGCTTGGGTTGGAAATTCTAATTTTCTTCTTGTTTGGACACCTTCTTCAATAGGACCAATAATGTTTGAGTGTGGATGGTCTCTGTGTTCCCTTAAATTGTTTCCTAAGGGAGCATTTGAGATAGGATCAACAATATCTTGTTGATTTGGTGTGTCTTGTGTCTGATACTGAGTGGAATTCTGGTCAGTATTAGACAGCGCAGGTTGCTGTTCATCTTCATTTTGCAGAGTTGATGTGGATTCTTGTGTAGTGTTGGATGTTTCACCTTCTTCATAGGTAGAGTGATTCAGATCATTAGTTGGAGACTCAGTATGGAGGTCCTCTGTTATGGGAACCTCAGTATTAGTCGCAGTTGAGTGATACTGAGTTTGAACTTGATCTGTTTCATTAAACTTATTGGGAATAAAGTGTGGATGAAACTTGGGCTCTTCAGCAATGGAGTTTTCTGGATTGCATAGGATATCTATGCCACTTATGTCTTCACTTGCTGAGGTAGAATGCTCATTCTGATCTTCATCGAATGTGACATGAATGGATTCTACAATCATCTTAGTTGAGATGATATACACTCTGAAGGCTTTAGAGTGTGGAGAGTAGCCCATGAACACACCTTCATTTGCTTTGGGAGCAAATTTGTTGAGATTTTTTTTTGTACTGAGTACAAAGCATTTACTCCCAAAGATGTGGAAGTATTCCACATTAGGAATCTTGCCATTGTATAACTCACATGGAGTCTTCAGATGTCTTTGGACTATAGTGGCTCTATTCTGAGTGAAGTTTGCACACTTTACAGCTTCAGCCCAGAAACTCAATGCCAGTCCAGCATGGCATAATAAAGTTCTTGCAGCTTCAATCAGTGTTCTATTCTTTCTTTGTACAACATCATTTTGTTGTGGTGTGTAGGCTGCAGAGAAGTTTTGAATGATTCCTTTTTCTTCACAGAAATCTGCTAATACTGAGTTCTTAAACCCAGTACCATGGTCACTTCTAAGTTGCTTGACCTTGTTGCCTTTTTGAAGTTCCTCTCTTTTTATAAAGGCAATGATTTCTGTTGTTGCATCTGACTTAGTCTTGAGGAAGATGACCCAAGTATATCTTGAAAATTCATCAACCAAGACTAGAGTATAGATCTTTTTGGCCAAAGATGGTGTGCTGATGGGGCCAAAAATATCCATATGTATCATAGTAAGAGGTTCATTAATGGAATGATTGACTTTGGACTTGAATGAACTCTTCTTCTGCTTGCCCATTTCACATGCTGGGCATAACTTATCTTTTGAATAAGTAATAGTGGGCAACCCTCTCACCAGTTTCTTCATACTGAGCTCGTTGATATTTCTAAAGTTGATGTGAGAGAGTTTCTTGTGCCATAGCCAATGCAATTCTGGCTTGACTTTAGAGAGCAGGCATACTCGAATAGTTGGGTCTATTTCAGATAGGTTGACCACATATACATCTTTTTCTCTTCTAGCAATGAGTACATGCTGGCCTTTATCATTGTAGATGATTCCTGCAACCTTCCTGAATCGAGCTTCATTGTCATCATCACACATCTGGCTGATACTGAGCAGATTGTGTTTAAGACCCTCTACATAGGCAACTCTTTTAAAAGTTATGTTGCCTGCCTTGATCACACCATAACCTCTTGTCTTTCCCACCGAGTCATCTCCAAACTTAACAGAAGGACCCTTCTCTGGAGTATAATTTAGAAGGTATTCCATACTGCCTGTCATGTGTCTGGAGCAGCCACTATCTAAATACCATTTTCTGTCACCCTGCACAAGACACAAAATAAGAGTTAGTTCTTTTTAGGAACCCATTTTTGAATGGGACCTTTGGTGGGATAAATATATTTTGACTTGATCTCTTTATGTGGAGAGGTCAGTATCACTTCGGTGAGAACTTTTGAGGTTTTCTTTGGTGATACTGACTTAGTTTCTCTCCTTTTCTTTGGTACTGAGTACCTAGGACTTGAGAGATCAGTCCAGCATTCATCTCCCTTATGACCAGTATGATGACACCTATAACATTTTCTAGGTCTATTTCTAAACATATTTTCATAAGGTATTTTAGAAAAATGTTGCACTTTTGGTAGATCAGTATGAACAAGTTTTGCAAATTGTTTACTTAAAGATTTGACCTGATCACCAAGTGTTTTTAAAATGTTATTTTTGTCATTTTTAATAGGTGTTTTAACATTTTGTTTTACTGGTTTAAAGGGTGGTGGATCTGATTGCTTCTTTTTGTTTGGCATAGAAGTCTTTCTAATTTTATTAGTGTAAGACTTCTTGTTTCTACCAACTGTGGACCAGGTTGAAGTTGTTTTTTGTTTATCATGTTTTGAAGAAACAACTTTAACAGGTTCTTTAGATTTCTCAGTATATGATGTTTCTGTTCCTGCAACTTCTGTATTAGATGAAACATTGGAGATAGAAGTTGTCTTATTATCATTATTTAATTCAAAAGTTGTTGTACTAAAGAATAATTCAAAAGGTGGAACAACAGAAGTGTCATACTGATCTATTGGGAGCTCAGTATCAGAAATTTCCTTTATAGAAAATTCAATACTGGGTTCTTGTAGCTCAGTATAGCACTTTGAGCAGATGGAGGGACCAATAGATTTTTCAAAAATTACATTTTCCTCATCATCTGACTCGGTTTGACATCCAACTTCACAAAACGTTTTAGCTTTTATAAATTTAATAGGGTTCATATTAGAAAATATTCAAATAAATCAGCAAAATTATTCCTATTTTTAAATTGAGGATCAACACCAAGTGCAGCCCTCACATTTTCTGGAAATTATTGATTTAAACATTTATTTAATTTTATTGAAGCATTTCCCCAAGATTTACACTGTTTTTCAAATTTTTCTTTTTCAAGTTTGTGTAAGTGAGCTTTATCAGCTAATCTTTGGTTAATGTCCTTTAAATTTGAAAGGTTTAGTTCTAAATCTTTATACTTTGCTAATTTATCCAAGTTTTCACTATTTACCCTTTCAAGTTCTTGAATTGTTAATTTTAAAGCTTTTTCTTTTTGTACATAAGTTTTAAGATCAACAATCATATACTCAAAAATCTTAGTTTTTTCATTCACTGAATAAGTTTGAAAGGAACTTACCTTGTACAACTGAGTGGAATCCCAATCAGTGTGAACACTCATCCTCTCAGCCTCTTTGATATCCTTTT
Source organism: Calendula officinalis (assembly GCA_963853835.1). Taxonomy (NCBI): domain Eukaryota; kingdom Viridiplantae; phylum Streptophyta; class Magnoliopsida; order Asterales; family Asteraceae; genus Calendula; species Calendula officinalis. The sequence continues at coordinate 44,150,340 of OY970829.1, forward strand.
CAAAGGAGCTTTTCAAATCATCTTCAGTGAAAGCCATAAAGGCTTTATTCTCAATCTCTTCCTCATCATCACTTAAGTCTTCATCCATCCATGCTTCTGAGTAAAGTGCTTGATGAGGTGCTCCATTCCCTTCTGCCCTCTTGCCCTTGCTTCAGTTCTTCAGTTTGACATACTTGTCTCTATACCTCTTTGCTCGGTATGCAATTTTGTCATTTTGGTCAGTCTCAGAAGACTTGGTATGACAATTTGCAGCAATATGTCCAGGCTTTCCACACCTATAGCAAAGACCTGATCTTGGGTCAGTATTAGAAGAGCTAACACCAAGCCTCTTCTTCTTCAACTGATCCAGCTTCATAGACATAAGAGTTTCAAGCTCTTCTGTCTCAGCATCAGCTAGATCAACTTCTGGCTCATCTGGCTCAGTCACAGTATAAGCCTGTTGCACAACTAGAGCCATGCCAGTGGAAGACTTGTCAGTTTTCTTCCAGTTGATCAGTCTTGCAGCATTATTCTCCTCATGATTCAACATTAGACCATACAAAGTTTGAACAGTGTATGACTCAATGTTGTTAGCAGCATTGACAGAGTTTGTCATGTCAAGAAATTATTGAGGAAGACTATCCATGAACTTTTGAACAAGCTCTCCTTCCTCTTTCACAATGCCTACACTGATTAAATCATGGATAACAGTATTGAACCTGTTATACAGAGTGGTGATGTCTTCATTAGGAGTTGAGAAGAATTTTTCATATTTCCATCTCATGTTGCTTTTTCTTTGCAATTTCACCTTTGCTGTGCCTTCATAGGTGACTGATAGGCTATCCCACATAGCCTTTATTGTTGGCAATTTCATAATTGCATTAAGTATTTCTTTGGTAACAGCATTACCAATCACTCCCTTTGCTCTTGAGTGTAGACTGAATAACTGACGGTCAGTATCAGTCCAGGTGTGTTTCAGTTTTGGAACTGTCCTTATGCTCTCAGGAGCATCATCAGTAGCAGCAACGGGTTCCACAGTTTGTGGGATGATATGACCATCATTTAGCACAGTGAGCATTTCATGATGAATGGATTCGAGATACCACTGAGAATTTAGGTTCCATTGATGGAAGTCTTTACCATCAAAGATGGGTACTCCCTTTCCAGACATAATTGGTGCAACAATGGTAGACATTTTTGATTTTGGAGTAAGTGAAGGATAAGTATAAGGAATGGCTGCCAGGGTTATAGATCGACTAAATAAGAGTTTATTTAGCCTGCTCTTATACCAGTTGTTAGGTCACAACACCCTGGTTTAGTTGGTTAATTGATTGGTTAATTATAACTCTAAGACAAATATTGTATAAGAACAAGATATGAGTCAAATGTATGATTCCACTAAGTGTGGCTTGTTGCGGAATAACAAGACCACTGATCAATTACAAAAGGTATGAATGTGTAAATTGAATTGGTGAGTTCTCCTTTGCAAGATGATCTCTATTTATAATGATATAGAGATCTTACATAATGGGCAAAGGAGTAACCGAAGGACTAAACTAGGAAAATGACTAAAATCAAGGGATTTGATCTTAGTCCGTTACATATTGTAACTCAGTCCTTCTACTCAGTCCTTGTACTCAGTATCACTATCTGATACTGAGTACTGATACTGAGTTCCAATACTGATCACTCAGTATCAGACCTAAACTTGGCTATTTTATTCTACATATTAATCTAAGCTAGTCTAGGTTGTTTTGTTATCTTAAGATCCAAAGGGGTAAGGCTTTTTGCCTTAACAAGTTTCATGTTCAGGCTCATCTTGATGTTCACTAGTATCTACAATAGGTTGTGCATCTTCATCGCTTGGAATCTCGTCAAAGTCGATTCTACTCCCACTTGCTTCTTGTGAAATGAGATTGATCTAAAGAAACTCAGCAAAACGAGCAATAATCACTTTTTGCTCAGGTGGGTAGTAGAAATAGTAACCCATCGTTTCCTCGGGGTATCCTATAAAGATGCACTTGACAGCTCTGGGTTCAAGTTTTTTCGGTGTGTCTCGTTTCACGAGAGCCTCACAACCCCAGACCTTCAAGTAGGACAAGTTAGGGACTTTCCCATGCCATATCTCATATGGTGTCTTTTCAACCTTCTTGGTGGGAACCATATTCAGTATGCGAGCAGCCGACTTGAGTGCATAACCCCAAAAGGATAGAGGCAGAGTGGTAGGACTCATCATCGATCGGACCATGTCAAGCAAGGTGCGATTTCTCCTCTCTGATACACCATTATGCTGTGGTGTATAAGGGGAGTGAATTGTGAGACAATCCCACAATTCTTTAGATGGTCTTGAAACTCATGGCTCATGTACTCTCCTCCTCGATCAGAATGGAGAGCTTTTATCTTCTTGCCGAGTTGATTTTCTACTTCATTTTGGAAAGCTTTGAACGTTTCAAAGGTTTCATGTTTATGTTTAATCTAGTAAACATAACCATAACGACTAAAGTCGTCAGTGAAAGTAATGAAGTAGGTAGCACCTTCCCTAGTTCTAGTTCTAAAAGGGCCACATACATCGGTATGTATGAGTCCAAGTAGATCATTGGCTCTGTCGCCTACATGGGAGAAAGGTTTGCGTGCAATTTTATCAGATATACAAGAAACACATTTATCAAATGATTCAGAATCATCTGATTTTATAAGCCCATCGTTTTGTAATTTTAAAACGCGTTTCTTGTTAACATGGCAAAGACGACAATGCCATAGGTAAGTAGAATCCATTTTCTTCTTGGATTTCTTATTGCTACATGTGTAAATAGAACTACTGTTTGTGATACGATTATGCATGTCAATCTCAAAAATACCATCACAGGGAATAGCATTAAAATAGAATACATTATCTTTTGAAACTGAAATACCATAATCCGTAAAAGAGTGAATAAAACCATTATTCCACAAACATGAAAGCGATACTAAACCCCTAGTAATACTAGGCGCATAGTGACAATTGTCTAGTACAATAATTAAACCACTAGGAAGGATTAAATCATAGCTTCCTATAGCTTCGACCGGTGCACGCATTCCATTGCCTACGTACAAGTCCAAAGCTCCATGGTTTAGCTTTCTACTTCCCCTTAGACTCTGCATGGTTTTACAAATGTGAGTACCACAACCAGTGTCATATACCCATGATTTCTTAGGAAAAGCATATAGTTCTATTGTGAAGATACCTGATGTGCTAGCCTTGCTAGCTTTGTTCTTCATCAACTCCGCCAGGTAGGCAGGACAATTCCTCCTCCAATGGCATGTTTCATCGCTGTGATGGCAAGCAAGATCCTTAGCAGGATGCTCCTTACGAGTAGTTGGGGGAACCTTTGGCTTGGGCTTGTAAACTTGCTTTCCCTTGCCTTGGCCCTTAGCAACTACTTGCGGTTTTGGTTTTTGGATCTTTCCTTTCCTTATGGAAAGGACAATAGGGGTAGGAGCTTTCTTGGGTAGCCCAGCTTCCGTTTGTTTCAGCATAGCACGTAATTCGGCGAAAGTCTTCCCCATGCTATGCATATGATAAGTCATGACAAACGGTGCATAATCCTTGTGAAGTGAGTTTAGAATTAACCCAATTCCAAGGATATGAGGCATAGGGTAACCAAGTTTCTCCATCTGGTCTAGGTAACTCTTCATCTTCAAAAGATAAGAGCTAACAGATTGTCCCTCTTGCTTACAAGCATGGAAGGCTTTGACCGTGTCAAAGAGTTACTGACCAACTTGCTTTTGATACGTGGTTTTTAGTTCACGCATCATATCAAATGCAGTGAGGTCCTCGTGATTCTTTTGAATCTCGGGGGTCATGCTCACTAACATAAGGGCAACGACTTCTTGCTGTTCGTTAAACCTTTTTGTATAGGCAGCACGAACAGGAGCGGTGGCATTAGCAGCGGGGGCAGGGGGAAACGCCTCTTCCAAATGGTGGTATTTGTGCTCGGCCCTAAGGACAATCCTTAGGTTACGAGCCCAATCAAAAAAATTTGATCCATCAAGTTTCTCTTTATCGAGAACAGATGGAATGGTGTTGTTTGATAGGGTTTGATTGTTTGTAGTCATCCACAAAATTACAAAGTTCATTAATTAGTATTTTCAATAATTAATTTCTTTTAATAAATTAACTACCCAATTAATTTTAATTAAAAGCTAAGATCCCATTGAGCTTCTATCATCGCATCAGTTGATCTGCTAGAGATGATAGATCCAATAGGTAGGTGACGATCAACAATTGCATTACAAGTGCAACTCTTAGAGGTATGGGACTTCATGGCACCTAGTGAACATGCATCTAGGGTCAAGTGGCATGTTCGTCGCATCTTCGCCTCGAGTCAAGGTCTCACCGTTAACCCGATTAAGTTATCCAATGTGAAATCATGTCAAAATGGCTCTAGATCTCACGCGTAAAGAATAATGACCTCGGATCTAAATTCAAACCACGTCTCACGTGAATTCACAAATAGAAGCAAGTGATTTGCAACCAATTGGACGGCGTGACTTAAATTTTAGGTATGGAAAAAAATTTGTTATAAAATTTTATTAAGATATGAATGAATCATGTACTTCATTCATACCACTTCATAAGTCGGTTTAATAAGCGGTAAAAACGTTTAGCGATTATTAAATTATAAGTTTCAAATCATATTTAAACTTTTGTATTAATCTCAAAAACAAGTTTAGATTAATTTCATAATCATAGATGATTGAACTGTAATCATCGATGACTAACAAGTAATCATTGATGATTAAACAGTGATCATAAGTGATTAAGCAATAATCATCGATGATTAACAAGTAATCATAGATGATTAAAAGTTTGGATGTTTTAATGTTTGTGTTTCAAAAATCATATTTTTTAATTGTTTTACTACTTGTATCTAATAGAAAAGAAAACAACCACAAACATAAATAAAACATGCAACAAATTTTGTGCAAACCTCGACCGATGAAATCCTAGGTACGGTCACGTGAGTTATCACGACGGACCGAAGGGTCAAACTAGGGGACGGGCCAACATTAACCCAATGGGCTCCCACTTGCCCCAAGACGTTCTTGAGCAAGTAGAAACCAATACTTGTGAAAAAATGCAATCTGCCAGAAAATTAAAGCAGACTTTGAAGCTCGAAAAGTCACTGAAGGAGTCTTCTATAGTCTTCCCGGCCTTCTTGGAAGTTGTAGCCCACGACTTTGCAAGCATTTTAGGCTTTTGAATCGCCCAAAACGGAGTCCGTATGCCTCTGGAAAACCTGTTTTCGTACCGCCCTCGTGTTGATGACGGAAATTTGTTGTTTTCTTCATTTCTCTTCAATTTTGGTCAACAATTTACAATAAAAAAAAAATTAATGTTAAGGCAAAAAGCCTTGCCCCTTTGGATCTTAAGATAACAAAAAGAAAAAACAACCTAGACTAGCTTTGATTAATATGTAGAATAATATAGCTAAGCTTAGGTCTGATACTGAGTGATCAGTATTGGAACTCAGTATCAGTACTCAGTATCAGATAGTGATACTGAGTAGAAGGACTGAGTGATACTCAGTATAGTAACGGACTAAGATCAAATCCCTTGATCTTAGTCATTTCCCTTACTTAGTCCTTCGGTTACTCCTTTGCTCATCATGTAAGATCTCTATAACATTATAAATAGAGATCATCTTGCAAAGGAGTACTCACCAATTTACTTTTACACATTCACATCTTTTGTAATTGATCAGTGGTCTTGTTATTCCGCAACAAGCCACACTTAGTGGATTTATACATTGACTATATTCTTGTGTTATCACTCTAATATTTCTCTAAGTATAATAATCTATCAATTAACATTAATATTTCAAGCCCAAAGCCTAGTTGCAGCCACCGCTGACCTTCCAGGTCCAGAACTAGTACAAACTGCTCAACTAATTGAGGAACCTCATGTTCCTCTTGATGTGGAGATTCAATATGCACAGACTACACTGGAAGGTGCTCAGCATGACAGAGAGGTCGGTATTGAAGATGTTGGTGCTGCACATCAACAAACACATGATCCTGCACCGACCTCTACAGACGCTAGAAGGGAATCTGACAGAGTCTCAGGTATGAATTTCTAAAAAGCCCTTAAACTTATATATATATATATATATATATATATATATATATATATATATATATATATATATATATATATATATATATATATATATATATATATATATATATATATTTCATTCCCAAATAGAGACTAAGTATTGGCCAGTACCAACTCAATACTGACCAAAGTCTCAAACGATCTTTCAAATATATATCCTTTTATGGCCAACATAGCTAGCCCACTGCTGCTATGCAAAATTCATATACTGAGCACACAAAATTGATCATTGTCAGTCTACAGTTGTCTCAACATTTAAAGAGACAATGGTGGTTGATGTCATACTGACACCCACTGGTGCTGCTTGAATTATGTCCAACTTATTTTTGAGTTGGGTAGCATCATTCAAGAAATGATCACAAACCCTTAAGCCACAAAATCCAAAAACTTTCCATGGGGTTTAGCCACATTTCTGTTATCACTCTAATACCGAGTGATAAACATTGAAAATAACTAGAAGCACATCCCAGGCTTCGAATTCCCAAACCCAAACCTTTTAGTAAATGTGACTTATCCTATACTGAGCTACTTAAATTTACACACTCACTTTTACTAAAACCTTCTTACACATGCTATGCACAAGTCCACAATATTTCATCATAAACCAGATGAAATACAGACTTCACAAACTCTGTTTATATGATTATAGAATTAAAAAACACCACAATTCTATTTGATAAACCTTTTCTTTTAACCAGTTTTTTTTTGTTTCTTTAGCACCATCTGTGCAGGGCATTCAGGCATCACAGGCTGCAGGAGACCAAGTGACTCTGCAAGCAATCATGCAACAAATTCTGGCCATCCAACATACTCAAAGTATAATACTAGCCAGAATGGGCAAGATGAGTGGTGATATTGACTCAATAAAACAGTCAATCTCATTACTTCAACAACCACATCAGCAACCACAAACTCCACCGTTTTCACATGGTGACCACAATGAAGAAGGAGAAGGAGAAGGAGATGCTGGTGATACTGATGCTGCAACTGAGCCCATGCCCTCCCCTACTCTTGAACAACCAGAAGGGGACATGGGTGGTGATACTGATCCTCTTCCCTCCTCATCCAATGATATCAAAAAGGGGGAGAAGAGACAAAGAGATACTGAGGTTGTTCAAACTGAGCCATCTGCTCAGGGGGAGAAAAGAAGAAGATTGAATGAAGATCAACCTCCACAACAACAACAACAACATCAGGAAAGCCCTCATACTGAGCCACTTCGCATTCAGTATGAGAGAAGAACACAAAGAACTAGGTCAGCATTACAAGTTCAAGACCCACTTGAGCCATATGCTCAGGGGGAGACTCACACTGACCAACCACAACAAGCTTATACTGAGCCACCTGTTCTAGAAGAAAACAACTTGCAAATTGTGGTCTATAGGCCTTTTGTGTGGCCCATTGCTGATGATGAAGATGAAGAACATCCAGTGGCATCAGAAGAATTTTTAAACTTTGCACTGGATGAAGCAAATAAAGAAACCTCTTCATCATCATTCTCAGATGATGAAGTACATACAAGAAATCCTATCTCACCTCATGTTGAAGGACCTTCTAGAATTCCTAGAAGACCAATAACCAGAAGAATGACAAATGTGGTTATGTCCTCAGAATCTAGTGAAGAACAAGATCCAGCCCCTCTGATCTCAAGACCTAGGAGATCTGCTCAGTTTACTGAGGAAAAGAGTGAAGCTGAGGATGAGATTGAGGCCCAAAAGTTCTTCCCTGTTAAGGAAGAACCTGAATCTGAGTCTGAAGATGTTCCAAGAAGATCTCATACTGTAAGAAGAACTGGAGATGAATTACTTGAACAGTATTGGAACATTGTGGCACAAAGAACAAGATATAGGGAAACAAGGATGGGTATGCTGAGGAATAAAGCATTTCTAACTGTAAGAGACATATACTGGCTAAATGAATTTGTCAACAAAATAAAGGTCAAAACTGTTAATAAATCAATTGTTGCAACTTGTACTGGGCCAGTAAGTGCTCCAATGAAGTTTTTCCTCCATGACATCCAAAATATGGGACTTCAATATTCGATAAAGATTGCTAGACTGATAAAGGAGATGCCCTCAAGATCCTCTGAAGCCCAAGTGATGATGGATGAAATCTGGGCAGTATCTGCTATATGCTATGAAAAAGGCATTCTTTATGCAGCAGAATACAGGGCACTAAGTGTGATGACTGAAGCTATGAAGAACAACAAACCTGAGTGCCTTAATACTTTCAGAATAATCCCCACATATACTGTTCCCTCTAATCTTATCTTTCAGGATCAAAAGAGTACCATATATCCAACATCTGGATATATGTATACTGACTCAGATGACAGGGAGTGCTTCATTACTGAAGCAGATTTGGCAACAGCTCCTATCAGCCATTTGGTGGGCCTTAAATGGATGATAACCAAGAAAGAAGATGCTTGGTTTAAAAAGAAGATAGTTGCTGTACTAAACAACAGGCAAGATGAACTGAAGAAAAGAGAAGAGTTCATCCATGTGAAGAAAGAAGTCTTCTACGAGTTTGAGTCGATCAACAAAGACTAAAGAAGAAGACTTTGCAGCCTGTAGCTTATTTTGTTTAGTTTCTCTTTGTAATTCTTTTGTTATCTTTAGATAGGGGGAGATTGTTAAGGCAAAAAGCCTTGCCCCTTTGGATCTTAAGATAACAAAAAGAAAAAACAACCTAGACTAGCTTTGATTAATATGTAGAATAATATAGCTAAGCTTAGGTCTGATACTGAGTGATCAGTATTGGAACTCAGTATCAGTACTCAGTATCAGATAGTGATACTGAGTAGAAGGACTGAGTGATACTCAGTATAGTAACGGACTAAGATCAAATCCCTTGATCTTAGTCATTTCCCTTACTTAGTCCTTCGGTTACTCCTTTGCTCATCATGTAAGATCTCTATAACATTATAAATAGAGATCATCTTGCAAAGGAGTACTCACCAATTTACTTTTACACATTCACATCTTTTGTAATTGATCAGTGGTCTTGTTATTCCGCAACAAGCCACACTTAGTGGATTTATACATTGACTATATTCTTGTGTTATCACTCTAATATTTCTCTAAGTATAATAATCTATCAATTAACATTATAAACCAGGGTTGTTGTGACCTAACAATTAAAGAAAGACAATCTATTCTATTACCTTTACATTACAAATTGCCCCAAAAATGGCACCAAAAATAAAAGAAAAAATTAAAAGATTACAACCAAATTTAGCCAAAAACACGGATTTCCCAAAACAACCAAACATTCAACCACAATCAATCACAAGGTCTAGGTTTTCATCGGTTTGCACAAACAAGCAACAATTGTCAAGGCTTTGGCTTGGGATATGACAAAAATACATGTGTTTGCCATATCAAAAATGAAATTAAACAAGTAATTCCAAGCCAAATAATCAAAAAAATTCAATAAACTAGATTAATTTTTTGATGTGTTTTTGTAATAAGTGGCAATTAGGGTTCCAAAAAATCATATTTTTAACCCTTTATAATTAATAATTGTGAAAAAAATAAAGAACCCTAGGGTTCTTATATTTGCCGTTCGGAATTAGGGTACCAAAAAGGATTGATTTTTGCCACTTTTCACAAAAACTAGCTAATTCTATGATCAATATAATGACTCGTGATACCACTAATGGTGATTTTCGGTTATTACAAGTAACAAAACACAGCGGAATCGTTTATTCACCATAAACAGATCTAGATATTAATCATACAATTAAACTAATAAAATACAAAGAGTTAAGATGAATAATTCATACCCTTGAAGTCTTTGTATAACACGAATCGGATGATGATGATGATCGATCGAAACCAAGAACACCAATGGGGAGTTCCTCCAAAGCTAGTCCACACAACACTTGTGCAAGAACACCAAGGGATGCTAGTCCAAATCTTCAAGCAAATGGAAGCAAAAGGCTAGAGAGTGTGTATTGGGGTTGGCGGCCGAATAGGGTTCCAAAGGGTGAGATTTATCTTGCCCTTGATTCCCTTTTTATTGACTTCCCATAATCAATTATGATTATTAACACTCTAGTCCCTATCTTTTGTTCATTCTAGTTTGCTCACAATAAAGTTCTAATATTACAATTAATGTTAAACTTTAATGCATACAAGCATCTAGCTTATATTTATATATAATGTAATTACCCTAATTACACTATATATCTAATGGTGTTAAGTGTTTAAGTGTGTGACCCTTTAGGCTCACAAACAACTAGCCATATAACTATATGTTATACGCGTGAAGCATATTCCAACAGTATCCACCTCTGGCTTCTGGAATGAAAGGTCCACACACGTGACTGTGTATGATCCCTAACAACTCGCCTGCCCTTTCATTGTAGTGATTGAAAGGGTCTTTTGTCATTTTTTCAGATAAACATGATTCGCATATGGCATATGATTCCAAATCAAATGGCTCTAGAATTCCATCATCGTGGAGCTTCTAAATGCGAGTCTCGTTTATATGACCTAAACGACAATGCCAAAGATAAGTTTGATTCAAGTTACTCTTCGATCTTTTACTTATATGATAAACATCTCGTTCTATGTTATTTAGATTTAACGTATATAGACCATTATGAGAATTTTCTTTAAAATATAAAATGTCATCTTATAAACAAGAAATCGTTTTTCCATAAAACTCATAATAAAAACCACTGTCTATAAGTAAATCAAACGAAATAACATTTTTAATAAGTCTAGGAACATAATCACAATCTTTAAGTTCCAAGACTTTTGAAGGCAACTTGAGAAGATATGTTCCTACGGCTTCGGCTCCAACCTTGGAACCTTCGCCTACTCGTAGTTCAACATCCCCTGGTCCCAGCCTCCTGTTTTTCTTAAATCCCTGCAAGTGATTGCAAATGTGATGACCACATCCGGTATCCAATACCCAGGATTCACTAGAAGTAACGAGACAATCAATCATAAAGATACCTGAATCACTGAAAAAATCAGTGTCCAACAATCCCAAATCGGACGTGTGCTCGCAAATATCCTTGCTGCCACAAGTTGGGCAACACAAATCAGCAAAGTTCTTCAACCAATCATCAAAATCATCCTGCTGAATCTCAGGGAGAGATTCTTCCTCTAGCCTTTGAACATCGCGTATACACAAGAGATTCTCGTGTAGACCTGCGACAGTCAAATCAAAATTCCCAACCAAGTGTACTACCTTATCCTGATAGTATTGAGTGAGAGATCCAAACAAGAACAAGACTTGTTCTTGCTGGTTTGATGTGCCAGTAACCAGGGTGAGACAATCTAGCAACCTTCTTATGTTAATAAGATGGTCACTCAATGGTTGATCATCCTTCATCTTTGACGAAAAGATTTCTTGCAAAACGAACTGCTTACTTTCTTCAGTAATATCTTTAAACGTCTCCTCAAGACACTGGACAAACTCATAGCATGGTTTCTTACGTAGATTATCAGTAAGCTCTGATAATGAAGTAAGAATGAGAATCGACATAACTTGTGATTCATCTGCCAGATACTGATAATAAGCGTCAAGCTCATCATCCTGGGCATCTTGCCCTGGTTGTCCCTTGGGCACCTCGTCTATCACGTACATTAGATCTTGTGCCTTTAGGAAATTCCTAAAATGCACATTCCAAACTTTGTAGTTTGGACCAGTAAGCTTCCATTTTCCAGTGATGAGCCTTTGCGATTCAATTGGTGAGTAAAACGGAATTTCTGACAATACAGACATCTATAAGAAAAACTACAAAGTTATTTCTGGTAGGAATAGCCATACCGATCGCCTCTTAAACTAGAAACGATTCCTAGATGTTCGGGATATCAAGTTGAACAACAAACTTGTACATGTTTTAATCCCTCTAGTGCATTTTGGGCCGGGACTCCCGATTATCACCAAAATAGATCGTACCACCTAAGACAGTGCGATGCCTTGCGCCGGGACTCCCGATTATCACAAGACCCTACGCACCCTAACACTCGCAATGATTTGAATCCACATCTAAGGTTCTTTCTCCTTACAATGTGAATATCGTTGAACTAGTGAGGTGTTCCATTAGGTGGGTTGCACTCTGATCTAAGATTTTCTGAAAAAGGATTTTCCTTTGTTCGAAAAATGTTAGCCAAATTTTAATTACTTGGTTTTATAAACTAACTGTTTATATTGCCATTACAATTTTAAACTTGGTTTTCTAAACAAACTGTTTATAATCACCATTATTAATTTTATACCTTGGTTTTCTAAACGAACTGTTTATAATTACCATTATTAATTATTAAAACTTGGTTTTCTAAACAAACTGTTTATAATTACCATTCTTTATTTAAAACCTTGGTATTATAAACTAACTGTTTATAATTACCATCTTTCTATTCCAACTTTAATAAATAAATGAAATAAAGAATAAATACATGCAATTTCGAGAATTGCTATGCCATAACCCTAAAGACTTGGTCTTGTGTTTTTGTAAATTTAAAAAAAAAATAATTTCCGAAAAATTTTAAAAAAATTCGGAACCTTTTATAATAAACACAATGTCTCGACTTTTGGGTTATGTCATATAATTAAATAAATAAACTGATAATTTAAATTACCAAACTGATAATTATTAAATTAACCATAAACTGATTTCTTATTTCCCCCTTAATTTAACGATTATCTTGATTTTAATAAACCTTATTAAAATCATTTTTAATTTAGATGTTAATGACTTTATTATAATAAACGAATAAATGATAAAACTTGTCAAAAAAAAAAACTTTTGACACCCGATTTGATCCCGCGTACCCATTTGCCCGAAACTGAGCCTTAGGTTACTGAAACTGGATCAAATACACAACGAGGGAAAAACTGGATCGATTAGACGAAGACCGAACCGTGGCTCGGTTCGGCTCGCCCGTTCGGCCCGTTCGTCCGAACTTGAGTTCGACCGTGGCTCGGTCTTACTCGGTTCGGTCGAACCCTTCACCCTTTTTTTTTCTTAATTACCGAAAATTATAATAATAACAAATACATAAATAAATATATATTGTGTTATTCTAATACCAAGAATAACACAACTTTCCTTATTTTGTCTAAAGCCTAATTTGTCAAATGATTCACCAAATATTGGTTAATCATTTACTTGTACTAATTTTTCTAGGGTTTTCACTAGACAAAAAAAAAAGAAACCTAATTCTTTTCATCTTGAAACCTATTCAATCCATTTATTCAAGAACTTTGAACAATTTTCTTGGATCAAATTACTAGGTTTCTTTCTAAGATAAAAAAAACTTTATAATATATATATATATATGTACGAAAATTCGAAAAAAACAAGGAGGGAAAAAAAGAAGCCTAATTTCTTTTTATCTAGAACCCTATTCAGTCCAATTGTTCATAAAATTGAACAATTTTCTTGGATTAAATTTTCTTGGGTTCTTTTTGCTAAACAAAAAGAAACTCAACCGAATCTCGTTGAGCTTAGTAGGAAGCTCTGATACTACTGTAGGAAAACCTTGTAGGATTCACATGGCGGAACTTGAATCCCACATACCGGATCTTTACTAGTCAATGAGATCACAAGAAGAAGAAGATTAAGAACATTACCTATAGATTGCTAAAGAATGATCCACCTCTACTGCACCACCTGAACACGCTGCAAGACCGCGTTGTACCAACAAAGCAACACACAAAGGCTTGTGTGTGTGTGAGTTTGGTCGAACTTGAAGAATAAACCGAAAGAACCCTAGGGTTCTCTCTCTCGTTCGTACGGCCGAAGAAGGGGAGGGAGTATTAGGGTTTTGAGTGTGTAAAGTGATTAGCCTAAAACCCTTGTCCCTTAGTCCTTATTTATAAGGGATTAAGTTACATTTAGATCCTTGGAGTTTAATTATGTTTAATCACATAATTAAACTTCCTATTAACACTTTAAACCCTTGGACTTTTAATAGTTAATTAATTACCTATTAATTAACTGTCCGTTAAATATTTAACTTAATATTTAACTTTCCTCTTAAATAATAATTAACTTATTATTATTTATTCTCTTCTTTATAATTAACTTAACTAGTTAATTATTCCACACAACTTACTTTATTCGGTTGTCCATTATTGGGTGTGTAGTGGTGTGACCCTTTAGTGCCTTATAACATTGGACACGGTGACACGTGTACTTATCTGTGCACATAAATCCTTCATTGCCGACGTTAGAGCTATTAGGATTGTCATAGCCATAGCCACGTACTATGACTATGAGATTTGGCAAATGGATGTTAAAACTGCTTTATTAAATGGACACCTCGATGAAGATGTCTATATGGTACAACCTGAGGGTTTTGTAAGTACAAAACACCCTAAGAAGGTATGTAAGCTTCAAAGGTCCATTTATGGACTAAAGCAAGCATCCAGAAGTTGGAACAAAAGATTCGACGAGGAAATCAAAACGTTTGGTTTCACTCAGAATCCCGATAAGCCATGTGTATATGTAAGAGCTAGTGGGAGCATTGTCGTCTTTCTAATCCTATATGTCGATGACATACTACTCATAGGAAATAACATCCCAATGCTACAAGATGTAAAATCCTGGCTTGGGAAGTGCTTCGCTATGAAGGATCTAGGGGAAGCGACATATATACTTGTTATAAAGATCTAACGAGATAGATCAAAGCGGTTAATCAGACTAAGTCAAAGTGCGTACATTGATAAAATTCTAAAACGGTTTAGAATGGATGCTTCCAAACGTGGAAATCTTCCTATGCAACACAATGTACACTTGAGTAAGACTCAAGGACCGTCCTCACCTGATGAGATGAAATGTATGCGTGATGTCCCCTATGCCTCGGCAGTAGGGTCTATCATGTATGTTGTACGGTGCACAAGACCTGATGTAGCGTTCTCTCAGAACCTTACAAGTCGATATCAACAAAATCCAGGTGAGAGTCACTGGACTGCTGTTAAGAACATACTGAAGTATCTTAGGAATACTAAAGATATGTTTCTTGTTTATGGTGGTGAAACTCAAAATGAACTAAGCGTTACTTGTTATTCTGATGCTAGTTTTGAGACTGGTAGAGATGATTCCAAATCTCAAACAGGGTATGTTTTTGGTTTGAATGGAGGCGCTGTTGATTGGAAAAGTGTTAATCAGAGCACTATCACTATGTTTTCTACAGAAGCTGAATACATTGCAACTACTGAAGCTGCAATGGAAGCTGTTTGGATGAGGAAATTCATTTCTGGGCTTGGAGTGGTCCCCAGTAATGAAAAACCTATGGATATGTACTGTGATAACACATGTGCTATCATCATTGCCAACGAACCTGGTGTTCAGAAAGGCGCCAGACATTATCGGAGGAAGCTTCACTACATTAGAGATGTGATCCTAATGGGAGATGTACGCTTGCTCAAGGTTCATACAGATGACAACTTAGCTGACCCCTTCACGAAGCCAATGTCATGTACAAAACATATTGAGCATGCTAGAAACATTGGGCTTCGACCAACTAGTAGTTTCATGTAATCTGTTTTAGTATTCGGATAATGGAACATTGAGCAGTTTTTATTGGAATAATTAATATATTTGATATGATCGTTTTTATATGAATATCTACTGTGTTCTATATTTGCATGTTTATATCCATGAATATTTACTGCGTTTTATATTCTAAATTGTCCATTGTCATATTAATAATATGGGAATATTATTAAGACAAATCTGAGGGCATTGATGACATTATCTTAGTATGACTAAGGATGATGAAATCAAACTCACATGTTGTTCATAATGATGCACAATTGGACTTACCCAACCTATGAGAAATCACTTCCTGGATTTATGTAACAAGTGAATCTCACAAAGGCATTGTCACTTATCCTCTGACTTGAGATGCAAGTTGGTTTGTGTATGTAGAGGGGCAAACTTTGATGTGGTTAAACGATGACCTGAATAAGGCTGCTATAACAACCATTATCGGGTTTGTCATTAAGCGTATGACAGACACGTGCAGTCAACAAAGAATTTGTTCCTCCACGTAAGTGGATTAGATACTACCGGGCCCTTCGAAGATTTGAATAGATGTATGTGTGGCCACACCCAAAAGGTAATCAAGATGAATCTTGATTGGTTTTGGTAATCTACTTCAATGTATAGATCGTGAAACAGAATCGTTGAAATTTTAGATTGACATTAATCTTGTCTAAAATTCAACATGGTATAAGTAACAAAAGGATAATTGATTAAAAAACTTTGAACAAAGATTTTATGAAACTCGTCATGTACTTCTAGGGGCATTGGCGGGTTGCTAGGCTCTAACCTTTGCTTGTATAACTACTTGATGTTATCACGTGCGCAAGTGGGAGCTGTTGGAATATGCTTCACGCATATAACATATAGTTGTATGGCTAGTTGTTTGTGAGCCTAAAGGGTCACACGCTTAAACACTAAACACCATAAGATATATAGTGTAATTAGGCTAATTACATTATATATTAATATAAGCTACTAGCTTGTATATATATTATAGTTTAATATTAATTGTTAATATTCAAACTTAATAATGAGCTAAATAGAAGGAACAAAAGGAAGGGGCTAGAGTGCAATAAACCAATAGTGATTATGGGAAGTCATTAAAAGGGATTAGGGCAACCATAATCCCTCACTTCCTCCTACTCACGGCCGCACACCCCTTCCCTCTCTAGGGTTCTTTTGCTTCTTCTTGATTGCTCAATTGGACTAGCATCCCTTGGTGTTCTTGCTCTAGTGTTGTGTGGATTAGCTTTAGAGGAACTCCCCATTGGTATTCTTGGTTTCGGTCGATCATCATCACCATCCGATTCAAATTATACAAAGGCTTCAAGGGTATGATTTATTCATCTTAACTCTTTGTATTTATCTTTAGTTTAATTGTATGATTGATATCAAGATCCATTCATGGTTATTAATTGTTTTCCGCTGCGTTTGTTACTTGTAATAACCGAAAATCACCATTAGTATTGACATCCAATACTGAGTACAAGGACTGAGTTAAACATTACCATGTTTAACAGACCAGATCAAATCCCTTTGATCTCGGTCAATTTCCTTTTTAGACCTTCTATTACTCCTTGCCTCTTTTGTAAGATCTCTATAACATTATAAATGGAGATCACTTGGCAAAGGAGTTCTCACCAATTTACGCTTTCATATTTCATATCTTGTAATTGATCAGTGGTCTTGTTATTCGGCAACAAGCCACACTTAGTGGAATTATACATTTGACTCTAATATTGTGTTAATCACTTTAACTGTCTTAAGTTTAATTAATCTATCAGTTATACTAGCAATCCAGGGTTGTTGTGACCTAACAACTATTATCACAGTAGGCTAAATTAACTTTTATTTAGTCGATCTATTTCCCTGGCAGCCATTCCATATACCTACCCTTCCCAAAAATCAAAAACCAGAATGTCTACAATCATTGCACCAGTGATGTCAGGAAAGGGAGTGCCAATCTTTGATGGCAAAGATTTCTATCAATGGAAATTAAAAGCTCAGTGGTACCTTGAGTCCATTCATGATGAAATGCTCACTGTACTGACTGATGGTCCCATCATTCCTCTGACCACTGAACCTGTTGCAGCTACAGATAATGCTCCTGCATCCACAAGAACAATTCCAAAGTTGAATCATACTTGGACTGATATTGATCGTGATTTATTCAGTCTAGACTCAAGAGCCAAGAGTGTGATAGGTAATGCAGTCTCCAAAGAAATTCTGAATGCAATCATGAAATTTCCTACTGCGAAAGCTATGTGGGATAGCTTGACAGTGACCTATGAAGGCACACCAAAGGTGAAGTTGCAAAGAAAGAGCAATAAGAGAAGAAAGTATGAGAACTTCATTGCTAACCCAAATGAAGATCTCACTACTCTTTACAACAGATTCAACACGATTGTTCATGATCTTATCAGTGTTGGAATTGAGAAGGAAGAGGGAGAACTATGTCAAAAATTTCTGGAGAGTCTTCCTCAACAATTCCTTGACATGACAAATTCTTTCAATGCTGCTAATAACATTGAGTCCTACACTCTTCAAACACTGTATGGCTTAATGTTGAATCATGAAGAGAACAATGCTTCTAGACTGATCAACTGGAAGAAGACTGACAAGACCTCCACTGGCATGGCCCTAATTGTCAAACAGGCATATACTGTCACTGAGCCAGATGAGCCAGAGGGTGATCTTGAGGATGCTGAGGCAGAAGAACTGGAAACTCAAATGGCTCTCATGTCCATGAAGTTGGATCAGTTGAAAAAGAAGAGGCTTTCAATGAAGAAGATTTGAAGAGCACTTTTGAGAGAGATCTCAAAGAGGCTGAGAGGATGAGTATCCACAGTGATTGGGATTCTACTCAGTTGTACAAGGTGAGTGCCTTTCAAACTTATTCATTGAATGAAGAAGAAATTTTTTTGAGTATATGATTGTTGATCTTAAAACTTTAGTACAGAGAGAAAAAGCTCTAAAACTCACAATCTTACAACTAGAAAAAGTAAATAATGAAAATTTAGATAAATTAGCAAGATTAAAATATTTGGAACTTGATATTTTAAACTTACAAGACATGAATAAAAGATTAGCTGATAAAGCACATTTACATAAATTGGAAAAAGAAAAATTTGAAAATCAATGTAAATCATGGGGAAATGCTTCTATTAAGCTAAATAAATGTTTAAATCAATAATTTCCTGAAAATGTGAGGGTTGCACTTGGTGTGGATCCTCAGTTTTAAACTAGAAATAATTTTGCTGATTTGTTTGAATAATTTTATCATTTATATCCTGTTAATTTTGTAAAATCAAAAACTTTTTGTGAAGCTAGTTGTCAAACTGATTCAGATGATGAGGATAAAAACATTTATGACCAAGTTCAACCTATTGGTCCCTCTATCTACTCTAAGTGCTATACTGAATTACAAGATCTCAGTATTGAATTTCCTGTTACAGAAAATTCTGATACTGAAATCCATGTAGATCAGTATGACACTTCAGCTGTTCCACCTTTTGAAGTATTATTTAATGTCATTCCATACTCTGAAAATACTATTTTAAAAACTTTGGAAACAACTTCTACTTCTTCTAAGAAGACTGATACTGAAGTTGCAAGTACATCTAAATCAAATACTCAAAACTCTCAAGAACATGTTAAAGTGTTAAAATTAAAACATGAGGTTAAACCTACAAGACTTTCAATAGGTTCCAAAACTGGTAAAGGAACTAAGTCTAAGCAAAAACAAAAAAAGACACCTTCACCAGACAAAAGGAAAAATTCATCTCCCAAAAAAGACAGTTAAAAAGAAAGTTCACCATCCTATTAAAAATGATAAAAATAGTCTTTTGAAATCTATTGGTGATCAAATCAAAATTTTAAATGAAAATTTTGCAAAACTGACTCATACTGATCAACCAAAACATAAACAATTTTCAAAAATTCCTTATGAAAACATGTTTAGAAATAGACCCAGTAAATGTTGCAGATGTCATCATACAGGTCATAAAGGAGATGAATGTAGAACTAATCTCTCAAATCCTAGGTACTCAGTACCAAAGAAAAAAAGGGATCCAAAGTCATTGCCACAACAGACTACCAATACTGATTCTCCTACAGTGATACTGACTCCCACTTAAACAGAGATTAAAAAGGATAATAATGTTAACCCTTCCAAAGGTCCCATTTTAAATGGGTTCCTAAAAGGAACTAATCCTTATTTTGTGTCTTGTGCTGAGTGATAGAAAATGGTACCTTGATAGTGGCTGCTCAAGACACATGACTGGCAGTATGGAGTACCTTCAACATTACACACCAGAGAAGGGTCCTTCTGTCAGGTTTGGGGATGATTCCATAGGGAAGACAAGAGGATATGGGGAAATCAAAGCTGGCAACATCACTTTTAAACGGGTTGCCTATGTGGAAGGTCTAAAACAAAATCTGCTCAGTATCAGTCAGATGTGTGATGACGACAAGGAAGCTAGGTTCAGAAAGATTGCTGGCATCATATACAATGAAAGAGGACAACTTGTTCTCATTGCCAGAAGAGAAAAAGATGTGTATGTAGTCAATATTTCAGAAAATGACCCCATCATCTGTGTGTGCCTTCTGTCTAAATTCAATCCAGAACTGAACTGGATGTGGCACAAGAAACTCTCTCACATCAACTTCAGGAACATCAATGAACTCAGTATTAAGAAGTTGGTGAGAGGGTTGCCCACAATTACTTATTCAAAAGATAAGTTATGCTCAGCATGTGAAATGGGCAAGCAGAAGAAAACTTCATTTAAATCTAAGGTTAATCATTCCATTAATGAACCTCTCAGTACACCATCTCTGGGCAAAAAGGTCTATACCTTAGTCTTGGTTGATGAATTCTCAAGATATACTTGGGTCATCTTCCTGAAGACAAAATCAGATGCTACCACAGAAATAGTTGCCTTCATCAAGAGAGAAGAACTGCAAAAAGGTGCCAAGGTCAAACAACTAAGAAGTGACCATGGTACTGAATTTAAAAATTCAGTATTAGCAAATTTCTGTGAAGAAAAAGGAATTGTACAAAATTACTCTGCAGCCTACACACCACAACAAAATGGTGTTGTAGAAAGAAAGAATAGAACATTGATTGAAGCTGCAAGAACTTTGTTATGCCATGCTGGACTAGCACTGAGCTTCTGGGATGAAGCTGTAAACTGTGCCAACTTAACACAGAATAGAACAAATGTAGTCCAGAGACATCTCAAGACTCCTTACGAGTTATATCATGGCAGAAATCCTAATGTGGAGTACTTCCACATCTTTGGGAGTAAATGCTTCATTCTCAGTACTAAGCAAAATCTCAGCAAGTTTGCTCCCAAAGCAAAGGAAGGTATTTTTACGGGCTATTCACCACACTCCAAAGCCTTCAGAGTGTATGTTCTTTCAACAAAGGTGATTGATGAATCTATCCATGTTACTTTCGATGAACAAATGGATGAGCATTCTACTTCAGCAAACGAGGACATAAGTGGTATTGAAACCTTATGTAATCCAGAAAACTCCAATGCTGAACAGTCCAAAAGTCACCCATATCCTGGTTCACATGATATGAGTGATGATGATCAAGACTTCACTCAGTATGCTAAAACTTCAACAAATACTGAAGTTCCCAATACTGAACATTTCAACACTGAGTCTGCAAATCTTGATCCCATTCATTCCACCTATGAAGGAGGAGAAACTTCAAATCCATCACTTGAACCAAACATAGATCTGCAAAATGAAGAAACCAGCAATCCTGAGCAGTCCAATATTGAATCAAACTCCAACCAGTATGAGACTGGCGACCCTTCAGTCCAACAAGAGGTTGTTGATACTACTTCAAATGCTACCTTTCGATCTAATCTAAGGGAACACAGAGACCATCCTCATACAAATATCATTGGTCCTGTTGAAGAAGGAGTACAAACAAGAAGAAAACTGAATTTTGAACCTCAGGCTACTACAAACTTTTGTCTCTTTTCAAGCTTCTTATCTACCATTGAACCCAAGAAGGCTGATGAAGCCTTACTAGATGAAGACTGGGTAGAAGCTATGCAAGATGAGCTTACAGAATATGAAAGAAACAAAGTTTGGAACTTAGTACAACCCCCAGCTGGAAAAACTATCATTGGTACTAAGTGGGTGTTCAAAAATAAAATGGACAAAGATGGTGTTGTAATCAGGAACAAAGAAAGACTGGTTGCTCAGGGCTACAGGAAAGAAGAAGGTATTGACTATGATGAAAATTTGCACCAGTTGCAAGGATTGAAGCAATTAGGCTATATCTTGCATATGCAGCCTTTAAGAACTTCAAAGTTTATCAAATGGATGTCAAGAGTGCCTTTCTAAATGGAAAACTACAAGAAGAAGTTTATGTTAAACAACCACCAGGTTTTGTTGGTCCTAAATTTCCTAATTATGTTTTCAAGCTTGATAAAGCTTTGTATGGGCTCAAACAAGCTCCAAGAGCCTGGTATGATACCCTGTCTGAGTACTTAATTGAAAATAAATTTACCCATGGTAAAATTGATAAAACATTATTTTCAAAAAGATAAGGGTCTGACATCTTACTCATTCAGATATATGTGGATGATATTATCTTTGGCTCCACTGACAAGTCAATGTGTGATTGGTTTTCAAAGATTATGTCATCTCAGTATCAGATGAGTATGATGGGAGAACTTACTTATTTTATAGGTTTACAAGTTGATCAAAAGCCTGATGGCACCTTTATAAACCAAAGTAAGTATGTGCATGATATGCTAAAGAAATATAAATTTGAAAACTTATCTTCTATGCACACCCCTATGAGTACTCAGGATAAGATAAGTAAGGATGAAACTAGCAAACCAGTATGTCAATCCACATACCGGGGTATGATTGGTTCCTTACTTTATTTAACAGCTAGCAGGCCTGGTATCATGTATGCAACATGTTTGTGTGCTCGGTATCAGGCTGATCCTAAAGAATCACATCTGAAAGATGTTAAGAGAATTTTTAGGTATTTATCTGGTACTCCTAATATGGGTCTTTGGTATCCCAAAGATTCAAATTTTGCTCTTGAAGGGTACACAGATGCAGATTATGCAGGATGCAGATTGGATAGAAAATGCACAAGTGGAGGATGCCAATTACTTGGTGGAAGATTAGTTGGCTGGTCATCCAAAAAACAAAATTCAGTAGCAACTTCAACTGCAGAAGCTGAATATGTAGCTGCTGAAAGTTGTTGCGCTCAACTTTTATGGATGCAGTATCAACTCATGGACTATGGATTTGATTTCAACAACACACCAATCCATTGTGATAAAAAAGTGCTATTGCTATCACTGAAAATCCAGTCCATCACTCAAGAACAAAGCACATTGATGTCAGACACCACTTTATCCAAGATAATGTGGAAAAGGGTAAGGTTCAGGTAGACTATGTCCCAACCGAGGACCAATTGGCTGATGTATTTACTAAACCACTTTCAGAAGAAAGGTTTATGTACCTACTAGGACAATTGGGCATGCTCAAGCTTTGAAATAATTTTTCTCCTAAAAATTCTTTCCTAGACTGATTTTTCAGTATTGACCCAATACTGAACCTTTCAGTATAGCTCGTCTGGTATATTATTTTTATTTTTTGTAAATTTTTTATTAATTTATACGTTAAATTAAATGTTTGTATTATTTTTTAAACTTTTTTTAATTTATTTTTTTTAACTCTAAATCAGTATTGGGGTCCTGGAGTTTCAACACTGATTTCAAAACCTCATACTCCCCAACGGTTACTTTGCTTAATAGAAAAGTTACCGTTGGAATAGGATAAGGCTGTCATTTCGCCGTTTTTACTTCCCAATACTGTAATGATTTCTAATTAAGAGTATAAATAACCTTTTTCTTCAAATTTAAACCATTTACTCTGTTATTTACTCTCTCACTCTCAAATTTCTCTCTGCGATTAACAATTTCACTTCTCTTTGCAAGCAAATTTCAATTCTTAATCACAGAACAATGGCAAATTTCGTTTTCATCCGCCCAAATAACGCACCAGCAAAGGATTTTCAACGAGTTGAACTTCCGAAATTTACGAGGAACAACATAACTGCTAATTTCGATATTCCTCAAGGTTGGATATGAAGGATTTATGTGCACAGTTAGTCAACCTATGATGATACATCCATGCCTACGAAACATTTAAGGGTTACACCGGTGAGTGCATGTTATTCGAGTAAAGATATGTAATGATTCTTGGAAGAGGAATGATTCATAATAGTCATTTATGAATCAAGTTAAGTATTAAGTCAAGTTTGACATATTACTAGATTAGTTTATCTAACTAACTAATACAAGTATTTGTACATTTACTAGTTGAGTAAATATACAATGTGTTAATTATAGATTATCCATAATATGATTTAAAGTAATTAAATCATATGGTAATTGGGTAATGTTATTGTATAAATTATATAAAGTTTATTATATAATTAATTATTAAAAGAATAAATACAAGTATATAATTCGTGTATATGGGTACCGAATTATTAAGTGTATTAATACTAGACATTTAATAGTTAAGTGCAATAATAAAAGAATGATAAACTATAAGGGAAGGAAACGTAAAAAGGAAAGTTTAATTAAAGAATAGATATTAATTAAACTAGAGGGTTCTAAGCGTAACTTATTTATCTATAAATAAGAGGCTTAGGGTAACCCTAAAACCCCTTGAATATGCCACGAAATTCCTTCCCCTCTCTCCATTTGTTTTGGCCGAACCCCACACAAGAACACAAGGCTTTGTGTTCTTCGTGTTCTTCGTTCGTTCTTCGCGTTCTTCAAGTCTTGAAGATTCGAAGATCATTACAAGGATCAACTAGAAGATCGCTCGTCGTGTTCATCATCAGTGGACTAACTTAAGCAAAATTAAGGTATGTTTTGGAACACTCTTTCTTCTTCTCCCCTCTTGGCCGAAAGTCGAACCAAGAACCCTAGGGTTCTTGGTCAGTTCGTCGAATACACATAAATGTATGTGTGTGTTCGAGTTTTTCGTACAAGGTTTCCTTCATTGGTAATCTAATCTAGATCTCCAAGATCCCAATCTTTTAGGGTTTAAGGATTAGGTTTAATCTCAGTTCCGCATTTAGGGATTAAATCAGCTAGTTGGTTTTAACCGGTCAAGAACAAGTTCATGTTCTTGGTCAGCATGGTTCGAACCAAGTGACTAGGAGGTTGACTCAAGTGGTCAATCAGTGTTAATAGAAACCCTACAATGGTATCAGAGCGTTGGTTTAGAGATCTAAACTAGATTAACAAAGTTTGTTTGTTTAATTTTTATTCAGTTTTTTTTGTTCCAATTTTTCTTCTTCTTCTTCTTAAATTTCGAAATAGGGTAAGAACCCTAGGACCAAGCATGTTAAACTTGAAGGGTTTCATTGATACTGATTGACCACTTGGGTCAACCTCCTAGTATGCTTGCTTCGAACCATACTGACATGAACATGAACTTGTTCATGCCGGTTAAACCAACTAGCTAGTTTAATCCCTAAAAGCGGAACTGAGATTAAACTTAATCCTTAAACCCTAAAGGATTGGGGATGTTGGAAATCTAAACTAGATTAACAAGAAAGAAACCTTGTACGAAAAACTCGAACACACACACATACTTGTGTGTAATTCGACTAATCACCAAGAACCCTAGGGTTCTTGGTGCCGAATTCGTACAAAGGGGGAAAGGGGGAAAAGCGTTTCCCAAAACATACCTCAGATTGCTCAAGATTAATCCACAAGTGATAAACACAACGAGAAGCCCTCTAGATAAGCTCTCGTAATGAAACTTATTCGACAAACTCGAAGAACACGAAGAACACAAGACTTGTGTTCTTCCCTCTTGCATGTTTCGGCCGAAATAGGGAGGAGGAGGGAGCCAAAATTCGTGGCTAGGGTTGTGGGGTGGAAGGGAATGAGCAACTTACAAGGGAACCGCAAGCCTTCTATTATTGTTGCACTTAATTATTAAATGTCTAGTATTAATACACTAATATATTCCGTATATTATATACACGAAATATATATACTTTGTATTTATACTTTTAATAATTAATTATATAATAAACCTTATATAATTTAGAAAATAATATTATTCAACACCATATGATTTAATTACTTTAAATCATATTATGGATAATCTATAATTAACACATTGTATATTTACTCAACTAGTAAATGTACAAATACTTGTATTAATTAGTTAGATAAACTAATCTAGTAATAAGTTGAACTTAACTTAATACTTAACTTGATTCATAAATGAGTATTATGAATCAATCCTCTTCCAAGTATCAAGACATGGACGTGACATCATAGGTTGACTAACTGTGCACATAAATCCATCAAAACTAGTTAAGTTTAATTGGTCAAAAGGATTCTAGAAAACCCTAGAAATTTCATGTAAGGCAAAAGAACCCTTGGATCAAGAACATTAAACTAGTTTAGTTTAATTGATCAAAAGGCTTCTTTTCCTAACCCTAGAGTATTCCGAAAAATTAAAGAACCCTAGCATCAAGATTGTCAAAAATTTTGATCAAGAGGATTCTTTCCTTAATTGTTTGATCTTCAAAATCTAGGATCAAGTATGTTAAACCAAGTTTTGGTTTAATTGATCAAAAAGGATCCTTTCCTTTTTCCTCAAGATTTCGTGATCAAGGAGGTTACTTGGACACCAAGTTTGTTAAACTAGCCTAGTTTAATTGGTGGAAAAGTTTCCTAAGCTTTAAGGATTTTTTTTTTTTGAAAAACCTTAGATGTAATCTAGAACCCTAGAACATTAAACTAGTTGAGTTTAATTGATTAAAGGATTAATTAGGATGATAATCTAAAACCTAGATAATTAAACAAGTTTATGTTTAATAGGTTTAATTATTATTTTAATAGATTTATTGAAACTAGTTCTTTAAACCTAGAAATCTAGACAAAGTTTATTGTCTATAAGGTTTGATTTAAAAAGTTTAAATAAATTTATTAGGGTTATAATCTATCTTAGAATTTAAACAAAGTTTATTGTTTAAATAGGATTGATTAGAATTAATCTTTTGAATAAATAATGTCTTTGATCAAGAAAGTCAAAACCCTAGTTTTGATTGATTAAAAACAAGATTAGGGTTTAATTAATGAGAATTAAAAGAAGTGTTAATTTCTAGTTCAAGAAATTAACAAGATGTATTTATTTATATTTATATATATAACTTCGAATTTTAAATATTTAAAAAGGTAAAATGAATTTTAATAAATAAAATAGTTTACACGTATTTTTAATTAGTTTAAGTTAATATACATACGTATAAATTAGATGTAATATTCTTATTAGAATGTTACAAGTTTATTTTAAAGAGAAACATATATGTATATATTAAATACAAGATTAGATGGAACATTAAAAATTAATGTTATTTTTGATCTTTAAAGATATAATAATATAACTAGTTATTGTATAAGTTGATTATATAATTAAAACTAGAAAGTACAAAGTTTTGATTTCATTATAACTAGAAATTGTACAAGTTAAAATTATATGATAGACTAGAATATACAAAGTTATATATTACATTATAAAGTGTATAAAGTTATAAGTTATTATAACTAGATAAATATACAAGTATAATATAAGTATTTTACAAGTCATGTAAGATACTAGATTAATGATCAAAGTTAAATAACAAGATAACTTTAGAACCTATATTTAACTAGTTTGAGTTAAATGTAAGAAAGGTTTAAACAAACTAAGAATTATTATATACAGTGTTTATATAATGAGATTATTAGTTTCACCAAGTATAAACCGGTGATTGTGGTTGCTTAAGTTCCATCATGATTGTTGGAGCTAGTGGGAGCTACACAAGAAAATCACAAAGTTTATGAATGTGTCACTATGACATAAGTTTTGGTCGAATCTAATAAGTCAAAACAAATGTTTAATTTTTATTATTAGACATGTGAAAAACTAGGTGTGTTAAACTAGATTTATGATTCAAGTTTATGAATCATAAAAGAATTAAAAAGTTTAACATAAGTTTTAAGTTTTCAAGAAAGATAAAACAAGAAAGTTTTATTCTAGATAAGGTTTTCCACAAAACCTAGTGATACGTTTTGTACACCTCGTTTTTAGGTATACATATAAAACGCGCAAATTCTTGAAACTATAAGTTTTAAGAAAAGTTCTTAAGATTTAAAAAGGTTTCTTGTAGAATTCTTGAATTCACAAGTCACACATTTTAAACAAGGATTAAGATTGGAATAAGGTTTAAGTTTAGTTCAAGACTTAAACAAACCCAAGAAAATCTTAGATCTAAGTACTATCCACCTAATGGAACACCTCACTTGTTCAACGATATTCATGTTGTAAGGATAAAGAACCTTAGATATGGATTCAAATCATTGCGAGTGTTAGGGTGCGTAACGTTCTGTGATAATCGGGAGTCCCGGCGCAGAACATCGCACTGTCTTAGATGGTCTGATCTACTTTGGTGATAATCGGGAGTCCCGGCCCAAAAAGTACTTGAGTAGAATAAACATACTAGACTTTGTTACTAACTTAGAAATGTGCAATTAGATTGTGCAAGGTTGTAATAAGTTATAAGTCTAAAGATTTTACGTCCCCTAGGAATCGTGTCAAGTCTTGATACGATCGGTAAGGATGTTACCTACCAGAAATAGCATGTCTCGTCGGGAAGTGCCCAAACCTTGCGGCGAGAATGTGAAATATGGATCCTAGGCCTAAAATATTAATTATGGGTTTATAATTTATTTTAGAGAATGTTTATTGATGATTACTAATTAAACTGGGTTTTATTTGTAGATGGCAGCAACAACCACAACGACAAGTACCAATAATCTCTCACTTCGCTCAATCCTCGAAAAAGACAAGTTGACTGGGTCAAACTTTCTCAACTGGGAGCACAATCTTCGCATTGTGCTCAGGCATGAGAGAAAGTGGCATGTCTCCGAAAGAGCAGTACCAAATGTCCCTGCCGCTAATGCTAGAGCTGAAGCAAGGCAAGCTTATGATAAGCATGTCAGTGATGCGCTCGATGTGAGCTGTTTGATGCTCGCAACCATGAGTCCAAAATTACAAGCAGGACTTATGGATGTGCCTGCATTTGAGATGATCCAGCAACTTAGGGATTCATTTCAAGAGCAAGCTCGCACTGAGAGGTTCGACATCAATCGAGCCTTCAACTCTTGCAAGATGGTCAAAGGAACGCCGGTGAGTGCCCATGTCACGAAAATGAAAGGGCACATGGATCACCTGGCTAGACTTGGTCACCCCATACCATTGCAAACGGCAACAGACACTATACTCAATTCATTGTCTGATGACTACAAGCCTTTTGTGGTCAACTACAATATGCATAATATGGAGAAATCCATTGCTGAGCTACATTCCATGCTCAAGACAGCTGAATTGAGTTTGGGGACCAAATCTAAAGATGTTCTAATGATCGGTAATGGCAGTGGTAGTGGCAAGAAGAGAAAAGGGCATGGTGGTAAAGGAAAGGGTAAAACCAATCCTAACCAAGGAGTGCCAAATGGTAAAAGTGTCAGACAAAAGGTCAAGAAGGTAAAGCCTAACACAGCGAGGACCGAGAATCGGTGCTTCAAGTGTGGTGAGGCTGGGCATTGGAAAAGGAATTGTCCAAAGGGTGCAAGTGGTGGTGGAGGAAACGCAAGTTCCTCAGGTAACACAACCACACTTCTTAATCACTTTTAAATACTTGTAAAGTACATTACGAGTAATCTAACTTTTGTGATCGTTTATTGCAGGAGGAGATGGAAAGTGATGATGACCAGCATGAGATGGTGATGCTCCCACAAGCACCAAGTATTTTTTTCTTTATGATTCAATAGTTTATGGATTCAGTAAAACAATCTTATTTTTTGTTGGATAATTTTTATTATGTTAAAACAAGGTTTTTGGTCTTAATAAATTTGAATCCATGGTTGAATTATATTGTGTGCATGTGTGATAATTACACTAGTCAAGGTTTTATGACTAGATTGTAAGTCAAGTTTTGATTTACTTTATATTTCATGTTTTATACTTGATTGATTGTTATATGAGTAATGTTTTAGAAGCTCAATACTTAGATACTAGAAATTAGAAGTTTTTCTTCTAAAGTATTTAAGAGATTTTATGAAAAGCATAAGATTCAAAAGTTATTGAACCTAGTTGAAACATCTTAAGTAATGGTTACTTATGATAGTAAGTTTCAAGGTGTTAGTATTAATATAGTATGATTATATTGGATATAATCAAAGTAGACTTTAAAGAGTATTGTTATAAGTGTTTTACACTTGTAATAAAGAAATTTAATGAGGTCATAGTTCCTTAATAGGAATAATTGGATATTCTCAAAATCCAAATGAAATGACTTAAACATTAAATGAACTCTTAAAAGGAACAAACTATATTAATGTATTTAAGAATTAAAAGGTATTATTGCAAGTCTTTCATACTTGTAATAAATACAATATTTAATCAAGTCATAATTCACTAATAGGAATAATGGATATTTGAGAAATCCAAGAAATGAATTTGGCATTAAATAAAATTCTTAAAAGATACTAATACACTTAAGAATTGAAAGTATCTTTTAAAGTGTTTCATACTTGTTAGATACAGTAATCAATGAAAGTCATGATTCCCTTATCGGGAATGTTGGATATTCGCAAATCCAAAGGATGACTTTGATAATTGATTAATTCTTAAAGGGTTAAGCTATAAGTTTTGACTAGGTCAAAAGTAGTAGTTTAAGTAATGCTTATTTTGTAGGGTTTCAATAGATACTGATTGACCACTTGGGTCAACCTCCTAGATCACTTGGTTCGAACCATACTGACCAAGAACATGAACTTGTTCTTGACCGGTTAGACCATCTAGCTAATTTAATCCCTAATGCGGAACTGAGATTAAACTTAATCCTTAAACCCTAAAGGATTGGGATCTTGGAAATATAGATTAGATTAACAATGGAAGAAACCTTGTACGAATAACCAAACACACACACACACACTTGTGTGTGTTTCGACCAACCCCAAGAACCCTAGGGTTCTTGGGTTCGAATTCGGCCAAGAGGGGAGAAGGGAGAAAAGGTTTTCTCAAAACATACCTTGTTGATTGCTTAAGATAGTCCACTGATGATGAACACAATGAGTGACCTTCTAGTTGATCCTTGTAATGATCTTCGAATCTTCAAGACTTGAAGAACGCGAAGAACGAAGAACGAAGAACACCAAGACTTGGTGTTGCTCTAGGTTCGGCCGAAACTAGGGAGAGGATCCCTAGGGTTTTCGGATTCAAGGTGTAATGGAATTAAGGGAACCCCAAGCCTTCTATTTATAATAGAAGGACTTTCACTTAGGGCCCTTCTAGTTTAATTAATATTAATCTTTAATTAAACTTATCCTTTTTCATATTAAACCCTTGTAGTTTATTACTCTTTTATTATTGCACTTAACTATTAAATGTCTAGTATCAATACACTTAATAATTCGGTACCCATATACACGAAATATATTCTTGTATTCATACTTTTAATAATTGATTATATAATAAACTTTATATAATCTAAACAATAATATTATCCAATTACTATATGATTTAATAGCTTTAAATCATATTATGGATGATCTATAATTAACACATTGTATATTTACTCAACTAGTAAATGTACAAATACTTGTATTAATTAGTTAGATAAACTAATCTAGTAATAAGTCAAACTTGACTTAATACTTAACTTGATTCATAAATGACTTATTATGAATCAATCCTCTTCCAAGTATCATTACATATCTTACTCGTATTACATGCACTCACCGGTGTGACCCTTAAGTGTTTCGTAGGCATGGATGTATCATCATAGGTTGACTAACGGTGCACATAAATCCTTCAGACTCCCACTTGTGCAAGTTTGTAACCTTTGTCTTAATGATACGAGCTACAGTGGCCTTCTAGATGGGCATGTAGGTAACCAACCCCATAAAAACAACTTTGTGTAACCCAGGTATAATTTCTTGAAAAACTCTTTAATAGTGTCTCCTAGTAAAGAACACTCTGTCTTTACTTCTTGGGAAACTATGTTAGGTTTATCCCTTGCAGCACGATATTTGTGACAATGAATACGAGCATGGTAGAAATTATCAACTCCTGTATTCAAGATCATTTAATGACTTCTTGATTCAAACTGTTGTGATAAACGACAAAGAACAAATCAGTTCGTTTGGGCATGGCCATGCACTTTCCAGTTATCATCATGTCAAAGGACCCATAAATATCTCTCCTAAAAAGGAGGTGCAATTACCATCTTGTTATATTTCGATGCAAAATACAAATTCCTTTGTACCCAGTAAAGCCTCGTATGACAACCATATTTCAGAATTGTTTAAGACGAACCAAAGCACATTAGTCAATGCATCCCAAACCAAATACCTCAGGCTTAAGGACAATCCTAGTGAATAATACTTTTGAACTTTTCAACCACGAAGTATTATCACGGTGGTCAATCCAATATTCATCGAGCTCCAACAGAATATCACCGAAATTTCGCTTACACAAAACTTGTGCAACTATCTTTGAAGAACTTCGAATCTACCACCAAATACCGCGATGACGTTAACGTCCCATCGAGGTTCCCACCAAGACGAGTAGTCACGGATTTATATCTTTTGAATAAATGCAGTTTTATTCATGGATGTTTGTAAAACATACAAATTCTGAATAAATGATACTAACTCATGTATTATTCCTCACTGGACATAGATACTGAATTATTACTGGATCATAACTTTATTCTATGCGTTTTTGTTGATTACTTCAATAACTCTTAATTGTAACTTTTATCACTAATTACAATTAGTTATTTCTATTAAACTAAAGACATATGACGAGTATTAAAAATACTATTACTTTTGTCTTTGCTAGATATTGTTCATGCAACATTTAGAACATATTCTAGTCTTGCCTTTTTATATGATTTGGTAAACATAGGAGGATTGGAAAATTACTCCTTTAGTTTCTTGAATCTATAAAACTTGCCTTGTAACTAAATCTCTTTTAGCTACTTGATTTGTAAGTATTCTTACTAGTTAAAGAAATCTCCTTAAATGATTAACTTGTTCACTGGAATGTGAGCATCTTATTAGATATGCTACAATTAATCACAAGACTTATGATCACGCTATTAGGTTTGCAATTATCTAATCAATGATCATTTATTTCTCTTAACTCTTTGGCTAACGACTTGGTAAAACCTTGTTGTTAATATCCTAACTAACTTGCTATATTCATTAGTACCTATAGTGAATATGTTAGTCATAGCTCCCACTAAATTTTATGGAAATTAAGCATCACTTAAACTACTACTTTTGACCTAGTGAAAACTTATAGTTTAATCCTTTAAGAATTAATCAATTATCAAAGTCATCCTCTGGATTTGCGAATATCCAACATTCCTGATAAGGGAATCATGACTCTCATTGATTACTGTATCTAACAAGTATAAGACACTTGAAATGATACTTCTAATTCTTAAGTGTATAAGTATCTTTTAAGAATCTTATTTAATGCCAAAGTCATTTCTTGGATTTCTCAAATATCCATTATTCCTAGTAGGGAATTATGACTTGATTAAATATTGTATTTATTACAAGTATAAAAGACTTGCAATAATACCTTTTAATTCTTAAATACTTTAATATAGTTTGTCCCTTTTTAAGAGTTCATTTAATGTCTAAGTCACTTTACTTGGATTATACGAATATCCAATTATTCCTATTAAGGAATTATGACTTCATTAAATTACTTTATTACAAGTATAAAAAAAGACTTGTAATAATACTCTTTTAAAATCTATCTTGATTATATCCAATATAATCATTCTATATTAATACTAACACTTTGAAACTTACTATCATAAGTAACCATTACTTAAGATGTTTCAACTACGTTCAATAACTTTTGAACCTTATGCTTTTCATAAAATCTCTTAAATACTTTAGAAGAAAAACTTCTAATTTCTAGTATCTAAGTATTGAGCTTCTAAAACATTACTCATACAACAATCAAACAATCATAAAACATGAAACATAAAGTAAATCAAAACTTGATTCACAATCTAGTCATAAAACCTTGACTAGTGTAACTATCACACATGCACACACATAATATAATTCAAATATGGATTCTTTATAAAAACCAAATAAAACTTGTTTTTAATCATAAATAAAAATTATCCAAACAATAAAATAAAATTGTTTTTACTGAATCCATAAAAACTGAATTATAAAATCTTGGTGCTTGTGGAATCACCATCTCATGCTGGTCATCATCACTTTCCATCTCCTCCTGCAATAAACGATTGCAAAAGTTAGATTACTCGTAATGTACTTTACAAGTATCTAAAAGTGATTAAGAAGTGTGGTTGCGTTACCTGAGGAACTTGCGTTTCCTCCACTACCACTTGCACCCTTTGGACAATTCATTTTCCAATGCCCAGCCTCACCACACTTGAAGCACCGATTCTCGGTCCTCGCTGTGTTAGGCTTAAATTTCTTGACCTTTTGTTTGACACTTTTACCATTTGGCACTCCTTGGTTAGGATTGGTTTTACCCTTTCCTTTACCACCATGCCCTCTTCTCTTCTTGCCACCACCACTGCTATTACCGATCATTGGAACATCCTTAGATTTGGTCCCCAAACTCAATTCAGCTGTCTTGAGCATGGAATGTAGCTCATCAATGGATTTCTCCATATTATGCATATTGTAGATGACCACAAAAGGCTTGTAGTCATCAGACAATGAATTGAGTATAGTGTCTGTTGCCATTTGCAACGGTATGGGGTGACCAAGTCTAGCCAAGTGATCCATGTGTCCTTTCATTTTCATGACGTGGGCACTCACCGGCGTGCCTTTGACCATCTTGCAAGAGTTGAAGGCTCGATTGATGTCGAACCTCTTAGTGCGAGCTTGCTCTTGAAATGAATCCCTAAGTTGCTGGATCATCTCAAATGCAGGCACATCCATAAGTCCTGCGTGTAATTCTGGACTCATGGTTGCGAGCATTAAACAGCTCACATCGAGCGCATCACTGACATGCTTATCATAAGCTTGCCTTGCTTCAGCTCTAGCATTAGCGGCAGGGACATTAGGTACTGCTCTTTCCAAGACATACCACTTTCTCTCATGCCTGAGCATAATGCGAAGATTGCGCTCCCAGTTGAGAAAGTTTGACCCAGTCAATTTGTCTTCTTCGAGGATTGAGCGAAGTGAGAGATTGTTGGTACTTGTCGTTGTGGTTGTTGCTACCATCTACAAATCAAACCCAGTTTAATTAGTAATCATCAAAAAACATTCTATAAAATATATTATAAACCCAAAATTAATATTTTAGGCCTAGGATCCATATATCACATTCTCGCCGCAAGGTTTGGGCACTTCCCGACGAGACATGATATTTCTGGTAGGTAACATCCTTACCGATCGTATCAAGACTTGACACGATTCCTAGGGGTCGTAGAATCTTTAGACTTATAACTTATTACAACTTTGTATAATCTAATTGTACATTTCTAAGTTAGTAATAAAGTCTAGTATGTTTATTCTACTCAAGTACTTTTTGGGCCGGGACTCCCGATTATCACCAAAGTAGATCATACCATCTAAGACAGTGCGATGTTCTGCGCCGGGACTCCTGATTATCACAGAACATTACGCACCCTAACACTCGCAATGATTTGAATCCATATCTAAGGTTCTTTATCCTTACAATATGAATATCGTTGAACAAGTGAGGTGTTCCATTAGGTGGATAGTACTTAGATCTAAGATTTTCTTGGGTTTGTTTAAGTCTTGAACTAATCTTAAACCTTATTCCAATCTTAATCTTTGTTTAAAATGTGTGACTTGTGAATTCAAGAATTCAACAAGACACCCTTTTTAAACTTTAAGAACTTTCTCTAAAACTTTTAGTTTCAAGAATTTGCGCGTTTTATATGTATACCTAAAAACGAGGTGTACAAAACGTATCACTAGGTTTTGTGGAAAACCTTATCTAGAATAAAACTTTCTTGTTTTATCTTTCTTGAAAAACTTAAAACTTATGTTAAACTTTTAATCCTTTTATGATTCATAGACTTGAATCATAAACCTAGTTTAACACACCTAGTTTTTCATATGTTTAATAATGAAATCAAACATTTGATTTGACTTACTAGATTTCACCAAAACTTATGTCTTGACGACATATCTATAAACTTTGTGATTTTCTTGTGTAGCTCCCACTAGCTCCAACAATCATGATGGAACTTGAGCAAACACAATCACCGGTTCATACTTGGTGAAACTAATAAACTTATTATATAAGGACTATATATAATAATTCTTAGTTTGTTTAAACCTTTCTTATATTTAACTCGAACTAGTTAAATTTAGGTTCTTGTTATATACACTTGATCATTAATCTAGTATATTACATGACTTGTAAAATACTTATATTATACTTGTATAGTTACTAGTTATAATAAGTTATAACTTTATACACCTTATAATATTAATATATAATTTTGTATATTTTTAGTTTATCATATAATCTCAACTTGTACAATTTCTAGTTATAATGGAATCATAACTTTGTACTTTCTAGTTTTAATTATATAATTAACTTACACAATGACTAGTTATATTATTATCCTTAAAGATCAAAATAACATTATATTTTAATGTTCCATTTAATCTTGTATTTAATATATATACATATATATTTACTTTTAAAATAAACTTGTAATCATTCTAATAAGAATATTACATCTAATTTATATGTATTTTAACTTGAACTAATTAAAATACGTATAAACTACTTTATTTATTAAAATTCATTTTATCTTTTAAATATTTAAAATTCGAAACATAATACATAAATATAAACAAATACGTCTTGTTAATTTCTTGAACTAGAAATTAACACTTCTTTTAATTCTCATTTATTAATCGAACCCTAATCTTGTTTTTGATCAACCAAAACTAGGGTTTTGACTTTCTTGATCAAAGACATTATTTAATTAAAAGATTAATTCTAATCAATCCTATTTAAACAATAAACATTGTTTAAATTCTAAGATGGATTATAACCCTAATAAATTTATTTAAACTTTTTAATTTAAACCTTATAGACAATAAACTTTGTCAAGATTTCTAGGTTTAAAGAACTAGTCTTTAATAAATCTATTAAATAATAATTAAACCTATTAAACATGAACTTGTTTAATTATCTAGGTTTTAGATTATTAACCTAATTAATTCTTTTAAATCATTAAACTTAAACTAGTTTAATGTTCTAGGGTTCTAGATTATATCTAGGGTTTTTCCCAAAAATCCTTAAAGTCTAGGAAACTTTTCCACCAATTAAACTAGGCTAGTTTAACAAACTTGGTGTCCAAGCATCCTCCTTGATCACGAAATCTTTGACAAAAGGAAAGAATCCTTTTTGATCAATTAAACCAAATCTTGGTTTAACATACTTGATCCTAGATTTGGAAGATCAAACAATTAAGGAAAGAATCCTCTTGATCAAGATTTTTGACAATCTTGATCCTAGGGTTCTTTAATTTTTCGGAAATACTAGGGTTAAGAAAAGAAGCCTTTTGATCAATGTTCTTGATCCTAGGGTTCTTTTTATACCCTTACACGAAATTTCTAGGGTTTTTCTAAATCCTTTTGACCAATTAAACTTAACTAGTTTAAGATGCTTGGTCCTATGGTTCTTACCCTTTTCGTGACTTAAGTAGGAGATGAAGAAAAATTGGAACAAAAAAAACTTTAATAAAATTAAACAAACAAACTTTGTTAATCTAGTTTAGATCTCTAAACCAACTCTCTGATACCACTGTAGGGTTTCAATAGATACTAATTGACCACTTGGGTCAACCTCCTAGATCACTTGGTTCGAACCATACTGACCAAGAACATGAACTTGTTCTTGCCCGGTTAGACCATCTAGCTAATTTAATCCCTAATGCGGAACTGAGATTAAACATAATCCTTAAACCCTAAAGGATTGGGATCTTGGAAATCTAGATTAGATTAACAATGGAAGAAACCTTGTACGAATAACCAAACACACACACACACTTGTGTGTGTTTCGACCAACCCCAAGAACCCTAGGGTTCTTGGATTCGAATTTGGCCAAGAGGGGAGAAGGGAGAAAATGTTTTCTCAAAACATACATTGTTGATTGCTTAAGATAGTCCACTGATGATGAACACAACGTGTGACCTTCTAGTTGATCCTTGTAATGATCTTCGAATCTTCAAGACTTGAAGAACGCGAAGAACGAACGAAGAACGAAGATCACCAAGACTTGGTGTTGCTCTAGTTTCGGCCGAAACTAGGGAGAGGATCCCTAGGGTTTTCGGATTCAAGGTGTAAGGGAATTAAGGGAACCCCAAGCCTTCTATTTATAATAGAAGGACTTTCACTTAGGGCCCTTCTAGTTTAATTAATATTAATCTTTAATTAAACTTATCCTTTTTCATATTAAACCCTTGTAGTTTATTACTCTTTTATTATTGCACTTAACTATTAAATGTCTAGTATCAATACACTTAATAATTCGGTACCCATATACACGAAATATATTCTTGTATTTATACTTTTAATAATTGATTATATAATAAACTTTATATAATCTAAACATTAATATTATCCAATTACTATATGATTTAATAGCTTTAAATCATATTATGGATGATCTATAATTAACACATTGTATATTTACTCAACTAGTAAATGTACAAATACTTATATTAATTAGTTAGATAAACTAATCTAGTAATAAGTCAAACTTGACTTAATACTTAACTTGATTCATAAATGACTTATTATGAATCAATCCTCTTCCAAGTATCATTACATATCTTACTCGTATTACATGCACTCACCGGTGTGACCCTTAAGTGTTTCGTAGGCATGGATGTATCATCATAGGTTGACTAACTGTGCACATAAATCCTTCATATTTTCCATAAAATTTAGTGGGAGCTATGACTAACATATTCAATAGAGGTACTAATGAATATAGTAAAGTTAGTTAGGACATTAACAACAAGGTTTTACCAAGTCGTTAGCCAAAGAGTTAAGAGAAATAAATGATCAGTAATTAGATTATTGCAAACCTAATAGCGTGATCACAAGTCTTGTGATTAATTATTTCATATCTAATAGGATGTTCACACTCCAGTGAACAAGTTAATCATTTAAGGAAATTTCTTTAACTAGTAAAGATATCTACAAATCAAGTAGCTAAAAGAGATTTAGTTACAAGGCAATTTTATAGATTCAAGAAACTAAAGGAGTAATTTTCCAATCCTCCTATGTTTACCGAATCATATAAAAGGCAAGACTAGAATATGTTCAAAATGTTGCATGAAAAATATCTAGCAAAGACAAAAGTAATAGTATTCTTAAAATACTCGCCTTGTGTCTTTAGTTTAATAGAAATGACTAATTGTAATTAGTTATAAAAGTTACAATTAAGAGTCATTGAGCAATCAACACAAACGCAAAGAATAAGTAATGATCCAGTAATAATTCAGTATCTATGTCCAGTGAGGAATAGTACATGAGTTAGTATCATTGTTATTCAGAATTTGTATGTTTTACAAACATCCATGAATAAAAGTCTATTTATTCAAAAAGATATAAATCCGTGACTACTTGTCTTGGTGGGAACCTCGATGGGACGTTAAAGTCATTGCGGTATTTGGTGGTAGATTCGAAGTCCTTCGAGAATAGCTACACAAGTTTTGTGTAAACCAAATATCGGTGATATTCTGTTGGAGCTCGACGAATATTGGATTGACCACCGTGATAATACTTCATGATTGAAAAGTTCAAAAGTATTATTCACTAGGATTGTCCTTAAGCCTGAGGTATTTGGTTTGGGATACATTGACTAATGTGCTTTGGTTCGTCTTAGACAATTCTGAAATATGGTTGTCATACGAGGCTTTACTGGGTACAAAGGAATTTGTATTTTGAATCGAAATATAACAAGATGGCAATTGCACCTCCTTTGTAGGAGAGATGTTTATAGGTCCTTTGACATGATGAGATAACTGGAAAGTGCATGGCCATGCCCAAACGAACTGATTTGTTCTTTGTCGTTTATCACAACAGTTTGAATCAAGAAGTCATTAAATGATTTCGAATACAGGAGTTGATATTTTCTACCATGCTCGTATTCGTTGTCACAAATATCGTGCTGCACGGATAAACCTAACATAGTTGCCCAAGAAGTAAATTAGACAGAGTGTTCTTTACTAGGAGACGCTATTAAAGAGTTTTTCAAAACTATACCTGGGTTACACAAAGCTGTTTTTATGGGGTTGGTTACCTACATGCACATCTAGAAGGCCACTGTAGCTCGTATCATTAAGACAAAGGTTACAAACTTGCACAAGTGGGTGTCTGAAGGATTTATGTGCACAGTTAGTCAACCTATGATGATACATACATGCCTACGAAACACTTAAGGGTCACACCGGTGAGTGCATGTTATTCGAGTAAAGATATGTAATGATACTTGGAAGAGGAATGATTCATAATAGTCATTAATGAATCATGTTAAGTATTAAGTCAAGTTTGACTTATTACTAGATTAGTTTATCTAACTAATTAATACAAGTATTTGTACATTTACTAGTTGAGTAAATATACAATGTGTTAATTATAGATTATCCATAATATGATTTAAAGTAATTAAATCATATGGTAATTGGATAATGTTATTGTATAAATTATATAAAGTTTATTATATAATTAATTATTCAAAGTATAAATACAAGTATATAATTCGTGTATATGGGTACCGAATTATTAAGTGTATTAATACTAGACATTTAATAGTTAAGTGCAATAATAAAAGAATAATCTCTACTATCTATAATGCATTTATGACCTTTCCCTAAATAGCAGAATAAAAATTCAACCAAATATTTGCTATTTTTGGATTTATTTGTGTTTATAAAAAGATACATGCTGCGTGAATCGAACCTGAGACCAAAGGTTTTGAGAAAGAAGATCAAACCAGCTGCACCACAAGCCACACGTTCAGATTTTGAACGAATTTGTGTATAATTAAAACTTACCATAAATTTTTTCAAACCCACCGCCCCCTTACCCAATGCATGTGTATTCTCTTCCAGTACTGTCGTCTTGAGAATGTAAACGGTTTTTAATGGGAAGTTCAAAGACAACTTTGGAAATTGCATTCTCATAAATCGATTTACTCTCTCTTTATCTTTTATCATTCAACCAACCTGAAACAAAATAGTATCTTTCAACCCTAAAAACAGTCGATCTTCTCCTTGTATTCACAAAGCGCGCAGCCGTCTGCGCCTCCTTCGGAACTCCCTCCGCCGATACTCTTCCATTGTTCAAATGTACTTCAGATGGTTTAGAGACTCAAACTGATGATGGATTTGAAGGTACGAAAATGAGAACTCAAAATTTTACCTTTTGTTTGGCATTTGTGATGAGTGAGGTTTTTTTTTTTTAGGCTTGTTTCAATTTTTTGGGTTGTTTGATTATTTTTGATGGTTTTTGCATCTAGGGTTTCATCTTTTTTTACTTCTTCATAACGATATCAGTACTGTTTGGAGGTATCAAGGGTTTAACTAAATTGGTCATTTTGTCATTTGTTTTTTTTTTTTTTTTGCGTCATTAGGAGATTTGTTTTACAATGGACGAGAGAAGGTCAATTGATCATGTAGCAGAAGCTCTTGTGAGGCTGTATAAAGAAGTTCTTAATTATCTAATGATGTTTAATCAAATTCGGGTTTCACCATTTCTTAACAAAAGCTTTTTTATTTGACTTATTTATTGATGTTTTTTCTTCAGGTGCTTTATGTTTACCGTATAAACAATTAGACAATGGCAGTCGAGCCTTGTTGCAAAACGACAGTATTTTCACTGGCATTGAGCTCAGGTTAACAAGGAACTTTATTTGTTATTATTTTTCAACTTTTCATTTACCAACAGCTATTCTACTTATTATTCTACTTATTATCATACATTTTCAAATAGACAATGGAATTTGAACAAGTGTTTGCTGAGCGGGATAGTGAAGATGAGGTTGATGATGATGTGGTTGGTTTTGTAAACAAAAGCGTATGGAAGCTTAACAACCTTATTTTTAAAATATTTTTTGAAGATCATATTATGAAAGTTTAAACTAAGTTCTTAAAGTTTATTTTCATGTTCTTAAGATGCTAGACGACTTTGTTGATGTTTTTAAAGACGAAAAGCAAATGATTCATCTACGGAATTCATTTGTGAGAAACAAACAGTAATTTAATCTTAACACCACCACCACCAAATACAATCGAACGCTTATATTTTTAGATAATCACAAAATTGTATGTTTATGGTTTCAGGGTGCTAGCAGATGGCCATGTCTCATGGGAATATCCAGAGTTTTCTAAATTACATGGGGAAATCTTTGTTCAAGCCCCATCACTGCTTTGATCCCAATTTTCTATTCCATAATTAAGGCATTAATTATAATTTATTTTTTGTTACAAATCTACCAATATTTGATATTCAGCATCCAAGACAATCTTGACAATCGGTCAAGAATTTTTGATTAATTAACTATGTTAAACTTTTGGTTTAATGGCACATGTTGGAGATTGTTCATGATTAAAGTTTGGAAGCTTGGACTTCTTTACTTGCGAACATTGATTAACTGTAATATTATCATCCTGGAACACTACCGAATCCAAAACATGATCCTATTATCATTGATAAGTAGAGTAATTTTCAACATTTTGTGGGGGTGTAGTGATTTAACTATTCCTTTTCCTATAATGTTCGGTCAGTTCATGTATGTACGAGATGCGAAGCTAACGATGTACTTCGTGAAGCTATTTGCAATGCATATAATTTTATATGATCTAAAAAGCGACCTCTATGGTACTATAATATATTTTACTTGAGTTGTAATTATTTTTGTAATCTTAGAAAGTTGAAATTACTACCATCTGTAACCGTCACCATTACCCACTATCACTACCGCCACTCAACCTATCAATTTGTCGCAGCAAAATATAGTCACAGGGTACCCGCCGCCGCATTGCCCGGTACCCTGCTAGTAAACTATAAGGGAAGAAAACGTAAAAAGGTAAGTTTAATTAAAGAATAGATATTAATTAAACTAGAGGGTTCTAAGCGTAACTTATTTATCTATAAATAAGAGGCTTAGGATAACCCTAAAACCTCTTGAATAACCCACGAAATTCCTTCCCCTCTCTCCCTTTGTTTCGGCCGAACCCCACACAAGAACACAAGGCTTTGTGTTCTTCGTGTTCTTCGTTCGTTCTTCATGTTCTTCAAGTCTTGAAGATTCGAAGATCATTACAAGGATCAACTAGAAGATCGCTCGTCGTGTTCATCATCAGTGGACTAACTTAAGCAAGATTAAGGTATGTTTTGAAACACTCTTTCTTCTTCTCCCCTCTTGGACGAAAGTCGAACCAAGAACCCTAGGGTTCTTGGTCAGTTCGTCGAATACACATAAGTGTATGTGTGTGTTCGAGTTTTTCGTACAAGGTTTCTTTCATTGGTAATCTAATCTGGATCTCCAAGATCCCAATCCTTTAGGGTTTAAGGATTAGCTTTAATCTCAGTTCCGAATTTAGGGATTAAATCAGCTAGTTGGTTTTAACCGGTCAAAAACAAGTTCATGTTTTTGGTCAGCATGGTTCGAACCAAGTGACTAGGAGGTTGACTCAAGTGGTCAATCAGTGTTAATAGAAACCCTACAGGATATGCCATCAATTTTGTCTCATGATCTCTTATCTGAGGCATAGTCTAATCTCCGCTGCTCTTCAACTTTTTCCTAGAGCAATTTATCCAGGAATGCTCTGCGAATTTTGGTACACTGCAGACTTGGATTCTCCAGATATGATCACCGGTTGGGTAATTCAAGGTCAAAGACGAGCATTCGTGTCAACGGCCATCATCAGAAGAGATTTGCAACTTCCATAGCACGTTGAATATGATGCATTTGTTGATCGTGATACTGCACGATCAGTATTGCCGCTTCTTGGTAGACAAAGGACAACAAGAACCATCAAAAGGCACGAATTTGGTCCTATGTGGGGAATTATGATCTCTACCATAATTCGGTGTATGACCCACAAAACAGGGGCACTTGACCAAATTAATGATTTTGGAATGCGGATGGTCCATGCCATGTATCACAATAGGCATATTGACTATGCCAGACTGATCTTCAATGAGTTGGTCTCACAAATTCAGGCCAGGCACAAAAACCCTAATGTTTCCTTTTGCATGTTTTTATCACTAATCTTCCAAAACTCCATGCCAGCAAATATGTATGATGATTTTGATGGAGTTAGAGCTGATCTTCCCCCCATCCATGAAAAGATATTCTTTCATCAGCCTAGTGAAGAAGAACCACCACTCAGTGCCTCCATGTTAGCCATTGTAGAGGCTCTTATGGATGATGATGATAATGGAGATGATACTGATGCAGATGATGATAATGGTGATGATGATGCTAATGATGATGATGTTGAGATGGAGGATGTTCAACCCCCTCCAGTCCAAGAACCAGAACCTGATGTTCCCAATACTGCATCAGCTTTTGATACTGAAGAACACCCCTTAATTATCAGAAGAAGAGTTAGAAGAAGGTTGAGTCCAGTCATTATGGCTACACTGTCAACGGACTAAGGGTTGGACAGTCTACATCCAACACTGACTCCCTCTATAGAAGAGCAACATCAAATAACATCACATGCTGATCTTCCAGAACCAGATCAAGCCAACATTGCTCAACCATTACCAAACATGGAACCACATGTTCCATTGGATGTTGAAATTGCTTATGAGCAACAAAATCTAGAAAAAGAAGCACAACAAACAGAACAACCAAATCAAGAAGGTGCTGGAGGTTCCAATCGACACACAAATGATCCAGCACCTATCTCTGTTGAAGGGAGAAGGGAATCTGACAAAGCCTCAGGTATGAATTTCTAATAAACCCTTCAAACTCCTATATATATTATTTTTTTTCAAAACGAAGAGACTAAGTATTGGCCTGTACCAACTCAATACTGACCAAAGTCTTAAAC
Source organism: Calendula officinalis (assembly GCA_963853835.1). Taxonomy (NCBI): domain Eukaryota; kingdom Viridiplantae; phylum Streptophyta; class Magnoliopsida; order Asterales; family Asteraceae; genus Calendula; species Calendula officinalis. The sequence continues at coordinate 44,195,194 of OY970829.1, forward strand.
GATTTTTTTAATATATATTCTTTTAAGGCAAACATAGTTAGCCCACTGCTACTATGAAAAATTCCTACACCGGGCACAAAAGATCATTGCCAGCCTACAGTTGTCTTCACATATAAAAAGACAATGGTGGTTGATGTCACACTGACACCCACTGGTACTGCTTATATCATACCCAATTTATGTTAAGTTGGATAACAAGATTTATGAAATGATCAAAAACCCTAAAGCTATGTTGGAACCCTAATTGCCACTTATTCTCAATGGGTTAAAAATATGATTTTTTGGAACCCTAATTGCCACTTATTACAAAAACACATCAAAAATTAATCTTGTTATTGTATTTTTTGATTATTTGGCTTGGAATTACTTGTTTAATTTTGTTTTTGATATGGAAAAACATGTATTTTTGCCATATCCCAAGCCAAAGCCTTGTAAGTTGTTGCTTGTTTGTGCAAACCGATGAAAACCTAGACCTTGTGATTGATTGTGGTTGAATGTTATGTTGATTTGGGAAAGCTGTGTTTTTTGGCTAATTATTGTTGTAATCTTTTAATTTTTTCTTTTATTTTGGTGCCATTTTTTTGGGGCAATTTGTAATGTAAAAGTAATAAAATAGATTGTCTTTCTTTATTTCTTTTTATTGTAAATTGTTGACCAAAATTGAAGACAAATGAAGAAAACAACAAATTTCCGTCATCAACGCGAGGGCTGTACGAAAACAGGTTTTCCAGAGGCATACGAACTCCGTTTTGGGCGATTCAAAAGCCTAAAATGCTTGCAAAGTCGTGGGCTACAACTTTACACGAGGTCAGGAAGACTAAAGAACACTCCTTCAGTGACTTTTCGGGCTTCAAAGTCTGCTGGAATTTTCTGGCAGATTGCATTTTTTCACAAGTATTGGTTTCCACTTGCTCAAGAATGTCTTGGAGCAAGTGGGAGCCCATTGGGTTTATGTAGGCCCGTTTGGGTTCATGTTGGCCCGTCCCCTAGTTTGAGCTTTCGGTCCGTTGTGGTGACTCACGTGACCGAACCTAGGATTTCATCGGTCGAGGTTTGCACAAAATTTTGTTGCATGTTTTATTTATGTTTTTGGTTGTTTTCTTTTCTATTACATACAAGTAATAAAACAATTAAAAATCGGTTTTTAGACACAAACATTAAAACATCCAAAACTTTTAATCATCTATGATTACTAGTTAATCATTTATGATTAATCTTTAATCTAAAATTGTTTTGAGATTAAACAAAGTTTAAATATGATTTGAAGCTTAACCCTTAATAATCGCTAAAAGTTTTTACCATTTATTAAACGACTTATGAAGTGATATGAATGAAGTACATGATTCATTCATATCTTAATAAAATTTTATCACAAAATTTTTCCTATACCTAAAATATAAGTGGCGCCGTCCAATCGGTTGAATATCACTTGCTTCTATGTTTGAATTCACGTGAGACGTGGTTTGAATTTAGATCCGAGTTCATTATTCTCTACGCGTGAGACCTAGATCTATTTTGACATGATATCACATTGGATGACTTAATCGAGTTAACGGTGAGACCTTGACTCGAGGCAAAGATGCGACAAACATGCCACTTGACCCTAGATGCTTGTTCACTAGGTGCCACAAAGTCTCATACCTCTAAGAGTTGCATTTGTAATGCAATTGTTGATCGTCACCTACCTATTGGATCTATCATCTCTAACAGATCAACTGATGCGATGATAGAAGCTCAATGGGATCTTAGCTTTTAATTTTAATTAATTGGGTAGTTATTTTATTAAAAGAAATTATTATTGAAAATACTAATAATGAACTTTGTAATTTTGTAGATGACTACAAACAATCAAACCCTATAAAACAACACCATTCGCTCCGTTCTCGATAAGGAGAAACTTGATGGATCGAATTTTGTTGATTGGGGTCGTAACCTAAGGATTGTCCATAGGGCCGAGCACAAATACCACCATTTGGAAGAGGCGTTGCCTCCTGCCCCCGCTGCTAATTCCACCGCTCCTGTTCGTGCGGCCTATACTAAAAGGTTTAACGAACAGCAAGAAGTCGTTGCCCTTATGCTAGTGAGCATGACCCCCGAGATTCAAAAGAATCACGAGGACCTCACTCATTTGATATGATGCGTGAACTAAAAACCACGTATCATAAGCAAGCTGATCAGGAACTCTTTGACACGGTCAAAGCCTTCCATGCTTGTAAGCAAGAGGAGGGACAATTTGTTAGCTCTTATCTTTTGAAGATGAAGAGTTATCTAGACCAAATGGAGAAACTTGGCTACCCTATGCCTCATATCCTTAGAATTGGGTTAATTCTCACTTCACTTCCCAAGGACTATGCACCGTTTGTCATGACTTATCATATGCATAGTATGGGGAAGACTTTCGCCGAATTACATGCTATGCTGAAACAAACGGAAGCTGTGCTACCCTAGAAAGCTCCTACCCCTACTGTCCTTGCCATAAGGCAAGGAAAGATCCAAAAACCAAAACCGCAAGTAGTTGCTAAGGGCCAAGGCAAGGGAAAGCAAGTTTACAAGCCCAAGCCAAATGTTCCCCCACCAACTAATAAGGATCTTGCTTGCCATCACTGCGGTGAAACATGCCATTGGAGGAGGAATTGTACTGCCTACCTGGCGGAGTTGATGAAGAACAAAGCTAGCAAGGCTAGCACATCAGGTATCTTCACAATAGAACTATATGCTTTCCCTAAGAAATCATGGGTATATGACACTGTTTGTGGAACTCACATTTGTAATACCATGCAGGGTCTAAGGGGAAGTAGAAAGCTAAACCATGGAGCTTTGGACTTGTACGTAGGCAATGGAATGCGTGCACCAGTCGAAGCTATAGGAAGCTATGATTTAATCCTTCCTAGTGGTTTAATTATTGTATTGGACAATTGTCACTATGCGCCTAGTATTACTAGGGGTATAGTATCCCTTTCATGTTTGTGGAATAATGGTGTTATTCATACTTTTACGGATTATGGTATTTCAGTTTTGAAGGAAAATGTTTTCTATTTTAATGCTATTCCTTGTGATGGTATTTTTGAGATTGACATGCATAATCGCATCACAAACAGTAGTTCTATTTATACATGTAGCAATAAGAAACCCAAGAAGAATTTGGATTCTACTTACCTATGGCATTGTCGTCTTTGCCATGTTTACAAGAAACGCGTTTTAAAATTACAAAACGATGGGCTTATAAAATCAGATAATTCTGAATCATTTGATAAATGTGTTTCTTGTATATCTGGTAAAATGGCGTGCAAGCCTTACTTCCAGGTAGGCGAAAGGGCAATGATCTACTTGGACTCATACATACCGATGTATGTGGCCCTTTTAGAACTAGAACTAGGGAAGGTGGTACCTACTTTATTACTTTCACTGATGACTTCGGTCGTTATGGTTATGTTTACTTGATTAAACATAAACATGAAACCTTTGAAACGTTCAAAGCTTTCCAAAATGAAGTAGAAAATCAACTCGGCAAGAAGATAAAAGCTCTCCGTTCTGATCGAGGAGGAGAGTACATGAGCCATGAGTTTCAAGACCATCTAAAGAATTGTGGGATTGTCTCACAATTCACTCCCCCTTATACACCATAGCATAATGGTGTATCAGAGAGGAGAAATCGCACCTTGCTTAACATGGTCCGATCGATGATGAGTCCTACCACTCTGCCTCTATCCTTTTGGGGTTATGTACTCAAGTCGGCTGCTCGCATACTGAACATGGTTCCCACCAAGAACGTTGAAAAGACACCATATGAGATATGGCATGGGAAAGTCCCTTACTTGTCTTACTTGAAGGTCTGGGGTTGTGAGGCACTCGTGAAACGTGACACACCGAACAAACTTGAACCCAGAGCTGTCAAGTGCATCTTTATAGGATACGCTGAGGAAACGATGGGTTACTATTTCTACTACCCACAGAGCTGTCAAGTGCATCTTTATTGCTTGTTATGCTGAGTTTCTTGAGAGCAATCTCATTTCACAAGAAGCAAGTGGGAGTACAATCGACTTTGACGAGATTCCAAGCGATGAAGATGCACAACCTATTGTAGATACTAGCGAACATCAAGATGAGGCTGAACATGAAACTGTTCCTGTTGCACCTCAAAATGATGAAGTCTCCGTTCGAAGGTCCTCAAGGACACCTCATGCACCTGAACGATATGGTTTCCAAATTGATGCTGAGGAGCTGAGTTTAGGGGATCATAATGAACCCTCTAACTATCGAGCTGCATTATCGGATCCTGAATTTAACAAATGGCTTGATGCTATGAACGTGGAAATGCAATCCATGAAAGATAACCAAGTATGGACTTTGGTTGATCTCCCTCCTAACAGTAAGACTGTTGGTAGCAAGTGGCTCTTTAAGAAGAAGACTGACATGGATGGCAATGTACACACCTATAAAGCTCGGTTGGTGGAAAAAAGGTTACACTCAAACCTACGGGATTGACTATGATGAAACCTTCTCGCCTGTTGTCGACGTTAGAGCTATTAGGATTGTCATAGCCATAACAGCGTACTGTGACTATGAGATTTGGCAAATGGACCTTAAAACTGCTTTCTTAAATGGACACCTCGATAAAGATGTCTATATGGTACAACCTGAGGGTTTTGTAAGTACAAAACACCCTAAGAAAGTATGTAAGCTTCAAAGGTCCATTTATGAACTAAAGCAAGCATCCAGAAGTTGGAACAAAAGATTCAACGAGGAAATCAAAACGTTTGGTTTCACTCAGAATCCCGACGAGCCATGTGTATATGTAAGAGCTAGTGGGAGCATTGTCGTCTTTCTAATCCTATATGTCGATGACATACTACTCATAGGAAATAACATCCCAATGATACAAGATGTAAAATCCTGGTATAAAGATCTACCGAGATATAGTGGGAAGTGCTTCGCTATGAAGGATCTAGGGGAAGCAGCATATATACTTGGTATAAAGATCTACCGAGATAGATCAAAGCGGTTAATCGGACTAAGTCAAAGTGCGTACATTGATAAAATTCTAAAACGGTTTAGAATGGATGCTTCCAAACGTGGAAATCTTCTTATGCAACACAATGTACACTTGAGTAAGACTCGTGGACCGTCCTCACATGATGAGATGAAACGTATGCGTGATGTCCCCTATGCCTCGGCAGTAGGGTCTATCATGTATGTTGTACGGTGCACAAGACCTGATGTAGCGTTCTCTCAGAACCTTACAAGCCGATATCAACAGAATCCAGGTGAGAGTCACTGGACTGCTGTTAAGAACATACTGAAGTATCTTAGGAATACTAAAGATATGTTTCTTGTTTACGGCGGTGAAACTCAAAATGAACTAAGCGTTACTTGTTATTCTGACACTAGTTTTGAGACGGATAGAGATGATTCCAACGAACCTGGTGTTCAGAAAGGTGCCAGACATTATCGGAGGAAGCTTCACTACATTAGAGATGCGATCCTAATGGGAGATGTACGCTTGCTCAAGGTTCATACTGTTAGGTCACAACAACCCTGGTTTATAATGTTAATTGAAAGATTATTATACTTAGAGAAATATTAGAGTGATAACACAAGAATATAGTCAATGTATAAATCCACTGAGTGTGGCTTGTTGCGGAATAACAAGACCACTGATCAATTACAAAAGATGTGAATGTGTAAAGTAAATTGGTAAGTACTCCTTTGCAAGATGATCTCTATTTATAATGTTATAGAGATCTTACATGATGAGCAAAGGAGTAACCGAAGGACTAAGTAAGGGAAATGACTAAGATCAAGGGATTTGATCTTAGTCCGTTACTATACTGAGTATCACTCAGTCCTTCTACTCAGTCCTTGTACTCAGTATCACTATCTGATACTGAGTACTGATACTGAGTTCCAATACTGATCACTCAGTATCAGACCTAAACTTAGCTATATTATTCTACATATTAATCAAAGCTAGTCTAGGTTGTTTTTGTTATCTTAAGATCCAAAGGGGCAAGGCTTTTTGCCTTAACAATCTCCCCCTATCTAAAGATAACAAAACAATTACAAAGAGAAACTAAACAAAATAAGCTACAGGCTGCAAAGTCTTCTTCTTTAGTCTTTGTTGATCGACTCAAACTCGTAGAAGACTTCTTTCTTCACATGGATGAACTCTTCTCTTTTCTTCAGTTCATCTTGCATGTTGTTTAGTACAGCAACTATCTTCTTTCTAAACCAAGCATCTTCTTTCTTGGTTATCATCCATTTAAGGCCCACCAAATGGCTGATAGGAGCTGTTGCCAAATCTGCTTCAGTAATGAAGCACTCCCTGTCATCTGAGTCAGTATACATATATCCAGATGTTGGATATATGGTACTCTTTTGATCCTGAAAGATAAGATTAGAGGGAACAGTATATGTGGGAATTATTCTGAAAGTATTAAGGCACTCAGGTTTGTTGTTCTTCATAGCTTCAGTCATCACACTGAGTGCCATGTATTCTGCTGCATAAAGAATGCCTTTTTCATAGCATATAGCAGTTATAGCCCAGATTTCATCCATCATCACTTGGGCTTCAGAGGATCTTTAGGGCATCTCCTTTATCAGTCTAGCAATCTTTATCCAATCTTGAAGTCCCATATTTTGGATGTCATGGAGGAAAAACTTCATTGGAGGACTGACTGGCCCAGTACAAGTTGCAACAATTGATTTATCAACAGTTTTGACCTTTATTTTGTTGACAAATTCATTTAGCCAGTATATGTCTCTTACAGTTAGAAATGCTTTATTCCTCAGCATACCCATCCTTGTTTCCCTATATCTTGTTCTTTGTGCCACAATGTTCCAATAATGTTCAAGTAATTCATCTCCAGTTCTTCTTACAGTATGAGATCTTCTTGGAACAGCTTCAGACTCAGATTCAGGTTCTTCCTTAACAGGGAAGAACTTTTGGGCCTCAATCTCATCCTCAGCTTCACTCTTTTCCTCAGTAAACTGAGCAGATCTCCTAGGTCTTGAGATCAGAGGGGCTGGATCTTGTCCTTCACTAGATTCTGAGGACATAACCACATTTGTCATTCTTCTGGTTATTGGTCTTCTAGGAATTCTAGAAGGTCCTTCAGCATGAGGTGAGATAGGTTTTCTTGTATGTACTTCATCATCTGAGAATGATGATGAAGAGGTTTCTTTATTTGCTTCATCCAGTGCAAAGTTTAAAAATTCTTCTGATGCCACTGGATGTTCTTCATCTTCATCATCAGCAATGGGCCACACAAAAGGCCTATAGGCCACAATTTGCAAGTTGTTTTCTTCTAGAACAGGTGGCTCAGTATAAGCTTGCTGTGGTTGGTCAGTGTGAGTCTCCCCCTGAGCAGATGGCTCAAGTGGGTCTTGAACTTGTAATGCTGACCTAGTTCTTTGTCTTCTTCTCTCATACTGAATGCAAAGCGGCTCAGTATGAGGGCTTTGCTGATGTTGTTGTTGTTGTTGTGGAGGTTGATCTTCATTCAATCTTCTTCTTTTCTCCCCCTGAGCAGATGGCTCAGTTTGATCAACCTCAGTATCTCTTTGTCTCTTCTCCCCCTTTTTGTTATCATTGGATGAGGAGGGAAGAGGATCAGTATCACCACCCATGTCCCCTTCTGGTTGTTCAAGAGTAGGGGAGGGCATGGGCTCAGCTGCAGCATCAGTATCACCAGCACCTCCTTCTCCTTCTCCTTCTTCATTGTGGTCACCATGTGAGAATGGTGGAGTTGGTGGAGGCTGATGTGGTTGTTGAAGTAGTGAGACTGACTGTTTTATTGAGTCAATATCACCACTCATCTTGTCCATTCTGGCTAGTATTATACTTTGAGTATGTTGGATGGCCAGAATTTGTTGCATGATTGCTTGCAGAGTCACTTGGTCTCCTGCAGCCTGTGATGCCTGAATGCCCTGCACAGATGGTGCTAAAGAAACAAAAAAAACTGGTTAAAAGAAAAGGTTTATCAAATAGAATTGTGGTGTTGTTTAATTCTATAATCATATAAACAGAGTTTGTGAAGTCTGTATTTCATCTGGTTTATGATGAAATATTGTGGACTTGTGCATAGCATGTGTAAGAAGGTTTTAGTAAAAGTGAGTGTGTAAATTTAAGTAGCTCAGTATAGGATAAGTCACATTTACTAAAAGGTTTGGGTTTGGGAATCCGAAGCCTGGGATGTGCTTCTAGTTATTTTCAATGTTTATCACTAGGTATTAGAGTGATAACAGAAATGTGGCTAAACCCCATGGAAAGTTTTTGGATTTTGTGGCTTAAGGGTTTGTGATCATTTCTTGAATGATGCTACCCAACTCAAAAATAAGTTGGACATAATTCAAGCAGCACCAGTGGGTGTCAGTATGACATCAACCACCATTGTCTCTTTAAATGTTGAGACAACTGTAGACTGACAATGATCAATTTTGTGTGCTCAGTATATGAATTTTGCACAGCAGCAGTGGGCTAGCTATGTTGGCCATAAAAGGATATATATTTGAAAGATCGTTTGAGACTTTGGTCAGTATTGAGTTGGTACTGGCCAATACTTAGTCTCTATTTGGGAATGAAATATATATATATAAGTTTAAGGGCTTTTTAGAAATTCATACCTGAGACTCTGCCAGATTCCCTTCTAGCGTCTGCAGTGGTCGGTGCAGGATCATGTGTTTGTTGATGTGCAGCACCAACATCTTCAATACCGACGTCTCTGTCATGCTGAGCACCTTCCAGTGTAGTTTGTGCATATTGAATCTCCACATCAAGAGGAACATGAGGTTCCTCAACTAGTTGAGCAGTTTGGACTAGTTCTGGACCTGGAAGGTCAGCGGTGGCTGCAACTAGGCTTTGGGCTTGAAGAGATGCAGTTAATGATGGAACATTTGCAGGCTGCACCTCCTCAGATGATAAGTTTCCCATAATGACAGGGGAAAGATGTCTACTTATTCTTTGGAGGACCAGTGGTGTGTCTTCTGAGGACTCAGTATCAAAAATTGTTTCTATATGAGGAACCTCAGGGTCTTGTGCAGGTGGAGAGATATGTTGTTGAGTTGGTTCTTGAACTTGTGGAACATCCTGCATCTCAATATCTGGACCAGCCTGGGCTCCATTGCCACTATTATCATCATTATCATCATCACCATCATTGTCTGACTCAGTATCAGACATGTCTTCTTCATCATTTATATGTTCTTGAACAATGGCCCACATAGAAGGGCTCAGTAAAGGCTCTGCTTGACTTGGCCTGTAAAAGAAGATCTTCTCACTAAGAGGAGGAAGATCAACCCTTGGACTGTGAAACTCATCATAAGAATGTGTGGGCATTGAGTGTTGAAAGATGAGTGATAAGAATCTGCAGAAAGGGACATTACATTCCCTTGTGTTAGCCCGAACCAAAGTAGCTAATTCATTGAAAATGAGTCGTGCATAATCAATGTTTCTTCCATAGTACAGAGCATGTACTATTTGCATCCCAAATTCATTTATTTGATCCAAAGCACCTGTCTTGTGAGTCATGCACCGAATAATTGTTGTAATGAGAATACCCCACATAGGACCAAATTCGTTTCTTTTGATGATTCATGTTGTTCCTCTTCGACCCAAAAATGGCAGTACTGAGTGTGCCTCTGATCTATCAACAAATGGGTCATACTGAGCTTGTGCTGGAAGCCTCAGTGTTTCACGAATGATTGCAGTAGAAACAAAAGCTCTTCTTTGATCCCTAATTACCCATCCAGCAATCATATCTGGAGAATCGAGTGTGGCAGAGTACCAAAACTCACATAACATTTCTGGGTAAATTGCTCGAGGAGATAAGGTCAGTGCACGAGCAATTGGGCAATGCTTCATAAAAGTCACAATATTTGTGAATTCTTGGCATACCCAGGCCTGAGGAATAGTGAAATTCGCTCTGATGTTGTTCCTCACAAACCTGGGCACTTCATCATTTCGGAATTTGATTTCCGATTCAACTTCTGGAGCAACAAAAGTGTAATTCGCCATCTGTGATTTTGATTTGAAAAAAAGTTTGCTTGCTAATAGAAAGTGAAATCGTTAATCGCAGAGAGAATTGAAAATGAAAGAAAGAAATAACGGTTAAAAAAAAATTGAAGTAAAAATAAACGGTTATTTATAGGAGATTTGAAAGATAATTAAGGTATTGGGAAGTAAAAACGGCTGATTTGACTGCCTTATCCTCTGCCAACGGTAACTTTCTTATTAAGAAAGGTTACCGTTGAGCAGTATGAGGATTAAGCTCGGTTTGAGCGCCGTAATACCCCAATACTGAGTAAAAAAAATTATTAAAAAAAATAATAAAATTATAAAAACAATTAATTTACTCTGGAAATGAATAAAAAATAAATAAAAATTTCAAATTTTGATGATAACAGACCAGTGATACTGAGTGGTCAGTATCAACATGTGTGAAACTGAGCGTTCAGTTTTAAAGATTACGGATTCAACATACCTAATTGCCCTAGTAAATACATAAACCTTTCCTCAGGGAGAGGTTTAGTAAACACATCGGCCAATTGTTCATCTGTTGATACATAATCTACCTCAACCTTACCTTTTTCCACATTATCTCGAATAAAGTGGTGTCTGATATCAATGTGCTTGGTTTTGGAGTGATAGACTGGGTTCTCTATGATAGCAATATAACTCTTGTTATCACAATGAATGGGAGTTTTATGAAAGTTGAACCCATAGTCTAAGAGTTGATACTGCATCCATAATAATTGAGCACAACAACTTCCTGCAACAACATATTCTGCTTCTGCTGTGGAAGTTGCTACCGAATTTTGCTTCTTGGATGACCAACCAACTAGTCTTCCACCGAGGAATTGACATCCTCCACTTGTGCTTTTTCTGTCCAATCTACAACCTGCAAAATCTGCATTTGTGTACCCTTCAAGGTCAAAGTTTGAGTCTTTGGGATACCAAAGACCCAGGTTAGGAGTACCTGTAAGATATCTAAAGATTCGCTTAACTGCTTTCATATGTGATTCTTTAAGATCAGCCTGATACCGAGCACACAAACATGTTGCAAACATGATATCAGGCCTGCTAGCAGTTAAATAAAGTAAGGAACCAATCATACCTCGGTATGTGGATTGACAAACTGATTTACCAGGTTCATCCTTACTTATCTTATCCTGAGTACCCATAGGAGTGTGCATGGAAGATAAATTTTCAAATTTGTATTTCTGTAACATATCATGCACATACTTACTTACTTTGATTTATAAAAGTGCCATCAGACTTTTGTTCAACTTGTAAACCAAGAAAATACGTAAGTTCTCCCATCATACTCATCTGATACTGAGTTGACATTATCTTAGCAAATCAGTCACACATTGACTTGTCAGTGGAACCAAAGATAATGTCATCTACATATATCTGAATGAGTAAGATGTTAGAATCGTTCCGTTTTGAAAATAATGTTTTATCAATTTTACCTCTTGTAAATTTATTTTCAATAAGATACTCGGACAGGGTATCATACCAGGCTCTTGGAGCTTGTTTGAGCCCATATAGAGCTTTATCAAGCTTGAAAACATAATTCGGAAATTTAGGATCAACAAAACCTGGTGGTTGTTTAACATAAACTTCTTCTTGGATTTTTCCATTTAGAAAAGCACTTTTGACATCCATCTGATAAACTTTGAAATTTTTGAAGGCTGCATATGCAAGATACAACCTAATAGCTTCAATTCTGGCAACTGGTGCAAAAGTTTCATCATAGTCAATGCCTTCTTCTTGCCTGTAACCTTGAGCAACTAACCTTGCTTTGTTTCTGATGACAACACCATCCTTGTCCATCTTGTTTCTGAACACCCACTTAGTACCAATAATAGTTTTGCCAGTAGGAGGTGGTACTAAGTTCCAAACTTTGTTTCTCTAAAACTCTGTGAGCTCTTCTTGCATAGCTTCTACCCAATCTTCATCTAATAAAGCTTCATCAGCTTTCTTTGGTTCAATGGTAGATAGAAAACTTGAGAAGAAACAAAAATTTGCAGTTGCTTGGGGTGGAAACTCTAATTTTCTTCTTGTTTGGACACCTTCTTCAATAGGACCAATAATGTTTGAGTGTGGATGGTCTCTGTGTTCCCTTAAATTGTTTCCTAAGGAAGCATTTGAAATAGGATCAACAATATCTTGTTGATTTGGTGTGTTGTGTGTCTGATACTGAGTGGAATTCTGGTCAGTATTAGACACCGGAGGTTGCTGTTCAGTTCCATTTTGCAGAGTGGATATGGATTCTTGTGAAGTGTTGGATGTTTCACCTTCTTCATAGGTAGAGTGGTTCAGATCATTAGTTGGAAACTCTGTATGGAGGTCCTCTGTTATGGGAACCTCAGTATTAGTCGCAGTATAGTGATACTGAGTTTGAACTTGATCAGTTTCATTAAACTTATTGGGAATAAAGTGTGGATGAAACTTGGGCTGTTCAGCAATGGAGTGTTCTGGATTGCATAAAATATCTATGCCACTTATGTCTTCACTTGCTGAGGTAGAATTCTCATTCTGATCTTCATCGAATGTGACATGAATGGATTCTACAATCATCTTGGTTGAGGTGATATACACTCTGAAAGCTTTAGAGTGTGGAGAGTAGCCCATGAACACACCTTCATTTGCTTTGGGAGCAAATTTGTTGAGATTTCGTTTTGTACTGAGTACAAAGCATTTACTCCCAAAGATGTGGAAGTATTCCACATTAGGAATCTTGCCATTATATAACTCATATGGAGTCTTCAGATGTCTTTGGACTATAGTAGCTCTATTCTGAGTGAAGTTTGTACAGTTTACAGCTTCAGCCCAGAAACTCAGTGCCAGTCCAGCGTGGCATAATAAAGTTCTTGCAGCTTCAATCAGTGTTCTATTCTTTCTTTCTACAACACCATTTTGTTGTGGTGTGTAGGCTGCAGAGAAGTTTTGAATGATTCCTTTTTCTTCACAGAAATCTGCTAATACTGAGTTCTTAAACTCAGTACCATGGTCACTTCTAAGTTGCTTGACCTTGTTGCCTTTTTGAAGTTCCTCTATTTTTATAAAGGCAATGATTTCTGTTGTTGCATCTGACTTAGTCTTGAGGAAGATGACCCAAGTATATCTTTAAAATTCATCAACCAAGACTAGTGTATAGATCTTTTTGGCCAAAGATGGTGTGCTGATGGGGCCAAAAAGATCCATATGTATCATAGTAAGAGGTTCATTAATGGAATGATTGACTTTGGACTTGAATGAACTCTTCTTCTGCTTGCCCATTTCACATGCTGAGCATAACTTATCTTTTGAATAAGTAATTGTGGGCAACCCTCTCACCAGTTTCTTCATACTGAGCTCGTTGATATTTCTAAAGTGGATGTGAGAGAGTTTCTTGTGCCATAGCCAATGCAATTCTGGCTTGACTTTAGAAAGCAGGCATACTCGAATAGTTGGGTCTATTTCAGATAGGTTGACCACATATACGTCTTTTTATTTTCTAGCAATGAGTACAGGCTGGCCTTTATCATTGTAGATGATTTCTGCAACCTTCCTGAATCGAGCTTCATTGTCATCATCACACATCTGGCTGATACTGAGCAGATTGTGTTTTAGACCCTCTACATAGGCAACTCTTTTAAAAGTTATGTTGCCTGCCTTGATCACACCATAACCTCTTGTCTTTCCCACCGAGTCATCTCCAAATTTAACAGAAGGACCCTTCTCTGGAGTATAATTGAGAAGGTATTCCATACTGCCTGTCATGTGTCTTGAGCAGCCACTATCTAAATACCATTTTCTGTCACCCTGCACAAGACACAAAATAAGAATTAGTTCTTTTTAGGAACCCATTTTTGAATGGGACCTTTAGTGGGATAAACATATTTTGACTTAATCTCTTTATATGGAGAGGTCGGTATCACTTCGGGGGTAACTTTAGAAGTTTTCTTTGGTGATACTGACTTAGTTTCTCTCCTTTTCTTTGGTACTGAGTACCTAGGACTTGAGAGATCAGTCCATCATTCATCTCCCTTATGACCAGTATGATGACATCTATAACATTTTCTAGGTCTATTTCTAAACATATTTTCATACGGTATTTTAGAAAAATGTTTCACTTTTGGTAGGTCAGTATGAACGAGTTTTGCAAATTGTTTACTTAAAGATTTGACCTGATCACCAAGTGTTTTTAAAATGTTAATTTTGTCATTTTTAATAGGTGTATTAACATTGTTTTTAACTGGTTTAGGAGATGGAGGATCTGGTTGCTTCATTTTATTTGGCAGAGAAGTCTTTCTAATATTATTAGTGGTAGACTTCTTGTCTTTGTCAACTAAAGACCTAGTTGAAGTTGTTTTTTGTTTATCATGTTTTGAAGAAACAACTTTAACAGGTTCTTTAGATGTCTCAGTATATAATGTTTCTGTTCCTGCAACTTCTGTATTAGATGAAGCATTTGAGATAGAAGTTGTCTTATTATCATTATATAATTCAAAAGTTGTTGTATTAAATAATAATTCAAAAGGTGGAACAGCAGAAGTGTCACACTGAACTATTGGTAGCTCGGTATCAGAAATTTCCGTTATATGAAATTCAATACTGAGTTCTTGTAGCTCAGTATAGCACTTTGAGCATATGGAGGGACCAATAGGTTTTTCTAAAATTTCTTTTTCCTCATCATCTGACTCAGTTTGACATCCAACTTCACATAAAGTTTTAGCTTTTACAAAATTAATTGGGTTCATAGTAGAAAACTCTTCAAATAAATCAGCAAAATTGTTCCTATTTTTAAATTGAGGATCAACACCAAGTGCAGCCCTCACATTTTCTGGGAATTGTTGATTTAAACATTTATTTAATTTTATTGAAGCATTTCCCCAAGATTTACACTGTTCTTCAAATTTCTCTTTTTCAAGTTTGTGTAAATGAGCTTTATCAGCTAATCTTTGGTTAATGTCTTTTAAATCTGAGAAGTTTAGTTCTAAATCTTTATATTTTACTAATTTATCCAAGTTTTCATTATTTACCCTTTCAAGTTCTTGAATTGTTAATCTTAAAGCTTTTTCTTTTTGTACAGAAGTTTTAAGATCAACAATCATATACTCAAAAATCTTGGTTTTTTCATTCACTGAATAAGTTTGAAAGGAACTTACCTTGTACAACTGAGTGGAATCCCAATCAGTATGAACACTCATCCTCTCAGCCTCTTTGATATCCTTTTCAAAGGAGCTCTTCAAATCATCTTCAGTGAAAGCCATAAAGGCTTTATTTTCAATCTCTTCCTCATCATCACTTAAGTCTTCATCCATCCATGCTTCTGAGTAAAGTGCTTGATGAGGTGCTCCATTCCCTTCTGCCCTCTTTCCCTTGCTCCAATTCTTCAGTTTGACATATTTGTCTTTATACCTCTTTGCTCGGTATGCAATTTTGTCATTTTGGTCAGTCTCAGAAGACTTGGTATGACAATTTGCAGCAATATGTCCAGGCTTTCCACACCTATAGCAAAGACCTGATCTTGGGTCAGTATTAGAAGATCTAACACCAAGCCTCTTCTTCTTCAACTGATCCAGCTTCATAGACATAAAGCCATTTGAGTTTCAAGCTCTTCTGCCTCAGCATCAGCAAGATCAACTTCTGGTTCATCTGGCTCAGTTACAGTATAGGCCTGTTGCACAACTAGAGCCATGCCAGTGGAAGACTTGTCAGTTTTCTTCCAGTTGATCAGTCTTGCAGCATTATTCTCCTCATGATTCAATATTAGACCATACAAAGTTTGAAGAGTGTATGACTCAATGTTGTTAGCAGCATTGACAGAGTTTGTCATGTCAAGAAATTGTTGAGGAAGACTATCCAGGAACTTTTGAACAAGCTCTCCTTCCTCTTTCACAATGCCTACACTGATTAAATCATGGATAACAGTATTGAACCTGTTATAGAGAGTGGTGATGTCTTCATTAGGAGTTGTGAAGAAATTTTCATATTTCCTTCTCATGTTGCTTTTTCTTTGCAACTTCACCTTTGCTGTGCCTTCATAGGTGACTGATAGACTATCCCACATAGCCTTTGCTGTTGGCAATTTCATAATTGCATTAAGTATCTCTTTGGTAACAGCATTACCAATCACCCCTTTAGCTCTGGAGTCTAAAGCATACAACTGACGCTCAGTATCAGTCCAGTTGTGCTTTAGTTTAGGTACAGTTCTTATGCCCTCAGGAGCATCATCAGTAGCAGCAACAGGTTCCACAGTTTGTGGAATGATGGGACCATCATATAGTGTCACACCCCGCCAAAAATGAGTTTTACTTCATTTAAAATGTTTTGCGGAAGAACGGAGGTGTAACGTTCATGAAAACATAGCAAAAATTAAGTAAACAAACAACCACGCAATAACGAAAAATAAGCGTTAGTTTCACTTTCCAAAAGTAGAAAGTTTCCAAAAATAGCAAGTTTCCTAAAATAGAAATTGTTTGAAATGAATTGATTGTTCGTAAACTTAATGTTTTAATCATGGCTCACGACAATCCCAATGCTCATATCCTCCAAACTCCACTGCACCTAATTACCTGGAAAAACATAAATAGTAAAAGGGTCAACAATAATGTTGAGTGAATCCACAGGGTTAATGTGTATGATGAAAGTAAAGTGATTTGCTACCCAAAATGTTTGTTATGAAAATGGTTTATGACTGAAAATGTATAAGGTTCAACACTCATATGATAAGAGTAGTAAGTATGAAAATGTTTAGTATAGTTGTAGAATGGATACAACTACTAGTTATGTTTATGAAAAAGTGTTGAACAAAATGTTGTGTTTGACATCGCATGAACTGTTATCCCCAACAGGTAGCTAGTCTATTGAGTTAATATACCAACCCCTAAGTCCACAATCAACACTTCAACTCCAGTATGTTATGTTATTTTATGGATATACACTCCCGGAAATGTCTTGGATAAACCAAGTAATGATCAAACGTTGTTGGGAGGATGAGTGTCAGCCAATAGTACTATCTGCATATCCATGGTCTAGATCCACTAGCTAATGATTGCTGGTAACCTTAGTCCGGTATAATAATTGTTTGTCATGCCAATGCGATAATGAAAATGTATAGATGTTGTTGTACAGTCATAGTAAAACAGTAGTAATTTATGTTTATGTTTTCCACCCCAAAGTTTATAAAACAGTTAAAAGAGTAAAAGGGGTCTGTGGACTCACCTGGCAAAGCTTAGCGACAAGAAATTAAGACAGAGGAATCCTCGGGAGACTCCTAGCTTCCTAAATGATTTAACTACTGATTAGACTAAGCTAACACATGCGATACTATATACGATATAAGATATATGATATACGTTAAATGTTATGTTATATGTTTTGTGACATCGAATGAACTTGGATTAATAAATGAAATGAAATGAAATGCATTGGGTTTTATAAAATGAAATGAAATAGGCTCCAAAATGAAATGACATGAAATGAAATGATTCTCGAAATGAAATGATATGAAATGAAATGGACTACGAAATGAAATAAAATGAAATGGGCTTGGGTTAGGCTTATTGGGCCTAGATTGGGCCTATTGGGCCTAATGGGCTTAATGGGTTGGGCCACTTGGGCCTCTTATTGGGCTTAGGTCCACTTAGGTTGGGTCTTAAATTGGGCTTGGCCCAATTGGGTTCGGTTTGGTTGGGTATGGGCCAAAGGTTTGGGCTTTGGTCCAAATGGGCTTGGATACTAATGGGCCAACTAATGTTTGGGCCCGATGGGCTAAGATAGATCGAATTGGGCCAAGTACGGGCCTTGGCCCGATTATATGTTCGGGTTTGGTCCACGGTTTTGGGTCAAGATCCGGCCTTGACCCGTTTTAGCTTGTGGGTCAACATATGGTCAACAAAAGTCCACTAAAGTCAACTTAGGTTTATTTTGGGTTTGATGTGTACGGTTTTAGGATTAGGGTTTCGGTATTCGGGTTTGGCCGAGTAGGGTTTGGGTTTTGCACATGGGTGCGGGTCAATGTTGGTCAACTAGCTATCAAATGGTCAAATAGTCA
Source organism: Calendula officinalis (assembly GCA_963853835.1). Lineage (NCBI taxonomy): Eukaryota > Viridiplantae > Streptophyta > Magnoliopsida > Asterales > Asteraceae > Calendula > Calendula officinalis. The sequence goes on from OY970829.1 coordinate 44,213,238, forward strand.
AACATGCACTCAATTAGGGTTAGGGTTCGGCTAGGGTTTAACCTAGGGTTGGCCGAAGGCCAAAACCCTACGGGTTTGGTGTCTAGATCGGCTAGTTCAAGGTTTGTGTGTATAGATCGGGTATAGCTCGAGTCTAGGGTTCTAGATCTAAGGTTCAAACAAACAAATCGACGAATCAACAACAATTCTACCGAGTTCTAATGATTTAACCGAGCAACACACACATACATAAGCATGCATGTAGGCTATGGATTCGTGGGGTGAGGATGCATGCCGAGACCATATGGCCTATGCCATGGTCTCGGGTTCGAACTAGGGACCAGATTTAACAAGAAAACTAACGAAATCAAAGGGGGAATTCGGTATACCTTGCCATGATCGGACGAACAAGATCAAACACGAACAAGATCGAATGGTGATGGCTTGCGTCGAACTTGAGATCCGATGTTGCTAGGGTTCGGCCGAGATGATGATGAAAAAGTTTAGGGTTTAGGTATTAGATGGTATTTATAGTGAGGAGGCAACAAGAGTTTGAATCAAATTAAAACTCTTTTGAATAAGATGAGGATAAGAAGAACATGATAAGGTCAAAACAAGTTTAATCACACCCCAAAGGGGTTCGGCCGAGTGGGTATGATCGAGCAAGGGGAGGCCGGCCACATTGGTGGTCGGTCTAGGTTCGAGTATTGGTTTTTGTAGTTTGGTTCATTCGAGTCACGTTTAAGTTAGATCATTACGTTTATTGTTTTATCGAGAACATTATCGTTTTAGAAATGTTTTAGCTCAAAGTGTGTCACCATAAGAAAGTAATAATGTTGTGTTGACTAAAATAGTCAAACACTAATGTATGGTGTAAAAATATGTATGTTTGTTGTGTATAAGGAATGCCAAAAATAGAAATGTCTATAAGTAGAAACTTTCTAAATAAGGAAAGTTCTAGAAATGAAATGAGGTTACATACCAGAAATATCGAGTTGTCACATATAGCACAGTGAGCATTTCATGATGAATGGATTCAAGATACCACCGAGCTTTTAGCTTCCATTGATGGAAGTCTTTTCCATCAAAGATGGGTATTCCCTTTCCAGACATAACTGGTGCAACAATGGTAGACATTTTTGATTTTGGAGTATGGGAAGGATAAGTATAGGGGATGGCTGCCAGGGTTAAAGATCGACTAAATAAGAGTTTATTTAGCCTGCTCTGATACCATTTGTTAGGTCACAACAACCCTGGTTTATAATGTTAATTGATAGATTATTATACTTAGAGAAATATTAGAGTGATAATACAGGAATATAGTCAATGTATAAATCCACTGAGTGTGGCTTGTTGCGGAATAACAAGACCACTGATCAATTACAAAAGATGTGAATGTGTAAAGTAAATTGGTAAGTACTCCTTTGCAAGATGATCTCTATTTATAATGTTATAGAGATCTTACATGATGAGCAAAGGAGTAACCGAAGGACTAAGTAAGGGAAATGACTAAGATCAAGGGATTTGATCTTAGTCCGTTACTATACTGAGTATCACTCAGTCCTTCTACTCAGTCCTTGTACTCAGTATCACTATCTGATACTGAGTACTGATACTGAGTTCCAATACTGATCACTCAGTATCAGACCTAAACTTAGCTATATTATTCTACATATTAATCAAAGCTAGTCTAGGTTGTTTTTGTTATCTTAAGATCCAAAGGGGCAAGGCTTTTTGCCTTAACACATACAGATGACAACTTAGCTGACCCCTTCACGAAGCCAATGTCATGTACAACACATATTGAGCATGCTAGAAACATTGGGCTTTGACCAGCTAGTAGTTTCATGTAATCTGTTTTAGTATTTGGATAATGGAACATTGAGCAGTTTTTATTGGAATAAATTGATATATTTGATATGGTCGTTTTTATATGAATATCTACTGTGTTCTATATTTTCATGTTTATATCCATGAATATTTACTGCGTTTTATATTCTAAACTGTCCATTGTCATATTAATAATATGGGAATATTATTAAGACGAATCTGAGGGCATTGATGACATTATCTTAGTATGACTAAGGATGATGAAATCAAACTCACATGTTGTTCATAATGATGCCCAATTGGACTGACCCAACCTATGAGAAATCACTTCCTGGATATATGTCACAAGTGAATCTCACAAAGGCTTTGTCACTTATCCTCTTACTTGAGATGCAAGTTGGTTTGTGTATGTAGAGGGGCAAACTTTGATGTGGTTAAACGCTGACCTGAATAAGGCTCCTATAACAACCATTATCGGGTTTGTCATTAAGCATATGACAGACACATGCAGTCAACAAAGAATTTGTTCCTCCACGTAAGTGGATTAGATACTACTGAGCCCCTCGATGATTTGAATGGATGTATGTGTGGCCACACCCAAAAGGTAATCAAGATGAATCTTGATTGGTTTTGGTAATCTACTTCAATGTATAGATCGAGAAACAGAATCGTTGAAATTTTAGATTGACATTAATCGTTGTCTAAAATTCAACATGGTATCAGTAACAAAAGGATAACTGATTGAAAAACTTTGAACAAAGATTTTATGAAACTCCTCATGTACTTCTAGGGGCATTGGCGGGTTGCTAGACTCTAACCTTTGCTTGTATAACTACTTGATGTTATCACGTGCGCAAGTGGGAGCTGTTGGAATATGATTCACGCGTATAACATATAGTTGTATGGCTAGTTGTTTGTGAGCCTAAAGGGTCACACACTTAAACACTAAACACCATAAGATATATAGTGTAATTAGGGTAATTACATTATATATTAATATAAGCTACTAGCTTGTATATATATTATAGTTTAATATTAATTGTTAATATTGAAACTTAATAATGAGATAAATAGAAGGAACAAAAGGCAAGGGGCTAGAGTGCAATAAACCAATAGTTATTATGGGAAGTCATTAAAAGGGATTAGGGCAACCATAATCCCTCACTTCCTCCTACTCACGGCCGCACACCCCTCCCCTCTCTAGGGTTCTTTTGCTTCTTCTTGATTGCTCAATTGGACTAGCATCCCTTGGTGTCCTTGCTATAGTGTTGTGTGGACTAGCTTTGGAGGAACTCCCCATTGATGTTCTTGGTTTCGGTCGATCATCATCACAATCCGATACATATTATACAAAGGATTCAAGGGTATGATTTATTCATCTTAACTCTTTGTATTTATCTTTAGTTTAATTGTATGATTGATATCAAGATCCGTTCATGGTTATTAAATATTTTCCGCTGCGTTTGTTACTTGTAATAACCGAAAATCACCATTACTATTGAAATCCAATACTGAGTACAAGGACTGAGTTAAACATTACCATGTTTAACAGACCAGATCAAATCCCTTTGATCTCGGTCAATTTCCTTTTTAAGTCCTTCTATTACTCCTTGCCTCTTTTGTAAGATCTCTATAACATTATAAATAGAGATCACTTGGCAAAGGAGTACTCACCAATTTATGCTTTCACATTTCATATCTTGTAATTGATCAGTGGTCTTGTTATTCCGCAACAAGCCACACTTAGTGGAATTATATATTTGACTCTAATATTGTGTTAATCACTTTAACTGTCTTAAGTTTAATTAATCTATCAATTATACTAGCAATCCAGGGTTGTTGTGACCTAACAACTGGTATAAGAGCAGGCTAAATTAACTTTTATTTAGTCGATCTATTACCCAGGCAGCCATTCCGTATACCTACCCTTCCTAAAAATCAAAAACCAGAATGTCTACAATCATTGCACCAGTGATGTCAGGAAAGGGAGTGCCAATATTTGATGGCAAATATTTCTATCAATGGAAATTAAAAGCTCAGTGGTAGCTTGAGTCCATTCATGATGAAATGCTCACTGTACTGACTGATGGTCCCATCATTCCGCTGACCACTTAACCTGTTGCAGCTACAGATAATGCTCTTGCATCCACAAGAACAATTCCAAAGTTGAAACATACTTGGACGGATACTGATCGTCAATTATTCAGTCTAGACTCAAGAGCCAAGAGTGTGATAGGTAATGCAGTCACCAAAGAAATTCTGAATGCAATCATGAAATTGACTACTACAAAAGCTATATGGGATAGCTTGACAGTTACCTATGAAGGCACACCAAAGGTGAAGTTGCAAAGAAAGAGCAACAAGAGAAGAAAGTATTAGAACTTCATTGTTAACCCAAATGAAGATCTCACTGCTCTTTACAACAGATTTAACACCATTGTTCATGATCTTATCAGTGTTGGAATTGAGAAGGAAGAGGGAGAACTCTGTCAAAAATTTCTGGAAAGTCTTCCTCAACAATTCCTTGACATGACAAATTCTGTCAATTCTGCTAATAGCATTAAGTCCTACACTCTTCAAACACTGTGTGGCTTAATGTTGAATCATGAAGAGAACAATGCTTCTAGACTGATCAACTAGAAGAAGACTGACAAGACCTCCACTGGCATGGCCCTAATTGTCAAACAGGCCTATACTGTCACTGAGCTAGATGAGCTAGAGGGTGATCTTGAGGATGTTGAGGCAGAAGAACTGGAAACTCAAATGGCTCTCATGTCTATGAAGTTGGATCAGTTGAAAAAGAAGAGGCTTGGTGTTAGCTCTTCCAATACTGACCCCAGATCTGGTCTATGCTACAGGTGTGGAAAGACTGGTCACATTGCTGCCAACTGTCGCACTAAGTCTTCTGAAACTGATCAAAATGACAAAATTGCATACCGTGCTAAACGGTATAAGGACAATATGTGAAGTTAAAGGCAAGAAGCAAGGGAAAGGGAGCTGCTGGAAATGGAACACCTCATCAGGCACTTTATTCTATGGCTTGGAAGGATGAAGACCTTAGTGATGATGAGGAAGTGGTTGAGAATAAAGCCTTCATGGCTTTCAATAAAGAAGATTTGAAGAGCACTTTTGAGAGAGATCTCAAAGAGGCTGAGAGGATGAGTATCCACAGTGATTGGGATTCTACTCAGTTGTACAAGGTGAGTGCCTTTCAAACTTATTCATTGAATGAAAAAGAAATTTTTTTTGAGTATATGATTGTTGATCTTAAAACTCTAGTACAGAGAGAAAAAGCTCTAAAACTTACAATGTTACAACTAGAAAAAGTATATAATGAAAATGTAGATAAATTAGCAAGATTAAAAGATTTGGAACTTGATTTTTTAAACTTACAAGACATGAATCAAAGATTAGCTGATAAAGCACATTTACATAAATTGGAAAAAGAAAAATTTGAAAATCAATGTAAATCATGGGGAAATGCTTCTATTAAGCTAAATAAGTGTTTAAATCAACAATTTCCTGACAATGTGAGGGCTACACTTGGTGTGGATCATTAGTTTAAAACTAGAAATAATTTTGCTGATTTGTTTGAAGAATTTAATCATTTAAATCCTGTTAATTTTGTAAAATCAAAAACTTTTTGTGAAGCTAGTTGTCAAACTGATTCAGATGATGAGGATAAAAACATTTCTGACCAAGTTCAACCTATTGGTCCCTCTATCTACTCTAAGTGCTATACTAAATTACAAGATCTCAGTATTGAATTTCCTGTTACTAGAAAATTTTGATACTGAAATCCATGTAGATCAGTATGACACTTCAGCTGTTCCACCTTTTGAAGTATTATTTAATGTAATTCCGTACTCTGAAAATACTATTTTAAGAACTTTGGAAACAACTTCTACTTCTTCTAAGAAGACTGATACTGAAGTTGCAAGTACATCTGAATCAAATACTCAATACTCTCAAGAACCTGTTAAAGTGTTAAAATTAAAACATGAGGTTAAACCTACAATACTTTCAACAGGTTCCAAAACTGGTAAAGGAACTAAGTCTAAGCAAAAACAAAAAAAGACACCTTCACCAGACAAAAGGAAAAATTCATCTCCCAAAAAAGACTGTTAAAAAGGAAGTTCACCATCCTATTAAAAATGATAATAACAGTCTTTTGAAATCTATTGGTGATCAAATCAAAATTTTAAGTCAGAAGTTTGCAAAACCGACTCATACTAATCAACCAAAACATAAACAATTTTCAAAAATTCCTTATGAAAACATGTTTAGAAATAGACCCAGAAAATGTTACAGATGTCATCATACAGGTCATAAAGGAGATGAATGTAGAACTAATCTATCAAATCCTAGGTACTCAATACCAAAGAAAAAAAGGGATCCAAAGTCATTGCAACAACAGACTCCCAATACTGATTCTCCTACAATGATACTGACTCCCACTAAAACAGAGATTAAAAAGGATAATAATGTTAACCCTTCCAAAGGGCCCATTTTTAAATGGGTTCCAAAAAGGAACTAATCCTTATTTTGTGTCTTGTGCATGGTGATAGAAAATGGTACCTTGATATTGGCTGCTCAAGACACATGACTGGCTGTATGGAGTACCTTCAGCATTACACCCCAGAGAAGGGTCCTTCTGTCAGGTTTGAGGATGATTCCATAGGGAAGACAAGAGGATATGGGGAAATCAAAGCTGGCAACATCACTTTTAAACGGGTTGCCTATGTGGAAGGTCTAAAACAAAATCTGCTCAGTATCAATTAGATGTGTGATGATGACAAGGAAGCTAGGTTCAGAAAGATTGCTGGCATCATATACAATGAAAGAGGACAACCTGTTCTCATTGCTAGAAGAGAAAAATATGTGTATGTAGTCAATCTTTCATAAATTGACCCCATCATCTGTGTGTGCCTGCTGTCTAAAGTCAATCCAGAACTGAACTGGATGTGTCACAAGAAACTCTCTCACATCAACTTCAGGAACATCAATGAACTCAGTATTAAGAAGTTGGTGAGAGGGTTGCCCACAATTACTTATTTAAAAGATAAGTTATGCTCAACATGTGAAATGGGCAAGCAGAAGAAAACTTCATTTAAATCTAAGGTTAATCATTCCATTAATGAACCTCTCGCAATGATACATATGGATCTTTTTGGCTCCATCAGTACACCATCTCTGGGCAAAAAGGTTTATACCTTAGTCTTGGTTGATGAATTCTCAAGATATACTTGGGTCATCTTCCTGAAGACAAAATCAGATGCTACCACAGAAAAATTGCCTTCATCAAGAGCGAAGAACTGCAAAAAGGTGCCAAGGTCAAACAACTAAGAATTAACCATGGTACTAAATTTTAAAATTTAGTATTAGCAAATTTCTGTGAAGAAAAAGGAATTGTACAAAATTACTCTGCAGCCTACACACCACAACAAAATGGTGTTGTAGAAAGAAAGAATAGAACACTGATTGAAGCTGCAAGAACTTTGTTATGCCATGCTGGACTTGCACAGTGTTTCTGGGCTGAAGCTGTAAACTGTGCCAACTTTACACAAAATAGAGCAACTGTAGTCGAGAGACATCTCAAGACTCCTTATGAGTTATATCATGGCTGAATTCATAATGTGGAGTACTTCCACATCATTGGGAGTAAATGCTTCATTCTCAGTACTAAGCAAAATCTCAGCAAGTTTGCTCCCAAAGCAAATGAAGGTATTTTTATGGGCTATTCACCACACTCCAAAGCCTTCAGAGTGTATGTTCTTTCAACAAAGGTGATTGATGAATCTATCCATGTTACTTTTGATGAACAAATGGATGAGCATTCTACTTCAGCAAACGAGGACATAAGTGGTATTGAAACCTTATGTAATCCAGAAAAGTCCAATGCTGAACAGCCCAAAAGTCACCCATATCCTGGTTCACATGATATGAGTGATGATGATCAAGACTTCACTCAGTATGCTAAAACTTCAACAAATACTTAAGTTCCCAATACTGAACATTTCAACACTGAGTCTGCAAATCTTGATCCCAATCATTCCACCTATGAAGCAGGAGAAACTTCAAATCCATCACTTGAACCAAACTGAATCAAACTCCAACCAGTATGAGACTGGTGACCCTTCAGTCCAACAAGAGGTTGTTGATACTACTTCAAATGCTACCTTATGATCAAATCTAAGGGAACACAGACACCATCCTCATACAAATATTGTTAGGTCACAACAACCCTGGTTTATAATGTTAATTGATAGAATATTATACTTAGAAAAATATTAGCGTGATAACACAAGAATATAGTCAATGTATAAATCCACTAAGTGTGGCTTGTTGCGGAATAACAAGACCACTGATCAATTACAAAGATATGAAAGTGTAAAGTGAATTGGTAAGTACTCCTTTGCAAGATGATCTCTATTTATAATGTTATAGAGATCTTACATAATGAGCAAAGGAGTAACCGAAGGACTAAGTAAGGGAAATGACTAAGATCAAATTGATTTGATCTTAGTCCGTTACTATACTGAGTATCACTCAGTCCTTCTACTCAGTATCACTATCTGATACTGAGTACTGATACTGAGTTCCAATACTGATCACTCAGTATCAGACCTAAACTTAGCTATATTATTCTACATATTAATCAAAGCTAGTCTAGGTTGTTTTGTTATCTTAAGATCCAAAGGGCAAGGCTTTTTGCCTTAACAATCTCCCCCTATCTAATGATAACAAAACAATTACAAAGAGAAACTAAACAAAATAAGCTACAGGCTGCAAAGTCTTCTTCTTTAGTCTTTGTTGATCGACTCAAACTCGTAGAAGACTTCTTTCTTCACATGGATGAACTCTTCTCTTTTCTTCAGTTCATCTTGCCTGTTGTTTAGTACAGCAACTATCTTCTTTCTAAACCAAGCATATTCTTTCTTGGTTATCATCCATTTAAGGCCCACCAAATGGCTGATAGGAGCTGTTGCCAAATCTGCTTCAGTAATGAAGCACTCCCTGTCATCTGAGTCAGTATACATATATCCAGATGTGGGATATATGGTACTCTTTTGATCCTGAAAGATAAGGTTAGAGGGAACAGTATATGTGGGAATTATTCTAAAAGTATTAAGGCACTCAGGTTTGTTATTTTTCATAGCTTCAGTCATCACACTGAGTGCCCTGTATTCTGCTGCATAAAGAATTCCTTTTTCATAGCATATGGCAGATACAGCCCAGATTTCTTCCATCATCACTTGGGCTTCAGAGGATCTTGAGGGCATCTCCTTTATCAGTCTAGCAATCTTTATCCAATCTTGAAGTCCCATATTTTGGATGTCATGGAGGAAAAACTTCATTGGAAGACTGACTGGCCCAGTGCAAGTTGCAACAATTGATCTATCAACAGTTTTGACTTTTATTTTGTTGACAAATTCATTTAGCCAGTATATGTCTCTTACACTTAGAAATGCTTTATTCCTCAGCATACCCATCCTTGTTTCCCTATATCTTGTTCTTTGTGCCACAATGTTCCAATACTGTTCAAGTAATTCATCTCCAGTTCTTTTTACAGTATGAGATCTTCTTGGAACATCTTCAGACTCAGATTCAGGTTCTTCCTTAACAGGGAAGAATTTTTGGGCCTCAATCTCATCCTCAGCTTCACTCTTTTCCTCAGTAAACTGAGTAGATCTCCTAGGTCTTGAGATCAGAGGAACTGGATCTTGTTCTTCACTAGATTCTGAGGACATAACCACATTTGTCATTCTTCTGGTTATTGGTCTTCTAGGTATTCTAGAAGGTCCTTCAGCTTGAGGTGAGATAGGTTTTCTTGTATGCTCTTCATCATCTGAGAATGATGATGAAGAGGTTTCTTTATTTGCTTCATCCAGTGCAAAGTTTAAAAATTCTTCTGATGCCACTGGATGTTCTTCATCTTCATCATCAGCAATGGGCCACACAAAAGGCCTATAGACCACAATTTGCAAGTTATTTTCTTCTAGAACAGGTGGCTCAGTATAAGCTTGCTGTGGTTGGTCAGTGTGAGTCTCCCCCTGAGCAGATGGCTCAAGTGGGTCTTGAACTTGTAATGCTGACCTAGTTCTTTGTCTTCTTCTCTCATACTGAATCCGAAGTGGCTCAGTATGAGGGCTTTGCTGATGTTGTTGTTCTTGTTGTGGAGGTTGATCTTCATTCAATCTTCTTCTTTTCTCCCCCTGAGCAGATGGCTCAGTTTGATCAACCTCAGTATCTCTTTGTCTCTTCTCCCCCTTTTTGTTATCATTTGATGAGGAGGGAAGAGGATCAGTATCACCACCCATGTCCCCTTCAGGTTGTTCAAGAGTAGGGGAGGGCATGGGCTCAGTTGCAGCATCAGTGTCACCAGCACCTCCTTCTCCTTCTCCTTCTTCATTGTGGTCACCATGTGAGAATGGTGGAGTTGGTGGAGGCTGATGTGGTTGTTGAAGTAGTGAGACTGACTGTTTTATTGAGTCAATATCACCACTCATCTTTTCCATTCTGGCTAGTATTATATTTTGAGTTTGTTGGATGGCCAGAATGTGCTGCATGATTGCTTGCAGAGTCACTTGGTCTCCTGCAGCCTGAGATGCCTGAATGCCCTGCACAGATAGTGCTAAAGAAACAAAAATAGAAAGCTGGTTAGAAAGAAAGGTTTATCAAATAGAATTGTGGTGTTGTTTAATGCCCTGCACAGATGGTGTTGTAATCAGGAACAAAGAAAGACTGGTTTCTCAGGGCTACAGGAAAGAAGAAGGTATTGACTATGATGAAAATTTGCACCAGTTGCAAGGATTGAAGCAATTAGGCTATATCTTGCATATGCAGCCTTTAAGAACTTCAAAGTTTATCAAATGGATGTCAAGAGTGCCTTTCTAAATGGAAAACTACAAGAAGAAGTTTATGTTAAACAACCACCAGGTTTTGTTGGTCCTAAATTTCCTTATTATGTTTTCAAGCTTGATAAAGCTTTGTATGGGCTCAAACAAGCTCCAAGAGCCTGGTATGATACCCTGTCTGAGTACTTAATTGAAAATAAATTTACCCATGGTAAAATTGATAAAACATTATTTTCAAAAAGATAAGGGTCTGACATCTTACTCATTCAGATATATGTGGATGATATTATCTTTGGCTCCACTGACAAGTCAATGTGTGATTGGTTTTCAAAGATTATGTCATCTCAGTATTGACCCAATACCGAACCTTTCAGTATAGCTCGTCTGGTATATTATTTTTATTTTTTGTAAATTTTTTATTAATTTATACGTTAAATTAAATGTTTGTATTATTTTTTAAACTTTTTTTAATTTAATTTTTTTTAACTCTAAATCAGTATTGGGGTCCTGGAGTTTCAACACTGATTTCAAAACCTCATACTCCCCAACGGTTACTTTCCTTAATAGAAAAGTTACCGTTGGAATAGGATAAGGCTGTCATTTCGCCGTTTTTACTTCCCAATACTGTAATGATTTCTAATTAAGAGTATAAATAACCTTTTTCTTCAAATTTAAACCATTTTCTCTGTTATTTACTCTCTCACTCTCAAATTTCTCTCTGCGATTAACAATTTCACTTCTCTTTGCAAGCAAATTTCAATCCTTAATCACAGAACAATGGCAAATTTCGTTTTCATCCGCCCAAATAACGCACCAGCAAAGGATTTTCAACGAGTTGAACTTCCGAAATTTACGAGGAACAACATAACTGCTAATTTCGATATTCCTCAAGGTTGGATATGAAGGATTTATGTGCACAGTTAGTCAACCTATGATGATACATCCATGCCTACGAAACACTTAAGGGTCACACCGGTGAGTGCATGTTATTCGAGTAAAGATATGTAATGATTCTTGGAAGAGGAATGATTCATAATAGTCATTTATGAATCAAGTTAAGTATTAAGTCAAGTTTGACATATTACTAGATTAGTTTATCTAACTAACTAATACAAGTATTTGTACATTTACTAGTTGAGTAAATATACAATGTGTTAATTATAGATTTAGAAAATAATATACTTTGTATTTATACTTTTTATAATTAATTATATAATAAACCTTATATAATTTAGAAAATAATATTATTCAACACCATATGATTTAATTACTTTAAATCATATTATGGATAATCTATAATTAACACATTGTATATTTACTCAACTAGTAAATGTCCAAATACTTGTATAAATTAGTTAGATAAACTAATCTAGTAATAAGTTGAACTTAACTTAATACTTAACTTGATTCATAAATGAGTATTATGAATCAATCCTCTTCCAAGTATCATTACATATCTTACTCGTATTACATGCACTCACCGGTGTAACCATTGAGTGTCCTATAGACATGGACGTGACATCATAGGTTGACTAACTGTGCACATAAATCCATCAAAACTAGTTAAGTTTAATTGGTCAAAAGGATTCTTGAAAACCCTAGAAATTTCATGTAAGGCAAAAGAACCCTTGGATCAAGAACATTAAACTAGTTTAGTTTAATTGATCAAAAGGCTTCTTTTCCTAACCCTAGAGTATTCCGAAAAATTAAAGAACCCTAGCATCAAGATTGTCAAAATTTTGATCAAGAGGATTCTTTCCTTAATTGTTTGATCTTCAAAATCTAGGATCAAGTATGTTAAACCAAGTTTTGGTTTAATTGATCAAAAAGGATCCTTTCCTTTTTCCTCAAGATTTCGTGATCAAGGAGGTTACTTGGACACCAAGTTTGTTAAACTAGCCTAGTTTAATTGGTGGAAAAGTTTCCTAAGCTTTAAGGATTTTTTTTTTTTTGAAAAACCTTAGATGTAATCTAGAACCCTAGAACATTAAACTAGTTGAGTTTAATTGTTTAAAGGATTAATTAGGATGATAATCTAAAACCTAGATAATTAAACAAGTTTATGTTTAATAGGTTTAATTATTATTTTAATAGATTTATTGAAACTAGTTCTTTAAACCTAGAAATCTAGACAAAGTTTATTGTCTATAAGGTTTGATTTAAAAAGTTTAAATAAATTTATTAGGGTTATAATCTATCTTAGAATTTAAACAAAGTTTATTGTTTAAATAGGATTGATTAGAATTAATCTTTTGAATAAATAATGTCTTTGATCAAGAAAGTCAAAACCCTAGTTTTGATTGATTAAAAACAAGATTAGGGTTTAATTAATGAGAATTAAAAGAAGTGTTAATTTCTAGTTCAAGAAATTAACAAGATGTATTTATTTATATTTATATATATAACTTCGAATTTTAAATATTTAAAAATGTAAAATGAATTTTAATAAATAAAATAGTTTACACGTATTTTTAATTAGTTTAAGTTAATATACATACGTATAAATTAGATGTAATATTCTTATTAGAATGTTACAAGTTTATTTTAAAGAGAAACATATATGTATATATTAAATACAAGATTAGATGGAACATTAAAAATTAATGTTATTTTTGATCTTTAAAGATATAATAATATAACTAGTTATTGTATAAGTTGATTATATAATTAAAACTAGAAAGTACAAAGTTTTGATTTCATTATAACTAGAAATTGTACAAGTTAAAATTATATGATAGACTAGAATATACAAAGTTATATATTACATTATAAAGTGTCTAAAGTTATAAGTTATTATAACTAGATAAATATACAAGTATAATATAAGTATTTTACAAGTCATGTAAGATACTAGATTAATGATCAAAGTTAAATAACAAGATAACTTTAGAACCTATATTTAACTAGTTTGAGTTAAATGTAAGAAAGGTTTAAACAAACTAAGAATTATTATATACAGTGTTTATATAATGAGATTATTAGTTTCACCAAGTATAAACCGGTGATTGTGGTTGCTTAAGTTCCATCATGATTGTTGGAGCAAGTGGGAGCTACACAAGAAAATCACAAAGTTTATGAATGTGTCACTATGACATAAGTTTTGATCGAATCTAATAAGTCAAAACAAATGTTTAATTTTTATTATTAGACATGTGAAAAACTAAGTGTGTTAAACTAGATTTATGATTCAAGTTTATGAATCATAAAAGAATTATAAAGTTTAACATAAGTTTTAAGTTTTCAAGAAAGATAAAACAAGTAAGTTTTATTCTAGATAAGGTTTTCCACAAAACCTAGTGATACGTTTTGTACACCTCGTTTTTAGGTATACATATAAAACGCGCAAATTCTTGAAACTATAAGTTTTAAGAAAAGTTCTTAAGATTTAAAAAGGTTTCTTGTAGAATTCTTGAATTCACAAGTCACACATTTTAAACAAGGATTAAGATTGGAATAAGGTTTAAGTTTAGTTCAAGACTTAAACAAACCCAAGAAAATCTTAGATCTAAGTACTATCCACCTAATGGAACACCTCACTTGTTCAACGATATTCATGTTGTAAGGATAAAGAACCTTAGATATGGATTCAAATCATTGCGAGTGTTAGGGTGCGTAAGGTTCTGTGATAATCGGGAGTCCCGGCGCAGAACATCGCACTGTCTTAGATGGTCTGATCTACTTTGGTGATAATCGGGAGTCCCGGCCCAAAAAGTACTTGAGTAGAATAAACATACTAGACTTTGTTACTAACTTAGAAATGTGCAATTAGATTGTGCAAGGTTGTAATAAGTTATAAGTCTAAAGATTTTACGTCCCCTAGGAATCGTGTCAAGTCTTGATACGATCGGTAAGGATGTTACCTACCAGAAATAGCATGTCTCGTCGGGAAGTGCCCAAACCTTGCGGCGAGAATGTGAAATATGGATCCTAGGCCTAAAATATTAATTATGGGTTTATAATTTATTTTAGAGAATGTTTATTGATGATTACTAATTAAACTGGGTTTTATTTGTAGATGGCAGCAACAACCACAACGACAAGTACCAATAATCTCTCACTTCGCTCAATCCTCGAAAAAGACAAGTTGACTAGGTCAAACTTTCTCAACTGGGAGCACAATCTTCGCATTGTGCTCAGGCATGAGAGAAAGTGGCATGTCTTCGAAAGAGCAGTACCAAATGTCCCTGCCGCTAATGCTAGAGCTGAAGCAAGGCAAGCTTATGATAAGCATGTCAGTGATGCGCTCGATGTGAGCTGTTTGATGCTCGCAACCATGAGTCCAGAATTACAAGCAGGACTTATGGATGTGCCTGCATTTGAGATGATCCAGCAACTTAGGGATTCATTTCAAGAGCAAGCTCGCACTGAGAGGTTCGACATCAATCGAGCCTTCAACTCTTGCAAGATGGTCAAAGGAACGCCGGTGAGTGCCCATGTCATGAAAATGAAAGGGCACATGGATCACCTGGCTAGACTTGGACACCCCATACCATTGCAAACGGCAACAGACACTATACTCAATTCATTGTCTGATGACTACAAGCCTTTTGTGGTCAACTACAATATGCATAATATGGAGAAATCCATTGCTGAGCTACATTCCATGCTCAAGACAACTGAATTGAGTTTGGGGACCAAATCTAAAGATGTTCTAATGATCGGTAATGGCAGTGGTAGTGGCAAGAAGAGAAAAGGGCATGGTGGTAAAGGAAAGGGTAAAACCAATCCTAACCAAGGAGTGCCAAATGGTAAAAGTGTCAGACAAAAGGTCAAGAAGGTAAAGCCTAACACAGCGAGGACCGAGAATCGGTGCTTCAAGTGTGGTGAGGCTGGGCATTGGAAAAGGAATTGTCCAAAGGGTGCAAGTGGTGGTGGAGGAAACGCAAGTTCCTCAGGTAACACAACCACACTTCTTAATCACTTTTAAATACTTGTAAAGTACATTACGAGTAATCTAACTTTTGCGATCGTTTATTGCAAGAGGAGATGGAAAGTGATGATGACCAGCATGAGATGGTGATGCTCCCACAAGCATCAAGTATTTTTTTCTTTATGATTCAATAGTTTATGGATTCAGTAAAAGAATCTTATTTTTTGTTGGATAATTTTTATTATGTTAAAACAAGGTTTTTGGTCTTAATAAATTTGAATCCATGGTTGAATTATATTGTGTGCATGTGTGATAATTACACTAGTCAAGGTTTTATGACTAGATTGTAAGTCATGTTTTGATTTACTTTATATTTCATGTTTTATACTTGTTTGATTGTTATATGAGTAATGTTTTAGAAGCTCAATACTTAGATACTAGAAATTAGAAGTTTTTCTTCTAAAGTATTTAAGAGATTTTATGAAAAGCATAAGATTCAAAAGTTATTGAACCTAGTTGAAACATCTTAAGTAATGGTTACTTATGATAGTAAGTTTCAAGGTGTTAGTATTAATATAGTATGATTATATTGGATATAATCAAAGTAGACTTTAAAGAGTATTGTTATAAGTGTTTTACACTTGTAATAAAGAAATTTAATGAGGTCATAGTTCCTTAATAGGAATAATTGGATATTCTCAAAATCCAAATGAAATGACTTAAACATTAAATGAACTCTTAAAAGGAACTAACTATATTAATGTATTTAAGAATTAAAAGGTATTGTTGCAAGTCTTTCATACTTGTAATAAATACAATATTTAATCAAGTCATAATTCACTAATAGGAATAATGGATATTTGAGAAATCCAAGAAATGAATTTGGCATTAAATAAAATTCTTAAAAGATACTAATACACTTAAGAATTGAAAGTATCTTTTAAAGTGTTTCATACTTGTTAGATACAGTAATCAATGAAAGTCATGATTCCCTTATCGGGAATGTCGGATATTCGCAAATCCAAAGGATGACTTTGATAATTGATTAATTCTTAAAGGGTTAAGCTATAAGTTTTGACTAGGTCAAAAGTAGTAGTTTAAGTAATGCTTATTTTGTAGGGTTTCAATAGATACTGATTGACCACTTGGGTCAACCTCCTAGATCACTTGGTTCGAACCATACTGACCAAGAACATGAACTTGTTCTTGACCGGTTAGACCATCTAGCTAATTTAATCCCTAATGCGGAACTGAGATTAAACTTAATCCTTAAACCCTAAAGGATTGGGATCTTGGAAATCTAGATTAGATTAACAATGGAAGACACCTTGTACGAATAACCAAACACACACACACACACACACACTTGTGTGTGTTTCGACCAACCCCAAGAACCCTAGGGTTCTTGGGTTCGAATTCGGCCAAGAGGGGAGAAGGGAGAAAAGGTTTTCTCAAAACATACCTTGTTGATTGCTTAAGATAGTCCACTGATGATGAACACAATGAGTGACCTTCTAGTTGATCCTTGTAATGATCTTCGAATCTTCAAGACTTGAAGAACGCGAAGAACGAAGAACACCAAGACTTGGTGTTGCTCTAGGTTCGGCCGAAACTAGGGAGAGGATCCCTAGGGTTTTCGGATTCAAGGTGTAATGGAATTAAGGGAACCCCAAGCCTTCTATTTATAATAGAAGGACTTTCACTTAGGGCCCTTCTAGTTTAATTAATATTAATCTTTAATTAAACTTATCCTTTTTCATATTAAACCCTTGTAGTTTATTACTCTTTTATTATTGCACTTAACTATTAAATGTCTAGTATCAATACACTTAATAATTCGGTACCCATATACACGAAATATATTCTTGTATTCATACTTTTAATAATTGATTATATAATAAACTTTATATAATCTAAACAATAATATTATCCAATTACGATATGATTTAATAGCTTTAAATCATATTATGGATGATCTATAATTAACACATTGTATATTTACTCAACTAGTAAATGTACAAATACTTGTATTAATTAGTTAGATAAACTAATCTAGTAATAAGTCAAACTTGACTTAATACTTAACTTGATTCATAAATGACTTATTATGAATCAATCCTCTTCCAAGTATCATTACATATCTTACTCGTATTACATGCACTCACCGGTGTGACCCTTAAGTGTTTCGTAGGCATGGATGTATCATCATAGGTTGACTAACGGTGCACATAAATCCTTCAGACTCCCACTTGTGCAAGTTTGTAACCTTTGTCTTAATGATACGAGCTACAGTGGCCTTCTAGATGGGCATGTAGGTAACCAACCCCATAAAAACAGCTTTGTGTAACCCAGGTATAATTTCTTGAAAAACTCTTTAATAGTGTCTCCTAGTAAAGAACACTCTGTCTTTACTTCTTGGGAAACTATGTTAGGTTTATCCCTTGGAGCACGATATTTGTGACAATGAATACGAGCATGGTAGAAATTATCAACTCCTGTATTCAAGATCATTTAATGACTTCTTGATTCAAACTTTTGTGATAAACGACAAAGAACAAATCAGTTCGTTTGGGCATGGCCATGCACTTTCCAGTTATCATCATGTCAAAGGACCCATAAATATCTCTCCTAAAAAGGAGGTGCAATTACCATCTTGTTATATTTCGATGCAAAATACAAATTCCTTTGTACCCAGTAAAGCCTCGTATGACAACCATATTTCAGAATTGTTTAAGACGAACCAAAGCACATTAGTCAATGCATCCCAAACCAAATACCTCAGGCTTAAGGACAATCCTAGTGAATAATACTTTTGAACTTTTCAACCACGAAGTATTATCACGGTGGTCAATCCAATATTCGTCGAGCTCAAACAGAATATCACCGATATTTGGCTTACACAAAACTTGTGCAACTATCTTCGAAGAACTTCGAATCTACCACCAAATACCGCGATGACGTTAACGTCCCATCGAGGTTCCCACCAAGACGAGTAGTCACGGATTTATATCTTTTGAATAAATGCAGTTTTATTCATGGATGTTTGTAAAACATACAAATTCTGAATAAATGATACTAACTCATGTATTATTCCTCACTGGACATAGATACTGAATTATTACTGGATCATAACTTTATTCTATGCGTTTTTGTTGATTACTTCAATAACTCTTAATTGTAACTTTTATCACTAATTACAATTAGTTATTTCTATTAAACTAAAGACATATGACGAGTATTAAAAATACTATTACTTTTGTCTTTGCTAGATATTGTTCATGCAACATTTAGAACATATTCTAGTCTTGCCTCTTTATATGATTTGGTAAACATAGGAGGATTGGAAAATTACTCCTTTAGTTTCTTGAATCTATAAAACTTGCCTTGTAACTAAATCTCTTTTAGCTACTTGATTTGTAGATATTCTTACTAGTTAAAGAAATCTCCTTAAATGATTAACTTGTTCACTGGAATGTGAGCATCTTATTAGATATGCTACAATTAATCACAAGACTTGTGATCACGCTATTAGATTTGCAATTATCTAATCAATGATCATTTATTTCTCTTAACTCTTTGGCTAACGACTTGGTAAAACCTTGTTGTTAATATCCTAACTAACTTGCTATATTCATTAGTACCTATAGTGAATATGTTAGTCATAGCTCCCACTAAATTTTATGGAAATTAAGCATCACTTAAACTACTACTTTTGACCTAGTGAAAACTTATAGTTTAATCCTTTAAGAATTAATCAATTATCAAAGTCATCCTCTGGATTTGCGAATATCCAACATTCCTGATAAGGGAATCATGACTCTCATTGATTACTGTATCTAACAAGTATAAGACACTTGAAATGATACTTCTAATTCTTAAGTGTACAAGTATATTTTAAGAATCTTATTTAATGCCAAAGTCATTTCTTGGATTTCTCAAATATCCATTATTCCTAGTAGGGAATTATGACTTGATTAAATATTGTATTTATTACAAGTATAAAAGACTTGCAATAATACCTTTTAATTCTTAAATACTTTAATATAGTTTGTCCCTTTTTAAGAGTTCATTTAATGTCTAAGTCACATTACTTGGATTATACGAATATCCAATTATTCCTATTAAGGAATTATGACTTCATTAAATTACTTTATTACAAGTATAAAAAAAGACTTGTAATAATACTCTTTTAAAATCTATCTTGATTATATCCAATATAATCATTCTATATTAATACTAACACTTTGAAACTTACTATCATAAGTAACCATTACTTAAGATGTTTCAACTACGTTCAATAACTTTTGAACCTTATGCTTTTCATAAAATCTCTTAAATACTTTAGAAGAAAAACTTCTAATTTCTAGTATCTAAGTATTGAGCTTCTAAAACATTACTCATACAACAATCAAACAATCATAAAACATGAAACATAAAGTAAATCAAAACTTGATTCACAAACTAGTCATAAAACCTTGACTAGTGTAACTATCACACATGCACACACATAATATAATTCAAATATGGATTCTTTATTAAAACCAAATAAAACTTGTTTTTAATCATAAATAAAAATTATCCAAACAATAAAATAAAATTGTTTTTACTGAATCCATAAAAACTGAAATATAAAATCTTGGTGCTTGTGGAATCACCATCTCATGCTGGTCATCATCACTTTCCATCTCCTCCTGCAATAAACGATTGCAAAAGTTAGATTACTCGTAATGTACTTTACAAGTATCTAAAAGTGATTAAGAAGTGTGGTTGCGTTACCTGAGGAACTTGCGTTTCCTCCACTACCACTTGCACCCTTTGGACAATTCCTTTTCCAATGCCCAGCCTCACCACACTTGAAGCACCGATTCTCGGTCCTCGCTGTGTTAGGCTTAAACTTCTTGACCTTTTGTTTGACACTTTTACCATTTGGCACTCCTTGGTTAGGATTGGTTTTACCCTTTCCTTTACCACCATGCCCTCTTCTCTTCTTGCCACCACCACTGCTATTACCGATCATTAGAACATCCTTAGATTTGGTCCCCAAACTCAATTCAGCTGTCTTGAGCATGGAATGTAGCTCAGCAATGGATTTCTCCATATTATGCATATTGTAGATGACCACAAAAGGCTTGTAGTCATCAGACAATGAATTGAGTATAGTGTCTGTTGCCATTTGCAACGATATGGGATGACCAAGTCTAGCCAAGTGATCCATGTGTCCTTTCATTTTCATGACGTGGGCACTCACCGACGTTCCTTTGACCACTTGCAAGAGTTGAAGGCTCGATTGATGTCGAACCTCTCAGTGCGAGCTTGCTCTTGAAATGAATCCCTAAGTTGCTGGATCATCTCAAATGCAGGCACATCCATAAGTCCTGCTTGTAATTCTGGACTCATGGTTGCGAGCATTAAACAGCTCACATCGAGCGCATCACTGACATGCTTATCATAAGCTTGCCTTGCTTCAGCTCTAGCATTAGCGGCAGGGACATTAGGTACTGCTCTTTCCAAGACATACCACTTTCTCTCATGCCTGAGCACAATGCGAAGATTGCGCTCCCAGTTGAGAAAGTTTGACCCAGTCAATTTGTCTTTTTCGAGGATTGAGCGAAGTGAGAGATTGTTGGTACTTATCGTTGTGGTTGTTGCTACCATCTACAAATCAAACCCAGTTTAATTAGTAATCATCAATAAACATTCTATAAATTATATATTATAAACCCATAATTAATATTTTAGGCCTAGGATCCATATATCACATTCTCGCCGCAAGGTTTGGGCACTTCCCGACGAGACATGCTATTTCTGGTAGGTAACATCCTTACCGATCGTATCAAGACTTGACACGATTCCTAGGGGTCGTAGAATCTTTAGACTTATAACTTATTACAACTTTGAATAATCTAATTGTACATTTCTAAGTTAGTAATAAAGTCTAGTATGTTTATTCTACTCAAGTACTTTTTGGGCCGGGACTCCCGATTATCACCAAAGTAGATCATACCATCTAAGACAGTGCGATGTTCTGCGCCGGGACTCCTGATTATCACAGAACATTACGCACCCTAACACTCGCAATGATTTGAATCCATATCTAAGGTTCTTTATCCTTACAATATGAATATCGTTGAACAAGTGAGGTGTTCCATTAGGTGGATAGTACTTTGATCTAATATTTTCTTGGGTTTGTTTAAGTCTTGAACTAATCTTAAACCTTATTCCAATCTTAATCTTTGTTTAAAATGTGTGACTTGTGAATTCAAGAATTCAACAAGACACCCTTTTTAAACTTTAAGAACTTTCTCTAAAACTTTTAGATTCAAGAATTTGCGCGTTTTATATGTATACCTAAAAACGAGGTGTACAAAACGTATCACTAGGTTTTGTGGAAAACCTTATCTAGAATAAAACTTTCTTGTTTTATATTTCTTGAAAAACTTAAAACTTATGTTAAACTTTGAATCCTTTTATGATTCATAGACTTGAATCATAAACCTAGTTTAACACACCTAGTTTTTCATATGTTTAATAATGAAATCAAACATTTGATTTGACTTACTAGATTTCACCAAAACTTATGTCTTGACGACATATCTATAAACTTTGTGATTTTCTTGTGTAGCTCCCACTAGCTCCAACAATCATGATGGAACTTGAGCAAACACAATCACCGGTTCATACTTGGTGAAACTAATAAACTTATTATATAAGGACTATATATAATAATTCTTAGTTTGTTTAAACCTTTCTTATATTTAACTCGAACTAGTTAAATATAGGTTCTTGTTATTTACACTTGATCATTAATCTAGTATATTACATGACTTGTAAAATACTTATATTATACTTGTATAGTTACTAGTTATAATAAGTTATAACTTTATACACCTTATAATATTAATATATAACTTTGTATATTTTTAGTTTATCATATAATCTCAACTTGTACAATTTCTAGTTATAATGGAATCATAACTTTGTACTTTCTAGTTTTAATTATATAATTAACTTACACAATGACTAGTTATATTATTATCCTTAAAGATCAAAATAACATTATCTTTTAATGTTCCATTTAATCTTGTATTTAATATATATACATATATATTTACTTTTAAAATAACTTGTAATCATTCTAATAAGAATATTACATCTAATTTATATGTATTTTAACTTGAACTAATTAAAATACGTATAAACTACTTTATTTATTAAAATTCATTTTATCTTTTAAATATTTAAAATTCGAAACATAATACATAAATATAAATAAATACGTCTTGTTAATTTCTTGAACTAGAAATTAACACTTCTTTTAATTCTCATTTATTAATCTAACCCTAATCTTGTTTTTGATCAACCAAAACTAGGGTTTTGACTTTCTTGATCAAAGACATTATTTAATTAAAAGATTAATTCTAATCAATCCTATTTAAACAATAAACATTGTTTAAATTCTAAGATGGATTATAACCCTAATAAATTTATTTAAACTTTTTAATTTAAACCTTATAGACAATAAACTTTGTCTAGATTTCTAGGTTTAAAGAACTAGTCTTTAATAAATCTATTAAATAATAATTAAACCTATTAAACATGAACTTGTTTAATTATCTAGGTTTTAGATTATTAACCTAATTAATTCTTTTAAATCATTAAACTTAAACTAGTTTAATGTTCTAGGGTTCTAGATTATATCTAGGGTTTTTCCCAAAAATCCTTAAAGTCTAGGAAACTTTTCCACCAATTAAACTAGGCTAGTTTAACAAACTTGGTGTCCAAGCATCCTCCTTGATCACGAAATCTTTGACAAAAGGAAAGAATCCTTTTTGATCAATTAAACCAAATCTTGGTTTAACATACTTGATCCTAGATTTGGAAGATCAAACAATTAAGGAAAGAATCCTCTTGATCAAGATTTTTGACAATCTTGATCCTAGGGTTCTTTAATTTTTCGGAAATACTAGGGTTAAGAAAAGAAGCCTTTTGATCAATGTTCTTGATCCTAGGGTTCTTTTTATACCCTTACACGAAATTTCTAGGGTTTTTCTAAATCCTTTTGACCAATTAAACTTAACTAGTTTAAGATGCTTGGTCCTAGGGTTCTTACCCTTTTCGTGACTTAATAAGGAGAACAAGAAAAATTGGAACAAAAAAAACTTTAATAAAATTAAACAAACAAACTTTGTTAATCTAGTTTAGATCTCTAAACCAACTCTCTAATACCACTGTTGGGTTTTAATAGATACTAATTGACCACTTGGGTCAACCTCTTAGATCACTTGGTTCGAACCATACTGACCAAGAACATGAACTTGTTCTTGCCCGGTTAGACCATCTAGCTAATTTAATCCCTAATGCGGAACTGAGATTAAACATAATCCTTAAACCCTAAAGGATTGGGATCTTGGAAATCTAGATTAGTTTAACAATGGAAGAAACCTTGTACGAATAACCAAACACACACACACACACTTGTGTGTGTTTCGACCAACCCCAAGAACCCTAGGGTTCTTGGATTCGAATTTGGCCAAGAGGGGAGAAGGGAGAAAATGTTTTCTCAAAACATACATTGTTGATTGCTTAAGATAGTCCACTGATGATGAACACAACGAGTGACCTTCTAGTTGATCCTTGTAATGATCTTCGAATCTTCAAGACTTGAAGAACGTGAAGAACGAACGAAGAACGAAGAACGAAGAACACCAAGACTTGGTGTTGCTCTAGTTTCGGCCGAAACTAGGGAGAGGATCCCTAGGGTTTTCGGATTCAAGGTGTAAGGGAATTAAGGGAACCCCAAGCCTTCTATTTATAATAGAAGGACTTTCACTTAGGGCCCTTCTAGTTTAATTAATATTAATCTTTAATTAAACTTATCCTTTTTCATATTAAACCCTTGTAGTTTATTATTCTTTTATTATTGCACTTAACTATTAAATGTCTAGTATCAATACACTTAATAATTTGGTACCCATATACACGAAATATATTCTTGTATTTATACTTTTAATAATTGATTATATAATAAACTTTATATAATCTAAACATTAATATTATCCAATTACTATATGATTTAATAGCTTTAAATCATATTATGGATGATCTATAATTAACACATTGTATATTTACTCAACTAGTAAATGTACAAATACTTATATTAATTAGTTAGATAAACTAATCTAGTAATAAGTCAAACTTGACTTAATACTTAACTTGATTCATAAATGACTTATTATGAATCAATCCTCTTCCAAGTATCATTACATATCTTACTCGTATTACATGCACTCACCGGTGTGACCCTTAAGTGTTTCGTAGGCATGGATGTATCATCATAGGTTGACTAACTGTGCACATAAATCCTTCATATTTTCCATAAAATTTAGTGGGAGCTATGACTAACATATTCAATAGAGGTACTAATGAATATAGTAAAGTTAGTTAGGACATTAACAACAAGGTTTTACCAAGTCGTTAGCCAAAGAGTTAAGAGAAATAAATGATCAGTAATTAGATTATTGCAAACCTAATAGCGTGATCACAAGTCTTGTGATTAATTATTTCATATCTAATAGGATGTTCACACTCCAGTGAACAAGTTAATCATTTAAGGAAATTTCTTTAACTAGTAAAGATATCTACAAATCAAGTAGCTAAAAGAGATTTAGTTACAAGGCAATTTTATAGATTCAAGAAACTAAAGGAGTAATTTTCCAATCCTCCTATGTTTACCGAATCATATAAAAGGCAAGACTAGAATATGTTCAAAATGTTGCATGAAAAATATCTAGCAAAGACAAAAGTAATAGTATTCTTAAAATACTCGCCTTGTGTCTTTAGTTTAATAGAAATGACTAATTGTAATTAGTTATAAAAGTTACAATTAAGAGTCATTGAGCAATCAACACAAACGCAAAGAATAAGTAATGATCCAGTAATAATTCAGTATCTATGTCCAGTGAGGAATAGTACATGAGTTAGTATCATTGTTATTCAGAATTTGTATGTTTTACAAACATCCATGAATAAAAGTCTATTTATTCAAAAAGATATAAATCCGTGACTACTCATCTTGGTGGGAACCTCGATGGGACGTTAAAGTCATTGCGGTATTTGGTGGTAGATTCGAAGTCCTTCGAGGATAGCTACACAAGTTTTGTGTAAACCAAATATCGGTGATATTCTGTTGGAGCTCGACGAATATTGGATTGACCACCGTGATAATACTTCATGATTGAAAAGTTCAAAAGTATTATTCACTAGGATTGTCCTTAAGCCTGAGGTATTTGGTTTGGGATACATTGACTAATGTGCTTTGGTTCGTCTTAGACAATTCTGAAATATGGTTGTCATACGAGGCTTTACTGGGTACAAAGGAATTTGTATTTTGAATCGAAATATAACAAGATGGCAATTGCACCTCCTTTTTAGGAGAGATGTTTATAGGTCCTTTGACATGATGAGATAACTGGAAAGTGCATGGCCATGCCCAAACGAACTGATTTGTTCTTTGTCGTTTATCACAACAGTTTGAATCAAGAAGTCATTAAATGATTTCGAATACAGGAGTTGATATTTTCTACCATGCTCGTATTCGTTGTCACAAATATCGTGCTGCAAGGATAAACCTAACATAGTTGCCCAAGAAGTAAAGACAGAGTGTTCTTTACTAGGAGACGCTATTAAAGAGTTTTTCAAAACTATACCTGGGTTACACAAAGCTGTTTTTATGGGGTTGGTTACCTACATGCACATCTAGAAGGCCACTGTAGCTCGTATCATTAAGACAAAGGTTACAAACTTGCACAAGTGGGTGTCTGAAGGATTTATGTCCACAGTTAGTCAACCTATGATGATACATCCATGCCTACGAAACACTTAAGGGTCACACCGGTGAGTGCATGTTATTCGAGTAAAGATATGTAATGATACTTGGAAGAGGAATGATTCATAATAGTCATTAATGAATCAAGTTAAGTATTAAGTCAAGTTTGACTTATTACTAGATTAGTTTATCTAACTAATTAATACAAGTATTTGTACATTTACTAGTTGAGTAAATATACAATGTGTTAATTATAGATTATCCATAATATGATTTAAAGTAATTAAATCATACGGTAATTGGATAATGTTATTGTATAAATTATATAAAGTTTATTATATAATTAATTATTAAAATTATAAATACAAGTATATAATTCGTGTATATGGGTACCGAATTATTAAGTGTATTAATACTAGACATTTAATAGTTAAGTGCAATAATAAAAGAATAATCTCTACTATCTATAATGCATTTATGACATTTCCCTAAATAGCAGAATAAAAATTCAACCAAATATTTGCTATTTTTGGATTTATTTGTGTTTATAAAAAGATACATGCTGCGTGAATCGAACCTGAGACCAAAGGTTTTGAGAAAGAAGATCAAACCAGCTGCACCACAAGCCACACGTTCAGATTTTGAACGAATTTGTGTATAATTAAAACTTACCATAATTTTTTTCAAACCCACCGCCCCCTAACCCAATGCATGTGTATTCTCTTCCAGTACTGTCGTCTTGAGAATGTAAACGGTTTTTAATGGGAAGTTCAAAGACAACTTTGGAAATTACATTCTCATAAATCGATTTACTCTCTCTTTATCTTTTATCATTCAACCAACCTGAAACAAAATAGTATCTTTCAACCCTAAAAACAGTCGATCTTCTCCCTGTATTCACAAAGCGCGCAGCCGCCTGCGCCTCCTTCGGAACTCCCTCCGCCGATACTCTTCCATTGTTCAAATGTACTTCAGATGGTTTAGAGACTCAAACTGATGATGGATTTGAAGGTACGAAAATGAGAACTCAAAATTTTACCTTTTGTTTGGCATTTGTGATGAGTGAGGTTTTTTTTTTAGGCTTGTTTCAATTTTTTGGGTTGTTTGATTATTTTTGATGGTTTTTGCATCTAGGGTTTCATCTTTTTTTACTTCTTCATAACGATATCAGTACTGTTTGGAGGTATCAAGGGTTTAACTAAATTGGTCATTTTGTCATTTGTTTTTTTTTTTTTTTTCGTCATTAGGAGATTTGTGAACTTACTTTTTTTTTTCTTGCAGTGTTTTACAATGGACGAGAGAAGGTCAATTGATCATGTAGCAGAAGCTCTTGTGAGGCTGTATAAAGAAGTTCTTAATTATCTAATGATGTTTAATCAAATTCGGGTTTCACCATTTCTTAACAAGAGCTTTTTTATTTGACTTATTTATTGATGTTTTTTCTTCAGGTGCTTTCTGTTTACCGTATAAACAATTAGACAATGGCAGTCGAGCCTTGTTGCAAAACGACAGTATTTTCACTGGCATTGAGCTCAGGTTAACAAGGAACTTTATTTGTTATTATTTTTCAACTTTTCATTTACCAACAGCTATTCTACTTATTATTCTACTTATTATCATACATTTTCAAATAGACAATGGAATTTGAACAAGTGTTTGCTGAGCGGGATAGTGAAGATGAGGTTGATGATGATGTGGTTGGTTTTGTAAACAAAAGCGTATGGAAGCTTAACAACCTTATTTTTAAAATATTTTTTTAAGATCATATTATGAAAGTTTAAACTAAGTTCTTAAAGTTTATTTTCATGTTCTTAAGATGCTAGACGACTTTGTTGATGTTTTTAAAGAGGAAAAGCAAATGATTCATCTACGGAATTCGTTTGTGAGAAACAAACAGTAATTTAATCTTAACACCACCACCACCAAATACAATCGAACGCTTATATTTTTAGATAATCACAAAATTGTATGTTTATGGTTTCAGGGTGCTAGCAGATGGCCATGTCTCATGGGAATATCCAGAGTTTTCTAAATTACATGGGGAAATCTTTGTTCAAGCCCCATCACTGCTTTGATCCCAATTTTCTATTCCATAATTAAGGCATTAATTATAATTTATTTTTTGTTACAAATCTACCAATATTTGATATTCAGCATCCAAGACAATCTTGACAATCGGTCAAGAATTTTTGATTAATTAACTATGTTAAACTTTTGGTTTAATGGCACATGTTGGAGATTGTTCATGATTAAAGTTTGGAAGCTTGGACTTCTTTACTTGCGAACATTGATTAACTGTAATATTATCATCCTGGAACACTACCGAAACCAAAACATGATCCTATTATCATTGATAAGTAGAGTAATTTTCAACATTTTGTGGGGGTGTAGTGATTTAACTATTCCTTTTCCTATAATGTTCGGTCAGTTCATGTATGTACGAGATGCGAAGCTAACGATGTACTTCGTGAAGCTATTTGCAATGCATATAATTTTATATGATCTAAAAAGCGACCTCTATGGTACTATAATATATTTTACTTGAGTTGTAATTATTTTTGTAATCTTAGAAAGTTGAAATTACTACCATCTCCGTCACCATCACCCACTATCACTACCGCCACTCAACCTATCAATTTGTCGCAGCAAAATATAGTCACAGGGTACCCGCCGCCGCATTGCCGGGTACCCTGCTAGTAAACTATAAGGGAAGAAAACGTAAAAAGGAAAGTTTAATTAAAGAATAGATATTAATTAAACTAGAGGGTTCTAAGCGTAACTTATTTATCTATAAATAAGAGGCTTAGGATAACCCTAAAACCTCTTGAATAAGCCACGAAATTCCTTCCCCTCTCTCCCTTTGTTTCGGCCGAACCCCACACAAGAACACAAGGCTTTGTGTTCTTCGTGTTCTTCGTTCGTTCTTCGTGTTCTTCAAGTCTTGAAGATTCGAAGATCATTACAAGGATCAACTAGAAGATCGCTCGTCGTGTTCATCATCAGTGGACTAACTTAAGTAAGATTAAGGTATGTTTTGAAACACTCTTTCTTCTTCTCCCCTCTTGGACGAAAGTCGAACCAAGAACCCTAGGGTTCTTGGTCAGTTCGTCGAATACACATAAGTGTATGTGTGTGTTCGAGTTTTTCGTACAAGGTTTCTTTCATTGGTAATCTAATCTGGATCTCCAAGATCCCAATCCTTTAGGGTTTAAGGATTAGGTTTAATCTCAGTTCCGAATTTAGGGATTAAATCAGCTAGTTGGTTTTAACCGGTCAAAAACAAGTTCATGTTTTTGGTCAGCATGGTTCGAACCAAGTGACTAGGAGGTTGACTCAAGTGGTCAATCAGTGTTAATAGAAACCCTACAGGATATGCCATCAATTTTGTCTCATGATCTCTTATCTGAGGCATAGACTAATCTCCGCTGCTCTTCAACTTTTTCCTAGAGCAATTTATCCAGGAATGCTCTGCGAATTTTGGTACACTGCAGACTTGGATTCTCCAGATATGATCACCGGTTGGGTAATTCAAGGTCAAAGACGAGCAATCGTGTCAACGGCCATCATCAGAAGAGATTTGCAACTTCCAGAGCACGTTGAATATGATGCATTTGTTGATCGTGATATTGCACGATCAGTATTGCCGCTTCTTGGTAGACAAAGGACAACAAGAACCATCAAAAGGCACGAATTTGGTCCTATGTGGGGAATTATGATCTCTACCATAATTCGGTGTATGACCCACAAAACAGGGGCACTTGACCAAATTAATGATTTTGGAATGCGGATGGTCCATGCCATGTATCACAATAGGAATATTGACTATGCCAGACTGATCTTCAATGAGTTGGTCTCACAAATTCAGGCCAGGCACAAAAACCCTAATGTTTCCTTTTGCAGGTTTTTATCACTAATCTTCCAAAACTCCATGCCAGCAAATATGTATGATGATTTTGATGGAGTTAGAGCTGATCTTCCCCCCATCCATGAAAAGATATTCTTTCATCAGCCTAGTGAAGAAGAACCACCACTCAGTGCCTCCATGTTAGCCATTGCAGAGGCTCTTATGGATGATGATGATAATGGAGATGATACTGATGCAGATGATGATAATGGTGATGATGATGCTAATGATGATGATGTTGAGATGGAGGATGTTCAACCCCCTCTAGTCCAAGAACCAGAACCTGATGTTTCCAATACTGCATCAGCTTTTGATACTGAAGAACACCCATTAATTATCAGAAGAAGAGTTAGCAGAAGGTTGAGTCCAGTCATTATGGCTACACTGTCAACGGACTAAGGGTTGGACAGTCTACATCCAACACTGACTCCCTCTATAGAAGAGCAACATCAAATAACATCACATGCTGATCTTCCAGAACCAGATCAAGCCAACATTGCTCAACCATTACCAAACATGGAACCGCATGTTCCATTGGATGTTGAAATTGCTTATGAGCAACAAAATCTACAAAAAGAAGCACAACAAACAGAACAACCAAATCAAGAAGGTGCTGGAGGTTCCAATCGACACACAAATGATCCAGCACCTATCTCTGTTGAAGGGAGAAGGGAATCTGACAAAGCCTCAGGTATGAATTTCTAATAAACCCTTCAAACTCCTATATATATTATTTTTTTCAAAACGAAGAGACTAATTATTGGCCTGTACCAACTCAATACTGACCAAAGTCTTAAACGATTTTTTTAATATATATTCTTTTAAGGCAAACATAGTTAGCCCACTGCTACTATGAAAAATTCCTACACTGGGCACAAAAGATCATTGCCAGCCTACAGTTGTCTTCACATATAAAAAGACAATGGTGGTTGATGTCACACTGACACCCACTGGTACTGCTTATATCATACCCAATTTATGTTAAGTTGGATAACATGATTTATGAAATGATCAAAAACCCTAAAGCTATGTTGGAACCCTAATTGCCACTTATTCTCAATGGGTTAAAAATATGATTTTTTGGAACCCTAATTGCCACTTATTATAAAAACACATCAAAAATTAATCTTGTTATTGTATTTTTTGATTATTTGGCTTGGAATTACTTGTTTAATTTTGTTTTTGATATGGCAAAACATGTATTTTTGCCATATCCCAAGCCAAAGCCTTGTAAGTTGTTGCTTGTTTGTGCAAACCGATGAAAACCTAGACCTTGTGATTGATTGTGGTTGAATGTTATGTTGATTTGGGAAAGCCGTGTTTTTTGGCTAATTATTGTTGTAATCTTTTAATTTTTTCTTTTATTTTGGTGCCATTTTTTTGGGGAAATTTGTAATGTAAAAGTAATAAAATAGATTGTCTTTCTTTATTTCTTTTTATTGTAAATTGTTGACCAAAATTGAAGACAAATGAAGAAAACAACAAATTTCCGTCATCAACGCGAGGGCTGTACGAAAACAGGTTTTCCAGAGGCATACGAACTCCGTTTTGGGCGATTCAAAAGCCTAAAATGCTTGCAAAGTCGTGGGCTACAACTTTACACGAGGTCAGGAAGACTAAAGAACACTCCTTCAGTGACTTTTCGGGCTTCAAAGTCTGCTGGAATTTTCTGGCAGATTGCATTTTTTCACAAGTATTCGTTTCCACTTGCTCAAGAATGTCTTGGAGCAAGTGGGAGCCCATTGGGTTTATGTAGGCCCGTTTGGGTTCATGTTGGCCCGTCCCCTAGTTTGACCTTTCGGTCCGTTGTGGTGACTCACGTGACCGAACCTAGGATTTCATCGGTCGAGGTTTGCACAAAATTTTGTTGCATGTTTTATTTATGTTTTTGGTTGTTTTCTTTTCTATTACATAAAAGTAATAAAACAATTAAAAATCGGTTTTTAGACACAAACATTAAAACATCCAAAACTTTTAATCATCTATGATTACTAGTTAATCATTTATGATTAATCTTTAATCTAAAATTGTTTTGAGATTAAACAAAGTTTAAATATGATTTGAAGCTTAACCCTTAATAATCGCTAAAAGTTTTTACCATTTATTAAACGACTTATGAAGTGATATGAATGAAGTACAGGATTCATTCATATCTTAATAAAATTTTATCACAAAATTTTTCCTATACCTAAAATATAAGTCACGCCGTCCAATCGGTTGAATATCACTTGCTTCTATGTTTGAATTCACGTGAGACGTGGTTTGAATTTAGATCCGAGTTCATTATTCTCTACGCGTGAGACCTAGATCTATTTTGACATGATATCACATTGGATGACTTAATCGAGTTAACGGTGAGACCTTGACTCGAGGCAAAGATGCGACAAACATGCCACTTGCCCCTAGATGCTTGTTCACTAGGTGCCACGAAGTCCCATACCTCTAAGAGTTGCACTTGTAATGCAATTGTTGATCGTCACCTACCTATTGGATCTATCATCTCTAGCAGATCAACTGATGCGATGATAGAAGCTCAATGGGATCTTAGCTTTTAATTAAAATTAATTGGGTAGTTATTTTATTAAAAGAAATTATTATTGAAAATACTAATAATGAACTTTGTAATTTTGTAGATGACTACAAACAATCAAACCCTATAAAACAACACCATTCGCTCCGTTCTCGATAAGGAGAAACTTGATGGATCGAATTTTGTTGATTGGGCTCGTAACCTAAGGATTGTCCACATGGCCGAGCACAAATACCACCATTTGGAAGAGGCGTTGCCTCCTGCCCCCGCTGCTAATGCCACCGCTCCTGTTCGTGCGGCCTATACTAAAAGGTTTAACGAACAGCAAGAAGTCGTTGCCCTTATGCTAGTGAGCATGACCCCCGAGATTCAAAAGAATCACGAGGACCTCACTGCATTTGATATGATGCGTGAACTAAAAACCACGTATCATAAGCAAGCTGGTCAGGAACTCTTTGACACGGTCAAAGCCTTCCATGCTTGGAAGCAAGAGGAGGGACAATTTGTTAGCTCTTATCTTTTGAAGATGAAGAGTTATCTAGACCAAATGGAGAAACTTGGCTACCCTATGCCTCATATCCTTAGAATTGGGTTAATTCTCACTTCACTTCCCAAGGACTATGCACCGTTTGTCATGACTTATCATATGCATAGTATGGGGAAGACTTTCGCCGAATTACATGCTATGCTGAAACAAACGGAAGCTGTGCTACCCTAGAAAGCTCCTACCCCTACTGTCCTTGCCATAAGGCAAGGAAAGATCCAAAAACCAAAACCGCAAATAGTTGCTAAGGGCCAAGGCAAGGGAAAGCAAGTTTACAAGCCCAAGCCAAAGGTTCCCCCACCAACTAATAAGGAGCATCCTGCTAAGGATCTTGCTTGCCATCACTGCGGTGAAACATGCCATTGGAGGAGGAATTGTACTGCCTACCTGGCGGAGTTGATGAAGAACAAAGCTAGCAAGGCTAGCACATCAGGTATCTTCACAATATAACTATATGCTTTCCCTAAGAAATCATGGGTATATGACACTGTTTGTGGAACTCACATTTGTAATACCATGAAGGGTCTAAGGGGAAGTAGAAAGCTAAACCATGGAGCTTTGGACTTGTACGTAGGCAATGGAATGCGTGCACCAGTCGAAGCTATAGGAAGCTATGATTTAATCCTTCCTAGTGGTTTAATTATTGTATTGGACAATTGTCACTATGCGCCTAGTATTACTAGGGGTATAGTATCGCTTTCATGTTTGTGGAATAATGGTTTTATTCATACTTCTACGGATTATGGTATTTCAGTTTCGAAGGAAAATGTTTTCTATTTTAATGCTATTCCTTGTGATGGTATTTTTGAGATTGACATGCATAATCGTATCACAAACAGTAGTTCTATTTATACATGTAGCAATAAGAAACCCAAGAAGAATTTGGATTCTACTTACCTATGGCATTGTCGTCTTTGCCATGTTAACAAGAAACGCGTTTTAAAATTACAAAACGATGGGCTTATAAAATCAGATAATTCTGAATCATTTGATAAATGTGTTTCTTGTATATCTGGTAAAATGGCGCGCAAGCTTTACTTCCATGTAGGCGAAAGGGCCAATGATCTACTTGGACTCATACATACCGATGTATGTGGCCCTTTTAGAACTAGAACTAGGGAAGGTGGTACCTACTTTATTACTTTCACTGACGACTTCGGTCGTTATGGTTATGTTTACTTGATTAAACATAAACATGAAACCTTTGAAACGTTCAAAGCTTTCCAAAATGAAGTAGAAAATCAACTCGGCAAGAAGATAAAAGCTCTCCGTTCTGATCGAGGAGGAGAGTACATGAGCCATGAGTTTCAAGACCATCTAAAGAATTGTGGGATTGTCTCACAATTCACTCCCCCTTATACACCATAGCATAATGGTGTATCAGAGAGGAGAAATCGCACCTTGCTTAACATGGTCCGATCGATGATGAGTCCTACCACTCTGCCTCTATCCTTTTGGGGTTATGTACTCAAGTCGGCTACTCGCATACTGAACATGGTTCCCACCAAGAACGTTGAAAAGACACCATATGAGATATGGCATGGGAAAGTCCCTAACTTGTCTTACTTGAAGGTCTGGGGTTGTGAGGCACTCGTGAAACGTGACACACCGAACAAACTTGAACCCAGAGCTGTCAAGTGCATCTTTATAGGATACACTGAGGAAATGATGGGTTACTATTTCTACTACCCACAGAGCTGTCAAGTGCATCTTTATTGCTCGTTATGCTGAGTTTCTTGAGAGCAATCTCATTTCACAAGAAGCAAGTGGGAGTACAATCAACTTTGACGAGATTCCAAGCGATGAAGATGCACAACCTATTGTAGATACTAGCGAACATCAAGATGAGGCTGAACATGAAACTGTTCCTGTTGCACCTCAAAATGATGAAGTCTCCGTTCGAAGGTCCTCAAGGACACCTCATGCACCTGAACGATATGGTTTCCAAATTGATGCTGAGGAGCTGAGTTTAGGGGATCATAATGAACCCTCTAACTATCGAGCTGCATTATCGGATTCTGAATTTGACAAATGGCTTGATGCTATGAACGTGGAAATGCAATCCATGAAAGATAACCAAGTATGGACTTTGGTTGATCTCCCTCCTAACAGTAAGACTGTTGGTAGCAAGTGGCTCTTCAAGAAGAAGACTGACATGGATGGCAATGTACACACCTATAAAGCTCGGTTGGTGGCAAAAGGTTACACTCAAACCTACGGGATTGACTATGATGAAACCTTCTCGCCTGTTGTCGACGTTAGAGCTATTAGGATTGTCATAGCCATAGCAGCGTACTATGACTATGAGATTTGGCAAATGGACCTTAAAACTGCTTTCTTAAATGGACACCTCGATAAAGATGTCTATATGGTACAACCTGAGGGTTTTGTAAGTACAAAACACCCTAAGAAAGTATGTAAGCTTCAAAGGTCCATTTATGGACTAAAGCAAGCATCCAGAAGTTGGAACAAAAGATTCAACGAGGAAATCAAAACGTTTGGTTTCACTCAGAATCCCGACGAGCCATGTGTATATGTAAGAGCTAGTGGGAGCATTGTCATCTTTCTAATCCTATATGTCGATGACATACTACTCATAGGAAATAACATCCCAATGATACAAGATGTAAAATCCTGGCTTGGGAAGTGCTTCGCTATGAAGGATCTAGGGGAAGCAGCATATATACTTGGTCTAAAGATCTACCGAGATAGATCAAAGCGGTTAATCGGACTAAGTCAAAGTGCGTACATTGATAAAATTCTAAAACGGTTTAGAATGGATGCTTCCAAACGTGGAAATCTTCTTATGCAACACAATGTACACTTGAGTAAGACTCGTGGACCGTCCTCACATGATGAGATGAAACGTATGCGTGATGTCCCCTATGCCTCGGCAGTAGGGTCTATCATGTATGTTGTACGGTGCACAAGACCTGATGTAGCGTTCTCTCAGAACCTTACAAGCCGATATCAACAGAATCCAGGTGAGAGTCACTGGACTGCTGTTAAGAACATACTGAAGTATCTTAGGAATACTAAAGATATGTTTCTTGTTTACGGCGGTGAAACTCAAAATGAACTAAGCGTTACTTGTTATTCTGACACTAGTTTTGAGACGGATAGAGATGATTCCAACGAACCTGGTGTTCAGAAAGGTGCCAGACATTATCGGAGGAAGCTTCACTACATTAGAGATGCGATCCTAATGGGAGATGTACGCTTGCTCAAGGTTCATACTGTTAGGTCACAACAACCCTGGTTTATAATGTTAATTGATAGATTATTATACTTAGAGAAATATTAGAGTGATAACACAAGAATATAGTCAATGTATAAATCCACTGAGTGTGGCTTGTTGCGGAATAACAAGACCACTGATCAATTACAAAAGATGTGAATGTGTAAAGTAAATTGGTAAGTACTCCTTTGCAAGATGATCTCTATTTATAATGTTATAGAGATCTTACATGATGAGCAAAGGAGTAAACGAAGGACTAAGTAAGGGAAATGACTAAGATCAAGGGATTTGATCTTACTCCGTTACTATACTGAGTATCACTCAGTCCTTCTACTCAGTCCTTGTACTCAGTATCACTATCTGATACTGAGTACTGATACTGAGTTCCAATACTGATCACTCAGTATCAGACCTAAACTTAGCTATATTATTCTACATATTAATCAAAGCTAGTCTAGGTTGTTTTTGTTATCTTAAAATCCAAAGGGGCAAGGCTTTTTGCCTTAACAATCCCCCCCCTATCTAAAGATAACAAAACAATTACAAAGAGAAACTAAACAAAATAAGCTACAGGCTGCAAAGTCTTCTTCTTTAGTCTTTGTTGATCGACTCAAACTCGTAGAAGACTTCTTTCTTCACATGGATGAACTCTTCTCTTTTCTTCAGTTCATCTTGCCTGTTGTTTAGTACAGCAACTATCTTCTTTCTAAACCAAGCATCTTCTTTCTTGGTTATCATCCATTTAAGGCCCACCAAATGGCTGATAGGAGCTGTTGCCAAATCTGCTTCAGTAATGAAGCACTCCCTGTCATCTGAGTCAGTATACATATATCCAGATGTTGGATATATGGTACTCTTTTGATCCTGAAAGATAAGATTAGAGGGAACAGTATATGTGGGAATTATTCTGAAAGTATTAAGGCACTCAGGTTTGTTGTTCTTCATAGCTTCAGTCATCACACTGAGTGCCCTGTATTCTGCTGCATAAAGAATGCCTTTTTCATAGCATATAGCAGTTACAGCCCAGATTTCATCCATCATCACTTGGGCTTCAGAGGATCTTGAGGGCATCTCCTTTATCAGTCTAGCAATCTTTATCCAATCTTGAAGTCCCATATTTTGGATGTCATGGAGGAAAAACTTCATTGGAGGACTGACTGGCCCAGTACAAGTTGCAACAATTGATTTATCAACAGTTTTGACCTTTATTTTGTTGACAAATTCATTTAGCCAGTATATGTCTCTTACAGTTAGAAATGCTTTATTCCTCAGCATACGCATCCTTGTTTCCCTATATCTTGTTCTTTGTGCCACAATGTTCCAATAATGTTCAAGTAATTCATCTCCAGTTCTTCTTACAGTATGAGATCTTCTTGGAACATCTTCAGACTCAGATTCCGGTTCTTCCTTAACAGGGAAGAACTTTTGGGCCTCAATCTCATCCTCAGCTTCACTCTTTTCCTCAGTAAACTGAGCAGATCTCCTAGGTCTTGAGATCAGAGGGGCTGGATCTTGTTCTTCACTAGATTCTGAGGACATAACCACATTTGTCATTCTTCTGGTTATTGGTCTTCTAGGAATTCTAGAAGGTCCTTTAGCATGAGGTGAGATAGGTTTTCTTGTATGTACTTCATCATCTGAGAATGATGATGAAGAGGTTTCTTTATTTGCTTCATCCAGTGCAAAGTTTAAAAATTCTTCTGATGCCACTGGATGTTCTTCATCTTCATCATCAGCAATGGGACACACAAAAGGCCTATAGACCACAATTTGCAAGTTGTTTTCTTCTAGAACAGGTGGCTCAGTATAAGCTTGCTGTGGTTGGTCAGTGTGAGTCTCCCCCTGACCAGATGGCTCAAGTGGGTCTTGAACTTGTAATGCTGACCCAGTTCTTTGTCTTCTTCTCTCATACTGAATGCGAAGTGGCTCAGTATGAGGGCTTTGCTGATGTTGTTGTTGTTGTTGTGGAGGTTGATCTTCATTCAGTCTTCTTCTTTTCTCCCCCTGAGCAGATGGCTCAGTTTGATCAACCTCAGTATCTCTTTGTCTCTTCTCCCCCTTTTTGTTATCATTGGATGAGGAGGGAAGAGGATCAGTATCACCACCCATGTCCCCTTCTGGTTGTTCAAGAGTAGGGGAGGGCATGGGCTCAGTTGCAGCATCAGTATCACCAGCATCTCCTTCTCCTTCTCCTTCTTCATTGTGGTCACCATGTGAAAATGGTGGAGTTTGTGGTTGCTGATGTGGTTGTTGAAGTAATGAGACTGACTGTTTTATTGAGTCAATATCACCACTCATCTTGTCCATTCTGGCTAGTATTATACTTTGAGTATGTTGGATGGCCAGAATTTGTTGCATGATTGCTTGCAGAGTCACTTGGTCTCCTGCAGCCTGTGATGCCTGAATGCCCTGCACAGATGGTGCTAAAGAAACAAAAAAAACTGGTTAAAAGAAAAGGTTTATCAAATAGAATTGTGGTGTTGTTTAATTCTATAATCATATAAACAGAGTTTGTGAAGTCTGTATTTCATCTGGTTTATGATGAAATATTGTGGACTTGTGCATAGCATGTGTAAGAAGGTTTTAGTAAAAGTGAGTGTGTAAATTTAAGTAGCTCAGTATAGGATAAGTCACATTTACTAAAAGGTTTCGGTTTGGGAATTCGAAGCCTGGGATGTGCTTCTAGTTATTTTCAATGTTTATCACTAGGTATTAGAGTGATAACAGAAATGTGGCTAAACCCCATGGAAAGTTTTTGGATTTTGTGGCTTAAGGGTTTGTGATCATTTCTTGAATGATGCTACCCAACTCAAAAATAAGTTGGACATAATTCAAGCAGCACCAGTGGGTGTCAGTATGACATCAACCACCATTGTCTCTTTAAATGTTGAGACAACTGTAGACTGACAATGATCAATTTTGTGTGCTCAGTATATGAATTTTGCATAGCAGCAGTGGGCTAGCTATGTTGGCCATAAAAGGATATATATTTGAAAGATCGTTTGAGACTTTGGTCAGTATTGAGTTGGTACTGGCCAATACTTAGTCTCTATTTGGGAATGAAATATATATATATATATATATAAGTTTAAGGGCTTTTTAGAAATTCATACCTGAGACTCTGCCAGATTCCCTTATAGCGTCTGCAGTGGTCGGTGCAGGATCATGTGTTTGTTGATGTGCAGCACCAACATCTTCAATACCGACCTCTCTGTCATGCTGAGCACCTTCCAGTGTAGTTTGTGCATATTGAATCTCCACATCAAGAGGAACATGAGGTTCCTCAATTAGTTGAGCAGTTTGGACTAGTTCTTGACCTGGAAGGTCAGCGGTGGCTGCAACTAGGCTTTGGGCTTGAAGAGATGCAGTTAATGATGGAACATTTGCAGGCTGCACCTCCTCAGATGATAAGTTTCCCATAATGACAGGGGAAAGATGTCTTCTTCTTCTTTGGAGGACCAGTGGTGTGTCTTCTGAGGACTCAGTATCAAAAATTGTTTCTATATGAGGAACCTCAGGGTCCTGTGTAGGTGGAGAGATATGTTGTTGAGTTGGTTCTTGAACTTGTGGAACATCCTGCATCTCAATATATGGACCAGCCTGGGCTCCATTGCCACTATTATCATCATTATCATCATCACCATCATTGTCTGACTCAGTATCAGACATGTCTTCTTCATCATTTATATGTTCTTGAACAATGGCCCACATAGAAGGGCTCAGTAAAGGCTCTGCTTGACTTGGCCTGTAAAAGAAGATCTTCTCACTAAGAGGAGGAAGATCAACCCTTGGACTGTGAAACTCATCATAAGAATGTGTGGGCATTGAGTGTTGAAAGATGAGTGATAAGAATCTGCAGAAAGGGACATTACATTCCCTTGTGTTAGCCCGAACCAAAGTAGCTAATTCATTGAAAATGAGTCGTGCATAATCAATGTTTCTTCCATAGTACAGAGCATGTACTATTTGCATCCCAAATTCATTTATTTGATCCAAAGCACCTGTCTTGTGAGTCATGCACCGAATAATTGTTGTAATGAGAATACCCCACATAGGACCAAATTCGTTTCTTTTGATGATTTATGTTGTTCCTCTTCGACCCAAAAATGGCAGTACTGAGCGTGCCTCTGATCTATCAACAAATGGGTCGTACTGAGCTTGTGCTGGAAGCCTCAGTGTTTCACGAATGATTGTAGTAGAAACAAAAGCTCTTTTTTGATCCCTAATTACCCATCCAGCAATCATATCTGGAGAATCGAGTGTGGCAGAGTACCAAAACTCACATAACATTTCTGGGTAAATTGCTCGAGGAGATAAGGTCAGTCTACGAGCAATTGGGCGATGCTTCATAAAAGTCACAATATTTGTGAATTCTTGGCATACCCAGGCCTGAGGAATAGTGAAATTCGCTGTGATGTTGTTCCTCGCAAACCTGGGCACTTCATCATTTCGGAATTTGATTTCCGATTCAACTTCTGGAGCAACAAAAGTGTAATTCGCCATCTGTGATTTTGATTTGAAAAAAAAGTTTGCTTGCTAATAGAAAGTGAAATCGTTAATCGCAGAGAGAATTGAAAATGAAAGAAATAAATAACGGTTAAAAAAAATTGAAGTAAAAATAAACGGTTATTTATAGGAGATTTGAAAGATAATTAAGGTATTGGGAAGTAAAAACGGCTGATTTGACTGCCTTATCCTCTGCCAACGGTAACTTTCTTATTAAGAAAGGTTACCGTTGAGCAGTATGAGGATTAAGCTCGGTTTGAGCGCCGTAATACCCCAATACTGAGTAAAAAAATTTTTTAAAAAAAATAATAAAATTATAAAAACAATTAATTTACTCTGGAAATGAATAAAAAAAATAAAAATTTCAAATTTTGATGATAACAGACTAGTGATACTGAGTGGTCAGTATCAACATGAGTGAAACTGAGCGTTCAGTTTTAAATTACGGATTCAACATACATAATTGCCCTAGTAAATACATAAACATTTCCTCAGGGAGAGGTTTAGTAAACACATCGGCCAATTGTTGATCTGTTGATACATAATCTACCTCAACCTTATCTTTTTCCACATTATCTCGAATAAAGTGGTGTCTGATATCAATGTGCTTGGTTTTGGAGTGATAGACTGGGTTCTCTGTGAAAGCAATAGCACTCTTGTTATCACAATGAATGGGAGTTTTATGAAAGTTGAACCCATAGTCTAAGAGTTGATACTGCATCCATAATAATTGAGCACAACAACTTCCTGCAGCAACGTATTCTGCTTCTGCTGTGGAAGTTGCTACCGAATTTTGCTTCTTGGATGACCAACCAACTAGTCTTCCACCGAGGAATTGACATCCTCCACTTGTGCTTTTTCTGTCCAATCTACAACCTGCAAAATCTGCATCTGTGTACCCTTCAAGGTCAAAGTTTGAGTCTTTGGGATACCAAAGACCCAGGTTAGTGTTAAGGCAAAAAGCCTTACCCCTTTGGATCTTAAGATAACAAAACAACCTAGACTAGCTTTGATTAATATGTAGAATAATATAGCTAAGTTTAGGTCTGATACTGAGTGATCAGTATTAGAACTCAGTATCAGTACTCAGTATCAAATAGTGATACTGAGTGGAAGGACTGAGTGATACTCAGTATAGTAACGGACTAAGATCAAATCCCTTGATCTTAGTCATTTTCCTTGCTTAGTCCTTCGGTTACTCCTTTGCTCATTATGTAAGATCTCTATAACATTATAAATAGAGATCATCTTGCAAAGGAGTACTCACCAATTTACTTTACATATTCACATCTTTTGTAATTGATCAGTGGCCTTGTTATTCCGCAACAAGCCACACTTAGTGGATTTATACATTGACCATATTCTTGTGTTATCACTTTAATATTTCTCTAAGTATAATATTCTATCAATTAACATTATAAACCAGGGTTGTTAGGTCCTAACAACTGGTATCAGAGCAGGCTAAATAATCTTCTATTTACTCGATCTATAACCCTGGCAGCCATTTCCTACATCTATCCCTCCAACACTCAAAAATCCAAAATGTCTACAATTATTGCACCAGTTATGTCTGGAAAGGGAGTACCCATCTTTGATGGAAAAGACTTCCATCAATGGAAGCTCAAAGCTCAGTGGTATCTTGAATCTATTCATCATGAGATGCTCACTGTGCTAAATGATGGTCCCATCATTCCACAAACTGTGGAACCGGTTGCTGCTACTGATGATACTCCTGAGGGCATAAGATCTGTACCTAAACTAAAGCACAACTGGACTGACACTGACCGTCAGTTGTATGCTTTAGACTCCAGAGCTAAAGGAGTGATTGGTAATGCTGTTACAAAAGAGATACTTAATGCAATTATGAAATTGCCAACAGCAAAGGCTATGTGGGATAGCCTATCAGTCACTTATGAAGGTACAGCAAAGGTGAAGTTGCAAAGAAAAAGCAACATGAGAAGGAAATATGAAAATTTCTTTTCAACTCCAAATGAAGACATCACCACTCTCTATAACAGGTTCAATACTGTTATCCATGATTTAATCAGTGTAGGCATTGTGAAAGAGGAAGGAGAGCTTGTTCAAAAGTTTCTGGATAGCCTTCCTCAACAATTTCTTGACATGACAAATTCTGTCAATGCTGCTAACAACATTGAGTCATACACTCTTCAAACTTTGTATGGTTTAATGCTGAATCATGAGGAGAATAATGCTGCAAGACTGATCAACTGGAAGAAAACTGACAAGTCTTCCACTGGTATGGCTCTAGTTGTGCAACAGGCTTATACTGTGACTGAGCCAGAAGAACCAGAAGTTGATCTTGCTGATGCTGAGGCAGAAGAGCTTGAAACTCAAATGGCTCTCATGTCTATGAAGCTGGATCAGTTGAAGAAGAAGAGGCTTGGTGCTAGCTCTTCTAATACTGACCCTAGATCAGGTCTGTGCTATAGGTGTGGAAAGCCTGGACATA
The DNA here is from genome assembly GCA_963853835.1 of Calendula officinalis. Lineage (NCBI taxonomy): Eukaryota > Viridiplantae > Streptophyta > Magnoliopsida > Asterales > Asteraceae > Calendula > Calendula officinalis. The sequence goes on from OY970829.1 coordinate 44,256,792, forward strand.
TTGCTGCAAATTGTCATACTAAGTCTTCTGAGACTGACCAAAATGACAAGATTGCATACCGAGCAAAAAGATATAGAGACAAATATGTCAAGCTGAAGAATTGGAGCAAGGGAAAGAGGGTCGAAGGAAATGGAGCACCTCATCAAGCACTTTACTCAGAAGCCTGGATGGATGAAGAGTTAAGTGATGATGAAGAGGAGATTGAAAATAAAGCCTTTATGGCTTTCACTGAAGATGATTTGAAGAGTTCCTTTGAAAAGGATATCAAAGAGGCTGAGAGGATGAGTGTTCATACTGATTGGGATTCCACTCAGTTGTACAAGGTAAGTTCCTTTCAAACTTATTCAGTGAATGAAAAAACCAAGATTTTTGAGTATATGCTTGTTGATCTTAAAACTTCTGTACAAAAAGAAAAAGCTTTAAAATTAACAATTAAAGAACTTGAAAGGGTAAATAATGAAAACTTGGATAAACTAGCAAAATATAAAGATTTAGAACTAAATTTTTCAGATTTAAAAGACATTAACCAAAGATTAGCTGATAAAGCTCATTTACACAAACTTGAAAAAGAGAAATTTGAAAAACAGTGTAAATCTTGGGGAAATGCTTCAATAAAATTAAATAAATGTTTAAATAAACAATTTCCAGAAAATGTGAGGGTTGCACTTGGTGTTGATCCTCAATTTAAAAGCAGGAACAATTTTGCTGATTTATTTGAAGAGTTTTCTACTATGAACCCTATTAATTTTGTAAAAGCTAAAACTTTATGTGAAGTTGGATGTCAAACTGAGTCAGATGATGAAGAAAATGAAAATTTAGAAAAACCTATTGGTCCTTCCATCTGCTCAAAGTGCTATACTGAGCTACAAGAACTCACATGTTTCATCAAATACAGAAGTTGCAGGAACAGAAACATCAAATACTGAGACATCTAAAGTACCTGTTAAAGTTGTTCCTTCAAAACATGATAAACAAAAGACAACTTCAACTAGGTCTTTGGTTGGCAAAGACAAGAAGTCTATCACTAATAAAATTAGAAAGACTTCTCTGCCAAATAAAAATAAACAACCAGATCATCCATCTCCTAAACCAGTTAAAAACAATATTAATACATCTATTAGAAATAACAAAATTAATGTTTTAAAAACACTTGGTGATCAGGTCAAATCTTTAAGTAAACAATTTGCAAAACTCGTTCATACTGACCTACCAAAAGTGAAACATTTTTCTAAAATACATATGAAAATATGTTCAGAAATAGACCTAGGAAATGTTATAGATGTCATCATACTGGTCATAAGGGAGATGAATGCTGGACTGATCTCTCAAGTCCTAGGTACTCAGTACCAAAGAAAAGGAGAGAAACTAAGTCAGTATCACCAAAGAAAACTTCTAAAGTTACCCCTGAAGTGATACCGACCTCTTCACATAAAGAGATCAAGTCAAATTGTGTTTATCCCACCAAAGGTCCCATTCAAAAATGGGTTCCTAAAAGGAACTAATTCTTATTTTGTGTCTTGTGCAGGGTGACAGAAAGTGGTACTTAGATAGTGGCTGCTCAAGACACATGACAGGCAGTATGGAATACCCTCTTAATTATACTCCAGAGAAGGGTCCTTCTGTCAAGTTTGGAGATGACTCAGTGGGCATGCCTGAGTTCACAAACATCACAGCAAATTTCAATATTCCTCAAGCCTGGGCATGCCAAGAGTTCACAAACATTGTGACTTTTCTTAAAAATTGCCCAATTGCTCGTGCACTGACCTTGTCTCCTCGAGCAATTTACCCAGAGATGCTATGCGAGTTTTGGTACTCTGCTACACTCGATTCTCCAGATATGATTGCTGGGTGGGTAATTAGAGATCAAAGAAGGGCATTTGTTTCTACTGCAATCATTCGTGAAGCACTGAGACTTCCCGCCCAAGCTCAGTATGACCCATTTGTTGATAGATCAGAGGCACGCTCTGTACTGCCTTTTCTGGGTCGAAGAGGAACAACGGGCACAATCAAAAGAAATGAATTTGGTCCTATGTGGGGTATTCTTATCACCACAATCATTCGATGTATGACCCACAAGACGGGCGCTTTGGACCAAATAAACGAATTTGGGATGCAAATAGTACATGCTCTGTACTATGGAAGAAATATCGATTATGCTCGCCTAATTTTCAATGAATTAGCTACACTGGTTCGAGCAAATACAAGGGAATGCAATGTCCCTTTCTGCAGATTTCTATCACTCATCTTTCAACACTCAATGCCCACACAGATTTATGATGATTTTCACAGTCCAAGAGTTGATCTTCCTCCACTCAATGAGAAGATTTTCTTTTACAGACCAAGAGAAGGAGAACCTCTTCTAAGTCCTCCTATGTGGGCCATTGTTCAAGAACATATAAATGATGAAGAAGATCTGTCTGATACTGAGTCAGACAATGATGATGATGATGATGATGATGATAGTGGAAATAGAGCACAGGCAGGTCAAGATATTGAGATGCAGGATGTCCCACAAGTTTAAGAACCAACTATCTCTCCACCTGCACAAGATCTTGCTGCTCCTCATATTGAAAACATTCTTGAAACTGAGTCCTCAGAAGACACACCACTGGTCCTTCGAAGAAGAAGAATGAATGTTTCTCCTATCATTATGGGCAACTTATCATCAGAGGAGATGCAGCCTGCAAATGTTCCATCATTAACTGCATCTATTCAAGCCCAAAGCTTTATTGCAGCCACCGCTGACCTTCCAGGTCCAGAACAAGCTCCACCTGCTCAACCAATTGAGGAACCTCATGTTCCTCTTGATGTGGAGATTCAATATGCACAAACTGCACTGGAAGGTGCTCAGCATGACAGAGGGGTCGGTATTGAAGATGTTGGTGCTGCAAATCAACAAACACATGATCCTGTACCGACCTCTGCAGATGCTCGAAGGGAATCTGACAGAGTCTCAGGTATGAATTTCTAAAAAGCCTTAAACTTATATATATATATATTTCATTCCCAAATAGAGACTAAGTATTGGCCAGTACCAACTCAATACTGACCAAAGTCTCAAACGATCTTTCAAATATATATCCTCTTATGGCCAACATAGCTAGCCCACTGCTGCTATGCAAAATTCATATACTGAGCACACTTAATTGATCATTGTCAGTCTACAGTTGTCTCAACATTTAAAGAGACAATGGTGGTTGATGTCATACTGACACCCACTGGTGCTGCTTGAAGAATGTCCAACTTATTTTTGAGTTGGGTAGCATCATTCAAGAAATGATCCCAAACCCTTAAGCCACAAAATCCAAAAATATCCAATGGGGTTTAGCCACATTTCTGTTATCACTCTCATACCGAGTGATAAACATTGAAAACAACAAGAAGCACATCCCAGGCTTCGAATTCCCACACCCAAACCTTTTAGTAAATGTGACTTATCCTATACTGAGCTACTTAAATTTTCACACTCACCTTTACTAAAATCTTCTTACACATGCTATGCACAAGTCCACAATATTTCATCCTATACCAGATGAAATACAGACTTCACAAACTCTGTTTATATGATTGTAGAATTAAACAACACCACAATTCTATTTGATAAACCTTTCATTCTAACCAGTTTTATATTTTTTGTTTCTTTAGCACCATCTGTGCAGGGTATTCAGGCATCTCAAGCTGCAGCAGATCAAGTGACTCTGCAAGCAATCATGCAGCACATTCTGGCCATCCAACAAACTCAAAATGTAATACTAGCCAGAATGGACAAGATGAGTGGTGATATTGATCAAATAAAACAGTCAGTATCACTCCTTCAACAACCACAGCAGCCTCCACAAACTCCACCAGGTTCACATGGTGATCACAATGAAGAAGGAGAAGGAGAAGGAGGTGCTGGTGATACTGATGCTGCAACTGAGCCCATGCCCTCCCCTACTCTTGAACAACCTGAAGGGGACATGGGTGGTGATACTGATCCTCTTCCCTCCTCATCAAATGATAACAAAAAGGGGGAGAAGAGACAAAGAGATACTGAGGTTGATCAAACTGAGCCATCTGCTCAGGGGGAGAAAAGAAGAAGATTGAATGAAGATCAACCTCCACAACAAGAACAACATCAGCAAAGCCCTCATACTGAGCCATTTCGTATTCAGTATGAGAGAAGAAGACAAAGAACAAGGTCAGAATTACAACTTCAAGACCCACTTGAGCCATCTGCTCAGGGGGAGACTCATACTGACCAACCACGGCAAGCTTATACTGAGCCACCTTCTCTAGAAGAAAATAACTTACAAATTGTGGTCTATAGACCTTTTGTGTGGCCCATTGCTGATGATGAAGATGAAGAACATCCAGTGGAATCAGAAGATTTTTTAAACTTTGCATTGGATGAAGCAAATAAAGAAACCTCTTCATCATCATTCTCAGATGATGAAGAGCATACAAGAAAATCTATCTCATCTCAGGCTGAAGGACCTTCTAGAATTCCTAGAAGACCAATAACCAGAAGAATGACAAATGTGGTTATGTCCTCAGAATCTAGTGAAGAACAAGATCCAGCTCCTCTGATCTCAAGACCTAGAAGATCTGCTCAGTTTACTGAGGGAAAGAGTGAAGCTGAGGATGAGATTGAAGCCCAAAGGTTCTTCCCTGTTAAGGAAGAACCTGAATCTGAGTCTGAAGATGTTCCAAGAAGATCTCATACTGTAAGAAGAACTAGAGATGAATTACTTGAACAGTATTGGAACATTGTGGCACAAAGAACAAGATATAGGGAAACAAGGATGAGTATGCTGAGGAAGAAAGCATTTCCAACTGTAAGAGACATATACTGCCTAAATGAGTTTGTCAACAAAATAAAGGTCAAAACTGTTGATAGATCAATTGTTGCAACTTGTACTGGGCCAGTCAGTCCTCCAATGAAGTTTCTCCTCCATGACATTCAAAATATGGGACTTCATGATTGGATAAAAATTGCTAGACTGATCAAGGAAATGCCTTCAAGATCTTCTGAAGCCCAAGTGATGATGGATGAAATCTGGGCTGTATCTGCTATATGCTATGAAAAAGGCATTCTTTATGCAGCAGAATACAGGGCACTCAGTGTGATGACTGAAGCTATGAGGAACAACAAACCTGAGTGTCTTAATACTTTCAGAATAATTCCCACATATACTGTTCCCCCTAATCTCATTTTTCAGGATTAAAAGAGTACCATATATCCAACATCTGGATACATGTATACTGACTCAGATGACAGGGAATGCTTCATTAATGAAGCAGATTTGGCAACAGCTCCTATCAGCCATTTGGTGGGTCTTAAATGGATGATAACCAAGAAAGAAGATGCTTGGTTTAGAAAAAAGATAGTTGCTGTACTAAACAACAGGCAAGATGAACTGAAGAAAAGAGAAGAGTTCATCCATGTGAAGAAAGAAGTCTTCTACGAGTTTGAATCGATCAACAAAGACTAAAGAAGAAGACTTTGCAGCCTGTAGCTTATTTTGTTTAGTTTTTTCTTTGTAATTGTTTTGTTATCATTAGATAGGGGGAGATTGTTAAGGCAAAAAGCCTTACCCCTTTGGATCTTAAGATAACAAAACAACCTAGACTAGCTTTGATTAATATGTAGAATAATATAGTTAAGTTTAGGTCTGATACTGAGTGATCAGTATTAGAACTCAGTATCAGTACTCAGTATCAAATAGTGATACTGAGTAGAAGGACTGAGTGATACTCAGTATAGTAACGGACTAAGATCAAATCCCTTGATCTTAGTCATTTTCCTTGCTTAGTCCTTCGGTTACTCCTTTGCTCATTATGTAAGATCTCTATAACATTATAAATAGAGATCATCTTGCAAAGGAGTACTCACCAATTTACTTTACATATTCACATCTTTTGTAATTGATCAGTGGCCTTGTTATTCCGCAACAAGCCACACTTAGTGGATTTATACATTGACCATATTCTTGTGTTATCACTTTAATATTTCTCTAAGTATAATATTCTATCAATTAACATTATAAACCAGGGTTGTTAGGTCCTAACAGTTAGGAGTACGTGTAAGATATCTAAAGATTCACTTAACTGCTTTCATATGTGATTCTTTAAGATCAGCCTGATACCGAGCACACAAACATGTTGCAAACATGATATCAGGCCTGCTAGCAGTTAAATAAAGTAAGGAACCAATCATACCTCGGTATGTGGATTGACAAACTGATTTACCAGGTTCATCCTTACTTATCTTATCCTGAGTACCCATAGGAGTGTGCATGGAAGATAAATTTTCAAATTTGTATTTCTGTAACATATCATGCACATACTTACTTTGATTTATAAAAGTGCCATCAGACTTTTGTTCAACTTGTAAACCAAGAAAATAAGTAAGTTCTCCCATCATACTCATCTGATACTGAGTTGACATTATCTTAGCAAATCAGTCACACATTGTCTTGTCCGTGGAACCAAAGATAATGTCATCTACATATATCTGAATGAGTAAGATGTTAGAACCGTTCCGTTTTGAAAATAATGTTTTATCAATTTTACCTCTTGTAAATTTATTTTCAATAAGATACTCGGACAGGGTATCATACCAGGCTCTTGGAGCTTGTTTGAGCCCATATAGAGCTTTATCAAGCTTGAAAACATAATTCGGAAATTTAGGATCAACAAAACCTGGTGGTTGTTTAACATAAACTTCTTCTTGGAGTTTTCCATTTAGAAAAGCACTTTTGACATCCATCTGATAAACTTTGAAATTTTTGAAGGCTGCATATGCAAGATACAACCTAATAGCTTCAATTCTGGCAACTGGTGCAAAAGTTTCATCATAGTCAATGCCTTCTTCTTGCCTGTAACCTTGAGCAACTAACCTTGCTTTGTTTCTGATGACAACACCATCCTTGTCCATCTTGTTTCTGAACACCCACTTAGTACCAATAATAGTTTTGCCAGTAGGAGGTGGTACTAAGTTCCAAACTTTGTTTCTCTCAAACTCTGTGAGCTCTTCTTGCATAGCTTCTACCCAATCTTCATCTAATTAAGCTTCATCAGCTTTCTTTGGTTCAATGGTAGATAGAAAACTTGAGAAGAAACAAAAATTTGCAGTTGCTTGGGGTGGAAACTCTAATTTTCTTCTTGTTTGGACACCTTCTTCAATAGGACTAATAATGTTTGAGTGTGGATGGTCTCTGTGTTCCCTTAAATTGTTTCTTAAGGAAGCATTTGAAATAGGATCAACAATATCTTGTTGATTTGGTGTGTTGTGTGTCTGATACTGAGTGGAATTCTGGTCAGTATTAGACACCGGAGGTTGCTGTTCAGTTCCATTTTGCAGAGTGGATATGGATTCTTGTGAAGTGTTGGATGTTTCACCTTCTTCATAGGTAGAGTGGTTCAGATCATTAGTTGGAAACTCTGTATGGAGGTCCTCTGTTATGGGAACCTCAGTATTAGTCGCAGTATAGTGATACTGAGTTTGAACTTGATCAGTTTCATTAAACTTATTGGGAATAAAGTGTGGATGAAACTTGGGCTGTTCAGCAATGGAGTGTTCTGGATTGCATAAAATATCTATGCCACTTATGTCTTCACTTGCTGAGGTAGAATTCTCATTCTGATCTTCATCGAATGTGACATGAATGGATTCTACAATCATCTTGGTTGAGATGATATACACTCTGAAAGCTTTAGAGTGTGGAGAGTAGCCCATGAACACACCTTCATTTGCTTTGGGAGCAAATTTGTTGAGATTTTGTTTTGTACTGAGTACAAAGCATTTACTCCCAAAGATGTGGAAGTATTCCACATTAGGAATCTTGCCATTATATAACTCATATGGAGTCTTCAGATGTCTTTGGACTATAGTAGCTCTATTCTGAGTGAAGTTTGCACAGTTTACAGCTTCAGCCCAGAAACTCAGTGCCAGTCCAGCGTGGCATAATAAAGTTCTTGCAGCTTCAATCAGTGTTCTATTCTTTCTTTCTACAACACCATTTTGTTGTGGTGTGTAGGCTGCAGAGAAGTTTTGAATGATTCCTTTTTCTTCACAGAAATCTGCTAATACTGAGTTCTTAAACTCAGTACCATGGTCACTTCTAAGTTGCTTGACCTTGTTGCCTTTTTGAAGTTCCTCTCTTTTTATAAAGGCAATGATTTATGTTGTTGCATCTGACTTAGTCTTGAGGAAGATGACCCAAGTATATCTTTAAAATTCATCAACCAAGACTAGAGTATAGATCTTTTTGGCCAAAGATGGTGTGCTGATGGGGCCAAAAAGATCCATATGTATCATAGTAAGAGGTTCATTAATGGAATGATTGACTTTGGACTTGAATGAACTCTTCTTCTGCTTGCCCATTTCACATGCTGAGCATAACTTATCTTTTGAATAAGTAATTGTGGGCAACCCTCTCACCAGTTTCTTCATACTGAGCTCGTTGATATTTCTAAAGTTGATGTGAGAGAGTTTCTTGTGCCATAGCCAATGCAATTCTGGCTTGACTTTAGAAAGCAGGCATACTCGAATAGTTGGGTCTATTTCAGATAGGTTGACCACATATACGTCTTTTTCTCTTCTAGCAATGAGTACAGGCTGGCCTTTATCATTGTAGATGATTTCTGCAACCTTCCTGAATCGAGCTTCATTGTCATCATCACACATCTGGCTGATACTGAGCAGATTGTGTTTTAGACCCTCTACATAGGCAACTCTTTTAAAAGTTATGTTGCCTGCCTTGATCACACCATAACCTCTTGTCTTTCCCACCGAGTCATCTCCAAATTTAACAGAAGGACCCTTCTCTGGAGTATAATTGAGAAGGTATTCCATACTGCCTGTCATGTGTCTTGAGCAGCCACTATCTAAATACCATTTTCTGTCACCCTGCACAAGACACAAAATAAGAATTAGTTCTTTTTAGGAACCCATTTTTGAATGGGACCTTTGGTGGGATAAACATATTTTGACTTAATCTCTTTATATGGAGAGGTCGGTATCACTTCGGGGGTAACTTTAGAAGTTTTCTTTGGTGATACTGACTTAGTTTCTCTCCTTTTCTTTGGTACTGAGTACCTAGGACTTGAGAGATCAGTCCAGCATTCATCTCCCTTATGACCAGTATGATGACATCTATAACATTTTCTAGGTCTATTTCTAAACATATTTTCATACGGTATTTTAGAAAAATGTTTCACTTTTGGTAGGTCAGTATGAACGAGTTTTGCAAATTGTTTACTTAAAGATTTGACCTGATCACCAAGTGTTTTTAAAATGTTAATTTTGTCATTTTTAATAGGTGTATTAACATTGTTTTTAACTGGTTTAGGAGATGGAGGATCTGGTTGCTTCTTTTTATTTGGCAGAGAAGTCTTTCTAATATTATTAGTGGTAGACTTCTTGTCTTTGTCAACTAAAGACCTAGTTGAAGTTGTTTTTTGTTTATCATGTTTTGAAGAAACAACTTTAACATGTTCTTTAGATGTCTCAGTATATAATGTTTCTGGTCCTGCAACTTCTGTATTAGATGAAGCATTTGAGATAGAAGTTGTCTTATTATCATTATATAATTCAAAAGTTGTTGTATTAAACAATAATTCAAAAGGTGGAACAGCAGAAGTGTCATACTGAACTATTGGTAGCTCGGTATCAGAAATTTCCGTTATATGAAATTCAATACCGGGTTCTTGTAGCTCAGTATAGCACTTTGAGCATATGGAGGGACCAATAGGTTTTTCTAAAATGTCATTTTCCTCATCATCTGACTCAGTTTGACATCCAACTTCACATAAAGTTTTAGCTTTTACAAAATTAATAGGGTTCATAGTAGAAAACTCTTCAAATAAATCAGCAAAATTGTTCCTATTTTTAAATTGAGGATCAACACCAAGTGCAGCCCTCACATTTTCTGGGAATTGTTGATTTAAACATTTATTTAATTTTATTGAAGCATTTCCCCAAGATTTACACTGTTCTTCAAATTTCTCTTTTTCAAGTTTGTGTAAATGAGCCTTATCAGCTAATCTTTGGTTAATGTCTTTTAAATCTGAGAAGTTTAGTTCTAAATCTTTATATTTTACTAATTTATCCAAGTTTTCATTATTTACCCTTTCAAGTTCTTGAATTGTTAATTTTAAAGCTTTTTCTTTTTGTACAGAAGTTTTAAGATCAACAATCATATACTCAAAAATCTTGGTTTTTTCATTCACTGAATAAGTTTGAAAGGAACTTACCTTGTACAACTGAGTGGAATCCCAATCAGTATGAACACTCATCCTCTCAGCCTCTTTGATATCCTTTTCAAAGGAGCTCTTCAAATCATCTTCAGTGAAAGCCATCAAGGCTTTATTTTCAATCTCTTCCTCATCATCACTTAAGTCTTCATCCATCCATGCTTCTGAGTAAAGTGCTTGATGAGGTGCTGCATTCCCTTCTGCCCTCTTGCCCTTGCTCCAATTCTTCAGTTTGACATATTTGTCTCTATACCTCTTTGCTCGGTATGCAATTTTGTCATTTTGGTCAGTCTCAGAAGACTTGGTATGACAATTTGCAGCAATATGTCCAGGCTTTCCACACCTATAGCAAAGACCTGATCTTGGGTCAGTATTAGAAGAGCTAACACCAAGCCTCTTCTTCTTCAACTGATCCAGCTTCATAGACATAAGAGCCATTTGAGTTTCAAGCTCTTCTGCCTCAGCATCAGCAAGATCAACTTCTGGTTCATCTGGCTCAGTTATAGTATAGGCCTGTTGCACAACTAGAGCCATGCCAGTGGAAGACTTGTCAGTTTTCTTCCAGTTGATCAGTCTTGCAGCATTATTCTCCTCATGATTCAACATTAGACCATACAAAGTTTGAAGAGTGCATGACTCAATGTTGTTAGCAGCATTGACAGAGTTTGTCATGTCAAGAAATTGTTGAGGAAGACTATCCAGGAACTTTTGAACAAGCTCTCCTTCCTCTTTCACAATGCCTACACTGATTAAATCATGGATAACAGTATTGAACCTGTTATAGAGAGTGGTGATGTCTTCATTAGGAGTTGAGAAGAAATTTTCATATTTCCTTCTCATGTTGCTTTTTCTTTGCAACTTCACCTTTGATGTGCCTTCATAGGTGACTGATAGACTATCCCACATAGCCTTTGCTGTTGGCAATTTCATAATTGCATTAAGTATCTCTTTGGTAACAGCATTACCAATCACCCCTTTAGCTCTGGAGTCTAAAGCATACAACTGACGGTCAGTATCAGTCCATTTGTGCTTTAGTTTAGGTACAGTTCTTATGCCCTCAGGAGCATCATCAGTAGCAGCAACAGGTTCCACAGTTTGTGGAATGATGGGACCATCATATAGTGTCACACCCCGCCAAAAATGAGTTTTACTTCATTTAAAATGTTTTGCGGAAGAACGGAGGTGTAACGTTCATGACAACATAGCAAAAATTAAGTAAACAAACAACCACGCAATAACGAAAAATAAGCGTTAGTTTCACTTTCCAAAAGTAGAAAGTTTCCAAAAATAGCAAGTTTCCTAAAATAGAAATTGTTTGAAATGAATTGATTGTTCGTAAACTTAATGTTTTAATCATGGCTCACGACAATCCCAATGCTCATATCCTCCAAACTCCACTGCACCTAATTACCTGGAAAAACATAAATAGTAAAAGGGTCAACAATAATGTTGAGTGAATCCACTAGGTTAATGTGTATGATGAAAGTAAAGTGATTTGCTACCCAAAATGTTTGTTATGAAAATGGTTTATGACTGAAAATGTATAAGGTTCAACACTCATATGATATGAGTAGTAAGTATGAAAATGTTTAGTATAGTTGTAGAATGGATACAACTACTAGTTATGTTTATGAAAAAGTGTTGAACAAAATGTTGTGTTTGACATCGCATGAACTGTTATCCCCAACAGGTAGCTAGTCTATTGAGTTAATATACCAACCCCTAAGTCCACAATCAACACTTCAACTCCAGTATGTTATGTTATTTTATGGATATACACTCCCGGAAATGTCTTGGATAAACCAAGTAATGATCAAACATTGTTGGGAGGATGAGTGTCAGCCAATAATACTATCTGCATATCCATGGTCTAGATCCACTAGCTAATGATTGCTGGTAACCTTAGTCCGGTATAATAATTGTTTGTCATGCCAATGCGATAATGAAAATGTATAGATGTTGTTGTACAGTCATAGTAAAACAGTAGCAATTTATGTTTATGTTTTCCACCCCAATGTTTATAAAACAGTTAAAAGAGTAAAAGGGGTCTGTGGACTCACCTGGCAAAGCTTAGCGACAAGAAATTAAGACAGAGGAATCCTCGGGAGACTCCTAGCTTCCTAAATGATTTAACTACTGATTAGACTAAGCTAACACAGGCGATACTATATACGATATAAGATATATGATATACGTTAAATGTTATGTTATATGTTTTGTGACATCGAATGAACTTGGATTAATAAATGAAATGAAATGAAATGCATTGGGTTTTATAAAATGAAATGAAATAGGCTCCAAAATGAAATGACATGAAATGAAATGATTCTCGAAATGAAATGATATGAAATGAAATGGACTACGAAATGAAATGAAATGAAATGGGCTTGGGTTAGGCTTATTGGGCCTAGATTGGGCCTATTGGGCCTAATGGGCTTAATGGGTTGGGCCACTTGGGCCTCTTATTGGGGTTAGGTCCACTTAGGTTGGGTCTTAAATTGGGCTTGGCCCAATTGGGTTCGGTTCGGTTGGGTATGGGCCAAAGGTTTGGGCTTTGGTCCAAATGGGCTTGGATACTAATAGGCCAACTAATGTTTGGGCCCGATGGGCTAAGATAGATCGAATTGGGCCAAGTACGGGCCTTGGCCCAATTATATGTTCGGGTTTGGTCCACGGTTTTGGGTCAAGATCCGGCCTTGACCCGTTTTAGCTTGTGGGTCAACATATGGTCAACAAAAGTCCACTAAAGTCAACTTAGGTTTATTTTGGGTTTGATGTGTACGGTTTTAGGATTAGGGTTTCGGTATTTGGGTTTGGCCGAGTAGGGTTTGGGTTTTGCACATGGGTGCGGGTCAATGTTGGTCAACTAGCTATCAAATGGTCAAATAGTCAAACATAATGGTGATTTTCGGTTAAAACAATTAACAAAACGCAGCGGAAAGTATTTATCACCATGAACGGATCTTGATATCAATCATACAATTAAACTATAAGAAAATCAAAGAGAATGGTATAAGAATTCATACCCTAGTTGCCTTTGATTGTTGTGTATTCGGATGGAGTTGGTGATGGATTGAAACCAAGTATTCAATTAGAATACCTCTAAAAGAAAGTCCACACAACACAATCAAGAACACCAAAGGAGGATGCTAGTCCTTGATTCTTTAGAGCAAAAGAAAACAAAAACACCTACAAGTGTTAGAGAGAGGGGGCGTCCAAATGGGTGGTCAAGGGTGAGTTTATGGAGCCATTCAACACTCTTAATGGTGCCATAAAGACCCATCAATGATTTCCATAAACCATTGTTCCATTTGCACTTTAGTCCCTAGTCATTTGTTTCTTCCATTTTGCTCACAATAAAGTTTCAATATTAACAATTAATATTAAACTTATTATACACAAGCTTATAGCTTATATATTAATAATTAATGTAATTACACTAATTACACTAATTATATAATGGTGTTTAGTGTTTAAGTGTGTGACCCTTTAGGCTCACAAACAACTAGCCATATAACTATATGTTATACGCGTGAAGCATATTCCAACAGCTCCCACTTGCGCACGTGATAACATCAAGTAGTTATACAAGCAAAGGTTAGAGTCTAGCAACCCGCCAATGCCCCTAGGAGTATATGAGGAGTTTCATAAAATCTTTGTTCAAAGTTTTTCAAGCAGTTATCCTTTTGTTACTGATACTATGTTGAATTTTAGACAAGGATCAATGTCAATCTAAAACTTCAACGATTCTGTTTCTCGATCTATATAATGAAATAGATTACCAAAACCAATCAAGATTCATCTTGATTACCTTTTGGGTGTGGCCACACATACATCTATTCAAAATCATCGAGGGGCCCAGTAGTATCTAATCCACATACGTGGAGGAACAAATTCTATATTGACTGCACGTGTCTGTCATATGCTTAATGATAAACCCGATAATGGTTGTTATAGCAGCCTTATTCAGGTCAGCGTTTAACCACATCAAAGTTTGCCCCTCTACATACACAAACCAACTTGCATCTCAAGTCAGAGGATAAGTGACAAAGCTTTTGTGAGATTCACTTGTGACATAAATCCAAGAAGTGATTTCTCATAGTTTGGGTCAGTCCAATCGTGCATCGTTATGAGCGACATGTGAGTTTGATTTCATCATCCTTAGTCATACTAAGATAATGTCATCAATGCCCTCAGATTTGTCTTAATAATATTCCTATATTATCAATATGACAATGGACAATTTAGAATATAAAACACAGTAAATATTCAAGGATATAAACATGCAAATATAGAACACAGTAGATATTCATATAAAAACGATCATATCAAATATATCAATTTATTCCAATATAAACTGCTCACAGTTCCATTATCCAAATAATAAAACAGATTTACATGAAACTACTAGCTTGTCGAAGTCCAATGTTCCATTCATATTCAAGATGTTTGGTACAAGACATTGAGTTCGATAAAGCGTCAGCTAGTTAGTTATCTGTTTGAACTTTAAGTGTACGAATTTCACATATCTCGATAAATCATTCGAATGTAGTGAACCTTCGTAAATAGGATCTAGCGTCATCACGCCCTATTTCAAAACCAACATAAGTATAGCAAGTATACTTAGTTTCAGTTCAGTATCTCCACCATGACCAAGAAACATATATCCAGTACTTTAAAATACTTCAATGTGTTCTTAACAGCAATCCAGTGACTCTCTCATGAATTCTGTTGGTATTTTCTAGTAAGGTCCCCTAAGGACGTTACATTTGGCCTAGTACTTCTTACAGCGTACATGATGAATGTAATAGCCGATTCGTAGGGGATTACATTCATCCGCTTCACCACATCAGGTGTGGAAGGTCCTTGAGTTTCACTCAAGTTTACATTGTGTGGCATACGAGGACTTCCTCGTTTGGGAGTACCACTCTAAACCATTTAGAATTTTGTCAATGTAAGCACTTTGACTTAAACCAATTAACCGCTTTGATCTATCATTATAGATCTTTACTTCAAGTATGTATGTCGTGTCCCTACAATCCATCATGTCGAAACATTTTCCAAGCCAGGATTTTCATCTTGTAGCATTGTATATTGTTTCACATGAGTGACATGTCATCAACATGTATGACTTGAGAAACGACAACGCTCCCACTAGCTTTCATATATACACATACTCAGTTTGGGTTTTAGGTGAAACAAACGTTTTGATTTCATCATCAACCAAATTTCATAGTCATAGTACACTACTTTGGCTATAAGAATCCTAATGTCTTTAGTAACAGGCGAGAAGGTTTCATCATTGTCAATCCAGTAGGATTGAGTGTAACCTTTTGCTACTATGAGAGATTTATAGGTGTGTATATTTTCATCCATGTCAACAGTCTTACTGTTTTGAGAAAGATCAACTAAGTTCAAAACTTGATTGTCTCTCATGGATTTTATTTTCGCATTCATAGCTTCAAGTCATTTTTCGAATTCAAAATTCGATAATGCAACTTGATAGTTAGGGGGTTCATAATGATCCTCGAAACTTGCTACTCAGCATCGACATAAATCTATATCGTTCAGGTGCATGAAGTGTCCTTGCGGATCTATGAATGGGAACAACATCATCCTGTGGTCCAACATCTATATGTCCAGCCTCAGAATGATATTTGCTAGTGTTACCAGAAGGTTGTGTATCTTCACTTTGAATCTTGTCAAAGTCTATAGTGCTCCCACTTGCTTTGTGAAATGAGACTGTTCTCAAGAAACTCAGCATACCGAGTAACAACCATTTGTTCTCAGTTGGGAAGTAAAATAGTAATCGAAGATATACTTGATAGATATGGGCTCAAGTTTGTTCGGCATGTCTCGTTCCACGAGATCCTCACAACCCCAGATCCTCAAGTAAGACAAATTAGGGACTTTCCCACGCCATATCTCATATGGTGTCTTTTTAACCTTTTGGTCGGAACCATATCAAGTATTCGAGCAGTAGACTTCAGTGCATGCCCCTCAAAAGGATAGTGTAAGAGTAGTAGGACTCATCATAGATCGCACCATGTCATACAGGGTCCGATATCTCCTTCCAGACGCACCATTATCTTGTGGAGTGTATGAAAGAGTGAATTGTGAGACAATCTCACGATGTGAGGGATGATCCGGAAACTCTTGACTCATGTACTTTCATCCTTAATCAGGACTGAAAGCCTTTGTTGTCTTGCTAAGTTGATTTTCTACTTTTACTTTAGAAAGCTTTGAACGTTTCAAAGATTTCATGTATATGTCTAATCAAGTAAACATAACCATAGCGACTGATATCATAAAAGCTTCCATGTTGATGTTTAATCAAGTAAACATAACCACATCGAATGATATCATCAGTGAAAGTAGGTGGCACCTTCCCTAGTCTTAGTTCTAAAAGGGCCACATACATCAGTACGTATGAGTCCAAGTAGATTTGTAGCTCTTTCGCCAACTTGGGAGAAAAGCTTTCTTGTTATCTTTCCATAATATACAAGAGAGGCATTTTAAATGATTCATAATCATTTGTAAAGAAGCCCGTCGAATTTTAGTATCAAAATGCGTTTCTTGTTTATGTGGAAAAGATGACGATGATCTAGGTAAGTAGAATCCAAACCAATTTGGATTCTTGAGTGCTACATTTGTATATAGAACTATCGTTTGAATTAGGATCATGGATATTAATTTCAAACCTACTATTACAATGAATAGTTATAAAAAAATGTTATTTTTCATAAAACAAAATATCATAATCCATTATTCAACAAACGATAAAGCTAAACAATGCATAATTGACAATTGTTCAAAACAATAATTAACGCATTAGGAAGGATAAGATCACAGCTTCCATTCATTTAGCTTTCTACTTCACATTCAATCTTGCACATTTGTGTAAATGTGAGTTCCACAACTAGTGTTATACACTCAAGATTTATCACGAAAAGTATAGAGTTCTATAATGAAGATACCTAATGTGCTAACTAGAACACATTTGTCCTTCATCAACTCTGCCACGTAGGCAGGACAATTCCTCCTTCAATGGCCAGTTTCATCGCAATGATGGCAAGAAATATCCTTTGCAGGGTGCTCCTTTTTAGCAGGTGGGGGAATCGTAGGTTTGGAAAAGTAAACTAGCTTACCCTTACCTAGACTCTTGCCTTGTGCTTGCGGTTTACCTTCCCTGATTGCAAGAAAAGTATTGGGTAACCCTTGCTCAACCAGTTTTACCATAGCATGTTCAACGATTGTCTTCCCCATGCTATGTACTTTTAAAACACTTTTCAAACTGGTCATAGTCCTTGGATAGTGAGGTAAGAATCAAGCTCATTCCAAGAACTTGTGGTAAGGGGTAACCAAGACGTTCCATTGGATCAAGATAGCATTGCATATTCAAGATGTAAGTGCTAACTGGTTGGCCGTCCTCCTGATTGCAAGCATGGAATGCTTTAACTGTTTTGAACAGTTCAAGTTCTGCCTTTTGTTGAAATATCATTTTCAACTCGCTTATCATGTCATATGCTGTGAGTTCCTCGAAGTACTTTCGAATCTCAGGGTTCATGCTCACAAGCATATGAGTAGCAACTTCTTGGTGTTCGTTAAACGTTTCGGTAAAGGCTTGACGAACAGCAGCAGAATCACTGACAGGAGGTGCCTCAGGTAAGGCCTCTTATAGTTGTATCAACTTTCTCATCTCTAAGGACAATCCTTAGAATTCGATATCAGAAGATAAAGTTGATATTAGTATGTTTCAGTTTTCAAGAACTGATTTTTGAGTGGAGATACTTAGGTTTTGATGTTGTTGTTATCTGTATAACAACCAAAGTTCAAAAAATAGTATTTTCAATAATAATTTCTTTTAATCAATTAACTACCCAATTAATTTTAATTAAAAGCTAAGATCCCATTGAGCTTCTATCACCGCATCAGTTGATCTGCTAGAGGTGATAGATCCAATAGGTAGGTGACGATCAACAATTGCATTACAAGTGCAACTCTTAGAGGTATGGGACTTCATGGCACCTAGTGAACAAGCATCTAGGGTCAAGTGGCATGTTTGTCGCATCGTCGCCTCGAGTCAAGGTCTCACCGTTAACTCGATTAAGTCATCCAATGTGAAATCATGTCAAAATAGCTCTAGGTCTCACGCGTAGAGAATAATGACCTCGGATCTAGATTCAAACCACGTCTCACGTGAATTCAAAAATAGAAGCAAGTGATTTACAACCGATTGGACGGCGTGACTTAAATTTTAGGTATGTTAAATTTTAATTAATAATATTTTATTAAGATATGAATGAATCATGTACTTCATTCATATCACTTCATAAGTCGTTTAATAAACGGTAAAAACATTTAACGATTATTAAGGTTTAAGTTTCAAATCGTATTTAAACTTAGTTTAATCTCAAAACAATTTTAGATTAAAGGTTTAATCATCAATGATTAACTATTATTTTAAGTTTCAAATCATATTTAAACTTAATTTAATCTCAAAACAATTTTAGATTAAAGGTTTAATCATCAATGATTAACTAGTAATTATCGATGATTAAATGTTTGGATGTTTTAATGTTTGTGTCAAAAAACCATTTTTAATTGTTTTATTTACTTGTATCTAATAGGAAAAGAAAGCAACCACAAACATAAATAAAACATGCAACAAATTTTGTGCAAACCTCAACCGATGAAATCCTAGGTTCGGTCATGTGAGTCATCACGACGGACCGAAGGGTCAAACTAGGGGACGGGCCAACATGAACCCAAACGGGCCTACATAAACCCAATGGGCTCCCACTTGCTCCAAGACATTCTTGAGCAAGTAGAACCCAAAATTGTGGAAAAGTGTAATCTGCCAGAAAATTCCAGCAGACTTTGAAGCCCGAAAAGTCACTGAAGGACTCTTCGTTGGTCTTCCCGACCTTCTGGAAAGTTGTAGCCCACGACTTTGCAAGCATTTTAGGCTTTTGAATCGCCCAAAACGGAGTCCGTATGCCTCTGGAAAACCTGTTTTCGTACAGCCCTCGCTTTTGTGACGGAAATTTGTTGTTTTCTTCATTAGTCTTCAATATTTTTTATCAACAATTTACAATAAAAAGATAAAATAAATTCAATCTATTCTATTACTTTTACATTACAAATTTCCCCAAAAATGGCACCAAAAATAAAAGAAAAAGAAATGAAACAAATTACAACAATTAAGCCAAAAAAACAAGGCTTTTCCCAAGCAACCAAACAACCAAACATCAACCACATTCATTCACAAATGGTCTAGGCTTTCATCGGTTTGCACAAACAAGCAACAATTGACAAGGCTTTGGCTTGGGATATGGCAAAAATACATGTTTTGCCATATCAAAAAACATAATTAAACAAGTAATTCCAAGCCAAATAATCAAAAAATTCAATAAACTAGATTAATTTTTTGATTTTGATTTTGTAACAAGTGACAATAGGGTTCCAAGAATACGTTATTTTAACCCTCATAATTATACAAAACCGAAAATTAAAATAAAAACCCGTAGGGTTTAATTTTCGTCCGATCGGTTTGTTAAAAACACCAAAATCGTTTGATTTTTGCCACTTTTCACAAAATCTAGCTAATTATATGATTAATATAATGACTCGTGATACCACTAATGGTGATTTTCGGTTAAAACAATTAACAAAACGCAGCGGAAAGTATTTATCACCATGAACGGATCTTGATATCAATCATACAATTAAACTATAAGAAAATCAAAGAGAATGGTATAAGAATTCATACCCTAGTTGCCTTTGATTGTTGTGTATTCGGATGGAGTTGGTGATGGATTGAAACCAAGTATTCAATTAGAATACCTCTAAAAGAAAGTCCACACAACACAATCAAGAACACCAAAGGAGGATGCTAGTCCTTGATTCTTGAGAGCAAAAGAAAACAAAAACACCTACAAGTGTTAGAGAGAGGGGGCGTCCAAATGGGTGGTCAAGGGTGAGTTTATGGAGCCATTCAACACTCTTAATGGTGCCATAAAGACCCATCAATGATTTCCATAAACCATTGTTCCATTTGCACTTTAGTCCCTAGTCATTTGTTTCTTCCATTTTGCTCACAATAAAGTTTCAATATTAACAATTAATATTAAACTTATTATACACAAGCTTATAGCTTATATATTAATAATTAATGTAATTACACTAATTACACTAATTATATAATGGTGTTTAGTGTTTAAGTGTGTGACCCTTTAGGCTCACAAACAACTATCCATATAACTATATGTTATACGCGTGAAGCATATTCCAACAAAACATGCACTCAATTAGGGTTAGGGTTCGGCTAGGGTTTAACCAGGGTTGGCCGAAGGCCAAAACCCTACGGGTTTGGGGTCTAGATCGGCTAGTTCAAGGTTTGTGTGTATAGATCGGGTATAGCTCGAGTCTAGGGTTCTAGATCTAAGGTTCAAACAAACAAATCGACGAATCAACAACAATTCTACTGAGTTCTAATGATTTAACCGAGCAACACACACATACATAAGCATGCATGTACGCTACGGATTCGTGGGGTGAGGATGCATGCGGAGACCATATGGCCTTGGCCATGGTCTCGGGTTCGAACTAGGGACCAGATTTAACAAGAAAACTAACGAAATCAAAGGGGGAATTCGGTATACCTTGCTTGGATCGGACGAACAAGATCAAACACGAACAAGATCGAATGGTGATGGCTTGCGTCGAACTTGAGATCCGATGGTGCTAGGGTTCGGCCGAGATGATGATGAAAAAGTTTAGGGTTTAGGTATTAAATGGTATTTATAGTGAGGAGGCAACAAGAGTTTGAATCAAATTAAAACTCTTTTGAATAAGATGAGGATAAGAACAACATGATAAGGTCAAAACAAGTTTAATCACACCCCAAAGGGGTTCGGCCGAGTGGGTATGATCGAGCAAGGGGAGGCCGGCCACATTGGTGGTCGGTCTAGGTTCGAGTATTGGTTTTTGTAGTTTGGTTCATTCGAGTCACGTTTAAGTTAGATCGTTACGTTTATTGTTTTATCGAGAACATTATCGTTTTAGAAATGTTTTAGCTCAAAGTGTGTCACCATAAGAAAGTAATAATGTTGTGTTGACTAAAATAGTCAAACACTAATGTATGGTGTAAAAATATGTATGTTTGTTGTGTATAAGGAATGCCAAAAATAGAAATGTCTATAAGTAGAAACTTTCTAAATAAGGAAAGTTCTAGAAATGAAATGAGGTTACATACCAGAAATATCGAGTTGTCACATTCTCCCCTGGTTGAAGAAATTTCGTCCCGAAATTTAAGACGAAGAACGAACAGGAGAGACAACGAGAAAAAGATGAGGATACTTCTTTCGCATTTGGTCCTCACGTTCCCACGTGAATTCAGGACCTCTTTTGGAGTTCCATCTGACTTTGACAATTTTGATCTTGCTCCTTCGCAACTTTTGCTCTTTCCAGTCAGATATTTCAATTGGTTCCTTAGTGAAATGAAGTTTGTCGTCGATGATGATTTCTTCAGTAGGGACGATAAGCGAAGGATCATGAATGAACTTCTTAAGATTAGAAACATGAAATGTGTTGTGAACATTGCTGAGCTCATTAGGAAGACGAAGGCGATAAGCAACAGCACCGATTCTTTCAAGAATCTCAAATGGTCCAACATAACGAGGACTGAGCTTTCCTTTCTTACCAAAACGTACAACACCTTTCCAAGGTGCTACTTTTAGCAAAACGTGGTCGCCAACAGCGAACTCTAAAGGCTTTCGACGATTATCAGCATAACTCTTTTGTCGATCTCTGGCAGCCTTGATGCGATCTTTGATTTTAAAAATCTTGTCAGTCGTTTCTTGTAGAATCTCAGGACCAGTAATCTGACGATCACCAATTTCAATCCAGCAAAGTGGCGAACGACACTTTCTTCCATACAAAGCTTCAAACGGTGCGGCCTTAATAGTTGTATGATAACTATTATTATACGAGAACTCAGCTAACGGGAGATGAGAATCCCAACTTCCACCAACATCAATAACACATGCTCTCAGCATGTCTTCCAAAGTTTGAATTGTTCTTTCAGTCTGCCCATCTGTTTGGGGATGATAGGCAGTACTCATATCGAGGCGAGTACCGAGAGATTTTTGCAACGATTGCCAAAAACGAGACGTGAAGCGACTATCACGATCCGAGATGATCGCGACTGGCACACCATGCTGAGATACAACTTCCTTTAAATAAATTCTCGTTAACTTCTCCATTTGACCGGTTTCCTTAATAGTAATGAAGTGAGCTGATTTGGTCAATTGATCGACAATTACCCAAATTGTATCATGACCATTAGATGTTCGAGGCAATTTAGTTATAAAATCCATAGAGATTTCTTCCCATTTCCATTCAGGGATCTCTGGTTGTTGTAGAAGACCGGAAGGCTTCTGATTCTCTGCTTTCACTCTAGCACAAGTTAAACATTTGCTGACATAAACCGCGATCTCTTTCTTCATGTTTGGCCACCAATATAATTCTTTGACATCTTTATACATCTTGTCGGCACCAGGATGAATAGAATATTTGGATCGGTGAGCTTCATTCAAGATAACATTGCGAACACTTCCAAAATTTGGAACCCATAAACGATCCATGAAATAAAGAGTTCCATCCACCTTTGCTTCTAACTGCTTCTCCATACCACGCAAAGCTTCACTTTTGATGTTCTCTACCTTCAGGGCTTCAGTTTGGAATTCATGAACTTGGGAAGATAGATTAGAACGAACGGAGATTGGAAGGGCTCGAACACGACGAGGTTTAGGTTGCTCTTTCCGACTTAAGGCATCAGCTACCACATTAGCCTTACCAGGATGATACTTAATCTCACATTTATAGTCATTCATCAATTCTATCCATCTACGCTGTCTCATATTGAGATCTTTCTGATTGAAGATATGTTGCAAACTCTTGTGATCGGTAAATATTGTGCACTTGGTACCGTAGAGGTAATGTCTCCAAATTTTCAATGCAAATATAACGGCACCCAACTCAAGATCATGGGTTGTATAATTCTTCTCGTGGTTCTTCAGTTGTCGAGAGGCATAGGCGATTACTTTGTCATGTTGCATCAATACACAACCTAGCCCTTGGTGCGAAGCATCACAGTACACCACGAAATTATCGGTTCCTTCAGGGAGAGATAGAATAGGAGCAGAACATAATTTAGATTTTAGAGATTGGAAGGC
Organism: Calendula officinalis; assembly: GCA_963853835.1. Lineage (NCBI taxonomy): Eukaryota > Viridiplantae > Streptophyta > Magnoliopsida > Asterales > Asteraceae > Calendula > Calendula officinalis. Next base: position 44,280,269 of record OY970829.1, read on the forward strand.
TGCTTCTTGCTTTTCACCCCAGACAAATTTCTCATCCTTATGTGTTAACACCATTAAATCCTTTGCAATCTTTGAGAAATTTTCTATAAATCTTCTATAGTAACCAGCAAGACCAAGGAATTGTCTTACCTCAGTTGGGGTCTTCGGAGCTTCCCAATTCTTTATAGCTTCTATCTTTGCAGGATCAACGTGTATACCTTCTTCGTTGATAACATGACCCAAAAATTGGACTTCACGCAACCAAAATTCACACTTGGACAACTTGGCGTACAACTTTTCTTTCTCCAACAACTCAAGAATGATTCTTAAGTGCTCTTCATGCTCTTCTCTAGAATGCGAATAGATGAGAATATCATCTATGAAGACGATAACGAATTTGTCGAGATACTGTTTGCACACTCTGTTCATGAGATCCATAAACACAGCAGGTGCATTGGTCAAACCAAATGGCATTACCAAAAATTCATAATGACCATAGCGAGTTCTAAAAGCAGTTTTGGGCACATCTTCATCACGAACTTTTAACTGATGGTAACCAGAACGAAGATCGATTTTGGAATAGAAACTCGATCCTTGGAGTTGATCGAATAGATCATCAATACGGGGGAGAGGATATCGATTCTTAATTGTTACTTTGTTCAACTCACGATAATCAATGCACATTCTCATTGAACCATCTTTCTTTTTAACAAAAAGGACCGGAGCTCCCCAAGGCGAGAAACTCGGTCGAATGAAACCAAGATCAAGAAGTTCTTGTAATTGCGATGAAAGTTCTTGCATTTCAGACGGTGCAAGATGATAAGGAGAACGCGCGATAGGTGCGGCTCCTGGAATCAGATCAATACGAAATTCAACTTGCCTCTGAGGCGGCAGTCCAGGCAATTCACTAGGAAATACACAGGAAATTCACGAACAATAGGAATGTCCTCAATCTTACGATCTTTGGACTTTGTGTCAACGACATGAGCAAGAAAGGCTTGGCATCCTTTACGAAGATATTTTTGAGCTTTCATAGAAGTTATGATTTTTATGTTTCTGTTTCTTTGTTCACCTTGAATTATTAATGTTTCTGTTTCGGATAAGGGAATTCGGATTTGTTTGGTGTAACATATAATTTCAGCACGGTTCTTAGACAACCAATCCATCCCTATGACGATATCAAAACTACCTAGCTCTACAGGCACAAGGTCTATATCAAAAATGTGATCATCTAGGTCAAGCTTACAACCTTTAAAAACTTCACTAGACCTAACAACCTTGCCATTTGCTAACTCGATTTCATAATTCACTTTAAAACGATCAGGATCTAGATTTAAGAAACTTTTAAAGTCGGTCGATACGAAACTCAAGTCGGCTCCCGAGTCAAATAAAATAGAAGCAAAATGATTGTTGACGATAAACGTACCAGTGACGGTATCAGGGTTCTCACGAGCTTCTTGAGCATTCATAACAAATGCACGACCACGACCATTTTGACGATCATTGTTGTTGTTGGCATTGCGATTGTTGTTATGATTGTCATTGTTGTTGTTGCCATTCTGGTTATTGTTGTTCTGAAGTCTAGGGCAACGATTACGATAATGGTTAGAATCACCACACTCGTTGTTAAGGCAAAAAGCCTTGCCCCTTTAGATCTTAAGATAACAAAACAACCTAGACTAGCTTTGATTTATATGTAGAATAATATAGCTAAGTTTAGGTCTGATACTGAGTGATCAGTATTGGAACTCAGTATCAGTACTCAGTATCAGATAGTGATACTGAGTACAAGGACTGAGTAGAAGGACTGAGTGATACTCAGTATAGTAACGGACTAAGATCAAATCCCTTGATCTTAGTCATTTTCCTTATTTAGTCCTTCGGTTACTCCTTTGCTCATTATGTAAGATCTCTATAACATTATAAATAGAGATCATCTTGCAAAGGAGTACTCACCAATTCACTTTACACTTTTATATCTTTGTAATTGATTAGTGGTCTTGTTATTCCGCAACAAGCCACACTTAGTGGATTTATACATTGACTATATTCTTGTGTAATCACTCTAATATTTCTCTTAAAACAGGGTTGTTGTGACCTAACAACTGGTATCAGAGCAGGCTAAATAATCTCTTATTTAGTCGATCTATAACCCTGGCAGCCATTTCCTACATCTATCCCTCCAACACTCAAAAATCCAAAATGTCTACAATTGTTGCACCAATTATGTCTGGAAAGGGAGTACCCATCTTTGATGGAAAAGACTTCCATCAATGGAAGCTCAAAGCTCAGTGGTATCTTGAATCTATTCACCATGAGATGCTCACTGTGCTAAATGATGGTCCCATAATTCCACAAACTGTGGAACCTGTTGCTGCTACTGATGATGCTCCTGAGGGCATAAGATCTGTACCTAAACTAAAGCACAACTGGACTGATACTGACCGTCAGTTGTATGCTTTAGACTCCAGAGCTAAAGGGGTGATTGGTAATGCTGTTACCAAAGAGATACTTAATGCAATTATGAAATTGCCAACAGCAAAGGCTATGTGGGATAGCCTATCAGTCACCTATAAAGGTACAGCAAAGGTGAAGTTGCAAAGAAAAAGCAACATGAGAAGGAAATATGAAAATTTCTTTTCAACTCCAAATGAAGACATCACCACTCTCTATAACAGGTTCAACACTGTTATCCATGATTTAATCAGTGTAGGCATTGTGAAAGAGGAAGGAGAGCTTGTTCAAAAGTTCCTGGATAGTCTTCCTCAACAATTTCTTGACATGACAAACTCTGTCAATGCTGCTAACAACATTGAGTCATACACTCTTCAAACTTTGTATGGTCTAATGCTGAATCATGAGGAGAATAATGCTGCAAGACTGATCAACTTGAAGAAAACTGACTAGTCTTCCACTGGCATGGCTCTAGTTGTGCAACAGGCTTATACTGTGACTGAGCCAGATGAACCAGAAGTTGATCTTGCTGATGCTGAGGCAGAAGAGATTGAAACTCAAATGGCTCTCATGTCTATGAAGCTGGATCAGTTGAAGAAGAAGAGGCTTGGTGTTAGCTCTTCTAATACTGACCCAAGATCAAGTCTGTGCTATAGGTGTGGAAAGCCTGGACATATTGCTGCAAATTGTCATACCAAGTCTTCTGAGACTGACCAAAATGACAAGATTGCATACCGAGCAAAAAGATATAGAGACAAATATGTCAAGCTGAAGAATTGGAGCAAGGGAAAGAGGGCAGAAGGAAATGGAGCACCTCATCAAGCACTTTACTCAGAAGCCTGGATGGATGAAGAGTTAAGTGATGATGAAGAAGAGATTGAGAATAAAGCCTTTATGGCTTTCACTGAAGATGATTTGAAGAGTTCCTTTGAAAAGGACATCAAAGAGGCTGAGAGGATGAGTGTTCATACTGATTGGGATTCCACTCAGTTGTACAAGGTAAGTTCCTTTCAAACTTATTCAGTGAATGAAAAAACCAAGATTTTTGAGTATATGCTTGTTGATCTTAAAACTTCTGTACAAAAAGAAAAAGCTTTAAAATTAACAATTAAAGAACTTGAAAGAGCAAATAATGAAAACTTGGATAAATTAGCAAAATATAAAGATTTAGAACTAAATTTTTCAGATTTAAAAGACATTAACCAAAGATTAGCTGATAAAGCTCATTTACACAAACTTGAAAAAGAGAAATTTGAAAAACAGTGTAAATCTTGGGGAAATGCTTCAATAAAATTAAATAAATGTTTAAATGAACAATTTCCAAAAAATGTGAGGGCTGCACTTGGTGTTGATCCTCAATTTAAAAACAGGAACAATTTTGCTGATTTATTTGAAGAGTTTTCTACTATGAACCCTATTAATTTTGTAAAAGCTAAAACTTTATGTGAAGTTGGATGTCAAACTGAGTCAGATGATGAAGAAAATGAAATTTTAGAAAAACCTATTGGTCCTTCCATCTGCTCAAAGTGCTATACTGAGCTACAAGAACTCAGTATTGAATTTCAAATAACAGAAATTTCTGATACCGAGCTACCAATAGTTCAGTATGACACTTCTGCTGTTCCACCTTTTGAATTATTATTTAATACAACAACTTTTGAATTATATAATGATAATAAGACAACTTCTATCTCACATGTTTCATCAAATACAGAAGTTGCAGGAACAGAAACATTATATACTGAGACATCTAAAGAACCTGTTAAAGTTGTTCCTTCAAAACATGATAAACAAAAGACAACTTCAACTAGGTCTTTGGTTGGCAAAGACAAGAAGTCTACCACTAATAATATTAGAAAGACTTCTCTGCCAAATAAAAATAAGCAACCAGATCCTCCATCTCCTAAACCAGTTAAAAACAATGTTAATACATCTATTATAAATAACAAAATTAACATTTTAAAAACACTTGGTGATCAGGTCAAATCTTTAAGTAAACAATTTGCAAAACTCGTTCATACTGACCTACCAAAAGTGAAACATTTTTCTAAAATACCATATGAAAATATGTTTAGAAATAGACCTAGAAAATGTTATAGATGTCATCATACTGGTCATAAGGGAGATGAATGCTGGACTGATCTCTCAAGTCCTAGGTACTCAGTACCAAAGAAAATGAGAGAAACTAAGTCAGTATCACCAAAGAAAACTTCTAAAGTTACCCCTGAAGTGATACCGACCTCTCCACATAAAGAGATCATGTCAAATTGTGTTTATCCCACCAAAGGTCCCATTCAAAAATGGGTTCCTAAAAAGAACTAACTCTTATTTTGTGTCTTGTGCAGGGTGACAGAAAGTGGTACTTAGATAGTGGCTGCTCAAGACACATGACAGGCAGTATGGAATACCTTCTCAATTATACTCCAGAGAAGGGTCCTTCTGTCAAGTTTGGAGATGACTCGGTGGGAAAGACAAGAGGTTATGGTGTGATCAAGGCAGGCAACATAACTTTTAAAAGAGTTGCCTATGTAGAGGGTCTAAAACACAATCTGCTCAGTATCAGCCAGATGTGTGATGATGACAATGAAGCTCGATTCAGAAAGGTTGCAGGAATCATCTACAATGATAAAGGGCAGCCTGTACTCATTGCTAGAAGAGAAAAAGACGTATATGTGGTCAACCTATCTGAAATAGACCCAACTATTCGAGTATGCCTGCTTTCTAAAGTCAAGCCAGAATTACATTGGCTATGGCACAAGAAACTCTCTCACATCAATTTTAGAAATATCAACGAGCTCAGTATGAAGAAACTGGTGAGAGGATTGCCCACAATTACTTATTCGAAAGATAAGTTATGCTCAGCATGTGAAATGGGCAAGCAGAAGAAGAGTTCATTCAAATCTAAAGTCAATCATTCCATCAATGAACCTCTTACTATGATACATATGGATCTTTTTGGCCCTATCAGCACACCATCTTTGGCCAAAAAGATCTATACTCTAGTCTTAGTTGATGAATTCTCAAGATACACTTGGGTCATCTTCCTCAAGACTAAGTCAGATGCAACAACAGAAATCATTGCCTTTATAAAAAGAGAGGAACTTCAAAAAGGCAACAAGGTCAAGCAACTTAGAAGTGACCATGGTACTGAGTTTTAGAACTCAGTATTAGCAGATTTCTGTGAAGAAAAAGGAATCATTCAAAACTTCTCTGCAGCCTACACACCACAACAAAATGGTGTTGTAGAAAGAAAGAACAGAACACTGATTGAAGCTGCAAGAACTTTATTATGCCATGCTGGACTGGCACTGAGTTTCTGGGCTGAAGCTGTAAACTGTGCAAACTTCACTCAGAATAGAGCCACTATAGTCCAAAGACATCTGAAAACTCCATATGAGTTATACAATGGCAATATTCCTAATGTGGAATATTTCCATATCTTTGGGAGTAAATGCTTTGTACTCAGTACAAAACAAAATCTCAATAAATTTGCTCCCAAAGCAAATGAATGTGTGTTCATGGGCTACTCTCCACACTCTAAAGCTTTCAGAGTGTATATCATCTCAACCAAAATGATTGTAGAATCCATTCATGTCACATTCGATGAAGATCAGAATGAGAATTCTACCTCAGCAAGTGAAGACATAAGTGGCATAGATATTCTATGCAATCCAGAACACTCCATTGCTGAACAGCCTAAGTTTCATCCACACTTTATGCCTAATAAGTTTAATGAAACTGATCAAGTTCAAACTCAGTATCACTCAAATGAGACTAGTACTGAGGTTCCCTTAACAGAAGACCTCCATACTGAGTTTCCAACTAATGATCTGAACCACTCTATTTATGAAGAAGGTGAAACATCCAACACTTCACAAGAATCCACATCAACTCTGCAAAATGAAGATGAACAGCAACCTGCACTGTCTAATACTGATCAGAATTCCACTCAGTATCAGACAGACAACACACCAAATCAACAAGATATTGTTGATCCTATTTCAAATGCTCCCTTAGGAAACAATTTAAGGGAACACAGAGACCATCCACACTCAAACATTATTGGTCCTATTGAAGAAGGTGTCCAAACAAGAAGAAAATTAGAATTTCCAACCCAAGCAACTGCAAACTTTTGTTTCTTCTCAAGTTTTCTATCTACCATTGAACCAAAGAAAGCTGATGAAGCTTTATTAGATGAAGATTGGGTAGAGGCTATGCAAGAAGAGCTCACAGAGTTTGAAAGAAACAAAGTTTGGAACTTAGTACCACCTCCTTCTGGCAAAACTATTATTGGTACTAAGTGGGTGTTCAGAAACAAGATGGACAAGGATGGTGTTGTCATCAGAAAAAAAGCAAGGTTAGTTGCTCAAGGTTACAGGAAAGAAGAAGGCATTGACTATGATGAAACTTTTGCACCAGTTGCAAGAATTGAAGCTATTAGGTTGTATCTTGCATATGCAGCCTTTAAGAATTTCAAAGTTTATCAGATGGATGTCAAAAGTGCTTTTCTAAATGGAAAACTACAAGAAGAAGTTTATGTTAAACAACCTCCAGGGTTTGTTGATCCCAAATTTCCTAATTATGTTTTCAAGCTTGATAAAGCTCTATATGGGCTCAAACAAGCTCCAAGAGCCTGGTATGACACCCTTTCTGAGTATCTTATTGAAAATAAATTTACAAGAGGTAAAATTGATAAAACATTATTTTCAAAAAGGAAAGGTTCTGACATCTTACTCATTCAGATATATGTAGATGATATTATCTTTGGTTCCACTGACAAGTCAATGTGTGACTGGTTTGCTAAGATAATGTCAACTCAGTATCAGATGAGTATGATGGGAGAACTTACTTACTTTCTTGGTTTACAAGTTGAACAAAAGCCTGATGGCACTTTTATAAATCAAAGTAAGTATGTGCATGACATGTTAAAGAAATACAAATTTGAAAATTTATCTTCCATGCACACTCCTATGGGTACTCAGGATAAGATAAGTAAGGATGAAACTGGTAAACCAGTATGTCAATCCACATACCGAGGTATGATTGGTTCCTTACTTTACTTAACTGCTAGTAGGCCTGATATCATGTTTGCCACATGTTTGTGTGCTCGGTATCAGGCTGATACTAAAGAATCACACATGAAAGCAGTTAAGCGCATCTTTAGATATCTTACAGGTACTCCTAACCTGGGTCTTTGGTATCCCAAAGACTCAAACTTTGACCTTGAAGGGTACACAGATGCAGATTTTGCAGGTTGTAGATTGGACAGAAAGAGCACAAGTGGAGGATGTCAATTCCTAGGTGGAAGACTAGTTGGCTGGTCATCCAAGAAACAAAATTCGGTAGCAACTTCCACAGCAGAAGCAGAATATGTTGCTGCAGGAAGTTGTTGTGCTCAATTATTATGGATGCAGTATCAACTCTCAGACTATGGGTTCAACTTTCATAAGACTCCTATTCATTGTGATAACAAGAGTGCTATTGCTATCACAGAGAACCCAGTCTATCACTCCAAAACCAAGCACATTGATATCAGACACCACTTTATTCGAGATAATGTGGAAAAAGGTAAGGTTGAAGTAGATTATGTACCAACAAATGAACAATTGGCTGATGTGTTTACTAAACCTCTTCCTGAGGAAAGGTTTATGTATTTACTAGGGCAATTAGGTATGTTGAATCCTTAATCTTTCTTAAATTTCTTTAAAACTGAGCGCTCAGTATCACTCCTGTTGATACTGACCACTCAGTATCACTAGTCTGCTATCATCAAAATTTAAATTTTTTATTTTTTTTATTAATTTCAAGAGTAAATTAATTGTTTTTATATTTTTAAAAATTTTTAAAAATTAATTTTTTTTAACTCGGTATTGGGGTATGACGGCTCTTACACCGAGCTTAATCCTTATACTGCTCAAACGGTAACCTTTCTTATTAAGAAAGTTACCGTTGGCAGAGGATAAGGCAGTCAAATCAGCCGTTTTTACTTCCCAATACCTTAATTATCTTTCAAATTTCCTATAAATAACCGTTTATTTTTACTTCAAATTTTTTAACTGTTATTTCTTTCTTTCATTTTCAATTCTCTCTGCGATTAACGATTTCACTTTCTCTTAGCAAGCAAACTTTTTCAAATCAAAATCACAGATGGCGAATTATACTTTTGTTGCTCCAGACGTTGAATTGGAAATCCAATTTCGAAATAATGAAGTACCCAGGTTTGCGAGGAACAACATCACAGCAAATTTCAATATTCCTCAAGCCTGGGTATGCCAAGAATTCACGAACATCGTGACTTTTATGAAGCATTGCCCAATTGCTCGTGCACTGACATTATCTCCTCGAGCAATTTACCCAGAAATGTTATGCGAGTTTTGGTACTCTGCCACACTCGATTCTCCAGATATGATTGCTGGATGGGTAATTAGGGATCAAAGAAGAGCTTTTGTTTCTACTGCAATCATTCGTGAAGCACTGAGACTTCCCGCCCAAGCTCAGTATGACCCATTTGTTGATAGATCAGAGGCACGCTCTGTACTGCCATTTCTGGGTCGAAGAGGAACAACGGGAAAATCAAAAGAAATGAATTTGGTCCTATGTGGGGTATTCTCATCACAACAATAATTCGATGTATGACCCACAAGACGGGAGCTTTGGACCAAATAAATGAATTTGGGATGCAAATAGTACATGCTCTGTACTATGGAAGAAATATTGATTTTGCTCGCCTAATTTTCAATGAATTAGCTACTCTGGTCCGAGCAAACACAAGGGAATGCAATGTCCCTTTCTGCAGATTTCTATCACTCATCTTTCAACACTCAATGCCCACACACATTTATGATGATTTTCATAGTCCAAGAGTTGATCTTCCTCCGCTTAGTGAGAAGATTTTCTTTTATAGGCCAAGAGAAGGAGAGCCTCTTCTAAGTCCTCCTATGTGGGCCATTGTTCAAGAACATATAAATGATGAAGAAGATATGTCTGATACTGAGTCAGACAATGATGGTGATGATGATAATGATGATAATAGTGGCAATGGAGCCCAGGCTGGTCAAGATATTGAGATGCAGGATGTTCCACAAGTTCAAGAACCAACTATCTCTCCACCTGCACAAGATCCTACTGCTCCTCATATTGAAACCGTTTTTGAAACTGAGTCCTCAGAAGACACACCATTGGTTCTTCATAGACGAAGAAGGAATCTCTCTCCTATCATTATGGGAAACTTATCATCTGAGGAGGTGCCGCCTGTAAATGTTCCATCATTAACTGCCTCTCTTCAAGCCCAAAGCCTAGTTGCAGCCACCGCTGACCTTCCAAGTCCAGAACTACCTCCATCTGCTCAACCAATTGAGGAACCTCATGTTCCTCTTGATGTGGAGATTCAGTATGCACAAACTACAATGGAAGGTGCTCAGCATGACATAGAGGTCGGTATTGAAGATGTTGGTGCTGCACATCAACAAACACATGATCCTGCACCGACCTCTGCAGATGCTAGAAGGGAATCTGACAGAGTCTCAGGTATGAATTTCTAAAAAGCCCTTAAACTTATATATATATATTTCATTCCCAAATAGAGACTAAGTATTGGCCAGTACCAACTCAATACTGACCAAAGTCTCAAACGATCTTTCAAATATATATCCTTTTATGGCCAACATAGCTAGCCCACTGCTGCTATGCAAAATTCATATACTGAGCACACTAAATTGATCATTGTCAGTCTACAGTTGTCTCAACATTTAACGAGACAATGGTGGTTGATGTCATACTGACACCCACTGGTGCTGCTTGAATAATGTCCAACTTATTTTTGAGTTGGGTAGCATCATTCAAGAAATGATCCCAAACCCTTAAGCCACAAAATCCAAAAATTTCCCATGGGGTTTAGCCACATTTCTGTTATCACTCTCATACCGAGTGATAAACATTGAAAATAACAAGAAGCACATCCCAGGCTTCGAATTCCCACACCCAAACCTTTTAGTAAATGTGACTTATCCTATACCGAGCTACTTAAATTTTCACACTCACCTTTACTAAAATCTTCTTACACATGCTATGCACAAGTCCACAATATTTCATCCTATACCAGATGAAATACAGACTTCACAAACTCTGTTTATATGATTGTAGAATTAAACAACACCACAATTCTATTTAATAAACCTTTATTTCTAACCAGCTTTATATTTTTGTTTCTTTAGCACCATCTGTGCAGGGCATTCAGGCATCTCAGGCTGCAGCAGACCAAGTGACTCTGCAAGCAATCATGCAGCACATTCTGGCCATCCAACAAACTCAAAATACAATACTAGCCAGAATGGACAAGATGAGTGGTGATATTGACTCTATCAAACAGTCAGTCTCACTACTTCAACAACCACAGCAGCCTCCACAAACTCCACCATTCTCACATGGTGACCACAATGAAGAAGGAGAAGGAGAAGGAGGTGCTGGTGATACTGATGCTGCAACTGAGCCCATGCCCTCCCCTACTCTTGAACAACCTGAAGGGGACATGGGTGGTGATACTGATCCTCTTCCCTCCTCATCAAATGATAACAAAAGGGGGGAGAAGAGACAAAGAGATACTGAGGTTGATCAAACTGAGCCTTCTGCTCAGGGGGAGAAAAGAAGAAGATTGAATGAACATCAACCTCCACAACAACAACATCAGCAAAGCCCTGATACTGAGCCATTTCGCATTCAGTATGAGAGAAGAAGACAAAGAACAAGGTCAGCATTACAAGTTCAAGACCCACTTGAGCCATCTGCTCAGGGGGAGACTCATACTGACCAACCACATCAAACTTATTCTGAGCCACCTGCTCTTGAAGAGAATAATTTACAAATTGTGGTCTATAGGCCTTTCATCTGGCCTATGGCTGATGATGAAGATGAAGAACCAGATTTAGTAAACTATGCACTAAATCTGGTAGAACAAGAAAGTTCTTCATCATCATCCTCGGATGATGAAGAACCAGAAAATCTGGTAATTAGAAGAAGGAGTTCCTTATCAAGAAGACCTATCAATGCTGTTCTCACTTCTTCTGAATCAAGTGAGGAATCTGCTCCTCTGGTAACAAGACAAAGAAGACATGTTCTTACAAGGGACAGTGATACCGAGCAGGCTCCAAGACTGACTCCTCAACAACTCTGGGCAGAACAAGAAAGATTTTTATATGAGCAAGAGTTGGGAGTCAAAACTGAACCAGAATCTGACCCAGATACTGATACTCCTGGTCCTTCACATAGAATCTCAAGAAAGGGTCCAGACCATATTCAACATTATTGGAATATGGTTGCTGCTAGGACTCAGTATAAGGAACAAAGAAAGGAGTTCTTGAGGACCAAAACATTTCAAAATGTAAGGGGGATACATTGGTTAAATCTGGATGTCAATAAAGTAAAAGTGAAGCTCAAAGAAGGAAGAATTACTATCACTTGTACTGGCTTAACCAGTCCCCCCATGAAGATATTTATTCATGATATTCAAAGAATTGGTCTTCAAGACTGGGTGAAGATCACAAGACTGATCAAAGAGCTTCCAAAGAAATAAACTTATGATCAAATAGTCTTGGATGAGATCTGTGCAGTAGCTGCAGTATGTTATGAGAAGGATTTACTTTATGAAATAGAGTACAGAACCCTCAGTGTTATGACTGAGGCTTACTCAAACAACAGACCAGAATGCCTTCATACATACAAGTATCTTAGAAAGTATCCTCTTCCTCCTAACCTTGTCTTTTAGGATCAAAAGAGTGTCATATATCCAACTTCTGGATATATGTATACTGACTCAGAGGATAGAGAATGCTTCATTTCTGAAGAAGATCTTCCAAGAGCTCAAATCAGTCACCTTGTTGGACTAAAATGGATGATCACCAAGAAAGAAGACTCTTGGTTCAGAAAGAAGATTGTTGCAGTACTGAATAGCAGAAGGGAGGAACTCAAAAGCAGAGAAGAGTTTGTCCACATCAAACAAGAAGTCTTCTATGAGAATGAAGCCATCAACAGCAAATGAAGAAGAAGATATTGTTACCTATGCTGTTGTAATTTTTGTTTATCACTTTGTAATTGTTTTGTTATCATTAGATAGGGGGAGATTGTTAAGGCAAAAAGCCTTGCCCCTTTAGATCTTAAGATAACAAAACAACCTAGACTAGCTTTGATTTATATGTAGAATAATATAGCTAAGTTTAGGTCTGATACTGAGTGATCAGTATTGGAACTCAGTATCAGTACTCAGTATCAGATAGTGATACTGAGTACAAGGACTGAGTAGAAGGACTGAGTGATACTCAGTATAGTAACGGACTAAGATCAAATCCCTTGATCTTAGTCATTTTCCTTACTTAGTCCTTCGGTTACTCATTTGCTCATTATGTAAGATCTCTATAACATTATAAATAGAGATCATCTTGCAAAGGAGTAATCACCAATTCACTTTACACTTTTATATCTTTGTAATTGATTAGTGGTCTTGTTATTCCGCAACAAGCCACACTTAGTGGATTTATACATTGACTATAATCTTGTGTAATCACTCTAATATTTCTCTAAGTTTAATACTCTATCAATTAACACTAAAACAGGGTTGTTGTGACCTAACACTCGTAGCAGACAGGATTCTTAGGAGGATTGTTGGATGAACACTTTCTGAAATTATGACCCCAGCGGTCACACTTGAAGCATTTCTCACACTGACCATCATGATGCCAGTTACATCTGCTACATAGAGGCTTGCTTCCATCATAGGACTTAGATTCTGAATTTGACCGATTGTTGTTCTGAGTAGAGGCTGCATAATTCTTAGTCTTTTGGTATTTGTTCCCTTTGTGATCACGTTTGTTGTCGTAGGAACGCTTTCCATTTTCATTGCTCACATTATCAGTAGATTTGCTAGACACCACTAGCTTGTCTTTGAATGATCCACTTCTCATTGCATCATCAGTCAACCTTGTTGCACGATTCACAGCATCTTCGAATGTTGTCGGTTCAGAAACAATAACATGTGTACGAATAAGATCATGAAGACCTTGAAGATACTTTTCAATACGCTTGAATTCCGGAGTAACCAAATGAGGAACGAGACGAGCGAGTTCTTGGAACTTAGTTGTGTAGGTAACAATATCAGATCCAACCATGGACAGATTCCATAGTTCCACCTCAACTTTTTGTAGCTCTCTCCTTGGGCAAAACTTTTGGGTTAACTAATCCTTGAACGTATCCCAAGTCATAGCATCAACAGTTGCACGACCTAAGACTTGCACTTGAGAATTCCACCAGGACAACGCTTCCTTGGACAACGTACTAGCAGCAAACTTCGTCATATTCTCAGGGGCACATTGTATAACGCTAAAAATGGATTCCACCTTCTCAATCCAGTGGATGATAGCAATAGCACCTTCAGATCCAGAGTAGGTCGGAGGATGACAGGACGTAAAGGTCTTATAGGATTGACCTTGACGATGGGGATCTGAAGTTTAAATAAATAATGAAAGAAAATAAGTAATAAGTTTAAAATAAGATGGAAATAATGAATCTTCTTTCATGGAGTCGTATAGTATACCGTTGTTTCCCACATTAGATGCACCAGCGGCATTTCCTCTTGCAGCGTTCATTTGAGCTATTGCTTCAGCGATACGGTGTTCCACCATTTGTTCGACAGTCTCAGCATTTCCTCCTCGAGCCATTGATAAATTGCTGATACAATGATAAGAAATTAAGAGATGAATAATACAGGATGACTATAAGGAAAATATGTACTTATAATAGGGATCAAAGAGTAGATATACAATAGACGTAATAGTAGTAGTAGACGTAGATATAAATAGTCGTAATTATAGTAGTAGTAGAGACTTTTAGAAAATACAATTATAAGAACAATAGAAATTACTAAAATATCACTTTTATTAAACACATTCCTAATACATAATAGTTTTATAAGTAGGGCATATTTGCCAATACTAAGAAACGAAATACTAAAATAGCTAAACATAAAATCTAATAATAGAAAAACAAATATAGACGATAGGTAGATGACTAATCATCTTCTTCTGGCTGCTGGTCGTTTTCTTGTCGTCATGTAGAGTTCACCATCCTTCACCAGTCGATAGAGCTAAGGACGCTCTCCAGGCTTGAGGTCAGGGGGTCCATTGGGATACACCGGGATAGGAGGCTGAGTAGGATGAAACCAATCTGCTGACGATATTGGGAAAGGCGTCAGTGTAAACACTGGTTTGGGAGACGGAGGAGGCGTAGCACGTCTTCTAGACGTGGCGGTACTCTGATCACTGTCGTACTCTGATTCTGACGAGATATTAATAACACTTGCTGACGACATTCTACTAAACACAGCGCATAAAAGTCTATTAGATTATGAAGTTGTAAGGCTTGCTGACATATGCTAGCTATAACACTAGGGCAATACTAACTAAGGCAAATGTTCTAAACTAAGAACAATGGAACTTCAGGATATGAGACTGAGCATGCCATGATTATTTTGATTTTATAAAAATGTTTGTTTTTCCCAAAAATCTTTTGTAGTTATAGACTAGGCTTGCTAATTCACTATAACTTATGCTCTGATACCACTCTGTCACACCCCGCCAAAAATGGGTTTTACTTCATTTAAAATGTTTTGCGGAAGAACGGAGGTGTAACGTTCATGACAACATAGCAAAAATTAAGTAAACAAACAACCACGCAATAACGAAAAATAAGCGTTAGTTTCACTTTCCAAAAGTAGAAAGTTTCCAAAAATAGCAAGTTTCCTAAAATAGAAATTGTTTGAAATGAATTGATTGTTCGTAAACTTAATGTTTTAATCATGGCTCACGACAATCCCAATGCTCATATCCTCCAAACTCCACTGCACCTAATTACCTGGAAAAACATAAATAGTAAAAGGGTCAACAATAATGTTGAGTGAATCCACAGGGTTAATGTGTATGATGAAAGTAAAGTGATTTGCTACCCAAAATGTTTGTTATGAAAATGGTTTATGACTGAAAATGTATAAGGTTCAACACTCATATGATATGAGTAGTAAGTATGAAAATGTTTAGTATAGTTGTAGAATGAATCCACAAGATCAAACACGAACAAGATCGAATGGTGATGGCTTGCGTCGAACTTGAGATCCGATGGTGCTAGGGTTCGGCCGAGATGATGATGAAAAAGTTTAGGGTTTAGGTATTAGATGGTATTTATAGTGAGGAGGCAACAAGAGTTTGAATCAAATTAAAACTCTTTTGAATAAGATGAGGATAAGAACAACATGATAAGGTCAAAACAAGTTTAATCACACCCCAAAGGGGTTCGGCCGAGTGGGTATGATCGAGCAAGGGGAGGCCGGCCACATTGGTGGTCGGTCTAGGTTCGAGTATTGGTTTTTGTAGTTTGGTTCATTCGAGTCACGTTTAAGTTAGATCGTTACGTTTATTGTTTTATCGAGAACATTATCGTTTTAGAAATGTTTTAGCTCAAAGTGTGTCACCATAAGAAAGTTATAATGTTGTGTTGACTAAAATAGTCAAACACTAATGTATGGTGTAAAAATATGTATGTTTGTTGTGTATAAGGAATGCCAAAAATAAGGAAAGTTCTAGAAATGAAATGAGGTTACATACCAGAAATATCGAGTTGTCACATATAGCACAGTGAGCATTTCATGATGAATGGATTCAAGATACCACTGAGATTTTAGCTTCCATTGATGGAAGTCTTTTCCATCAAAGATGGGTATTCCCTTTCCAGACATAACTGGTGCAACAATGGTAGACATTTTTGATTTTGGAGTATGGGAAGGATAAGTATAGGGGATGGCTGCCAGGGTTAAAGATCGACTGAATAAGAGTTTATTTAGCCTGCTCTGATACCAGTTGTTAGGTCACAACAACCCTGGTTTATAATGTTAATTGATAGATTATTATACTTAGAGAAATATTAGAGTGATAACACAAGAATATAGTCAATGTATAAATCCACTGAGTGTGGCTTGTTGCGGAATAACAAGACCACTGATCAATTACAAAAGATGTGAATGTGTAAAGTAAATTGGTAAGTACTCCTTTGCAAGATGATCTCTATTTATAATGTTATAGAGATCTTACATGATGAGCAAAGGAGTAACCGAAGGACTAAGTAAGGGAAATGACTAAGATCAAGGGATTTGATCTTAGTCCGTTACTATACTGAGTATCACTCAGTCCTTCTACTCAGTCCTTGTACTCAGTATCACTATCTGATACTGAGTACTGATACTGAGTTCCAATACTGATCACTCAGTATCAGACCTAAACTTAGCTATATTATTCTACATATTAATCAAAGCTAGTCTAGGTTGTTTTTGTTATCTTAAGATCCAAAGGGGCAAGGCTTTTTGCCTTAACACATACAGATGACAACTTAGCTGACCCCTTCACGAAGCCAATGTCATGTAAAACACATATTGAGCATGCTAGAAACATTGGGCTTCGACCAGCTAGTAGTTTCATGTAATCTGTTTTAGTATTTGGATAATGGAACATTGAGCAGTTTTTATTGGAATAAATTGATATATTTGATATGGTCGTTTTTATATGAATATCTACTGTGTTCTATATTTGCATGTTTATATCCATGAATATTTACTGCGTTTTATATTCTAAACTGTCCATTGTCATATTAATAATATGGGAATATTATTAAGACGAATCTGAGGGCATTGATGACATTATCTTAGTATGACTAAGGATGATGAAATCAAACTCACATGTTGTTCATAATGATGCACAATTGGACTGACCCAACGTATGAGAAATCACTTCCTGGATATATGTCACAAGTGAATCTCACAAAGGCTTTGTCACTTATCCTCTTACTTGAGATGCAAGTTGGTTTGTGTATGTAAAGGGGCAAACTTTGATGTGGTTAAACGCTGACCTGAATAAGGCTGCTATAACAACCATTATCGGGTTTGTCATTAAGCATATGACAGACACATGCAGTCAACAAAGAATTTGTTCCTCCACGTAAGTGGATTAGATACTACTGAGCCCCTCGATGATTTGAATGGATGTATGTGTGGCCACACCCAAAAGGTAATCAAGATGAATCTTGATTGGTTTTGGTAATATACTTCAATGTATAGATCGAGAAACAGAATCGTTGAAATTTTAGATTGACATTAATCCTTGTCTAAAATTCAACATGGTATCAGTAACAAAAGGATAACTGATTGAAAAACTTTGAACAAAGATTTTATGAAACTCCTCATGTACTTCTAGGGGCATTGGCGGGTTGCTAGACTCTAACCTTTGCTTTTATAACTACTTGATGTTATCACGTGCGCAAGTGGGAGCTGTTGGAATATGATTCATGCGTATAACATATAGTTGTATGGCTAGTTGTTTGTGAGCCTAAAGGGTCACACACTTAAACACTAAACACCATAAGATATATAGTGTAATTAGGGTAATTACATTATATATTAATATAAGCTACTAGCTTGTATATATATTATAGTTTAATATTAATTGTTAATATTGAAACTTAATAATGAGATAAATAGAAGGAACAAAAGGCAAGGGGCTAGAGTGCAATAAACCAATAGTGATTATGGGAAGTCATTAAAAGGGATTAGGGCAACCATAATCCCTCACTTCCTCCTACTCACGGCCGCACACCCCTCCCCTCTCTAGGGTTCTTTTGCTTCTTCTTGATTGCTCAATTGGACTAGCATCCCTTGGTGTCCTTGCTATAGTGTTGTGTGGACTAGCTTTGGAGGAACTCCCCATTGATGTTCTTGGTTTCGGTCGATCATCATCACCATCCGATACATATTATACAAAGGATTCAAGGGTATGATTTATTCATCTTAACTCTTTGTATTTATCTTTAGTTTAATTGTATGATTGATATCAAGATCCGTTCATGGTTATTAAATGTTTTCCGCTGCGTTTGTTACTTGTAATAACCGAAAATCACCATTAGTATTGAAATCCAATACTGAGTACAAGGACTGAGTTAAACATTACCATGTTTAACAGACCAGATCAAATCCCTTTGATCTCGGTCAATTTCCTTTTTAAGTCCTTCTATTACTCCTTGCCTCTTTTGTAAGATCTCTATAACATTATAAATAGAGATCACTTGGCAAAGGAGTACTCACCAATTTATGCTTTCACATTTCATATCTTGTAATTGATCAGTGGTCTTGTTATTCCGCAACAAGCCACACTTAGTGGAATTATATATTTGACTCTAATATTGTGTTAATCACTTTAACTGTCTTAAGTTTAATTAATCTATCAATTATACTAGCAATCCAGGGTTGTTGTGACTTAACAACTGGTATCAGAGCAGGCTAAATTAACTTTTATTTAGTCGATCTATTACCCTGGCAGCCATTCCGTATACCTACCCTTCCCAAAAATAAAAAACCAGAATGTCTACAATCATTGCACCAGTGATGTCAGGAAAGGGAGTGCCAATCTTTGATGGCAAATATTTCTATCAATGGAAATTAAAAGCTCAGTGGTAGCTTGAGTCCATTCATGATGAAATGCTCACTGTACTGACTGATGGTCCCATCATTCCTCTGACCACAGAACCTGTTGCAGCTACAGATAATGCTCTTGCATCCACAAGAACAATTCCAAAGTTGAAACATACTTGGACGGATACTGATCGTCAATTATTCAGTCTAGACTCAAGAGCCAAGAGTGTGATAGGTAATGCAGTCACCAAAGAAATTATGAATGCAATCATGAAATTGACTACTACAAAAGCTATATGGGATAGCTTGACAGTTACCTATGAAGGCACACCAAAGGTGAAGTTGCAAAGAAAGAGCAACAAGAGAAGAAAGTATTAGAACTTCATTGTTAACCCAAATGAAGATCTCACTGCTCTTTACAACAGATTTAACACCATTGTTCATGATCTTATCAGTGTTGGAATTGAGAAGGAAGAGGGAAAACTCTGTCAAAAATTTCTGGAAAGTCTTCCTCAACAATTCCTTGACATGACAAATTCTGTCAATTCTGCTAATAACATTGAGTCCTACACTCTTCAAACACTGTGTGGCTTAATGTTGAATCATGAAGAGAACAATGCTTCTAGACTGATCAACTGGAAGAAGACTGACAAGACCTCCACTGGCATGGCCCTAATTGTCAAACATGCCTATACTGTCACTGAGCTAGATGAGCCAGAGGGTGATCTTGAGGATGTTGAGGCAGAAGAACTGGAAACTCAAATGGCTCTCATGTCTATGAAGTTGGATCAGTTGAAAAAGAAGAGGCTTGGTGTTAGCTCTTCCAATACTGACCCCAGATCTGGTCTATGCTACAGGTGTGGAAAGACTGGTCACATTGCTGCCAACTGTCGCACTAAGTCTTCTGAGACTGATCAAAATGAAAAAATTGCATACCGTGCTAAACGGTATAAGGACAATATGTGAAGTTGAAGGCAAGAAGCAAGGGAAAGGGAGCTGCTGGAAATGGAACACCTCATCAGGCACTTTATTCTATGGCTTGGAAGGATGAAGACCTCAGTGATGATGAGGAAGTGGTTGAGAATAAAGCCTTCATGGCTTTCAATAAAGAAGATTTGAAGAGCACTTTTGAGAGAGATCTCAAAGAGGCTGAGAGGATGAGTATCCACAGTGATTGGGATTCTACTCAGTTGTACAAGGTGAGTGCCTTTCAAACTTATTCATTGAATGAAAAAGAAAATTTTTTTGAGTATATGATTGTTGATCTTAAAACTCTAGTACAGAGAGAAAAAGCTCTAAAACTTACAATCTTACAACTAGAAAAAGTATATAATGAAAATGTAGATAAATTAGCAAGATTAAAAGATTTGGAACTTGATTTTTTAAACTTACAAGACATGAATCAAAGATTAGCTGATAAAGCACATTTACATAAATTGGAAAAAGAAAAATTTGAAAATCAATGTAAATCATGGGGAAATGCTTCTATTAAGCTAAATAAGTGTTTAAATCAACAATTTCCTGACAATGTGAGGGCTACACTTGGTGTGGATCATTAGTTTAAAACTAGAAATAATTTTGCTGATTTGTTTGAAGAATTTAATCATTTAAATCCTGTTAATTTTGTAAAATCAAAAACTTTTTGTCAAGCTAGTTGTCAAACTGATTCAGATGATGAGGATAAAAACATTTCTGACCAAGTTCAACCTATTGGTCCCTCTATCTACTCTAAGTGCTATACTGAATTACAAGATCTCAGTATTGAATTTCCTGTTACTAGAAAATTTTGATACTGAAATCCATGTAGATCAGTATGACACTTCAGCTGTTCCACCTTTTGAAGTATTATTTAATGTCATTCCGTACTCCGAAAATACTATTTTAAGAACTTTGGAAACAACTTCTACTTCTTCTAAGAAGACTGATACTGAAGTTGCAAGTACATCTGAATCAAATACTCAATACTCTCAAGAACCTGTTAAAGTGTTAAAATTAAAACATGAGGTTAAACCTACAATACTTTCAACAGGTTCCAAAACTGGTAAAGGAACTAAGTCTAAGCAAAAACAAAAAAAGACACCTTCACCAGACAAAAGGAAAAATTCATCTCCCAAAAAAGACTGTTAAAAAGGAAGTTCACCATCCTATTAAAAATGATAATAACAGTCTTTTGAAATCTATTGGTGATCAAATCAAAATTTTAAGTCAGAAGTTTGCAAAACTGACTCATACTAATCAACCAAAACATAAACAATTTTCAAAAATTCCTTATGAAAACATGTTTAGAAATAGACCCAGAAAATGTTACAGATGTCATCATACAGGTCATAAAGGAGATGAATGTAGAACTAATCTATCAAATCCTAGGTACTCAATTCCAAAGAAAAAAAGGGATCCAAAGTCATTGCAACAACAGACTCCCAATACTGATTCTCCTACAATGATACTGACTCCCACTAAAACAGAGATTAAAAAGGATAATAATGTTAACCCTTCCAAAGGGCCCATTTTTAAATGGGTTCCAAAAAGGAACTAATCCTTATTTTGTGTCTTGTGCATGGTGATAGAAAATGGTACCTTGATATTGGCTGCTCAAGACACATGACTGGCTATATGGAGTACCTTCAGCATTACACCCCAGAGAAGGGTCCTTCTGTCAGGTTTGAGGATGATTCCATAGGGAAGACAAGAGGATATGGGGAAATCAAAGCTGGCAACATCACTTTTAAACGGGTTGCCTATGTGGAAGGTCTAAAACAAAATCTGCTCAGTATCAATTAGATGTGTGATGATGACAAGGAAGCTAGGTTCAGAAAGATTGCTGGCATCATATACAATGAAAGAGGACAACCTGTTCTCATTGCTAGAAGAGAAAAAGATGTGTATGTAGTCAATCTTTCATAAATTGACCCCATCATCTGTGTGTGCCTGCTGTCTAAAGTCAATTCAGAACTGAACTTGATGTGTCACAAGAAACTCTCTCACATCAACTTCAGGAACATCAATGAACTCAGTATTAAGAAGTTGGTGAGAGGGTTGCCCACAATTACTTATTCAAAAGATAAGTTATGCTCAACATGTGAAATGGGCAAGCAGAAGAAAACTTCATTTAAATCTAAGGTTAATCATTCCATTAATGAACCTCTCGCAATGATACATATGGATCTTTTTGGCCCCATCAGTACACCATCTCTGGGCAAAAAGGTTTATACCTTAGTCTTGGTTGATGAATTCTCAAGATATACTTGGGTCATCTTCCTGAAGACAAAATCAGATGCTACCACAGAAAAATTGCCTTCATCAAGAGAGAAGAACTGCAAAAAGGTGCCAAGGTCAAACAACTTAGAAGTAACCATGGTACTAAATTTTAAAATTTAGTATTAGCAAATTTCTGTGAAGAAAAAGGAATTGTACAAAATTACTCTGCAGCCTACACACCACAACAAAATGGTGTTGTAGAAAGAAAGAATAGAACACTGATTGAAGCTGCAAGAACTTTGTTATGCCATGCTGGACTTGCACAGAGTTTCTGGGCTGAAGCTGTAAACTGTGCCAACTTTACACAAAATAGAGCAACTGTAGTCGAGAGACATCTCAAGACTCCTTATGAGTTATATCATGGATGAATTCCTAATGTGGAGTACTTCCACATCTTTGGGAGTAAATGCTTCATTCTCAGTACTAAGCAAAATCTCAGCAAGTTTGCTCCCAAAGCAAATGAAGGTATTTTTATGGGCTATTCACCACACTCCAAAGCCTTCAGAGTGTATGTTCTTTCAACAAAGGTGATTGATGAATCTATCCATGTTACTTTTTATGAACAAATGGATGAGCATTCTACTTCAGCAAACGAGGACATAAGTGGTATTGAAACCTTATGTAATCCAGAAAAGTCCAATGCTGAACAGCCCAAAAGTCACCCATATCCTGGTTCACATGATATGAGTGATGATGATCAAGACTTCACTCAGTATGCTAAAACTTCAACAAATACTGAAGTTCCCAATACTGAACATTTCAACACTGAGTCTGCAAATCTTGATCCCAATCATTCCACCTATGAAGCAGGAGAAACTTCAAATCCATCACTTGAACCAAACTGAAACAAACTCCAACCAGTATGAGACTGGTGACCCTTCAGTCCAACAAGAGGTTGTTGATACTACTTCAAATGCTACCTTATGATCAAATCTAAGGGAACACAGAGACCATCCTCATACAAATATTGTTAGGTCACAACAACCCTGGTTTATAATGTTAATTGATAGAATATTATACTTAGAAAAATATTAGCGTGATAACACAAGAATATTGTCAATGTATAAATCCACTAAGTGTGGCTTGTTGCGGAATAACAAGACCACTGATCAATTACAAAGATATGAAAGTGTAAAGTGAATTGGTAAGTACTCCTTTGCAAGATGATCTCTATTTATAATGTTATAGAGATCTTACATAATGTGCAAAGGAGTAACCGAAGGACTAAGTAAGGGAAATGACTAAGATCAAATGATTTTATCTTAGTCCGTTACTATACTGAGTATCACTCAGTCCTTCTACTCAGTATCACTATCTGATACTGAGTACTGATACTGAGTTCCAATACTGATCACTCAGTATCAGACCTAAACTTAGCTATATTATTCTACATATTAATCAAAGCTAGTCTAGGTTGTTTTGTTATCTTAAGATCCAAAGGGCAAGGCTTTTTGCCTTAACAATCTCCCCCTATCTAATGATAACAAAACAATTACAAAGAGAAACTAAACAAAATAAGCTACAGGCTGCAAAGTCTTCTTCTTTAGTCTTTGTTGATCGACTCAAACTCGTAGAAGACTTCTTTCTTCACATGGATGAACTCTTCTCTTTTCTTCAGTTCATCTTGCCTGTTGTTTAGTACAGCAACTATCTTCTTTCTAAACCAAGCATCTTCTTTCTTGGTTATCATCCATTTAAGGCCCACCAAATGGCTGATAGGAGCTGTTGCCAAATCTGCTTCAGTAATGAAGCACTCCCTGTCATCTGAGTCAGTATACATATATCCAGATGTGGGATATATGGTACTCTTTTGATCCTGAAAGATAAGGTTAGAGGGAACAGTATATGTGGGAATTATTCTAAAAGTATTAAGGCACTCAGGTTTGTTATTTTTCATAGCTTCAGTCATCACACTGAGTGCCCTGTATTCTGCTGCATAAAGAATTCATTTTTCATAGCATATGGCAGATACAGCCCAGATTTCATCCATCATCACTTGGGCTTCAGAGGATCTTGAGGGCATCTCCTTTATCAGTCTAGCAATCTTTATCCAATCTTGAAGTCCCATATTTTGGATGTCATGGAGGAAAAACTTCATTGGAGGACTGACTGGCCCAGTGCAAGTTGCAACAATTGATCTATCAACAGTTTTGACTTTTATTTTGTTGACAAATTCATTTAGCTAGTATATGTCTCTTACACTTAGAAATGCTTTATTCCTCAGCATACCCATCCTTGTTTCCCTATATCTTGTTCTTTGTGCCACAATGTTCCAATACTGTTCAAGTAATTCATCTCCAGTTCTTTTTACAGTATGAGATCTTCTTGGAACATCTTCAGACTCAGATTCAGGTTCTTCCTTAACAGGGAAGAATTTTTGGGCCTCAATCTCATCCTCAGCTTCACTCTTTTCCTCAGTAAACTGAGTAGATCTCCTAGGTCTTGAGATCAGAGGAACTGGATCTTGTTCTTCACTAGATTCTGAGGACATAACCACATTTGTCATTCTTCTGGTTATTGGTCTTCTAGGTATTCTAGAAGGTCCTTCAGCTTGAGGTGAGATAGGTTTTCTTGTATGCTCTTCATCATCTGAGAATGATGATGAAGAGGTTTCTTTATTTGCTTCATCCAGTGCAAAGTTTAAAAATTCTTCTGATGCCACTGGATGTTCTTCATCTTCATCATCAGCAATGGGCCACACAAAAAGGCCTATAGACCACAATTTGCAAGTTATTTTCTTCTAGAACAGGTGGCTCAGTATAAGCTTGCTGTGGTTGGTCAGTGTGAGTCTCCCCCTGAGCAGATGGCTCAAGTGGGTCTTGAACTTGTAATGCTGACCTAGTTCTTTGTCTTCTTCTCTCATACTGAATCCGAAGTGGCTCAGTATGAGGGCTTTGCTGATGTTGTTGTTCTTGTTGTGGAGGTTGATCTTCATTCAATCTTCTTCTTTTCTCCCCCTGAGAAGATGGCTCAGTTTGATCAACCTCAGTATCTCTTTGTCTCTTCTCCCCCTTTTTGTTATCATTTGATGAGGAGGGAAGAGGATCAGTAGCACCACCCATGTCCCCTTCAGGTTGTTCAAGAGTAGGGGAGGGCACGGGCTCAGTTGCAGCATCAGTATCACCAGCACCTCCTTCTCCTTCTCCTTCTTCATTGTGGTCACCATGTGAGAATGGTGGAGTTGGTGGAGGCTGATGTGGTTGTTGAAGTAGTGAGACTGACTGTTTTATTGAGTCAATATCACCACTCATCTTGTCCATTCTGGCTAGTATTATATTTTGAGTTTGTTGGATGGCCAGAATGTGCTGCATGATTGCTTGCAGAGTCACTTGGTCTCCTGTAGCCTGAGATGCCTGAATGCCCTGCACAGATGGTGCTAAAGAAACAAAAATAGAAAGCTGGTTAGAAAGAAAGGTTTATCAAATAGAATTGTGGTGTTGTTTAATTCTATAATCATATAAACAGAGTTTGTGAAGTCTGTATTTCATCTGGTTTATGATGAAATATTGTGGACTTGTGCATAGCATGTGTAAGAAGATTTTAGTAAAAATGAGTGTGTAAATTTAAGTAGCTCAGTATAGGATAAGTCACATTTACTAAAAGGTTTGGGTTTCGGTATTCGAAGCCTGGGATGTGCTTCTTGTTATTTTCAATGTTTATCACTCGGTATTAGAGTGATAACAGAAATGTGGCTAAAACCCCATGGAAAAGTTTTTGGATTTTGTGGCTTAAGGGTTTGTGATCATTTCTTGAGTCATGCTATCCAACTCAAAAATAAGTTGGACATAATTCAAGCAGCACCAGTGGGTGTCAGTGTGACATCAACCACCATTGTCTCTTTAAATGTTGAGACAGCTGTAGACTGACAATGATCAATTGTGTGCTCAGTATATGAATTTTGCATAGCAGCAGTGGGCTAGCTATGTTGGCCATAAAAGGATATATATTTGAAAGATCGTGTGAGACTTTGGTCAGTATTGAGTTGGTACTGGCAAATACTTAGTCTCTATTTGGGAATGAAATATATATATATATATATAAGTTTAAGGGCTTTTTAGAAATTCATACCTGAGACTCTGTCAGATTCCCTTCTAGCATCTGCAGAGGTCGGTGCAGGATCATGTGTTTGTTGATGTGCAGCACCAACATCTTCAATACCGACTTGTCTTTCTTGCTGAGCACCTTCCAGTGTAGTTTTCTCATATTGAATATCCACATCAAGAGGAACATGAGGTTCCTCAATTGGTTGAGTAGTTGAAACTAGTTCTGGACCTGGAAGGTCAGCGGTGGCTGCAACTAGGCTTTGGCCTTGAAGAGATGCAGTTAATGATGGAACATTTGCAGGCTGCACCTCCTCAGATGATAAGTTTCCCATAATGATAGGAGACAGATTCCTTCTTCTTCTTTGAAGGACCAGTGGTGTGTCTTCGGAGGACTCAGTATCAAAAACTGTTTCAATATGAGGAGCATCAAGATCCTGTGCAGGTGGAGAGATATGTTGTTGAGTAGGTTCTTGAACTTGTGGAACATCCTGCATCTCAATTTCTTGACCGGCCTGTGCTCCAGTACCACTATTATCATCATTATCATCATCATCATCATTGTCTGACTCGGTATCAGACATGTCTTGTTCATCATTTATGTGTTCTTGAACAATGGCCCACATATGTCACACCCCGCTAAAGCGGAAACACGAGATACAATAGCATAAGGTTTCATAGCATGAGGTAATAAACAACACCAACTACAACATTAATCAAAAGTAGATCAAAAATTAAATTATTACAACCAAATTTGTTCCCAAAATTCACAATAGATAAAGTTGATGATAAAGGATTTTAAAATTTCTTGATGTTGATGTCGTCACACAAAATGCACCTACATGCCAACACTTACTTGTTTATACCTGAAAAGCATGAGTAAAAAGGTCGACTACAAAGAGTTGGTGAGTTCATAGGTTTTTGATGAACAAAAATTAAATTAGTATCCATAAGTTGTTATTGTGAAACTTTTGTTCACAAGACATTAAGTAACTGGTTGCTCAAATATATTTTTAGCACAAGTGTAGAGTACGCTAGCAATTATCAGCCATGAGCCACTACCAAACCATTCAGACAACGATGCCCCTAATGTAACCAGTCCTACCTCAGCGGTGAGCAATTTCTCACATGTGTAGAACCCAACTTTTAATTTTAGGAAATGTGCACCCAAGGCCCGTCGACCTTAAGTGGGGATGTCCAAACCCTAATAGCGCTATCCACAAAACCGCAGGCCCCCGTTCGAGTTAATGGTAGTGTCACTAAATTTTAATTCCACGTTTCGGGGACTTACACTTTTTAACTCAAGCAATTGCATTTTAGCATACATAACATAGGGCACAAACAATTTAATTCAACAACATTTTTCAATCATAGAGCAACCATTAAAAACTTTATAACATGCTTTTCACCCCAAAATATTTAAAAAAACAAAGTAAAAAGGGGCTATGATACTCACAGTGTGTAGCTGTATCCAACAATTTTCCGTTTGATGCTCAGTCCGACTTAAATCCTTCCTATATTAATGGAATTGAATATTAGGCTATGTCTAACCTTAGGGATAAAATATTATTTAGCTATTATAACTTCATAAAATCTTAGACTTTCTATATACAGTATTTAAGGTTTATTTTAAGAATTTTCGTAAGGAAAATAGTGAACTTATTGAGATGTACATAATTGTCAATTATAGTTATAAGTTTTTAATATTTATAGTCCTTTCTGTAATATATTAGTTTATATATATAATCCTACTTACTTTATATATATAGATATGTTTAGTTTCACCTTTATTTATATGTTAATTTTTATCTTTCCTAAAAATGTATACTCATAAGTCTTATTCTCGTTGGTATGCACTTTATACTTATATGTTCATTTGAGTGTATATTTCTATTTTACATGTGTTATATTATAATTAACTTGTATATTGTAAAATATTATACTTTATGTGCTACATAGTCCAATATTTCTTAAAAGTCACTTTTCTCACATCTAAAGCTAAATGTTTGTTGCTGTCCAGATTTTTAGTCCACTTCCACAAGTTATTTTAATATCATAACAAATGATTTAATTTACCAACTTTTTATATGTTATTATTTAGTGTCTTAGGGAACTTTTAGCATAACTTTCATTATTTTTGAAGTTGTATAACTATTTAAATTATATTTTATAAATGTATGTATCAGTAACTTCAAATCAGTTTGCACACTGATTTTGTTTGACCTATTTGGGGTATCAAATATTCGAGTTTTTCTTTATATTTTATGGGGTTTTAAAGCTAACTCATTGAACTAAAGTTTAGAGAAAGAATCATTGCATTTGCATGCTTTATGAGGGAGCTATAATTACTTAAAGTTGCATGTAAAAATCTGCCAGCACTCTTTTCAATGCACACTTACCTTTGCATGTTTGGTTGGGAGGTCAAATCTTTATGTTTTTCGTTGAAACTAGCTGCATTTAAAAGATAACTCTTTAAATTAAATTCCAGAAGAAAAATCATGTATTTTAAAGGTTTTATGAAAGAGATATATCGGTTTAAATTCGAGTTTTATTCTGCTCAGCTAGTCTGTTTACACATCTAACTTGTGGGTAGGGTTTTATGGGTCAAAACTCAATGTTTTTGCATGAAATTAAATGGGTTGGAAAGCTAAGACATAAAACTAACTTTGAGAAAAAGAATCATGTATTTTAAATGGTTAAAACTCAAGATATGGCCGAATTAAGTACATGCATGCAATCTGCCAGATTTCAAAAATAAAAGTTTTGAAGGTTTTAAGTGTTCTAGCCATTTCTTTACATCCAATGGTTTAAATCTTTGCTTTTAACACTTATTTAGGATCATGCAAGATTATTTTTAGATCAAAATCATATATTAATTTTTATAAACACATGCATGTCATCAAACATCTAAGATTTGTAAGAAAAAGTTACATGCATGTACATCAAACTTTATGTTCTTGAGTTTTTGATGTATGGATCATGGATTACCACCTTCATTGGATATCTTGAAGACATTGGTGTGTAATCTACCATCTAGACACCTAAGTGCCTTTCATGGATAGAAAAACTCAAGAAACATGAAGAAATATGCAAGAAATACAAGGAAATCGACTTACACAAGAGTGTGGAAGAACACCAAACTGGACAGCCTCTTCGAGGATATTTTCGACTGACTAAAAGTGGTAGTTTGGGGTTTTTGATGGTTGAATGTTGTAGAGGAAGTTGTTATGGTGATTTGGCAACTTGGATCACCAAATTTGGAGTTGTAGATCAAAAGTTATGAAGATTTTGGTGAAGATATGTTGGTAGAATTTATGAATCCGGTTTTTGAGAGTTGAGAGGAAAAGTGAAGAGTGTTGTGTGTGTGTTCTATGAAAATGAAGACTCCAAGTATTAGTGGGTAGTGTTGGTGACTCTTTCTTGTTCCTATGCCCCATGTGATAGCTAATGAGTGGTATTTGCATGACAATGTATGTATTTTGTTAAATAAAAATTGTAAAATGATATGTTAAATTAAATTATTTGTTCTAGATTTTAATTTTATTGCATTAAGTTAAAATTTATATTCTTACATATAATTATATGTATTTTAACTCTTACTATTATTTTGTAGTGATTTAATATTAATTGTTTCATTTTGTCACTTTATAACACGACTAAAATGTTTATACGTCTTACTAGGGATTTCAAGCATGTTGTCAAGATACATATGATAACTAACACTTTTATTATTATAATTTAACCATAATAGATTATGTTTACTTACTAAAATTCATATTACAGTATTTAGTAGCAAACTTGAAAACCTAGTTTTTCACGGATGTCACAATCTCCCCTAGTTAGAGAAATTTCGTCCCGAAATTTATTAATTGACATCCCTATTTTGCTCTTTAGAAATTTGGTTCGGTTGCTTTTGTTTCTGAAGAATAATTCCTTACAATGGTGATACATTTTGAAGCATTTTATCACTCATTTGGAATTCTATAGGTTTCATGTGACTATATGCACAACTCTTATGACGATCTCTTGTCTCCTTAAATCTATCCTTGGTAATTAAGATCTTGTTAGTAGCCTTTTGTACGATCTATGATTAGTTAGTTGTCTATAGCCAATTTCCAACAAATTAAGTGGCAAACGAAACTTATTCACATATTAAGTGTCATACGGAGCAAACTAATTTATAATGTGATAATTATTTTTATATAAGAACTCAACTAGTGGAAGATGAGTATCCAACTTCATCTGATATCTATTGCACAAGTATGTAGCATATATTTATGAAATATTTTGAATTTTTTTAATTTTATTTTTTTAATTTAATTTAATTTTTTATTTTTTATTTATTAATTTTTTTTTTTTTTACGTTTCAAAGATTCAAGTCCTTAGATTCGTATGAACGACCCCTCATAATGCTCATACCCTTTTAATATATATATATATTTTTCCTTATTATTGCATTGGACACCATTTTGGTCTCATTTCACTTATTATTTACTTTATTGATTCTACTATGAAGATATCAATTTCTAACACTTCTTTTATATATTATATTCTTCAATGTCAGCTATAATTCCAATACATATTTAGTTATTTATTATTTTCTCATGTATTAATATTTCATAATGACACTGCATATGTATGTTATAAATGTGCGTATACTCTACTATACAAGTAGTTGTTTTTAAGTAATAAATTCTTGATCTTAATTACTTTCGTGAATTATATACTGCATATAACTTGATTATCTTTGTACCACAACTTGTTTATCATAAAATATAGATGTGATCTAGAGTTATTATATATTTTAACTTATTAATGTACTAATATCTTTCCTGATGTATATATTCATGTTCCACTCTCCGTTTTTTTTTTTTTTTTTTTTTGAAAGTTTCGACTCACTTCCTTACCAACACGTAGTTATGGTCCTCCTCTTATTTCATGAACTGAATTCAACTCACATATCATTTATATCTTCTGCATAATTCTATTTACTCATGAACTGGTTCATTAAGCATTTGTTTATTATTAATTCTCGATATTACTCCTCATTTCTAACCGATATAAATTTCTTTTTATAACCGATATAAATTTCTAACCGATATAACTTTTTAATTCTAACCGATATAAATTGGTTCTTATTATCCTCATCTTTTCTTTTTATAATGTCTTGCTTGTCATCAATTTATAATCTGTATACTATCATTTCTTTCTTTAGTACACCTAATTCAAACTTCCTAAAATTATGTTTATCAATGAGTCTAACTCACTCACCTCTTTCATTAGTTTATGAGGTTTTATAATATTGGTATCAATAAATCTATACTTTATATCCTTCTAATATTAGGTCTTTATATTTATTTATTCCATTGTCATTCTCGTGACCAATTATAGATCTCATTATTCATTAAAGTAGACTATTATTATATATATATATATATATATTTTTTTTTTTTTACTAACCATGGTTAAAATAAAATTTATTAGAATTTAAACCAAAATCATACTTCACATCCATGTTTCACTCAAATCTCATGATAACTCATAATTTTAAAGTATTTTTATTTATTTATAATTTATTTATTATTTATTTAATTTTTTTTTTTTTTAGTTAGTATTATCAAAATTTATATACTATTGTTCATCTCACATATTATTGTAATTATTCTATTATATGATATGACACATCCTTAATGCTTCTATTTTCTTAGCATTTACTTTATAAAAATTTTGCGAAACAATTATTTATTTATTAATCCTCCGCCATGTATATAGTAAAGTTTACGCTCATCGAATTTATTTCTCTTTTCTTTTATTAGGGACTTTCACCTCCTCTAAATTCATAGTTTGACGTTAACCATTTGAATATTTACTTCATTTTCTTAATCTTTCATTATTATATATTTCTTCTACAAACTCCTTCTTGAGTATTTTGATACCAATATAAACTTTATTATAAACCGGGGTCATCGAACTTCATCACCATCATCATTATCTTTCTCATTAAAGGTCATTCAAAACTGATCACTAATCTAATTTCACATTATTAGTCAAGTAAGTTTATCCTCCGGCCTTGACTTATCTTTATTTCTTTATGTTATTTTATTGACTTGGTTAACTATTAATCTTGCTTAATTTCAATCGGCCGCTTATTTTAATATTATAGATACTACTTGTATACAACTCTTTTATTCATCAATTCGTTCAATAATCAGTGACTTTGATAACTCGATATTGTATCTTGTAATTATAAACACGTTGGCCAGACGTTTTTATGATCACATCATACAATATTTCCTTATCATTATCACTTCATACTTCCTTTCATAAATATAATTATCTTCTTCAAATTCTTATATAATTATAGATGATTTATCCTTCATTATGATGCCTTATTTTAACTAATGACATCTAATTCATTTACAATCAATGGATGTTATTATTTATTTATTTAAAATTTTATTTTATTTTATTTTTATTATTATTTTTTTTTTCGCAATTTTATTCTTACATGCACCTCTATCGTATACGTAACATATGCAATTCAGTGATCATATTAACGATTCTACTATATCCTACACTTATATTCTTTTATAAAGGATTATAGTATTTGTGATTCATGACGGAAGTACGTCCGAAGTGTATATTAGTGACGACACATGGTGTCTGCTCCCATGCTTTATACGATGCTCCTAACATCACTTTCTTCGATATTACAATGCTAGCTCCTTAAAGTTAACTTTAATTTGTGAACCTATGGGAGTGAACTACATTATTGATGCACAAGGACATTCACTAGTAGCTCTGTCGAAACTCACTTCTTATGCAGATACATAGCTGCTCTCTATTGAGTGTCCACAATATTTATTGTTATATTATTGATAAACTTTTCAATTTGAGCCATTAGTTAGGCTAATAGAGTAAGATTACTTTTCTCTACAAGATAATTGTATCAATAACAGGAAAAATAGTAATCATCTAAATTTTAGAGGTCTCTATGAGTATTTAATAACTACTCAAAGTACGTCATCAAAAGGATCATTTATCTCCCGAGAATTAGCAGTATTTTTCACCTCATGTGTACCATAACTAGTGGGTTATGACTTGATGTTAAACCAAAGTATTGAGGCTAATCTTAGAATATAGGGTTTGTGCCACGTAAGATCTACCAAGTATTAAATGTGATAATAACTAACTTAATAGCTAATTGTGCAATTGTGAGTGCCTAGGGTATGCAATGTTTATACAAACACACACAAAATCATGCCTTCCAAGTTTAAACAAAATTTATTTTATTTTATTTTATTTTATTTTGGGAAACCTTTTTGAAAATTGTTTGAAAATTTTTGGTTATAGTTTTAGGTTTTCATAAGAAAACTGGCATTCTCTATAACCTTAGGCTCTGATACCAAATCTGTCACACCCCGCTAAAGCGGAAACACGAGATACAACAGCATAAGGTTTCATAGCATGAGGTAATAAACAACACCAACTACAACATTAATCAAAAGTAGATCAAAAATTAAATTATTACAACCAAATTTGTTCCCAAAATTCACAATAGATAAAGTTGATGATAAAGGATTTTAAAATTTCTTGATGTTGATGTCGTCACACAAAATGCACCTACATGCCAACACTTACTTGTTTATACCTGAAAAGCATGAGTTAAAAAGGTCAACTACAAAGAGTTGGTGAGTTCATAGGTTTTTGATGAACAAAAATTAAATTAGTATCCATAAGTTGTTATTGTGAAACTTTTGTTCACAAGACATTAAGTAACTGGTTGCTCAAATATATTTTTAGCACAAGTGTAGAGTACGCTAGCAATTATCAGCCATGAGCCACTACCAAACCATTCAGACAACGATGCCCCTAATGTAACCAGTCCTACCTCAGCGGTGAGCAATTTCTCACATGTGTAGAACCCAACTTTTAATTTTAGGAAATGTGCACCCAAGGCCCGTCGACCTTAAGTGGGGATGTCCAAACCCTAATAGCGCTATCCACAAAACCGCAGGCCCCCGTTCGAGTTAATGGTAGTGTCACTAAATTTTAATTCCACGTTTCGGGGACTTACACTTTTTAACTCAAGCAATTGCATTTTAGCATACATAACATAGGGCACAAACAATTTAATTCAACAACATTTTTCAATCATAGAGCAACCATTAAAAACTTTATAACATGCTTTTCACCCCAAAATATTTAAAAAAACAAAGTAAAAAGGGGCTATGATACTCACAGTGTGTAGCTGTATCCAACAATTTTCCGTTTGATGCTCAGTCCGACTTAAATCCTTCCTATATTAATGGAATTGAATATTAGGCTATGTCTAACCTTAGGGATAAAATATTATTTAGCTATTATAACTTCATAAAATCTTAGACTTTCTATATACAGTATTTAAGGTTTATTTTAAGAATTTTCGTAAGGAAAATAGTGAACTTATTGAGATGTACATAATTGTCAATTATAGTTATAAGTTTTTAATATTTATAGTCCTTTCTGTAATATATTAGTTTATATATATAATCCTACTTACTTTATATATATAGATATGTTTAGTTTCACCTTTATTTATATGTTAATTTTTATCTTTCCTAAAAATGTATACTCATAAGTCTTATTCTCGTTGGTATGCACTTTATACTTATATGTTCATTTGAGTGTATATTTCTATTTTACATGTGTTATATTATAATTAACTTGTATATTGTAAAATATTATACTTTATGTGCTACATAGTCCAATATTTCTTAAAAGTCACTTTTCTCACATCTAAAGCTAAATGTTTGTTGCTGTCCAGATTTTTAGTCCACTTCCACAAGTTATTTTAATATCATAACAAATGATTTAATTTACCAACTTTTTATATGTTATTATTTAGTGTCTTAGGGAACTTTTAGCATAACTTTCATTATTTTTGAAGTTGTATAACTATTTAAATTATATTTTATAAATGTATGTATCAGTAACTTCAAATCAGTTTGCACACTGATTTTGTTTGACCTATTTGGGGTATCAAATATTCGAGTTTTTCTTTATATTTTATGGGGTTTTAAAGCTAACTCATTGAACTAAAGTTTAGAGAAAGAATCATTGCATTTGCATGCTTTATGAGGGAGCTATAATTACTTAAAGTTGCATGTAAAAATCTGCCAGCACTCTTTTCAATGCACACTTACCTTTGCATGTTTGGTTGGGAGGTCAAATCTTTATGTTTTTCGTTGAAACTAGCTGCATTTAAAAGATAACTCTTTAAATTAAATTCCAGAAGAAAAATCATGTATTTTAAAGGTTTTATGAAAGAGATATATCGGTTTAAATTCGAGTTTTATTCTGCTCAGCTAGTCTGTTTACACATCTAACTTGTGGGTAGGGTTTTATGGGTCAAAACTCAATGTTTTTGCATGAAATTAAATGGGTTGGAAAGCTAAGACATAAAACTAACTTTGAGAAAAAGAATCATGTATTTTAAATGGTTAAAACTCAAGATATGGCCGAATTAAGTACATGCATGCAATCTGCCAGATTTCAAAAATAAAAGTTTTGAAGGTTTTAAGTGTTCTAGCCATTTCTTTACATCCAATGGTTTAAATCTTTGCTTTTAACACTTATTTAGGATCATGCAAGATTATTTTTAGATCAAAATCATATATTAATTTTTATAAACACATGCATGTCATCAAACATCTAAGATTTGTAAGAAAAAGTTACATGCATGTACATCAAACTTTATGTTCTTGAGTTTTTGATGTATGGATCATGGATTACCACCTTCATTGGATATCTTGAAGACATTGGTGTGTAATCTACCATCTAGACACCTAAGTGCCTTTCATGGATAGAAAAACTCAAGAAACATGAAGAAATATGCAAGAAATACAAGGAAATCGACTTACACAAGAGTGTGGAAGAACACCAAACTGGACAGCCTCTTCGAGGATATTTTCGACTGACTAAAAGTGGTAGTTTGGGGTTTTTGATGGTTGAATGTTGTAGAGGAAGTTGTTATGGTGATTTGGCAACTTGGATCACCAAATTTGGAGTTGTAGATCAAAAGTTATGAAGATTTTGGTGAAGATATGTTGGTAGAATTTATGAATCCGGTTTTTGAGAGTTGAGAGGAAAAGTGAAGAGTGTTGTGTGTGTGTTCTATGAAAATGAAGACTCCAAGTATTAGTGGGTAGTGTTGGTGACTCTTTCTTGTTCCTATGCCCCATGTGATAGCTAATGAGTGGTATTTGCATGACAATGTATGTATTTTGTTAAATAAAAATTGTAAAATGATATGTTAAATTAAATTATTTGTTCTAGATTTTAATTTTATTGCATTAAGTTAAAATTTATATTCTTACATATAATTATATGTATTTTAACTCTTACTATTATTTTGTAGTGATTTAATATTAATTGTTTCATTTTGTCACTTTATAACACGACTAAAATGTTTATACGTCTTACTAGGGATTTCAAGCATGTTGTCAAGATACATATGATAACTAACACTTTTATTATTATAATTTAACCATAATAGATTATGTTTACTTACTAAAATTCATATTACAGTATTTAGTAGCAAACTTGAAAACCTAGTTTTTCACGGATGTCACAACATAGGAGGACTTAGAAGAGGTTCTCCTTCTCTTGGCCTGTAAAAGAAAATCTTCTCACTAAGAGGAGGAAGATCAACCCTTCGACTGTGAAACTCATCATAAATATGTGTGGGCATTGAGTGTTGAAAGATGAGTGATAAAAATCTGCAGAAAGGGACATTGCATTCCCTTGTGTTTGCCCGAACCAGAGCAGCTAATTCATTGAAAATGAGCCGTGCATAATCAATGTTTCTTCCATAGTACAAGGCATGTACTATTTGCATCCCAAATTCATTTATTTGGTCCAAAGCTCCCATCTTGTGGGTCATACACTGAATTATTGTTGTAATGAGAATACCCCACATAGGACCAAATTCATTTCTTTTGATTGTGCCCGTTGTTCCTCTTCGAACCAAAAATGGTAAGAATGAGCGTGCCTCTAATCTATCAACGAATGGATCATACTGAGCTTGGGCAGGAAGCCTGAGTGCTTCACGAATGATGTCAGTAGAAACAAATGCCCTTCTTTGATCTCTAATTACCCACCCAGCAATCATATCTGGAGAATCGAGTGTAGTAGAGTACCAAAACTCGCATAGCATCTCTGGATAAATTGCTCGAGGAGACAAGGTCAGTGCACGAGCAATTGGGCAATATTTCATAAAAGTCACAATGTTTGTGAATTCTTGGCATACCCAGGCTTGAGGAATAGTGAAATTTGCTGTGATGTTGTTCCTCGCAAACCTGGGTAGTTCATCGTTTCGGAATTTGATTTCCGATTCAACTTCTGGAGCAACGAAAGTGTAATTGGCAATCTGTGATTTTGATTTAAGAGATTTGCTTGCTAAGAAAGAGTGAAATCGTTAATCGCAGAGAGAATATTACAAGAAATAATGAAATAACTGTTGAAAAATATTTGAAGTAAAAAAAACGGTTATTTGAAAGATAATTAAGGTATTGGGAAGTAAAAATGGCTGATTTGACTGACTTATCCTCTGCCAACGGTAACTTTCCTATTAAGAAAGGCTACCGTTGAGCAGTATGAGGATTAAGCTCGGTGTAAGAGCCGTCATAACCCAATACTGAGTAATAAAAATTAATTAAAAAAATATTAAAAAATATTAAAAAATATAAAAACAATTAATTTACTCTTGAAATTAATAGAAAAAAATAAAAATTTTAAATTTTGATGATATCAGACTAGTGATACTGAATGGTCAGTATCAACATGAGTGATACTGAGCGTTCAGTTTTAAAGAAAATTAAGGAAAATTAAGGATTTAACATACCTAATTGCCCTAGTAAATACATAAACCTTTCCTCAGGGAGAGGTTCAGTAAACACATCGGCCAATTGTTGATCAGTTGGTACATAATCTACCTCAACCTTACCTTTTTCCACATTATCTCGAATAAAGTGGTGTCTGATATCAATGTGCTTGGTTTTAGAGTGATAGACTGGGTTCTCTGTGATAGCAATAGCACTCTTGTTATCACAA
The DNA here is from genome assembly GCA_963853835.1 of Calendula officinalis. Lineage (NCBI taxonomy): Eukaryota > Viridiplantae > Streptophyta > Magnoliopsida > Asterales > Asteraceae > Calendula > Calendula officinalis. The sequence continues at coordinate 44,318,585 of OY970829.1, forward strand.
TGAATGGGAGTCTTATGAAAGTTGAACCCATAGTCTAAGAGTTGATACTGCATCCATAATAATTGAGCACAACAACTTCCTGCAGCAACATATTCTGCTTCTGCTGTGGAAGTTGCTACCGAATTTTGCTTCATGGATGACCAACCAACTAGTCTTCCACCTAGGAATTGACATCCTCCACTTGTGCTCTTTCTGTCCAATCTACAACCTGCAAAATCTGCATCTGTGTACCCTTCAAGGTTAAAGTTTGAGTCTTTGGGATACCAAAGACCCAGGTTAGGAGTACCTGTAAGATATCTAAAGATGCGCTTAACTGCTTTCATGTGTGATTCTTTAGGATCAGCCTGATACCGAGCACACAAACATGTGGCAAACATGATATCAGGCCTACTAGCAGTTAAGTAAAGTAAGGAACCAATCATACCTCGGTATGTGGATTGACATACTGGTTTACCAGTTTCATCCTTACTTATCTTATCCTGAGTACCCATAGGAGTGTGCATGGAAGATAAATTTTCAAATTTGTATTTCTTTAACATGTCATGCACATACTTACTTTGATTTATAAAAGTGCCATCAGGCTTTTGTTCAACTTGTAAACCAAGAAAATAAGTAAGTTCTCCCATCATACTCATCTGATACCGAGTTGACATTATCTTAGCAAACCAGTCACACATTGACTTGTCAGTGGAACCAAAGATAATATCATCTACATATATCTGAATGAGTAAGATGTCAGAACCTTTCCTTTTTGAAAATAATGTTTTATCAATTTTACCTCTTGTAAATTTATTTTCAATAAGGTACTCAGACAGGGTGTCATACCAGGCTCTTGGAGCTTGTTTGAGCCCATATAGAGCTTTATCAAGCTTGAAAACATAATTAGGAAATTTGGGATCAACAAAATCTGGAGGTTGTTTAACATAAACTTCTTCTTGTAGTTTTCGATTTAGAAAAGCACTTTTGACATCCATCTGATAAACTTTGAAATTCTTAAAGGCTGCATATGCAAGATACAACCTAATAGCTTCAATTCTTGCAACTGGTGCAAAAGTTTCATCATAGTCAATGCCTTCTTCTTGCCTGTAACCTTGAGCAACTAACCTTGCTTTGTTTCTGATGACAACACCATCCTTGTCCATCTTGTTTCTGAACACCCACTTAGTACCAATAATAGTTTTGCCAGTAGGAGGTGGTACTAAGTTCCAAACTTTGTTTCTTTCAAACTCTGTGAGCTCTTCTTGCATAGCCTCTACCCAATCTTCATCTAATAAAGCTTCATTAGCTTTCTTTGGTTCAATGGTAGATAGAAAACTTGAGAAGAAACAAAAGTTTGCAGTTGCTTGGGTTGGAAATTCTAATTTTCTTCTTGTTTGGACACCTTCTTCAATAGGACCAATAATGTTTGAGTGTGGATGGTCTCTGTGTTCCCTAAAATTGTTTCCTAAGGGAGCATTTGAAATAGGATCAACAATATCTTGTTGATTTGGTGTGTTGTCTGTCTGATACTGAGTGGAATTCTGATCAGTATTAGACAGTGCAGGTTGCTGTTCATCTTCATTTTGCGGAGTTGATGTGGATTCTTGTGAAGTGTTGGATGTTTCACCTTCTTCATAGATAGAGTGGTTCAGATCATTAGTTGGAAACTCAGTATGGAGGTCCTCTGTTATGGGAACCTCAGTATTAGTCTCATTTGAGTGATACTGAGTTTGAACTTGATCAGTTTCATTAAACTTATTAGGAATAAAGTGTGGATGAAACTTAGGCTGTTAAGCAATGGAGTGTTCTGGATTGCATAGAATATCTATGCCACTTATGTCTTCACTTGCTGAGGTAGAATGCTCATTCTGATCTTCATCGAATGTGACATGAATGGATTCTACAATCATCTTGGTTGAGATGATATACACTCTGAAAGCTTTAGAGTGTGGAGAGTAGCCCGTGAACACACCTTCATTTGCTTTGGGAGCAAATTTATTGAGATTTTGTTTTGTACTGAGTACAAAGCATTTACTCCCAAAGATGTGGAAGTATTCCACATTAGGAATCTTGCCATTGTATAACTCGTATGGAGTCTTTAGATGTCTTTGGACGATAGTGGCTCTATTCTGAGTGAAGTTTGCACAGTTTACAGCTTCAGCCCAAAAACTCAGTGCCAGTCCAGCATGGCATAATAAAGTTCTTGCAGCTTCAATCAGTGTTCTATTCTTTCTTTCTACAACACCATTTTGTTGTGGTGTGTAGGCTGCAGAGAAGTTTTGAGTGATTCCTTTTTCTTCACAGAAATCGGCTAATACTGAGTTTTTAAACTCAGTACCATGGGCACTTCTAAGTTGCTTGACCTTGTTGCCTTTTTGAAGTTCCTCTCTTTTTATAAAGGCAATGATTTCTGTTGTTGCATCTGACTTAGTCTTGAGGAAGATGACCCAAGTATATCTTGAAAATTCATCAACCAAGACTAGAGTATAGATCTTTTTGGCCAAAGATGGTGTGCTGATGGGGCCAAAAAGATCCATATGTATCATAGTAAGAGGTTCATTAATGGAATGATTGACTTTGGACTTGAATGAACTCTTCTTCTGCTTGCCCATTTCACATGCTGAGCATAACTTATCTTTTGAATAAGTAATTGTGGGCAACCCTCTCACCAGTTTCTTCATACTGAGCTCGTTGATATTTCTAAAGTTGATGTGAGAGAGTTTCTTGTGCCATAGCCAATGCAATTCTGGCTTGACTTTAGAAAGCAGGCATACTCGAATAGTTGGGTCTATTTCAGATAGGTTGACCACATATACATCTTTTTCTCTTCTAGCAATGAGTACAGGCTGGCCTTTATCATTGTAGATGATTCCTGCAACCTTCTTGAATCGAGCTTCATTGTCATCATCACACATCTGGCTGATACTGAGCAGATTGTGTTTAAGACCCTCTACATAGGCAACTCTTTTAAAAGTTATGTTGCCTGCCTTGATCACACCATAACCTCTTGTCTTTCCCACCGAGTCATCTCCAAATTTAACAGAAGGACCCTTCTCTGGAGTATAATTGAGAAGGTATTTCATACTGCCTGTCATGTGTCTTGAGCAGCCACTATCTAAATACCATTTTCTGTCACCCTGCACAAGACACAAAATAAGAGTTAGTTCTTTTTAGGAACCCATTTATGAATGGGACCTTTGGTGGGATAAACATAATTTGACTTGATCTCTTTTTGTGGAAAGGTCAGTATCACTTCGGGTGAAACTTTAGAAGTTTTCTTTGGTGATACTGACTTAGTTTCTCTCCTTTTCTTTGGTACTGAGTACCTAGGACTCGAGAGATCAGTCCAGCATTCATCTCCTTTGTGACCAGTATGATGACACCTATAACATTTTCTAGGTCTATTTCTAAACATATTTTCATAAGGTACTTTAGAAAAATGTTTCACTTTTGGTAGGTCAGTATGAACAAGTTTTGCAAATTGTTTACTTAAAGATTTGACCTGATCACCAAGTGTTTTTAAAATGTTAATTTTGTCATTTTTAATAGGTGTTTTAACATTTTGTTTTACTGGTTTAAAAGGTGGTGGATCTGGTTGCTTCTTTTTATTTGACAGAGGAGTCTTTCTAATATTATTAGTGGTAGACTTCTGGTCTCTGCCAACTAAGGACCTAGTTAAAGTTGGTTTTTGTTTATCATGTTTTGAAAAACAACTTTAACAGGTTCTTTAGATTTCTCAGTATATGATGTTTCTGTTCCTACAACTTCTGTATTAGATGAAACATTGGAGATAGAAGTTGTCTTATTTTCATTATATAATTCAAAAGTTGTTGTATTAAATAATAATTCAAAAGGTGGAACAGCAGAGGTGTCATACTGAACTATTGGGAGCTCAGTATCAGAAATTTCTTTTATAGAAAATTCAATACTGGGTTCTTGTAGCTCAGTGTAGCACTTTGAGCAGATGGAGGGACCAATAGGTTTTTCTAAAATTTCATTTTCCTCATCATCTGACTCAGTTTGACATCCGACTTCACATAAAGTTTTAGCTTTTACAAAATTAATAGGGTTCATAGTAGAAAACTCTTCAAATAAATCAGCAAAATTGTTCCTATTTTTAAATTGAGGATCAACACCAAGTGCAGCCCGCACATTTTCTGGAAATTGTTGATTTAAGCATTTATTTAATTTTATTGAAGCATTTCCCCAAGATTTACACTGTTTTTCAAATTTCTCTTTTTCAAGTTTGTGTAAATGAGCTTTATCAGCTAATCTCTGGTTAATGTCTTTTAAATCTGAAAAATTTAATTCTAAATCTTTATACTTTGCTAGTTTATCTAAGTTTTCATTATTTACCCTTTCAAGTTCTTGAATTGTTAATTTTAAAGCTTTTTCTTTTTGTACAGAAGTTTTAAGATCAACAATCATATACTCAAAAATCGTAGTCTTTTCATTCACTGAATAAGTTTGAAAGGAACTTACCTTGTACAACTGAGTGGAATCCCAATCAGTATGAACACTCATCCTCTCAGCCTCTTTGATATCCTTTTCAAAAGAGCTCTTCAAATCATCTTCAGTGAAAGCCATAAAGGCTTTATTCTCAATCCCTTCCTCATCATCACTTAAGTCTTCATCCATCCAGGCTTCTGAGTAAAGTGCTTGATGAGGTGCTCCATTCCCTTCTGCCCTCTTGCCCTTGCTCCAATTCTTCAGCTTGACATATTTGTCTCTATACCTTTTTGCTCGGTATGCAATTTTGTCATTTTGGTCAGTCTCAGAAGATTTGGTATGACAATTTGCAGCAATATGTCCAGGCTTTCCACACCTATAGCACATACATGATCTTGGGTCAGTATTAGAAGAGCTAACACCAAGCCTCTTCTTCTTCAACTGATCCAGCTTCATAGACATAAGAGCCATTTCAGTTTCAAGCTCTTCTGCCTCAGCATCAGCTAGATCAACTTCTGGTTCATCTGGCTCAGTCACAGTATAGGCCTGTTGCACAACTAGAGCCATGCCAGTGGAAGACTTGTCAGTTTTCTTCCAGTTGATCAGTCTTGCAGCATTATTCTCCTCATGATTCAACATTAGACCATACAAAGTTTGAAGAGTGTATGACTCAATGTTGTTTGCAGCATTGACAGAGTTTGTCATGTCAAGAAATTGTTGAGGAAGACTATCCAGGAACTTTTGAACAAGCTCTCCTTCCTATTTCATAATGCCTACACTGATTAAATCATGGATAACAGTATTGAACCTGTTATAGAGAGTGGTGATGTCTTCATTAGGAGTTGAGAAGAAGTTTTCATATTTCCTTCTCATGTTGCTTTTTCTTTGCAACTTCACCTTTGCTGTGCCTTCATAGGTGACTGATAGACTATCCCACATAGCCTTTGCAGTTGGCAATTTCATAATTGCATTTAGTATCTCTTTGGTAACAGCATTACCAATCACCCCTTTAGCTCTGGAGTCTAAAGCATACAACTGACGGTCAGTATCAGTCCAGTTGTGCTTTAGTTTAGGTACAGTTCTTATGCCCTCAGGAGCATCATCAGTAGTAGCAACAGGTTCCACAGTTTGTGGAAAGATGGGACCATCATATAGCACAGTGAGCATCTCATGGTGAATAGATTCAAGATACCACTGAGCTTTAAGCTTCCATTGATGAAAGTCTTTTCCATCAAAGATAGGTATTCCCTTTCCAGACATAATTGGTGCAACGATTGTAGACATTTAGGATTTTTGAGTGTTGGAGGGATAGATGTAGGAAATGGCTGCCAGGGTTATAGATCGACTAAATAAGAGTTTATTTAGACTGCTCTGATACCAGTTGTTAGGACACAACAACCCTGGTTTATAATGTTAATTGATAGAATATTATACTTAGAGAAATATTAGCGTGATAACACAAGAATATAGTCAATGTATAAATCCACTAAGTGTGGCTTGTTGCGGAATAACAAGACCACTGATCAATTACAAAGATATGAAAGTGTAAAGTGAATTGGTAAGTACTCCTTTGCAAGATGATCTCTATTTATAATGTTATAAATAACCTTACATAATGAGCAAAGGAGTAACCGAAGGACTAAGTAAGGGAAATGACTAAGATCAAGGGATTTGATCTTAGTCCGTTACTATACTGAGTATCACTCAGTCCTTCTACTCAGTCCTTGTACTCAGTATCACTATCTGATACTGAGTACTGATACTGAGTTCCAATACTGATCACTCAGTATCAGACCTAAACTTAGCTATATTACTCTACATATTAATCAAAGCTAGTCTAGGTTGTTTTGTTATCTTAAGATCCAAAGGGCAAGGCTTTTTGCCTTAACAAATATCATTGGTCCTGTTGAAGAAGGAGTACAAACAAGAAGAAAATTGATTTTTGAACCTCATGCTACTACAAACTTTTATCTCCTTTCAAGCTTCTTATCTACCATTGAACCCAAGAAGGCTGATGAAGACTTACTAGATGAAGACTGGGTAGAAGCTATGCAAGATGAGCTTACAGAATTTAAAAGAAACAAAGTTTAGAACTTAGTACCACCCCCAGCTGGAAAAACTATCATTGGTACTAAGTGGGTGTTCAAAAATAAAATGGACAAAGACGGTGTTGTAATCAGGAACAAAGCAAGACTGGTTGCTCATGGCTACAGGCAAGAAGAAGGTATTGACTATGATGAAACATTTGCACCAGTTGCAAGGATTGAAGCAATTAGGCTATATCTTGCATATGCAGCCTTTAAGAACTTCAAAGTTTATCAAATGGATGTCAAGAGTGCCTTTCTAAATGGAAAACTACAAGAAGAAGTTTATGTTAAACAACCACCAGGTTTTGTTGGTCCTAAATTTCCTAATTATGTTTTCAAGCTTGATCAAGCTTTGTATGGGCTCAAACAAGCTCCAAGAGCCTGGTATGATACCCTGTCTGAGTACTTAATTGAAAATAAATTTACCCGTGGTAAAATTGATAAAACATTATTTTCAAAAAGAAAAGGGTCTGACATCTTACTCATTCAGATATATGTGGATGATATTATCTTTGGCTCCACTGACAAGTCAATGTGTGATTGGTTTTCAAAGATTATGTCGTCTCAGTATCAGATGAGTATGATGGGAGAACTTACTTATTTTCTAGGTTTACAAGTTGATCAAAAGCCTGATTGCACCTTTATAAACCAAAGTAAGTATGTGCATGATATGCTAAAGAAATATAAATTTGAAAACTTATCTTCTATGCACACCCCTATGAGTACTCAGGATAAGATAAGTAAGGATGAAACCAGCAAACCAATATGTCAATCCACATACCGGGGTATGATTGGTTCCTTACTTTACTTAACAGATAGCAGGCCTGATATCATGTTTGCAACATGTTTGTGTGCTCGGTATCAGGCTGATCCTAAAGAATCACATCTGAAAGCTGATAAGAGAATTTTTAGGTATTTATCTGGTACTCCTAATATGGGTCTTTGGTATCCCAAAGATTCAAATTTTGCTCTTGAAGGGTACACAGATGCAGATTATGCAGGATGCAGATTGGATAGAAAAAGCATAAGGGGAGGATGCCAATTCCTTGGTGGAAGATTTGTTGGCTGGTTATCCAAAAAACAAAATTCAGTAGCAACTTCAACTGCAGAAGCTGAATATGTAGTTGCTGGAAGTTGTTGTGCTCAACTATAATGGATGCAGTATCAACTCATGCACTATGGATTTGATTTCAACAACACACCAATCCATTGTGATAACAAGAGTGTTATTGCTATCACTGAAAATCCAGTCCATCACTCAAGAACAAAGCACATTGATGTCAGACACCACTTTATCCAAGATAATGTGGAAAAGGGTAAGGTTCAGGTAGACTATGTCCCAACTGAGGACCAATTGGCTGATGTATTTACTAAACCTCTTTCAGAAGAAAGGTTTACGTACCTACTAGGACAATTGGGCATGCTCAACCCTTGAAATAATTTTTCTCCTAAAAATTCTTTCCTAGACTAATTTTTCAGTATTGACCCAATACTGAACCTTTCAGTATAGCTCGTCTGGTATATTATTTTTATTTTTTGTAAATTTTTTATTAATTTATATGTTAAATTAAGTGTTTTTATTATTTTTTTAATATTTTTTAATTTAATTTTTTTTAACTCTAAATCAGTATTGGGGTCCTGGAGTTTCAACACTGATTTCAAAACCTCATACTCCCCAACGGTTACTTTCCTTAATAGAAAAGTTACCGTTGGAATAGGATAAGGCTGTCATTTCGCCGTTTTTACTTCCCAATACTGTAATGATTTCTAATTAAGAGTATAAATAACCTTTTTCTTTAAATCATTTTCTCCGTTATTTACTCTCTCACTCTCAAATTTCTCGCTGAGATTAAGAATTTCACTTCTCTTTGCAAGCAAATTTCAATTCTTAATCACAGAACTATGGCAAATTTCGTTTTCATCCGCCCAAATAACGCACCAGCAAAGGATTTTCAACGAGTTGAACTTCTGAAATATACGAGGAACAACATAACCGCTAATTTCGATATTCCTCAAGGTTGGATATGCCATCAATTTCGTCTCATGATCTCTTATCTGAGGCATAGTCCAATCTCCGCTGCTCTTCAACTTTTTCCTAGAGCAATTTATCCAGCAATGCTCTGCGAATTTTGGTACACTGCACACTTGGATTCTCCAGATATGATCACCAGCTGGGTAATTCGAGGTCAAAGACGAGCATTCGTGTCAACGGCCATCATCAGAAGAGATTTGCAACTTCCAGAGCACGTTGAATATGATGCATTTGTTGATCGTGATACTACACGATCAGTATTGCCGCTTCTTGGAAGATAAAGGACAACAAGAACCATCAAAAGGCACAAATTTGGTCCTATGTGGGGAAATATGATCGCTACCATAATTCGGTTTATGACCCACAAAATAGGGGCACTTGACCAAATTAATGATTTTGGAATGCAGATTGTCCATGCCATGTATCACAATAGGCATATTGACTATGCCAGACTGATCTTCAATGAGTTGGTCTCACAAATTCAGGCCAGGAACAGAAACCCTAATGTTCCCTTTTGCAGGTTTTTATCACTAGGGAAGATGAACCACCACTCAGTGCCTCCATGTTAGCCATTGCAGAGGCTCATATGGATGATGATGATAATGGAGATGATACTGATGCAGATGATGATAATGGTGATGATGATGCTAATGATGATGATGATGTTGAGATGGAGGATGTTCAACCCCCTCCAGTCCAAGAACCAGAACCTGATGTTCCCAACACTGCATCAGCTTTTGATACTGAAGAACACCCCTTAATTATCATAAGAAGAGTTAGAAGAAGGTTGAGTCCAGTCATTATGGCTGCACTGTCAACGGACTCAGTGTTGCACAGTCTACATCCAACACTGACTCCCTCTCTAGAAGAGCAACATCAAATAGCATCACATGCTGATCTTCCAGAACCAGATAAAGCCAACATTGCTCAACCATCACCAAACATGGAACCACATGTTCCACTGGATGTTGAAATTGCTTATGAGCAACAAAATCTGGAAGAAGAAGCACAACAAACAGAACAACCATATCAAGAAGGTGCTGGAGGTTCCAATCAACACACAAATGATCCAGCACCTATCTCTGTTGAAGGGAGAAGGGAATCAGACAACGCCTCAGGTATGAATTTCTAATAAACCCTTCAAACTCCTATATATATTATTTTTTTTCAAAACCAAGTGACTAAGTATTGGCCTGTACCAACTCAATACTAACCAAAGTCTCAAACGATTTTTTTTAATATATATTCTTTTAAGGCCAACATAGTTAGCCCACTGCTACTATGAAAAATTCCTACACTGGGCACAAAAGATCATTGCCAGCCTACAGTTGTCTTCACATATAAAAAGACAATGGTGGTTGATGACACACTGACACCCACTGGTACTGCTTATATCATACCCAATTTATGTTAAGTTGGATAACATGATTTAAGAAATGATCAAAAACCCTAAAGCTACACTATCCAAATACAATTCATGGGATTTAAGCCACATTACTGTTATCACTCTAACACCAAGTGATAAACATTGAAACAACAAAGAAGCATGTCCCAGGCTTCGTCTTCCCAAACCCAAACCTTTTCAGACAAAGTGACTTATCCTACACTGAGCTACTACACATCACACTCACTTATACTGAAAAACTTCTTACACATGCTATGCATAAGTCGACAATATTTCATCCTACACCAGATGAAATACAGACTTCAAAAACTCTATTTAAATAATTTTAGAATTTAACAATACCACAATTCTATTTGATAAGCCATTCCATGCTAACCAGTTACTATGTTTTTGTTTCTTTAGCACCATCTGTGCAGGGTACTCATGGCCAACAGGCTCCAGTGGAAGAGGTTTCCTTGCAGACAATCATGCAACAAATCTTGGCTATGCAGAACACACAGAACACTATAATGGCCCGGATGGAAACAATGAGTATTGAAATTGATTCATTAAAAGAATTTGTTGCATTACTCCAACAACAACATCAACAACCTCCACTGACTCCACAATCTCAACACAGTGGAGATAATGAAGACCAAGGTGGAGATGATGATACTGAGCCAAGACAATCCCCCACACATGAAGATCAAGGGGGTGATACTGATGCTGCCACTGAGCCTATGCAATCTCCTACTCATGATGACACTCAAGGAGATGCAGGTGGTGATACTGAACCTCTTCCTTCCCATCCAATGATAACAATAAGGGGGAGAAGAGAAAAAGAGAAGATGAGGTTGATCAACCTGATCCATCTGCTCAGGGGGAGTAAAGAAGAAAAATAAATGAAGATCAACCTCCACAACAACAACAATCACAACAAGTCATTGATATTGAACCTCTTAGGTTTCAGTATGAAAGAAGAAGAGAAAGAGGAAGGTCTTTTCTAGAACAACTTGAAGAGAACCAGTCTGAGCCATCTGCTTAGGGGGAGACTGACACTGACCAACCTCTGCAGGCTCATACTGTGATATCTGCTCAGTATGAGAACAACCTGCAAATCATTGTGTACAGGACTTTTGTATGGCCAATTGCTGATAATGAAGATGAAGAACCAAATCCAGTGCCAAATCAGAACTTCATAAAATTTGCACCAGATATGGCTCATGAACCAAGCTCCTCATCATCATCCTCAGATGATGAAGAGCCTCCAAGAAAACCACAAATGCCAACTCAGGGTGACCCAAGACCAGTTAGAAGATCAACTAGAAGAATGTCAAGAGTGGTCATGTCTTCTGAATCAATTGAAAAACCTGCTCCAGCTCCTTTAATCACTAGACCTAGAAGGTCTGTTCATGATGATGAGCAGGTTCCAAGGAAGACTGCACAACAATTAGAAGATGAAGTATAAAAATTCTTCTACCTACATGCTCTTGGTATTAAAGAGGAACCTGAGACTGATCCTAATACTGAGACTGATGTTTCATCAACATCTCACAGAAGAAGACTGAAAGGAGCAGACCTTAGAGAACAGTATTGGAACTCAGTTGCTCAGAGAACAAGGTACAGAGAGACAAGGATGGAAATACTGAGAAACAAAGTATTTTTCAGTGTGAGGGATATATACTGGTTGAACATTGATGTCAACAAGATCAAGGTAAAAATGATCAATGGTTCAATTGTTGCTATCTGTAATGGACCAGTCAGTCCTCCCATGAAGATTCTTCTTCATGATATCCAGAATATGGGACTTCAAGACTGGATCAAGATCACCAAAATGACCAAGGAGTTGCCCTCAAGATCCTCTCAAGCCCAATTGATTATAGATGAAATCTGGGCAGTTTCTGCAGTTTGTTTTGAGAAAGGGATCTTAATTCCAGGGGAGTACAGGGCACTCAGTGTAATGACTGAGGCATACAGAAACAACAGACCTGAATGTCTTAACACATCCAGTTTCTTAAATAAATACCCTGTACCTCCCAACCTTGTCTTTCAGGATCAAAAGAGCACTATATATCCAACTTCTGGATATATGTACACTAACTCAGATGACAGAGAATGCTTCATAACTGAAGAAGATCTTCCAAAAGCAAACATAAGTCATCTGGTGGGACTGAAGTGGTTGATAACCAAGAAGGAGGATGCTTGGTTCAGAAAGAAGATTGTTGCTGTGCTGTGGAACAGAAGAGAAGAACTCAAAAATAAAGATGAATTTGTTCACATCAAGCAAGAAGTCTTCTATGAGCATGAAGCCATCAGCAGAGGATGAAGAAGAAGTCTCTGTAATTTTATTCTTGTACTTCTCTTTTGTAATATTGTCTTGTTATCATTAGATAGGGGGAGATTGTTAAGGCAAAAAGCCTTACCCTTTGGGATCTTAAGATAACAAGACAACCTAGACTAGCTTAGAATAGTTTGTAGAATAATTTAGCTAAGTCTTGGTCCAACACTGATTAGATAGTATTGGTCACTCAGTGTTGGGACTCAGTATTGACATCCAATACTGAGTACAAGGACTGAGTTAAACATTACCATGTTTAACAGACCCGATCAAATCCCTTTGATCTCGGTCACTTTCCTTTTCTTAGTCCTTCCGTTACTCCTTGCCTCTTTTGTAAGATCTCTATAACATTTTAAATATAGATCACTTGGCAAAGGAGTACTCACCAATTTACGCTTTCACTTGTACACATATTGTAATTCATCAGTGGTCTTTTTATTCTGCAACAAGCCACACTTAGTGGAATTATACATTTGACTCTAATATTGTGTTAATCAATTTAATTGTCTTAAGTTTAATTTATCTAACAATTATACAAGTAATCCAGGTTTGTTGTGACCTAACATTGATAGCTCAAGGTACTTAAACACTAGTAATTAGAAAGTTTTTCTAATACAGGTATTTAAGAGTTTTTATGAAAAGCATAAAGTTCAAGGTACATTGAACTTATTTAAAACATCTTAAGTAATGGTTACTTATGATAGTAAGTTTTAAAGTATTAGTATTAATATATTATGATTATATTGGATATAATCAACGTAGACTTTAAAGAGTATTATTGCAAGTCTTTAATACTTGTGATAAAGGAATTTAATGAAGTCATAATTCTCTAATAGGAATAATTGGATATTCGTATAATCCAAGGAAAATGACTTAGACATTAAATGAACTCTTAAAAGGGACAAACTATATTAAAGAATTTAAGAATTAAAAGATATTATTGCAAGTCTTTTATACTTGTAATAAATACAACATTTGATCAAGTCATAATTCCCTAATAGGAATAATGGATATTTGAGAAATCCAAGAAATGACTTTGGCATTAAATGAGATTCTTAAAAGAATACTAATATGTTTAAGAACTGGAAGTATCGTTTCAAGTGTCTTATACTTGTTAGATACAATAATCAATGAAAATCATGATACCCTTATCAGGAATGTTGGATATTCGCAAATCCAAAGGATGACTTAGATAATTGATGTATTCTTAAAGGGTTAAACTATAAGTTTTGACTAGGTCAAAAGTAGTAGTTTAAGTAATGCTTATTTCCATAAAATTTATTGGGAGCTATGACTAACGTATTCATTAAAGGTACTAGTGAATATAGTAAAGTTAGTTAGGACATTAACAACAAGGAATTACCAAGTCGTTAGCGAAAGAGTTAAGAGAAATAAATGATCATTGATTAGATTATTGCAAACCTGATAGCGTGATCACAAGTCTTGTGATTAATTATTGCATATCTAATAGGATATTCACATTCCAGTGAACAAGTTAATCATTTAAGGAAATTTCATTAACTAGTAAGAGTATCTACATATCAAGTAGCTAAAAGAGATTTAGTTACAAAGCATGTTTTATAGATTCAAAAGGAGTAATTTTCCAATCCTCCTATGTTTACCGAATCATATAAAGGAAATACTAGAATACGTTCTAGATGTTGCATGAACAATATCTAGCAAAGACAAAAGTAATAGTACTCGTCTTATGTCTTTAGTTTAATAGAAATGACTAACTGTAATTAGTGATAAAGGTTGCGATTAAGGAGTCATTGAGCAATCAACACGAACGCAAAGAGTAAGCAATGATTCAGTAATAATTCGGTATCTATGTCCAGTTAGGAATGATACATGAATTAGTATCATTATTATTCAGAATTTGTATGATTTAAGAATATCCATGAATAAAAGTCTCTTTATTCAAAAAGATATAAATCCGTGACTACTCGTCTTGGTGGGAACCTTGATGGGACGTTTACGTCATCGCGATGTTTGGTGGTAGATTCGAAGTTCTTCAAAGATAGCTACACAAGTTTTGTGTAAACCAAATATCGGTGATATTCTGTCGGAGCTCAACGAATATTGGATTGACCACCGTGATAATACTTCGTGGTTGAAAAGTTCAAAAGTATTATTCACTAGGATTGTCCTTAAGCCTCAGGTATTTGGTTTAGGATACAATGACTAATGTACTTTGGTTCGTCTTAGACAATTCTGAAATATGGTTGTCATACGAGGCCTTACTGGGTACAGAGGGAGTTGTATTTTGAATCGAAATATAACAAGATGGTAATTGCACCTCGTTTTTAGGAGAGATATTTATGGGTCCTTTGACGTGATGAGATAACTGGAAAGTGCATGGCCATGCCCAAACGAACTGATTTGTTCTTTGTCGGTTATCACAACAGTTTGAATCAAGAAGTCATGAAATGATTTCGAATACAGGAGTTGATATTTTCTACCATGCTCGTATTCGTTATCACAAATATCGTGCTGCAAGGGATAAACCTAACATAGTTGCCCAAGAAGTAGAGACAGAGTGTTCTTTACTAGGAGACGCTATTAAAGAGGTTTTCAAAAACTATACCTGGGTCACATAAGTTGTTTTTATGGGGTTGGTTACCTACATGCCCTTCTAGTAGGCCATTGTAGCTCGTGTCATTACGATAAAGGTTACGAACTTGCACAAGTGGGAGTCTGAAGGATTTATGTGCACAGTTAGTCAATCTATGATGACACATCCATGCCTACGAAACACTTAAGGGTCACACCGGTGAGTGCATGTAATACGAGTAAGATATGTAATGATACTTGGAAGAAGAATGATTCATAATAAGTCATTTATGAATCGATTAAGTATTAAGTCATGTTGGACTTATTACTAGATTAGTTTAACTACCTAATTAATATAAGTATTTGTACATTTACAAGTTGAGTAAATATACAATATGTTAATTAGTAATTATCCATGATATGTAAAGCTATTAAATCATATAGTGATTGGATAATATTATTGTCTAATTAATTGTTAAAAGTATAAAACACAAGTATATATATTTCGTGTATATGGGTACCAAAATATATAAGTGTATAATACTAAGACATTTGATAATTAAGTGTGACAATAATAACTAGTAAAACTATAAGGGTTTAATGTGTAAAAGATAAGTTTAATTAAGGGATTGATTTTAATTAAACTAGAAGGACCCTAAGTGAAAGTCCTTCTATTATAAATAGAAGGCTTAGGGTTCCCTTATTGTGACACCAAAAGGTTGAAACCCTAGCCTCCCTCCTCTCCCCTATTCGGCCGAAACATAGGAAGAACACAAGTCTTTGTGTTCTTCAATTGTTCTTCGTGTTCTTCAAGTCTTTGAAGATCCAAGATCATTACAAGTATCAACTAGAAGATCGCTCGTCGTGTTCATCATCAGTGGACTATCTTCAGCATCAACAAAGGTATGATTCATGGAACACTCTTTCGTCCTCTCCTCTTGTTCGAATTCGACCAAGAACCCTAGGGTTCTTGGTTGATAGTCGATGAACACACACAAGTGTGTGTGTGTGTTCGGGTTTTTCATACAAGGTTTCTTTCTTGGTAATCTAATCTAGATTTCCAACATCCCAATCCTTTAGGGTTTAAGGATTAGGTTTAATCCCACTTCCTCTTTTAAGGATTAAATCAGCTAGTTGGTTTTAACCGGTCAAGAACAAGTTCATGTTCTTGGTCAATATGGTCGAACCAAGTTTACTTGGTGGTTGACCCAAGTGGTCGATTAGTGTTATGAAACCCTTCAGTTTCTAATTAGACTAAGCTAACATAGGTGATATAATATATAATTGATTTTGATTTATGATATGCGTGATGTTATATGTTTTGTGACATCGAGTGAGCTTGGGTTATTGGGCCTTGATGGGCTGAAATGAATTGCTTATGGGCTCAAAATGAAATGGGCTTCAAATGAAATGGGCTTGGGTTAGGCTTAATGGGCCTAGATTGGCTGGATGGGCCAGCACTTGGGCCAAGGCCCGCCAAGATGGGCTAATTGGGCTTAGCAAGGACATATGGGCTGATTAGGCCACTAGATGGGCCGCTTGGGCTTTGGTTTGGGCTTAAGTCCGAATAGCTTGGGCCATGGATTGGGCTTGGGCCCAATAAGGTTCAGTTTGGGTAAGTAATGGGCCAAAGGTTTGGGCTTTGGTCCAAATGAGCTTGGTCACTAATGGGTCGAATAAAGTTTGGCTCGATGGGCTTGGATAGATCGAATGGGCCAAGTACCGGCCTTGGCCCGATTAGGTATTCAGGTTTGTGTCACGGTTGTGGGTCAAGATCCGGCCTTGACCCGATAACACTTGTGGGTCCGACTATGGTCAACAAAAGTCAACAAAAATAACAAAAGTTAACACTTGGTCAATTAGGGTTTCTAGATTTCGGCTAGGGTTTGGGTTCCGAATTAGGGTTAGGTTGAAGGATTTCATTGATACTGATTGACCACTTGGGTCAACCTCCTAGTTTACTTAGTTCGAACCATACTGACCAAGAACATGAACTTGTTCTTGACCGGTTAAAACCAACTAGCTGATTTAATCCCTAAATGCGGAACTGAGATTAAACCTAATCCTTAAACCCTAAAGGATTGGGATCTTGGAAATCTAGATTAGATTAACAATGGAAGAAACCTTGTACGAAAACCCAAACACACACACACACACTTGTGTGTGTTTCGACCACACCAAGAACCCTAGGGTTCTTGGTCGAGTTCGTCCAAGAGGGGAGAAGGGAGAAAAGGTTTTCTCAAAACATACCTTAATCTTGCTTAAGTTAGTCCACTGATGATGAACACAACGAGCGATCTTCTAGTTGATCCTTGTAATGATCTTCAATCTTCAAGACTTGAAGAATATGAAGAACGAACGAAGAACACGAAGAACGAAGAACACAAAGCTTGTGTCTTGCTCTAGGGTTCGGCCGAAACTAGGAGAGGGGCTAGGGTTCTTTTCGTGTGGAATGGTGTAACAAAACAAGGGAACCCCAAGCCTTCTATTTATAATAGAAGGACTTTCACTTAGGACCCTTCTAGTTTAATTAAGATCAATCTCTTAGGTAAACTTATCTTTTACACATTAAACCCTTGTAGTTTATCTAGTTATTATTGTTACACTTAATTATTAAATGTCTAGTATTATACACTTAATATTTCGGTACCCATATACACGAAATATATTCTTGTATTTATACTTTTAATAATTGATTATATAATAAACTTTTTATAATCTAAACAATAATATTATCCAAACACTATATGATTTAATAGCTTTAAATAATATTATGGATAATCTATAATTAATACATTGTATATTTACTCAACTAGTAAATGCACAAATACTTGTATTAATTAGTTAGTTAAACTAATCTAGTAATAAGTCAAACTTGACTTAATACTTAACTTGATTCATAAATGACTTATTATGAATCAATCCTCTTCCAAGTATCATTACATATCTTACTCGAATAACATGCACTCACCGGTGTGACCCTTAAGTGTTTCGTAGGCATGCATGTATCATCATAGGTTGACTAACTGTGCACATAAATCCTTCAGACTCCCACTTGTGCAAGTTTGTGACCTTTATCTTAATGATACGAGCTACAGTGGCCTTCTAGATGGGCATGTAGGTAACCAACCCCATAAAAACAGCTTTGTGTAACGCAGGTATAGTTTCTTGAAAAACTCTTTAATAGCGTCTCCTAGTAAAGAACACTCTATCTCTACTTCTTGGGCAACTATGTTAGGTTCATCCCTTGCAGCACGATATTTGTGATAACGAATACGAGCATGGTAGAAATTATTGTTGGAATATGCTTCACGTTCATAACATATAGTTATATGGCTAGACGTATGTGAGCCTAAAGGGTCACACACTTATACACCAAACACCCTTTAATATATATAATATAATTAGGGTAATTATATTATTTATATAAACTATGATTACTTGGCTAGTTATGTTTTAATTAATTGTTAAGTTAAAACGTATTAGTGAGTAATGTAAAGAATCAAAAGTACAAGGGGCTAAGTGTCATATCTCCTAACTTGTAATTAGGAAATATATATTTAGATTAGGGAGCAAGAAAAGTTAGACCTAAACCCTAATCCTCCCTTCCCCCTAAACGGCCGTAGCCTCTAAAAAGAATAAAAGAGTTGTTTCATTTATTTTTTGTGGAAATACGCACGTACAACAAAATAAAAAGAAAAAGGATCTCCTTTCTTTGGGAGATTCTCGGCCGCACATCTCAAAGAGGGAGTTGGTGTGGTTTCTTGGTTTGGGTTTTTGATTCTTGATCAAGGGACTAGCATCCATTTGGTGTTCTTGATATGGTGTAGTGTGGACTAACTTTAGAGGAATTCTAACTTGAATTCTTGAAGTTCTTCATCCTCATTCGTTGGTGTAATCAAAGGCTTCAAGGGTATGATTTATACATGCTAAACTCTTTGTTATTTTATGCTTAATTAGATTGTCAATATGTAGATCCGTTATTAGTGATTTATCTTATATTTTTTCGCTGCGTTTTACTTGATTAAACCGTAAATCACTAACAGTGGTATCACGAGTCATCATATTGATGATTTAATTAGCAAGTTTTTTGTAAAAAGTAGCAATTTTTTTTATAAAATTGGGTTAAAAAATCAATCTTGATTATTGATTATTTTATATTATTTGGCTTGGATTTTATTTTAATTGTTAATATTTTATATGGCGAAACATGTATTTTTGCATTATACCAAGCCAAAACCTAGTCAAATGTTGCTTGTTTGTGCAAACCGATGAAAACCTAGACCGTTTGTGATTGAATGTGATTGTGTTTGGTTGTTTGGTTGTTTTGGGAAAAGCCGTGTTTTTGGCTTAAATTGTTGTAATTTGTTTCATTTTTTTTCTTTTATTTTTGGTTCCATTTTTTGGGGAAAATTTTATTGTAAAATTAATTAGAATAGTTGTATTTTGTTTCTTTGTATTTTGTAATTTGTTGACTAAAGGTGAAGAAAAGATGAGGACAAAACAACAATTTTCGGCACCTCCTGCGCAGCTGCACGAAAACAGACTTTCCCGGAGATTGGCGATTCCGTTGGACCTGAAACCACCGCCAAAAGTTCCGCAACTCAGAGACCTACAACTTTACAGAAGGCCGGGAAGACTAACGAAGATTCCTTCAGTGACTTTTCGGGCTTCAAAGTCGGCTCGAATTTTCTGGCAGATTGCATATTTTCACAAATAGTGGTTTCTACTTGCTCAAGAATGTCGTGGAGCAAGTGGGAGCCCAATGGGTTTATGTAGGCCCGTTTGGGTTCATGTTGGCCCGTCCCCTAGTTTGACCCTTCGGTCCGTCGTGATGACTCACGTGACCGAACCTAGGATTTCATCGGTCGAGGTTTGCACAAAATTTGTTGCATGTTTTATTTATGTTTGTGGTTGTTTTCATTTCTATTAGATACAAGTAATAAAACAATTAAAATACGATTTTAGACACAAACATTAAAACATCCAAACTTTTTATCATCTATGATTACTTGTTAATCATTAATGATTAATTTTTAATCTAAACTTGTATTTGAGATTAAACAAAGTTTAAATACGATTTGAACTTACACCTTAATAATCGTTACATGTTTTTACCGTTTATTAACCGACTTATGAAGTGGTATGAATGAAGTACATGATTCATTCATATCTTAATAAAATTTTATCTTAAAATTTTCCATACCTAAAATTTAAGTCACGCCGTCCAATCGGTTGAAATCACTTGCTTCTATTTTTGAATTCACGTGAGACGTGGTTTGAATTTAGATCCGAGGTTATTATTCTCTACGCGTGAGACCTAGATCTGTTTTGACATGATTTCACATTGGATGACTTAATCGAGTTAACGGTGAGACCTTGACTCGAGGCGAAGATGCGACAAACATGCCACTTGACCCTAGATGCTTGTTTCACTAGGTGCCATGAAGTCCCATACCTCTAAGAGTTGCACTAGTAATGCAATTGTTGATCGTCACCAACCTATTGGCTCTATCATCTCTAGCAGATCAACTGATGCGGTGATAGAAGCTCAATGGGATCTTAGCTTTTAATTAAAATTAACTGGGTAGTTAATTGATTAAAAGAAATTATTATTGAAAATACTATTTTTTGAACTTTGTGTGTTATACAGATAACAACAACAAATCAAAACCTAAGTATCTCCACTCTAAAATCAGTTCTTGAAAACTGAAACAGACTAATATCAACTTTATCGACTGATATCGAACTCTAAGGATTGTCCTTAGAGATGAGAACAAGTTGAGAACAAAAAAAACTGGTTAAAAGAAAAGGTTTATCAAATAGAATTGTGGTGTTGTTTAATTCTATAATCATATAAACAGAGTTTGTGAAGTCTGTATTTCATCTGGTTTATGATGAAATATTGTGGACTTGTGCATAGCATGTGTAAGAAGGTTTTAGTAAAGGTGAGTGTGTAAATTTAAGTAGCTCAGTATAGGATAAGTCACATTTACTAAGAGGTTTGGGTTTGGGAATTCGAAGCCTGGGATGTGCTTCTAGTTATTTTCAATGTTTATCACTCGGTATTAGAGTGATAACAGAAATGTGGCTAAACCCCATGGAAAGTTTTTGGATTTTGTGGCTTAAGGGTTTGTGATCATTTCTTGAATGATGCTACCCAACTCAAAAATAAGTTGGACATAATTCAAGCAGCACCAGTGGGTGTCAGTATGACATCAACCACCATTGTCTCTTTAAATGTTGAGACAACTGTAGACTGACAATGATCAATTTTGTGTGCTCAGTATATGAATTTTGCATAGCAGCAGTGGGCTAGCTATGTTGGCCATAAAAGGATATATATTTGAAAGATCGTTTGAGACTTTGGTCAGTATTGAGTTGGTACTGGCCAATACTTAGTCTCTATTTGGGAATGAAATATATATATATAAGTTTAAGGGCTTTTTAGAAATTCATACCTGAGACTCTGTCAGATTCCCTTCTAGCGTCTGCAGTGGTCGGTGCAGGATCATGTGTTTGTTGATGTGCAGCACCAACATCTTCAATACCGACCTCTCTGTCATGCTGAGCACCTTCCAGTGTAGTTTGTGCATATTGAATCTCCACATCAAGAGGAACATGAGGTTCCTCAATTAGTTGAGCAGTTTGGACTAGTTCTGGACCTGGAAGGTCAGCGGTGGCTGCAACTAGGCTTTGGGCTTGAAGAGATGCAGTTAATGATGGAACATTTGCAGGCTGCACCTCCTCAGATGATAAGTTTCCCATAATGACAGGGGAAAGATGTCTTCTTCTTCTTTGGAGGACCAGTGCTGTGTCTTCTGAGGACTCAGTATCAATAATTGTTTCTATATGAGGAACCTCAGGGTCCTGTGCAGGTGGAGAGATATGTTGTTGAGTTGGTTCTTGAACTTGTGGAACATCCTGCATCTCAATATCTGGACCAGCCTGGGCTCCATTGCCACTATTATCATCATTATCATCATCACCATCATTGTCTGACTCAGTATCAGACATGTCTTCTTCATCATTTATATGTTCTTGAACAATGGCCCACATAGAAGGGCTCAGTAAAGGCTCTGCTTGACTTGGCCTGTAAAAGAAGATCTTCTCACTAAGAGGAGGAAGATCAACCCTTGGACTGTGAAACTCATCATAAGAATGTGTGGGCATTGAGTGTTGAAAGATGAGTGATAAGAATCTGCAGAAAGGGACATTACATTCCCTTGTGTTAGCCCGAACCAAAGTAGCTAATTCATTGAAAATGAGTCGTGCATAATCAATGTTTCTTCCATAGTACAGAGCATGTACTATTTGCATCCCAAATTCATTTATTTGATCCAAAGCACCTGTCTTGTGAGTCATGCACCGAATAATTGTTGTAATGAGAATACCCCATATAGGACCAAATTCGTTTCTTTTGATGATTCCTGTTGTTCCTCTTCGACCCAAAAATGGCAGTACTGAGCGTGCCTCTGACCTATCAACAAATGGGTCATACTGAGCCTGTGCTGGAAGCCTCAGTGTTTCACGAATGATTGCAGTAGAAACAAAAGCTCTTCTTTGATCCCTAATTACCCATCCAGCAATCATATCTGGAGAATCGAGTGTGGCAGAGTACCAAAACTCACATAACATTTCTGGGTAAATTGCTCGAGGAGATAAGGTCAGTGCACGAGCAATTGGGCAATGCTTCATAAAAGTCACAATATTTGTGAATTCTTGGCATACCCAGGCCTGAGGAATAGTGAAATTCGCTGTGATGTTGTTCCTCGTAAACCTGGGCACTTCATCATTTCGGAATTTGATTTCCGATTCAACTTCTGGAGCAACAAAAGTGTAATTCGCCATCTGTGATTTTGATTTGAAAAAAAGTTTGCTTGCTAATAGAAAGTGAAATCGTTAATCGCAGAGAGAATTGAAAATGAAAGAAAGAAATAACAGTTAAAAAAAAATTGAAGTAAAAATAAACGGTTATTTATAGGAGATTTGAAAGATAATTAAGGTATTGGGAAGTAAAAACGGCTGATTTGACTGCCTTATCCTCTGCCAACGGTAACTTTCTTATTAAGTAAGGTTACCGTTGAGCAGTATGAGGATTAAGCTCGGTTTAAGCGCCGTAATACCCCAATACTGAGTAAAAAAAATTATTAAAAAAAATAATAAAATTATAAAAACAATTAATTTACTCTGGAAATGAATAAAAAAAAATAAAAATTTCAAATTTTGATGATAACAGACTAGTGATACTGAGTGGTCAGTATCAACATGAGTGAAATTGAGTGTTCAGTTTTAAAGATTAAGGATTCAACATACCTAATTGCCCTAGTAAATACATAAACCTTTCCTCAGGGAGAGGTTTAGTAAACACATCGGCCAATTGTTCATCTGTTGATACATAATCTACCTCAACCTTACCTTTTTCCACATTATCTCGAATAAAGTGGTGTCTGATATCAATGTGCTTGGTTTTGGAGTGATAGACTGGGTTCTCTGTGATAGCAATAGCACTCTTGTTATCACAATGAATGGGAGTTTTATGAAAGTTGAACCCATAGTCTAAGAGTTGATACTGCATCCATAATAATTGAGCACAACAACTTCCTGCAGCAACATATTCTGCTTCTGCTGTGGAAGTTGCTACCGAATTTTGCTTCTTGGATGACCAACCAACTAGTCTTCCACCGAGGAATTGACATCCTCCACTTGTGCTTTTTCTGTCCAATCTACAACCTGCAAAATCTGCATCTGTGTACCCTTCAAGGTCAAAGTTTGAGTCTTTGGGATACCAAAGACCCAGGTTAGGAGTACCTGTAAGATATCTAAAGATTCGCTTAACTGCTTTCATATGTGATTCTTTAGGATCAGCCTGATACCGAGCGCACAAACATGTTGCAAACATGATATCAGGCCTGCTAGCAGTTAAATAAAGTAAGGAACCAATCATACCTCGGTATGTGGATTGACAAACTGATTTACCAGTTTCATCCTTACTTATCTTATCCTGAGTATCCATAGGAGTGTGCATGGAAGATAAATTTTCAAATTTGTATTTCTGTAACATATCATGCACATACTTACTTTGATTTATAAAAGTGCCATCAGACTTTTGTTCAACTTGTAAACCAAGAAAATAAGTAAGTTCTCCCATCATACTCATCTGATACTGAGTTGACATTATCTTAGCAAACCAGTCACACATTGACTTGTCAGTGGAACCAAAGATAATGTCATCTACATATATCTGAATGAGTAAGATGTTAGAACCGTTCCGTTTTGAAAATAATGTTTTATCAATTTTACCTCTTGTAAATTTATTTTCAATAAGATACTCGGACAGGGTTTCATACCAGGCTCTTGGAGCTTGTTTGAGCCCATATAGAGCTTTATCAAGCTTGAAAACATAATTCGGAAATTTAGGATCAACAAAACCTGGTGGTTGTTTAACATAAACTTCTTCTTGGAGTTTTCCATTTATAAAAGTACTTTTGACATCCATCTGATAAACTTTGAAATTTTTGAAGGCTGCATATGCAAGATACAACCTAATAGCTTCAATTCTGGCAACTGGTGCAAAAGTTTCATCATAGTCAATGCCTTCTTCTTGCCTGTAACCTTGAGCAACTAACCTTGCTTTGTTTCTGATGACAACACCATCCTTGTCCATCTTGTTTCTGAACACCCACTTAGTACCAATAATAGTTTTGCCAGTGGGAGGTGGTACTAAGTTCCAAACTTTGTTTCCCTCAAACTCTGTGAGCTCTTCTTGCATAGCTTCTACCCAATCTTCATCTAATAAAGATTCATCAGCTTTCTTTGGTTCAATGGTAGATAGAAAACTTGAGAAGAAACAAAAATTTGCAGTTGCTTGGGGTGGAAACTCTAATTTTCTTCTTGTTTGGACACCTTCTTCAATAGGACCAATAATGTTTGAGTGTGGATGGTCTCTGTGTTCCTTTAAATTGTTTCCTAAGGAAGCATTTGAAATAGGATCAACAATATCTTGTTGATTTGGTGTGTTGTGTGTCTGATACTGAGTGGAATTCTGGTCGGTATTAGACACCGGACGTTGCTGTTCAGTTCCATTTTGCAGAGTGGATATGGATTCTTGTGAAGTGTTGGATGTTTCACCTTCTTCATAGGTAGAGTGGTTCAGATCATTAGTTGGAAACTCAGTATGGAGGTCCTCTGTTATGGGAACCTCGGTATTAGTCGCAGTATAGTGATACTGAGTTTGAACTTGATCAGTTTCATTAAACTTATTGGGAATAAAGTGTGGATGAAACTTGGTCTGTTCAGCAATGGAGTGTTCTGGATTGCATAAAATATCTATGCCACTTATGTCTTCACTTGCTGAGGTAGAATTCTCATTCTGATCTTCATCGAATGTGACATGAATGGATTCTACAATCATCTTGGTTGAGATGATATACACTCTGAAAGCTTTAGAGTGTGGAGAGTAGCCCATGAACACACCTTCATTTGCTTTGGGAGCAAATTTGTTGAGATTTTGTTTTGTACTGAGTACAAAGCATTTACTCCCAAAGATGTGGAAGTATTCCACATTAGGAATCTTGCCATTATATAACTCATATGGAGTCTTCAGATGTCTTTGGACTATAGTAGCTCTATTCTGAGTGAAGTTTGCACAGTTTACAGCTTCAGCCCAGAAACTCAGTGCCAGTCCAGCGTGGCATAATAAAGTTCTTGCAGCTTCAATCAGTGTTCTATTCTTTCTTTCTACAACACCATTTTGTTGTGGTGTGTAGGCTGCAGAGAAGTTTTGAATGATTCCTTTTTCTTCACAGAAATCTGCTAATACTGAGTTCTTAAACTCAGTACCATGGTCACTTCTAAGTTGCTTGACCTTGTTGCCTTTTTGAAGTTCCTCTCTTTTTATAAAGGCAATGATTTCTGTTGTTGCATCTGACCTAGTCTTGAGGAAGATGACCCAAGTATATCTTGAAAATTCATCAACCAAGACTAGAGTATAGATCTTTTTGGCCAAAGATGGTGTGCTGATGGGGCCAAAAAGATCCATATGTATCATAGTAAGAGGTTCATTAATGGAATGATTGACTTTGGACTTGAATGAACTCTTCTTCTGCTTGCCCATTTCACATGCTGAGCATAACTTATCTTTTGAATAAGTAATTGTGGGCAACCCTCTCACCAGTTTCTTCATACTGAGCTCGTTGATATTTCTAAAGTTGATGTGAGAGAGTTTCTTGTGCCATAGCCAATGCAATTCTGGCTTGACTTTAGAAAGCAGGCATACTCGAATAGTTGGGTCTATTTCAGATAGGTTGACCACATATACGTCTTTTTCTCTTCTAGCAATGAGTACAGGCTGGCCTTTATCATTGTAGATGATTCTTGCAACCTTCCTGAATCGAGCTTCATTGTCATCATCACACATCTGGCTGATACTGAGCAGATTGTGTTTTAGACCCTCTACATAGGCAACTCTTTTAAAAGTTATGTTGCCTGCCTTGATCACACCATAACCTCTTGTCTTTCCCACCGAGTCATCTCCAAATTTAACAGAAGGACCCTTCTCTGGAGTATAATTGAGAAGGTATTCCATACTGCCTGTCATGTGTCTTGAGCAGCCACTATCTAAATACCATTTTCTGTCACCCTGCACAAGACACAAAATAAGAATTAGTTCTTTTTAGGAACCCATTTTTGAATGGGACCTTTGGTGGGATAAACATATTTTGACTTAATCTCTTTATATGGAGAGGTCGGTATCACTTCGGGGGTAACTTTAGAAGTTTTCTTTGGTGATACTGACTTAGTTTCTCTCCTTTTCTTTGGTACTGAGTACCTAGGACTTGAGAGATCAGTCCAGCATTCATCTCCCTTATGACCAGTATGATGACATCTATAACATTTTCTAGGTCTATTTCTAAACATATTTTCATACGGTATTTTAGAAAAATGTTTCACTTTTGGTAGGTCAGTATGAACGAGTTTTGCAAATTGTTTACTTAAAGATTTGACCTGATCACCAAGTGTTTTTAAAATGTTAATTTTGTCATTTTTAATAGGTGTATTAACATTGTTTTTAACTGGTTTAGGAGATGGAGGATCTGGTTGCTTCTTTTTATTTGGCAGAGAAGTCTTTCTAATATTATTAGTGGTAGACTTCTTGTCTTTGTCAACTAAAGACCTAGTTGAAGTTGTTTTTTGTTTATCATGTTTTGAAGAAACAACTTTAACAGGTTCTTTAGATGTCTCAGTATATGATGTTTCTGTTCCTGCAACTTCTGTATTAGATGAAGCATTTGAGATAGAAGTTGTCTTATTATCATTATATAATTCAAAAGTTGTTGTATTAAATAATAATTCAAAAGGTGGAACAGCAGAAGTGTCATACTGAACTATTGGTAGCTCGGTATCAGAAATTTCCGTTATATGAAATTCAATACTGAGTTCTTGTAGCTCAGTATAGCACTTTGAGCATTTGGAGGGACCAATAGGTTTTTCTAAAATTTCATTTTCCTCATCATCTGACTCAGTTTGACATCCAACTTCACATAAAGTTTTAGCTTTTACAAAATTAATAGGGTTCATAGTAGAAAACTCTTCAAATAAATCAGCAAAATTATTCCTATTTTTAAATTGAGGATCAACACCAAGTGCAATTGTTGATTTAAACATTTATTTAATTTTATTGAAGCATTTCCCCAAGATTTACACTGTTCTTCAAATTTCTCTTTTTCAAGTTTGTGTAAATGAGCTTTATCAGCTAATCTTTGGTTAATGTCTTTTAAATCTGAAAAGTTTAGTTCTAAATCTTTATATTTTGCTAATTTATCCAAGTTTTCATTATTTACCCTTTCAAGTTCTTGAATTGTTAATTTTAAAGCTTTTTCTTTTTGTACAGAAGTTTTAAGATCAACAATCATATACTCAAAAATCTTGGTTTTTTCATTCACTGAATAAGTTTGAAAGGAACTTACCTTGTACAACTGAGTGGAATCCCAATCAGTGTGAACAGTCATCCTCTCAGCCTCTTTGATATCCTTTTCAAAGGAGCTCTTCAAATCATCTTCAGTGAAAGCCATAAAGGCTTTATTTTCAATCTCTTCCTCATCATCACTTAAGTCTTCATCCATCCAGGCTTCTGAGTAAAGTGCTTGATGAGGTGCTCCATTCCCTTCTGCCCTCTTGCCCTTGCTCCAATTCTTCAGTTTGACATATTTGTCTCTATACCTCTTTGCTCGGTATGCAATTTTGTCATTTTGGTCAGTCTCAGAAGACTTGGTATGACAATTTGCAGCAATATGTCCAGGCTTTCCACACCTATAGCAAAGACCTGATCTTGGGTCAGTATTAGAAGAGCTAACACCAAGCCTCTTCTTCTTCAACTGATCCAACTTCATAGACATAAGAGCCATTTGAGTTTCAAGCTCTTCTGCCTCAGCATCAGCAAGATCAACTTCTGGTTCATCTGGCTCAGTTACAGTATAGGCCTGTTGCACAACTAGAGCCATGCCAGTGGAAGACTTGTCAGTTTTCTTCCAGTGGATCAGTCTTGCAGCATTATTCTCCTCATGATTCAACATTAGACCATACAAAGTTTGAAGAGTGTATGACTCAATGTTGTTAGCAGCATTGACAGAGTTTGTCATGTCAAGAAATTGTTGAGGAAGACTATCCAGGAACTTTTGAACAAGCTCTCCTTCCTCTTTCACAATGCCTACACTGATTAAATCATGGATAACAGTATTGAACCTGTTATAGAGAGTGGTGATGTCTTCATTAGGAGTTGAGAAGAAATTTTCATATTTCCTTCTCATGTTGCTTTTTCTTTGCAACTTCACCTTTGCTGTGCCTTCATAGGTGACTGACAGACTATCCCACATAGCCTTTGCTGTTGGCAATTTCATAATTGCATTAAGTATCTCTTTGGTAACAACATTACCAATCACCCCTTTAGCTCTGGAGTCTAAAGCATACAACTGACGGTCAGTATCAGTCCAGTTGTGCTTTAGTTTAGGTACAGTTCTTATGCCCTCAGGAGCATCATCAGTAGCAGCAACAGGTTCCACAGTTTGTGGAATGATGGGACCATCATATAGCACAGTGAGCATTTCATGATGAATGGATTCAAGATACCACTGAGCTTTTAGCTTCCATTGATGGAAGTCTTTTCCATCAAAGATGGGTATTCCCTTTCCAGACATAACTGGTGCAACAATGGTAGACATTTTTGATTTTGGAGTATGGGAAGGATAAGTATAGGGGATGGCTGCCAGGGTTAAAGATCGACTAAATAAGAGTTTATTTAGCCTGCTCTGATACCAGTTGTTAGGTCACAACAACCCTGGTTTATAATGTTAATTGATAGATTATTATACTTAGAGAAATATTAGAGTGATAACACAAGAATATAGTCAATGTATAAATCCACTGAGTGTGGCTTGTTGCGGAATAACAAGACCACTGATCAATTACAAAAGATGTGAATGTGTAAAGTAAATTGGTAAGTACTCCTTTGCAAGATGATCTCTATTTATAATGTTATAGAGATCTTACATGATGAGCAAAGGAGTAACCGAAGGACTAAGTAAGGGAAATGACTAAGATCAAGGGATTTGATCTTAGTCCGTTACTATACTGAGTATCACTCAGTCCTTCTACTCAGTCCTTGAACTCAGTATCACTATCTGATACTGAGTACTGATACTGAGTTCCAATACTGATCACTCAGTATCAGACCTAAACTTAGCTATATTATTCTACATATTAATCAAAGCTAGTCTAGGTTGTTTTTGTTATCTTAAGATCCAAAGGGGCAAGGCTTTTTGCCTTAACAATATTGTGTTCTATATTTGCATGTTTATATCCTTGAATATTTACTGCGTTTTATATTCTAAATTGTCCATTGTCATATTAATAATATCGGAATATTATTAAGAAAAATCTGAGGGCATTGATGACATCATCTTAGTATGACTAAGGATGATGAAGTCAAACTCACATGTTGTTCATTGTGATGCACAATTGGACTGACCCAACCTATGAGAAATCACTTCCTGGATTTATGTCACAAGTGAATCTCACAAAGGCTTTGTCGCTTATCCTCTGACTTGAGATGCATGCTGGTTTGTGTATGTGGAGTGTCAAACTTTGATGTGGTTAAACGCTGACCTGAATATGGCTGCTATAACAACCATCCTCAGGTTTGATATTAAGCATATATCAAACAAGTGTAGTCAATAAAGAATTTGTTCCTCCACATGTTTGGATTAGATACTACTGGGCCCCTCGATGATTTGAATAGATGCTTGTACGGCCGTACCCAAAGGTAATCAAGATGAATCTTGATTGGTTTGGTAATCTACTTCAATGTATAGATCGAGAAACAGAATCGTTGAAATCTTAGATTGACATTAATCCTTGTCTAAAATTCAACATAGTATTAGTAACAAAAGGATAACTGGTTGAAAAACTTTGAACCTGGACTTTTCTGAAACTCACTCATGTACTTCTAGGGGCATTAGCGGGTTGCTAGACTCTAAACTTTGCTTGTATAACTACTTGATTGTTATGACGTGCGCAAGTGGGAGCTGTTGGAATATGCTTCACGTTCATAACATATAGTTATATGGCTAGACGTATGTGAGCCTAAAGGGTCACACACTTATACACCAAATACCATTTAATATATATAACATAATTATGGTAATTATATTATTTATATATAATATAATTAGGGTAATTATATTATTTATATAAACTATGATTACTTGACTAGTTATGTTTTAATTAATTGTTAAGTTAAAACGTATTAGTGAGTAATCTAAAGAATCAAAAGTACAAGGGGCTAAGTGTCATATCTCCTAACTTATAACTAGGGAATATATATTTAGATTAGGGAGCAAGAAAAGTTAGACCGTAGCCTCCCTTGCCCCCTAAACGGCCGTAGCCTCTAAAAAGAATAAAAGAGTTGTTTCATTTATTTTTTGTGGAAATACGCACTTACAACAAAATAAAAAGAAAAGGGATCTCCTTTCTGTTGGAGATTCTCGGCCGCACATCTCAAAGAGGGAGTTGGTGTGGTTTCTTGGTTTGGGTTTTTGATTCTTGATCAAGGGACTAGCATTCATTTTGTGTTCTTGATATGGTGTAGTCTGGACTAACTTTAGAGGAATTCTAACTTGAATTCTTGGAGTTCTTCATCCTCATTCGTTGGTGTAATCAAACGCTTCAAGGGTATGATTTCTACATGCTAAACTCTTTGTTATTTTATGCTTAATTAGATTGTCAATATGTAGATCCGTTATTAGTGATTTATCTTATATTTTTCCGCTGCGTTTTACTTGATTAAACCGTAAATCACTAACAATTATCAACTCCTGTATTCAAAATCATTTCATGACTTCTTGATTCAAACTGTTGTGATAAACGACAAAGAAAAAATCAGTTCGTTTGGGCATTGCCATGCACTTTCCAGTTATCTCATCATGTCAAAGGACCCATAAATATCTCTCCTAAAAAGGAGGTGCAATTACCATCTTGTTATATTTCGATTCAAAATACAAATTCCTTTGTACCCAGTAAAGCCTCGTATGACAACCATAGTTCAGAATTGTCTAATACGAACCAAAGCACATTAGTCAATGTATCCCAAACCAAATACCTCAGGCTTAAGGACAATCCTAGTGAATAATACTTTTGAACTTTTCAACCACGAAGTATTATCACGGTGGTCAATCCAATATTCGTCGAGCTCCAACAGAATATCACAGATATTTGGTTTACACAAGACTTGTGTAGCTATCTTCGAAGAACTTCGAATCTACCACCAAATACCGCGATGACGTTAACGTCCCATCGAGGTTCCCACCAAGACGAGTAGTCACGGATTTATATCTTTTGAATAAAGTAACTTTTATTCATGGATCTTTTAAAACATACAAAGTCTGAATAATAATGATGCTAACTCATGTATTATTCCTCACTGGACATAGATACAGAATTATTACTGGATCATTACTTATTCCTTTTGTTCATGTTGATTACTTAATGACTTTTACAACCTTAATTGTAACTTTATCACTAAACCAGTCATTTCTATTAAACTAAAGACATAAGACGAGTATTTGAAAAATACTATTTCTTTTGCCTTTGCTAGATTTTGTTCTTGCAACATTCTAGAACATATTCTAGTCTTGCCCTTTTATGCAATTCGGCAAACATAGGAGGATTGGAAAGTAACTCCTTAGTTTCTTGAATTCATAAAATTCGCCTTGTAACTAAAACCTCTTTTAGTCACTTGATTTGTAGATATATCATTACTAGTTAAAGAAATTTCCTTAAATGATTAACTTATTCACTGGAGTGTGAATATCCTATTAGATTTGCAATAATTAATCACAAGACTTGTGACCACGCTATTAGGCGTGCAATAATCTAATCAACGATCATTTATCATTTCTCTTAACTCTTTGGCTAACGACTTGGTAAAACCTTGTTGTTAATATCCTAACTAACTTACTATATTCATTAGTACCTCTAATGAATATGTTAGTCATAGCTCCCACTAAATTTTATGGAAATAAGCATCACTTAAACTACTACCTTTGACCTAGTCAAAACTTATAGTTTAACCCTTTAAGAATTAATCAATTATCAAAGTCATCCTTTGGATTTGCGAATATCCAACATTCCATTGAAGGGAATCATGACTTTCATTGATTACTGTATCTAACAAGTATAAGACACTTGAAATGATACTTCCAATTCTTAAGAGTATTAGTATCTTTTAAGAATCACATTTAATGCCAAAGTCACTTCTTGGATTTCTCAAATATCCATTATTCCTATTAGGGAATTATGACTTGATCAAATGTTGTATTTATTACAAGTATAAAAGACTTGCAATAATACCTTTTAATTCTTAAATTCTTTAATATAGTTTGTCACTTTTAAGAGTTCATTTAATGTCTAAGTCACTTTCCTTGGATTATTAGAATATCCAATTATTCCTATTAGGGAATTATGACTTCATTAAATTCCTTTATCACAAGTATGAAAAACTTGTAATAATAATCTTTAAAGTCTATCTTGATTATATCCAATATAATCATACTATATTAACACTAATACTTTAAAACTTACTATCATAAGTAACCATTACTTAAGATGTTTTAAATAAGTTCAATGTATCTTGAACTTTATGCTTTCCATAAAAACTCTTAGATACTTTCATTAGAAAAACTTTCTAATTACTAGCATCTAAGTAATTTAAGCTTCTAAGATATTCACACAACGATCAAAGAAATATAAACAATGAGATAATTATTAAGTCAATACTTGACTTTATAATCTAGTCATAAAACTTGACTAGTATAATCAACACACATGCACACACAATATAATTCAACCATGGATTCAACGATAAACTTAAAATACAAAATTTATCATAAAAATACAAAATGTAATTTTGTTGAAAACAACTTAAAAACGAAAATTATTTTACTGAATCCATACGAAAAAATACTGAATTAAAACGTGGTGGTTGTGGGATTATTATCTCATGTTAGTCCATCTCACTTATCATCATCTCATGCAATAAACGATTGCTAACGTTGAGTTACTCGTAATAACTTTTACAAGTAGGAAAAGGAGTATCTAGAAGTTGGTTAAGTCAACTGCGTAGCAAGCATAGCCTCCTACCCTTTGACCCTCGTCATAACCAAGACACCGTTTCTCGGTCCTTGTCTTGTTTGACTTTACCTTCTTGACCTTTGTTTGACTCTATTACCCTTGGGCACGTTTTGGCTGAGACCAGTTTTACCCTTTCCCTTTCCACTGCGCCTCTTTCTCTTTTTCACTACCATCATCAGTTGCTATGAGATCATTCTTAAACTTGGTCCCCAAACTCAACTCATTAGTCTTGAGCACGGAATGTAGCTCAACAATGGATTGCTCCATGTTTTGCATGTTGTAGTTGACTACATAAGACTTATAGTCATCTAACAACGAGTTGAGTATCATTACTGTTGCTAACTGCAACGGTACTGGGTGTCCTAGTCTTTTTAATACGATCCATGTGCTCTTTCATTTTCATGACGTGAACACTCACTGATGATCCCTTAACCATCTTGCAAGAGTTGAACACTCTACAAGCATAATATGCTTGTCCTGGTTCATCTCTAGCATTCGTGTCAGGGGCATTTAGCGTTGCTCTTTCTAGGACATTTCCTTTTCTCTCATGCCTAAGCATAATCCGAAGATCACGCTTCCAATTGAGAAACATTGACCTAGTCAATTTGTCCTTTTCTAGAAACAAGCGTAGTGAGAGATTATTGGTACGTGTCGTGTTGGTTGTTGCCGCCGTCTACAAATCAAACCCAGTTTAATTAGTAATCATCAACAAACATTCTCTAAAATATATTATAAACCCATAATTAATATTTTAGGCCTAGGATCCATATATCACATTCTCGCCGCAAGGTTTGGGCACTTCCCGATGAGACATGCTATTTCTGGTAGGTAACATCCTTACCGATCGTATCAAGACTTGACACGA
This sequence comes from Calendula officinalis, assembly GCA_963853835.1. Classification (NCBI taxonomy): domain Eukaryota; kingdom Viridiplantae; phylum Streptophyta; class Magnoliopsida; order Asterales; family Asteraceae; genus Calendula; species Calendula officinalis. Next base: position 44,352,956 of record OY970829.1, read on the forward strand.
TTCCTAGGGGTCGTAGAATCTTTAGACTTATAACTTATTACAACTTTGCACAATCTAATTGTACATTTCTAAGTTAGTAATAAAGTCTAGTATGTTTATTCTACTCAAGTACTTTTTGGGCCGGGACTCCCGATTATCACCAAAGTAGATCAGACCATCTAAGACAGTGCGATGTTCTGCGCCGGGACTCCCGATTATCACAGAACCTTACGCACCCTAACACTCGCAATGATTTGAATCCATATCTAAGGTTCTTTATCCTTACAATATGAATATCGTTGAACAAGTGAGGTGTTCCATTAGGTGGATAGTACTTAGATCTAAGATTTTATTGGGTTTGTTTAAGTCTTGAACTAAACTCAAACCTTATTCCAATCTTAATCCTTGTTTAAAGTGTGTGACTTGTGAATTCAAGAATTCAACAAGACATCCCTTTTTAAACATTAAGAACTTTCTTTAAAACTTTTAGTTTCAAGAATTTGCGCGTTTTATACCTAAAAACGAGGTGTACAAAACGTACCACTAGGTTTTGTGAAAAACCTTATCTAGAGTAAAACTTACTTGATTTATCTTTCTTGAAAAACTTAAAACTTATGTTAAACTTTTAATCCTTTTACGATTCATAGACTTGAATCATAAACCTAGTTTAACACACCTAGTTTTTCATATGTCTAATAATGAAATCAAACATTTGTTTTGACTTACTAGATTTCACCAAAACTTATGTCTTAGTGACACACCTATAAACGTTGTGATTTTCTTGTGTAGCTCACACTAGCTCCAACAATCATGATAGAACTTAAGCAACCACAATCACTGGTCTATACTTGGTGAAACTAATAAACTTATTATATAAAGACTATATATAATAATCCTTAGTTTGTTTAAACCTTTCTTACATTTAACTTGAACTAGTTAAATATAGGTTCTTTGTTATTTATACTTGATCATTAATCTAGTACCTTACATGACTTGTACAATACTTATATTATTCTTGTATAATTACTAGTTATAATAACCTATAACTTTATACACCTTATAATAATAATATATAACTTTGTATATTCTAGTTTATCATATAATTTTAACTTGTACAATTTCTAGTTATAATTAAATCATAACTTTGTACTTTCTAGTCTTAATTATATAATCAACTTTTACAATAACTAGTTATATTTTATATCTTTAAAGATCAAAATAACATTATCCTTTTAATGTTCCATTTAATCTTGTATTTAATATATATACATATATATTTACTTTTAAAATAAACTTGTAATCATTCTAATAAGAATATTACATCTAATTTATATGTATTTTAACTTCAACTAATTAAAATACGTATAAACTACTTCATTTATTAAAATTCATTTTATCTTTTAAATATTTAAAATTCGAAACATAATACATAAATATAAATAAATACATCTTGTTAATTTCTTGAACTAGAAATTAACACTTCTTTTAATTCTCATTTATTAATCTAACCCTAATCTTGTTTTTGATCAACCAAAACTAGGGTTTTGACTTTCTTGATCAAAGACATTATTTAATTAAAAGATTAATTCTAATCAATCCTATTTAAACAATAAACTTTGTTTAAATTATAAGATGGATTATAACCCTAATAAATTTATTTAAACTTTTTAATTTAAACCTTATAGACAATAAACTTTGTCTAGATTTCTAGGTTTAAAGAACTAGTCTTTAATAAATCTATTAAGATAATAATTAAACCTGTTAAACATGAACTTGTTTAATTATCTAGGTTTTAGATTATTAACCTAATTAATTCTTTTAAATCATTGAACTTAAACTAGTTTAATGTTCTAGGGTTCTAGATTACATCTAGGGTTTTCGAAAATTCCTTAAAGTGTAGGAAACTTTTACACCAATTAAACTAGGCTAGTTTAACAAACTTGGTGTCCAAGTAACCCCTTGATCACGAAAATCTTGAGAAAAAGGAAAGAATCTTTTTTGATCAATTAAACCAAATCTTGGTTTAACATACTTGATCCTAGATTTGGAAGATCAAACAATTAAGGAAAGAATCTTCTTGATCAAGATTTTTGACAATCTTGATCCTAGGGTTCTAGATTTCCGAAAAATAGCTAGGGTTAGGGAAAAGAAGCCTTTTGATCAATTAAACAAAACTTGTTTAATGTTCTTGATCCTAGGGTTCTTTACCTCTTGTTCGAAATTTCTAGGGTTTTTTCTAGAATCCTTTTGACCAATTAAACTTAACTAGTTTAACATACTTGGTCCTAGGGTTCTTACCCTATTCGAACATTGAAGAAGAAGAAGAAGAAGTTGGAACAAAAAAAACTTTAATAAAAATTAAACAAACAAACTTTGTTAATCTAGTTTAGGTCTCTAAACCAACGCTCTGATACCACTGAAGGGTTTCATTGATACTGATTCACCACTTGGGTCAACCTCCTAGTTTACTTAGTTCGAACCATACTGACCAAGAACATGAACTTGTTCTTGACCGGTTAAAACCAACTTGCTGATTTAATCCCTAAATGCGGAACTGAGATTAAACCTAATCCTTAAACCCTAAAGGATTGGGATCTTGGAAATCTAGATTAGATTAACAATGGAAGAAACCTTGTACGAAAACCCAAACACACACACACACACACACTTGTGTGTGTTTCGACCAACACCAAGAACCCTAGGGTTCTTGGTCGAGTTCGTCCAAGAGGGGAGAAGGGAGAAAAGGTTTTCTCAAAACATACCTTAATCTTGCTTAAGTTAGTCCACTGATGATGAACACAACGAATGATCTTTTAGTTGATCCTTGTAATGATCTTCAATCTTCAAGACTTGAATAATATGAAGAACGAACGAAGAACACGAAGAACGAAGAACACAAAGCTTGTGTCTTGCTCTAGGGTTCGGCCGAAACTAGGAGAGGGGCTAGGGTTCTTTTCGTGTGGAATGGTGTAACAAAACAAGGAAACCCCAAGCCTTCTATTTAAAATAGAAGGACTTTCACTTAGGGCCCTTCTAGTTTAATAAAGATCAATCTCTTAATTAAACTTATCTTTTACACATTAAACCCTTGTAGTTTATCTAGTTATTATTGTTACACTTAATTATTAAATGTCTAGTATTATACACTTAATATTTCGGTACCCATATACACGAAATATATTCTTGTATTTATACTTTTAATAATTGATTACATAATAAACTTTATATAATCTAAACAATAATATTATCCAAACACTATATGATTTAATAGCTTTAAATCATATTATGGATAATCTATAATTAACACATTGTATATTTACTCAACTAGTAAATGTACAAATACTTGTATTAATTAGTTAGTTAAACTAATCTAGTAATAAGTCAAACTTGACTTAATACTTAACTTGATTCATAAATGACTTATTATTAATCAATCCTCTTCCAAGTATCATTACATATCTTACTCGAATAACATGCACTCACCGGTGTGACCCTTAAATGTTTCGTAGGCATGGATGTATCATCATAGGTTGACTAACTGTGCACATAAATCTTTCATAGGTTTTACATGAGTTCGGATCAATGATGGTCAATTAGTCAAAAAAAGTCAACTAAGTCAATTAGGGTTAGGGACTTGGCTAGGGTTTGGGTCTCGGCTAGGGTTTGCCGGAGACCAACCCGTATGATTTTGTTGGTGGTTTCAGTTCTAGGGTTAGTCACAAACAACAATTCTATTTTTAACAAGGATCAAACAATTCTAGGGTTTAGATAATCGAATCAACGAACAATGAGCAAAGATTTTACAAGATTAACAACAATGAACAACGGGTCAAACAAAAGGAAAAAAATGAAACAATCAAACGGATCAACACGACACACACATATGCTCATGTGGGCTAGCAGTATGGTGTTTTCCCCACAATCTTGAGGTTGGGGGTTCAAGTCGCATCGTGGACAAATGTGGTAATTAGGAGTAGAGTATGATTTTCCGCTAAAAAAACAAAAGAAAGGAAACTAAAGTGGCAATTCAGGTCGGACTTGGGTTGATAAGTTCGGGTTCGCGGGTTGGCGGTAGTTCAACCTGAAACTTACATTTTGTCTTTATCTATAATAAAAGAAAGCGTGACATGTCATCTAAATCACCTCAATACCACATCATAATCCAAAGCCACGTGTACTCTGCTGCCAACTTATCATAAATCCACATCTTCGTACCAATTGAATGCCCGTATTCTCATTGAGTAACCCTAGTCGCAACCTCTTTCCTCTCCTCTTTTGCAACTGTTGCTGGAAAGCGTTGCTTCCTTTGGTGGACCTCATCTATTACAGATATCATCATACCAATGAATCTGTTCAAAAGGGATAAAGATGAAAAACTGCAGCCTGCCTGAACCAGAGAGTTCGCACCGCGAACTCTGGTTCCCGATCGCGAACGTCTGATAGAAACTTGGGAAATTTGAGATCGGAGTTCATGAGCAGTTCCCGATCGCGAAGTGTTCACGACGCGCATAGTTCGCGTCGCGAACTCCAGCTCACGGACGTGAACTTTTCCGACACCAGAATTAATGTCGGGATTTTCTCATTTATTACCATCCAAAACCCTAGAAACACCCTCTCAGCTTGTGTGTGCGAGTTTTGAGTGCAAAGTAGCGATTGGAGCTTAATCTTCACTAAATGTTGAAGAATATTACTCCTAGTTGGAGTTTAAAGGTAAATCTTCATCTCTCTTGGGTTTTAAGCCATAGATTCAAGGAGGGAAAGCTTGAATCTTAAACCCTAGTTTTGCGTTTGTACTTTAATGGTTAAATGGAAGTTGTATAACTTAGATCTATGGTATTTTAACAAGGAAAACGTGTTCATACTATAGATCTACGAAAATATGATGGTTTATGGAATTAGGGTTTGGTAACTTGGGGGAAAATGATGCTAGTAGTTAACTAGAAAAAGAATATGTAGTTTGTATTGATGATTGATGTAAACCATTGTATTGGTTTTCGTATTAGGTCATTTGGTGGAAGAACTTGAGGTATTCAAGTCTTGAGAGGTGATAATCTTGTTCAAGAGTCATATCTTGAAGTAAGCTTGACTAAGGTGAGTACATGTGAACCTTTAAACTGAGTACATAGTTAGAAAATATTTTATGTTTAAATGTTTTATCGAGTCTATAAGTAATTTAGTTAATTATGTGAATTATAACGAATTGCTTATATGATGATGAAGTGATTAATTGATTGAGAAATGATGGGGCTATAAGCTCATAATGAAAACTGATAGATAATGGTAATGATGATGTCCCTAGGGCCGTGATAGATCGGAGGCATTCCGGTTATTACGGTACCTTAAGGTTAGTGGTAGATTGGAGGCATTCCGATTACCCAACACCTATGATTCCCCGGTACACTGGAGGCATTCCGATTACCGTGGAAATGATGGTCTCGATAGATTGGAGGTATTTAGATTATCTTGACATTGGCCAATGATGAATGAAGTGACCCGTACGAAATTATTAATATTATTTTAATATAAATGATATTATGTAACTAGTTGTTTATTGGTCTAAAACTCATGTATCTCACGAGGCAATTTCATCTCACGTACTATGTTTGTGTTTTTGCTATGTACTCAGGTTCGCGATCAAAGATATTGGAGGCTCGATTAGAAGAGGCCTTGTTGAGATTAGCTCGGTGTTGATGATTAGAGTCCTTATCCTATGGCTAAGATATAATTTGTAATACCGTTTTTGTATACTCTGATAATCTCGAACAAGAAACCCTTTCGTTTTTGTAAAACTGGTATTTGACATCGAAATATTATGACACATTTTGGGATGAAATATATTTAAATATTGCTTTTAAAATTTGAGTTGTTACAACTTGGTATCAGAGCTATAGTTTAAGTGAACTAGGTTGAGTTGACCATCCTAGACTTAAACTGAGCTAGTAGGACCATAAGTTCCATAGGACAATTATGAATGGACTATTGAGACATTAAGTGTAGGTTCAATAGGGTTCACTGTGTTGGGATAGGTCATGTTTGGTTTTGAAACGGTCCATGTTACCGTTATATTGATAAATTGACTTCTAATTAATTGATGTCTTATTATAGTAAGATGGTGAAACTAGAAGTGGAAGAGGTCCACTTGATCAGGAACAAAATTCAAACCGTGTTCCTCCTCCGGTGTTTGGCCCCGAGCCATGAATGGAAGAGGAAAACTCTAGGGTTGAAAGGAATCACACCCCGATAACTGTGGAACATCTCCAAACTGTGTTCAACCAAATGAGGAATGTCATGAATGATGATGTGAACCGACTCCTCAATGAACATAAGGAGCTGGAGAGGCAGGAGGAATCCCCACCCGCACAAAGAGCAAGTCAAGTAACATTGCTCAGACTGAGAAGTCTTCAACTAAAGAATAAAGTGACCCCGAGCCGAGGGAAAGGAAGGGTTGTACTTACAAGAACTTTGTGGCTTTTAAGCCCGATAACTACTATGGGAGCTCCGAACCGAAGGTCACGATCCGTTGGATCCGTGAAATTGAACAAGTCCTCGAAGCTAGTAAGTGTAGGGAAGGAAATATGGTGATCTTTGCCTCATGGTTGTTGAAAGATGAAGCCCTCGTTTGGTGGGACACCATGTATGAAACGTTGGGGAAGAGGGCGGTGTACAAGATGACTTGGGAGGAGTTTGTGAAGCGGTTGAAGGCAAAGTTTTTCCCCGAGAGGAACTTGGAGAAACTTCAAGAAAAGTTTGTCCACTTGAAGAAAGGAAGTATGAGTGTCGATGAGTACACTAAAAAGTTCACGGGGTTAATCCCGTTTGTGATCAAGTTGTGTCCGGATGAGATGTCCCGGATTGTTCGATATGCTAATGGGCTCCCGTGGGAGTATGAGTTGGAAGTAAAAAGGGCCGCCACACTTGCATTACAAGTGCAACTCTTAGAGGTCTGGGACTTCATGGCACCTAGTGAACAAGCATCTAGGGTCAAGTGGCATGTTTGTCGCATCTTCGCCTCGTGTCAAGGTCTCACCGTTAACTCGATTATGTCATCCAATGTGAAATCATGTCAAAATAGATCTAGGACTCATGCGTAGAGAATAATGACCTCGGATCTAAATTCAAACTACGTCTCACGTGAATTCAAAAATAGAAGCAAGTGATTTTCAACCGATTGGACGGCGTGACTTAAATTTTAGGTATGGAAAAAATTTGTGATAAAATTTTGTTAAGATACGAATGAATCATGTACTTCATTCATAACACTTCATAAGTCGTTTTAATAAACGGTAAAAACTTTTAGCGATTATTAAGGGTTATGTTTCAAATCATATTTAAACTTTGTTTAATCTCAAAACAATTTTAGATTAAAGATTAATCATAAATGATTAACTAGTAATCATAGATGATTAAAAGTTTGGATGTTTTAATGTTTGTGTCTAAAAATCGTTTTTTTAATTGTTTTATTACTTATATCTAATAGAAAAGAAAACAACCAAAAACATAAATAAAACATGCAACAAATTTTGTGCAAACCTCGACCGATGAAATGCTAGGTTCGGTCACGTGAGTTATCGCGACGGACCGAAGGGTCAAACTAGGGGACGGGCCAACATGAACCCAAACGGGCCTACATAAACCCAATGGGCTCCCACTTGCTCCAAGACATTCTTGAGCTAGTAGAAACCAATATTTGTGAAAATATGCAATGTGCCAGAAAATTCCAGCAGACTTTGAAGCCCGAAAGGTCACTGAAGAATTCTTCTTTAGTCTTCCCGGCCTTCTGGAAAGTTGTAGCCCACGACTTCGGAAGCATTTTAGGCTTTTTAATCGCCCAAAACGGAGTCCGTATGCCTCTGGAAAACCTGTTTTTGTACAGCCCTCGCGTTGGTGACGGAAATTTGTTGTTTTCTTCATTTGTCTTCAATTTTGGTCAACAATTTACAATAAAAAAATAAAGAAAGACAATCTATTCTATTACTTTTACATTACAAATTGCCCCAAAAAAATGGCACCAAAATTAAAATAACAAATAAAAATTAAACAAATTACAACAATTAAGCCAAAAACACGGCTTTTCCCAAATCAACTAAACAACCAAACAACAAACACATTCATTCACAAACGGTCTAGGCTTTCATAGGTTTGCACAAACAAGCAATAATTGACAAGGCTTTGGCTTGGGATATGGCAAAAATACATGTTTTGCCATATCAACAAAAACGAATTTTAAATTTAAATCCAAGCCAAATAATCAAAAAATACAATAACAAGATTAATTTTTTGATATGATTTTGTTACAAGTGACAATAGGGTTCCAAAAATACCATGTTTTAACCCATATTTTTATAAAAAAAAACCGAAAAAAACCAAAAAAACCGTAGGGTTTTTTCTTTTCCGATCGGGTATTGTAAAACACCAAAAACATTGGTTTTTGCCACTTTTCACAAAATCTAGCTAATTATATGATTAATATAATGACTCGTGATACCACTAATGGTGATTTTAGGTTAAAACAAGTACCAAAACGCAGCGGAAAGATTTAATCACCGTGAACGGATCTAATATTAAATCATACAATTACACTAAACATGAAATCAAAGAGAATGGTATAAGAATTCATACCCTAGTTGCCTTTGATCAAGATGAAATGGATGGATGTAGATGGTGACCGAAACCAAGTATTCCAAAGGAGAATACCTCTAAAGATGATCCACACAACACTTGTGCTTGACACCAAAGGATGCTAGTCCAATTCTTCAAGGAAATGGAAGCAAAAACTAGAGAGAAAATGGTGATGGTGGACGGTCGAACAAGAGAGCAAGGTGAGAGTTTATGGAGCCATTATGTGTCTTTAATGGTGCCATAAACAGCCTTTAATGATTTCCAAAAACCATTTGTTTTATTTGCACTCTAGTCCCTAGCTTTGGTTCCTTCTAGTTTGCTCACAATAAAGTTCCAATATTAACAATTAATATTAAACTGTAGTATATACAAGCATGTAGCTTATATTAATATATAATGCAATTACCCTAATTACACCATATATCTTATGGTGTTAAGTGTTTAAGTGTGTGACCCTTTAGGCTCACAAACAACTAGCCATATAACTATATGTTATACGCGTGAAGCATATTCCAACAAGGTTTACCTTGAGATTTTGGAGATCGTTGCAAGAAGACTTGGGGATGAAATTGCGGTTGAGTACGGCTTACCACCCGCAAACAGACTGTCAAAGTGAAAGAACTATCCAAACGGTTGAGGATATGCTAAGATCGTGTGTATTGGATTTTGGGGGTAAATAGGATGAACACTTACCATTAGTCGAGTTCGCCTACAATAATAGTTATCACTCAAGTATTAAAATGCCGCCATACGAGGCGTTGTACGGAAGGAAGTGTAGGACTCCCTCGTGTTGGCTTGAAGCGGGAGAGACGAAACTCACGGGTCCCGAAATTGTGAGAGTGACAAACGAGAAGATTGGAATAATTCAAGCCAATATGAAGGCCGCACAAGACCGACAAAGAAGCTACTCGAGTTTGAAAATGAGACCGTACGATTTAGATGTTGGTGACATGGTAATGTTGAAAGTATCACCTTGGAAAGGCGTGATGCGATTTGGAAAGAAGGGCAAATTGAGCCCAAGGTATGTTGGCCCGTTTAAGATTTTGAAATGGATTGGTCTCCAAGCTTTTAAGTTGGAACTTCCATCCGAACTTCAACGCGTTCATGATACATTTCATGTTAGTTATTTGAAGAAGTTCGTGGGTGAAGTTGAAAATATAATCTTACAAGAATTGTGGGTTGATGCCCCGAATCGATTGTAGAAGAACCAGAAGCAATATTAGACACAAAGACCAAGAAACTTCGAAATAAAGAGATTGAGTTGGTGTTGGTCAAGTGGAAGCATTCCCTTGGACCGAACTTGACTTGGGAAGTCAAGGATGAGATTCGGAAAAGATACCCGAACTTCATAAACTATGATGAGATTCTGAGCATGAAATCTTCATAAGGGGTAGATAATTGTAACGACCCGAAATTTGTAAATAAATAAATTGTACAAAAATATGATAATTATGGATAAATCAAATAAAACGCGTAGGAATTGGTTTCGTGTTATTTGGACACCGTGTGGTAAAGTTATGGGCGAAACTGGGTCAAGAGAAAGATGAAAAATTGCAGCCTGCCTGAACCAGAGAGTTGGCGCCGCGAACTCTGGTTTCTGATCGCGAACATCGGACATAAACTTGGGAAATTTGAGATCGGAGTTCACGAGCAGTTCCCGATCGCGAAATGTTCACGACGCGCATAGTTCGTGCCGCGAACTCCAGTTCACGGACGTGAACTTTTCCGACACCAGCATTAAAGTCGGGATTTTCTCATTTATTACCATCCAAAACCCTAGAAACACCCTCTCAACTTGTGTGTGCGAGTTTTGAGTGCAAAGTGGCGATTGGAGCTTAATCTTCACTAAATCTTGAAGATTCTTACTCCTAGTTGGAGATTAAAGGTAGATCTTCATCTCTCTTGGGTTTTAAGCCATTGATTCAAGGAGGGAAATCTTGAATCTCAAACCCTAGTTTTGGGTTTGTACTTTAATGGTTAAATGGAAGTTGTATAACTTAGATCTATGGTATTTTAACAAGTAAAACGTGTTCATACTATAGATCTATGAAAATATGATGGTTTATGGAATCAGGGTTTGGTAACTTGGGGGGAAATGATGCTAGTTGTTAACTAGCCAAAGAATATGTAGTTTGTATTGATGATTGATGTAAACCATTGTATTGGTTTTGGTATCAGGTCATTTGGTGGAAGAACTTGAGGTATTCAAGTCTTGAGAAGTGATAATCTTGTTCAAGAGGCATATCTTGAAGTAAGCTTGACTAAGATGAGTACATGTGAACCTTTAAATTGAGTACATAGTTAGCAAATATTTTATGTTTAAATGTTTTATCGAGTCTATAAGTAATTTAGGTAATTATGTGAATTATAACGAATTGCTTATATGTCGATGAAGTGATTAATTGATTGATAAATGATGGGGCTATAAGCTCATAATGAAAATTGACAGATAATGGTAATGATAATGAAAATTGACAGATAATGGTAATGATGATAAATCCGAGGCATTCCGGTTATTACGGTACCTTAAGGTTAGTGGTAGATTGGAGGCATTCCGATTACCCAACAACTATGATTCCTGGTAGATTGGAGGCATTTCGATTACCGTGGAAATGATGGTCTTGATAGATTGGAGGCATTCCGATTATCTTGACATTGGCCAATGATGAATGAAGTGACCCGTACGAAATTATTAATATTATTTTAATATAAATGATATTATGTGACTAGTTATTTATCGGTCTAAAACCCATGTATCTCACCAGACAATTTCGTCTCACGTACTATGTTTGTGTTTTTGCTATTTACTCAGTTTCGGGATCAAAAAGATATAGGAGGCTCGATTAGAAGAGGCCTTCTTGAGATTAGCTCGGTGTTGATGATTAGTGTCCTTATCCTGTGGCTAAGATATAATTTGTAACACCATTTTTGTATACTCTGATAATCTCGAACAAGAAACCTTTTTCGTTTTTGTAAAACCGGTATTTGACACCGAAATATTATGACACATTTTGGGATGAAATGTATTTAAATATTGCTTTTAAAATTTGAGGTGTTACAAGTTTCGCGAGCCTCTGATTCAATGATCAATAAATGGTTCTCCTCTCGCTACTACCTTTATGCACAGTCTTGATTGTGTGTTTTTTTTAATTTCAATATCTATAATCATAACATGCTATTGTATTTCAAAATCTGTATTTTTATTGTAGTGTTGATTGTGGGTTGAAAAGTTTAATTTATGAGTACAGATTTGCACGAATGTGTTGAAATTCCTTTATACACGCAATGATAATACTACCGATCTATCTAATGGTAATTAAATAAAAAAAACATGATGTATATATAGTATATACTGTCATACTCCGTTCAAACAATCATTTTCTGTATGGATCGATTTGGGATGACCTAGTTGATTTTAACTCTGTTCTATTATGAGGTTTTATACATTCAAACTACATCTTGGGTAACTGTTGATATAAGGTTCAAGTTACAAGAAACAAGTCTGCAACATTGTTTGCAGAGATCATATGTCTATTAGATATGATTGTTAATTCATTTGGTTAAATTATTTCAACCAAGCTTATGAAACTTTAGTTATGGAATTAATCAATTCGTTGTCAATAAACGATTAGAAATTTAATTTTGGAATTAATCATTACATTGATTACATAAATTCATTTCCAATATTCCAAGATACGTGTAGAAATTTACTTTTGGAAATAATCATATCTTTGTAGAAATTTGATATTGGAATTAATTGTGTCATATATAATTTACTACATAAATTCATTAAATACGTTTTGATATTTAATTTTGGAATGAACCAATTATACAATCTTTAGTTTCTAACTTACGTTTATGTATTTTAGAAATTAGAAATATTTGAAAATCCGGACATTTAACACATACCATAATTAGTTTCTAATAAACGGTTTCTTTTGTTATTATATATGCACACTTTTCGTTAATCCATATATCGTATTAAGAAATATTTGTTATTATATATGCACGCTTTTAGTTTCTGGTGTTCGGCGGCGCCTATTAAAGTAAATGTCTTTATATGGAGATTGAGGTTGGATAGGCTTCCCACTCGTCAAAATTTATCTCGTAGAGGTCTTGAAATCACCTCTATTTCGTGCCCTTGCTGCTGTTTTGGTATTGAATCCCGAGATCATCTTTTCTTCTCTTGTTCTCTTGCCTCGGATGTTTGGAAATGCATATGTAGTTGGTGTGATCAGAAGTCTGGGAATTTTAATTCTTTTAATGACTGGTGGCAAGGTTGCGACGCGTATACGTTACTAACCATAAAAGATTAAAGCGTCAAGTGATCGGGTTTTCTACTTGTTGGTGGATTTGGAAATATAGAAATTACGTTCTTTTTGATGGTGGAAATATTCGCAAATCTTTTTTAGTTGATTATATTATTTTGTATTCATTTTTATGACTAACCCACAGACTTCCTAAGGTTAATCTTTCTTGGGATTCTTTGCTTACAAAACCATTGTATTAATAATTTAGCTATTGGCTAAATTCTAGAAATAAATTGCTGTTAAAAAAAATATTTATATCGTATTAAGAATAAAAATAACACATCATTCTGGTTTCGTGTATTTTGTTGCTTAATCAACTCATTGTCGATTTTCAAGTCTGTGAGCATTAAACTCTTGATCAAACTCTTGGAGTATTTGTACTGCACTTTCTTGATTCCTTTTTTATTTTTATATACTTCAAGATCTGTAACCCTAACATGCTACGATTTTGTTTCAAGATTATAAACTAGATGGGCCAATGAGCCGTTGGGCTAGCACTATGGTGTTTTCCCCAAACTCTTGATGTTGCGGGTTCAAGTCCCATCGTGGACATAGGTGGTAATTAGGAGTAGATTAGGATTTGCGGTTAAAAAAAAGGAAAGGAAGAAAACTAGAGTGGCAATTCAAGTTGGACTCGGGTTGATAAGTTTGGGTTCGTGGGTTGGCGGTAGTCAACTTGAAACCGACATCTTTATCTTTATCTATAATAAAAGAAAGCGTGACATGTCATATAAATCACCTCAATACCACATCATAATTCAAAGCCGCGTGTACTCTGCTGGCAACTCATCATAAGTCCACATCATGGTACCAATTGAGTGCCCCGTATTCTCATTGAGTAACCCTACTCTTTCCTCTCCTCTTTTGCAACTGTTGCTGGAAAGCGTTGCTTCCTTAAGTGAACCTCATCTATTACGGATATCATCATACCAATGCATTTGTTCAAAAGGGGTTTTCAAAACATATAGTTGGCTTATTATTGTGTTCATTCGCAAATCGACCCAATCCCAATCGCCATTAACAATTTCGAGAGCCTCTGATTCAATGATTCGTAAATGGTTCTCCTAATGCTACTACCTTTATGCACAGTCTTGATTGTGTTTTTTTTTTTAATTTCAAGATCTGTAATCATAACATGCTATTGTATTTCAAAATCTGTATTTTTATTGTATTGTTGATTGTGGGTTTAAATGTTTAATTTATGAGTACAGATTTGCACGAATGTGTTGAAATTCCTTTATACAGGCAATGATAATACTACCGATCTATCTAATGGTAATTAACTCAAAAATCATGATGTATATATAATATATATTGTCATACTCCGTTCAAACAATAATTTTGTGTATGGATCGATTTGGGATGGCCTAGATGATTTTAACTCTGTTCTATTAGGAGGTTTTATACATTGAAACTACAGCTTGGGTGACTGTTCACAGGTCGTAGACTGTCGAGAAAATAATGTCTTAAATACACCTATTAGCTAGGGCAAGTAAGAGTCGAATCCACTGAGGAGCTTGGGTCAGCAAAGTAGTTGTTAGTTGATTTAAATAAAAATTTGTAAGATTGATTGATAAAACTAAGTAAAACTTTAGTGCAAATATTTAAAAGAATTATAAACTAAATAAAAATATAAACTAACGTAAAACGAAACTAACGAATTCTAGATGAAAAACTAAAAAAGACGAATGTAATCACTACTAGTTTCGGAATCAATCTTTTCTCTAATGTTACAAAATCTGATCATTTTACTTAATTTAGGGTAGTCAGGTTTCATACACAAAACCGTTAAAATATTTATTCTATTAGACGAAATCTGGGCACAAATTGTGTGTATCGACACCAACCGTCTATAGCATCACAAAGGATGGTTAAGCACTATCGGTCCAACCACTACAAAGTTGGCTTACACTTAATCTAACAAAACAAATAAGAATTATATTACGGAAAACAAATCATAATCATAACGAACCAAATCAACATAATATATAAACTCCCCTAAATTGTTCAAACAATAATATAATGTTAATGCATTAAAGAAACAAATTGAAACCTACTCCTAATAGGGATCACAAAAAGATTAGCCTAACATTAAGAAGAGAATCAAACCGAACTTATTAAGAGATTGCATCTTCGTTCGTACTTGGCTGTGAAGTCGAATGTGCAGGGTTCTTTTAATTTGTTTCTGCCGGAGCCTCCTTCATTTAGTTTCAGGGGTTTTTTCGCTCGTCCAATGTGCGGCAGGGGTTTTTCCTCACAAAAGAATTAATTTTTTTCATCTCTGGTTGTGTAAGGTTCTTCTCCTAATTGGCCAGCTCGCTTTATATATATAATATATGTGGTTCTCCTTTTCAAAGTCAGTTGTGTCTATCCCTTAAATATATGGGATCTCCAAATTAAATTAATTCTCATTCCTTTTTAATTGTGTGACCGACTTCTGCAATGCAAAACCACCAAACATAACATGGGCTGACCTCCTTTTGTAATTATTATTGGACCTTCTTTTTAATTAAAATGCCATCAACTTAATGAACATGGCCCGGATCTGTTATGTTGTTTTCGTATGTGCCATCAATCCAACTACAAAGTATACTGTGTGATTCCAATATTACAGTTGCCTATCTCTTTTTTTAATTTGCAAACTCTTTTTCCTTTGATGTTTTGGTCTTATTTAGTTAATTTGGTCAATTTAGCTCCTTTAGCGGTCCAACCTACAAAAACAATAAAACTCATCAAAGTAGCATATTTAATAATGTATCGGTACATTTATTAAGCAAATAAAGTACATTAAAGTGTAACATAACATGTACCGATCAAACCTCCCCAACTTAAATCCTTACTCGTCCCGAGAAAGGCTTAAAACAAAATCATAATTAAGTGTAACTTATAAATGGCGAACTAGCTATTTAAAATAGAAAATACAATTATAAATAGAATCATATATATGCTTGTGTATTGTTCCACTTTAACTTTTCATTCTTTTAAATAAAATCACACACTTATATTTACTAAACTCAATAATCCGGAAATTATTCATTTTTACATACTTTATCTGATATACCCTTATAGAAAATTCTTCTGACCTCAATATTTATTTATGATTTTCATTCTACTTGTCATATGTTTTATCAACATATTTTCATGATGCACAATTTATTTAGTATTTCAAGCACATGACTTTCGATGAAACCCGCGTAGCGAACTTTCTACTCAACCCATCCCAAATCAGACGGCTTTAGGTGGTTAGATGTCAAGCACCCCTAAGAGTTTACTTGTTCGGGTTTCAAAGGTCATTAGTCGTTTAATTTATTATTTTTGATTGGTTAAAGCGTATGAAATCCATGACTTTCGATGGAACCCGTGTAGCGAACTTTCTACTCAACCGATCCCAAATCAGATGACTTTAGGTGGTTAGATGTCAAGCACCCCTAAGAGTTTACTTGTGTTGGAATATGCTTCACGCGTATAACATATAGTTATATGGCTAGTAGTTTGTGAGCCTAAAGGGTCACACACTTAAACACTTAGCACCATAAGATATATAGTGTAATTAGGGTAATTACATTATATATATTAATATAAGCTACATGCTTATATATAAGTTTAATATTAAATGTTAATATTGAAACCTTAATGTGAGCAAACTAGAAGGAACAAAAGATAAGGACTTGTGTGTAAATATTGGTCAATGGTTTATGGAAATCATTAATGGGAATTAAGGCATCATTATGGAGTGTAAATGACTCCATAAACTCCCTCCCTTGCCTTGTGAATTCACGGCACACACACACACAATACATCCCATCTTTTGCTTCCATTTGCTCTCAAGAATCAAGGACTAGCATCCTCCTTTGGTGTTTTTGAAGTGTTGTGTGGACTTTCTTTTAGAGGTATTCTAATTGAATACTTGGTTTCAATCCATCACCAACTCCATCCGAATACACAATAATCAAAGGCAACTAGGGTATGAATTCTTATACCATTCTCTTAGATTTTCTTATAGTTTAATTGTATGATTGATATCAAGATCCGTTCATGGTGATTAAATCTTTCCGCTGCGTTTTGTTACTTGTAATAACCGAAAATCACCATTAGTGGTATCACGAGTCATTATATTAATCATATAATTAGCTAGATTTTGTAAAAAGTGGCAAAAACCAAGTTTTTTTGGTAGTTTTTTGAACCCGATCGGAAGAAAAGAAAAAAAAAAAACCTCACGGGTTTTGGTTTTTTTTTTCGATTTTTAAATTAACTACATGGGTTAAAATATGGTATTTTTGGAACCCTATTGTCACTTGTTACAAAATCATATCAAAAAAAATTAATCTTGTTATTGTATTTTTTTGATTATTTGGCTTGGAATTTATTTTTTAATTCCATGTTGTTGATATGGCAAAACATGTATTTTTGCCATATCCCAAGCCAAAGCCTTGTCAATTGTTGCTTGTTTGTGCAAACCGATGAAAGCCTAGACCATTTGTGAATGAATGTGGTTGATGTTTGGTTGTTTGGTTGTTTGGGAAAAGCCTTGTTTTTTTTTTGGCTTAATTGTTGTAATTTGTTTCATTTATTTTTCTTTTATTTTTGGTGCCATTTTTGGGGCAATTTGTAATGTAAAAGTAATAGAATAGATTGTATTTATTTTATCTTTTTATTGTAAATTGTTGATACAAATATTGAAGACTAATGAAGAAAACAACAAATTTCCGTCACAAAAGCGAGGGCTGTACGAAAACAGGTTTTCCAGAGGCATACGGACTCCGTTTTGGGCGATTAAAAAGCCTAAAATGCTTGCAAAGTCGTGGGCTACAACTTTCCAGAAGGCCGGGAAGACCAACGAAGACTCCTTCAGTGACTTTTCGGGCTTCAAAGTCTGCTGGAATTTTCTGGCAGATTACACTTTTTCACAATTTTGGGTTCTACTTGCTCAAGAATGTCTTGGAGCAAGTGGGAGCCCATTGGGTTTATGTAGGCCCGTTTGTGTTCATGTTGGCCCGTCCTCTAGTTTGACCCTTCGGTCCGTCGTGATGACTCACGTGACCGAACCTAGGATTTCATCGGTCGAGGTTTGCACAAAATTTGTTGCATGTTTTATTCTTTGTTTGTGGTTGTTTTTCTTTTCTATTAGATACAAGTAGTAAAACAATTAAAAATGGTTTTTAGACACAAACATTAAAACATTCAAACCCTTAATCATCGATGATTACTAGTTAATCATAGATGATTAAACCTTTAATCTAAAATCGTTTTGAGATTAAACTAAGTTTACATATGATTTGTAACTTATCACATAATAATCGCTAAAAGTTTTTACCGTTTATTACAAGACTTATGAAGTGGTATGAATGAAGTACATGATTCATTCATATCTTAATAAAATTTTATCAATTAAAATTTAAACATACCTAAAATTTAAGTCACGTCGTCCAATCGGTTGATAATCGCTTGCTTCTATTTTTGAATTCACGTGAGACGTGGTTTGAATTTAGATCCGAGGTCATTATTCACTACGGTGAGACCTAGATTTATTTTGACATGATTTCACATTGGATGACTTAATCAAGTTAACGGTGAGACCTTAACTCGAGGCGAAGTTGCGACAAACATGCCACTTGACCCTAGATGCTTGTTCACTAGGTGCCATGAAGTCCCATACCTCTAAGAGTTGCACTTGTAATGCAATTGTTGATCGTCACCTACCTATTGGATCTATCATCTCTAGCAGATCAACTGATGCGATGATAGAAGCTCAATGGGATCTTAGCTTTTAATTAAAATTAATTGGGTAGTTAATTTATTAAAAGACATTATTATTGAAAATACTAATTAATGAACTTTGTAATTTTGTAGATGACTTCAAACAATCAAACCCTAACACACACCACCATTCGTTCCATTCTCGAAAAAGAGAAACTTGATGGAACGAACTTTGTGGACTGGTCTCGAAACCTAAGGATTGTCCTTAGGGCCGAGCACAAGTACCACCATTTGGAGGAGGCGCTGCCCCCTGCCCCTGCTGCTACCGCCACCGCTGCTGTTCGTACGGCCTATACCAAGAGGTTTAACGAACAACAAGAGGTCTCCGCGCTTATTCTAGTGAGCATGACTCCCGAGATTCAAAAGAATCTCGAGGACCTCACTGCATTTGATATGATACGTGAACTATAAGCCATGTATCAAAAGCAAGCCGAGCAGGAACTCTTTGACACTGTCAAAGCCTTCCACGCTTGCAAGCAGGAGGAGGGACAGTCTGTTAGCTCTTATCTCTTGAAGATGAAGAGCTACTTAGACCAAATGGAGAAGCTTGGTTACGCTATGCCGCACATCCTTGGGATTAGCTTGATTCTAACGTCCCTCAATAAGGATTTTGCACCGTTTGTCATGACTTATCATATGCATAGTATGGGGAAGACATTCGCCGAATTACATGCTATGCTGAAACAAACGGAAGCAAGCCTACCCAAGAAAACTCCGGCCCCTACTGTCCTTGCTATAAGGCAAGGGAAGATCCAAAAACCGAAACCGCAAGTAGTTGCTAAGGGCCATGGTAAGGGAAAGCAAGTTTACAAGCCCAAGCCAAAGGTTCCCCCACCTACTCATAAGGAGCACCCTGCTAAGGAGCTTGCTTGCCATCACTGCGGTGAAACAGGCCATTGGAGGAGGAATTGTCCTGCCTACCTGGCGGAGTTGATGAAGAACAAAGCCAACAAGGTTGGCACATCAGGTATCTTCACAATAGAACTATATGTTTTCCCTAAGAAATCATGGGTATATGACACTGGTTGTGGAACTCACATTTGTAATACCATGCAGGGCCTAAGGGGAAGTAGAAAGCTAAACCATGGAGCTTTGGATTTGTACGTAGGCAATGGGATGCGTGCACCGGTCGAAGCTACAGGAAGCTATGATTTAATCCTTCCTAGTGGTTTAATTATTGTATTAGAAAATTGTCACTATGCGCCTAGTATTACTAGGGGTATAGTATCGCTTTCTTGTTTGTGGAATAATGGTTTTATTCATACTTTTACGGATTTTGGTATTTCAGTTTCAAAGGATAATGTTTTTTACTTTAATGCTATTCCTCGTGATGGTATCTTTGAGATTGACATGCATAATCGTATCACAAACAGTAGTTCTATTTATACATGTAGCAACAAGAAATCCAAGAAGAACTTGGATTCTACTTTCCTATGGCATTGTCGCCTTTGCCACGTTAACAAGAAACGCGTTTTGAAATTACAAAAGGATGGACTTATAAAATCAGATGATTCTGAATCATTTGATAAATGTGTTTCTTGTATATCTGGTAAAATGGCGCGCAAGCCTTTCTCCCATGTAGGCGAAAGAGCCAATGATCTACTTGGACTCATACATACTGATGTATGTGGCCCTTTTAGAACTCAAACTAGGGAAGGTGCTACCTACTTCATTACTTTCACAGACGACTTTAGTCGTTATGGTTATGTTTACTTGATTAAACATAAACATGAAACCTTTGGAACGTTCAAAGCCTTCCAAAATGAAGTAGAAAATCAACTCGGCAAGAAGATAAAGGTTCTCCGTTCTGACCGAGGAGGAGAGTACATGAGCCATGAGTTTCAAGACCATCTTAAGAATTGTGGGATTGTCTCACAATTCACTCCCCCTTATACACCACAGCATAATGGTGTATCGGAGAGGAGAAATCGCACCGTGCTTGACATGGTCCGATCGATGATGAGTCCTACAACTCTGCCTCTATCCTTTTGGGGTTATGCACTCAAAACGGCTGCTCGCATACTGAATATGGTTCCCACCAAGAAGGTTGAAAAGACACCATATGAGATATGGCATGGGAAAGTCCCTAACTTGTCTTACTTGAAGGTCTGGGGTTGTGAGGCTCTCGTGAAACGAGACACACCGAACAAACTTGAACCCAGAGCTGTCAAGTTCATCTTTATAGGATACCCTGAGGAAACAATGGGTTACTATTTCTACTACCCACCTGAGCAAAAAGTAATTATTGCTCGTTATGCTGAGTTTCTTGAGAGCAATCTCATTTCACAAGAAGCAAGTGGGAGTACCATCGACTTTGATGAGATTCCAAGCGATGAAGATGCACAACCTATTGTAGATACTAGCGAACATCAAGATGAGGTTGAACATGAAACTGTTCCTGTTGCACCTCAAAATGATGAAGTCCCCGTTCGAAGGTCCGCAAGGACACCTCATGCACCTGAACGATATGGTTTCCAAATCGATGCTGAGGAGCTGAGTTTAGGGGATCATAATGAACCCCCTAACTATCGAGTTGCATTAGCAGATTCTGAATCTGACAAATGGCTTGATGCTATGAACGCGGAAATGCAATCCATGAAAGATAACCAAGTATGGACTTTGGTTGATCTTCCTCCTAACAGTAAGACTGTTGGTAGCAAGTGGATCTTCAAGAAGAAGACCGACATGGATGGAAATGTACACACCTATAAGGCTCGATTGGTAGCAAAAGGTTACACTCAAACCTACGGGATTGACTATGATGAAACCTTCTCGCCTGTTGCCGACGTTAGAGCTATTAGGATTGTCATAGCCATAGCAGCGTACTATGACTATGAGATTTGGCAAATGGATGTTAAAACTGCTTTCTTGAATGGACACCTTGATGAAGATGTCTATATGGTTCAGCCTGAGGGTTTTGTTAATACAAAACACCCAAAGAAAGTATGTAAGCTTCAAAGGTCCATTTATGGACTAAAGCAAGCATCCAGAAGTTGGAACAAAATATTCGACGAGGAAGTCAAAACGTTTGGCTTTACTCAGAATCCCGACGATCCATGTGTATATGTAAGAGCTAGTGGGAGCATTGTCGTCTTTCTAATCCTATATGTCGATGACATACTACTCATAGGAAATAACATTCCAATGCTACAAGATGTAAAATCCTGGCTTGGGAAGTGCTTCGCTATGAAGGATCTTGGGGAAGCGGCATATATACTTGGTATAAAGATCTACCAAGATAGATCAAAGCGGTTAATCGGACTAAGTCAAAGTGCGTACATTGATAAGATTCTAAAACGATTTAGAATGGATGCTTCCAAACGTGGAAGTCTCCCTATGCAACACAATGTACACTTGAGTAAGACTCAAGGACCGTCCTCACCTGATGAGATGAAACGTATGCGTGATGTCCCCTATGCCTCGGCAGTAGGATCTATCATGTATGCTGTGCGGTGCACAAGACCTG
Organism: Calendula officinalis; assembly: GCA_963853835.1. NCBI lineage: Eukaryota > Viridiplantae > Streptophyta > Magnoliopsida > Asterales > Asteraceae > Calendula > Calendula officinalis. The sequence continues at coordinate 44,375,087 of OY970829.1, forward strand.
ATGTAGCGTTCTCACAGAACCTTACAAGCCGATATCAACAGAATCCGGGTGAGAGGCACTGGACTGCTGTTAAGAACATACTGAAGTATCTTAGGAATACTAAAGATATGTTTCTTGTCTATGGTGGTGAGCCTCAAAATGAGCTAAGCGTTACTTGTTATTCTGACGCTAGTTTTGAGACTGATAGAGATGATTCCAAATCTCAAACGGGGTATGTTTTCGTTTTGAACGGAGGCGCTGTTGATTGGAAAAGTGCGAAGCAGAGCACTATCGCTATGTCTTCTACAGAAGCTGAATACATTGCAACTACTGAAGCTGCAATGGAAGCTGTTTGGATGAGGAAATTCATTTCTGGGCTTGGAGTTGTCCCCAGTAATGAAAGACCCATGGATATGTACTGTGATAACACAGGTGCTATCATCATTGCCAACGAACCTGGTGTTCAGAAAGGCGCCAGACATTACCGGAGGAAGGTTCACTACATTAGAGATGCGATCCTAATGGGATATGTACGCTTGCTCAAAGTTCATACAGATGACAACTTAGCTGACCCCTTCACGAAGCCAATGTCATGTACCAAACATATTGAGCATGCTAGAAACATTGGACTTCGACCAGCTAGTAGTTTCATGTAATCTGTTTTAGTATTTGGATAATGGAACATTGAGCAGTTTTTATTGGAATAAATTGATATATTTGATATGATCGTTTTTATATGAATATCTACTGTGTTCTATATTTGCATGTTTATATCCATGAATATTTACTGCGTTTTATATTCTAAACTGTCCATTGTCATATTAATAATATGGAATATTATTAAGACAAATCTGAGGGCATTGATGGCATTATCTTAGTATGGCTAAGGATGATAAAATCAAACTCACATGTTGTTCATATTGATGCACAATTGGACTGACCCAACCTATGAGAAATCACTTCCTGGATTTATGTCACAAGTGAATCTCACAAAGGCTTTGTCACTTATCCTCTGACTTGAGATGCAAGTTGGTTTGTGTATGTAGAGGGGCAAACTTTGATATGGTTAAACGCTGACCTGAATAAGGCTGCTACACCAACCGTTATCGGGTTTGTCATTAAGCATATGACAGACACGTGCAGTCAATAAAGAATTTGTTCCTCCACGCATGTGGATTAGATACTACTGGGCCCCTCGATGATTTGAATTGATGTATGTGTGGCCACACCCAAAAGGTAATCAAGATGAATCTTGATTGGTTTTTGTAATCTACTTCAATGTATAGATCGAGAAACAGAATCGTTGAAATTTTAGATTGACATTTATCCTTGTCTAAAATTCAACATAGTATCAGTAACAAAAGGATAACTGCTCGAAAACTTTGAACAAAGATTTTATGAAACTCCTCATGTACTTATAGGGGCATTGGCGGGTTGCTAGACTCTAACCTTTGCTTGTATAACTACTTGATGTTATCACGTGCGCAAGTGGGAGCTGTTGGAATATGCTTCACGCGTATAACATATAGTTATATGGCTAGTAGTTTGTGAGCCTAAAGGGTCACACACTTAAACACTTAGCACCATAAGATATATAGTGTAATTAGGGTAATTACATTATATATATTAATATAAGCTACATGCTTATATATAAGTTTAATATTAAATGTTAATATTGAAACCTTAATGTGAGCAAACTAGAAGGAACAAAAGATAAGGACTTGTGTGTAAATATTGGTCAATGGTTTATGGAAATCATTAATGGGAATTAAGGCATCATTATGGAGTGTAAATGACTCCATAAACTCCCTCCCTTGCCTTGTGAATTCACGACACACACACACACAATACATCCCATCTTTTGCTTCCATTTGCTCTCAAGAATCAAGGACTAGCATCCTCCTTTGGTGTTCTTGAAGTGTTGTGTGGACTTTCTTTTAGAGGTATTCTAATTGAATACTTGGTTTCAATCCATCACCAACTCCATCCGAATACACAATTATCAAAGGCAACTAGGGTATGAATTCTTATACCATTCTCTTTGATTTTCTTATAGTTTAATTGTATGATTGATATCAAGATCCGTTCATGGTGATTAAATATTTCCGCTGCGTTTTGTTACTTGTAATAACCGAAAATCACCATTAACTTGTTGGTGTTTCAAAGGCCATGTATTGACTTCATAAACTTAACTTCTCATGTTCATCTTTACTTGCATAACATATGACTTTTGGAATAAAAACCATCTCAATTTATTTTTGTTACGTATCAACTAACTGCCACTTGGCTTTTTTTAAATTTATTGTGGTATTTTATAATACCGATCTGCTGAATTAATTTCTTACTTAAGGGTATACTAGCATTAAACATGTAAAACCTATTTTAATTTCAAATTATCGAATGTTCAATATAAGAATATATCTTATTAAAAAAAGTAAAAAGCCACAAACACTATAATATGAAAGCTAAATATAACCTCAGAACTGTTTTAACTTACTTGTCACGAAATTTTTAAGAAACACCTAATAACTATCATTTTTCATTTTTATAAAACCTCTGATCTCTAGACTTGTAAAATTTAAGTTTCATATACTACAAGGATTTTCTTTTCTTTAATCTCAAAATTAAGATCACAATAGAAGTAGGGTGAATGCAAAAAATAAAAATGAACTATACTAATTTAAATTAAATGCAAAAACAAATCAATTATTTCCAACAAAGGAACGGGTTCACCTGACAGAAGCATGTATGTGAAGATGTCCATCTAAGGCTTAGTCATGATCCATAATAGCCTGCAAAAATCAAGAAAGTTGTACGGAAAAGACTCCTCACATGATGATTAGCACAGTCTAATATTAGATCAATAATTTTCATCTTGATCGAGAAAAAGAAAATTTAAAATTTGTAGTTTTTCTTAAAGCACAATGATTTTATAACCACATCTTTACATACGATAAATATTAATACCCCTTCCCCAACTTAAAGTATTGCATTGTCCCCAATGCAGCCTTTAGTTAGAAAAATTGTTTGAAAATAATTGATTAAAAAAATTAATGAAAAATAAAAATAAAATAAAATCCCCTAAAACTCACTTCGTAGGAATCACGATTGCACTTAGCACGTGCAATAAGCATTTTAAACCCCTCGGTAGAGCCGAGTGGACGAGGGAAGTCTCGTGAGGGTTTCTAGGCAACAGACCCGTAAAGTTTACAGGTTGCCTCCTGGAAAGCGCTAAGTTTAAGGTCTTCAGCCAGACCGTACCTGATAATCTTCTTAAGTTTGTTCTGGATGAGGTAAATCACCTAGGTTCACAATATCAAACTTTACTGTATTACATGTGGCTACTACGACATATGGCTTCAAACGATGTCCATTGACTAGAAACGGAGCGCCACCTTTTAGATCTTGAATTTCTACAGCACCATAGGGTGTCACCTTGTTGACAACATACGGCCCCGACCACTTACTTTTAGGTTTTCCTGGAAAAAAATTTAGCCGGGCGTTGAATAACCATACTTTTTGCCCCACTGAGAAGTTCTTAATACGGATCATTGCATCATGGAAGGCCTGCATCTTCGATTTATATGTTGCAGCACTATCATATGCTTCATCTCGTTACTCTTCAAGTTCACTTAGCAGTTTTCGCTCTTTACCTGTATCATCATAATACATGTTAGTTTCTTTTATAGCCCACATAGCACGGTGTGCTAGCTCAACAGGTAAATGACATCCTTTTCCGTATACTAATCGATAAGGTGTTGTGCCAATCGGTGTTTTGAAAGCTGTTCGATATGCCCAAAATGCATCATCTAATCGAAGTGACCAATCCTTGCGATCAGGTCTCACGGTTTTTTGTAGAATCTCTTTGAGCTGCCGAGTGGAGACCTCCACCTGCCCACTAGTTTCGAATGATATGGTGTAGCAACTCGATGTTCGACTCCGTAATGTCGTAATAATTTAGCAAATGTGTAATTCTTTAAATGGGAACCCCCGTAACTGATAACAACTCGAGGAGTTCCATGACGTGTAAAAATATTTTTCTTTACGAATTTGCAATCCACACTATGATCATTTGTCTTTGTAGCTTCAGCCTCAATCCACTTGGATACATAATCTACCGCCACCAAAATGTAGATATTTCCATATGACATGGGGAACGGACCCATAAAATCAATCCCCCATACATCAAATATATCAACATGTAGAATAAAATTCATTGGCATTTGATCACGTCTTGAGATTCCACCAACTTGTTGGCACCGGATACAACTATTCACATAAATGTGGGCATCTCTGAATATAGTCGGCCAAAAGAAACCGCTTTCTAATACTTAATGGCCCGTCTTTTTGGCACTAAAATGGCCTCCACATGCATAAGAATGGCAATGAGCTAGAAGCTCATCAACTTCTTGTTCTGGGACACAACGCCTAATGACTTGAACAGGTCTAATTTTGAATAGATCGGGATCATCCCCTATGTACTGTTTTAATTGAATATGAAGACGCTATTGTTGTTGCTTCGTCCAATACTCGAGCATTTTTCCCGCAGCCAAATAATTCACACGGTTAGCATACTAAGGTAAATTAATTGTCAATAATAATTGTTCGTCCGGAAAATTTTCTCGGATTTCCTCTTTGGTGCAACTAATATTAATGGGAAGACGAGATAGATGATCTGCTACAACATTTTCAGAACCTTTTTTATCTTTAATTTCATAATCAAATTCTTGTAGCAGAAGAATCCATGTAATTAATCTAGGTTTAGCTTCTTTCTTTTCCATGAGTTGTTTTAAAGCACTATGGTCAGAATATATGATTACTTTAGACCCCCAAACATACGATCGAAATTTGTCAAGGGCAAATACAACTGCTAATAATTCTTTTTCAGTAGTAGTGTAATTCATTTGAGCATTAGAAAAAGTTTTACTGGCATAGTAAATCGCTACTGGTTTTTTATCTACCCTTTTGACCCAAAACGGCACCTACCGCATAATCACTAGCATCACACATTATTTCAAAAGGTTTAGTCCAATCTGGTGATTGTAAGATAGGTGCTTGAGTGAGTTGTCTTTTTAAAGTGTTGAAGGATTCTATACACGTTTCATCAAAATTGAAAGGTGCGTCTTTTAACAAAAGATTACATAACGGTTTTGAAATAGCATTAAAATTTTTAATGAAACACCTATAGAATCCCGCATGTCCATAAAATGATCGAACACCCTTGACATTATTAGGTGGTGGGAGATTTGAAATGAGTTGTATTTTTGCACGATCAACCTCTATAACTCTTTCTGAAATGATGTGCCCCAATACAACCCCTTCTTTAACCATAAAATGACTTTTCTCCCAACTTAAAACTAAGTTTGTCTCCACACATCTTTTTAAAACACGTTCTAATTGATGGAGACAAGTATTAAAAGTTTGGCCAAAAATTGAAAAATCATCTATGAAGATTTCAAGCGAGTCCCCCACCATGTCTGAAAATAAGGTGGTCATTAAACGTTGAAAAGTGGCAGGGGCATTGCATAGCCCAAATGGCATTCTTCGAAAAGCGAAGGTGCCAAAGGGGCATGTAAAAGTAGTTTTTGCTTGATCTTCTGGATGGATAGGTATTTGATTGTAACCAGAATACCCATCAAGAAAACAAAAATATTTGTGACCAGATAATTTTTCAATGATTTGGTCAATAAAAGGAAGAGGGAAATGGTCTTTAGATGTTGCAGCATTAAGCTTGCGATAATCTATACAAACTCTCCAACCCGTGACAGGTCGTGTGGCGATCTTTTCTCCTCCATCCTCAACAATCGTGATGCCGGCCTTCTTCGGTACGGTTTGTGTTGGGCTCACCCAAACACTGTCTGAGATAGGATAAATGATACCTGCATCAAGCCATTTGAGAACTTCTTTCTTGACAACATCTCGCATGTTTGTATCCAACCGCCTTTGAGCTTCTCGAGTTGGCTTGCATTCTGGTTCGGTGATAATACGATGCATGCAAATGGATGGACTTATCCCTTTTAAATCTGTAATTTTCCATCCAACCGCTTCTTTGTACTTTGAAAGCATTGTCAACAGTGCTTTTTCTTGATCATATTCTAAGTCTGAAGCAATTATAACCGGCAAAGTCTTGTTTGGGCCTAAAAATGCATATTTCGAATGGTCAAGCAAGACTTTGAGTTCCAATTCTGGCGGGCTCTCTAACGATGGTTTCTGTTGTGTATCTATCTTTTCAGGCAAACTTTCGAATCGTTAGGACCATGGTGGTTGACGAGACTCTAATGAATTCAGAAACTCATCTTCAATCTTTTGGATCTCATTTACATCTAGCAGCTCCTCCCTGTCAACATCTAGAAAATGCCCCAAAGTGTCATCCGAAAGCATACGTGAGGTATGCAATTGGACACACTCTCCAATAGAGTCTACTGTAAAGCAGTCACTACTGAATGGGGTGTTAGGCATATTCTGAAAAATATTTAACCATAATTTTCTATTAACAAAGGTCAATTCCATGGCCCCCGTTCTACAATTTATTTGAGCATTAATTGTTGCTAAGAAAGGTCGCCCTAAAATGACCGTCGGTTGCTTACCGGTATATGAAGTCTCAGAGTCAAGTACAAGAAAGTCAACCGGGTAATAGAAATCTTCCACCCTTACTATCACATCGGTTAATAGACCCCTGGGAACTTTTATTGATTAATCGGCTAATTGTAAAATAGTATCAGTTTTGTGTAAAATTCCGAAATCATTTTGATCGAAAATTGTTCCAGCTTGAATGTTAACACTTGCACCTAGATCTAAGAGTGCCTTTTTAATTTTAATATTATCAATTTCAACAGGAATTAAAGGTGCCCCAGGATATTTAAATTTAGGTTGAAGTTGACCCGTCAAAGCGGCACTCACATGGTCAGTTAATTCAATTTTTTAGGTAATTTGTTCCGCCGCTTTTGAGTACATAAATCTTTCAAAAATTTTGCATATGCCGGGATTTGGCGTATAGCCTCGATTATGGGAATATTTATTTTTACTTGACGAAAGGTTTCCCACATATCCTCGGTTTGTGGACCTCGTTTAGCATACGATGATGAGTTTGGTTTTTCTAAAGCTGAGGGGTAGGGAGTGGTATTAGTCTTCACACACCCCTCCCCAACTTTAGAGCTTTTTGATTTTTGATTGAGGTCTCGAAAACATTTTTGATCATTTTCAGGTAAAATTTTTTTTTTTGTTTTTCTTTATTAACATTAGACTCTTCTTCATCATCAGATGCATCCTCCACTACATCTTCGACGAAGTTTGGTGGAGGCGTGTGTACATTATAATCATATGACTTACCATTGCGAAGAGTTCTTACCTCATTTACTTGTTCATTACCGGGTTTGAAGTTGTTTGATCCACTGTTCTGCTGATGTTGCGGATTCATCTGTGTGGTTCTAGGAAGAACACCTTGAGGTATTTGATTTATTTGAGTTACCATTTGTCCCATTTGCCTCTCCAAATTTGCAATAGATTTTGCACTAATTTATGGGTTTTGATAGCTTTCTTTGATCATTTTGTCATGGTTTTGCATCATCTCCATAAGTTGCTTTTGGCTTTTTATCATGAACTCCATTTGTTGATCCAATGATTGTACTTGTTGGCCTTCGGGTTTTCGATATTGATATCCTCCGTTATTCATTTGATTTTGATAATTTCCTTGATTTCTTTGGTTCTGATAGCTTCCATGAGCGGTGGGTTCAGAATATTTGACGTATTTCCATACCTTAGATTTGGGTGATTACGAAGCCCTGGGTGTAAGTATTTTAATTTATATCGTACGGTTGGCGAGATCCATAAGCTTCGAACACCGCCTCTTTGTTTGGTAGAACCATCAGACACATATCAAAAGAATGATCTTGACTTCCGCAAGTGGTGCAGACTTGATTTACCTGCGTAGAAACAATACCTTTCTCGATATTTTGCATTAAAATATCAAATTTTTTATTTAATTCACGCATATCATTTTTCATTTCATTTTGAAAATTATCATTACAACTAGAGTTGACATTATATGATGAAGAAGAAGAGTTTCTTCGGTCAGATAAAGCTTCAGTTTTTGAACCCTTACTCATCTGCTCGAGAAAAGCCCATTCTTGATCATGGGGTCGTGATAAGAATAAACCCCCACTAGCTGCTACTAAAAATTGTCGATCCCCAACTTCCAGACTACCATAAAAAGTTTTTACTAATTCCCATTGTAGTTTTGCATGATGAGGACAACATCTAATTAAATCTTTAAAATGTTCAAAAGCTTCATGAAAAAGTTCTCCTGGAAGTCGACGAAAATTCTTTATATTTTGTCTAGCGTTAGCAGTTTTACTAATAGGATAGTATTCTTCCAAAAATTTATTTTGCATTTCCTCCCATGAATTAATGCTTTGTGGGCGGAGAGATGCAAACGAATGTTTAGCTTTATCTTTTAATGAAAAAGCAAATAAACGAAGACGTACCTCATCCGGAGTCATCCCAGTTACCTGATTCGTGTCACATATGGCCATGAATTCTGTGAGATGATCATATGATTCTTCATTTGCAGATCCTCGAAACGTTGGTAAAATACTCAGAAGATGAGGTTGAATCTTGAAAGCAGTGCATTGAGCAGTTGCTGGATAAACAATTGGCGATGGATCTTGAAAAGCTCCAGGCCTATAATACGAATCTACACCTCTAGGCTCCCCAATTATTTAAAATTCAGATTCAGAACTCGAATTTGACTCAGATTGCACAGCCGAACCTTCCTCAAAATCTAGAATTCTTTGTGAAATTTCGGCTCGATGAACAATATGACGTTTTCTATTTTCTCTTGCGGTTTTCTCGATTTCTGGATCAAATAACAATGGAGATGTCCGCCTAGACTTTCTAGTGCGAACGCACGAAGACTAACTGAAAAAAAAATAAACAAAAACAAACGCGTAAAAAAGAACAAAAATAAACTAAACAAATAAAAACAAAATATTTTTGTATTTTTTTAAATTTTAAAAGAACTAAATAAATTAAAATAATAATCAACTAAATACTAATAAACTAAGCGCAATTCCCTGACTGCGGCGCCAAACTTCTGACATGTCGTAGACTGTCGAAAAAAAAATGTCTTAAATACACCTATTAGCTAGGACAAGTAAGAGTCGAATCCACTGAGGAGCTTGGGTTAGCAAAGTAATTGTTAGTTGATTTAAATAAAAATTTGTAAGATTGATTGATAAAACTAAGTAAAACTTTAGTGCAAATATTTATAAGAATTATAAACTAAATAAAAATATAAACTAACGTAAAACGAAACTAACGAATTCTAGATGAAAAACTAAAAGAGACGAATGTAATCACTACTAGTTTCGGAATCAATCTTTTCTCTAATGTTACAAAATCTGATTATTTTACTTAATTTAGGGTAATCAGGTTTCACAGACAAAACCGTTAAAATATTTATTCTATTAGACCAAATCTGGGCACAAATTGTGTGTATCGACACCAACCGTCTATAGCATCACAAAGGATGGTTAAGCACTATCGGTCCAACCACTACAAAGTTGTCTTACACTTAATCTAACAAAACATATAAAATTATATTATGGAAAACAAATCATAACCATAACGAACCAAATCAACGTAATACATAAACTCCCCTAAATTGTTCAAACAATAATGTAATGTTAATTCATTAAAGAATCAAATTGAAACCTACTCCTAATAGTGATCACAAAAGGATTAACCTGACATTGAGAAGAGAATCAAACCAAACTTATTAAGAGATTGCATCTTCGTTCGTACTTGGCTGTGAAGTCGAATGTGCAGGGTTCTTTTAATTTGTTTCTGTCGTAGCCTCCTTCATTTCGTTTCTGGGGTTCTTTCGTTCGTCCAATGTGCGGCTGGGGTTTTTCCTCACAAAAGAATTAATTTTTTTCATCTCTGGTTGTGTAAGGTTCTTCTCTTAATTGGCCAGCTCGCTTTATATATAATATCTGTGGTTCTCCTTTTCAAAGTCAGTTGTGTCTATCCCTTAAATATATGAGATCTCTAAATTAAATTAATTCCCATTCCTTTTTAATTGTGTGACCGACTTCTGCAATGCAAAACCACCAAACATAACATGGGCTGACCTCCTTTTGTAATTATTATTGGACCTTCTTTTTAAATCAACTTTTGACATAAGGTTTAAGTTACAAGAAACAAGTATGCAGCATTGTTTGCAGAGATCATATGTCTATTAGATATGATTGTTAATTCATTTGCTTAAATTATTTCAACTAAGCCTATAAAATTTTAATTACGGTATTAATCAATTCATTGTCAATATACGATTAGAAATTTAATTTTGGAATTAATTATGACATTGATTACATAATCATATCTTTATAGAAATTTGATTTTGGAATTAATTGTGACATTTATAATTTATTACATATATTCATAAAATACGTTTTGATATTTAATTTTGGAATGAACCAATTATACCATCTTTTGTTTCTAACATATGTTTATGTATTTCAGAAATTAGAAATATTTAAAAATGCGGACATTTTAACAAATACCATATTTAGATTCTAATAAACGGTTCCTTTAGTTATTATATACACACACTTTTCGTTAATCCATGTATCGTATTAAGAATAAAAATAAGACATCGTCCTGGTTTCGTGTAATTATTTGCTTCAACAACTCATTGTTGATTTTCAGGTTTGTGAGAATCAAACTCTTGGAGTATTTGTACTGCACTTTCTTGATTATTTTTTTATTTTTTTTATTTCAAGATTATTAACCATAACATGCTACGGTTTTAATTCAATATTATAAACTAGAGTGGACCAAAGGGCCTTTGGGCTAGCAGTATGGTGTTTTCCCCACAATCTTGAGGTTGGGGGTTCAAGTCCCATCGTGGACATACGTGGTAATTAGGAGTAGATTATGATTTTTCTCTCAAAAAAAAAAGAAAAAAAAAGAAAGAAAACTGGAGTGGCACTTCAGGTCGCACTCGGGTTGATAAGTTCGGGTTCGCGGGTTGGCGGTAGTTCAACCTGAAACCGACATCTTTATCTTTATCTATAATAAAAAAAAGCTTGACATGTCATCTAAGTCACCTCAATACCACATCATAATTCAAAGCCACGTGTACTCTGCTGCCAACTCATCATAAGTCCACATCTTCGTACCAATTGATTGCCTCGTATTCTCATTGAGTAACCCTAGTTACAACCTCTTTCCTATCCTCTTTTGCAACTGTTGATGGAAAGCATTGCTTCCTTTGGTGAACCTCATCTATTACTATATCATCATACAAAAGGATTTGTTCAAAAGGGGTTTTCAAAACATATATTTGGCTTACGATTGTGTTCATTCACCAATCGATCCAATCCCAATCGCCATTAACAATTTCGCGAGCCTCTGATTCAGTGGTTCGTAAATGGTTCTCCTCTCACTACTACCTTTATGCACAATATTTATTGTGTATTTTTTTTTAATTTCAAGATATGTAATCATAACACGCAATGATAATACTACCAATCTATCTAATGGTAATTAACTCAAAAATCATGATGTATATATAGTATATACTGTCATACTCCGTTCACACAATCATTTTGTGTATGGATCGATTTGGGATGCCCTAGATGATTTAACTTTTTTCTGTTAGGAGGTTTTATACATTCAAACTACATCTTGGGTAACTATTGATATAAGGTTCAAGTTACAATAAATTAACAAGTCTGCAACATTGTTAGCAGAGATCATATGTCTAGATATGATTGTTAATTCATTTGGTTAAATTATTTCAACCAAGCTTATAAAACTTTAATTATGGAATTAATCAATTCATTGTCAATATACGATTAGAAATTTAATTTTGAAATTAATTATAACATTGATTACATAAATTAATTTCCAATATTCCAAAATACGTGTAGAAATTTATTTTTGGAAATAATCATATCTTTGTAGAAATTTGATTTTGAAATTAATTGTGTCATTTAAAATTTATTACATAAATTCATAAAATATGGTTTGATATTTAATTTTGGAATGAACCAATTATACCATCTTTAGTTTCTAACATACGTTTATGTATTTTAGAAATTAGAAATACTAGTCTATAACCCGTGATAAATCACGGGCGGCTCAGAGAAATATCTATAATATTTATCTAAAAAACTTAAATTTGCATTAGAATTTAGCAAATAATGAAATAGATATATTGAATCAACCTTTTTTATTAAACTTTATAACAAAATCTAAAATTTCAACATATTGTTTACTAATGAATTGGATCAAATAAAAAAATTAATGAAATGTAAAACATTCAGAAAAATTAATGAATAATAAATTTCTGAGTCATAATTTGCCATATAATTTGCGTTCAAAATAGCAATATTTGATGCGTCGATTCTTCCTTGAGATCATAGAATTCTGACTCATGTTTATTATCAATTGTTTTTTATACAACTTTAAGTTCTTCAAAAATAATTTGACCACTAATATTGGTATCAATCATTTGAAATAATTTGTTTTAGTCCCGGTATATAACCTGCAAAACATAACAAAATTAAACAATTTAATAAACGGGTCATTTTGATCCCAAGGTGCATGCGAATCACCACAGTGATAACCCAATTATTAACATGCATTCTTCGTATGCTAGTGTGGTCGTTGGTTCGGGTGTACAACATTCAATTCCATTGGAGTATAAGGACTTCCAGGAAGAGAAGAATAAGGTGTCGAAATCCCTTATTCTTAAAGACAACGACCTAGTTGCCCTTGAAGACATTGAGGTTATTGCCCTTGCAAAGGTGAGAGATATTCATATTATGCCTCAATTATATGTTATTTTGGAAATGAAGGTTTCAATGATGTTGATATTCATCATATTGGTGGATATTGTGTATGGATTCAATTTAAGAATTCTAAAGCATGCGGGTGGTTTAAAAATGCTTCTTTGAAAAGTTATTTTAATCTCGTTCAACACGTTACCAGTAACTTCGTGGTGGATGAAAGAATTAGTTGGATCGAAATTGATGGCCTTCCGTTATGTGCATGGGACTCTGATGTCTATAAACAGATTGTGGGTCTATGGGGTAAGTTCTTGTGCTTTGATGAGTTTGATGATAACCCGAGCAGGGGAAAACTTTGTATTAGCACCAAAGAAAAGGCGATAATAAATGAGAATATAAAGGTGGAGGTGGAAGAGATGTCGTATGTGGTTCGGGTTCGTGAATCTGGCCTTCGGTCAATTAAGATTGTCAAACCTAAATCTGATTCGGGGTCAAATTTCAGTGAAGATGATGGTCAAGAAGATTCATTGTTGAATAACATTTTAAGTAAATCAGAGGAACAAGAGCAAGCTGGAAGCTTTGGTTCATTAAAAGAAGATAATGAGAGTGGGGACGTAGAGAAGCAAGACTGTGATGGGGAGGGGGGAAACAAAAAAATATCAGATTCGAGTTCAACATATTCAGAGTTCATACCCGATGGTGGTGAAGGGCAGGGTGATTCTTCGAGGACTGAAGGGTTTAATCGGTCAGTGGGTGAACATGAAACAGATGTGTTGGGTGGTAACGATGCAGGCTCGGTTAGTTGTCCTCCGGGTTTTGAAAACTGTGAAAAGGCTACAATGAATCAGGAAGTAAGTATTGGTGTGTCTCATGTTAATGATGAACATTATGTCCATAAATGTTAGAGGAATTGGTGATGCGGATAAGAGAAAGTGGGTCAAAAAGCTTTCTTTTCAAAATACTGTATCATTCTTAGGGGTTCAAGAAACGTTGATGTCAAAAGTTGACCTTTTTAAGATTAAAGCGTTATGGGGAAATTATCAATTTGATTTTGCATGTAGTACGGCTCGGGGGCATTCGGGTGGAATTATCTCTATATGGGACAAGGCGGTCTTTGAGAAAGATAACATTCAGTGTGGGTCAAATTTTGTTATTGTGGAAGGGCGTTGGATAGGTATTATAGGGAATGTGCACTTGATAAATGTTTATGCGCCTCAAGATGTTGAAGTGAGACGTAGCAATTGGGAGGAGATTAGTAATTATATGAATTCGAAGTCCGGAATATTTATTATTTTTGGTGATTTTAATCAAGATCGTTGTGATGAGGAGAGATTAGGTTCAAATTTTAATGTTATTGGGGCTCGGTATTTTAACCAATTCATTGATCAAAATGGGAGTTGGTTGATTTACCTATTGGTGGGAGAAAATATACTTGGATGAATAAATATGCCACGAAGATGAGTAAGCTTGATAGGTTCTTTATTTCAGAGAATTTAATGCTTCAAAATGAAAATTTAAAAGTTCTCGCATTGGAAAGGAAATTATAGGATCATATTCCGATTCTTTTACATTCTAATAAATCGGATTTTGGTCCAGTACTATTTCGTGTAGCCCATTCATGGTTAGAAGTCGAAGACTTTAATGAATTGATCTCTCATTCTTGTACTGAGTTTGTGAAAGTCCCGGAGTCAAATATTGTGAACTTTAAAAATAAGCTCAAGTTCATTAAAGAAAAGTGTAAAAGATGGAATTTTGTTAAAAAAGAATCTGCCTCCATGCGGGTAGTTTGGTTAAATACTCATATTGAGGAAATTGGTAAGAAGATTGATGATGGTAATGCTTCGTCACAAGAGAAAGATCTTAGATTAGTGTCATTAAAAGAGGTGAGACATATTGAAAAACTCAAATATATTGACGTGATGCAAAAATTAAAACTAAAATGGAATGTAGAAGGGGATGAAAATTCTAAGTTTTTTCATGGTTTGTTGAATCAAAGAAGACGAACACAAATGATTCAAGGGATCATGGATGATGGGGAATGGATCGTTAATCCTAAAAGTATTAAAAGCGTGTTTTTAGAATTTTTTAAATCAAAGTTTGATAGTACCGATACTTGTTTGCCTGACTTCGGTCCGGAACAGTTTTGAAACCTTATGCAGAAGAGGTTATAAATCTTGAAAAAATGTGCTCTATGGAGGAATTGAAAGAGGAGGTGTGGAGTTGTGGAAGTGAAAAAGCGCCAGGTCCGGATGGTATTACTTTTAAGTTTATTAAAAAGTATTGGTTGTTACTGAAAGATGATATATTCTTGTCGGTTAAAGAATTTTTATTGAAAGGGTATTTTCCTTCCGGGTGTAATTCATCGTTTATCACGCTTATTCCTAAGGTTCCTAATCCTACGGTCATGAAAGATTTTCGGCCTATCTCGCTTATCGGGTTTCAATATAAAATTATTGCAAAAGTGTTATCTCTTCGGTTAGCTAAAGTTGTTGATAATTTGATTAGTATGGAACACTCGGCGTTCATAAAGGGTAGACAAATCGTTGATGGCCCGTTAATGATTTGTGAAATCATGGAGTGGTATAAATTAAAGAAGAAAAAACTTCTTCTTTTTAAGGTTGATTTCGAGAAGGCGTATGATTCGTTAAGATGGGAATTCCTTGATTTCATTATGCTAAATATGGGGTTCGGGTCTAAATGGAGAGGATGGATTCGTGGGTGTCTAACTTCGGCTAGACTTTCGGTTCTCATTAATGGGAGTCCTACGGAGGAATTTAGTCCTTATCGCGGTTTATGTCAAGGTGACCCTCTTTCTCCGTTTTTATTTATTATTGCGATGGAGGGTCTTCACGTTTTGATCGAGAAGGCGGTTCAATCTAATCGTCTTGCTGGAGCTTCGATCGGAGACTTGAACTTGCCCGTCTCGCATTAGTTTTATGCGGATGACGTGATGTTTACGTCCGAATGGAATCAATCTAATATTGAAGGAATTTTATGGGTGCTGGATGAATTTTCTAAGCATTCAGGTCATAATATTAATATTCACAAATCTAGTCTTTATGGTATGAACGTGGTGGACGAAGAGCAGGAGGTGTTTTGTAATGTTAATGGGTGTAGCAAAGGGGAACTTCCTTTTACGTATCTTGGAATTCCTTTGGGTGGAAATAGAAGCTCTCGTGTTTGGGACCTGATTATTGATCGTGTTTGAAACCGTTTATCTCGTTGGAAGGCAAATATGTTGTCTATTGGAGGTAGATTAACGTTGATTAAATCGGTCCTTGGTAGTTTGGGTATTTATTGGATGTCAATTTTACGAGCACCGGTTGGTGTTATTAAAAAGATTGAACAACTTCGTGCTCAATTCTTTTGGGGGAGTAATGGTGCAGATAAGAAGATGAGTTGGGTTAAATGGAACACGTGTTTGGCGGATAAAGAAAAAGGAGGGTTAGGAATTACTAGCCTTGATGCTTTAAATCTTGCACTTTTATATAAGTGGAGGTGGCGTTTTTATAATGAAGGTGATGCTCTTTGGTGTCGGGTAATTAAGTCTATTTATGGTGTTGATGGTGGTTTTTCAAAACCGTCATATCAGCGTCATCAAAAAGGTATGTGGTTTAAAATAATTGGTACCGTCAATTATTTACATGATTCTAAAATTGTTGATTATAACGTTATTCAATATAAACTTGTGAGTGGGGAGGCTATTCGATTTTGGTTTGATAGATGGAAAGATATGGTCCCATTTGCTCAACGTTTTAATCGTCTTTTTCGGTTGGAAATGAATCCTTTTTGTAAAGTTAAGGATCGACGGAAGGATGGCGATTGGAATTTTAATTGGAGAAGAAGTATAAGAGGCGGAGTTGAAAAAGAGCAATTTGATAATCTCTTGTTGCTTATTAATGGTTCTTCGGTAAGTGAAGGTAAAGATAAACTTACTTGGAACTTGGGTGACAATTGCGAATTCTCGGTTGCTGATGTTAGACAGCATATTAATACGGTCCTTAATCCCGGTTCTCAATCAAATTTTATTTGGTATAATTCTATTCCAATTAAAGTTAATGTTTTTATGTGGAGGCTTTATTTTGACCGGTTACCTACGCGATTAAATCTTTCAAGAAAAGGGATGGAAATTGATTCTATTATGTGCCCGATTTGTAATGATTATGTGGAATCAAGCTCACACATTATGTTTAGCTGTAATGCGGCGGCACAAGTATGGGTCCTAGTTTACTAATGGTGCGATGTTGGCCTGTTCTCAAGTGTAACTTTTCGAGATTGGTGGGATTTTACCGACAAATTATCTAATGCTAATGATCGAAGGGTAAAATTTCGTATGATCGGATTTATTATGTGTTGGTTTTTATGGAGATTTAGGAATAGTTTGTTATTTGGTAGTAGTAGTATTAGTAAATCGGACTTGTTTGATAGTATTCGAGTTTTTGCTTTTTCTTGGATCACCCATAGAAATCGAATAATTAAGATTTCTTAGGATTTTGCTAGACTCGAGTTTTCTAATAAAATTGTTTGGAGGTCTTCGGGAGGGTGATGGCAATGCCGAAGCTCTAACCGTTGCCTTCTTTTTTGCTGTTAAAAAAAAAACTGCATAAAAATATGTATTATAACACCAATTAGCCAATGTATTAATGGTTGGTTATAATCATTGATATAAAGTGTGTTTTGGTGTACCTTTTGGATGTCCTCAATTTTGTTAACAGAGTTAAACGAAAACATTATTAATGTTAATTCACTCAAAAAACAGGTAACAAAAGAAAATGTGAATGTATAACTCATCTAGCCTTTCTAACATACTAACCTTTGTGTCTCAGTATATACAAATATACAATATGTCCAGAAATCGAAAAGAATTCCCTTATATCTCGCTTAGAAGGCCCTTTTGAAAGATTGTTAACTTTTAATAGTTTTAACATGTATCATTGACAATTAAAATATTTATATTAATGAAACACATTACATCACTACATATGTTGATATTTACATTTTAAACAATTTGATTATCAAATTATGTTACAAAGATTTACCTGGAAAAAATTTCACTTGAATGTCTTGTTGTTGGAGAAAATCAATATCTTCTCCATCTTCCAAATACCTAAAACCCTAAAAAAATCTATTTCAGAAAATCTCAAATAAAATAGTTATTTCTATAAATCATAAAGAAAATTAAATCAGAATTAGTTTCTGTATATATGTTCTCAATAAGAAAATCTCAAAAATGGAACACCTCCTTTAAGCCTCACAACATTTGCCCCAAACCCTCAACTTCATCAAAACTCAAAAGCAACTCATGGATGTCTCCCAGCATAAATAACTACACATTAAAACTTTGGTAAAAAAACGAAGTTAATGATCCTTTTTCAAGGATTTATAGATATTTTTACTAACAAATGGTTTAAAATCTCATATGTATTAGTAATATTTGTTACTCTAAATACATTCCCATATTAACTTTTATATTTTTTCAGTTACTACCATATTAGGGTATTATTTACATATCCGTTAAGATTGGCCAAGAAATTCTGACAATATGTTATATATGGTATCATTGTCATTGAATACAAAACTTCTCATATTTACCATACATTGTCAATAATGGCAAAATTATGTAACCATATTAATATTCAATTATTCAATTTCCTCCATATTATGGTCACTGAAACTTACCCGTGAAGATTCTGCAACAAAATGCCATAATCGTGACATTACCTTATATGGTTTATATATGGCGTCATTGGAATTGAATATAATACTTCTCATATTTACCATGATTTGTCAATAATTGGCAAGTATTATCTTTATGTTTTCAAAATCTTGGTTTACATTAAACGCGCCGTAATTGCAATATATCTTCCTTTTTCGTCATATTTCCATCTTATCATAAAAACAGAATTGTATAATCGTTACAAAGTAACCCAGTTAACAAAGTAATAGAATGTAATAACCAAAAGATTTAAATAAGGGAGGACAAATTAGTAATGAATTTCAAAACACAAAAATCAGAGGCAAAACTCTACCTGTCTACTAACGAATTTTCATCATATAAATTTAATGATAGAAATTCGCCATGTATTAAAGAAACAATTGATGGATTTATGTGCACAGTTAGTCAACCTATGATGTCACGTCCATGTCTATAAGACACTCAAGGGTCACACCGGTGAGTGCATGTAATACGAGTAAGATATGTAATGATACTTGGAAGAGGACTGATTCATAATAGTCATTTATGAATCAAGTTAAGTATTAAGTTAAGTTCAACTTATTACTAGATTAGTTTATCTAACTAATTAATACAAGTATTTGTACATTTACTAGTTGAGTAAATATAAAATGTGTTAATTATAGATTATCCATAATATGATTTAAAGTAATTAAATCATATGGTGTTGGATAATATTATTGTCTAAATTATATAAGGGTTATTATATAAATTAATTATTAAAAGTATAAATACAAAGTATATATATTTCGTGTATATAGTATACGAAATATATTAGTGTATTAATACTAGACATTTAAATTAAGTGCAACAATAATAACTAGATAAACTATAAGGGTTGGTTGTGTAAAAAGGATAAGTTTAATTAAGAATTAATCTTAATTAAACTAGAAGGGCCCTAAGTGAAAGTCCTTCTATTATAAATAGAAGGCTTGGGGTTCCCTTGTAAGTTGCTCATTCCCTTCCACCCCACAACCCTAGCCACGAATTTTGGCTCCCTCCTCCTCCCTATTTCGGCCGAAACATGCAAGAGGGAAGAACACAAGTCTTGTGTTCTTCGTGTTCTTCGTGTTCTTCGAGTATGTTGAATAAGTTTCATTACAAGAGCTTATCTAGAGGGCTTCTCATTGTGTTTATCACTGGTGGATCTATCTTGAGCAATCTAAGGTATGTTTTGGGAAACCCTTTTCCCCCTTTCTCCCTTTGTACGAATTCGGCACCAAGAACCCTAGGGTTCGTGGTGATTAGTCGAATTACACACAAGTATGTGTGTGTGTGTTCGAGTTTTTCGTACAAGGCTTCTTTTCTTGTTAATCTAGTCTAGATTTCCAACATCCCCAATCCTTTAGGGTTTAAGGATTAAGTTTAATCTCAGTTCTGCTTTTAGGGATTAAACTAGCTAGTTGGTCTAACCGGCAAGAACAAGTTCATGTTCTTGTCAGTATGGTTCGAACCAAGCATACTAGGAGGTTGACCTAATTGGTCAATCAGTTACAATGAAACCCTTCAGTGGTATCAGAGCGTTGGTTTAGAAATCTAAACAAGAATAACAATGTTTTTTTGTTTGTTTAATTTCCATGTTTTTTATATTTTTGTTCCTTCTTCTTTTTCTTCCTTTGGATTTCGAAAAAGGGTAAGAACCCTAGACCAAGAATGTTAAACAGTTTAGTTTAATTGGTCATAAGGATTTAACCCTAGAAATTTCTAAAAACCATAAAGAACCCTAGGGACCAAGAACATTAAACTAGTATAGTTTAATTGGTCAAAAGGCTTCTTTCCCTAACCCTAGAAATTTCAAAACATTTAAGAACCCTAGGATCAAGAATGTCAAAATTTTTGGTCAAGAGGATTCTTTCCTTATTCCATTGATCTTCAAAATCTAGGACCAAGTATAATTAAACTAGCTTAGTTTAATTGGTCAAAAGGATTCTTTCCTTTTTCAAAGAATTTGAAAAATCATGAGGTTACTTATACACCAAGTTTGATTAAACTAGTTTAGTTTAATTGGTGGAAAAGTTTCCTAGGCTTAAGGAAAATTTTCGAAACCCTAGATTCAACCTAGGACCAAGAACATTAAACTAGTTTAGTTTAATTGGTTAATAGGATTAATCAAGAACATAATCTAAAACCTAGTATAATTAAACAAGTTCATGTTTAATAGGTTTAATTATTGTTTTAGTAGATTTGTTAAAACTAGTCCTTTAAATCTAGAATCTAGACAAAGTTTTTGTTTAGAAGATTTAAATTAAATAAGCTTAAATAAATCTATTAAAGTTATAATCTATCCTAGAATTTAAACAAAGTTTAATAATTGTTTGAATAGGATTGATTAGGATTAATCTATAACTAAGAGATGTTATTGATCAAGAAAATTAAAACTAGGTTTTAATTGATCAAGAACAAGATAAGGGTTTAATTAATTAAATTTAATTAAGGATAAAAGAGAAGTGTTAATTTTAAAGTCTTAAAATTAACAAGATGTATTTATATTATTATATATAATTTTCGGATTTTTCCAAATTATTTAAAAGTGATTTTAAAAGAAAAAATAGTTTGTACGTATTTTAATTAGTATAAGTTAAAATACAAATGTACAAATTAGGTGTAATATTCTTACTAAGAATGTTATAAGTTTTTAAAGAAATAAATTATGTATATATATAATACAAGATTAAATGGAACAATTAAATTAAATGTTATTTTGATCATAGTTATAACATTAAGTAACTAGAAATTTGTATTAAGTTATAATTTGAACTAGAATGTACAAAGTTGTAAACAACTAGAAATTGTACAAACGAAGTTATATTATAATTAGATGATACAAAAGTTATAAATATTATAATTAGATTGTATAAAGTTGTAAGTAATTATAACTAGTTATTTATACAAGTATATTACGAGTTACGTAAAATACTAGATTAATGATCAAGGGTAAAATAACATATGAAATTTAAGAACCTATATTTAACTAGTTTGAGTTAAATGTAAGAAAATTTAAACAAACTAAGAATTATTATATATAATCTTTATATAATAAGTTTATTAGTTTCACCAAGGATAGACCGGTGATTGTGTTTGCTCAAGTTCCATCATGGTTGTTGGAGTTAGTGGGAGCTACACAAGAAAATTGCAAAGTTTATAAAGATGTCCTTAGGACATAGTTTTGGTGAATTTAATGAAGTTAAAATAAGTGTTTAATTTTATCATTGAACAAGTGAAAAACAAGGTATGTTAAACTAGGATTATGATTCAAGTTTATGAATCATGAAGGGATTAAAATTCACAGTTTAAAGTTTAACATAAGGTTCGTGTTTTTCAAAGAAAATAAAACGGGCCAGTTTTATAGAAAAAAAGTTTTTCACAAAACCTAGTAAAACGTCTTGTACACCTCGTTTTAGGTTTACATATAAAGTGCGCAAACCTTTTGAAACTATAAGTTTTAAAGAAAAAAGTTCTTAAGAGTTAAAAAGGTGTCTTGTAAAATTCTTGAATTTACAAGTCACACATTTTAAAGGATTAAGATTGGAATAATGTTTAAGTTTAGTTTAAGACTTAAACAAACCCAAGAAAATCTTAGATCGAAGTACTATCCACCTAATAGAACACCTCACTTGTTCAACGATATTCATATTGTAAGGATACAGAACCTTAGATATGGATTCAAATCATTGCGAGTGTTAGGGTGCATAGGGTTCTGTGATAATCGAGAGTCCCGGCGCAGAACATCGCACTGTCCTAGATGGTCTGTGTAACATCCCAGAACCCCGTAGCACAATATTGTCCGCTTTGCCCACCGGCGCACGGTTTTGTTCTTGGTATGGACCACTTCCACCCAAAAGGCCTCATGCTAAGAGAAGTATCCACACCCCTTATAAGGAGTGTTTAGTTCCCCTCTCCAACCAATGTGGGACGAATCTTACAATTCTCCCCCCCTTGGGACACAACGCCCTCGTTGTGCACATCGGCCCGGGTCTGGCTCTGATACCACTTGTAACATCCCAGAACCCCGTAGCACAATATTGTCCGTTTTGCCCACCGGCGCACGGTTTTGTTCTTGGTATGGACCACTTCCACCCAAAAGGCCTCATGCTAAGAGAAGTATCCACACCCCTTATAAGGAGTGTTTAGTTCCCCTCTCCAACCAATGTGGGACGAATCTTACAATTTTAAGTTATTTAAAGTAGTAGAAAGATGAATTATATATTTAAAATAGTTAATATTTGTCATTAGTGAAATTATTAGACGACCCGTAGTTGGACGGTTCGTATTATTTAGGTGACCTGTAGTTAGATGGTTCGTTTTAATAGACGTTTTAAATTATTTTGGACCGTTTAGTTAATAGTATGAGTTGGGTTCTATTCGTTCGAGTTGGGCCGGCTAAAAGCTAACCCGGGCTTTCGTGTTACGGGCTTAATTAATTAGAGTTTGGAATCCCTTATATCCGTAACCTAATTACCCCTAAAACCAGTTTACCCTTATTCATTTGTTTGGCCTCATCCTAGCCGATACTCCTTTGAGTTATCTTTTGAGTTGTGGCGGTGCCGTTCGGAAAACAATATATAGAGAAGGCCAGCAACGCCATGTGATTGGGTGATGAGGAGGTTGTTTCATTGTTGAATTTTGGTCGGGGGTGAGATTTAAATTGAGAAGCAGGTCACATGCTTGAAATGTCAAAAGACATTGTTTATCTTTTCTTTTTTATTCAAATGTGGGGCGGTGTGAATGCAAGGGTCTTGGCGGTGGTGTTTTGTGCAATTCAATTTTTAGGTGGTTCTTAAACCACACGTAGCAGCAAGGAGGCATCTCTTCTCAGCTATATTTTTTTTTCTATTGCGATTGAAAATAAGGAAACAAGAAAGAATTGTGTGGTGTACCGTTTGATCGCATCTTGGTTCGTAGGGTATAATTCCTAACTTTTTCCATACCTTAATTAATCTTTGTGCTGGCAGTTTCTGTTCGCCAATTCGGACCTGTTTTAGACCATGTTAGAGTCAGATTTTAGGCTGCTGGTCTTCTATACAACTGTAGTCCATCTAATTAGCTAACCGTGGCCGCTGACCGCTCGTTAATCGGGATTACGGTTTGTGAGATACGGTCATTTTAATATCAGGCTGCAACTCATTTAATACTTACGATTTTTTTGGATGAATGGTGAAAAATCTTGGTTCATATGTCTTTAAAAATTCGTGCTTGATTCCAGGTCTAGAGTAGATATTATTTTGGTTTATTGTTGGTGAATCAACTGAATTTATAAGTGTCGGGTTGGGTAAAAAGCTTGATGATTATAACTCAACGTTTCGTTTAACCGAGAAACGGAGACCGCACCTTAAGGTTCTTGGTTTCCTTAAACCGAGAAGTTTTCTAAACAAATTTATTTGATTATTGTGAAAAGGAGATTCTGTGATAAATGAGTTTCGGGGCTGTCCGGTGCCTCGGGAACGAGCGGGTTGATGTCGGGATTCAAAACGGGTTTTATACATAATGCTGAATTTTGGGCAGAAACTATAATCTGACTTCGAGTCCATTTTTGTCACACTTAAGATACGTTTCTGGATTTTTGGCCCGTGATGGTTTCTAGGTTTCTGAGTCCTCTTTCCAGCGACGCTGACGGCTCGTTAATCTGATTCACGATTTAAAAGTTATTGCTGTTTTAGTAAACCTTCGCTGGATAGTTTTTGGTTCAGCTATTCTGTCTCGTGAGTCTGTTTTGAGCCTTTTCTGTTTGGGTCTAGGTTCCGAAGTCTTCTGTAGAATTGTAGTCCTCTGAGTCATTTAACTACTGTAAAATTTTGAATAATATCTAGTGAGTTGTTTGAGAGTTATAGCCGTTCCTGCAAAAGTGCTGAGTGCTGTTTAGTTTCTGCTGAAACAACCTTTGAGTCTAATCCTAACCCGAGCTTCCTTGTACATTGTAGGACCTTCTAGGACCGGTTAGAGACGCTCTTCCGTACCGAGGATATTTAGGAGCTTACGGTTATTCGAGGTGGGTAATCTCACTATAAACTTGTACTTACTTTCAATTCATGATTTTGTGCTATGTGTTGTGAATTGTCTTGTTGATTGAGCTTGAGTATTGATTGAGTGATTTATTTGAGTTATCTGTGATTTGAGTTATCTGGAGCCTGAGTTATCTGAGTTTTGAGTTCTTGAGTTAAAACATTAAACATAATATACTTGAGTTGTCTTGGCACCGAAGAGTACTGGTGCCAGACGTTTTGACTCAACACCGAAGAGTACAGGTGTTGAGCCTTGAGTTGTGTGAGGCGGGTCGAGGTTGATCTCTCGTCCCAAGTCACACAAGCGCGCTATATATATTTAAAATCTGAGAAAATAAACTTGAGCAATTGAGAATTAAGTCGAGTCTCTAGGGATCACTTATGTGGCTTGAGTTGTTTGTAATTACTTGTTTATTTTGATATTATTCACTCAGCGGTGGCTGACCCCAATCACTCCTCCCATTTTACAGGTACTAGCAAGGGCAAAGGGAAGGTCAATGATTGATGAGCTGCGTTTCTATTTTTATATTTATGGATTTGGATTAAAACATTTATTTCGAGTCAAACATGTTTTGTTTTAAAACTTTTTATTATTCCGCATTTAAACCACGAGACGGTTTTATATTTTTACTTATGAGTTGGGACCTTTGAGTTACTTGTATTCTTGGGGAAATTGTTTTACTTTATTATTTAAAAATTTTTAAATTCCCTAGATTTTTGGGTTGTTACAGTCTGATCTACTTTGGTGATAATCGGGAGTCCCGGCCCAAAAAGTACTTGAGTAGAATAAACATACTAGCCTTTAATGCAACTTAGAAATGTATGATTAAATTCGTACAAGGTTGTAATAAGTTATAAGTCTAAAGATTCTGCGACCCCTAGGAATCGTGTCAAGTCTTGATACGACCGGTAAGGATGTTACCTACCAGAAATAGCATGTCTCGTCGGGAAGTGCCCAAACCTTGCGGCGAGAATGTGATATATGGATCCTAGGCCTAAAATATAAATTATGGGTTTATAATATATTTTAGAGAATGTTTGTTGATGATTACTAATTAAACTGGGTTTGATTTGTAGACGGCAGCAACAACCAAAATGACACGTACCAATAATCTCTCACTACGCTTGTTTCTAGAAAAGGACAAATTGACTAGGTCAAAGTTTCTCAATTGGAAGCGTGATCTTCGGATTATGCTTTGGCATGAGAGAAAAGGAAATGTCCTAGAAAGAGCAATACTAATTGACCTTGCCACGAATGCTAGAGATGAACGAGGACAAGTATATTACGCTTGTAGAGTGTTCAACTCTTGCAATATGGTTAAGGGATCATCAGTGAGTGCTCACGTTATGAAAATGAAAGAGCACATGGACCGTCTTAAAAAGACTAGGACACCCAGTACCGTTGCAGTTAGCAACAGTAATGATACTCAACTCGTTGTTAGATGACTATAAGTCTTATGTAGTCAACTACAACATGCATAATATGGAGCAATCCATTGATGAGCTACATTCCATGCTCAAGATTAATGAGTTGAGTTTGGGGACCAAGTTTAAGAATGATCTCGTAGTAACTGATGATGGTAGTGAAAAAGAGAAAGAGGCGCAGTGGAAAGGGAAAGGGTAAAACCGATCTCAGCCAAAACATGCCCAAGGGTAATAGAGTCAAACAAAAGGTCAAGAAGGTAAAGCCAAACAAGACAAGGACCGGGAAACGGTGTCTTGGTTGTGGCGAGGGTCAAAGGGTAGGAGGTCATGCTTGCTACTCAGTTGACTTGACCAACTTCAAGATACTCCTTTTCCTACTTGTAAAAGTTATTACGAGTAACTCAACTTTAGCAATCGTTTATTGCATGAGATGATGAAAAGTGAGATGGACTAACATGAGATAATGATCCCACAAGCACCACATTTTAATTCAATATTTTTCGTATGGATTCAGTAAAACAATTTTTGTTTTTAAGTTGTTTTCAACAAAATTACATTTTCTATTATATGATAAATTTTGGTATTTTAAGTTTATCGTTGAATCCATGGTTGAATTATATTGTGTGTGCATGTGTGTTGGTTATACTAGTCAAGTTTTATGACTAGATTATAAAGTCAAGTATTGACTTAATAATGATCTCATTGTTTATATTTGTTTTATTGTTGTGTGAATATCTTAGAAGCTCAAATTACTTAGATGCTAGTAATTAGAAAGTTTTCTAATGAAAGTATTTAAGAGTTTTTATGGTAAGCATAAAGTTCAAGGTACATTGAACTTATTTAAAACATCTTAAGTAATGGTTACTTATGATAGTAAGTTTTAAAGTATTAGTGTTAATATAGTATGATTATATTGGATATAATCAAGATATACTTTAAAAGAGTATTATTACAAGTCTTTCATACTTGTGATAAAGGAATTTAATGAAGTCATAATTCTCTAATAGGAATAATTGGATATTAATATAATCCAAGGAAAATAACTTAGACATTATATGAACTCTTAAAAGGGACAAACTATATTAAAGAATTTAAGAATTCTTAGGTATTATTGCAAGTCTTTTATACTTGTAATAAATACAACATTTGATCAAGTCATAATTCCCTTATAGGAATAATGGATATTTGAGAAATCCAAGAAATGACTTTGGCATTAAATGAGATTCTTAAAAGATACTAATACACTTAAGATTGGAAGTATCGTTTCAAGTGTCTTATACTTGTTAGATACAGTAATCAATGAAAGTCATGATTCCCTTCAAAGGAATGCTGGATATTCGCAAATCCAAAGGATGACTTTGATAATTGATTAATTCTTAAAGGGTTAAACTATAAGTTTTGACTAGGCCAAAAGTAGTAGTTTAAGTGATGCTTATTTCCATAAAATTTAGTGGGAGCTATGACTAACATATTCATTAGAGGTACTAATGAATATAGTAAGTTAGTTAGGATATTAACAACAAAGTTTTACCAAGTCGTTAGCCAAAGAGTTAAGAGAAATGATAAATGATCGTTGATTAGATTATTGCATGCCTAATAGCGTGGTCACAAGTCTTGTGATTAATTAATGCAAATCTAATAGGACATTCACACTCCAGTGAATAAGCTAATCATTTAAGGAAATTTCTTTAACTAGTAATGATATATATACAAATCAAGTGACTAAAAGAGGCTTTGGTTACAAGGCGAATTTTATGAATTCAAGAAACTAAGGAGTTACTTTCCAATCCTCCTATGTTTGCCGAATTTCATAATAGGGCAAGACTAGAATATGTTCTAGAATGTTGCAAGAACAAAATCTAGCAAAGGCAAAAGAAATAGTATTTTTCAAATACTCGTCTTATGTCTTTAGTTTAATAGAAATGACTAGTTCAGTGATAAAGTTACAATTAAGGTTGTAAAAGTCATTAAGTAATCAATACGAACAAAAGGAATAAGTAATGATCCAGTAATAATTCGGTATCTATGTCCAGTTAGGAATGATACATGAATTAGTATCATTGTTATTTAGACTTTGTATGTTTTAAGAATATCCATGAATGAAGGTTATTTTATTCAGAAGGTATAAATCCGTGACTACTCGTCTTGGTGGGAACCTTGAAGGGACGTTAACGTCATCGCGGTACTTGGTGGTAGATTCGAAGTTCTTCGAAGATAGCTACACAAGTTTTTGTGTAAACCAAATATCGGTGATATTCTGTTGGAGCTCAACGAATATTGGATTGACCACCGTGATAATACTTCGTGGTTGAAAAGTTCAAAAGTATTATTCACTAGGATTGTCCTTAAGCCTGAGGTATTTGGTTTGGGATACATTGACTAATGTAATTTGGTTCGTCTTAGACAATTCTGAAATATGGTTGTCATACGAGGCTTTACTGGGTACAGAGAAATTTGTATTTTGAATCGAAATATAACAAGATGGTAATTGCACCTCCTTTTTAGGAGAGATATTTATGGGTCCCTTGACATGATGATAAACTGAAAATGCACGGTCGTGCTCAACGAACTGATTTGTTCTTTGTCGTTATCACACAGTTTTATATCAAGAGGTCAAGAAATGATTTCGAGTACAGGAGTTGATAATTTATACCATGCTCGTATTCGTTATCACAAATATCGTGCCGCAAGGGTTAAACCTAACACGTTACCCAAGAAGTAAAGACGGAGTGTTCTTTACTAGACGACGCTATTAATATATTTTTCTAAACAATACCTGGGTATAAGAGTTTCTATGGCTTGGTTACCCTGTATTGCCTGCTAGAGGGCCGCTGCAGGGCTAGTGTCATCAAGCTAAGGTTACGAACTTGCACAAGTGGGAGTCTGATGGATTTATGTGCACAGTTAGTCAACCTATGATGTCACGTCCATGTCTATATGACACTCAAGGGTCACACCGGTGAGTGCATGTAATACGAGTAAGATATGTAATGATACTTGGAAGAGGATTGATTCATAATAGTCATTTATGAATCAAGTTAAGTATTAAGTTAAGTTCAACTTATTACTAGATTAGTTTATCTAACTAATTAATACAAGTATTTGTACATTTACTAGTTGAGTAAATATACAATGTGTTAATTATATATTATCCATAATATGATTTAAAGTAATTAAATCATATGGTGTTGGATAATATTATTGTCTAAATTATATAAGGTTTATTATATAATTAATTATTAAAAGTATAAATACAAAGTATATATATTTCGTGTATATAATATACGGAATATATTAGTGTATTAATACTAGACATTTAATAATTAAGTGTAACAATAATAACTAGATAAACTATAAGGGTTGGTTGTGTAAAAAGGATAAGTTTAATTAAGAATTAATCTTAATTAAACTAGAAGGGCCCTAAGTGAAAGTCCTTCTATTATAAATAGAAGGCTTGGGGTTCCCTTGTAAGTTGCTCATTCCCTTCCACCCCACAACCCTAGCCACGAATTTTGGCTCCCTCCTCCTCCCTATTTCGGCCGAAACATGCAAGAGGGAAGAACACAAGTCTTGTGTTCTTCGTGTTCTTCGTGTTCTTCGAGTATGTTGAATAAGTTTCATTACAAGAGCTTATCTAGAGGGCTTCTCGTTGTGTTTATCACTGGTGGATCTATCTTGAGCAATCTAAGGTATGTTTTGGGAAACCCTTTTCCCCCTTTCTTCCTTTGTACGAATTCGGCACCAAGAACCCTAGGGTTCTTGGTGATTAGTCGAATTACACACAAGTATGTGTGTGTGTGTTCGAGTTTTTCGTACAAGGCTTCTTTTCTTGTTAATCTAGTTTAGATTTCCAACATCCCCAATCCTTTAGCAATCCTTTAGGGTTTAAGGATTAAGTTTAATCTCAGTTCCACTTTTAGGGATTAAACTAGCTAGTTGGTCTAACCGGCAAGAACAAGTTCATGTTCTTGTCAGTATGGTTCGAACCAAGCATACTAGGAGGTTGACCTAATTGGTCAATCAGTTACAATGAAACCCTTCAACAATTGACCAAAAATTGCATATTGGATGGAAATGGAATCAGTGGTAGAAATTTATCATGGATTAATCTGTATAAATCAAATACCAAATGAGTAGGGCATAATCTGTATCACCTTTTGCTGCCACACATATATTATTATAAAAATAAAAAAAAACAAATATGATAATATAAAAAATTAAAGATGAAGAAATGGTTATATCACCTCTTAAAGATGAAAAAATGGTTTTATCACCTCCAACAACACCTGTGAAACTCCATTATTTTGTTTTGAATCTGGTTCATTTACCTCCAAAATCACATAAATGATCAAAATTGCCAATTTCTAACAGAAAGCAAAAGTGAAATTGAATTAAACCCTACAGAAGAAATCAGTACAAGATAATTAATGAATCATGAAGCATCAATCGAATCATCCGTATTTCAAATTCACCAATTCAATTTGGTAATTCTTAAGAAACCTAATCTATATCAATTACAATAATACATTAAAACCTAATCTATATCTATTACAATAATATTTGAATATTTTGTAAACATAACCATGATGGAATCAAATCATGTATCCGGTTTGAGAAAAAATTAATACAAAACGGATATTATCTACAAATATAAACGTGTATTCTATTGAAGCTTATAGATGGTACCTGAAATGAACAAATCAATGGCGGTGAATGATATTTTTTTCAGATTAAGGAGATATACATACAACATTAAACGGCTGATTAATTAGATCGACCACATACCCAAATAGGAGAAATTATTGGTGCCTTGAGAGGAAGAGTGAAACGGCGACTCGAGAGGATGAGAGAACAGGAGCGAAAGTAATGACTGAAATTAGGGTTTCCAAAAAAATTAAGCTTATATATCCAGCAACCTACGTGGCATACATGTGGCTCTGATTTATGACGTCATTATGACGTGAAATAAGTGACGTGACACGATTTCAAAAATGCTTTCTTTTATTATATATAAATATTTGAAAATCCGGACATTTAACAAATACAATATTTAGTTTCTAATAAACGATTTCTTTTGTTATTATATACGCACGCTTTTCGTTAATCCATATAGCGTATTAAGAATAAAAATAAGACATCGTCCTGGTTTCGTGTATTTAGTTGCTTCAACAACTCATTGTTGATTTTCAGGTTTGTGAGAATCAAACTCTTGGAGTATTTGTACTACACTTTCTTGAATATTTTTTTATTTTTTTTATTTCAAGATCTGTAACCCAAACATGCTACGGTTTTATTTCAATATTATAACTAGAGTCGACCAAAGGGCCATTGGGCTAGCAGTATGGTGTTTTCCCCACAATTTTGAGGTTGGGGGTTCAAATCTCATCGTGGATATATGTGGTAATTAGGAGTAGAATATGATTTGCCGCTAAAAAAAGAAAAGAAAGAAAACTAGAGTGTCAATTCAGGTCGGACTCTGGTTGATATGTTCGGGTTCGCGGGTTGGTGGTAGTTCAACTTGAAACCGACATCTTTATCTTTATCTATAATAAAAGAAAGCGTGGCATGTCATCTAAATCACCTCAATACCATATCATAATTCGAAGCCACTTGTACTCTGCTTCCAACTCATCCTAAGCCTACATCATCTTACCAATTGATTGCCCCCCATTCTCATTGAGTAACCCTAGTCACAACCTCTTTCCTCTCCTCGTTTGCAACTGTTGCTAGAAAGCGTTGCTTCCTTTGGTGAACCTCATCTATTACGGATATCATCATACCAATGTGTTAGTCCCGTAATAAGTGAAATACAACACTTATACGCTTTTATTAACCAATTTAAAATTAATGGAGACACTCAACACTTTTTTTTATTAATCAATAATGATACAATAAAGATGCAAGCAGTTTGCGGAATAGCTAAGAACAAATTCTAACTAAACTGCTTGGATGTGATAGACAACAACAAATATTATCTAAGACAAGTTTATGATCAACAAATGATCAAGCACAAGACCAGACACTTTTGTTATACAGATTCAATTCTCGAATCAGATAACTAGAGTGTAGCAAAACCTTGTAGGATTCACATGGCGGAACTTGAATCCCACATACCGGATCTCTACTAGTCAATGAGATCACAAGAAGAAGAAGATTAAGAACATTACCTTTAGATTGCTAAAGAATGATCCACCTCTACTGCACCACCTGAACACACGCTGCAAGAACGCGTTGTACCAACAAAGCAACACACAAAGGCTTGTGTGTGCGTGTGAGTTCGGTCGGACTCGAAGAAGAAACCGAAAGAACCCTAGGGTTCTTTCTCTCGTTCGTACGGCCGAAGAAGGGGAGGGAGTATTAGGGTTTTGAGTGTGTAAAGTGATTAGCCTAAAACCCTTGTCCCTTAGTCCTTATTTATAAGGGATTAAGTTACATTTAGATCCTTGGAGTTTAATTATGTTTAATCACATAATTAAACTTCCTATTAACATTTTAAACCCTTGGACTTCTACTAGTTAATTAATTAACTATTAATTAACTGTCCGTTAAATATTTAACTTATTATTTAACTTTCCTCTTAAATAATAATTAACTTATTATTATTTATTCTTTTCTTTATAATTAACTTAACTAGTTAATTATTCCACACAACTTACTTTATTCGGTTGTCCATTATTGGGTGTGTAGTGGTGTGACCCTTTAGTGCCTTATAACATTGGACACGGTGACACGTGTACTTATCTGTGCACATAAATCCTTCAGACTCCCACTTGTGCAAGTTAAGTATCACTCGCTGATCATCGTTGGCCTAAAGCGGTCCCTAGCCAAACATTTAGAATAACCACGTTATAAGAACTCTTACATCCAGAGATAATATTCATAAATGAATAACACTAACAGATTTTCCTTTCGCATCATGATATTTCTTAATTTGAGTAATAGACATGGAGCAGGGATCTTGTTCTATATACTCGAATTTTCTCGACACTGATTTCGACTTTCTGTAGTAACGGATTACCGAATGATCTAATCATTCTCCGAGCGCGGCCACGCATTTCAGTAGTCTTAATCGTCGAGCGGCCATGAAATATCTCTTCTAGTTAAAGAAGGTGCAAATTTCATCTTGATAATTTGCGTTATCTTGCCCACGACTTCCGCTGTCTTAGTCAGGTTCCTTATGATCACCCTTTTACAGTGTGACGTTAGATAAATGCTAAAGATCAGAAGTTGTCGCGTCTCAAACCAAAATGTCTCAGGTCAGAGGACATCTACTCGAAATTACTCATGCCTGTGCTCCATGAAGTAATCTCGATCTTTTGGTCACGTCTAATGTTTAGCAAACTCTGTAAACATCTATGAATATTTATTTTAACAACACTTGTTTCTCTATTCAATAACTATGAACAGATAAATATTCATAATGGTATTAACTCCTGAATATAGCTCCAACTAAATTCAAGCAACCACAGACATTTAGATACTCAAAACTTTGTGTATCAGGGATAGGTTTAAAATATGTTAAGAATAGACAATTTGAAAATATTACGTAAAACCTCCTATTGCAATCCCACGAAATGTTATTACATAATGTATCGATTTCAAATATGTCTATGAATCTAATCAAAATTACTAGCTACCAATATCTTGGTACTGCATGCCTATAGCGTGCGCATGTTTCTCATGCTTTGGTCCAGCTAGTGGTTTTGTCAACGGGTCAGCAACGTTGTCATCCGTTGGTATTTTCTTAATTATAATATCACCTTCTCTAACATACTCACGTATGAGGTGATATTTTCTGCGCACATGCCTGGTCTTTTGATGCTCTCTTGGCTCAACAGCTTGCGCTATTGTTCCACTATTATCACAGAGTATTTCGATGGGTCTAGAGATACTGGCAATAACTCTAAGATCCTCGATAAAATTCTTAAGCCACATGGCTTCCTTTCTAGCATCATTTGCCGCAATGTAGTCAGCCTCTATAGTCGAATCTGCTATCGTATCTTGTTTCTGACTCTTCCAAGATATAGCTCCTCCGTTTAGTGTGAATACAAATCCCGATTGTGATTTGTAATCGTCTCTGTCGGTTTGGAAGCTTGCATCTATTTAACCAGTTACAAGCAATTCTTTCATCGAACCTCCAAAGACCAAGAACATTTCTTTCGTCCTTCTCAAATATTTGAGAATGTTCTTGACAGCCACCCAATGGGCCTCACCAGGGTTCTTTTGATATCTGCTCATAAGACTTATGGAGTAAGCAATATCGGGCCTAGTACATAACATGGCATACATTATTGATCCAATTACCGAAGCATATGGTACCAAACTCATCCTAGCTATTTCCTTGCTAGGTGTAGGACTCTGAGCTTTGCTCAGTGTAATGACATGTGTCATTGGAATGAGACCTCTCTTGGAATCACTCATACTGAATCTCTTCAGTATTTGTCAATGTATGTACTTTGACTAAGTCCAATAAGCCGCCTAGATCTATCTCTATAGATCTTTATACCCAGTATAAATGCGGCTTCTCCCAAGTCTTTCATCTGGAAACATTTACCTAACCAGGATTTTACTCCTTGTAATGCTGGTATGTCGTTTCCTATGAGCAGTATGTCATCAACATACAAGAGTAGGAAGATTACTATGCTCCCACTGAATTTTGTGTAGACACACGCCTCGAACTCACTCTTGACAAAACCAAATTCTTTGATTCTTTTGTCAAAGTGCAAGTTCCAACTTCTAGATGCTTGCTTTAATCCATAAATGGATTTTAGCAATTTGCATACTTTATCAGGATTCTTTGGATCAGTAAAACCATCCGGTTGTATCATAAATACGTCCTCATTCAACTCCTCGTTAGTCGTAATATGCTGATAAGGCCATAAGAATTCTAATAGAGTTAAGCATAGCGACTGGCGAGTAGGTTTCAGAATAATCCACACCATGTGTTTGCGTGAAACCCTTCGCGACAAGTCGTGCTTTGTAAGAATGCACCTTTCCATCCATGTCAATTTTCTTCTTGAAAACCCACTTGCATCCAACAGCACGTGACTGTGGTGGCAAGTCTGATAACACCCAAACTTGGTTGTCATACATGGATTGCATCTCTGCTTCCATAGCCTCGAGCCATCTCTCAGACTCCACGCCATCAGCAGCCTCGCTGTAGGTCAATGGTTCTAGTAGACTTCCATCATCTTCATCGATCATGAATCCAAGATACCTAACTGGTTCTTGGCGTGGTCTACTGGACCTACGAGGGTTGCATGTTTCTTCTTCCTCAACCGGTGGGTCTGGTTGGGGATCAACAATTCTTTGTTGAACTACTGGTTCGACTGAAGTCGTAGGTGGATCTTTGTTCTCTTCAATTTCTTGAAGTTCTATTTCTTTTATTTGAGTTTCTGTCCCTAGAAACTTCTCCTCCAAGAACACACCTTTCCGAGCAACAAAAACTTTGTTGTCTTCTTGATGATAGAAATAGTATCCCAAGGTTTCCCTTGGATATCCAACGAAGATGCACTTATCTGAATTGGGGTTTAGTTTGTCTGTGAAGTTACGTCTAACGTACGCCTCACAACCCCAAATCTTGAGAAAAGACAATTTTGGCTTTCTCCTCGTCCAGTTCTCGAACGGAGTCTTTTCTACTGACTTGGTCGAAACTCTATTCAGTGTGAATGCTGCAGTCTCGAGTGCATGTCCCCAAAATGACAGTGGTAGGGGAGCACGACACATCATTGAACGTACCATGTCTAACAAGGTGCGATTTCTCCTTTCTGATACACCATACATCTGAGGTGTATACGGAGGTGTGAGTTGTGAAACAATCCCACATTCTTTCAAATGATCGTCGAACTCTTGGCTCAAATATTCGCCTCCTCGGTCCGACCGAATTGACTTTATTTTCTTGCCCAGTTGGTTTTCTACTTCCCTCTGATATTCTTTGAACTTGTCAAAGCTTTCAGACTTTAGTCTCATAAGAAAGACATAACCATACCTACTGAAGTCGTCAGTAAAGGTAATGAAGTAGCGGTATCCACCTCTGGCTTCTGGAGTGAAAGGTCCACACACGTCACTGTGTATGATCCCTAACAACTCGCCTGCCCTTTCATTGTAGTGATTGAAAGGGTCTTTTGTCATTTTGCCAGAAAAACATGATTCGCATATGGCATATGATTCCAAATCAAATGGCTCTAGAATTCCATCATCGTGGAGCTTCTTAATGCGAGTCTCGTTTATATGACCTAAACGACAATGCCAAAGATAAGTTTTATTCAAGTTATTCTTGGATCTTTTACTTATATGATAAACATCTCGTTCTATGTTATTTAGATTTAACGTATATAGACCATTATGAGAATTTGCTTTAATATTATAAAATGTCATCTTTTAAACAAGAAATTGTTTTTCCATAAAACTCATAATAAAAACCACTGTCTATAAGTAAATCAAACGAAATAAAATTTTTAATAAGTCTAGGAACATAATAACAATCTTTAAGTTCCAAGACTCTTCATGAAGGCAACTTGAGAAGATATGTTCCTACGGCTTCGGCTCCAACCTTGGAACCTTCGCCTACTCGTAGTTCAACATCCCCTTGTCCCAGCCTCCTGCTCTTCTTAAATCCCTGCAAGTGATTGCAAATGTGATGACCACATCCGGTATCCAATACCCAGGATTCACTAGAAGTAACGAGACAATCAATCATAAAGATACCTGAATCACTGAAAAAAATCAGTGTCCAACAGTCCCACATCGGACGTGTGCTCGCAAATATCCTTGCTGCCACAAGTTAGGCAACACAAATCAGAAAAGTTCTTCAACCAATCATCGAAATCATCCTGCTGAATCTCAGGGAGAGATTCTTCCTCTAGCCTTTGAACATCGCGTATACACAAGGGATTCTCGTGTAGACCTGCGACAGTCAAATCAAAATTCCCAACCAAGCGTACTACCTTCTACTGATAGTATTGAGTGAGAGATCCAAACAACAACAAGACTTGTTCTTGCTGGTTTGATGTGGCAGTAACCAGGGTGAGACAATCTAGCAACCTTCTTATGTTAATAAGATGGTCACTCAATGGTTGATCATCCTTCATCTTTGACGAAACGATTTCTTGCAAAACGAACTGCTTACTTTCTTCAGTACTATCTTTAAACGTCTCCTCAAGATACTGGACAAACTCATAGCATGGTTTCTTACGTAGATTATCAGTAAGCTCTGATAATGAAGTAAGAATGAGAATCGACATAACTTGTGATTCATCTGCCAGATACTGATAATAAGCGTCAAGCTCATCATCCTGGGCATCTTGCCCTGGTTGTCCCTTGGGCACCTCGTCTATCACGTACAGTAGATCTTGTGCCATTAGGAAATTCCTAAAATGCACATTCCAAACTTTGTAGTTTGGACCAGTAAGCTTCTATTTTCCAGTGATGAGCCTTTGCGATTCAATTGGTGAGTAAAACGGAATTTCCGACAATACAGATATCAATAAGAAAAACAACAAACGGTTAGTATGATTAGATAAATAAATCGCTTCTAACATTATTACCTTTTATGAATAATAGTTAGACTAGGAACCATATTTCACGCACTCTAATGCAAGGTTTGGGCACTTCCCATTAAAGCCACGCTATTTCTGGTAGGTATAGCCATACCGATCGCCTCTTAAACTAGAAACGATTCCTAGATGTTCGGGATATCAAGTTGAACAACAAACTTGTACATGTTTTAATCCCACTAGTGCATTTTGGGCCGGGACTCCCGATTATCACCAAAATAGATCGTACCACCTAAGACAGTGCGATGCCTTGCGCCGGGACTCCCGATTATCACAAGACCCTACGCACCCTAACACTCGCAATGATTTGAATCCACATATAAGGTTTTTTCTCCTTACAATGTGAATATCGTTGAACAAGTGAGGTGTTCCATTAGGTGGGTTGCACTCTGATCTAAGATTTTCTAAAAAGGATTTTCCTTTGTTCGAAAAATGTTAGACAGTTTTTAATTACTTGGTTTTATAAACTAACTGTTTATATTGCCATTACAATTTTAAACTTGGTTTTCTAAACAAACTATTTATAATCACCATTATTAATTTTATACCTTGGTTTTCTAAACGAAGTGTTTATAATTACCATTATTAATTAGTAAAACTTGGTTTTCTAAACAAACTGTTTATAATTACCATTCTTTATTTAAAACCTTGGTATTATAAACTAATTGTTTATAATTACCATCTTTCTATTCCAACTTTAATAAATAAATGAAATAAAGAATAAATACATGCAATTTCGAGAATTGCTATGCCATAACCCCAAAGACTTGGTCTTGTGTTTTTGTAAATTAAAAAAAAAAAAAATTCCGAAAAATTAAAAAAAATTTCGGAACCTTTTAAAATAAACACAATGTCTCGACTTTTAGGTTATGTCATATAATTAAATAATTAAACTGATAATTTAAATTACCAAACTGATAATTATTAAATTACCCATAAACTGATTTCTTATTTCCCCCTTAATTTAACAATTATCTTGATTTTAATAAACCTTATTAAAATCAGTTTTAATTTAGATGTTAATGACTTTATTATAATAAACGAATAAATGATAAAACTTGTCAAAAAAAACTTTTGACACCCGATTTGATCCCGCGTACCCATTTGCCCGAAACTGAGCCTTAGGTTACTGAAACTAGATCAAATACACAACGAGGAAAAACTGGATCGATTAGACGAAGACCGAATCGTGGCTCGGTTCGGCTCGCCCGTTCGGCCCGTTCGTCCGAACTTGAGTTTGACCGTGGCTCGGTCTTACTCGGTTCGGTCGAACCCTTCACCCCTTTTTTTTAATAATTTACCGAAAATTATAATAATAATAACAAATAAATAAATAAATAAATAAATATTGTGTTATTCTAATACCAAGAATAACACAACTTTCCTTATTTTTTCTAAAGCCTAATTTGTCCAATGATTCACCAAATCTTGGTTAATCATTTACTTGGACTAATTTTTCTAGGGTTTTCACTAGACAAAAAAAAAAAAGAAACCTAATTCTTTTCATCTTGAAACCTATTCAATCCAATTATTCAAGAACTTTGAATAATTTTCTTGGATCAAATTACTTGGTTTCTTTCTAAGATAAAAAAAAACTTTATAATATATATGTAGGGTAAGGATCAATAGAAAAAGATCCTTATTTGAAGAAGTTGAAGAAGCAATGCATTTTCGTAAAATATACATATATGTATACATATACATACATATATGTATATATACATATATATTCATGCCACAGATATATATATATATATATATATATATATATATATGTGTGCATATTCATGCACGATATATATGTATATATACACATATATATACACATGCATTTTACGTAACTTGCATTTTCAGTCAGAACTTGCATTTTCATTTACGAAAATGCATATGCATACCGTATATATATGTGTGTATATACACATATATACGGTATATATATG
Source organism: Calendula officinalis (assembly GCA_963853835.1). Taxonomy (NCBI): domain Eukaryota; kingdom Viridiplantae; phylum Streptophyta; class Magnoliopsida; order Asterales; family Asteraceae; genus Calendula; species Calendula officinalis. Next base: position 44,414,513 of record OY970829.1, read on the forward strand.
AACATATGTATATCTATGGTATGAATATATATGTATATATACATATATGTATATATATGTATACATATAAGTATATTTTATGATGCATTGCTTCTTCAACTTCTTCAAATAAGGATGCTTCTTTCTTGATCCTTATTCTATATATATATATATATATATATATATATATATATATATATATATATATATATATATATATATATATATATATATATATATATATATATATATGTACAAAAATTCGGAAAAAACAAGGAGGAAAAAAAAGAAGCCTAATTTCTTTTTATCTAGAACCCTATTCAATCCAATTGTTCATAAACTTGAACAATTTATTGCATTAAATTTTCTAGGGTTCTTTTTGCTAAACAAAAAGAAACTCAACCGAATCTCATTGAGATTAGTAGGAAGTTCTGATACCACTGTAGGAAAACCTTGTAGGATTCACATGGCGGAACTTGAATCCCACATACCGGATCTCTACTAGTCAATGAGATCACAAGAAGAAGAAGATTAAGAACATTACCTTTAGATTGCTAAAGAATGATCCACCTATACTTCACCACCTGAACACGCTGCAAGACCGCGTTGTACCAACAAAGCAACACACAAAGGCTTGTGTGTGTGTGTGAGTTCGGTCGAACTCGAAGAAGAAACCGAAAGAGCCCTAGGGTTCTTTCTCTCGTTCCTACGGCCGAAGAAGGGGAGGGAGTATTAGGTTTTTGAATGTGTAAAGTGATTAGCCTAAAACCCTTGTTCGTTAGTCCTTATTTATAAGGGATTAAGTTACATTTAGATCCTTGGAGTTTAATTATGTTTAATCACATAATTAAACTTCCTATTAACACTTTAAACCCTTGGACTTTTACTAGTTAATTAATTAACTATTAATTAAGTGTCCGTTAAATATTTAACTTAATATTTAACTTTCCTCTTAAATAATAATTAACTTATTATTATTTATTCTCTTCTTTATAATTAACTTAACTAGTTAATTATTCCACACAACTTACTTTATTCGGTTGTCCATTATTGGGTGTGTAGTGGTGTGACCCTTTAGTTCCTTATAACATTGGACACGGTGACATGTGTACTTATCTGTGCACATAAATCCTTCATAGAGTTAACTGGTGGTTTACACTCAGCTCGAAAGGATGAAGTTCTGGACTATTTTCAGCAGTGTGTAGCCTTGTTGGGTGCACCCAGAAATCGATCGCTCAAGTCCTCAATTTATAGCATTGGGGAACGTGGAGCCAAAGGAATGATCGGTCGATTCCACGTGTGAGAATTCTGTTGGTGCAGAGGATATTTCATGGGACGAGCACGACTAACAGAATTCTGACAGTACTTTCTGTCGTCTTGTGATCGCCGATATCTTCCAGAAGATGTGCAGGATATTCCATAATCAGCGATGCACAAAGTTGTGCTTTACTTGTATCTTTCTGTGACACTGAAACTTCTGGCCTATGTACTCTTCTGGTAGCCATGAGTCTTCGGATACTCATGCTTCTTCAGATGGCCTTCAGCTGCAGTGACCTTCACTAAGAGTTTTGCTTAGAAAAGTATCTGTTCAATGGTTCAGTGTTTTATCCAATGCGCTGAACCTGTTACACTATTTGATCTGTTAACCAGTATCTGATTCCGCACGGGGAACTGATCATTGTTTCAGATAGTGATCAGATAGTATAACTGGGTAACTGAAATCCGAACTGATCAGATTAAATTACCCACAATCTGAGGAACTAATCCTCAGATTGTCTTCTAACTTTTTGCCTTTTTGTCTTCATTAAATTTCTTCGGCGGGGGATGCTTTTTAGCGACCCAATAATGTCCCCCTATTTGATGTAGACAAATAGTTAGGCAACTCCCTCTGAATATGTGAAGGTTTTATATTTAACCAAGAGTATTTTTCACAATTCGGAGGGTTTTTGACATACCTATAAAACATTACAATATATGGTGATATGATAGAATCTGATCACACTACAGTTCATAAGTCATATTTTCTTTTTGAGTCTTTCTAAGTATCTAGCAAGCAAACACACTCAGGTATGTCAAAATCATCATCATTAACTGATGATATTCATGCATAGCGAGCAAAAGAAAATAATTAATGTAAATTGTTCTGGTGCATGCAGGAAAAGTAAAAGTATTGTTAAGTTACAGACCATTGTTTTAAGGCATAAACAAAAGAGATTTTTCAAACCGTCATCTTCCACCAGCTCACTCCTTCCTACCCTTGTGGCTTCCCAGGCCCCATCTTCAGCATTCCTCCTCCTTGGCATCAGCCACCTCTTCTTCAGACAAGCCCAACCTTCTGGTTGTCCTTCTAAGCTCCTCCTCTTCAGGAGTCATCTGGCCCTTTCGCTTTTTGAACTTTGAGGGCTCCAAAGATGCAGGCCCTTTACCCTTGTCAAGGGAAAGATTATGGATTTTATCTGCGGGAGTAGTTGGAGCCCTTCCAATGACCAGAGGAGCTGAGGAAGGAGCAATTGGAATCCTGGTTGAACCACCAAGATGGATTATGTTGATTTCCGGGAATTCTTCAAACCTGAAACTTGACCTCCTTTCGCGAGCGGCCATTGAATACCGCTCGGAGGTCATCTTACTCACATTTCCACCACGAACATTTTTTCGAACACCATCACGAGCTGAACCCCTACCATCACCATGAACTCTGTTATCTCGAGCTGAGCTTCTCCCACCTCTGTTCCTGCCACCACTACCTGTTACGGCCGGTCTACATACGACCTTCTCCGCCGTGCCTTGTTGGGGCACAGATTTCTCCCCCTGAAAATGAGGAGGAGTGGGTATGGCAGATGTAGCATTTTCTCTATTCATTTGTGGCTCAACAAGGTGATTTGAGGTAAGAGTTGTCAATTCATCAATCTTACCACCGATTGTTCTTTCAAAATGATTGACTCTGGAGGACAGATCAACATTGCTGGAAGGGAGATTTTGAATTTCAGAGATGAGATTATTAATCTGGTCATGTTGTGCATTCATACTCCTCTGAAGATTTTCCTGATTGTTTGCCAGGAAATCTTGAACACTGTTTGTCATGTTTTGGTGGTTGGTTAGGTTCTTGAGATTAGTGTTGATCACCCCACAGAAGCTTCTGATGAGAGCAAGTTGTTTGAAGGCTTCATTAAAATTCTCCACAAGACCAGGGAGTCTCTTGCACCAGGTACACCCCGATTCATTGAACCCTCTGGTGCATCATGTAAAGACCGGGTCAAGAAATCCAACCAATCAAAGCCAACAACTTTCTAATAACAATCTAATTACAATTAACCATTCTAAATTGATAACAACTATACAAAATACAACAAACGAGCCAAGATCTCACTACCAACAAAGACTATGGATACAAACCAACTAACTATAAAATTATCAATACAAAACTACCCAACTCCCACATACCTAAATATACGCCCGAAGTATAACTTCTAAGCCTCCGATCAACTTCAAGATCCTATATGCTTACCCTTATCTTTTCCTGTAAAAAGTTAGTCCACTAAACGAGTAAGCTACAACAAGCTTAGTGACTTCATAAAGCACAAAATAATACTAGCATTATATATAAAAACAAAGGAATAATAACATATAAATGGTATTAAACTATTTAAGTAATTCATATTATAGCAAGTACACATCAATACATAACTGACCGAGAACCTTTACAACTTAATATTATATTTACCGAGAATTCGTCATAGCCGAGTATCAACACTTATCCGGAATCAACAAGAATCACTGAATGACTGACATTGAGAATACAACTATATCACAAGAATCAACAAGAGTTTGCAAGATATAAAACACAATTGAGAACCAATCACTGAATCAACACTCCACGAGAATCATCACGTAACCACCAGAACCGATAGACAATACCGCTTCATGAATCAATGAGATCTCAATACCATCCAAACGAATCAAAGTGCGTCATTCCCCCTTAGGCCATTAGGGAATGAGGCCGATGAAGGTGATCATGGCACCCCTAACCGATTCCATGATCCGGCTTCACCACGGTCCATACCACTCCTCCGCCAGGTACTCCCGCGTCCACCGCTCAACATATTACACAAAGTAATACTCAAGCCACCGTGGGTCCACACGAAACGAAATCATCTCTCAAGGAATTCCTACGGGTAACTCATATTCGATATCAAACGAAACAATAACAACGATAACTCCATGAGACCGGAAAAAGAGGATTATCACAACCCGAATTAATAAAAATGAATCTCATACTAGGGCAATCCAACCGAGAAGTAACACAAGGAATTTATACGACATGAATCGATATCAAGTGAGACACTACAAGGATATTCCATCAATCAAGACATCTATCAAAAGATTATACACAAGGCATACCACAAATAATCACTATATTCTTACAAGTCAATACACATAGCAAAAGTCTATTAATGAATCAAACTTCATTTAATCATATTACAGACAAATCACTAGATTTACCAATTCAATGTTCTAGGCATCGCATATGTGATAACAATAAACCAAATAACGAAAACACGTAGCATTTAGATATATAACTACTAGTATACAGTTGTACATAGATGAACTCACCTGGGATCAAGCAATTTCCAACACGAGCCACGAACTCCTTTAATCACAATTCCAATGTCACCGGTCAATGTAATCACCACAATCTCCCAATTGATTACTATCATAATTATACACGTCTCATTCAATATCCTAATCCATAATCACAACTAGTATAAACCCTAATCACCACCAAACCCTAGACCATCAATTTATCTAAAATTTGTGCATTATCACATGATAACTACAAATCTCATAGCTAGATACTTGATATGTTAACATACAACATCAATTTCAAATTTGTGATCCAAACCCTAACCTAGGGTTCAACATTCCACCATAATTTTACCCAATATAATACTTTCACGTACAAAAACTAAGCATAATACCTTTATAGCTTGAACTTATGATGAAAACCCCTAAGATTTGCACCAAGATTCGTCCTTGATTCGCCAAAATCGCCTGAAGATCGTACCAAACTGTAAGAAGCAGGAAAATGAGCTGAAATGGGGAAAATCCCGTTTTTATGTTTGACCACACAAGATAGCGCCGCTATCTGCCCAAGATAGCGCCGCTATCTCGACCCCACGTTAAATAGCGCCGCTATTTCCTGAGATAGCGCCGCTATCTCTAAATTTTTCGTGTTTTCCCCTTAGCTATTTCGAGTTGCTATCCCCTTTTACACAAGATAGCGCCGCTATTTCTATGATAGCGCCGCTATCTCCCAAAATGATGCAATTTCGCATTTTTCTTCCTTTTTGACCTATGCCACTAATCCGAATACCGAAAATAAAGATTTTTGGCCAACACTTCCAAACAACATAACCTAATAACTTATCATTTACAAACTAATAATTAACTTAACAATTAAAATACTCAATATTATAACACGTATGTTACAATTACCTCCTCCTTTTGAGAATTTCGTCCCGAAATTAGGTTGACTTGAATGAAATAGAATTCCTTGATTTTATCATCTTTTCTTTCCTCAATTACCATTCCATCTATGAACATTTCATTCTTTTATTTCCCTCTTGACAAACACTAGCTACATATTCCAATTTCTTAACACATTCGACCTAGGTCCAAAAGAACAGTTTTGCCAAATATATCTACATTATTAATAATAAGCATATGAAATACCTTCAATCAACAGATAGCTTCCATATTATACGATCACTCAAACAAGCCAAAATTCATATCAACTGCAATTCCTCAATTCATACCATGGTTAAATCAGACACTTATTTTATATGTAGAACCAAGACTACCTTCTTTGACCAATTCACATTTAACTAAATTATTACTCAAACGGGTCAAAACCATACTATTTCAAAATTTAGTATTTAACGAGTTACATTCTAGCCATACCAATACCCATATAATGACAGATTCATGTTTAACCGTTCCTTTCCTTAAAACGGGCCAAATTCTTAATATTATCATAAAATTTTAACAATTAACTTAACAAATATGGTATTCATTAATTACATACCTCTTTCAATTTCTTCATATTCTTAATCATGTTGACTTTGACTTCAGTCAATATCAGTCAAAGGAAACATTTCACCGAGTATATTCAAACTTCCCTTCTATTCTTTTCTAGGTATAAATTGTCAGTGATTTACGGTTTAATCAAAGTAAAACGCAGCGGAAATAATTTATGTAATCACTAATAACAAATCTACATATTGACAATATAATTAAGCAATAATATCAAAGAATTAGGATGAAAACCATACCCTTGAAGCCTTTGATTACACCAAAGAATGAGGATGAAGAACTCCAAGAATTCAAGGTAGAATTCCTCTAACGATATCCACACTACACCATATCAAGAACACCAATTGGGATGCTAGTCCCTTAGACAAGAAATCAAAATCAAAACCAAAGATACATTGATTCCACGTGACAAAGAAGAAACAGAAAACAAAATGAGTTTGTTTTTGTTTCTCCTTGCACCCCCAACCAATCGGAAAGGAGGAAGTATATATCTCTTGTTTTTGTGCGTCCGATACACCACAAAAGCAATTCACCTTTTTCTTTACGGAGGCTGCGGACGTGTGCTTGGAGAGAGAGATTAGGGTTAAGGTCTAACTTTTCTTGCTCCCTAATCTAAGTATATATTCCCTAATTACAAGTTAGGAGATATGACACTTAGCCCCTTGTACTTTTGATTCTTTATGATTACTCACTAATACGTTTTAACTTAACAATTAATTAAAACATAACTAGTCAAGTAATCATAGTTTATATAAGTAATATAATTACCCTAATTATATTATGTATATTAAATGGTGTTTGGTGTATAAGTTTGTGACCCTTTATGCTCACATACGTCTAGCCATATAACTATATGTCATGAACGTAAAACATATTCCAACAGCTCCCACTTGCGCACGTCATAACATCAAGTAGTTATACAAGCAAAGGTTAGAGTCTAGAAACCCGCCAATGCCCCTAGAAGTATATGAGTGAGTTTCAGAAAAGTCCAGGTTCAAAGTTTTTCAGTCAGTTATCCTTTTGTTACTGATACCATGTTGAATTTTAGACAAGGATTAATGTCAATCTAAAATTTCAACGATTCTGTTTCTCGATCTATACATTGAAGTAGATTACCAAACCAATCAAGATTCATCTTGATTACCTTTGGGTACGGCCGTACAAGCATCTATTCAACTCATCGAGGGGCCCAGTAGTATCTAATCCAAACATGTGGAGGAACAAATTCTTTATTGACTACACGTGTTTGATATATGTTTAATATCAAACATGAGGATGGTTGTTATAGCAGCCTTATTCAGGTCAGCGTTTAACCACATCAAAGTTTGACACTCCACATACACAAACCAGCTTGCATCTCAAGTCAGAGATAAGCAACAAAGCCTTTGTGAGATTCACTTGTGACATAAATCCAGGAAGTGATTTCTCATAGGTTGGGTCAGTCCAATTGTGCATCACAATCAACAACATGTGAGTTTGACTTCATCATCCTTAGCCATACTAAGATGATGTCATCAATGCCCTCAGATTTGTCTTAATAATATTCCCATATTATTAATATGACAATGGACAACTTAGAATATAAAACGCAGTAAATATTCAACGATATAAACATGCAAATATAGAACACAGTAGATATTCATTTAAAAATGATCATATCAAATATATCAATTTATTCCAATATAAACTGCTCACAGTTCCATTATCCAAATACTAAAACAGATTTACATGAAACTACTAGCTTGTCAAAATCCAACATTCCATTCATATTCAATATGTTTGGTACAAGACATTGAGTTCGATGAAACGTCAGCTAGTTAGTTATCTGTTTGAACTTTAAGAGTACGAATTTCACATATCTCGATAATCTTCGAATGTAGTGAACCTTCGTAAATAGGATCTAGCGTCATCACGACGTATTTCAAAACCAACATAAGTATATAAAGTATACTTAGTTTCAGTTCGGTACCTCCACCATAGCCAAGGAACATATATCCAGTATTTCAAAATACTTCAATGTGTTCTTAATAGCAATCCAATGACTCTCTCATGGATTCTGTCGGTATTTTCTAGTAAGGTACCCTAAGGACGTTACATTTGGCCTAGTGCTCCTTACAGCGTACATGATGAATGGAATAGCCGATTCATAGGGGATTACATTCATTCGCTTCACCACATCAGGTCTGGAAGGTCCTTGAGTCTCACTCAAGTTTACATTGTGTGGCATACGAGGACTTCCTCGTTTGGGAGTACCATTCTAAACCGTTTAGAATTTTGTCAATGTAAGCACTTTGACTTAAACCAATTAACCGCTTTGATCTATCATTATAGATCTTTACTCCAAGTATGTATGTCGTATCCCTACAATCCTTCATGTCAAAACATTTTCCAAGCCAGGATATTCATCTTGTAGCATTGGTATATTGTTTCACATGAGTGACATGTCATCAGCATGTATGACTTGAGAAACGACAATGCTCCCACTAGCTTTCATATATACACATGCTCAATTTTGGGTTTTAGGTGAAACAAGCATTTTGATTTCATCATAAACCAAATCTCATAGTCATAGTACACTACTTTGGTTATAAGAATCCTAATGTCTTTAGTAACAGGCGAGAAGGTTTCATCATTGTCAATCCAGTAGGATTGAGTGTAACCTTTTGTTACTAGAAGAGATTTATAGGTGTGTATATTCTCATCCATGTCAACAGTCTTACTGGTTTTAAGAAAGATCAACCAAGTTCAAAACTTGATTGTCTATCATGGATTACATTTTCGCATTCATAGCTTCAAGTCATTTTTTGAATTCAAAATTCGATAATGCAACTTTATAGTTAGGGGTTTCATTATGATCCTCGAACCTTTGCTCCTGGGCATCGACATAAATCTATATCGTTCAGGTGCATGAGGTGTCCTTGCGGACCTACGAATGGGAACAACATCATCCTGTGGTCCAACATCTATATGTCCAGCCTCAGAATGATATTTGCTAGTGTTACCAGAAGGTTGTGTATCTTCACTTTGAATCATGTCAAAGTCTATAGTGATCCCACTTGCTTTGTGAAATGAGACTGTTCTCAAGAAACTCAGCATACCGAGTAACAACAATTTGTTCTCAGTTGGGAAGTAAAATAGTAACGAAGATATACTTGATAGATATGGGCTCAAGTTTGTTCGGCATGTCTCGTTCCACGAGATCCTCACAACCCCAGATCTTCAAGTAAGACAAATTAGGGACTTTCCCACGCCATATCTCATATGGTGTCTTTTTAATCTTTTGGTCGGAATCATATTAAGTATTCGAGGAGCAGACTTCAGTGCATGCCCTCAAAAGGATAGTGTAAGAGTAGTAGGACTCATCATAGACCGAACCATGTCATACAGGGTCCGATATCTCCTTCCAGACGCACCATTATCTTGTGGAGTGTATGGAGGAGTGAATTGTGAGACAATCTCACGATGTGTGGGATGATCCAGAAACTCTTGACTCATGTACTTTCATCCTCAATCAGGACTAAAAACCTTTGTTGTCTTGCCGAGTTGATTTTCTACTTTTACTTTAGAAAGCTTTGAACGTTTCAAAGATTTCATGTTTATGTCTAATCAAGTAAACATAACCATAGCGACTGATATCATTAAAGCTTCCATGTTGATGTTTAATCAAGTAAACATAACCACATCGAATGATATCATCAGTGAAAGTAGGTGGCACCTTCCCTAGTCTTAGTTCTAAAAGGGCCACATACATCAGTATGTATGAGTCCAAGTAGATTTTTAGCTCTTTCGCCAACATGGGAGAAAAGCTTTCTTGTTATCTTTCCATAATATACAAAAGAGGCATTTTAAATGATTCATAATCATTTGTAAAGAAGCCCGTCGAGTTGTAGTATCAAAATGTGTTTCTTGTTTATGTGGAAAAGATGACAGAGCTCTAGGTAAATGGAATCCAAACCGTTTTGGATTCTTGAGTGCTACATTTGTATATAGAACTATCGTTTGAATTAGGATCACGCATATTAATTTCAAATATACTATTACAAGGAATAGTAATAAAAACATGTTATTTTTCATAAAACAAAATATCATAATCCATTATTCAACAAACGCTAAAGCTAAACAATGCATAATTGACAATTGTTCAAAACAATAATTAACGCATTAGGAAGGATAAGATCACAACTTTCATTCATTTAACTTTCTACTTCACTTTTAATCTTGCACATTTGTGTAAATGTGAGTTCCACAACTAGTGTCATACACTCAAGATTTATTACGAAAAGTATAGAGTTCTATAATGAAGATACCTAATGTGCTAGCTAGAACACATTTGTCCTTCATCAACTCTACCAAGTAGGCAGGACTATTCCTCATTCACTGGCCAGTTTCATCACAATGATGGCAAGAAATATCCTTTGCAGGGTGCTCCTTTTTAGCAGGTGGGGGAATCGTAGGTTTGGAAAAGTAAACTAGCTTACCCTTACCTAGACTCTTGCCTTGTGCTTGCGGTTTACCTTCCCTGATTGCTAGAAAAGAATTGGGTAACCTTTGCTCAACCAGTTTTACCATAGCATGTAATACACCAATTGTCTTCCCCATGCTATGTATTTTTAAAACACTTTTCAAACTGGTCATAGTCCTTGGATAGTGAGGTACGAATCAGGCTCATTCCAAGAACTTGTGGCAATGGGTAACCAAGAAGTTCCATTTGATCAATATAGCACTTCATATTCAAGATATAAGTGCTATTTGATTGGCCTAGCCTGCTTGTAAGCGTGGAATGCTTTAACTGTTTTGAATAGTTCATGTTCTGCTTGTTGTTGAAATATCAGTTTCAACTCGCTTATCGTGTGATATGCTATGAGTTCCTCGAAGTTCTTTCGGATCTCGGGGTTCATGCTCACAAGCATAGGAGTAGCGACTTGTTGGTGTTCGTTAAAACGTTTCGGTAAAGGCTTGACGAACAGCAGCAGAATCATTTGTAGGAGGTGCCTCAGGTAAGTCCTCTTATAGGTGTATCAACTTGTATACGTCTCTAAGGACAATCTTTAGAGTACGATATCAGTCGATAAAGTTGATATTAGTCAGTTTCACTTTTCAAGAACTGATTTTAGAGTGGAGATACTTAGGTTTTGATTTGTTGTTGTTCAAAAAATAGTATTTTCAATAATAATTTCTTTTAATCAATTAACTACCCAATTAATTTTAATTAAAAGCTAAGATCCCATTGAGTTTCTATCACCGCATCAGTTGATCTGCTAGAGATGATAGATCCAATAGGTAGGTGACGATCAACAATTGCATTACTAGTGCAACTCTTAGAGGTATGGGACTTCATGGCACCTAGTGAACAAGCATCTAGGGTCAAGTGGCATGTTTGTCGCATCTTCGACTCGAGTCAAGGTCTCACCGTTAACTCGATTAAGTCATCCAATGTGAAATCATGTCAAAATAGATCTAGGTCTCACGTGAATTCAATAACAGAAGCAAGTGATTTCAACCGATTGGACGACGTGACTTAAATTTTAGGTATGATAAATTTTAATTATAAAATTTTATTTAAGATATGAATGAATCATGTACTTCATTCATACCACTACATAAGTCGGTTAATAAATGGTAGAAACATGTAACGATTATTAGGGTGTAAGTTCAAATCGTATTTAAACTTTGTTTAATCTCAAATACGAGTTTAGATTAAAAATTAATCATTAATGATTAACAAGTAATCATAGATGATAAAATCGTATTTTAATTGTTTTAATACTTGTATCTAATAGAAATGAAAACAACCACAAACATAAATAAAACATGCAACAAATTTTGTGCAAACCTCGACCGATGAAATCCTAGGTTCGGTCACGTGAGTCATCACGACGGACCGAAGGGTCAAACTAGGGGACGGGCCAACATGAACCCAAACGGGCCTACATAAACCCAATGGGCTCCCACTTGCCCCATGACATTCATGGGCAAGTAGAAACCATCATTTTGTTAAAAAATGCAATCTGCCAGAAAATTCAGTCTGGCTTCAAAGCCCGAAGAGTCACTGAAGGAGTCTTCGGTGGTCTTCCTCGCCTTCTGTAAAGTTGTACGTCTCTGAGTTGCGGAAATTTTGGCGGTGGTTTCAGGTCCAATGGAATAGCCAATCTCCGGGAAAGTCTGTTTTCGTGCAGCTGCGCATGAGGTGCTGAAAATTGTTGTGTTGTCCTCATCTTTTCTTCACCTTTGGTCAACAAATTACAAAGTAAAAAAAACAAAATACAACTATTCTAATTACTTTTACAATGAAATTTGCCCCAAAAAATGGCACCAAAAATAAAAGAAAAAAAAATGAAACAAATTACAACAATTTAAGCAAAAAAACACGGTTTTTCCCAAAACAACCAAACAACCAAACATCAACACATTCATTCACAAACGGTCTAGGCTTTCATCGGTTTGCACAAACAAGCAACAATTGACAAGGCTTTGGCTTGGGATATGGCAAAAATACATGTTTTGCCATATAAAATATTAGCAATTAAAATAAAATCCAAGCCAAATAATATAAAAAAATCACTAATCAAGATTGATTTTTTTATTTAGATTTTTGTAACTAGTAGCAATTAGGGTTCCAAAAAATCTAATTTTTAAACCAATTTTATAAAAAAAAATTGCTACTTTTTACAAAAAACTTGCTAATTAAATCATCAATATGATGACTCGTGATACCACTGTTAGTGATTTACGGTTTAATCAAAGTAAAACGCAGCGGAAATAATTTATGTAATCACTAATATCGGATCTACATATTGGCAACATAATTAAGCAATAATATCAAAGAGTTAGGATGAAAACCATACCCTTCAAGCCTTTGATTACACCAACGAATGAGGATGAAGAACTTCAAGAATTCAAGGTAGAATTCCTCTAACAGTATCCACACTACACCATATCAAGAACACCAATTGGGATGCTAGTCCCTTAGACAAGAAATCAAAATCAAAACCAAAGATACATTGATTCCACGTGACAAAGAAGAAACAGAAAACAAAATGAGTTTGTTTTTGTTTCTCCTTGCACCCCCAACCAATCGGAAAGGAGGAAGTATATATCTCTTGTTTTTGTGCGTCCGATACACCACAATAGCAATTCACCTTTTTCTTTACGGAGGCTGCGGACGTGTGCTTGGAGAGGGGGAGATTAGGGTTAAGGTCTAACTTTTCTTGCTCCCTAATCCTACCCTATATATGAGGCCTAAATTTGAAGAGGGTTTAACACCATGGCAATTCCAAGCATTCCTATTCGTCCATAATGCCACTTGGAATTCCCTGATTGGTCCACGCCATTTGCACTAATACAAACGAATCTGGTACGGCTTACGGTCTACATTCATATTCATATGCTCCATATACGGCAAACGATTCTGGTACGGCTTACGGTCTACATTCATATGCTCCATATACGGCAAACGAATCTGGTACGGCTTACGGTCTACATTTATATGCTCCATATACGGCTTCCTACATACAAGGAAACAAATAACTATTTAAAAGATCGTACATACAAATAACTATTTAAAAGATCCTATATACAAGGAAACAAATAAATATTTAAAAGATCAATCAGCGAAGGAAACAAATAACTATATGTAACATTTATATGTAACATTTCTTCATTACCGTTTTTTTGTACAAAATCATCATCACATCTATCGATTATTATGTCATTTAGAAGTATATAAAGTTTTTGGACATTTTTCTACATACTAAAATTTACACCATACCCGCCCATTGGGCGGGTTTTGTAGCTAGTCTAAGTATATATTCCCTAATTACAAGTTAGGAGATATGACACTTAGCCCCTTGTACTTTTGATTCTTTATGATTACTCACTAATACGTTTTAACTTAACAATTAATTAAAACATAAGTAGTTAAGTAATCAAAGTTTATATAAATAATATTATTACCCTAATTATATTATGTATATTAAATGGTGTTTGGTGTATAAGTGTGTGACCCTTTAGGCTCACATACGTCTAGCCATATAACTATATCTCATGAACGTAAAGCATATTCCAACATAAATTGATCTCCCATGACAATTCCCTAGGACTAATTCCAATTACGCCACCGGTATCCATACTCTTCATTCTTTATCTGAGATTAGTCGGCATTCCTTTATCTAAATTTCATCACATGATCCTTTGCTTCAGACTCATACCCTGTATTAAACTCATTTCAATCTCTTGACCATTGTTACACTATTCATTAATATTACAGTAAACCGCAATCTATAAAGTCAACTCGGTTAGTAATTAACCATTCGTCATGCCTGAATTGATAATTACATTACAAGGCTTAGATACAAAATACAGTTCCTCCAATATTCCTACTTATATACATATTCATTAACCTTGAATCTTGTGCTATTTCTAGTATATTACCAATTTTAAATATCCATAACTGATTATTAAACACTTCCCCACTATCAGTAACTTTGTTCCCAAACTATTCCGCAGATCAGATCAAATTTTATGCCATTTAACAAATTCTCAATTCACACTATTCCGAAAGTCAAAGTTGGATCTCATATACATGGTCAAAACTTCGTACCATAACCAATTACTTGTTCCATATACATAGCCAATACTTTATATTGATTCAAGTTCAAAATTATTATTATTATTATTATTATTTTAACTAATTATTTCGCAATTGTATCCAAATGCATGATACTGAAATTTACGTTTAACTAATTGCATTATAACCACCTCAATATCCACATTATATTCAGTTCATACTAATTAAGTTCCAGTTTAGTCAACATCTACTAACATGATCAAAGTCCAACTTCATATTATGATTAATCTTACCATAGTTCCTAGCTCATCCAAGTTCCACACTTCAACATTCTTTTAGTTTTATTATTCTCGGGTTTCAAGTTTTTGCTCATAGCCTATCTAACTCGTCGAGGATTTCAATATCATCTTCGTATACAATACCCATTCTACATCACTAATGCATTTATAGGAAAATAATTACCACTTACAAGGACCAATTTGTTCGTTAATTCACCATTTTACTTTCACCCTACACTTACTCGGGTTATTCCCTTTCAACCAAATTTCGGTCCATTTTTCCAATACATATAAGGTTGTCTATATACTTCATTACCTAATCCGTTCCAATAATAATATTTAAACTTGACAAATTCTATGAACCCTAGATAAATATGGAATTTGTGGTCATTAATTTACAATAATTAAATCCTCATATTCTTTGTGACCATTAAAGTTTCACTTTTCACAACATCAATATATATAACAGATTCATTATCGGATAAGAAAACAATATTACAGATCAAACGAATCCAGTAACACACAAGAAATCAGATTCTTCATAATCAAACAATCTACGAACGATTAGAGTATTAACAAGAAATGTACCAATTTTGACGTTAGCATCCTCGTAAGCTTCCTCAGAGGTTATTTGAACACACAACCTCTTGTCTTAGGAACCTCCCCCTTTTGCTTAGAGTACCTGTCACAAAAGACTGATGAACCAAAGCTTCACTTTCGACGGCTTGTTAGAAAGAGTAGAGCATTGAGACTTTCAGCATTCCAAATTTCCGTAAGACTAATAATTGCATCCTTGTACGGACAGCTAGACCTTTTATGTCTGTTTTCACCACAACCCTAACACTTCAAGGTTCTTGATAATTCTCACATCGTCCATCAAGATTTCTACTACAATGTCGACGTTTACAGGTTGCACCCGACTACAAAATTATCAAAGTTATACACATAATATATTATTTCACATAGACGTTACTTATACCTGTTTCGAAAAGAACTGACACTGAATGGCGGGGGAAAAAAAAATTGCTTCATTCTATAACGTTTTGGTTCAGGAATCAACACTCTACTTGGGTTCAAATCATGCTCACCCTTCCGAGCATACTCAACCACTTTTGCGACAAAGGAATATCATATTTGCTAGCAAAATCTTAATTTTCATATCTAAACCTTCGACAAGCATTTTCACTTTCTTTACTCCATTTCGGAATGAATTTTGTGCCAAATGGTGCCTCTGGATTAAACGTTGTTTCATATTCGCCTAACAACATTGTTCCTAATCTAATTTCGAAGAATTCTTTCTCAATCCTTGTTCTCATCTCACTAGAACTATATTAATCAAGAAAACGAACTATAAACGATTACCAAATCATATGATCCTCTTCTTCCTCGCTTAATATTTTATATAAACTATTCATCAGGTCAACGCCTTTCCTGAAAGCCTAGCGGTCACATAACAGTTGATGTTTCCTACGGACATGACATACATTAAATACCTTATCTGTGTTTTCGATACTCACAATGCCTCCACGGGATCAAGCACACCCGTAAATTCGGTAGCTCCACCACTACGAAAGGTTTTAAAGGATATTGCCCCAGATTTCTTACTTAAAAATTCAATCACCACATTAGCCTTCAACTTACTTTTCTCTCCTTTTCTAAGTTATTCAAACATAGAACGAACCGCATTAACAATTCTACTCATCAATCTCTTTTCACAACAAACACTTGTTCCTCTTCCATTTAACAAAGTTGTTTCATGCCTCAAGATAAGCATGAAATTCCTCTCATTCAGAAACCCCATGATCACATGTACCACTTCTTTGATCCATGATTTACCAAAATTTAAGTCCACGCAATTATATCATTAATCATACCATTTCCTATTGTTAACCCTTTACCCACATTCTAGACTTAACCTATGGGTTGTATCCATCCTAAACCATAATCCATACACTTACACCATCAACACCTAAGTTTGAGTCTAAGCACCGCCATGATACCTAGTTCACCTAAACTAATGCTCTGATACCATATTGTAAAGACCGGGTCAAGAAATCCCACCAATCAAAGCCAACAACTTTCTAATAACAATCTAATTACAATTAACCATTCTAAATCGATAACGACTATACAAAATACAACAAACGAGCCAAGATCTCACTACCAACAAAGACTATGGATACAAACCAACTAACTACAAAATTATCAATACAAAACCCAACTCCCACATACCTAAATAAACGCCCGAAGTATAACTTCTAAGCCTACGATCAACTTCGAGATCCTATATGCTTACCCTTATCTTTTCCTGTAAAAAGTTAGTCCACTAAACGAGTAAGCTACAACGAGCTTAGTGAGTTCATAAAGCACAAAATAATACTAGCATTATATACAAAAACAAAGGAATAATAACATATAAATGGTATAAAAATATTTAAGTAATTCATATTATAGCAAGTACACATCAATACATAACTGACCGAGAAGCTTTACAACTTAATATGAGATTTACCAAGAATCCGTCATAGCCGAGTATCAACATTTATCCGGAATCAACAAGAATCACTGAATGACTGACATTGAGAATACAACTATATCACAAGAATCAACAAGAGTTTGCAAGATATTAAACATAATTGAGAACCAATCAGCGAATCAACACTCCACGAGAATCATCACGTAACCACCGGAACCGGTAGACAATACCGCTTCATGAATCAATGAGATCTCAATACCATCCAAACGAATCAAAGTGCGTCATTCCCCCTTAGTCCATTAGGGAATGAGGCCGATGAAGGTGATCAAGGCACCCCTAACCGAGTCCATGATCCAGCTTCACCACCACGGTCCATACCACTCCTCCGCCAGGTACTCCCGCGTCCACCGCTCAACAAATTACACAAAGTAATACTCAAGCCGCTGTGGGTCCTCACCAAACGAAATCATCTCTCAAGGAATTCGTACGGGTAACTCATATTCGATATCAAACGAAACAATAACAACGATAACTCCACGAGACCGGAACAAGAGGATTATCACAACCCGAATCAATAAAAATGAATCTCATACTAGGGCAATCCAACCGAGACGTAACACAAGGAATTTATACGACATGAATCGATATCAAGAGAGACACTACAAGGATATTCCATCAATCAAGACATCTATCAAAAGATTATACACAAGGCATACCACAAATAATCACTATATTCTTACAAGTCAATACACATAGCAAAAGTCTATTAATGAATCAAACTTCATTTAATCATATTACAGTCAAATCACTAGAATTACCAATTCAATGTTCTAGGCATCGCATATGTGATAACAACAAACCAAATAACAATTAAACACGTAGCATTTAGATATATAACTACTAGTATACAGTTGTACATAGATGAACTCACCTGGGATCAAGCAATTTCCGACACGAGCCACGAACTCCTTTAATCACAATTCCAATGTCACCGGTCAATGTAATCACCACAATCTCCCAATTGATTACCTATCATAATTATACACGTCTCATTTAATATTCTAATCCATAATCACAACCAGTATAAACCCTAATCACCAATTTCCCCCCAATTTATCTAAAATTTGTGCATTATCACATGATAACTACGAATCTCATAGCTAGATACTTGATATGTTAACATACAACATCAATTTCAGATTTGTGATCCAGACCCTAACCTAGGGTTCAACATTCCACCATAATTTTACCCAATATAATACTTGCATGTACAAAAACAAAGCATAATACCTTTATAGCTTGAACTAATGATGAAAACCCCTTAGATTTGCACCCAGATTCATCCTTGATTCGCCAAAATCGCCTGAAGATCGTACCAAACCGTAAGAAGAAGGAAAATGAGCTGAAATGGAGAAAAATCCCGTTTTTATGTCTGACAACACAAGATAGCGCCGCTATCTGCCGAAGATAGCGCCGCTATCTCGACCCCGCGTTAAATAGCGCCGCTATTTCCTTAGATAGCGCCGCTATCTCTAAATTTTTCACGTTTTCCCCTTAGCTATTTCGAGTTGATGTCCCCTTTTACACAAGATAGCGCCGCTATCTCCCAAAATGATGCAATTTCGCATTTTTGTTCCTTTTTGACCTATGCCACTTATCCAAATACCGAAAATACAGATTTTGGACCAACACTTCCAACCAACATAACCTACTAACATTTCATTTACCAACTAATAATTAACTTAACAATTAAAATACTCAAAATTAGAACACGTATGTTACACATCAGTTCTCGGTGGGTGTGGGACTTGTTCATGTACAGTGATTGGGTCTTCATCAGAGCTCGTGGACCAACTGACCGGTAATCTATTTACATCACTCTCATTGTCGGAATTATCAGTTGTATTGACTGTTTCAGGGTTAGTACCCATAGGCTCCACCATTTGTTTCACAATAATATCCTCCTCATCATGAGGTTCACCCATAGGTTCTTCATTATTCACAACCTCAACATTTGAGGTACCACGTGCTGACCTGAATATCTGACGGACCGGTGAGGGGTCCCAACCAACATTCTTAGTCCTTAGAGGGACTGGGGAGGGGGAATGTGAGAATTCCCTTATCGGAATCGGGATCTGAAGAGACGTAGCTTCAGACTTTGAGCTTCTGGTTTTATAGCGGTGTGACTGACTGGTTGGATTATTTGGAGGTGGTGGTGGTGAGTGGTCAGATGATGAATGATTGTCTTCTTGGGCATCTGAAGACTGTGCTTGAGAAGTACTATTTTCAGATCCCATCTCTTCCTCTTGAGAGAGATTTGATTGAGCAAATTGAGTGACAGTTAACATACCTTCAGGAAACTTGGGAGGTGGCTCCTCCTCTAGACTAGTGAAATTTGAGCAACCCACCATTCCAGCTTTAAATGAGGGTCCAACATTATCATAGTACTCCTGTTCCATCAGTGAATGTAGAAAGATCATACATAAGAATCGGGGAAAAGGGATCAACTCATCTTTGTTGGTAGCAGCAACTTTCCTCACCAATTGACCTATAATGAGGGAACCAAAATCAGCTCTAATATCAGAAAATAGAGCAGCTCCGATAATTAGTTCATGACCAGACACAAAGTCAAATCCTCCCGTCTTGCTTGTTAGGCATTGGGAGATGGTCATGAAGAATGCTGACCAAAGTGGACCCATCATTGTTCTGGAGATTCCTTTTGAGTAGGATCCTTTATATTTGATATATGGCAGGATGATTTTCTTTGCTTCTTCTAATGTTGGGGTTGGTTCATGAATTTGACGAGGTTGTATATAGTCCAATTTAGTGGCTACCTTGAATGTTGAAATATTGAAGGAAACTGTGTGTTTACCTTGCAAGATGGTTCCTGATATAACATCTTCCCTTATTCGTTTGAAGTTGTGCAAGTATACCAAAATTCTAGCAGCATCGATTTCGATAATGGGATATCAAAATGTAAAGTTTCTCGAATCGGGTGTTGATCGAAGAATTTGATGAGCTCTTTGAATTCAGGCCTTAAGTTCTTGATTCGATAGTTGATAAAGCTTCTGGAGTTGTTATTCATGTAGTATATTTTTCTGGGAGGATACGACACGTTTGGTGATGGTCTAATGGAATCAGGTAGAGTGATCCTGAGAGGAATCCGCTTTGAGTTCGCCATTGAAGAATGTATAATATTTTTGTGAAGAGAATGAAGGGGTTTTTGACTGTGAGAATTTTTTTTTTGCAGGTGAAGTGTAATGGAATGTTGAAGATGTTGAGTGATTTCGGGAAAACGTGGTAGACGGTTTTGATCGATGGTTAGAATTTGAAGCGTTCAAACTGAGCGTGTGGTGGAGATGGGAAGTTATTTATAGTAGGCTAGGAATGATGGAGGAAGTCAATCAAATGGCAGGGTAGTGTGGCGGGAAATGACATCGTGCAGTCAATATTTAATGTCAGCGAGACAGACGCATCAGTTTTGAAGACAGGTCCAATGAGATTGCTCCACCTAATGAGTATCTGATGAAGTCTAGTACCCGATGCGTCAACAGATGGTCATTATCACGAGATAGGCTAAGGATGAGTATCTAAAAGAATGTATTATCTGCAATCATGGACCATCTGAAATACTGAACCTTCAGATGGTATCTGAAACGTTGACTATCTATAAAAAAAAATTATTTTAAATTTTTTTTTTTTGAGTCAATATGGATTCTGTTTCGATGAGACAAGATCTATTTAGTTGAATTTGTTTAATTCCTTAAACTGTTGAATGCTCTGTCTCTGATTATAATGAGACACTTAAGCTATGGCTGATACGTCAGGAAACATTTTAGTATTTCAAACGATCAGACCCACACAAACGTAAGATGTTTGAGGCATTTTTACAAACATAAAGCAAGATGATGATTTTAACGAATCATTTAGAGGAAAAATTCTTTCTTGATGATGATCAGTGGAACTAAACGAAATTTAACACAAACATACCAAAGAAAATTCTTCAATCTTTGTAAGAGAAGAAATGCATCAGCAATCATATGATGAGAATAACTACAACAATGGTTGGCTCTAAAGAGGTATCTGATGAGACAAGCTTCAGTTTTCCTTATTTACGATGAGGTAGAAACGAAGGGGCTTACAACTGATCATACATCAGATGTCTTCATGTTGTCTGCCCTGTACTAACCTTAAGCTCATTCATGAGTTCCTGGGTATCCATTTAGAGATGGTTACTTGTTGTCTTCAAGGATGATTACCTTTTGTGAACCATACTTCTCAGTATTGGATGACCTTTTTGAGCCTGAGGCCATTCTTCTTTCATAGGTGAGATATTGACATTCTTTGTTTTCGTGATTATTACAGATACATCCTTTTTCAGCACTCTTGAATTGAATGACTTGATCTGTATGGCTGTCATCGATCTCCATTTCCTCAGTTAGTTCCAGAATGATGTTCTGCCTCACGTATTCTACTAATGATAGACCTTGAATATTTTGATTAACTTGATTTTCATCAATTTCCATTTCCTCAACCTCTTCCAAGATGACGTTTTGCTTGATATAATTTTTTATTGAAAGGTGTTGGGACTGATTGGGGTCATTCATTTCATTGAAGATCGTTATCAGATCGTCATCAGAGATTGGTTCTTCTGGTATGTTATTTTCCTTTTGATGAACTGAAAGATGTTGAACAAGATGAGATGCAGGATCATTTTGAGCAGTTGGTGAAGTAGCAATGTTTTCTAGTTGGTTGAACAAGGTTTTCATCTGATTGTTGTTTTGTGTGAACCCTTTATTCATCTTAGCTCTGATTTCAGATGTGATCTTTCTGAGTACAACTTTTGTATCAGTTACTGATGAAGTCAGCTCGCTGATGTGAGCAGTGAGATTTGCTACAGATTGTTCATCTGAGCAGACAGCTAAAGTGGTCTTTGCTTCATTTTGATGACCCAAGAGTTTTATCTTTTCAGTGCGAGGGGTAACCTAATTCATCTCTTCACCCCGGATCTTGGATCCCTCTGATTCATCTATTTCATTAGCAGTCTGAAATACTTTTCTACCATGATGAACTTCTTGAGATTTTGACATTCTGGATTTTTGAGTGTGGTCATTTGATATTCCAAGTGTGGGAGTTCTGCAGTTTGGTTTGAACTTGACTTCTTCACGGAGATCTGAAATTGGATCTTGTTCTTCCAGAATCTGCTTTGTGAAATTGAATGACTTGTAGCATGAGTTGCAGGATTTCTGAAGAACTTCATTTTTCTTAACTAATGTCATGTTGTCTTCTTTAAGTATCTGATTGATGTATTGAAGCTCAGCAATCTTGGTTCCTGAAGTCTCTAACTTTGAAGATTCTTGTGTAAGCTTCTCTAGTTTCTCAGTCACTTCAGCTAGAGCAATTTCTAACTTGACATTTCTATTGTGAATACACATTAAATCTTTCGTAAGTGACCTCATTAACGGTGGATAATTTTCATAAGAAACTTTGTCAGACTTTTCTGCCTTATTTGGAATTTCACTTTCCCAATTCATTGAGAAGGGCGGCTCTAGGATATCAACTTCATGATTTTCTCTGAAAGACTGATACTTCTCAGTTTCTTCAAATTTGGCCATCAGACACTTGTAGTCTTTAAGTTTCCCTGAGTCTGATTCAAATGCTTTTTCTATTTTAGCAAATAGACCTTTTGATTTACTTACAATCACTTCTTCATCACTTGACTCTGAGTCACTTAGTCAAATTTCAGCAGTTGCTTCTAGTGCTTTTGCATCTTTCTCAGCCTTGGCGATCTGAGCTTTCAGCTCCTGGTACTTCTGCTCAGTGTCTTCATATTTCTTTTTATACTTTGATGAAGAGCTTGAACTTGATCTTTCAGACCCTGAGTTTTCCTTGACTATGCAGTCAGCTTTGATATGGCCCGTTTTTCCACATTTAAAGCAGACCATTTCCCCTCTATCATTTTCACCTCCTGCTCTGTTTCGATTTAAGAATATTTTGTATCTAGTGGCTAATAACACTATACTTTCAGAGAGTTCTTTTATATCATCATTAACAAATTCTCCCGAATTAGACTCGCGTTCTACAAAATCGCCATCTTTAACATCTTTAAATCTTTCGTCATCAGCATCGTTTGGATCGACAACACTTTCCACCGTTGCTTTTAGAGCTCTTAGAGATGATTTTGAGGAATTTGCGATAAGAGCAGATGAGGTGGGGGTCTCATTCAGATCATCGTACATCTTGTTTTCATTTCCAAAGTTTATTAATGTACTGTAGAGACAATTCATGTTCATGTCTCTCATCCGACCAGAGGTTCTTAACACTGTGGACATAACGGCCCAGTCTTTTGGAAGAATTTCCAAAAATTTCTACATTAGTTCTTGAACATCCTTGTGAATTCCGAACTCCCTTGATTCATTTATGAGGATGGTAAATCGTCGGTACGACATGTTGAGTGTTTCACCTTTGATGACCTTGAATGCTTCATACTTTCGATTCAACATCGCTTTTGTGCTAGCTTTAACTTCGTCGGTTCCTTCATAAGATGTTATCAAAATATCCCATATCTCTTTGGCAGTTTTACATTCTTTCACTGTGATAAGAATGTGATTTGGGAGGGATGTTTGAAGGAGGAACCGGATTTCAGCATCTAAACCTGTTAGCTTTTTGTCTGCCTCTGACCATTGATCTTTTGGTTTGGGTTCTTCAGCGTCAGACAGATCTTCTTCTTCCTCTTTTTCATCTTTATCACCTCCTTCCTTCTTCTTCTTCTATAATTGTTGTACTTGGAACAAACATTTTTGGAATATACGGACCATTTCTAAGAATATCTGGTCCCATGTCATTTTGATGTTCGACAAATCCCAGAAAACAGATTTTCCACATACCAAAATCATCATCAGTAAGAACAGGGGCATTTGTCTTCGAACCAAGATTCATTTGAGATAGCTTTTCACCCATTTTTGATCAGTAAGTAAGCAGATCAACAATTTTGAATTAATTATCCCGCTCTTACACCAATTCTTTGTCCCGTAATAAGTGAAATACAACACTTATACGCTTTCACTGACCAATTTAAAACTAATGGAGACACTCAACACTTTTTAAACTTTTCTTTATTAATTAATAATGATACAATAAAGATGCAAGCAGTTTGCGGAATAGCTAAGAACAAATCCTAACTAAATTGCTTGCATATGATAGACAACAACAGATATTATCTAAGACAAGTTTAGGATCAACAAATGATCAAGCACAAGACCGGACACTTTCGTTATACATATTCAATTCTCGAATCAGATAACTAGAGTTAACTGGTGGTTTACACTCTGCTCGAAAGGATAAAGTTCTGGAGTATTTTCAGCAGTGTGTAGCCTTGTTGGGTGCACCCAGAAATCGATCGCTCAAGTCCTCAATTTATAGCATTGGGAAACGTAGAGCTAAAGGAATGATCGATCGATTCCACGTGTGAGAATTCCGTTGGTGCAGAGAATATTTCATGGGATGAGCACGACTAACTGAATTCTGACAGTACTTTCTGTTGTCTTGTGATCGCCGATATCTTCCAGAAAATTTGCAGGATATTTCATAATCAGCGATGCACAAACTTGTGCTTTACTTGTGTCTTTCTGTGACACTGAAACTTCTGGCCTATGTACTCTTTTGGTAGCCATGAGTCTTCGGATACTCATGGTTCTTCAGATGGCCTTCAGCTTCAGTGACCTTCACTAAGAGTTTTGCTTAGAGAAGTATTTGTTTAATGGTTCAGTGTTTTGTCTAATGCGCTGAACCTGTTACACTATCTGATCTTTTAACCAGTATCTGATTCCGCACGGAGAACTGATCGTTGTTTCAGATAGTGATCAGATAGTATAACTGGGTAACTGAAATCCGAAATGATCAGATTCAAATACCCACAATATGAGGAATTAATCCTCAGATTGTCTTCTAACTATTTTCTTTTTTGTCTTCATTAAATCTCTTCAGTGGGGGATGCTTTTTAGCGACCCAACACAATGGATCTATTCAAAAGGGGTTTTCAAAACATATAGTTGGCTTACGATGGTGTTCATTCGCCAATCGACCCAAGCCCAATCGCCATTAACAATTTCACGAGCCTCTGATTCAATGATTCGTAAATGGTTCTCCTCTCACTACTACCTTTATGCACAGTATTGATTGTGTATTTTTTTTAATTTAAAGATCTGTAATCATAACATGCCATTGTATTTCAAAACCTGTACTTCTATTGTAGTGTTGATTGTGGGTTAAAAAGTTTAATTTATGAGTACAGATTTTCACGAATGTGTTGAAATTCCTTTATACACGCAATGATAATTCTACTGATCTATGTAATGGTAATGAACTCATAAATCATGATGTATATATAGTATATATTGTCATACTCCGTTCAAACAATCATTTTGTGTATGGATCGATTTGGGATGACCAAGATGATTTTAACTATGTTCTATTAGGAGGTTTTATACATTCAAACTACATCTTGGGTAACTGTTGATATAAGGTTCAAGTTACAAGAAACAAGTCTGTAACATTGTTAGCAGAGATCATATGTCTATTAGATATGTTAGTTAATTCATTTAGTTAAATTATTTCAATCAAGCTTATAAAACTTTAATTATGGAATTAATCAATTCATTGTCAATATACGATTATAAATTTAGTTTTGGAATTAATTATGACATTGATTACATAAATTCATTTCCAATATTCCAAAATACGCGTAGAAATTTACTTTTGGAAATAATCATATCTTTATAGAAATTTGACTTTAGAATTAGTTGTGATATTTATAATTTATTACATATATTCATAAAATACGTTTTGATATTTAATTTTAGAATGAACCAATTATACCATCTTTAGTTCTAACATACGTTTATGTATTTTAGAAATTAGAAATATTTGAAATTCCGGACATTTAACAAATACCATATTTCGTTTCTAATAAACGGTTTCTTTTGTTATTATATACGCACGCGTTTCGTTAATCCATATATCGTATTGAGAATTAAAATAAGACGTCGACCTGTTTTTGTGTATTTAGTTGCTTCAACAACTCATTGTTGATTTTCAGGTTAGTGAGAATCAAACTCTTGGAGTATTTGTACGCACTTTCTTGATTATTTTTTTATTTTTTTATTTCAAGATCTAAAACCATAACATGCTACGGTTTTATTTCAATATTATAAACTAGAGTGAACGAAAGGGCCTTTGGGCTAGCAGTATGGTATTTTCCCACAATCTTGAGGTTGGGGGTTCAAGTCCCATCGTGGACATATGTGGTAATTAGGAGTAGATTATGATTTGCCGCTCAAAAAAAAAAAAAGAAAGAAATCAAGAGTGGGAATTCAGGTTGGACTCGGGTTGATAAGTTCGGGTTCGTGGGTTGGCGGTAGTTCAACCTGAAACCGACATATTTATCTTTATCTATAATAAAAGAAAGTGTGACATGTCATCTAAATCACCTGAATACCACATCATAATTCAAAGCCACGTGTACTCTACTGCCAACTCATCATAAGTCCACATCTTCGTACCAATTGATTGCCCCGTATTCTCATTGAGTAACCCTAGTCGTAACCTCTTTCCTCTCCTCTTTTGCAACTATTGCAGGAAAGCGTTGCTTCCTTTGGTGAACCTCATCTATTACGGATATCATCATACCAATGGATTTGTTCAAAAGGGTTTTTCAAAACATATAGTTGGTTACGATTGTGTTCATTCGCCAATCGACCCAATCCCAATCGCCAAAAACAATTTCGCGAGCCTCTCATTCAATGATTCGTAAATGATTCTCCTCTCGCTACTACCTTTATGGACAGTCTTGATTGGGTATTTTTTATAATTTCAAGATCTGTAATCATAACATGCTATTGTATTTCAAAGTCTGTATTTTTATTGTAGTGTTGATTATGGGTTTAAATGTTTAATTTATGAGTACACATTTGCATGAATCTGTTGAAATTCCTTTATACAAGCAATGATAATACTACCGATCTATATAATGGTAATATTAACTCAAAAATCATGATGTATATATAGTATATACTGTCATACTCCATTCAAACAATAATTTTGTGTATGGATTGATTTGGGAAGGCCTAGATGATTTTAACACTGTTCTATTAGGAGGTTTTATACATTCAAACAACGTCTTGGGTGACTGTTGATATAAGGTTCAAGTTATATAAAACAAGTCTGCAACATTGTTTTGCAGAGATCATATGTCCATTAGATATGATTGTTAATTCATTTTCTTAAATTATTTCATCCAAGCCTATAAAACATTTATTATGGAATTAATCAATTCATTGTCAATATACGATTAAAATTTAATTTTAGAATTAATTATGTCATTGATTACATAAATTCATTTCCAATATTCCAAAATACGGGTAGAAATTTACTTTTGGAAATAATCTTATATTTATAGAAATTTAATTTTGGAATTAATTGTGACATTTATAATTTATTACATGTATTCATAAAATACGTTTTGATATTTAATTTTGGAATGAATAAATTATACAATCTTTAGTTTCTAACATACGTTTATTTATTTTAGAAATTAGAAATATTTGAAAATCCGGACATTTAACAAGTACCATATTTAGTTTCTAATAAACGGTTTCTTTTGTTATTATATACGCACGCTTTTCGTTAATCCATATATCATATTAAGAATAAAAATAAGACATCGTCCTGGTTTCGTCTATTTAGTTGCTTCAACAACTCATTGTTGATTTTCAGGTTTGTGAGAATCAAACTCTTAGAGTATTTGTACTGCACTTTCTTGATTATTTTTTTATTTCGAGATCTGTAACCATAACATGCTACGATTTTATTTCAATATTATAAACTAGAGTGGACGAAAGGGCCTTTGGGCTAGCAGTATGGTATTTTCCCACAATCTTGAGGTTGGAGGTTCAAGTCCCATCGTGGACATATGTGGTAATTATGAGTAGATTATGATTTCCCGCTCAAAAGAAAAAAAGAAAGAAAAGAAAGAAATCTAGAGTGGCAATTTAGGTCGGACTCGGGTTGATAAGTTCGGGTTCGCGGGTTGGCGGCAGTTCAACCTGAAACCGACATATTTATCTTTATCTATAATAAAAGAAAGCGTGACATGTCATCTAAATTACCTGAATACCACATCATAATTCAAAGCCACGTGTACTCTGCTGCCAACTCATCATAAGTCCACATCTTCGTACCAATTGATTGCCCCGTATTCTCATTGAGTAACCCTAGTCGCAACCTCTTTCCTCTCCTCTTTTGCAACGGTTTCTGGAAAGCATCGCTTCCTTTGGTGAACCTCATCTATTACGGATATCATCATACCAATGGATTTGTTCAAAAGGGGTTTTCAAAACATATAGTTGGCTTACGATTGTGTTCATTCGCCAATCGACCAAATCCCAATCGCCATTAACAATTTCGTGAGCCTCTGATTCAATGATTCGTAAATGGTTCTGCTCTCGCTACTACCTTTATGCACAGTCTTGATTGTGTTAGTCCCCTCATAAGTGAATTTCTACACTT
The DNA here is from genome assembly GCA_963853835.1 of Calendula officinalis. Taxonomy (NCBI): domain Eukaryota; kingdom Viridiplantae; phylum Streptophyta; class Magnoliopsida; order Asterales; family Asteraceae; genus Calendula; species Calendula officinalis. Next base: position 44,443,467 of record OY970829.1, read on the forward strand.
ATACGCTTTCACTGACCAAATAAAAGATGAGGCGACACACAGCACTTTTTAAACTTTTCTTTATTAATCAATTAATGATACAATAAAGATGCAAGCAATTTGCGAAACAGCTAAGAACAAATCCTAACTAAACTGCTTGCATGTGATAGACAATAACATATACTATCTAAGACAAGTTCTGATCAACAAATGATCAGGCACAAGACCAGACACCTTTGTTACAGAGATTCAATTCTCAAATCAAGTAACAGAAGGTTAACTGGTGGTTTACACTCTGCTCAAAGAAATAAAGTCTAGACTAGTTTTAGCAGCGTGTAAAGTTGTTGGGTGCACACCGAAATTGATCGCTCAAGTCCTCAATTTATAGCATTGGGAAACGTAGAGCCAAAGGAATGATCGATCGATTCCACGTGTGAGGATTCCGTTGGTGCAGAGGATAATTCATGGGACGAGCACGACTAACGGAATTCTGACAGTACTTTCAGTCGTCTTGTGATCGCCGATATCTTCTGGAAGATTTGCAGGACATTCCCTTTATCAGCAATCCAGTGACTTGTGCTTTACTTGTGTCTTTCTGTGATACTGAAACTTTAGGCCTTTGTACGCTTCAGGTAGCCATGAGTCTTCGGATACTCATGCTTCTTCGGTTGGCCTTCAGCTTCAGTGACCTTCACTAAGAGTTTTGCTTAGAGAGGTATCTGCTTGATGGTTCAGCGTTATTTTCCAATATGCCCTGAACCTGTTAGAACTATCTGATCTATAAACCAGTATCTGATTCCGCACGGGGAACTGATCGTTGTTTCAGATAGTTATCAGATAGTGTAACTGGGTAACTGAAATCCGAACTGATCAGATACGGTACCCACAATCTGAGGAACTAATCCTCAGATTGTCTTCTAACTATTTGCCTTTTTGTCTTCATTAAATCTCTTCAGTGGGGGATGCTTTTCAGCGACCCAACAATCTGTTGGAATATGCTTCACGTTCATGACATATAGTTATATGGCTAAACATATGTGAGCCTAAAGGGTCACACACTTAGACACCAAACACCATTTAATATATATAACATAATTAGGGTAATTATATTATTTATATGCAAACTATAATTACTTAGCTAATTATGTTTTAATTAATTGTTAAGTTAAAATATATTAGTGAGTAATCATAAAGAATTAAAAGGACAAGGGGCTAAGTGTCATATCACATAACTTGTATTATGGATATATCCTTAAATTAGGGAGCAAGAAACAAAAAAACCATAATCCTCCCTTGCCCCTTCTCACGGGCGCAAAACAAATAAGAAAGAAAAAGTTGGTGGTTTTTCTACGGGTGGGGTGACGCACGAAATAAAAGAAAAAGACATCCTCTTTCTTTTTTCCCTTTTTTTGTTTAGGACGTGAATAAAAGAAGTTGTATTCTTTTGATTCTGGCTGTTGATTTCTTGTACAAGGCACTAGTATCGCAATTGGTGTTCTTGATATGGTGTAATGTGTATACCATTAGAGGAATTCTACATTAAATTCTTGGAGTTCTTCTTCCTCATTCATTGGTGTAATCAAAGGCTTCAAGGGTATGATCTTTATACTAATCTCTTTGATTTTCATGCTTAATTATATTGTCAATATGTAGATCCGTTATTAGTGATTTAATAAATTATTTCCGCTGCGTTTTCTTTCATTAAACCTTAAATCACTAACAGTGGTATCACGAGTTATCATATTAATGATTTAATTAGAAAAATCTTTGTAAAAAGTAGCAAAAAATTCGTATTTTTTGGCCTAATGGTTGCGCCGATCGGACGAAGAACCCTTGGGTTCTTTGTTTTTAATTTTCGTAAATTTTTTTATAGGGTTAAAAAATTGATTTTTTGGAACCCTAATTGCTACTAGTTACAAAAACTTACAATAAAAAATTGATCTTGTTAATTGAATTTTTTACTTTATTTGGCTTGGTTTTTTATTTTAATTGTTAATTTTTTATATGGCGAAACATGTATTTTTGCCATATCCCAAGCCAAAACCTTGTTCAAATGTTGATTGATTGTGCAAAACCGATGAAAACCTAGACCATTTGTGATTGTGTTTAATGCTTGGATTGTTTGTTGTTTGGAAAAGCCATGTTTTTGGCGGTGTTGTAATTTTTACTTTTTATTTTTATTTTGGGGCCATTTTTTGGGGGAAATTTGTCAATGTAAAAGTAATAGAAGAAGTTTTATTTCATTAATTTTTGTATTGTAAATTGTTGACCAAGATTGAAGAAAAATGAAGAAAACTACAAATTTTCGTCACAACAGCAGGGGCTGTACGAAAACAGGTTTCCAGAAGCATACAGACTCCGTTTTGGGCGTTTGAAAGGCCTAAAATGTTTGCAAAGTCGTGGGCTACAACTTTCCAGAAGGCAGGGAAGACCAACGAAGACTCCTTCAGTGACTTTTCGGGCTTCAAAGTCTGCTGCAAATTTCTGGCAGATTGCATTTTTCACAAATTTGGTTTCTACTTGCTCATGAATGTCTTGGAGCAAGTGGAAGCCCATTGGGTTTATGTTGCCCCCTTCGGGTTCATGTTAGCCCGTCCCCTAGTTTGACCCTTCGGTCAGTCGTGATGACTCATGTGAGCATGAGTTATCATATTAATGATTTAATTAGAAAAATCTTTGTAAAAAGTAGCAAAAAATTCGTATTTTTTGGCCTAATGGTTGCGCCGATCGGACGAAGAACCCTTGGGTTCTTTGTTTTTAATTTTCGTAAATTTTTTTATAGGGTTAAAAAATTGATTTTTTGGAACCCTAATTGCTACTAGTTACAAAAACTTACAATAAAAAATTGATCTTGTTAATTGAATTTTTTACTTTATTTGGCTTGGTTTTTTATTTTAATTGTTAATTTTTTATATGGCGAAACATGTATTTTTGCCATATCCCAAGCCAAAACCTTGTTCAAATGTTGATTGATTGTGCAAAACCGATGAAAACCTAGACCATTTGTGATTGTGTTTAATGCTTGGATTGTTTGTTGTTTGGAAAAGCCATGTTTTTGGCGGTGTTGTAATTTTTACTTTTTATTTTTATTTTGGGGCCATTTTTTGGGGGAAATTTGTCAATGTAAAAGTAATAGAAGAAGTTTTATTTCATTAATTTTTGTATTGTAAATTGTTGACCAAGATTGAAGAAAAATGAAGAAAACTACAAATTTTCGTCACAACAGCAGGGGCTGTACGAAAACAGGTTTCCAGAAGCATACAGACTCCGTTTTGGGCGTTTGAAAGGCCTAAAATGTTTGCAAAGTCGTGGGCTACAACTTTCCAGAAGGCAGGGAAGACCAACGAAGACTCCTTCAGTGACTTTTCGGGCTTCAAAGTCTGCTGCAAATTTCTGGCAGATTGCATTTTTCACAAATTTGGTTTCTACTTGCTCATGAATGTCTTGGAGCAAGTGGAAGCCCATTGGGTTTATGTTGCCCCCTTCGGGTTCATGTTAGCCCGTCCCCTAGTTTGACCCTTCGGTCAGTCGTGATGACTCATGTGACCGAACTTAGGTTATCATTGGTCGAGGTTTTGCACAAATTGTGTTGCATGTTTTATTATATGTTTGTGGTTGTGACATAATTTCTATATGATACAAATAATAAAACAATTAAAAATATGATTTTAGAACACGAACATTAAAACATCCAAAATTTTAATCATCTATGATTACTTGTTAATCCTCGATGATTAGTCTTTAATCTAAACTTGTCTTTTGAGATTAATACAATAAGTTTAAATATGATGTGAAACTTAAAAATTCATTTTTAATCATCAATGATTACTTGTTAATCATCGATGATTATTTAATAATCCATGATTACTGTATAATCATCAATGATTACTTGTTAATCATCAATGATTACTTGTTAATCATCGATGATTACAGTTTAATCATCTATTATTATTCTTTAATCCAAAGTTGTTTTGAGATTAATACAAAAGTTTAAATATGATTTGAAACTTATAATTTAATAATCGCTAAAATGTTTTTACCGCTTATTAAACCGACTTATGAAGTGGTATGTATGAATGAAGTACATGATTCATGCATATCTTAAATAAATTTTTTCTTAAAATTTTTCATAGCTAAAATTTAAGTCACGCCGTCCAATTGGTTGAAATCACTTGCTTCTACTTTTAAATTCACGTGAGACGTGGTTTGAATTTAGATCCAAGGTCATTATTGTCTACGCGTGAGACCTAGATTTATTTTGACCCGAGTTCACATTGGATGACTTAATCGAGTTAACGGTGAGACCTTGACACGAGGCGAAGATGCGACAAACATGCCACATGACCCTAGATGCTTGTTCACTAGGTGCCATGAAGTCCCATAACTCTAAGAGTTGCACTTGTAATGCAATTGTTGATCGTCACCTACCTATTGGATCTATCATTGCTAGCAGATCAACTGATGTGATGATAGAAGTCAAAGAGGATCTTAGCTTTTAATTAAATTAATTGGGTAGTTAATTTTTTAAAAGAAATTATTATTGAAAATACTATTTTTTTGAACTTTGTGTGTTATACAGATAACAACAACAAATCAAAACCTAAGTATCTCCACTCTAAAATCAGTTCTTGAAAACTGAAATCGACTAAATCGAACTCTAAGGATTGTCCTTAGAGATGAGAACAAGTTGATACATCTATAGAGGCCTTACCTGAGGCACTTCCTGCCAATGCTTCTGCTGCTGTTCGTCAAGCCTTTACCGAAAACGTTTAACGAACACCAAGGAGTCGCTACTCCTATGCTTGTGAGAATGAACCCCGAGATCCGAAAGAACTTCGAGGAACTCACAACATATGACACGTTAAGCGAGTTGAAAATGATATTTCAACAACAAGCAGAAGATGAACTGTTCGAAATAGTTAAAGCACCCCACGCTTACAAGCAGCAGGACGGCCATTCAGTTAACACTTACATCTTGAATATGAAATGCTATATTGATCAAATGGAGCGTCTTGGTTACCCCTTACCACAAGTTCTTGTAATGAGCTTGATTCTTACCTCACTATCCAAGGACTATGTCCAGTTTGAAAAGAGTTTTGAAAGTACATAGCATGGGGAAGACAATCGTTGAATAACATGCTATGGTAAAACTGGTTGAGCAAGGGTTACCAAATACTTTTCTAGCAATCAGGGAAGGTAAAACCGCAAGCACGAGGCAAGAGTCTAGGTAAGGGTAAGCTAGTTTACTTTTCCAAAACCTACGATTCCCCCACCTGCTAAAAAGGAGCACCATGTAAAGGATATTTCTTGCCATCATTGCGATGAAACTGGCCATTGAAGGAGAAACTGTCCTGCCTACTTGGCAGAGTTGATGAAGGAAAAATGTGTTCTAGCTAGCACATTAGGTATCATCACTATAGAACTCTATACTTTTCGTAGTAAATCTTGAGTGTATGACACTAGTTGTGGAACTCATATTTACACAAATGTGCAAGATTAAATGTGAAGTAGAAAGCTAAAAGAATGGACGATGTGATCTTATCATTCCTAATGCATTAATTATTGTTTTGAACAATTTTCAACTATGCATTGTTTAGCTTTATCGTTTGTTCACTAATGTTTTATTCAAAATATTATGGATTATGATATTTTGTTTTATAAAAAATTACATATTTTTATAACTATTCCTTGTAATAGTATATTTGAAATTAATATGCACGATCCTAATTCAAACGATAGTTCTATATACAAATGTAGCACTCAAGAATCCAAATTAGTTATAATATGTATGAAATAAGATATTAAAAGTATGTATAGATCAAATCAACATATGGTCCTTGCAAGGGAGTTGGATTCTTATAATATGTAACTAAAGAATATCCTCTTATCAACAAGCATTAGTTATCTTTATGATACTTATAATATGTCTTAATCCTCTTATTCTTGTAATTTTATACATATTAAGATATTAGTCCAAATCTTAAAGATGTATAATATGTAAAGAATCCAACTTTATAATATGTCTTAATATCTTATTTATAAAGAATGTTATAAGAATATCATAAAACATGTAACATATTCTAACTAAAGAATATCCTCTTATCAAGAATCCAAAGTATCATAAGTATCATATACTTATCACATAGACTGATACTTTCAAAGTTGATGATGATACTTTGAACAGATCTATACTTATCTTATCACATAAACAATATGTATAGTTCTATACTTTGAATAAGTCCTTGCATAGCTCTGATACCAAGTTACAATATGTAACGGACTAAGATCAAATCCCTTGATCTTAGTCATTTTCCTAGTTTAGTCCTTCGGTTACTCCTTTGCCCATTATGTAAGATCTCTATATCATTATAAATAGAGATCATCTTGCAAAGGAGAACTCACCAATTCACTTTACACATTCATACCTTTTGTAATTAATCAGTGGTCTTGTTATTCCGCAACAAGCCACACTTAGTGGAATTATACATTTGACTCATATCTTGTTCTTATACAATATTTGTCTTAGAGTTATAATTAACCAATCAATTAACCAACTAAACCAGGGTGTTGTGACCTAACAACTGGTATCAGAGCAGGCTAAATAAACTCTTATTTAGTCGATCTATAACCCTGGCAGCCATTCCTTATACTTATCCTTCACTTACTCCAAAATAAAAAATGTCTACCATTGTTGCACCAATTATGTATGGAAAGGGAGTACCCATCTTTGATGGTAAAGACTTCCATCAATGGAAGCTAAAAGCTCAGTGGTATCTCGAATCCATTCATCATGAAATGCTCACTGTGCTAAATGATGGTCCTATCATCCCACAAACTGTGGAACCCGTTGCTGCTACTGATGATGCTCCTGAGAGCATAAGGACAGTTCCAAAACTGAAACACACCTGGACTGATACTGAGCGTCAGTTATTGTTAGGTCACAACAACCCTGGTTTATAATGTTAATTGATAGAATATTATACTTAGAGAAATATTAGAGTGATAACACAAGAATATAGTCAATGTATAAATCCACTAAGTGTGGCTTGTTGCGGAATAACAAGACCACTGATCAATTACAAAAGATGTGAATGTGTAAAGTAAATTGGTAAGTACTCCTTTGCAAGATGATCTCTATTTATAATGTTATAGAGATCTTACATAATGAGCAAAGGAGTAACCGAAGGACTAAGCAAGGAAAATGACTAAGATCAAGGGATTTGATCTTAGTCCGTTACTATACTGAGTATCACTCAGTCCTTCTACTCAGTATCACTATCTGATACTGAGTACTGATACTGAGTTCTAATACTGATCACTCAGTATCAGACCTAAACTTAGCTATATTATTCTACATATTAATCAAAGCTAGTCTAGGTTGTTGTGTTATCTTAAGATCTAAAGGGGCAAGGCTTTTTGCCTTAACAATCTCCCCCTATCTAATGATAGCAAAACAATTTACAAAGAGATAAACAAAAATTACAACAGCATAGGTAACAATATCTTCTTCTTCATTTGCTGTTGATGGCTTCATTCTCATAGAAGACTTCTTGTTTGATGTGGACAAACTCTTCTCTGCTTTTGAGTTCATCCCTTCTGCTATTCAGTACTGCAACAATCTTCTTTCTGAACCAAGAGTCTTCTTTCTTGGTGATCATCCATTTCAGTCCAACAAGGTGACTGATTTGAGCTCTTGGTAGATCTTCTTCAGAAATGAAGCACTCTCTATCCTCTGAGTCAGTATACATATATCCAGAAGTTGGATATATGACACTCTTTTGATCCTGAAATACAAGGTAGGAGGAAGAGGGTACTTTCTAAGATACTTGTATGTATGGAGGCATTCTGATCTGTTGTTTGAGTAAGCCTCAGTCATCACACTGAGTGTTCTGTACTCTATTTCATGAAGTAAATCCTTCTCATAACATACTGCAGCTACAGCACAGATCTCATCCAAGACTATTTGATCATAGGTTGATTTCTTTGGAAGCTCTTTGATCAGTCTTGTGATCTTCACCCAGTCTTGAAGACCAATTCTTTGAATGTCATGAATGAATATCTTCATGGGGGGACTGGTTAAGCCAGTACAAGTGATAGTAATTTTTCCTTCTTTGAGCTTCACTTTTACTTTATTAACATCCAGATTTAACCAATGTATCCCCCTTACATTTTGAAATGTTTTGGTCCTCAAGAACTCCTTTCTTTGTTCTTTATACTGAGTCCTAGCAGCAACCATATTCCAATAATGTTGAATATGGTCTGGACCCTTTCTTGAGATTCTATGTGAAGGACCAGGAGTATCAGTATCTGGGTCAGATTCTGGTTCAGTTTTGACTCCCAACTCTTGCTCATATAAAAATCTTTCTTGTTCTGCCCAGAGTTGTTGAGGAGTCAGTCTTGGAGCCTGCTCGGTATCACTGTCCCTTGTAAGAACAGGTCTTCTTTGTCTTGTTACCAGAGGAGCAGATTCCTCACTTGATTCAGAAGAAGTGAGAACAGCATTGATAGGTCTTCTTGATAAGGAACTCCTTCTTCTAATCACCAGATTTTCTGGTTCTTCATCATCCGAGGATGATGATGAAGAACTTTCTTGTTCTACCAGATTTAGTGCATAGTTTACTAAATCTGGTTCTTCATCTTCATCATCAGCAATAGGCCAGATGAAAGGCCTATAGACCACAATTTGTAAATTATTCTCTTCAAAAGTTTGCTGTGGTTGGTCAGTATGAGTCTCCCCCTGAGCAGATGGCTCAAGTGGGTCTTGAACTTGTAATTCTGACCTTGTTCTTTGTCTTCTTCTCTCATACTGAATGCGAAATGGCTCAGTATGAGGGCTTTGCTGATGTTGTTGTTGTGGAGGTTGATCTTCATTCAATCTTCTTCTTTTCTCCCCCTGAGCAGAAGGCTCAGTTTGATCAACCTCAGTATATCTTTGTCTCTTCTCCCCCTTTTTGTTATCATTTGATGAGGAGGGAAGAGGATCAGTATCACCACCCATGTCCCCTTCAGGTTGTTCAAGAGTAGGGGAGGGCATGGGCTCAGTTGCAGCATCAGTATCACCAGCACCTCCTTCTCCTTCTCCTTCTTCATTGTGGTCACCATGTGAACCTGGTGGAGTTTGTGGAGGCTGCTGTGGTTGTTGAAGGAGTGATACTGACTGTTTTATTAGATCAATATCACCACTCATCTTGTCCATTCTGGCTAGTATTACATTTTGAGTTTGTTGGATGGCCAGAATGTGCTGCATGATTGCTTGCAGAGTCACTTGGTCTGCTGCAGCTTGAGATGCCTGAATACCCTGCACAGTTGGTGCTAAAGAAACAAAAATGTAAAACTGGTTAGAAAGAAAGGTTTATCAAATAGAATTGTGGTGTTGTTTAATTCTACAATCATATAAACAGAGTTTGTGAAGTCTGTATTTCATCTGGTATAGGATGAAATATTGTGGACTTGTGCATAGCATGTGTAAGAAGATTTTAGTAAAAGAGAGTGTGAAAATTTAAGTAGCTCAGTATAGGATAAGTCACATTTACTAAAAGGTTTGGGTGTGGGAATTCGAAGCCTGGGATGTGCTTCTTGTTATTTTCAATGTTTATCACTCGGTATGAGAGTGATAACAGAAATGTGGCTAAACCCCATTGGATATTTTTGGATTTTGTGGCTTAAGGGTTTGGGATCATTTCTTGAATGATGCTACCCAACTCAAAAATAAGTTGGACATTATTCAAGCAGCACCAGTGGGTGTCAGTATGACATCAACCACCATTGTCTCTTTAAATGTTGAGACAACTGTAGACTGACAATGATCAATTTAGTGTGCTCAGTATATGAATGTTGCATAGCAGCAGTGGGCTAGCTATGTTGGCCATAAGAGGATGTATATTTGAAAGATCGTTTGAGACTTTGGTCAGTATTGAGTTGGTACTGGCCAATACTTAGTCTCTATTTGGGAATGAAATATATATATATAAGTTTAAGGCTTTTTAGAAATTCATACCTGAGACTCTGTCAGATTCCCTTCGAGCATCTGCAGAGGTCGGTGCAGGATCATATGTTTGTTGATGTGCAGCATCAACATCTTCAATACCGACCCCTCTGTCACGCTGAGCACCTTCCAGCGCAGTTTGTGCATATTGAATCTCCACATCAAGAGGAACATGAGGTTCCTCAATTGGTTGAGCAGGTGGAGCTTGTTCTGGACCTGGAAGGTCAGCGGTGGCTGCAATAAAGCTTTGGGCTTGAATAGATGCAGTTAATGATGGAACATTTGCAGGCTGCACCTCCTCAGATGATAATTTGCCCATAATTATAGGAGAAACATTCCTTCTTCTTCTGTGAAGGACCAGTGGTGTGTCTTCTGAGGACTCAGTTTCACGATCGGTTTCAATATGAGGAGCAGCAAGATCTTGTGCAGGTGGAGAGATAGTTGGTTCTTGAACTTGTGGGACATCCTGCATCTCAATATCTTGACCGGCTTGTGCTCCATTACCACTATTATCATCATTATCATCATCATCATCATTGTCTGACTCAGTATCAGACATGTCTTCGACATCATCAATGTGTTCTTGAACAATGGCCCACATAGGAGGACTTAGAAGAGGTTCTCCTTCTCTTGGTCTGTAAAAGAAAATCTTCTCACTGAGTGGAGGAAGATCAACTCTTGGACTGTGGAATTCATCATAAATGTGTGTGGGCATTGAGTGTTGAAATATGAGTGATAGAAATCTGCAGAAAGGGACATTGCATTCCCTTGTGTTTGCTCGGACCAGAGTAGCTAATTAATTGAAGATTAGGCGAGCAAAATCAATGTTTCTTCCATAGTACAGAGCATGTACTATTTGCATCCCAAATTCGTTTATTTGGTCCAAAGCTCCCGTCTTGTGGGTCATACATCGAATTATTGTTGTGATAAGAATACCCCACATAGGACCAAATTCATTTCTTTTGATTGTGCCCGTTGTTCCTCTTCGACCCAGAAAAGGCAGTACAGAGCGTGCCTCTGATCGATCAACAAATGGGTCATACTGAGCTTGGGCGGGAAGTCTCAGTGCTTCACGAATGATTGCAGTAGAAACAAATGCCCTTCTTTGATCTCTAATTACCCACCCAGCAATCATATCTGGAGAATCGAGTGTAGCAGAGTACCAAAACTCGCATAACATTTCTGGGTAGATTGCTCGAGGAGATAATGTCAGTGCACGAGCAATTGGGCAATGCTTCATAAAAGTGACGATGTTCGTGAATTCTTGGCATACCCAGGCTTGAGGAATATTGAAATTTGCTGTGATGTTGTTCCTCGCAAACCTGGGTACTTCATTATTGCGGAATTGGATTTCCGATTGAACTTCTGGAGCAACAAAAGTGTAATTCGCCATCTGTGATTTTGATTTGAAAGAATTTGCTTGCTAAGAGAAAGTGAAATCGTTAATCGCAGAGAGAATTGAAGATGAAAGAAAGAAAATAACAGTTAAAAAATTTGAAGTAAAAATAAACAGTTATTTATAGGAGATTTGAAAGATAATTAAGGTATTGGGAAGTAAAAACGGCTGATTTGACTGCCTTATCCTCTGCCAACGGTAACTTTCTTATTAAGAAAGGTTACCGTTTGAGCAGTATGAGGATTAAGCTCGGTGTAAGAGCCGTCATACCCCAATACCGAGTAAAAAAAATTTAATTAAAAAAAATTTTAAAAATATAAAAACAATTAATTTACTCTTGAAATTAATAAAAAAAAATAAAAATTTTAAATTTTGATGATAACAGACAAGTGATACTGAGTGGTCAGTATCAACAGGAGTGATACTGAGTGCTCAGTTTTAAAGAAATTTAATAAAGATTAAGGATTCAACATACCTAATTGCCCTAGTAGATACATAAACCTTTCCTCAGGAAGAGGTTTAGTAAATACATCAGCCAATTGTTCATTTGTTGGTACATAATCTACTTCAACCTTACCCTTTTCCACATTATCTCGAATAAAGTGGTGTCTGATATCAATGTGCTTGGTTTTGGAGTGATAGACTGGGTTCTCTGTGATAGCAATAGCACTCTTGTTATCACAATGAATAGGAGTCTTATGAAAGTTGAACCCATAGTCTAAGAGTTGATACTGCATCCATAATAATTGAGCACAACAACTTCCTGCAGCAACATATTCTGCTTCTGCTGTGGAAGTTGCTACCGAATTTTGTTTCTTGGATGACCAGCCAACTAGTCTTCCACCTAGGAATTGACATCCTCCACTTGTGCTCTTTCTGTCCAATCTACAACCTGCAAAATCTGCATCTGTGTACCCTTCAAGGTCAAAGTTTGAGTCTTTGGGATACCAAAGACCCAGGTTAGGAGTACCTGTAAGATATCTAAAGATGCGCTTAACTGCTTTCATGTGTGATTCTTTAGGATCAGCCTGATACCGAGCACACAGACATGTGGCAAACATGATATCAGGCCTACTAGCACTTAAGTAAAGTAAGGAACCAATCATACCTCGGTATGTGGATTGACATACTGGTTTACCAGTTTCATCCTTACTTATCTTATCCTGAGTACCCATAGGAGTGTGCATGGAAGATAAATTTTCAAAGTTGTATTTCTTTAACATGTCATGCACATACTTACTTTGATTTATAAAAGTGCCATCAGGCTTTTGTTCAACTTGTAAACCAAGAAAGTAAGTAAGTTCTCCCATCATACTCATCTGATACTGAGTGGACATTATCTTAGCAAACCAGTCACACATTGACATGTCAGTGGAACCAAAGATAATGTCATCTACATATATCTGAATGAGTAAGATGTCAGAACCTTTCCTTTTTGAAAATAATGTTTTATCAATTTTACCTCTTGTAAACTTATTTTCAATAAGATACTCAGACAAGGTGTCATACCAGGCTCTTGGAGCTTGTTTGAGCCCGTATAGAGCTTTATCAAGCTTGAAAACATAATGAGGAAATTTGGGATCAACAAAACCTGGAGGTTGTTTAACATAATCTTCTTCTTGCAGTTTTCCATTTAGAAAAGCACTTTTGACATCCATCTGATAAACTTTGAAATTCTTAAAGGCTGCATATGCAAGATACAACCTAATAGCTTCAATTCTTGCAACTGGTGCAAAAGTTTCATCATAGTCAATGCCTTCTTCTTGCCTGTAACCTTGAGCAACTAACCTTGCTTTGTTTCTGATGACAACACCATCCTTGTCCATCTTGTTTCTGAACACCCACTTAGTACCAATAATAGTTTTGCCAGAAGGAGGTGGTACTAAGTTCCAAACTTTGTTTCTTTCAAACTCTGTGAGCTCTTCTTGCATAGCCTCTACCCAATCTTCATCTAATAAAGCTTCATCAGCTTTCTTTGGTTCAATGGTAGATAGAAAACTTGAGAAAAAACAAAAGTTTGCAGTTGCTTGGGTTGGAAATTCTAATTTTCTTCTTGTTTGGACACCTTCTTCAATAGGACCAATAATGTTTGAGTGTGGATGGTCTCTGTGTTCCCTTAAATTGTTTCCTAAGGGAGCATTTGAAATAGGATCAACAATATCTTGTTGATTTGGTGTGTTGTCTGTCTGATACTGAGTGGAATTCTGATCAGTATTAGACAGTGCAGGGTGCTGTTCATCTTCATTTTGCAGAGTTGATGTGGATTCTTGTGAAGTGTTGGATGTTTCACCTTCTTCATAAATAGAGTGGTTCGGATCATTAGTTGGAAACTCAGTATGAAGGTCCTCTGATATGGGAACCTCAGTATTAGACGCATTTGAGTGATACTGAGTTTGAACTTGATCAGTTTCATTAAACTTATTAGGAATAAAGTGTGGATGAAACTTAGGCTGTTCAGCAATGGAGTATTCTGGATTGCATAGAATATCTATGCCACTTATGTCTTCACTTGCTGAGGTAGAATGCTCATTCTGATCTTCATCGAATGTGACATGAATGGATTCTACAATCATCTTGGTTGAGATGATATACACTCTGAAAGCTTTGGAGTGTGGAGAGTAGCCCATGAACACACCTTCATTTGCTTTGGGAGCAAATTTATTGAGATTTTGTTTTGTACTGAGTACAAAACATTTACTCCCAAAGATGTGGAAATATTCCACATTAGGAATCTTGCCATTGTATAACTCATATGGAGTCTTCAGATGTCTTTGGACTATAGTGGCTCTATTCTGAGTGAAGTTTGCACAGTTTACAGCTTCAGCCCAGAAACTCAGTGCCAGTCCAGCATGGCATAATAAAGTTCTTGCAGCTTCAATCAGTGTTCTGTTCTTTCTTTCTACAACACCATTTTGTTCGGGTGTGTAGGCTGCAGAGAAGTTTTGAATGATTCCTTTTTCTTCACAGAAATCTGCTAATACTGAGTTCTTAAACTCAGTACCATGGTCACTTCTAAGTTGCTTGACCTTGTTGCCTTTTTGAAGTTCCTCTCTTTTTATAAAGGCAATGATTTCTGTTGTTGCATCTGACTTAGTCTTGAGGAAGATGACCCAAGTATATCTTGAGAATTCATCAACTAAGACTAGAGTATAGATCTTTTTGGCCAAAGATGGTGTGCTGATTGGGCCAAAAAGATCCATATGTATCATAGTAAGAGGTTCATTGATGGAATGATTGACTTTAGATTTGAATGAACTCTTCTTCTGCTTGCCCATTTCACATGCTGAGCATAACTTATCTTTTGAATAAGTAATTGTGGGCAATCCTCTCACCAGTTTCTTCATACTGAGCTCGTTGATATTTCTAAAATTGATGTGAGAGAGTTTCTTGTGCCATAGCCAATGTAATTCTGGCTTGACTTTAGAAAGCAGGCATACTCGAATAGTTGGGTCTATTTCAGATAGGTTGACCACATATACGTCTTTTTCTCTTCTAGCAATGAGTACAGGCTGCCCTTTATCATTGTAGATGATTCCTGCAACCTTTCTGAATCGAGCTTCATTGTCATCATCACACATCTGGCTAATACTGAGCAGATTGTGTTTAAGACCCTCTACATAGGCAACTCTTTTAAAAGTTATGTTGCCTGCCTTGATCACACCATAACCTCTTGTCTTTCCCACCGAGTCATCTCCAAACTTGACAGAAGGACCCTTCTCTGGAGTATAATTAAGAAGGTATTCCATACTGCCTGTCATGTGTCTTGAGCAGCCACTATCTAAGTACCACTTTCTGTCACCCTGCACAAGACACAAAATAAGAGTTAGTTCCTTTTAGGAACCCATTTTTGAATGGGACCTTTAATGGGATAAACACAATTTGACTTGATCTCTTTATGTGGAGAGGTCGGTATCACTTCAGAGGTAACTTTAGAAGTTTTCTTTGGTGATACTGACTTAGTTTCTCTCCTTTTCTTTGGTACTGAGTACCTAGGACTTGAGAGATCATTCCAGCATTCATCTCCCTTATGACCAGTATGATGACATCTATAACATTTCCTAGGTCTATTTGTAAACATATTTTCATATGGTATTTTAGAAAAATGTTTCACTTTTGGTAGGTCAGTATGAACGAGTTTTGCAAATTGTTTACTTAAAGATTTGACCTGATCACCAAGTGTTTTTAAAACATTAATTTTGTTATTTCTAATAGATGTATTAACATTGTTTTTAACTGGTTTAGGAGATGGATGATCTGGTTGCTTATTTTTATTTGGCAGAGAAGTCTTTCTAATTTTATTAGTGGTAGACTTCTTGTCTTTGCCAACCAAAGACCTAGTTGAAGTTGTCTTTTGTTTATCATGTTTTGAAGGAACAACTTTAACAGGTTCTTTATATGTCTCAGTATATAATGTTTCTGTTCCTGCAACTTCTGTATTTGATAAAACATGTGAGATAGAAGTTGTTTTATTATCATTATATAATTCAAAAGTTGTTGTATTAAATAATAATTCAAAAGGTGGAACAACAGAAGTATCATACTGAACTATTGGTAGCTCGGTATCAGAAATTTCTGTTATTTGAAATTCAATACTGAGTTCTTGTAGCTCAGTATAGCACTTTGAGCAGATGGAACGACCAATAGGTTTTTCTAAAATTTCATTTTCTTCATCATCTGACTCAGTTTGACATCCAACTTCACATAAAGTTTTAGCTTTTACAAAATTAATAGGGTTCATAGTAGAAAACTCTTCAAATAAATCAGCAAAATTGTTCCTGTTTTTAAATTGAGGATCAACACCAAGTGCAGCCCTCACATTTTCTGGAAATTGTTCATTTAAACATTTATTTAATTTTATTGAAGCATTTCCCCAAGATTTACACTGTTTTTCAAATTTCTCTTTTTCAAGTTTGTGTAAATGAGCTTTATCAGCTAATCTTTGGTTAATGTCTTTTAAATCTGAAAAATTTAGTTCTAAATCTTTATATTTTGCTAATTTATCCAAGTTTTCATTATTTACCCTTTCAAGTTCTTTAATTGTTAATTTTAAAACTTTTTCTTTTTGTACAGAAGTTTTAAGATCAACAAGCATATACTCAAAAATCTTGGTTTTTTCATTCACTGAATAAGTTTGAAAGGAACTTACCTTGTACAACTGAGTGGAATCCCAATCAGTATGAACACTCATCCTCTCAGCCTCTTTGATATCCTTTTCAAAGGAACTCTTCAAATCATCTTCAGTGAAAGCCATAAAGGCTTTATTCTCAATCTCTTCTTCATCATCACTTAACTCTTCATCCATCCAGGCTTCTGAGTAAAGTGCTTGATGAGGTGCTCCATTTCCTTCTGCCCTCTTTCCCTTGCTCCAATTCTTAAGCTTGACATATTTGTCTCTATATCTTTTTGCTCGGTATGCAATCTTGTCATTTTGGTCAGTCTCAGAAGACTTAGTATGACAATTTGCAGCAATATGTCCAGGCTTTCCACACCTATAGCACAGACCAGATCTAGGATCAGTATTAGAAGAGCTAACACCAAGCCTCTTCTTCTTCAACTGATCCAGCTTCATAGACATGAGAGCCATCTGAGTTTCACGCTCTTCTGCCTCAGCATCAGCAAGATCAACTTCTGGTTCATCTGGCTCAGTCACAGTATAGGCCTGTTGCACAACTAGAGCCATACCAGTGGAAGACTTGTCAGTTTTCTTCCAGTTGATCAGTCTTGCAGCATTATTCTCCTCATGATTCAGCATTAAACCATACAAAGTTTGAAGAGTGTATGACTCAATGTTGTTAGCAGCATTGACAGAGTTTGTCATGTCAAGAAATTGTTGAGGAAGGCTATCCAGAAACTTTTGAACAAGCTCTCCTTCCTCTTTCACAATGCCTACACTAATTAAATCATGGATAACAGTGTTGAACCTATTATAGAGAGTGGTGATGTCTTCATTTGGAGTTGAAAAGAAATTTTCATATTTCCTTCTCATGTTGCTTTTTCTTTGCAACTTCACCTTTGCTGTACCTTCATAGGTGACTGATAGGCTATCCCACATAGCCTTTGCTGTTGGCAATTTCATAATTGCATTAAGTATCTCTTTTGTAACAGCATTACCAATCACCCCTTTAGCTCTGGAGTCTAAAGCATACAACTGACGGTCACTATCAGTCCAGTTGTGCTTTAGTTTAGGTACAGATCTTATGCCCTCAGGAGCATCATCAGTAGCAGCAACCGGTTCCACAGTTTGTGGAATGATGGGACCATCATTTAGCACAGTGAGCATCTCATGGTGAATAGATTCAAGATACCACTGAGCTTTGAGCTTCCATTGATGGAAGTCTTTTCCATCAAAGATGGGTACTCCCTTTCCAGACATAACTGGTGCAATAATTGTAGACATTTTGGATTTTTGAGTGTTGGAGGGATAGATGTAGGAAATGGCTGCCAGGGTTATAGATCGACTAAATAAAAGATTATTTAGCCTGCTCTGATACCAGTTGTTAGGTCACAACAACCCTGGTTTATAATGTTAATTGATAGAATATTATACTTAGAGAAATATTAGAGTGATAACACAAGAATATAGTCAATGTATAAATCCACTAAGTGTGGCTTGTTGCGGAATAACAAGACCACTGATCAATTACAAAAGACGTGAATGTGTAAAGTAAATTGGTAAGTACTCCTTTGCAAGATGATCTCTATTTATAATGTTATAGAGATCTTACATAATGAGCAAAGGAGTAACCGAAGGACTAAGCAGGGAAAATGACTAAGATCAAGGGATTTGATCTTAGTCCGTTACTATACTGAGTATCACTCAGTCCTTCTACTCAGTATCACTATCTGATACTGAGTACTGATACTGAGTTCTAATACTGATCACTCAGTATCAGACCTAAACTTAGCTATATTATTCTACATATTAATCAAAGCTAGTCTAGGTTGTTTTGTTATCTTAAGATCTAAAGGGGCAAGGCTTTTTGCCTTAACAGTTATTCCGTCTAGACTCAAGAGCAAAGGGAGTGATTGGTAATGCTGTTACCAAAGAAATACTTAATGCAATTATGAAATTGATGTTAAGGCAAAAAGCCTTGCCCCTTTCGATCTTAAGATAACAAAAACAACCTAGACTAGCTTTGATTAATATGTAGAATAATATAGCTAAGCTTAGGTCTGATACTGAGTGATCAGTATTGGAACTCAGTATCAGTACTCAGTATCAGATAGTGATACTGAGTACAAGGACTAAGTAGAAGGACTGAGTGATACTCAGTATAGTAACGGACTAAGATTAAATCCCTTGATCTTGGTCATTTCCCTTACTTAGTCCTTCGGTTACTCCTTTGCTCATCATGTAAGATCTCTATAACATTATAAATAGAGATCATCTTGCAAAGGAGTACTTACAAATTTACTTTACACATTCACATCTTTTGTAATTGATCAGTGGTGTTGTTATTCCGCAACAAGCCACACTCAGTGGATTTATACATTGACTATATTCTTGTGTTATCACTCTAATATTTCTCTAAGTATAATAATCTATCAATTAACATTATAAACCAGGGTTGTTGTGACCT
This sequence comes from Calendula officinalis, assembly GCA_963853835.1. Taxonomy (NCBI): domain Eukaryota; kingdom Viridiplantae; phylum Streptophyta; class Magnoliopsida; order Asterales; family Asteraceae; genus Calendula; species Calendula officinalis. The sequence continues at coordinate 44,462,407 of OY970829.1, forward strand.
AACAACTGGTATCAGAGCAGGCTAAATAAACTCTTATTTAGTCGATCTTTAACCCTGGCAGCCATCCCCTATACTTATCCTTCCCATACTCCAAAATCAAAAACGTCTACCATTGTTGCACCAGTTATGTCTGGAAAGGGAATACCCATTTTTGATGGAAAAGACTTCCATCAATGGAAGCTAAAAGCTCAGTGGTATCTTGAATCCATTCATCATGAAATTCTCACTGTGCTATATGATGGTCCCATCATTCCACAAACTGTGGAACCTGTTGCTGCTACTGATGATGCTCCTGAGGGCATAAGAACTGTACCTAAACTAAAGCACAACTGGACTGATACTGACCGTCAGTTGTATGCTTTAGACTCCAGAGCTAAAGGGGTGATTGGTAATGCTGTTACCAAAGAGATACTTAATGCAATTATGAAATTGCCAACAGCAAAGGCTATGTGGGATAGTCTTTCAGTCACCTATGAAGGCACAGCAAAGGTGAAGTTGCAAAGAAAAAGCAACATGAGAAGGAAATATGAAAATTTCTTCTCAACTCCTAATGAAGACATCACCACTCTCTATAACAGGTTCAATACTGTTATCCATGATTTAATCAGTGTAGGCATTGTGAAAGAGGAAGGAGAGCTTGTTCAAAAGTTCCTGGATAGTCTTCCTCAACAATTTCTTGACATGACAAACTCTGTCAATGCTGCTAACAACATTGAGTCATACACTCTTCAAACTTTGTATGGTCTAATGTTGAATCATGAGGAGAATAATGCTGCAAGACTGATCAACTGGGAGAAAACTGACAAGTCTTCCACTGGCATGGCTCTAGTTGTGCAACAGGCCTATACTGTAACTGAGCCAGATGAACCAGAAGTTGATCTTGATGATGCTGAGGCAGAAGAGCTTGAAACTCAAATGGCTCTTATGTCTATGAAGCTGGATCAGTTGAAGAAGAAGAGGCTTGGTGTTAGCTCTTCTAATACTGACCCAAGATCAGGTCTTTGCTATAGGTGTGGAAAGCCTGGACATATTGCTGCAAATTGTCATACCAAGTCTTCTGAGACTGACCAAAATGACAAAATTGCATACCGAGCAAAGAGGTATAGAGACAAATATGTCAAACTGAAGAATTGGAGCAAGGGCAAGAGGGCAGAAGGGACTGGAGCACCTCATCAAGCACTTTACTCAGAAGCCTGGATGGATGAAGACTTAAGTGATGATGAGGAAGAGATTGAAAATAAAGCCTTTATGGCTTTCACTGAAGATGATTTGAAGAGCTCCTTTGAAAAGGATATCAAAGAGGCTGAGAGGATGAGTGTTCATACTGATTGGGATTCCACTCAGTTGTACAAGGTAAGTTCCTTTCAAACTTATTCAGTGAATGAAAAAACCAAGATTTTTGAGTATATGATTGTTGATCTTAAAACTTCTGTACAAAAAGAAAAAGCTTTAAAATTAACAATTCAAGAACTTGAAAGGGTAAATAATGAAAACTTGGATAAATTAGCAAAATATAAAGATTTAGAACTAAACTTTTCAGATTTAAAAGACATTAACCAAATATTAGCTGATAAAGCTCATTTACACAAACTTGAAAAAGAGAAATTTGAAGAACAGTGTAAATCTTGGGGAAATGCTTCAATAAAATTAAATAAATGTTTAAATCAACAATTTCCAGAAAATGTGAGGGCTGCACTTGGTGTTGATCCTCAATTTAAAAATAGGAACAATTTTGCTGATTTATTTGAAGAGTTTTCTACTATGAATCCTATTAATTTTGTAAAAGCTAAAACTTTATGTGAAGTTGGATGTCAAACTTAGTCAGATGATGAGGAAAATGAAATTTTAGAAAAACCTATTGGTCCCTCCATATGCTCAAAGTGCTATACTGAGCTACAAGAACTCAGTATTGAATTTCATATAACGGAAATTTCTGATACCGAGCTACCAATAGTTCAGTATGACACTTCTGCTGTTCCACCTTTTGAATTATTATTTAATACAACAACTTTTGAATTATATAATGATAATAAGACAACTTCTATCTCAAATGCTTCATCTAATACAGAAGTTGCAGGAACAGAAACATCATATACTGAGACATCTAAAGAACCTGTTAAAGTTGTTTCTTCAAAACATGATAAACAAAAAACAACTTCAACTAGGTCTTTAGTTGACAAAGACAAGAAGTCTACCACTAATAATATTAGAAAGACTTCTCTGCCAAATAAAAAGAAGCAACCAGATCCTCCATCTCCTAAACCAGTTAAAAACAATGTTAATACACCTATTAAAAATGACAAAATTAACATTTTAAAAACACTTGGTGATCAGGTCAAATCTTTAAGTAAACAATTTTCAAAACTCGTTCATACTGACCTACCAAAAGTGAAACATTTTTCTAAAATACCGTATGAAAATATGTTTAGAAATAGACCTAGAAAATGTTATAGATGTCATCATACTGGTCATAAGGGAGATGAATGCTGGACTGATCTCTCAAGTCCTAGGTACTCAGTACCAAAGAAAAGGAGAGAAACTAAGTCAGTATCACCAAAGAAAACTTCTAAAGTTACCCCCGAAGTGATACCGACCTCTCCACATAAAGAGATTAAGTCAAAATATGTTTATCCCACCAAAGGTCCCATTCAAAAATGGGTTCCTAAAAGGAACTAATTCTTATTTTGTGTCTTGTGCAGGGTGACAGAAAATGGTATTTAGATAGTGGCTGCTCAAGACACATGACAGGCAGTATGGAATACCTTCTCAATTATACTCCAGAGAAGGGTCCTTCTGTTAAATTTGGAGATGACTCGGTGGGAAAGACAAGAGGTTATGGTGTGATCAAGGCATGCAACATAACTTTTAAAAGAGTTGCCTATGTAGAGGGTCTAAAACACAATCTGCTCAGTATCAGCCAGATGTGTGATGATGACAATGAAGCTCGATTCAGGAAGGTTGCAGGAATCATCTACAATGATAAAGGCCAGCCTGTACTCATTGCTAGAAGAGAAAAAGACGTATATGTGGTCAACCTATCTGAAATAGACCCAACTATTCGAGTATGCCTGCTTTCTAAAGTCAAGCCAGAATTGCATTGGCCATGGCACAAGAAACTCTCTCACATCAACTTTAGAAATATCAACGAGCTCAGTATGAAGAAACTGGTGAGAGGGTTGCCCACAATTACTTATTCAAAAGATAAGTTATGCTCAGCATGTGAAATGGGCAAGCAGAAGAAGAGTTCATTCAAGTCCAAAGTCAATCATTCCATTAATGAACCTCTTACTATGATACATATGGATCTTTTTGGCCCCATCAGCACACCATCTTTGGCCAAAAAGATCTATACTCTAGTCTTGGTTGATGAATTTTCAAGATATACTTGGGTCATCTTCCTCAAGACTAAGTCAGATGCAACAACAGAAATCATTGCCTTTATAAAAAGAGAGGAACTTCAAAAAGGCAACAAGGTCAAGCAACTTAGAAGTGACCATGGTACTGAGTTTAAGAACTCAGTATTAGCAGATTTTTGTGAAGAAAAAGGAATCATTCAAAACTTCTCTGCAACCTACACACCACAACAAAAGGGTGTTGTAGAAAGAATGAATAGAACACTAATTGAAGCTGCAAGAACTTTATTATGCCATGCTGGACTGGCACTGAGTTTCTGGGCTGAAGCTGTAAACTGTGCAAACTTCACTCAGAATAGAGCTACTATAGTCCAAAGACATCTGAAGACTCCATATGAGTTATATAATGGCAAGATTCCTAATGTGGAATACTTCCACATCTTTGGGAGTAAATGCTTTGTACTCAGTACAAAACAAAATCTCAACAAATTTGCTCCCAAAGCAAATGAAGGGGTGTTCATGGGCTACTCTCCACACTCTAAAGCTTTCAGAGTGTATATCATCTCAACCAAGATGATTGTAGAATCCATTCATGTCACATTCGATGAAGATCAGAATGAGAATTCTACCTCAGCAAGTGAAGACATAAGTGGCATAGATATTTTATGCAATCCAGAAGACTCCATTGCTGAACAGCACAAGTTTCATCCACACTTTATTCCCAATAAGTTTAAAGAAACTGATCAAGTTCAAACTCAGTATCACTATACTGCGACTAATACTGAGGTTCCCATAACAGAGGACCTCCATACTGAGTTTCCAACTAATGATCTGAACCTCTCTACCTATGAAGAAGGTGAAACATCCAACACTTCACAAGAATCCATATCCACTCTGCAAAATGGAACTGAACAGCAACCTCCGGTGTCTAATACTGACCAGAATTCCACTCAGTATCAGACACACAACACACCAAATCAACAAGATATTATTGATCCTATTTCAAATGCTTCCTTAGGAAACAATTTAAGGGAACACAGAGACCATCCACACTCAAACATTATTGGTCCTATTGAAGAAGGTGTCCAAACAAGAAGAAAATTAGAGTTTCCACCCCAAGCAACTGCAAATTTTTGTTTCTTCTCAAGTTTTCTATCTACCATTGAACCAAAGAAAGCTGATGAAGCTTTATTAGATGAAGATTGGGTAGAAGCTATGCAAGAAGAGCTCACAGAGTTTGAGAGAAACAAAGTTTGGAACTTAGTACCACCTCCTACTGGCAAAACTATTATTGGTACTAAGTGGGTGTTCAGAAACAAGATGGACAAGGATGGTGTTGTCATCAGAAACAAAGCAAGGTTAGTTGCTCAAGGTTACAGGCAAGAAGAAGGCATTGACTATGATGAAACTTTTGCACCAGTTGCCAGAATTGAAGCTATTAGGTTGTATCTTGCATATGCAGCCTTCAAAAATTTCAAAGTTTATCAGATGGATGTCAAAAGTGCTTTTATAAATGGAAAACTCCAAGAAGAAGTTTATGTTAAACAACCACCAGGTTTTGTTGATCCTAAATTTCGGAATTATGTTTTCAAGCTTGATAAAGCTCTATATGGGCTCAAACAAGCTCCAAGAGCCTGGTATGATACCCTGTCCGAGTATCTTATTGAAAATAAATTTACAAGAGGTAAAATTGATAAAACATTATTTTCAAAACGGAACGGTTCTAACATCTTACTCATTCAGATATATGTAGATGACATTATCTTTGGTTCCACTGACAAGTCAATGTGTGACTGGTTTGCTAAGATAATGTCAACTCAGTATCAGATGAGTATGATGGGAGAACTTACTTATTTTCTTGGTTTACAAGTTGAACAAAAGTCTGATGGCACTTTTATAAATCAAAGTAAGTATGTGCATGATATGTTACAGAAATACAAATTTGAAAATTTATCTTCCATGCACACTCCTATGGGTACTCAGGATAAGATAAGTAAGGATGAAACTGGTAAATCAGATTGTCAATCCACATACCGAGGTATGATTGGTTCCTTACTTTATTTAACTGCTAGCAGGCCTGATATCATGTTTGTGTGCTCGTTATCAGGCTGATCCTAAAGAATCACATATGAAAGCAGTTAAGCGAATCTTTAGATATCTTACAGGTACTCCTAACATGGGTCTTTCGTATCCCAAAGACTCAAACTTTGACCTTGAAGGGTACACAGATGCAGATTTTGCAGGTTGTAGATTGGACAGAAAAAGCACAAGTGGAGGATGTCAATTCCTCGGTGGAAGACTAGTTGGTTGGTCATCCAAGAAGCAAAATTCGGTAGCAACTTCCACAGCAGAAGCAGAATATGTTGCTGCAGGAAGTTGTTGTGCTCAATTATTATGGATGCAGTATCAACTCTCCCATTCATTGTGATAACAAGAGTGCTATTGCTATCACAGAGAACCCAGTCTATCACTCCAAAACCAAGCACATTGATATCAGACACCACTTTATTCGAGATAATGTGGAAAAAGGTAAGGTTGAGGTAGATTATGTATCAACAGATGAACAATTGGCCGATGTGTTTACTAAACCTCTCCCTGAGGAAAGGTTTATGTATTTACTAGGGCAATTAGGTATGTTGAATCCTTAATCTTTAAAACTGAACGCTCAGTTTCACTCATGTTGATACTGACCACTCAGTATCACTAGTCTGTTATCATCAAAATTTGAAATTTTTATTTTTTTTCATTTCCAGAGTAAATTAATTGTTTTTATAGTTTTATTATTTTTTTTAATAATAATTTTTTTTTTCTCAGTATTGGGGTATTACGGCGCTCAAACCGAGCTTAATCCTCATACTGCTCAACGGTAACCTTTCTTAATAAGAAAGTTACCGTTGGCAGAGGATAAGGCAGTCAAATCAGCCGTTTTTACTTCCCAATACCTTAATTATCTTTCAAATCTCCTATAAATAACCGTTTATTTTTACTTCAATTTTTTTTAACTGTTATTTCTTTCTTTCATTTTCAATTCTCTCTGCGATTAACGATTTCACTTTCTATTAGCAAGCAAACTTTTTTCAAATCAAAATCACAGATGGCGAATTACACTTTTGTTGCTCCAGAAGTTGAATCGGAAATCAAATTCCGAAATGATGAAGTGCCCAGGTTTGCGAGGAACAACATCACAGCGAATTTCACTATTCCTCAGGCCTGGGTATGCCAAGAATTCACAAATATTGTGACTTTTATGAAGCATTGCCCAATTGCTCGTGCACTAACCTTATCTCCTCGAGCAATTTACCCAGAAATGTTATGTGAGTTTTGGTACTCTGCCACACTCGATTCTCCAGATATGATTGCTAGATGGGTAATTAGGGATCAAAGAAGAGCTTTTGTTTCTACTGCAATCATTCGTGAAACACTGAGGCTTCCAGCACAAGCTCAGTATGACCCATTTGTTGATAGATCAGAGGCACGCTCAGTACTGCCATTTTTGGGTCGAAGAGGAACAACAGGAATCATCAAAAGAAACGAATTTGGTCCTATGTGGGGTATTCTCATTACAACAATTATTCGGTGCATGACTCACAAGACAGGTGCTTTGGATCAAATAAATGAATTTGGGATGCAAATAGTACATGCTCTGTACTATGGAAGAAACATTGATTATGCACGACTCATTTTGAATGAATTAGCTACTTTGGTTCGGGCTAACACAAGGGAATGTAATGTCCCTTTCTGCAGATTCTTATCACTCATCTTTCAACACTCAATGCCCACACATTCTTATGATGAGTTTCACAGTCCAAGGGTTGATCTTCCTCCTCCTAGTGAGAAGATCTTCTTTTACAGGCCAAGACAAGCAGAGCCTTTACTGAGCCCTTCTATGTGGGCCATTGTTCAAGAACATATAAATGATGAAGAAGACATGTCTGATACTGAGTCAGACAATGATGGTGATGATGATAATGATGATAATAGTGGCAATGGAGCCCAGGCTGGTCCAAATATTGAGATGCAGGATGTTCCACAAGTTCAAGAACCAACTCAACAACATATCTCTCCACCTGCACAGGACCCTGAGGTTCCTCATATAGAAACAATTTTTGATACTGAGTCCTCAGAAGACACACCACTGGTCCTCCAAAGAAGAAGAAGACATCTTTCCCCTGTCATTATAAGAAACTTATCATCTGAGGAGGTGCAGCCTGCAAATGTTCCATCATTAACTGCATCTCTTCAAGCCCAAAGCCTAGTTGCAGCCACCGCTGACCTTCCAGGTCCAGAACTAGTCCAAACTGCTCAACTAATTGAGGAACCTCATGTTCCTCTTGATGTGGAGATTCAATATGCACAAACTACACTGGAAGGTGCTCAGCATGACAGAGAGGTCGGTATTGAAGATGTTGGTGCTGCACATCAACAAACACATGATCCTGCACCGACCACTGCAGACGCTAGAAGGGAATCTGACAGAGTCTCAGGTATGAATTTCTAAAAAGCCCTTAAACTTATATATATATATATATTTCATTCCCAAATAGAGACTAAGTATTGGCCAGTACCAACTCAATACTGACCAAAGTCTCAAACGATCTTTCAAATATATATCCTTTTATGGACAACATAGCTAGCCCACTGCTGCCATGCAAAATTCATATACTGAGCACACAAAATTGATCATTGTCAGTCTACAGTTGTCTCAACATTTAAAGAGACAATGGTGGTTGATGTCATACTGACACCCACTGGTGCTGCTTGAATTATGTCCAACTTATTTTTGAGTTGGGTAGCATCATTCAAGAAATGATCACAAACCCTTAAGCCACAAAATCCAAAAACTTTCCATGGGGTTTAGCCACATTTCTGTTATCACTCTAATACCGAGTGATAAACATTGAAAATAACTAGAAGCACATCCCAGGCTTCGAATTCCCAAACCCAAACCTTTTAGTAAATGTGACTTATCCTATACTGAGCTACTTAAATTTACACACTCACTTTTACTAAAACCTTCTTACACATGCTATGCACAAGTCCACAATATTTCATCATAAACCAGATGAAATACAGACTTCACAAACTCTGTTTATATGATTATAGAATTAAACAACACCACAATTCTATTTGATAAACCTTTTCTTTTAACCAGTTTTTTTTTGTTTCTTTAGCACCATCTGTGCAGGGTATTCAGGCATCACAGGCTGCAGGAGACCAAGTGACTCTGCAAGCAATCATGCAACAAATTCTGGCCATCCAACATACTCAAAGTATAATACTAGCCAGAATGGACAAGATGAGTGGTGATATTGACTCAATAAAACAGTCAGTCTCATTACTTCAACAACCACATCAGCAACCACAAACTCCACCATTTTCACATGGTGACCACAATGAAGAAGGAGAAGGAGAAGGAGATGCTGGTGATACTGATGCTGCAACTGAGCCCATGCCCTCCCCTACTCTTGAACAACCAGAAGGGGACATGGGTGGTGATACTGATCCTCTTCCCTCCTCATCCAATGATAACAAAAAGGGGGAGAAGAGACAAAGAGATACTGAGGTTGATCAAACTGAGCCATCTGCTCAGGGGGAGAAAAGAAGAAGATTGAATGAAGATCAACCTCCACAACAACAACAACAACATCAGCAAAGCCCTCATACTGAGCCAATTCGCATTCAGTATGAGAGAAGAAGACAAAGAACTAGGTCAGCATTACAAGTTCAAGACCCATTTGAGCCATCTGCTCAGGGGGAGACTCACACTGACCAACCACAGCAAGCTTATACTGAGCCACCTGTTCTAGAAGAAAACAACTTGCAAATTGTGGTCTATAGGCCTTTTGTGTGGCCCATTGCTGATGATGAAGATGAAGAACATCCAGTGGCATCAGAAGAATTTTTAAACTTTGCACTGGATGAAGCAAATAAAGAAACCTCTTCATCATCATTCTCAGATGATGAAGTACATACAAGAAAACCTATCTCACCTCATGCTGAAGGACCTTCTAGAATTCCTAGAAGACCAATAACCAGAAGAATGACAAATGTGGTTATGTCCTCAGAATCTAGTGAAGAACAAGATCCAGCCCCTCTGATCTCAAGACCTAGGAGATCTGCTCAGTTTACTGAGGAAAAGAGTGAAGCTGAGGATGAGATTGAGGCCCAAAAGTTCTTCCCTGTTAAGGAAGAACCTGAATCTGAGTCTGAAGATGTTCCAAGAAGATCTCATACTGTAAGAAGAACAGGAGATGAATTACTTGAACAGTATTGGAACATTGTGGCACAAAGAACAAGATATAGGGAAACAAGGATGGGTATGCTGAGGAATAAAGCATTTCTAACTGTAAGAGACATATACTGGCTAAATGAATTTTGCAACAAAATAAAGGTCAAAACTGTTGATAAATCAATTGTTGCAACTTGTACTGGGCCAGTCAGTCCTCCAATGAAGTTTTTCCTCCATGACATCCAAAATATGGGACTTCAAGATTGGATAAAGATTGCTAGACTGATAAAGGAGATGCCCTCAAGATCCCCTGAAGCCCAAGTGATGATGGATGAAATCTGGGCTGTATCTGCTATATGCTATGAAAAAGGCATTCTTTATGCAGCAGAATACAGGGCACTCAGTGTGATGACTGAAGCTATGAAGAACAACAAACCTGAGTGCCTTAATACTTTCAGAATAATTCCCACATATATTGTTCCCTCTAATCTTATCTTTCAGGATCAAAAGAGTACCATATATCCAACATCTGGATATATGTATACTGACTCAGATGACAGGGAGTGCTTCATTACTGAAGCAGATTTGGCAACAGCTCCTATCAGCCATTTGGTGGGCCTTAAATGAATGATAACCAAGAAAGAAGATGCTTGGTTTAGAAAGAAGATAGTTGCTGTACTAAACAACAGGCAAGAGGAACTGAAGAAAAGAGAAGAGTTCATCCATGTGAAGAAAGAAGTCTTCTACGAGTTTGAGTCGATCAACAATGACTAAAGAAGAAGACTTTGCAGCCTGTAGCTTATTTTGTTTAGTTTCTCTTTGTAATTGTTTTGTTATCTTTAGATAGGGGGAGATTGTTAAGGCAAAAAGCCTTGCCCCTTTGGATCTTAAGATAACAAAAACAACCTAGACTAGCTTTGATTAATATGTAGAATAATATAGCTAAGTTTAGGTCTGATACTGAGTGATCAGTATTGGAACTCAGTATCAGTACTCAGTATCAGATAGTGATATTGAGTACAAGGACTGAGTAGAAGGACTGAGTGATACTCAGTATAGTAACGGACTAAGATCAAATCCCTTGATCTTAGTCATTTCCCTTACTTAGTCCTTCGGTTACTCCTTTGCTCATCATGTAAGATCTCTATAACATTATAAATAGAGATCATCTTGCAAAGGAGTACTTACAAATTTACTTTACACATTTACATCTTTTGTAATTGATCAGTGGTCTTGTTATTCCGCAACAAGCCACACTCAGTGGATTTATACATTGACTATATTCTTGTGTTATCACTCTAATATTTCTCTAAGTATAATAATCTATCAATTAACATTATAAACCAGGGTTGTTGTGACCTAACAATTTCCAACAGCAAAGGCTATGTGGGATAGCCTATCAGTCACCTATGAAGGCACAGCAAAGGTGAAATTGCAAAGAAAAAGCAACATGAGAAGGAAATATGAAAACTTCTTCTCAACTCCTAATGAAGACATCACCACTCTCTATAACAGGTTCAATACTGTTATCCATGATTTAATCAGTGTAGGCATTGTGAAAGAGGAAGGAGAGCTTGTTCAAAAGTTCCTGGATAGTCTTCCTCAACAATTTCTTGACATGACAAACTCTGTCAATGCTGCTAACAACATTGAGTCATACACTCTTCAAACTTTGTATGGCTAATGTTGAATCATGAGGAGAATAATGCTGCAAGACTGATCAACTGGAAGAAAACTGACAAGTCTTCCACTGGCATGGCTCTAGTTGTGCAACAGGCTTATACTGTGACTGAGCCAAATGAGCCAGAAGTTGATCTAGCTGATGCTGAGACCGAAGAGCTTGAAACTCAAATGGTTCTTATGTCTATGAAGCTGGATCAGTTGAAGAAGAAGAGGCTTGGTGTTAGCTCTTCTAATATTGACCCAAGATCAGGTCTTTGCTATAGGTGTGGAAAGCCTGGACATATTGCTGCAAATTGTCATACCAAGTCTTCTGAGACTGACCAAAATTACAAAATTGCATACCGAGCAAAGAGGTATAGAGACAAGTATGTCGAACTGAAGAACTGGAGCAAGGGCAAGAGGGCAGAAGGGAATGGAGCACCTCATCAAGCACTTTACTCAGAAGCATGGATGGATGAAGACTTAAGTGATGATGAGGAAGAGATTGAGAATAAAGCCTTTATGGCTTTCACTGAAGATGATTTGAAGAGATCCTTTGAAAAGGATATCAAAGAGGCTGAGAGGATGAGTGTTCACACTGATTGGGATTCCACTCAGTTGTACAAGGTAAGTTCCTTTCAAAGTTATTCAGTGAATGAAAAAACTAAGATTTTTGAGTATATGATTGTTGATCTTAAAACTTATGTACAAAAAGAAAAAGCTTTAAAATTAACAATTCAAGAACTTGAAAGGGTAAATAGTGAAAACTTGGATAAATTAGCAAAGTATAAAGATTTAGAACTAAACCTTTCAGATTTAAAGGACATTAACCAAAGATTAGCTGATAAAGCTCACTTACACAAACTTGAAAAAGAAAAATTTGAAAAACAGTGTAAATCTTGGGGAAATGCTTCAATAAAATTAAATAAATGTTTAAATCAACAATTTCCAGAAAATGTGAGGGCTGCACTTCGTGTTGAACCTCAATTTAAAAATAGGAATAATTTTGCTGATTTATTTGAAGAATTTTCTAATATGAACCCTATTAAATTTATAAAAGCTAAAACCTTTTGTGAAGTTTGATGTCAAACCGAGTCAGATGATGAGGAAAATGTAATTTTAGAAAAATCTATTGGTCCCTCCATCTGCTCAAAGTGCTATACTGATCTACAAGAACCCAGTATTGAATTTTCTATAAAGGAAATTTCTGATACTGAGCTCCCAATAGATCAGTATGACACTTCTGTTGTTCCACCTTTTGAATTATTATTTAATACAACAACTTTTGAATTATATAATGATAATAAGACAACTTCTATCTCCAATGTTTCATCTAATACAGAAGTTGCAGGAACAGAAACATCATATACTGAGAAATCTAAAGAACCTGTTAAAGTTGTTTCTTCAAAACATGATAAACAAAAAACAACTTCAACCTGGTCCACAGTTGGTAGAAACAAGAAGTCTTACACTAATAAAATTAGAAAGACTTCTATGCCAAACAAAAAGAAGCAATCAGATCCACCACCCTTTAAACCAGTAAAACAAAATGTTAAAACACCTATTAAAAATGACAAAAATAACATTTTAAAAACACTTGGTGATCAGGTCAAATCTTTAAGTAAACAATTTGCAAAACTTGTTCATACTGATCTACCAAAAGTGCAACATTTTTCTAAAATACCTTATGAAAATATGTTTAGAAATAGACATAGAAAATTTTATAGGTGTCATCATACTGGTCATAAGGGAGATGAATGTTGGACTGATCTCTCAAGTCCTAGGTACTCAGTACCAAAGAAAAGGAGAGAAACTAAGTCAGTATCACCAAAGAAAACCTCAAAAGTTCTCACCGAAGTGATACTGGCCTCTCCACATAAAGAGATCAAGTCAAAATATATTTATCCCACCAAAGGTCCCATTCAAAAATGGGTTCCTAAAAAGAACTAACTCTTATTTTGTGTCTTGTGCAGGGTGACAGAAAATGGTATTTAGATAGTGGCTACTCAAGACACATGACAGGCAGTATGGAATACCTTCTAAATTATACTCCAGAGAAGGGTCCTTCTGTTAAGTTTGGAGATGACTCGGTGGGAAAGACAAGAGGGTATGGTGTGATCAAGGCAGGCAACATAACTTTTAAAAGAGTTGCCTATGTAGAGGGTCTTAAACACAATCTGCTCAGTATCAGCCAGATGTGTGATGATGACAATGAAGCTCGATTCAGGAAGGTTGCAGGAATCATCTACAATGATAAAGGCCAGCCTGTACTCATTGCTAGAAGAGAAAAAGATGTATATGTGGTCAACCTATCTGAAATAGACCCAACTATTCGAGTATGCCTGCTCTCTAAAGTCAAGCCAGAATTGCATTGGCTATGGCACAAGAAACTCTCTCACATCAACTTTAGAAATATCAACGAGCTCAGTATGAAGAAACTGGTGAGAGGGTTGCCCACTATTACTTATTCAAAAGATAAGTTATGCTCAGCATGTGAAATGGGCAAGCAGAAGAAGAGTTCATTCAAGTCCAAAGTCAAGCTTTCCATTAATGAACCTCTTACTATGATACATATGGATCTTTTTGGCCCATCAGCACACCATCTTTGGCCAAAAAGATCTATACTCTAGTCTTGGTTGATGAATTTTCAAGATATACTTGGGTCACCTTCCTCAAGACTAACTCAGATGCAACAACAGAAATCATTGCCTTTATAAAAAGAGAGGAACTTCAAAAAGGCAACAAGGTCAAGCAACTTAGAAGTGACCATGGTACTGAGTTTAAGAACTCAGTATTAGCAGATTTCTGTGAAGAAAAAGGAATCATTCAAAACTTCTCTGCAGCCTACACACCACAACAAAATGGTGTTGTAGAAAGAAAGAATAGAACACTGATTGAAGCTGCAAGAACTTTATTATTCCATGCTGGACTGGCACTGAGTTTCTGGGCTGAAGCTGTAAACTGTGCAAACTTCACTCAGAATAGAGCCACTATAGTCCAAAGACATCTGAAGACTCCATATGAGTTATACAATGGCAAGATTCCTAATGTGGAATACTTCCACATCTTTGGGAGTAAATGCTTTGTACTCAGTACAAAACAAAATCTCAACAAATTTGCTCCCAAAGCAAATGAAGGTGTGTTCATGGGCTACTCTCCACACTCTAAAGCCTTCAGAGTGTATATCATCTCAACTAAGATGATTGTAGAATCCATTCATGTCACATTCGATGAAGATCAGAATGAGCATTCTACCTCAGCAAGCGAAGACATAAGTGGCATAGATATCCTATGCAATCCAGAAAACTCCATTGCTGAAGAGCCCAAGTTTCATCCACACTTTATTCCCAATAAATTTAATGAAACTGATCAAGTTCAAACTCAGTATCACTCAACTGCGACTAATACTGAGGTTCCCATAACAGAGGACCTCCATATTGAGTTTCCAACTAATGATCTGAACCACTCTACCTATGAAGAAGGTGAAACATCCAACACTACACAAGAATCCACATCAACTCTGCAAAATGAAGATGAACAGCAACCTGCGCTGTCTAATACTGACTAGAATTCCACTCAGTATCAGACACAAGACACACCAAATCAACAAGATATTGTTGATCCTATCTCAAATGCTCCCTTAGGAAACAATTTAAGGGAACACAGAGACCATCCACACTCAAACATTATTGGTCCTATTGAAGAAGGTGTCCAAACAAGAAGAAAATTAGAATTTCCAACCCAGGCAACTGCAAATTTTTGTTTCTTCTCAAGTTTTCTATCTACCATTGAAACAAAGAAAGCTGATGAAGCTTTATTAGATGAAGATTGGGTAGAGGCTATGCAAGAAGAGCTCACAGAGTTTGAGAGAAACAAAGTTTGGAACTTAGTACCACCTCCTACTGGCAAAACTATTATTGGTACTAAGTGGGTGTTCAGAAACAAGATGGACAAGGATGGTGTTGTCATCAGAAACAAAGCAAGGTTAGTTGCTCAAGGTTACAGGCAAGAAGAAGGCATTGACTATGATGAAACTTTTGCACCAGTAGCAAGAATTGAAGCTATTAGGTTGTATCTTGCATATGCAGCATTTAAGAATTTCAAAGTTTATCAGATGGATGTCAAGAGTGCTTTTCTAAATGGAAAACTCCAAGAAGAAATTTATGTTAAACAACCACCAGGGTTTGTTGATCCTAAATTTCCTAATTATGCTTTCAAGCTTGATAAAGCTCTATATGGGCTCAAACAAGCTCCAAGAGCCTGGTATGACACCCTGTCTGAGTACCTTATTGAAACAAATTTACTAGAGGTAAAATTGATAAAACATTATTTTCAAAACGAAAAGGTCCTGACATCTTACTCATTCAGATATATGTAGATGATATTATCTTTGGCTCCACTGACAAGTCAATGTGTGACTGGTTTGCTAAGATAATGTCAACTCAGTATTAGATGAGTATGATGGGAGAACTTACTTACTTTCTTGGTTTACAAGTTGAACAAAAGCCTGATGGCACTTTTATAAATCAAAGTAAGTATGCGCATGACATGTTAAAGAAATACAAATTTGAAAATTTATCTTCCATGCACACTCCTATGGGTACTCAGGATAAGATAAGTAAGGATGAAACTGGTAAACCAGTATGTCAATCCACATTCCGAGGTATGATTGGTTCCTTACTTTACTTAACTGCTAGCAGGCCTGATATCATGTTTGCCACATGTTTGTGTGCTCGGTATCAGGCTGATCCTAAAGAATCACACATGAAAGCAGTTAAGCGCATCTTTAGATATCTTACAGGTACTCCTAACCTGGGTCTTTGGTATCCCAAAGATTCAAACTTTCACCTTGAAGGGTACACAGATGCAGATTTTGCAGGTTGTAGATTGGACAGAAAGAGCACAAGTGGAGGATGTCAATTCCTAGGTGGAAGACTAGTTGGTTGGTCATCCAAGAAGCAAAATTCGGTAGCAACTTCCACAGCAGAAGCAGAATATGTTGCTGCAGGAAGTTGTAGTGCTCAATTATTATGGATGCAGTATCAACTCTTAGACTATGGGTTCAACTTTCATAAGACTCCCATTCATTGTGATAACAAGAGTGCTATTGCTGTCACAGAGAACCCAGTCTATCACTCCAAAACCAAGCACATTGATATCAGACACCACTTTATTCGAGATAATGTGGAAAAAGGTAAGGTTCAGGTCGATTATGTACCAACAGATGAACAATTGGCCGATGTGTTTACTAAACCTCTCCCTAAGGAAAGGTTTATGTATTTACTAGGGCAATTAGGTATGTTGAATCCTTAATCTTTCTTAATTTTCTTTAAAACTGAACGCTCAGTATCACTCCAGTTGATACTGACCACTCAGTATCACTAGTCTGTTATCATTAAAATTTAAAATTTTTATTTTTTTTATTAATTTTAAGAGTAAATTAATTGTTTTTATATTTTTAAAAATTTTTAAAATTAATTTTTTTTAAACTCAGTATTGGGGTATGACAGCGTTCACACCGAGCTTAACCCTCATACTGCCCAACGGTAACCTTTCTTAATAGGAAAGTTACCGTTTGCACAGGATAAGGCAGTCAAATCAGCCGGTTTAACTTCCCAATACCTTAATTATCTTTCAATCACCTATAAATAACCGTTTTTTTTTACTTCAAATCTCTTTTAACAGTTATTTCATTCTTCTATTTAAAATTCTCTCTGCGATTAACGATTTCACTTTTTATTAGCAAGCAAAAACTCTTAAATCAAACTCACAGATGGCGAATTACACTTTCGTTGCTCCAGAGGTTGAATCGGAAATCAAATTCCGAAATGATGAAGTGCCCAGGTTTGCGAGGAACAACACCACAGCAAATTTCACTATTCCTCAAGCCTGGGTATGCCAAGAATTCACAAACATTGTGACTTTTATGAAGCATTGCCCAATTGCTCGTGCACTGACCTTGTCTCCTCGAGCAATTTACCCAGAAATGCTATGCGAGTTTTGGTACTCTGCTACACTCGATTCTCCAGATATGATTGCTGGGTGGGTAATTAGAGATCAAAGAAGGGCATTTGTTTCTACTGCCATCATTCGTGAAGCACTGAGACTTCCCGCCCAAGCTCAGTATGATCCATTCATTGATAGAACAGAGACACGCTCAGTTTTACCATTTTTGGGTCGAAGAGGAACAACGGGCACAATCAAAAGAAACGAATTTGGTCCTATGCGGGGTATTCTCATTACAACAATAATTCGGTGTATGACCCACAAGACGGGTGCTTTGGACCAAATAAATGAATTTGGGATGCAAATAGTACATGCCTTGTACTATGGAAGAAACATTGATTATGCACGGCTCATTTTCAATGAATTAGCTGCTCTGGTTCGGGCTAACACAAGGGAATGCAATGTCCCTTTCTGCAGATTTTTATCACTCATCTTTCAACACTCAATGCCCACACATACTTATGATGAATTTCACAGTCCAAGGGTTGATCTTCCTCCTCTTAGTGAGAAGATCTTCTTTTACAGGCCAAGACAAGGAGAGCCTCTTCTAAGTCCTTCTATGTGGGCCATTGTTCAAGAACATATAAATGATGCAGAGGACATGTCTGTTACTGAATCAGACAATGATGATGATGATGATAATGATGATAATAGTGGTAATGGGAGAACAGACAGGTCAAGATGTTGAGATGCAGGACGTTCCACAAGTTCAAGAACCGACTCAACAACATATCTCTCCACCTGGACAGGATCCTGATGCTCCTCATATTGAAACAGTTTTTGATACTGAGTCCTCCGAAGACACACCACTGGTCCTTCAAAGAAGAAAAAGGAGTATTTCCCCTATCATTATGGGAAACTTATCATCTGTGGAGGTACAGCCTGCAAATGTTCCATCATTAACTGCATCTCTTCAAGCCCAAAGCTTAGTTGCAGCCACCGCGGACCTTCCAGGTCCAGAACTAATTCCAACAGCTCAACCAATTAAGGAACCTCATGTTCCTCTTGATGTGGAGATTCAATATGAGCAAATTACACTGGAAGGTGCTCAGCAAAACAGAGAGATCGGTATTGAAGATATTGGTGCTACAAATCCACAATCACATGATCCTGCACCGACCTCTGCAGATGTTAGAAGGGAATCTGACAGAGTCTCAGGTATGAATATCTAAAAAGCCCTTAAACTTATATATATATATTTCATTCCCAAATAGAGATTAAGTATTGGCCAGTACCAACTCAATACTGATCAAAGTCTCACACGATCTTTCAAATATATATCCTTTTATGGCCAACATAGCTAGCCCACTGCTGCTATGCAAAATTCATATACTGAGCACACAATTGATCATTGTCAGTCTACAGTTGTCTCATCTTAACGAGACAATAGTGGTTGATGTCACACTGACACCCACTGGTGCTGCTTGAATCATGTCCAACTTATTTTTGAGTTGGATAGCATGATTCAAGAAATGATCACAAACCCTTAAGCCACAAAATCCAAAATATTTCCATGGGGTTTAGCCACATTTCTGTTATCACTCTAATACCGAGTGATAAACATTGAAAATAACAAGAAGCACATCCCAGGCTTCGAATACCCAAACCCAAACCTTTTAGTAAATGTGACTTATCCTATACTGAGCTACTTAAATTTACACACTCACTTTTACTAAAATCTTCTTACACATGCTATGCACAAGTCCACAATATTTCATCCTAAACCAGATGAAATACAGACTTCACAAACTCTGTTTATATGATTATAGAATTAAACAACACCACAATTCTATTTGATAAACCTTTCTTTCTAACCAGTTTTATACTTTTGTTTCTTTAGCACCATCTGTGCAGGGCATTTAGGCATCACAGGCTGCAGGAGACCAAGTGACTCTGCAAGCAATCATGCAGCAAATTCTGGCCATCCAACATACTCAAAATATAATACTGGCCAGAATGGACACGATGAGTAGTGATATTGTGTAACGCCCTGAAATTTCAGAGAAATAAATAATATTTAAATTTAATTTAAATTACGTTATTAGTTGGAATGTGAGTTGACCGTACGGTAATTATGTGACGTTGGTGATTATGCGTATGAATTTAAAAGTGTGAAGTTTCGGGTTTAAATCATTTAGTCATGCCTGAACATTAACTATAAGTATGTGGCTAACGCGTATCGTTTCGTGACGTTTTACTTTCGCAACGTTAGTAATTCTCGAGAACATTAGTTTTTCTATTCCATTGATTTAATTAAAAACCCGAGTTGGTAAGTTTTCCGCCACAAAGAGCATGTGTTAAAGTCGGACTTCTTTGGCTCTTTTGTCCTAGTGAGTTCGATCAAGAGTTGACCGAACACTTGTTTTTATCCAGCCCAAAGAGTGTTAAAAAAACTCAGCCTTGCCTTTTACCTTTGTTCGGTCCAGCACAAGAGGAGGGAAGACCGAGATTTCTGATCCACTCGGTGATTTCTGATTAGCCAAATTTCCGAATTTGGGCCTTAATTCACCATTAGCGATACTTAAACTGCAATTAGAACCAAACCCTCATTCACGTTTTTCTTATCCAGCCGCTGCCTCTCTCTCTCATTTCCCCTCAGCACTCGAAGAGCATATCCAATTCGTTCCTCTCCTTCGTCGGCAATCAAGTGAGTAATCAATCAGTGAAGGTTCGAATTCTGAGTTATAGCTTGTCGGTAAGACTTCCCGTTTCTTGTTTCCGATTCTTTTATGACCTATTCGATTACATGATTCTGATTTATCAAGTTTCTGTGTTACGGTTTTAACCCCACCAATCGAGCAGCAAGGCTGTTAATGTGATCAAACCAGGGGCAACCATTGACTCAACCAGAAATCATATTCCAATCGGTAGGGTTTTTCTTTTCCTTGTTCGTTCCCTAGACGATTATAATTAATATGTGTTTCCTTGTTTTGGTTCAGTATAATCACTGAACAGCTATAGTAAACTCCCATCGACCAGGTTGTGCTCCAAGTGAAGTTTTGTGATCGGGCAGCAAGGGGTGAAGTGGTGGAAAAACTTTCGGTACAACTCTTATAATAATTCCCGTTTTATTTCGTTTTGGTTAATTTATCCTTTCCGGGTTTGATCTTATTAATCTGTTTCGTGTAGGATAATTAGTAGGGCTGCATGTTTTTGATGGGTTGGTGCCGAGCCTCGGGTGTCCCGGTGGGCTGGGTTCAATTGTTTAATCGTTTTATAAAAATCGGGTTTTATAGCCGAAGGGGAACCCGAACCCGTAGGGTTCTCGGTTTCCCAATCGGGAAACTTTTAACCTTTGGATGTTGGTAACCGAAATTAATTCTAGTTAAATAATATTTTCAGACTGTCGGGTAATGAATTCTGAGTGCTCGGGTTTTTCGGTGACGGGTCGGGTTGCTAAAACGAGTTTTATAAATCAATACTTTTCTGGCAGAATCTGCCCTCCTGTTCTAATCTGTTTTCGAGGTACTTAAAATAATCTTTAAGGTTTTTGGCCCGTGCTGTGACCTTGATTTCTGAATTAGCTTTTCAATGCCGCAACCCTCTCATCAATCCGAATTACGGTTTAAAAGTTATAGTCAATTTAGTATGCTGCTGTTAGGAAAATGACCTGTGCGACATGTCTGTCTGGCAACCCTGTTTTGAGACACTTAGATTCTGTTTTGGCCAGTGACCGTCTCACAGAGATGTGTAGTTCTGGTTGTCTACTTGTCATGGTAAAAAGATGGGAAAAATCTAATCAGCCGTTTAGGAGTTTCCGTGAGACTGACGGGTGCTGCCAGCTTTCTGAAATAAGCCCTCGGGTAGAATTTTAATTCAGGCTTTTGCTTTTTGGTTTTAGGACCGTCTAGGAGATAACGTGCTGTCCTTTTGATTGTCGGGAACCCTTTGGAGCTTACGTTTCTCAAGGTGAGTATTCTCACCGTGTATTCAGTTTTAACGTTATACACGCATGACTTACGTGTTACATTACTTGCACCATATTTGCTATCTGAGTTATCTGTTATCTGAGTTATCTGTGATCTAGCATCTTGTGTTCTGAGTTTCTGAGTTCTGAGTTTCTGAGTTTTGAGTTAAACATTAAACATAATATATCTGACTTGACACCGAAGAGCACTGGTGTCAGACATTTTGACTTGGCACCGAAGAGTACTGGTGCCAGGCCTTTTGACTCAACACCGAAGAGTACAGGTGTTGAGGTGGTGTGAGGCGGGTCGAGGTTGATCTCTCGCCCCAAGTCACACTAGCGCGCTATATAAATTAAAATCTGAGTAATAAAATCTGAGAAATAAATCTGAGTAATTAATCGAGTAGATTCTGAGTAGGAGTACACCGACGTGCCCTCATGTGTTGTATGTTATGATTGTTTGCATTTTGAGAATTATTCACTCAGCTTCCCCAGCTGACCCAAACTTCCCCCACATTGTTTCAGGTACCAGCAAAGGAAAGGAGAAGGTGGACGGTTGACCGCTGTATCTTTTCATTACTGATGTGGACATCATTTAATATTTTAAAACACTTTACTTTATCTTAACTATTTCCGCAATAAATACGTTTTAAATGTTAAATATTAATATCTGAGATTTATTTATGGGACCTTTTGAGTATAATTTTGTTTTCAAAAATTTTAAAAATCTTGTAAATTTGAGGGTGTTACAAGTTGGTATCAGAGCTCTGACTTGAGGGATTTGGATTCACAAGGGGTGGATTCAATCTCAAGTTTGAGTCTCGAGTTTTAAAACGCGAATTGAGCAAAATATTTTCTGAGTAAAGTTTCCACATCAAGCATACAGCATGTCACGTCGACCTCTCGCTTTTCCCCATTGCTGGTAATAATTAATAGTTGTTATTTATCGGAGATGTATGTGTATTCTGAGTATGGATGAATAGAGTAGTCTGAGATTTTTGGGTGTTTATTTTCTAAGTTAATTTTTCCGAGTGTTGTTTCTGATTACATCTGTGAAATAAACCCTAAAGGTTATAACAACATACGAAAATTACACGTGAAGCGTACGACTCAATACTATGTATATATAGATATACGAATGCGAGGTTTGATAATTCTGAGTATAATTTAGAGCAAAATTCTGAGTAAAATTCTGGTTTTAATTCCCAGTGTTCAATATATTTATGCATATACCAATACGCATACTAGAGGAATTATAAATTTTAATGAGAATAATAAAAGTTTCCAATTTAGAGGAACACCTAATAGAGTTGAAATGAGATTTTATAATTCTGAGAAATTTTAACCAAAAGTGTGATAAATGAATACCAATTTGTAGAATAAAATTCATAAATTATCAAATGAGAATCATGCTTGAGTAATTAAGAAACGGACAAGTTATTAATATTAATCGAGGAGATATCGAACTAAATTTTTGAGAAATACGTTTAATGAGATAATAAAATGAGTATTGCATAATGAGAAGATATTGAATCAAGATTAAGCAGCCAAAAATATGGAATTTCAATTTGTGTAAGAATCTATAGAATGTATTAAAGAGAATTATTAAATAGTGTTAAAAGAGAAGTGATTATATTAAACTTATTAAATGAGAAATTAAAAATTCGTGAATACCATGAGTTGTAATAATCGAGAAAATTTCAGGTTGAAAAGTCAACAAATTAATATTTATTTAAGAATCATTAAATTGAAATAAAATGAGAAAACATTATGAGTAAGTGGTTTAAATAGTAGAGTGCAAGACGTCATGTGAATAACGAGTTCAGTGAGAGATTGTTAAGTTAACGCAGAGCTACTAAACGAGCTATATAAGCTTATTAGAATAATTAACCGAGAATGTTGAACTAGAAAATATTAATTGTCGCTCGAGACGGCAATAAATCGGATAAAATTTTGAGAAAGAGTAAATGTTATTCATGGGAAATGACAAATGAGATAACTAAGAGTAGAAGATAAAACGATATTCGTATTGTGAAAGTAACAAAGTGGAAATATTTCTATGAATCTGAGTTATCCGAGTATCGCATATGAGACTAAATATACGCATGATTTCTGAGTAATGTTTATGAGGTTTTGAGTAACCACAGCTGAGTGCATATCTGTATTTATCAGATATTGAAAGTAAACTTTTCTTTCTTCTGAGTGTGATTTGTTTGTGGATTATTTTTATATGTGGAAAGTTGTGAACTTTGGGATTGACCCGTGACCAAACAAAGGTAGGTGTCGAAAGTAATAGAAGGGCCCCTATTATCGTACACACCGAACTTTTGGTTGGTTAGGGAGAAATTTTGAAGGGAATGATGGACCAATGCTTGTTATGGTGAATTTAGTATGTGTATCCTAATTGTTTGTGTGACTACATACTTGCTTGTTTATTTTGGTAAACAATATTAGTTCCAAACTCGAGGACGAGTTTTTCTCCAAGGGGAGTTGAGTAGGGTAAAAAGGAAAATTGTCAAGAAATAATTATCATTAATTATTATTTATAAATATTATGAGCATGATGCTTATGCAGAGAGATTTTGTTGGTATGAATTTAAAGTGCGAAATCTAGATACATATAATTGATCAAATAAAATATAAGAGTAACTATCAAATCAAGCAGTTGAGAATAATTAAATTTATTCTATGGGTAATTATAGAGTTTACAACAAAATGATAGATCGGGTTTACTGGAGAAATTAACAAATCAGGTTAATTGGGTTGAATGAATATCGTGCAAAAGGGAAGTAATAATACTACCATTATATACAAAATAAGATAGTATACTTATTCTCGTGTGATTATAATGAGATAATGATGAATTATTAAATTAAAGTGATGAAAATTTGTTAATGAGTCTGATATGAGAAAATAATTACAATGAAATTTTGAAGAAATGAGTTAAAGGAGAAAAGTTGTGAATTAACGGGAAGCTTTATTCAAAATTTTAGAGGTATTATAAGGTATTTATGAGAAAATTGTATTTGTGAACAACATAGTTTATTTAGAATTATTGAATAATATATTTGATTATTAATTATTGAATACTTAATTATCTTTTGTGGTGTTATAAAATTTTTATGAGAAAACTTTATTTGTGGCTAATATGTTTTAATTAGAGTTATCAAATAATATATCTTATTATTAAATTATTAAATAATTAGAATTTTTAAGGTGTTATAAAATCTTTATGAAAGATTTTATTTGTAAGTATATAGTTTATCAAATAATATAGTTATTATTAAATTATCAAGTAAATGAGAGTTAATGAATTAATTCACAAAGTTGAGCAATGAGAAATCATTAAAATAAGTGTATGATGTGTAATTGATTCTTATATATAGAAAAAAATGGGTAACCAGGGTTAATGAGTAATATGTGGTCGAAGTAATCCAGAGAAAATTTAAAATTTTATCAAGGGGAAGTTATTAATCGAGGTTTCAAATAAGTTGTCAGTATGGACTGCGATAAGTTAAAGGCTGAATTATGCAAAATTTTAATCGAGTGTACTTGGAATATATGAAAATGAGAAATTTGGGGAGATATAATTAATATTAAAATATTTTGTACTAATTATTGGTTCATATATCTTAATTATTAACCGATAATGACCTAATATATATATATGCAAGTATACGGGAGATGAATCGGATGCGCGTAATTATACATGTTCATGATTATATATGAGATTTACGTGTGGTACGTAACGCTGTTACTGATAAATGTTGCTACTTTCTGAATTACATTTCTGGGTTTATTTCCGAGTTAAAATTTCTGAGAATAGATTTCTGGGTTATACTCCTGAGATATATTCCGAGTTAGACTTCTGAGTTACATTCTGAGTGCCATTTCTGAGTAAATTGCATAAGTACTACTGGGTGATTTTGAATTCTTCGTGCATTATCTGCTATTTCTGTATGATAGGTACATTCCCTGTGATCAACGCGTCTGCTTTTATATTATTTGACTGTGGGGCGACCCACACATTTGTTTCTTATGCTTTAGCAAGATGATGTCCCATAGAGTAGAGGACCTTTTCTGAACCATTATTGATTGCGGCGGGCCATAATAAAATAAAATAAAAAATAAAAAAATAAATAAAAAAAAAATATTGATAAAGTGAATAATGTTTTTTTGGAGATATGCGAGAAGAAACATTCATATAAAACTATTGTTATAGCGACGAGAGAGCCTATCGTGATTGTTAAAAGGGTTTGGATGACCTAGTACTACGCCGAGATAATCTGACATTATCAACAAATCCGTAGCAAACCGCCAAATATAGTTGAATCGGAGATTCAACACAACATTAATCGCGGGATACAGGAACCGTGTCCGGCCTTGAGGGCAAGAAGTCATCTTCAGCAGGGTATCGTGGGATTATTTAGCGTATGTATCGACACCAATTTCGATGATAAACCGAAATCTTTTGAGAACATTCCGATTTTCGCCCTTATCGTCTTGCGTCGCCAAGAGATGGAAGATTTGTACGAGCAGTCGCGAGAGCTAGAGTTCATTCTGATCGAGTAGGTCACCATGAATAGCTTCTTATTATTCATAATCTTTTCGTGTCTCCCCATTTGAAGATGTGTGACATTGGCGAGCCTGAGTCTGAGATGCGAGATCGCTACCCTGAGTTTTCCCGAGCAATGACTTCGGGGACGAAGTCTATTTCAAGTGGAGTTGAGTTGTAACGCCCTGAAATTTCAGAGAAATAAATAATATTAAAATTTAATTTAAATTACGTTATTAGTTGGAATGTGAGTTGACCGTATGGTAATTATGTGACGTTGGTGATTATGCGTATGAATTTAAAAGTGTGAAGTTTCGGGTTTAAATCATTTAGTCATGCCTGAACATTAACTATAAGTATGTGGCTAACGCGTATCGTTTCGTGACGTTTTACTTTCGCAACGTTAGTAATTCCCGAGAACATTAGTTTTTCTATTCCATTGATTTAATTAAAAACCCGAGTTGGTAAGTTTTCCGCCACAAAGAGCATGTGTTAAAGTCGGACTTCTTTGGCTCTTTTGTCCTAGTGAGTTCGATCAAGAGTTGACCGAACACTTGTTTTTATCCAGCCCAAAGAGTGTTAAAAAAACTCAGCCTTGCCTTTTACCTTTGTTCGGTCCAGCACAAGAGGAGGGAAGACCGAGATTTCTGATCCACTCGGTGATTTCTGATTAGCCCAATTTCCGAATTTGGGCCTTAATTCACCATTAGCGATACTTAACTGCAATTAGAACCAAACCCTCATTCACGTTTTTCTTATCCAGCCGCTGCCTCTCTCTCTCGTTTTCCCCTCAGCACTCGAAGAGCATATCCAATTCGTTCCTCTCCTTCGTCGGCAATCAAGTGAGTAATCAATCAGTGAAGGTTCGAATTCTGAGTTATAGCTTGTCGGTAAGACTTCCCGTTTCTTGTTTCCGATTCTTTTATGACCTATTCGATTACATGATTCTGATTTATCAAGTTTCTGTGTTACGGTTTTAACCCCACCAATCGAGCAGCAAGGCTGTTAACGTGATCAAACCAGGGGCAACCATTGACTCAACCAGAAATCATATTCCAATCGGTAGGGTTTTTCTTTTTCTTGTTCGTTCCCTAGACGATTATAATTAATCTGTGTTTCCTTGTTTTAGTTCAGTATAATCACTGAACAGCTATAGTAAACTCCCATCGACCAGGTTGTGCTCCAAGTGAAGTTTTGTGATCGGGCAGCAAGGGGTGAAGTGGTGGAAAAACTTTCGGTACAACTCATATAATAATTCCCGTTTTATTTCGTTTTGGTTAATTTATCCTTTCCGGGTTTGATCTTATTAATCCGTTTCGTGTAGGATAATTAGTAGGGCTGCGGGTTTTTGATGGGTTGGTGCCGAGCCTCGGGTGTCCCGGTGGGCTGGGTTCAATTGTTTAATCGTTTTATAAAAATCGGGTTTTATAGCCGAAGGGGAACCCGAACCCGTAGGGTTCTCGGTTTCCCAATCGGGAAACTTTTAACCTTTTGATGTTGGTAACCGAAATTAATTCTAGTTAAATAATATTTTCAGACTGTCGGGTAATGAATTCTGAGTGCTCGGGTTTTTCGGTGACGGGTCGGGTTGCTAAAACGAGTTTTATAAATCAATACTTTTCTGGCAGAATCTGCCCTCCTGTTCTAATCTGTTTTCGAGGTACTTAAAATAATCTTTAAGGTTTTTGGCCCGTGCTGGGACCTTGATTTCTGAATTAGCTTTTCAACGCCGCAACCCTCTCGTCAATCCGAATTACGGTTTAAAAGTTATAGTCAATTTAGTATGCTGCTGTTAGGAAAACGACCTGTGCGACATGTCTGTCTTGAAACCCTATTTTGAGACACTTAGAATCTGTTTCGGCCAGTGACCGTCTCACAGAGATGTGTAGTTATGGTTGTCTACTTGTCATGGTAAAAAGATGGGAAAAATCTAATGAGCCGTGTAAGAGTTGTGGCAGTTTCCGTGAGACTGACGGGTGCTGCCAGCTTTCTGAAATAAGCCCTCGGGTAGAATTTTAATTCAGGGTTTTGCTTTTTGGTTTTAGGACCGTCTAGGAGATAACGTGCTGTCCTTTTGATTTTCGGGAACCCTTTGGAGCTTACGTTTCTCGAGGTGAGTATTCTCACCGTGTATTCAGTTTTAACGTTATACACGCATGACTTACGTGTTACATTACTTGCACCATATTTGCTATCTGAGTTATCTGTTATCTGAGTTATCTGTGATCTAGCATCTTGTGTTCTGAGTTTCTGAGTTCTGAGTTTCTGAGTTTTGAGTTAAACATTAAACATAATATATCTGACTTGACACCGAAGAGCACTGGTGTCAGACGTTTTGACTTGGCACCGAAGAGTACTGGTGCCAGGCCTTTTGACTCAACACCGAAGAGTACAGGTGTTGAGGTGGTGTGAGGCGGGTCGAGGTTGATCTCTCGCCCCAAGTCACACTAGCGCGCTATATAAATTAAAATCTGAGTAATAAAATCTGAGAAATAAATCTGAGTAATTAATCGAGTAGATTCTGAGTAGGAGTACACCGATGTGCCCTCATGTGTTGTATGTTATGATTGTTTGCATTTTGAGAATTATTCACTCAGCTTCCCCAGCTGACCCAAACTTTCCCCCACATTGTTTCAGGTACCAGCAAAGGAAAGGAGAAGGTGGACGGTTGACCGCTGTATCTTTTCATTACTGATGTGGACATCATTTAATATTTTAAAACACTTTACTTTATCTTAACTATTTCCGCAATAAATACGTTTTAAATGTTAAATATTAATATCTGAGATTTATTTATGGGACCTTTTGAGTATAATTTTGTTTTCAAAAATTTTAAAAATCTTGTAAATTTTAGGGTGTTACATATTGACTCAATAAAACAGTCAGTCTCACTACTTCAACAACCACATCAGCCTCCACAAACTCCACCACTTTCACATGGTGACCACAATGAAGAAGGAGAAGGAGAAGGAGGTGCTAGTGATACTGATGCTGCAACTGAGCCCATGCCCTCCCCTACTCTTGAAGAACCTGAAGGGGACATGGGTGGTGATACTGATCCTCTTCCCTCCCCATCAAATGATAACAAAAAGGGGGAGAAGAGACAAAGAGATACTGAGGTTGATCAAACTGAGCCATCTGCTCAGGGGGAGAAAAGAAGACGATTGAATGAAGATCAACCTCCACAACAAGAACAACAACATCAGCAAAGCCTTCATACTGAGCCACTTCGGATTCAGTATGAGAGAAGAAGACAAAGAACTAGGTCAGCATTACAAGTTCAAGGTCAACTTGAGCCATCTGCTCAGGGGGAGACTCATACTGACCAACCACAACAAGCTTATACTGAGCCATCTGCTCAAGAAGAAAATAACTTGCAAATTGTGGTCTATAGGCCTTTCATCTGGCCTATTGCTGATGATGAAGATGAAGAACCAGATTTAGTAAACTATGCACTAAATCTGGTAGAACAAGAAAGTTCTTCATCATCATCCTCGGATGATGAAGAACCAGAAAATCTGGTGATTAGAAGAAGGAGTTCCTTATCAAGAAGACCTATCAATGCAGTTCTCACTTCTTCTGAATCAAGTGAGGAATCTGCTCCTTTGGTAACAAGACAAAGAAGACCTGTTCATACAATGGACAGTGATACCGAGCAGGCTCCAAGACTGACTCCTCAACAACTCTGGGCAGAACAAGAAAGATTTTTATATGAGCAAGAGTTGGGAGTCAAAACTGAACCAGAATTTGACCCAGATACTGATAAACCTGGTCCTTCACATAGAATCTCAATAAAGGGTCCAGACCACATTCAACATTATTGGAATATGGTTGCTGCTAGGACTCAGTATAAGGAGGAAAGGAAGGAGTTCTTGAGGACCAAAACATTTCCAAATGTAAGGGGGATACATTGGTTAAATCTGGATGTCAATAAAGTAAAAGTGAAGCTCAAAGAAGGAAGAATCACTATCACTTGTACTGGCTTAACCAGTCCTCCCATGAAGATATTTATTCATGATATTTAAAGAATTGGTCTTCAAGACTGGGTGAAGATCACAAGACTGATCAAAGAGCTTCCAAAGAAATCAACTTATGATCAAATAGTCTTGGATGAGATCTGTGCAGTAGCTGCAGTATGTTATGAGAAGGACTTACTTCATGAGATAGAGTATAGAACGCTCAGTGTGATGACTGAAGCTTACTCAAACAACAGACCAGAATGCCTTCATACATACAAGTATCTTAGAAAGTACCCTCTTCCTCCTAACCTTATTTTTCAGGATCAAAAGAGTGTCATATATCCAACTTCTGGATATATGTATACTGACTCAGAGGATAGAGAGTGCTTCATTTCTGAAGAAGATCTACCAAGAGCTCAAATCAGTCACCTTGTTGGACTGAAATGGATGAACACTAAGAAAGAAGACTCTTGGTTCAGAAAGAAGATTGTTGCAGTTCTGAATTGTAGAAGGGATGAACTCAAAAGCAGAGAAGAGTTTGTCCACATCAAACAAGAAGTCTTCTATGAGAATGAAGCCATCAACAGCAAATGAAGAAGAATATTTTGTCAACTATGTTGTTGTATTTTTTTTTGTTGTTGTTTATCTCTTTGTAATTGTTTTGTTATCATTAGATAGGGGGAGATTGTTAAGGCAAAAAGCCTTACCCCTTTGGATCTTAAGATAACAAAACAACCTAGACTAGCTTAGATTAATATGTAGAATAAAATAGCCAAGTTTAGGTCTGATACTGAGTGATCAGTATTGGAACTCAGTATCAGTACTCAGTATCAGATAGTGATACTGAGTACAAGGACTGAGTAGAAGGACTGAGTTACAATTTGTAACGGACTAAGATCAAATCCCTTGATCTTAGTCATTTTCCTAGTTTAGTCCTTCGGTTACTCCTTTGCCCATTATGTAAGATCTCTATATCATTATAAATAGAGATCATCTTGCAAAGGAGAACTCACCAATTCACTTTACACATTCATACCTTTTGTAATTGATCAGTGGTCTTGTTATTCCGCAACAAGCCACACTTAGTGGAATTATACATTTGACTCATATCTTGTTCTTATACAATATTTGTCTTAGAGTTATAATTAACCAATCAATTAACCAACTAAACCAGAGTGTTGTGACCTAACAGGAGTATTGTCGTTTCTCAAGTCATACATGTTGATGACATGTCACTCATGTGAAACAATATACCAATGCTACAAGATGAAAATCCTGGCTTGGAAAATGTTTTGACATGAAGGATTGTAGGAATACGACATCCATACTTGGAGTAAAGATCTATAATGATAGATCAAAGCGGTTAAAAGGTTTAAGTCAAAGTGTTTACATTGACAAAATTCTAAAACGGTTTAGAATGGATGGTCCCACACGAGGAATTCCTCGTATTCATCACAATGTAAACTTGAATGAGACTCAACGACGTTCCACACCTGATGTGGTGAAGCGAATGAATGTAATCCCCTATGAATCGGCTATTCCATTCATTATGTACGCTGTAAGGAGCACTAGGCCAAATGTAACGTCCTTAGGGGACCTTACTATAAAACACCAACAGAATCCATGAGAGAGTCACTGGATTGCTGTTAAGAACACATTGAAGTATTTTAAAATACTGGATATATGTTCCTCGGTTATGGTGGAGATACCAAACTGAAACTAAGTATACTTGCTATACTTATGCTGGTTTTGAAATATGTCGTGATGACACTAGTTCCTATTTACGAAGGTTCACTACATTCGAATGATTTATCGAGATATGTGAAATTCGTACTCTTAAAAGTACAAACATACAACTAAGTAGATGATGCTTTATCGAACTCAATGTCTTGTACCAAACATACTGAATATGAATGGAACATTGGACTTCGACAAGCTAGTAGTTTCATGTAAATCTGTTTTAGTATTTGGATAATGGAACGTTGAGCAGTTTTTATTGGAATAAATTGATATATTTGATATGATCATTTTTATATAAATATCTACTGTGTTCTATATTTGCATGTTTATATCCTTTAATATTTACTGTGTTTTATATTTTGAATTGTCAATTGTCATATTAATAATATGGGAATATTATTAAGACAAATCTGAGGGTATTGATGACATTAACTTGGTACGACTAAGGATGATGGAATCAAACTCACATGTTGTTCATTGTGATGCACAATTGGACTGACCCAACCGATGAGAAATCACTTCCTGGATTTATGTCACAAGTGAATCTCACAAAGGCTTTGTCGCTTATCCTTTGACTTGAGATGCAAGTTGGTTTGTATGTGTGGAGTGTCAAACTTTGATATGGTTAAACGCTGACCTGAATAAGGCTGCTATAACCACCATCTTCAGGATTAACATTAAGCATATATCAAACACGTGTAGTCAATAAAGAATTTGTTCCTCCACATGTTTGAATTAGATACTACTGGGCCCCTCGATGATTTGATAGATGCTTGTACGGCCGTACCCAAAGGTAATCAAGATGAATCTTGATTGGTTTGGTAATCTACCTCAATGTATAGATCGAGAAACAGAATCGTTGAAATTTTAGATTGACATTAATGCTTGTCTAAAATTCAACATGGTATCAGTAACAAAAGGATAACTGATTGAAAAACTTTGAACCTAGACTTTTCTGAAACTCACTCATGTACTTCTAGGGGCATTGGCGGGTTGCTAGACTCTAACTTTTGCTTGTATAACTACCTGATGTTATGACGTGCAAGTGGGAGCTGTTGGAATATGCTTCACGTTCATAACATATAGTTATATGGCTAGACGTATGTGAGCCTAAGAGGTCACACACTTATACACCAAACACCATCTAATATATATAATATAATTAGGGTACTTATATTATTTACATACAAACTATAATTACTTAGCTAATTATGTTTTAATTAATTGTTAAGTTAAAACATATTAGTGAGTAATCATAAAGAATCAAAAGGACAAGTGGCTAAGTGTCATATCTGATAACTTGTATTATGAATATATACTTAAATTAGGGAGCAAGAAAGAAAAAAACCCTAATCCTCCCTTGCCCCTCCTCACGGCCGCAAAACAAATAAGAAAGAAAAAGTTGGTGGTTTTTCTAGAGGTGGGGTGACGCACGAAATAAAAGAAAAAGACATCCTCTTTCTTTTTTTCCTTTTTTTGTTTAGGACGTAAATAAAAGTTGTATTCTTTTGATTCTGGCTGTTGATTTCTTTTACAAGGGACTAGCTTCCCAATTGGTGTTCTTGATATGGTGTAGTGTGGATACCATTAGAGGAATTCTACATTGAATTTTTGGAGTTATTCTTCCTCATTCATTGGTGTAATCAAAGGCTTCAAGGGTATGATCCGTTCTTGGAGTTCTTCTTCCTCATTATATTGTCAATATGTAGATCCGTTATTAGTGATTTAATAAATTATTTCCGCTGCGCTTTTTTTGATTAAATCGCAAATCACTAACACAATCTCCCCCTATTTGAGTAGACAAATAGTTAGGCAACTTCCCCTGAATATGTGAAGATTTTATATTTAACCTTGAGTGTTTTTCACAATTCAGACGGTCTTCGATATACATAGAAAACATTACAATATATGGTGATCTGATAGAATCTGATCACACTACAATTCATAACTCATATTTTCTTTTTGAGTTTTTCTAAGTATCTAGCAAGCAAATAAACTCAGGTATGTCAAAATCTTCATCATAAGCTGATGATAGTCATGCATAACGATCAAGCAATAATAACGACATAACTGAAAATTGTTTTGCTGTGCATGCGGAAAAGTAAATTGTTTTAGGATTACAGACCATCGATTGTTTTAAAAATATAAACAGCCAAAATATTTCACACACCGGCCCACCAACACCGGTAGCTTCCATCATTTTCCAGCCAATCACTCCTTCCTTCCTTTGTGGCTTCTCAAGCCCCTTCTTCTGCACTCTTCCTCCTTGGCCTCAGCTATCTCTTCTTCGGACATCCCCAAGCGTCTGGCTGTCCTTCTAATCTCCTCCTCTTCAGGAGTCATCTGGCCCTTTCGCTTTTTGATCTTTGAGGGCTCCGAATATGCAGGCCCTTTACCCTTGTCAAGGGGAAGATTTTGGATTTTTCCCACGGGAGCTTGAGCCGAAGCTCTTCCTATGACTAGGGGAGCTGAGGAGGGAGCAATTGGAACCCTGGTTGAACCGCCAAGATGGATTATGTTGACTTCTGGGAACACTTCAAACCTGACACCTGACCTCCTATCGCGAGCGGCCATTGAATACCGCTCGGAGGTCATCTGACTCACTTTTCTACACTGAACACTATCACGAACTTAACCCCTAACAACATCTCGAACTCTGTTATCTCCAACAGATCTCTTTCCACCACTGCTCTTGTCATCACTACCCATTTCGGCCGGTTTACCTACAACCTTCTCCGCTATGCCTTGCTGAGGCACATATTTCTCCCCCTGAAAATGAGGGGTGGGAGTGACACCTGGAGCATTTTCTGCATTTATCAGTGGCTCAACAAGGTGGTTTGAGATGTGAGATGCCAGATTATCAAGCCTTTCACCAATTGTTCTTTCGAGACGATTGATTTTAGATGTCAGATCACGTTACTTGACGTGAGATTTTCAATTGCAGAGACAAGATTATCAATTTGCCCGTTTTTTGCATTCACGTTTCTTTGGAGATTTTCCTGATTGTTAGCCAGGAAATCTTGAACGCTGTCTGACATAGCCTGTTGATTGGAGATGTTCCTAATGTTGTTATTGATAACCCCATAAAAACTTTTAATCAGAGCAAGTTGTTTGAATGTTTCGTTGAAGTTTTCCATCAGTCCAGGGATATCTCTCGCAGCTGGCACACCCCGGTCCATCGGACCCTTTGGTGTGTCAGCTCTTCTAGGAGGTGGAACTTGCTCGGCTGTGGGGAAGATGATGGGGTCTTCATCGGTACTGTCAGTCCAACCACCTGGTAATCTATCCTCATCAATTTCATCATCAAAATTATTGTTTACGGGGTCAGTACCCACAAGCTCCACCATTTGTTTCACTATAACATCCTCTTCATCACCAGATTC
Organism: Calendula officinalis; assembly: GCA_963853835.1. Classification (NCBI taxonomy): domain Eukaryota; kingdom Viridiplantae; phylum Streptophyta; class Magnoliopsida; order Asterales; family Asteraceae; genus Calendula; species Calendula officinalis. Next base: position 44,497,201 of record OY970829.1, read on the forward strand.
AACAACCAGTTCATCAATATTTACAACATCAGCATTTGGGGTAACAAGACCTGACCTGTATACTTGATGGACCGGAGACAGGCCCGACCCAACTTTCTCAGTCCTTGGAGAGACTGGAGTAGGAGATGGTGAAAGTTCTCTAACTTGAATTGGGGTCGGGTCAGGTACAACATCGGACCTTGAGCTCCTAGTTCTATACTGGTGAGACTGGCTTGACTGATTTGTAGGTGGTGGTGAAGGTGAATGGTCAGAAGAGGATCAGTTATCTCCTTCATTGTCAGACCTCGTGTCATCCTCTCGTGAGGAGGCATATTGTGCATATTGGGTGAAAGTTAACATACCTTCAGCAAGTTCTGGAGCAAGCTTCTCTTCCAGACTCGTGAAATTTGAACGACCCACCATTCCAGCTTTGAACGAGGGTCCAACATTGTCATAGAACTTCTGTTCCCCAGAGAATGTAGAAAGATCATGCATATGAATCGGGGTAAAGGAATCAACTCCTCTTTGCTTGCAACAGTAACCTTCTTCACCAGTTGTTCAAAAATGAGGGAACCAAAATCCGCCCTAATATCGGAGAACAAGGCAGCCCCCATGATCAGCTCGTGACCCGATACAGAATCAAAACCTCCAGTTTTACTTGTAAGGCATTGAGATATGGTCATGAAGAATGCTGACCATAGAGGACCCATTTTTGTTCTTGAGATGCCTCTGTTATGATCTCCTTGATATTTAATGAATGGCAGGACGGCTCTTTTTGCTTCCTCTAACGTTGGGGTTGGTTCATGAACTTTTGAAGGTCTTATATAATCAAGTTTGGTTGCTTCTCTGAATGTTGAAAGATTGAAGGAAACAACGTGTTTACCTTGCGAGATCGTTACAGTGATTACGTCTCCCCCAGACTCATTTGACGCTGTACAGGTGTACCAGAATTCTAGCAACATCGGTTTTGATAAAGGTATATCGAAGTTTTGTGTGTCTCTAATCGGATGATGGTCGAAGAATTTTATCAGTTCTTTGAACTCTGGTCTCAAGTTCTTCAGACGATAGTTGATAAAGCTTCTGGAATGATTTTGTGAGTCGGATGAAAGGATTTAGAGAATTTCGAGAGAAAAGTGTTAGTGAAAAATTTGTGAAATGGTGAAGTGTAGAGTAATTTGAGGAAGATCTTGGGAGGCGGTTTTGATCGACGGTTAGAATTCCAAGCGTTCAAAACTGATCGTGTGGTGGAGATGTGAAGTTATTTGTAGGTAGGCTAGGAATGATGCTGGAAGTCAATCAAATGGCAGGTTAGTCTGGCGGGAAATGACATCGTGCAGTCAATATTTAATGTCAGCGAGACAGACGTGACAGTTTTGAAGATAGGTCCAATGAGATTGCTCCACCTAATGAGTATCTGATGAAGTCTAGCAACTGATACTTCATCAGATGGTCATTACCATCAGATAGTCTAGTACAAAGTTTGACTATCTTGAGATCATTTGACTATCTGAAAGCATGACCATCAGATGGTCACTACCATCAGCGAGACAGACGTGAGGATGTATCTGAAGTATGTGAGATTTGAAAAAAAAAATTATTTTATTTTTTTATTTTTTTTACCGATGAACAATCTTTCTTCTGACTTTAATGATATACTAAGATATGGCTGATAAATCAGGTAATATGTTCGTATTTCATAAAGACATACTTATATAATCATAAAACAAGTGCTTTAATCAAAACTTTTAAGAACATAATCTTGCATGATAGTGATTAGTTAAAAATGATGAGAATTTAAATAAGTATTACCCAAACACAAAATTAGTCCTCAAACTTGGTAAAAGAAGAAAAGAAACAGCTTCATACGAGGAAAAATAGCTGCAACGGTGGATGGCGATGAGCGGGAACTGATGGGAGATCTTTTACCTTGCCTTATTGATGATGATACAATTTGTAGGGGCTTACAACTGATCATAAATCTGATGTCGTCATGTTGTCTACCCTGCACTATTCATCAGCTCATTTTTTGATTTTTGAGTATCCATCGCTGATGTATGGATACTGGTTGTCATTTAAACTGCCAATCATTTTGAAGCCAATCTTTCAGAATCTGATGACCTTTTTGAGCTAGATGCTATATCTTCATTGTGTTTGTGAGGGCTACATCCCTTTTTTGCATTTTTGAGTTTATTGTTTTGATCTGAATGACTTTCATCAATCTCCATCTCTTCAGTTACTTCCAAAATTATATTCTGTCTTACATATTGTTCCTTTGATAGACTCTGAATATCTGAATCAACTTAAGTTTCATCGACCTCCATTTCCTCAACTCCTTCAAAAATAACATTTTGGTTGATATAGTTTTCTATTGAGAGATTGTGGGATTGGTTGAGGTCATCCATCTGACCAAAGAATGTTTATCAGACAGTCATCAGTAATTGATTCATCTGATATATCCTCTGGGTGAAACGAGAGATGTTGAAAGGGATAGCTTGTAAAGTTCTTCAGAGTGATTGGTAGAGTGGCATTATTTTCTAGTTGGTTGAGAACTGTTTGTAGTTGATTGTTAATTTGTGTGAACCCTTCATTCATCTCAGCCTTGATTTCGGTTGTGAGTTGTGCAAGATCAGCTTTAATATCAGCTATTGATGACGTTAGCAAGCTGATGTGAGTGGTGAGGTTTACTGATGTTGGGTCGTCAGAGCAGTCAATTTTAGTGATTCTTTCTTGTCTCAGATGACAGGTGGATTCTATTTCTTCATGTGGAGTAGTAGCCTGAGACATTACTTTATCCTGGATCTTGGATTCCTCTGAAGTATAATCTCTGGTGATGATCAGAATTCCGCTTGCAGTCTGAAAAACTTCTCTTTCACAGCGAACTTATTGGGATTTCGACAATCTGGATGTGTGGTTTTTAGCGTTTAATGTTCCAGATGTAGGAGGTCCGCAGATTGGAGACTGCCCTTACTTCTCAGAAGAACTTTGAATGGAGTTCTGTTCTTCTAGGACTTGCTTGTAGAAATTTGGTGATTTATTCCATGAGTTGCATGATTTCTGAAGAGCTTTAATTTTCTGAGCTAATGACAAGTTATCTTCTCTCAGGATATTGTTGAAGCACTGAAGCCTAACTACCTCAAGTTTTGAATGTTCAGCTTCTGAGGATACTTGAGTGAGTTCTTCTAATCTTTCTGTCATCGAGGAAAGAGCGGTTTCTAACTGAGCATTTCTCTCGTGAGTGAGCATCAGATCTTTAACAAGTGATCTGACTAGCGGTGGATAATCTTCTGGAGAAGCTGTTTTAGGTACTTTTCCCTTGTTTGGAAATTTTTCTTCCCGTTCCCTTGAAACAAGGGACATTGGAATATCATATTCAAGAGATCTTTTTTCTTCCTGACGATATTCGTTTTCTTCAAATCTTGCCATCAGACATATGCAATTTTGTTGATTTTCAGAGTTCGGCTCAGATTCTTCATCTATTTTTGCGAATAGACTTTTTGTGTTGCAAAGAATTACTTCTTCTTCACTTGTCTCTGAGTCACTCAACCAAGCTTCAGCAGTTGCCTCTAATGCTTTTGCATCTTTCTCAGCCTTGGCTAACTGAGTTTTCAGCGCCTGGTATTTCTTCTCCGTATCTTCATATTTCTTTTTATAGTTTGACAAGGAGCTTGAGCTTGATTTTTCGGATCCAGAGTTCTCTTTAGCTCTGCACTCCGCTTTGATGTGACCCGTTCTGCCACACTTAAAACATACCATCTCTCCTCTGTCGTTTTGACCTCCTGATCTGTTTCTATTTAAAAATCTTTTGTATCTAGTGGCTAACAGAGACATACTTTTAAGAGAGTTCTTTTATATCATCATTGTCACCTTCTCCTGAAATAGATTCACGTTCTTCAAAATCACCATCTTCAGTATCTTCAAATCTTTCATCATCAGCATCGTTTGGATCGACAACATTTTCAGCTTTTGCTCTTTGTGTTCTTCGAGATGATTTGGAAGAACTTGCGACAAGAGCTTATGAGGTTGGGGTCTCATTCAGATCATCGTATATCTTGTTTTCATTTTCAAAGTTCATCAGTGTACTATAGACACTACTCGTATTCATGTCTCTCATCTGAATAGAGGTTCTTAGCACCGTGGACATAACAGCTCAATCTTTAGGAAGAATTTCCAAACACTTGTACATTAATTCTTGAACCTCTTTGTGAATACCGAACTCCCTTAATTCGTTTATGAGGATGGTGAATCTTCTATAAGACATGTTGAGTGTTTCACCTTTGATGACCTTGAAGGCTTCATATTTCCGATTCAACATTGCTTTTTTTTAACTTCTTCGGTTCCTTCATATGACGTTATCAAGATATCCCAAATCTCTTTGGAAGTTTTACACTCTTTTACAGTGATAAGCATGTGATTTGAGAGGGATGTTTGAAGGAGGAACCGTATTTCAGCATCTAGACCGTTATCTTTTTGTCTGCCTCTGACCATTGATCTTGTGGTTTGGGTTCTTCAACATCAGACAAGATCTTCTTCTTCTTCTTCGTCTTTATCATCACCTTCCTTCTTATTTTTCTTGGAAAGGGTTGTACTTGGAACGAACATTTTTGGAATGTATGGACCATTGATAAGAATATCTGGTCCCATGTCATTTTGGTGTTCGACAAATCCCAGAACACGGATTTTCCACATACCAAAATCAGCATCGGTAAGAACAAGGGCATTTGTCTTCGAACCAAGATTCATTTGTGATAATTTTTCACCCATTTGATCAATAAATAAGCAGATCAAGAATTATGAATTAATTGTCCTGCTCTCATACCAATTGTTAGTCTCGTGATAAGTGAATTTCTACACTTATACCCTTTCACTGACCAAATAAAAGATGAGGCGACACACAACACTTTTTAAACATTTCTTTATTAATCAATTAATGATACAATAAAGATGCAAGCAGTTTGCGGAATAGCTAAGAACAAATACTAACTAAATTGCTTCCATGTGATAGACAATAACACATACTATCTAAGACAAGTTCTGATCAACAAATGATCAGGCACAAGACCAGATACCTTTGTTATAGATATTCAATTCTCAAATCATGTAACAGAAGGTTAACTGGTGGTTTACACTCTGCTCAAAGAAATAAAGTCTGGAGTAATTTTAGCAGCGTGTAAACTTTTTGGGTGCACACCGAAATCGATCGCTCAAGTCCTCAATTTATAGCATTGGGAAACATAGAGCCAAAGGAATGATAGCTCGATTCCACGTGTGAGGATTCCGTTGGTGCAGAGGATAATTCATGAGACGAGCACGACTAACAGAATTCTGACAGTACTTTCTGTCGTCTTGCGATCGCCGATATCTTCTAGAAGATTTGCAGGACATTCCCTTTATCAGCGATCTAGTGACTTGTGCTTTACTTGTGTCTTTCTGTGATACTGAAACTTTAGGCCTTTGTACGCTTCAGGTAGCCATGAGTCTTCGGATACTCATGCTTCTTCAGTTGGCCTTCAGCTTCAGTGACCTTCACTAAGAGTTTTGCTGAGAGAGGTAGTTGCTTGATGGTTCAACGTTATTGTCCAATGTGCGCTGAACCTGTTAAACCTATCTGATCTATTAACCAGTATCTGATTCCGCACGGGGAACTGATCGTTGTTTCAGATAGTGATCAGATAGTGTAACTGGGTAACTGAAATTCGAACTGATCAGATACAGTTACCCACAATCTGAGGAACTAATCCTCAGATTGTCTTCTAACTATTTGCCTTTTTGTCTTCATTAAATCTGTTCATTGGGGGATGCTTTTCAGCGACCCAACAGATTGTGTATTTTTTTTAATTTAAAGATCTGTAATCATAACATGCAAATTTATTTCAAAATCTGTATTTCTATTGTAGTGTTGATTGTGGGTTTAAAAGTATAATTTATGAGTACAGATTTGCACGAATGTGTTGAAATGCCTTTATACACGCAATGATAATACTACCAATCTATCTATAGTATATATTGTCATACTCCGTTCAAACAATCATTTTGTGTATGGATCGATTTGGGATGACATAGATGATTTTAACTCTTTTCTATTAGGAGTTTTTATACATTCAAACTACATCTTGGGTAACTATTCATATAAGGTCCAAGTTACAAGAAACAAGTCGGCAACATTGTTACCAGAGATCATATGTCTATTAGATATGATTGTTAATTCATTTGCTTAGATTATTTCAACCAAGCCTATAAAACGTTAATTTTGGAATTAATCAATTTATTGTCAATATACGATTCGAAATTTAATTTTGGAATTAATTATGACACTGATCACATAAATTCATTACCAATATTCCGAAATAAGTGTAGAAATTTACTTTTGGAAATAATCATTTCTTTGTAGAAATTTGATTGTGGAATTAATTGTGACATTTATAATTTATTACATGAATTCATAAAATACGTTTTGATATTTAATTTTCGAATGAACCAATTATACCATCTTTAGTTTCTAACATACGTTTATGTATTTTAAAAATTAGAAATATTTGAAATTCCGGACATTTAATACGTACCATATTTAGTTTCTAATAAACGGTTTCTTTTGTTATTATATATGCATGGTTTTGTTAATCCATATACCCTATTAAGAAAAAAAATAAGACATCACCACGGTTTCGTGTATTTAGTTGCTTGATCAACTCATTATTGATTTTCAGGTTTGTGAGTTTCAAACTCTTGGAGTATTTGTACTGCACTTTCTTGATTATTTATTTATTTATTTATTTATTTCAAGATCTGTAACCATAACATGCTACGGTTTTATTTCAATATTATAAACTAGAGTGGACCAAAGGGCCTTTGGGCTAGCAGTACGGTGTTTTCCCCACAATATTGAGGTTGGGGGTTCAAGTCCCATCGTGGACATATGTGGTAATTAGGAGTAGATTATGATTTGCCGCTCAAAAAAAAAAAAAAGAAAGAAAGAAAACTAGAGTGGCAATTCAAGTCGGACTCAGGTTGATAAGTTCGGGTTCGCGGGTTGGTGGTAGTTCATCATGTAACCGATATATTTATCTTTATCTATAATAAAAGAAAGCGTGACATGTCATCTAAATCACCTCAATACCACATCATAATTAAAAGCCATGTGTACTCTGCTGCTAACTCATCATAAGTCCACATCTTCGTACCAATTGATTGCCCCGTATTCTCATTGAGTAACCCTAGTCGCAACTTCTTTCCTCTCCTCTTTTGCAACTGTTGGTGGAAAGTGTTGCTTCCTTTGGTGAACCATCTATTAGGGATATCATCATACCAATTGATGTGTTCAAAAGGGGTTTTCAAAACATATAGTTGGCTTACGATTGTGTTCATTCGCCAATCGACCCAATCCCAATCGCCATTAACAATTACGCGAGCGTCTGATTGAATGATTCGTAAATGGTTCTCCTCTCGCTACTACCTTTATGCACAGTCTTGATTGTGTTTTTTTTTTTTTAATTTAAAGATTTATAATCATAACATGCAATTGTATTTCAAAATGTGTATTTCTATTGTAGTGATGATTGTGGGTATAAAAGTTTAATCTATGAGTATAGCTTTGCACGAATGTGTTGAAATTCCTTTATACACGCAATGATAATACTACCGATCTATCCAATGGTAATTAACTCAAAAATCATGATGTATATATACAATATATTGTCATACTCCGTTCAAACAATCATTTTGTGTATGGATCGATTTGGGATGACCTAGATGATTTTAACTTTGTTCTATTAGGAGCTTTTATACATTAACACTACGTCTTGGGTAACTGTTGATATAAAGTTCAAGTTACAAGAAACAAGTCTGCATCATTGTTAGCAGAGATCATATGTCTATTAGATATGATTGTTAATTCATTTGCTTAAATTATTTCAACCAAGCCTATAAAACTTTAATTATCGAATTAATCAATTCATTGTGTCAATATACGATTCGAAATTTAATTTTGGAATTAATTATGACATTGATCACATAAATTCATTACATATATTCCAAAATCTATATATACATAAAACTTGAGTTCCAACTTTGAAATTGCAACTAATACCATGCATTTAATATTAATAATATAATATTATATAATTCCATTGATAAACACAAACTCAATAAATTGTAAGACCAAGAGTTTGGAAATAAATAAATATAATTATAATAATAAAAGGTTCAATAACGTATGAGACTTTTCAAGTTTTAATCTTACACATTAACATCTATAAATACTCATTCTCATATTACAAAAAATTTAATATTCTAAAGGTGCATTCAAAAACAATATCTAACAAGTGGACTCAACAATAAAGATCTATAGGGCTTTTTATCGTCGCTATTAATTGGTAATACAACATAAATTTTTTCAATTTGTATTTTTTTGATGAAAAAAAGTCATAGAGATGAAAACTTTATGATTTTGTTATAGAGAGACTATGTTAGTTGATTTTGTTTAAAATTACACAGTCTCTTTTGTATATATGTATAAAATTATTATTCGTTGTTTATATACATTTTGTATAAAAATTATATTCTATAATGATTTAATAGTTATCATTATAGTATATGAGATCGTGTATTATATTATCACAATTATTTAAGATGGATATCGTATCATGTTAATGGTCACAAATTGTTGTTCATTTGAGTATTATTTTTTATTTTTAATCCAATTATTAGGTTTTGGTTTTTCGCAAAAGTGGTACATATTTCTATTCATATATACGAGTAATAATGAGTTCTCAAGGAAAAACAACTTGATCTCAATAAACCTACAACTCAGGAAGATGAGGATAATGACGGGTCTTATGCTTTCAACTTGAAAGGGTAGTTCCGTCAACTACCCATACTTTTGATCTTTTTAAAAGTATTGTATATGCGATTGTGCTGGTTGTAGAATTGTACAAATAAGATTCAATAGACATGGTTTAAACAATTCATATTTCCATGTGGCAATGTATTTTTTGTTGCTGAATTTCATATTCTTGCATAATTGTAATTATGGATGATTCAGATTGAGCTTGAATGTGTTCCTGGAAATTTTGAATTTGTTGAAGTATTTTTTTGGAAACGGCAAATGAAATAACGGAAGCCTACTCGCAATTTTTCAGCGAGCACCCCGAGTTCGAGCTATGCACCTCATATTATAAATTGATAGTGTATTAAGTTTACTATGAACAACAAAATTTTCAATGAATGAAGTACTTTTAAAGAAATAAAATTTTCATAACTTGCGATTCTCTATTTAGTAGGTAAATATTAATTAATTACACGGATGATTATTGAATTTATGCTTATTTCTTTTGTATATGTATCTATATCTATATCTATATATACATAAAAAATGAGTTTCAAATTTGAAGTTGTATTAAATGACATGAATTAAATACTTTTAAGCAAAAACTGTATGAATGCTTTTAATTAAATATTAAATTTCAAACCCTCCATATTAACTTTATTAAAAGCATTTAAATTTTAAATTATGCGATGATATAAGGATTTTAGAACCAATCAGTTATACAAGCCTTTAAGGGATCTGTAAGGCCAAAAGTCGACAATTACAAGCCTTAAATTCCATCGTAGTGAATGCTTGGTTAAGTACATCGGCCTTAATTCCACATTAATTTCAGCGGTTACAAAGAAGTTCATTCCCTTCAATTATATATAAAGGTATCCATAAGGCTTGCCAAACTTCCCTTCCTTCACTACCACTTCATTCAGGGCTGGTCCAATGTGTTTATGCCCGGGGCGAAGTAGACGACTAATGCCCCCAAGTATGAACTTAATTACGTACAAACGAGATATGTAACATATACTTATCACCAAGAAATAATATGTACCTGAACAATTAATCATAGCAATAACACCACACACAAAAACAGCTACTGTATCTGAACATTTAACCATATTGCTAATGTATCTAACATATAAAATGCTAACAGATATAAAAATCCATCAAAAGAGAATATATACATTTCGATGAGCCTAACTTGCTTGAACCTGCAAATACATATTGGAAAATCCTTCAATATAAGTTATAACTAATATACTTCAAAAATGTGATGGAACAACTAAATATTGATCGGATTGAATGTTAGTGTATTGGTTTTCAAACACTAGTTGTTGGTCCAATTCTAATTGATTTTATTTCACTCAAAGCAGCAAATTCTTCAGAATACTACAAACAATAATAGCATGAATTCTACTATTCTACATGTTCATGTCACGATTCAAGATTTAGGGTTCTAGATTGCAGAAAAGTAAATTGTAAGATGAAGCATTAGAAATTAATATTACTGAGTATACCTTTGGTGATCGGAATCTGAAATTGTACAGAGCCGAGTTATCTCTTTGTGATGTTTTTATCTACGCTTTTGCTTTCTTTCTTTTTTGGTTGAAAATCGAAATAGGGAAGTTGAAACTTGAAATTGGGGAGATGGAGAATTAATTATTTTAATTGCACAGGAGTCGAGAGGTCTCCATGGACATTGGGGAAGACGGGAAGTCTAGGAGACTTTCTTCCAGATCACACTCATCTTGGTAACTGTTGCCCTCTTGTAATCCTAATAAATTTTATTTTTTTTTACAAATCTGCGTAGTATATATATGTTGGACTTGAAAAAAAGATGCCCTAAGCCCAATTGCTGCCCTGGGCCTGCGCACGGGCTGGACAGGGCTTGGGCAGGGCCTGACTTCATTATGTTCAACTCGGCAAAGAAAGAACAAAAAAAAAAAAAAAAAATGGCAGTTACACCCTCGATCAATCGTGGTAATCATTTGTCGCAAATAGGATGTCGAAAATGTAAGATTAAACGTACCCATTTTCATAATGTTTTCGTCTTGCTCATTCTTTTTTTTTTATGTGGCTATTTTTCAGGGAAACACAATGCAATGCACAATGAAAAGCAACATATCAATTTCTTAAGATATTTGAAGTTGTTCTCTCTTCCTCTAAAACATCAACACCATCAATTGCATTCTTAGAGTTATTCTATGTTTTTATTTAATTATTATTTTTACCATCTTGCTCACTCTTTTTTTGGCTATTTTTTAGGGACACATAATGCAATGCACAATAAAAACTAGCATATCAACTTTAGTTGTTATTTTTAATTATTTAGTTGTTATTTTTAATTAGTTGTTATTTTTGATTTTAAATATCAATTTTTTAAGATATTTGAAATTGTTTTCTCTTCCTCTAAAACATCAACACCATCATTTGCAATCTTAGAGTTATTCTATATTTATATTTAATTATTATTTTTACCATCTTGCTCACTCTTTTTTTTTTTTGCTATTTATTAGGTACACAAAATTCAATGCACAATGAAAAGCAGCATATCAACTTTAGTTGTTATTTTTAATTCTTTAGTTGTTATTTTTGATTAATTGTTATTCTTGATTTTAAATATCAACTTTTTAAGATATTTGAAATTGTTTTCTCTTCCTCTACAACATCAACACCATCATTTGCATTCTTAGAGTTATTCTATGTTTTTATTTAATTATTAATTTTACCATCTTGCTCACTCTTTTTTTTGACTATTTTTCAGGGAAACACAATGCAATGCACAATGAAAAGTAGCATATCAACTTTAGTTTTAATCTTTAGTTGTATTTTTAATTAGTTGTTATTCTTGATCTTAAATATCAACCTATTAAGATGTTGGGTTTGGGTTTTTTTAAATTCTTTTTTAAAAGCTAAGGTTTTCCTAAACTTCGGTAGAATGTAAGTTTGAGGCAAAAATCAAAAATTTAATGTAACGTATGAATTGTGTAATCATCAAACTAAACCGTTCAATAGCCTTTAAAAATGTATAAATGCGTTTAAGTAATAATTTGCTTAAATGTTGAATGCATAACGAGGCATAACGTATGAATACATGGCATAATATTTAAGTGTATGGCATAACATTTGAGCAACCCAATTAGTGTTTCTTAATTCTTTTAGTTTTTAGTTTTCAGATTATAAACACCAGTATTTCATAGACTTACGAAAATTTTATGTTGAGTAACAACTTTGAAGGATTTCTAACTGATCACGCTATTATCAAAGCCTTGAATTTACAATATGTCGGTATTTCTCCCATGTTCATATCGAAATTTACTATTGTTATTGATAAAGATGATAGTAACAACGTCATTATTGCTAAAGTCAAGTTCTCTATAATATTGAGGAAATTCCTTTTAAATAGTTGAAATGTGTACCATATGAGAATATATAAGATATTGCTTCACTATAATTATAAAAAAATTGCAATTTTTTTATATTATTTCATATGAACCAGCATTATAGAAGGCCAAATATCATTTTAATTTAATAAAAATAAGTTAAAAATTTCATTAATATTCTAATGCAACATTTATAATCAAATGCAACCCATTAAAGAAATTGCTTTTAAAAGGTTACATTACGCTCATTTTGTAGGACTAATTTAGGACCATCATAAACTACATAAGAATCAGGGATTGGTCCCTCGAGTAGAGGACGACACAAGACGAGCTTTAACCAGAATACTAAAGCAAATAACTCAGACACACTTTGCTTTATTCATACTTTCCATGTGATACCTGCAATAACTATTTACCATGAATAAAGCTCGTGCATCGCACGGGCCATGCTGCATCGTATATATAAAATTTGAGTTCCAATTTTGAAGTTGTAATTAATATCATGCATTTAATATTAATAATAATTAATATATAAACTCAATTTTAAAAATAAAATCATTAAATTCTAATACCAAGAGTTTTGAAATAAATATAAATAATTATAATAATAAGTTCAATAAATAAGAGACTTTTCAAATTACATGAATTTTACGCATTAGCATCTATAAATAGTCATTCTCATATTGCAAAAATTTTAACACTCTAAAGGTGCATCCAAAAGAAATATCTAACAAATGGAGTCAACAACAAAGATCTATAGGGCTTTTTTTTTATTTATCGTCGCTATTAATTGGTAATCAAACATAATGTTTATTATTTGTATTTTTTGAAGAAAAAAATCATAGAGATGAACTCTTTATGGTTTTGTTTTATTGAGAGTATGTTAGCTGTTTTCGTTTAAAATTACACAAACTCTTTTGTATATATGTACAAAATTATTATTCGTTATTTATGTACATTTTGTATAAAAGTTATATTATATAATGATCTAATAGTTATCATTATAGTATATGAGATTGTGTATGATATTATCACAATTATTTAAGATGGATATCTTATTATGTTAATGGTCACAAATTGTTGTTCATTTGATGGTTGTTAGATTTATGCTTACTTCTTTTATATATGTATATAATATATAAATTGAGTTCCATTTTGATGTTATATTGGTTGTTTATGTACATTATGTATATAAAAATATATTATATAATGATCTAATAGTTATCATTATAGTATATGAGATTGTGTATGATATTATCACAATTATTTAAGATGGATATCTTATCATGTTAATGGTTACAAATTGTTGTTTTTTATATATGTATTAAAATATAAAAATTGATTTCCATTTTGATATTTTATTTATTATATATTAAATAAATCGTCTATATCTATATTCTATATATCTACAAAAACTGAGTTTCAATTTTTAAGTTGTAATTAATATCATGCGTTTAGTATTAATAATAATATTATAAAAACTTAATTTTAAAAATAAAATCATTAAATTGTAAGACCAATAGTTTTGTAATAAATATAAATAATTATAATAATAAAAATTTCAATAAATAAGAGACTTTTCAAGTTTTTATGAATCTCACACATTAGCATCTATAAATAGTCATTCTCATATTGCAAAAATTTCAACACTCTAAATGTGCATCCAAAAGAAACATCTAACAAGTGGAACTACAATGACATTTAGCGATTTTGTTCTTTCTCCTCGCTATTAATTTATTTAATTGATTTGTATAACTTATTAATATCTGAACATCTATATCTATATCTATATATATAGATTCTGAAAAAATTGAGTTTCATGGTTTATGTTGTATTGAATTCTATGTTAAAAAGTTAAGTTTTTGTTATAAATGATGCTCATGAATAAATGTAATAGATTATACAAAGTGATTAACATAAAGAATAGTAGTAAATTCAATTAAATAATAGCCTTTTCATTTAACTAGAAGTTACATATTAATTAAATAAGACAAATAATTTAACAGAAAAATAATAGTAGTAAATTTAATTAAATAATAGTCTATTCATATAACTAGAAGTTACATATTATAAGCACACTGTCATAATGCAAATAATGTTGAGTTTTCAAATGATATTATCTTTTACCCGAACACCCATATATATATATATATATAGAGAGAGAGAGAGAGAGAGAATTAGAATCAGAACCAATTAAGGTTACAGAACCAGCATAACTCAATCTAATCCATTGATTTTTGAAATGAAATGATCATGGAAGACACATTAATGTATTTAACGAGGGACCCTCAAATATTGGTTTTCATGGATGTCATTCATGCATGTATACATATATGTATAGATAACACTTATGTATACATACATGAAAACATACACATATATGTATACATGCATGAATGACATCCATGCAAATCAATATTTGGGGGTCCCTTATCAAATATATTAATGTGTCTTTCATGATCATTTCATTTCAAAAAAAACAATGGTTTAGATTGAGTTCTGCTGGTTCTGTAGCCTTAATTGGTTCTGAAACTAATTCAACCCTATATATATATATATATATATATATATATATATATATATATATATATATATATATATATATATATATATATATATATATAGCTCGGAAATGGATCTAGCTTCTGGATGATAACATTACCTGGAAACACAAATTACCCTCAGGGAGTAACGTTCCCTTTTGCCTTTTTACTTTCTATTCATAAATTTTATTGCATTGAGGACAATGCAACTCTGTAAGTGTGGGCATGGGGGTGGATTCCAGCATTTTTTTGTAGTTCTCAATTAAATAATCTAAATAGATCAAATAACCACGTCAATTAGCAAAAAAAAAATTTAGACACATCTCAAAAACCTTAGAAAACAATTGTTGGACAATAAAGTCATTTTTAAAAGTTAAAATTTTACCTAGCTTTTATGTGTCAATTTTTGTGGTTTTTCATCGATCTGATTCTTTTTCTTAACTAGTTAATTAAACCATTTTTAACTTGGAAAGTTTGAAATGTCTTGCAAAATTTATAAAAACTATCTTTTAGAAAATTAAGTTTAGCAAAGCTAACTCCTGATGACATTAGGTTAGGTTAAGAGCTTTTTAGTTTACGTATAATAAATAAAAATAAATAAATAATAAATATAAATGAAAAATTTAAGAGTCAGTGAGGACATTCAACCGGCCTTGTGTCTCCGGACAAGTACGCCCGAGGGGTCCTTCAAACCTAGCATTCTAAGGTCAACTGATCTAGACATGTTGGTCGAAAGTCTGTTACGCGGATTCACAATGTAAGCTGAGGTTAAATCGATTCTTGAATAAATATCTAATTAAATATTTAGGGGAAACAATTAACCAACCTTGGGTTCCCGACAAGTTAGCTCGCGGGGTCCTTCATACCTAGCATACTAAGGTCAACTTATCTGGATATGTTGACTGAAAGTCTTTTACACGGGTGGTCAAAGAAAGTTGCGGTTTCCTCTACTAAACCAAATAAGTGAAACTAATAAACATGCAAAGCATGTATGAAAGTAATAAGTAAATGGATAAATAAGCATGCAAAGCATGAATAAATAATTGAATAAGCTATGAAATGAATAAATAAACTAAGTTCTCTTTATTTAACCTTATTAGTCGAGTAATTTTCAGAAAGGTGGTATTTATAGGTTATGCAAGAATGATTAGGATCTAAGTTAAAAGTAGTCTAATTAGCATAGTTGGAAAATTAATTAGATTTGTTAAAAGTTAGCTAATGTCTTACACAAAATTGGGCATAAAATATAGTGAAAATGTTAACTGCTAAATTGGACTAGGCTCTGAAAATTGTTGTGCTACAAAGAATTAAATTGAGATAAAGTGTCGATTGTGTTATATTGTTATTAGCTGATTGAATTATTTTTTATGTTGATTTGCTTGAGGACAAGCAAAGTTCAAGTGTGGGCATCTTGATACTGGCATATTTATACATATATTTATATGCCAATATTCCTCTTTTTGTGTGTGTTTATTGATTAGAATATGATGTTATCACTTAAAGCTAGTCTCCATTGTATTTTTCAGGCTTTAGAAGAAAAAGTAACAAAAACGGGTCAAAACAACACAAGAAATGAAAATATGCAGAAATTGAAGAGATATTGCCGCTATCTATGGTCGCTATCCACAAAACGCTATTTTCTAAGCCTACGCGAATTCGAGTCTCTGTATGCCATCAAAAAGAGGAGATAGCGCCGCTATCTCTAAGATAGCGACGCGAAAAATGGCGGGAATCACAATAGCGCCGCGAAAATGGCTTTAGTGATGCGATTTAGCGCGATCTGACACGTATTTAAGCGAATCTGTAAATCTGGTTCAATAAATTTTTGACCTAATTCGAAGGGCAGCCGAAAAATACCATAGGAGCACTCAATATCAAGATTCTGAAGCTTAAACATTGGTTTTTTTTATCATCTTCATTCATTACTATGTTTATGTTTATGATTCTTCACGTTTGTTTGATGATTATTAGCATGTCTATGTGCTAATCATCTTATATTCGCTATGATTAGATGAAGTTTAGGTTTTAGGTTTGGATATTCTTAGGATTTATGGTGATTTTTTGAATACTTGTGTTTTTAACAAAGAACCTTTTTGTTAAACCTTTACTTTCGCATTATTTAATCTGTTTATTGCTTGGTTCATAAAATACTGACAATATTGAATTGATCTAGTAATTCCCCTGACTTTTCATACCATTTGACGTAGTCAGCGACACACTAGAAATAGGGGTCCGAGATTAGATACTGATAACCTAGGTACAACTTAAAGTCTGATCTTTAAAGAAGAAATTCCTAGGATTAGAAGGTCTCGGAAAGCCGGACCTTGTTAAAAATTAACAAGCAGGAGTGTGACTTTAAATAAGTTTCTTAAGAAGAAATTCCTAGAGATCATATTAGAGACATTGTAAGGTTTTGATAGAAATCTAGTCCCTTAAACTCCTAGAACATGAATTAAATCGGTACTTCAAAACCAAACCTAGACCTAGAGGGATTCAACTCATAGTGAATATCCTCCTTAATTTTTGAAACACATCCACTTATTTTCCATTGATTGTTTATTTTAAAAATCAATTTTAGTTAATTTAATCGTTGTATCAATAAAAACTCTTCAAATGAAAACCCTTTTTAATTACTTGTTCAGATTAGTTAATTAGTTTTATTATATTTAATCAGCTAAATTGTTCCATGTGGAGACGTATATACCGAAAGTACTTACCTGAACTATATTGCTCGCGATTAGGTCATACTTTCCTAATAGTGTGGTAATCTAGGAAAGGCGTATCTAGGTGATTTATTTTATAACTAGTTTAAACACATCAACAATGAATCGGTACGATGATGTGAACCTATGATGAGTTCGGACCAGAGTACACGTGGCTTTGAATTATGATGTGGCATTGAGGTGATTTAGATGACATGTCACGCTTTCTTCTATTATAGATAAATATAATGATGTCAGTTTCAGGTTGAACTACCGCCAAGCCGCGAACCCGAACTTATCAACCCGATTTCGACCTGAATTGCCACTTTAGTTTTCCTTCTTTTCTTTTTTTCTTTTGAACGCCAAATCCTAATCTACTCCTAATTACCACCTATGTTCACGATGGGACTTGAACCTCCAACCTCAAGATTGTGGGGAAAACACCATACTGCTAGCCAAAAGGCCCTTTGGTCCACTCTAATTTATAATCTTGAAATAAAACTGTAGGGTTTTGTACCAATTCGACTAACTAACAATATATGGCTTAAATCAACAACAAATCAAAGAAAAACGGAAGAATTTAGTAAAAATTCATGATTTTCGGACCTAGCAAGAAAAACCCACCAAACTCTATGATTTATAACTTAAAAGATGGATTAATGGAAGAAAAGAGGAGTATACCAACCTTAGGTGCCATGGAGATGAAGATTTATGGAAGAATTTGGAAGAAACAGACTGATTTTTGGTTTTGGGAGTGGTGTTCACCGGAAATCGCTGCTATGGAGGGGTTAGGGTTCGCGATTTGCACGATTGGAGAGAAACGCACGGGTTTATACGCGACGGAGATCGCGCTGCTATCCTATGATAGCAGCGCTATTTTTCGCGGACCCGTTAAATCGTGTAGTTGGGTCGGATAGGATAACGGGACCGATTTGGAACGCTATTTATTGTACAAACGCTATTTCGGGTTTCCGTTTTGAGTTTGATTTGGACAGATAGCGCCGCTATCTAGGATAGCGACGCTATCTTCATATTTTTATATATACATATTTTTTTATTTATTTAATTTTTTTTAAGCAGAACGGAAAGGGAAAAACAAGTAAACACGGGTTGCCTCCCGAGAAGCGCTTCATGGATTAACGAGTCTAGAGCTTGACTCGGTGTTGCTCTTCTACTTCTTTTTGCCCATCATGGCGAAATGCACCTCCTTCGTCTCGGTCACGCCTTCATTCTATGTATCCCCAGGTCTACGTGTCCCGGTGAAAACTTATACCGGGATTGATAGATTAAGACCTTGTCACCCGGTTGGAAGTATTTTTGAGTTTTTAACTTTTTATCGTGCAAATACTTACTTCTTTCTTTGTAGATGCGGGAATATTCATATGCTTCAAAACGGTGTTCATCAAGAAGATTGAGTTGGTGATTACGCTCGGTTCCGGCGGGGACGATGCTCATGTCACATTCTTTGATAGCCCAATAGGCTTTGTGTTCTATCTTGAATGGAAGGTGACATGCGTTTTCGTAAATCATCCGATATGGAGTATGGCCGATAGGAGTTTTATACGCGGTATGGAATGCCCATAGAGCATCTTCAAGTCGTTGAGACCACAACTTTGAGTTTTTCTCGATGGTTTTCTCTGGGATCCTCTTCAAGGCACGATTAGTGTTCTCGACTTTACCACTTGTTTGTGGATGATATGCGGTCGAGAAATGGTGGTGGACACCATATCGTTGGAGAGTTTTCTCCATAAGATGGTTGGCAAAATGCATGCCACGGTCACTAATCAGTGCCCTCGGGCAACCGAACCGGCATAAAAGAGATTTAAGAAAATCGATTACGACTCGGGCATCATTAGTTGGGAGAGCTTTTGCCTCGGCCCATTTGGTGACGTAATCAATTGGAACAAGGATATATGTATTACCTTGGGAGCTCGGGAACGGACCCACGAAATCAATGCCCCAAATGTTGAAAACCTCACAAACTTGGATGCCATGTTGTGGCATTTCATCCCGTTTTGAGATACTTCCAATTCGTTGGCACGCATCACAAGTTTTGACCAATTCTCGTGCATCTTTGAAGATCGCTGGCCAATAGAAACATGCATCAAGAACTTTCTGGGCGGTATAGTTTGGACCGAAATGCCACCGGTGGGGCCCTTGTGACATTTACTGAGAATGTCACGGGCTTCAACACCGGAAACACACCGTCTATGCATCAAGTCAGGACCAACCCGGAAAAGATATGGAGCATCCCAATGATAGTGCTTCAGATCAGAAAGCAATTTCGCTTTTTGTTGATGGGTCATTCCTTTATCAAGAACACCCGCCGCTAGATAATTTGTGAAATCAGCAAACCTCGGATTTTTGGTGTCTTGTAAAGCATTAACCGCTTCGAGAAATTCGTTGGGAAACGAATCATAAATCCCGTATTCATTGCACTCCTCAAGGTGAGGGTTCTCTAATCGGGATAGATGATACGCCGCAAGATTTTCCACTCCTTTTTTATCATTTATCTCAATGTCGAATTCTTGTAGGAGAAGAATCCAACGAATGAGACGCCGTTTTGCATCTTGTTTGGCGAACAGATATTTCAATGCTGAGTGATCCGTATAGACAATCGTTTTGGATAAAATGAGGTTTGGACGGAATTTGTCAAAGGCGAAAACCACTGGAAGGAGTTCCTTTGCAGTTGTGGTGTAATTCGCCTGAGCACCGGTGAGTGTTCGTCTAGGGTAATAGATAGGTTTGAAACGATTATTAACACACTGACCTAAAACTGCACCTAGTGCGAAATCACGAGCATCGCACATGAGTTCGAAGGGGGAGGTAATTGAGAAATAACAGATTTGATATTAGAAGGGGGAGGTAATTGAGAAATAACATTGATTTTGGATTTATCAACCTTAATCCCCTTAGCAGAAATTTTGTGTCCTAAAATGATGCCTTCGCGCACCATGAAGTGACACTTTTCCCAATTAAGCACGAGATTTGATTCCTCGCACCTAATGAGAACTCCCTAAGGCAAGAAAGACATGACTCGAAGGAATCTCCAAATACTGAGAAATCGTCCATGAAGACTTCCATACAGTCCTCGATCATGTCTTGAAAGATAGCCGTCATGCATCGCTGAAAAGTTGCAGGAGCGTTGCACAACCCGAATGACATCATTCGATAGGAAAACGTACCAATGGGCACGTGAAGGTGGTCTTTTCCTGATCTTGGGGGTCGATCGTGATTTTAAAGTAGCCGGAGAAACCGTCCAAGAAACACTAGAAGTTGTTCCCGGCCAATCTCTCCAACATTTGATCGATGAAGGGTAAAGGAAAGTGATCCTTTCGAGTGGATTCGTTGAGTTTGCGGTAATCAATGCAAACTCGCCATCCTGTGACAGTACAAGTAGGAACTAGTTCATCCTTATCATTACGCACAACTGTCATTCCCCCTTTTTTCGGAACCACTTGGACCGGACTCACCCAAGGACAGTCAGAATGGGATAGATGAGCCCTGCATCAAGCAATTTAAGAACTTCCTTCTTCACGACTTCTTTCATGTTGGGGTTTAAACGCTTTTGTCTTTGAACACTAGGTTTGAAGTTATATTCCATTAGAATTTTATGTGTGCAAAAAGAAGGGTATATACCCGGAATACCTGAGGTTTTCCAAGCTAGAGTTCTTTTAAGGGATTTTAAAATTTTTATTAAATTAGCTTTTTCAGTAGGAGCTAGAGTAGATGAAATGATCACCGGAAACTCAGATGCTCTCTGAAGAAATGCATACTCTAGATGGTCGGGTAACGGTTTCAGCTCGACAGATGGAGGGTGCTCAAAAGATGTTTTTATGCGGAGTTTTTGGTCAGGGTCGAATTTCTCAAAAACTACTTCATTTTCTTCCGAATCCTCTTCGTCAAGGCAAAGTAATTCCTCGAGCTCTGATAGATCTTGGATAGATTCGGGAGAATCTAGAGTGACATCACCATAGAGAGTGATGTCATCGCAGTCTAGGTCGAGAAATGAAGTAATTTCCTCCTCTATGCATACATCGATGATGTCGATGAAATTGCATGTATCATCAGAGGCCGATGTATGCCTCATCGCTTTCTCAATGGAGAAAGTGACTCGGTCATCCCCAAGACCTAGACTAAGCTGTTTTTCAGCGACTAAGATTATGGCACTGGCAGTGTTCAAAAAGGGTCTTCCTAAGATGAGGGGAACATTCGGCTCTTCAGGGATGTCTAAGATTACGAAATCGGCCGGAAATACTTGACTGGGATTCCTAATTTAAGGTACATCGACAAGGGCATTAAGTTTATGCTAGCTCCTAAGTCCGCTAGTGCTTTATAGGGTGGTAAGTTATCTATAAGACAAGGGATAATAAAACTCCCTGGATCGCCTTTCTTTGGAGGCATGTTTGGTTGGAGGATAGCTGAGCATTCCTCACTTAGTATTGCTGACGACGCATCCTCAGTTAGTGTCTTGCTAGATACCAAATCCTTGATGAATTTCCCATAGTTCGGCATCCCTGCTAACATGTCAACCAAAGGAACGTTAATGCACACCTGTTTTATCATGTCAACGAACTTACCGTATTTTTCTTTAAGCTTTTCTTTCCTTAACTGTTGAGGGAAAGGAACCTTTGGTGTGTACGGGTTTGTTGCTTCTTGGGTTGTAGACCGGCGCGTCTCCCTTGGTTTTTTCTTCTCTTGCTCTTTTGGAGTTGCAATCTTCTCCATGGCTATCTCCTTTTCGTCAACTGGAGCCTCCTCATTAACCTGTGCATCAAAAGAATTTTTATTAGTATTTAAAACAGATGAACTCATCGTTTTACCACTTCGAGTAGTAATAGCTTTAACATTCTCGAATCCCCGTTTAGGATTATCTTGTCTACGGGGTGGTAAACTGACTTGCGGACGTTCTTGTAAGGCTTCGGCCATCCTACCCATATTTCTCTCAAAGCTTTGAATCGCCGCTTGCTGATTTCTGATAATTTGATCTTGCTCTTCAGCTTTCTTGTCTTGTTTTTCCATATATTTCTCGAGCATGATCTCCATTGATGATTTTTGTCCTTGACCTGCAGCATTCTCACGAGGTGGTTGATTCGTTTGATTATCACGTTGGAAACCAGGGGGTTCGAGTTTCTCGGGGGATAGTTATTGTATTGGTTATTGTTATTATAACCGCTGTTGTATTTGTACCCCTATTTGTTGTTGTTGTACCCTTATATTCCACCTTGATAATTATTTTGGTACCCATTGTTGATATAATTCAACTCCTCCTCTTCTGACATTGGTTGCTGTTGTGTGCAATTTTTGGTGAGATGTGGTCCTTTGCATTTGTCGCACCCAACCTGTATGGCATGTAAACAACTAGTTAATGCGGCCACTTCATTATTCTGTCTATCATCCACCAAATTCACTTGTCCAACTCGTCTGTCAGTCTGCCATTCCATATTGTTCATGGATAGGTCTTCAACGAGTTGATATGCTTGGGTTGGGGTTTTGTACATGAATAACCCACCACTTGATGAATCGAGGAGGGAATGAGATGTGTAATCCAATCCCCTATAGAAATGTGTACTATGTCAACTTCTCACCTGAATCCTACATAAAAGCCATAATATCAGTTTTCAGTTTGTCAGCCTTAGCAGTTGAAAAATACCGAGTAATAAAGTGACTTCGGAGTTCATCCCAAGTCGTAATTGAGCCTGGCTCTAACGATTTAACCCATTCTCTTACATCCCCAGTTAAACTGAAAGGAAACAATCTAAGTCTCATGGCATCCAATGACACGTCTCGTTGTTTGAATAGCTCTCAAATTTCCAGGAAGTTCTCAAGATGTCTGTTAGGATCATTCCATAATCTGCCATCGAAGTTCAGATCCCGCACCATACTGATGAATTGACCTTTAATCTCGAAGTTATTATTATTCAATTCTGGTATTGTGATAGATGGAGTAGGGGGAGTTGGTGGTGTATGTCTAATATTCCACATGGGTTGCTCTTCTTGAGGATGTGGTTGATCGCCCATTTAAAAAATGGGGTTTTCAATAGTTCGAACGTTGATTGACTCTAGGTATTGCGCTGCTGTTACTAGAATCAATAAAAATATTTAACAATATAAAATAACTTGTCCAAGAATAAATCATTAGACAAGGATCGATTAAAAGATTAGTTCTAAATTACTAATCACGCAACTGTTCCCCCGCATCGGCGCCAAAAACATGACGTGTTTAAACTAGTTATAAAATAAATCACCTAAATATGCTTTTCATAGATTACCACACTATTAGGCAAGTATGACCTAATCGCGAGCAATATAGTTCTAGTAAGTACTGTTAGGTCACAATAACCCTGGATTGATTGTATAATTGATAGATTAATTAGACTTAAGACAATTAAAGTGATGAACACAATATTAGAGTCAAATGTATAATTCCACTAAGTGTGGTATACTGCGGAATAGCAATACTACAGATCAATTACAATATGTGTACAACTGAAAACGTAAATTGGTGAGTACTTCTTTGCCAAGTGATCTCTATTTATAATGTTATAGAGATCTTACAAAAGGGGAAAGGAGTAATGGAAGGACTGAGAAAAGAAAGTGACCGAGATCAAAGGTATTTCATCTGGTCTGTTAAACATGGTAATGTTTAACTCAGTCCTTGTACTCAGTATTGGATGTCAATACTGAGTCCCAATACTGAGTCACCAATACTGTCTACTCAGTGTTGGACCAAGACTTAGCTAAATTATTCTACAAACTATTCTAAGCTAGTCTAGGTTGTCATGTTATCTTGAGATCCCAAGGGGTAAGGCTTTTTGCCCTAACAATCCTCCTTCTTGGTTATCAACCATTTTAATCCCACCAGATGACTAATGTTTGCTTGTGGGAGATCTTCTTCTGTTCTAAAGCATTCTATGTCATCTGAGTCAGTGTACATATATCCAGAGGTTGGATATATAATGCTCTTTTGATCCTGAAAGACAAGAGTAGGAGGTACAGGGTATTTATTTATGAAATTGAATGTGTTAAGACACTCAGGTTTATTGTTTCTGTATGACTCAGTCATTACGCTGAGTGCTCTGTACTCCCCTGGAAATAAGATTCCTTTCTCAAAGCAAACTGCAGCAACTGCCCAGATTTTATCTATTATCAATTGGGCTTGAGAGGATCTTGAGGGCAACTCCTTGATCATTTTGGTGATCTTAATCTAGTGTTGGAGTCCCATGTTCTGGATATCATGAAGAAGAATCTTCATTGGAGGACTGACTAGTCCAGTACAGGTAGCAACGATTGATCCATTGACCATTTTTACCTTGATTTTGTTGACATCAATGTTCAACCAGTATATATCCCTCACACTAAGAAAGACTTTGTTTCTCAGTATTTCCATTCTTGTCTCTCTGTACCTTGTTCTCTGAGCAACTGAGTTCCAATATTGTTCTCTAAGGTCTCCTCCTTCAATCTTCTTCAGTGAGATGTTGATGGAACATCAGAGTCTCGGGTTCCTCTTTGACACCAAGAGCATGTAGGTAGAAGAATTTTTCTGCTTCATCTTCTAATTGTTGTGCAGTCTTCCTTGGAACCTGCTCAACATCATGAACAGACCTTCTAGTTCTAGTGATTAGAGGAGCTGGAGCAGGTTCTTCACTTAATACAGAGGACATGACAACTCTTGACATTCTTCTAGTTAATCTTCTAACTGGTCTTGGTTCACTCTGAGCTGGTAATTGTGGATCTCTTGGAAGCTCGTCATCATGGGAGGATGATGATGAGGAGCTTGGTTCATGAGCCATATCCAGTGCAAATTTTATGAAGTTCTGAGTTGGCACTGGATTTGATTCTTCATCATTATCAGCAATAGGCCACACAAATGGCCTGTACACAATGATTTGCAGGTTGTTCTCATACTGAGCAGATGGCACAGTATTATTTGAATATGCTTCACGTTCATAACATATAGTTATATGGCTAGACGTATGTAAGCCTAAAGGGTCACACGCTTATACACCAAACACCATTTAATATATATAATATAATTAGGGTAATTATATTATTTATATAAACTATGATTACTTGGCTAGTTATGTTTTAATTAATTGTTAAGTTAAAACGTATTAGTGAGTAATCTAAAGAATCAAAAGTACAAGTGGCTAAGTGTCATATCTCCTAACTTGTAATTAGGGAATATATACTTAGATTAGGGAGCAAGTTTACTAACCCTAATCCTCCCCTTTTCGCCTTATACGGCCGCAACCTCCAAAAGTAAAAAAGAGAGTTGATTGTTTTTTTTTGGTTGTGGTGCGAACTCAGAAAAGAAAAATAATACATCCTTCTTTCCCTGGTTGAGACTTGCAAGAGAGACAAGCAAAATTGTTTTCTTTTCTTATTTTGATTATCACGTGGAAGCAATCAAAGAAGTGTTTCTTTGATTTTGATTCTTGATCAAGGGACTAGCATCCTATTTGGTATTCTTGATATGGTATAGTGTGGATACCATTAGAGGAATTCTACATTGAATTCTTGGAGTTCTTCATCAATTGGTGAAATCAAAGGCTTCAAGGGTATGATTTCTACATCCCAACTCTTTGATATTATTGCTTAATTATATTGTCAATATGTAGATCCGTTATTAGTGATTTAACAAATTATTTCCGCTGCGTTTTACTTGATTAAATCGTAAATCACTAACGGTGGTATCACGAGTCATCATATTGATGATTTAATTAGCAAGTTCTTTGTAAAAAGTAGCAAAAAATTCGTATTTTTTGGCCTAATGGTTACGCCGATCGGCAAAGAACCCTGGGGTTCTTTGTCTTTAATGTTTTTCGAAAATTTTATGATATAAGGTTAAAAATTTGATTTTTTGGAACCCTACTTGCCACTAGTTACAAAAACTAAAATAAAAATTAATCTTGTTTATTGAATTTTTTATTTTATTTGGCTTGAATTTTTATTTTAATTGTTAATCGTTATATATGGCAAAACATGTATTTTTGCCATATTCCAAGCCAAAGCCTTGTCAATTGTTGCTTGATTGTGCAAAACCGATGAAAACCTAGAGCGTTTGTGATTGAATGTGATTTGTTTGAATGTTTGTTTGTTTTTGGGAAAGCCGTGTTTTGGCTAATTGTTGTAATTTTTATTCTTTCTTTTCTTTGGTGCCATTATTTGGGGCAAATTTCAATTGTAAAAGTATTAGAATAGTTGTATTTTATTTCCTTTTTATCTTGTAATTTGTTGATAAAGTTGAAGAAAAAATGAAGAAAATTTCCTTTTTATTTCCTTTTTATTTTCTTTCCTTTTTATCTTGTATTTTATTTCCTTTTTATTTCCTTTTTATTTTATTTCCTTTTTATCTTGTATTTTATTTGGGGCAAATTTCGGCACCTCCTGCGCAGTTGCACGAAAACAGACTTTCCCGGAGATTGGCAAGTCGTTTGGACCTGAACCCACCGCAATAAGGACTGGAAATGTCGTCTGCTAGGTCGAATTTCACTTCAGGCGCTGCTGGATTTTTTGGACAGATTGCATTTTCACATTGGTTGGGCTCTACTTATTCATGATTGTCTTAGAGTAAGTGGGAGCCCATTGGGTTTATGTAGGCCCGCTCGGGTTCATGTTGGCCCATCCCCTAGCTTGACCCTTCGGTCCGTCGTGATGACTCACGTGACCGAACTTAGGTTATCATCGGTCGAGATTTTGCACAAAATTCAGTTGCATGTTTTACTTGAATGTTTGTGGTTGTTATTTATTTTCTATTCGATACAAAACATAACGACTAAAATAAGATTTTTGAAATACAAACATTAAAACATCCAAACTTTTAATCATCTATGATTTCTAGTTAATCATCGATGATTAATACTTAATCACCTATGATCACTGTTTAATCATCCATGATTACTTGTTAATCATCCATGATCACAGTTTTATCATCTATGATTATTTTTTAATCTAAACTTGTTTTTGAGATTAATATAAAAGTTTAAATATGATTTGAAACTTATAATTTAATAATCGCTAAAACGTTTTTACCGCTTATTAAACCGACTTATGAAGTGGTATGAATGAAGTACATGATTCATTCATATCTTAAACTTTTTATTAAAATTTCATACCTAAAATTTAAGTCACGCCGTCCAATTGGTTGAAATCACTTGCTTCTACTTTTAAATTCACGTGAGATGTGGTTTGAATTTAGATCCGAGGTCATTATTGTCTACGCGTGAGACCTAGATTTATTTTGACATGAGTTCACATTGGATGACTTAATCGAGTTAACGGTGACTCCTTGACACGAGGCGAAGATGCGACAAACATGCCACTTGACCCTAGATGCTTGATCACTAGGTGCCATGAGGTCCCATAACTCTAGGAGTTGCACTTGTAATGCAATTGTTGATCGTCACCTACCTATTGGATCTATCATTGCTAGCAGATCAACTGATGTGATGATAGAAGTCAATGAGGATCTTAGCTTTTAATTAAATTAATTGGGTAGTTAATTTTTTAAAAGAAATTATTATTGAAAATACTATTTTTTTTGAACTTTGTGTGTTATACAAATAACAACAACAAATCAAAACCTAAGTATCTCCACTCTAAAATCAGTTAGGCCTTACCTGAGGCACCTCCTGCCAATGCTTCTGCTGCTGTTCGTCCAGCCTTTACCGAAACGTTTAACGAACACCAAGAAGTCGCTACTCCTATGCTTGTGAGCATGAACCCCGAGATTCGAAAGAACTTCGAGGAACTCACAGCATATGACATGATAAGCGAGTTGAAAATGATATTTCAAAAACATGCAGAACTTGAACTGTTCAAAACAGTTAAAGCATTCAACGCTTACAAGCAGGAGGACGGCCAATCAGTTTGCACTTACATCTTGAATATGAAATGCTATATTGATCAAATGGAGCGTCTTGGTTACCCATTTCCACAAGTTCTTGGAATGAGCTTGATTCTTACCTCACTATCCAAGGACTATGACTAGTTTGAAAAGAGTTTTAAAAGTACATAGCATGGGGAAGACAATCGTTGATAACATGCTATGGTAAAGCTAGTTGAGCAAAGGTTACCCAATTCTTTTCTAGGAATCAGGGAAGGTAAAACCGCAAGCACAAGGCAAGAGTCTAGGTAAGGGTAAGCTAGTTTACTTTTCCAAACCTACGATTCCCCACCTGCTAAAAAGGAGCACCCTGCAAAGGATATTTCTTGCCATTATTGCGATGAAACTGGCCATTGAAGGAGGAATAGTCCTGCCTACTTGGCAGAGTTGATGAAGGACAAATGTGTTCTAGCTAGCACATTAGGTATCTTCATTATAGAACTCTATACTTTTCGTAATAAATCTTGAGTGTATGACACTAGTTGTGGAACTCATATTTACACAAATGTGCAAGATTAAAAGTGAAGTAGATAGCTAAAAGAATGGAAGCTGTGATCTTATCCTTCCTAATGCGTTAATTATTGTTTTGAACAATTGTCAATTATGCATTGTTTAGCTTTATCGTTTGTTGAATAATGGATTATGATATTTTGTTTTATGAAAAATAACATGTTTTTATTACTATTCCTTGTATAGTATATTTGAAATTAATATGCATGATCCTAATTCAAGCGATAATTTTATATACAAATGTAGCACTCAAGAATCCAAAACGGTTTGGATTCCATTTACCTAGAGCATTGTCATCTTTTCCACATAAACAAGAAACGCATTTTGATACTACAACTCGACGGGCTTCTTTGCAAATGATTATGAATCATTTAAAATGCCTCTCTTGTATATTATGGAAAGATAACAAGAAAGCTTTTCTCCCATGTAGGCGAAAGAGCTAAAAATATAATTGGACTCATACATACTGATGTATTTGGCCCTTTTAGAACTAAGACTAGGGAGGGTGCCACCTACTTTCACTGATGATATCATTCGATGTGGTTATGTTTACTTGATTAAACATCAACATGGAAGCTTTAATGATATCAGTCGCCATGGTTATGTTTACTTGATTAGACATAAACATGAAATCTTTGAAACGTTCAAAGCTTTATAAAGTAAAAGTAGAAAATCAACTTGGAAAGACAACAAAGGCTTTCAGTCCTGATTGAGGATGAAAGTACATGAGTCAAGAGTTTCTGGATCATCCCACACATCGTGAGATTGTCTCACAATTCACTCCTCCATACATTCCACAAGATAATGTTGCGTCTGGAAGGAAATATCGGACCCTGTATGACATGGTTCGGTCTATGATGAGTCCTAATACTCTTACACTATCCTTTTGAGGGGCATGCACTGAAGTCTGCTGCTCGAATACTTAATATGGTTCCGACCAAAAGGTTAAAAAGACACCATATGAGATATGGCGTGGGAAAGTCCCTAATTTGTCTTACTTGAAGATCTGGGGTTGTGAGGATCTCGTGAAACGAGACATGCCGAACAAACTTGAGCCCATATCTATCAAGTATATCTTCGTTACTATTTTTCTTCCCAAATGAGAACAAATTGTTGTTACTCGGTATGCTGAGTTTCTTGAGAACAGTCTCATTTCACAAAGCAAGTGGGAGCACTATGGACTTTGACAAGATTCAAAGTGAAGATACAAAACCTTCTGGTAACACTAGCAAATATCATTCTGAGGCTGGACGTATAGATGTTGGACCACAAGATGATGTTGTTCCCATTCGTAGGTCCGCAAGGACACCTCATGCACCTGAACAATAAAGATTTATGTCGATGCCGAGGAGCAAAGTTTCGAGGATCATAATGAACCCCCTAACTATCAAGTTGCATTATTGAATTTTGAATTCGAAAAATGACTTGAAGCTATGAATGCGAAAATGTAATCCATGATGGACAACCAAGTTTTGAACTTGGTTGATCTTTCTCAAAACAGTAAGACTGTTGACATGGATGAGATTATACACACCTATAAATCTCTTCTAGTAACAAAAGGTTACACTCAATCCTACTGGATTGACAATGATGAAACCTTCTCGCCTGTTACTAAAGACATTAGGATTCTTATAGCCAAAGTAGTGTACTATGACTATGAGATTTGATTAATGATGAAATCAAAACGTTTGTTTCACCTAAACCCCAAATTGAGCATGTGTATATATGAAAGCTAGTGGGAGCGTTGTTGTTTCTCAAGTCATACATGCTGATGTGTCACTCATGTGAAACAATATACCAATGCTACAAGATGAAAATCCTGGCTTGGAAAATGTTTTGACATGAAGGATTGTAGGGATACGACATACATACTTGGAGTAAAGATCTATAATGATAGATCAAATCGGTTAATTGGTTTAATTCAAAGTTCTTACATTGACAAAATTCTAAACGGTTTAGAATGGTACTCCCAAACGACGAAGTCCTCGTATGCCACACAATGTAAACTTGAGTGAGACTCAAGGACCTTCCACACCTGATGTGGTGAAGCGAATGAATGTAATGCCCTATGAATCGGCTATTCCATTCATCATGTACGTTGTAAGGAGCACTAGGCCAAATGTAACGTCCTTATGGGACCTTACTAGAAAATATTGACAGAATCCATGAGAGAGTCACTGGATTGCTGTTAACAACACATTGAAGTATTTTGAAATACTGGATATATGTTCCTTGGTTATGGTGGAGATACCAAAATGAAACTAAGTATACTTGTTGTACTTATGCTGGTTTTGAAATAGGTCGTGACGATGCTAGATCCTATTTACGAAGGTTCACTACATTCGAATGATTTATCGAGATAACTAACTAGCTGACGCTTTATCAAACTCAATGTCTTGTACCAAACATATTGAATATGAATGGAACATTGGACTTCGATAAGCTAGTAGTTTCATGTAAATCTGTTTTAGTATTTGGATAATGGAACGTTGAGCAGTTTATATTGGAATAAATTGATATATTTGATATGATCGTTTTTATATGAATATCTACTGTGTTCTATATTTGCATGTTTATATCCTTGAATATTTACTGCGTTTTATATTCTAAATTATCCATTGTCATATTAATAATATGGGAATATTATTAAGACAAATCTGAGGGCATTGATGACATCATCTTAGTATGACTACGGATGAAGAAATCTAACTCACATGTTGTTCATTGTGATGCACAATTGGACTGACCCAACATTTGAGAAATAACTTCCTGGATTTATGTCTCAAGTGAATCTCACAAAGGCTTTGTCGCTTATCCTCTGACTTGAGATGCAGGCTGGTTTGTGT
Source organism: Calendula officinalis (assembly GCA_963853835.1). Classification (NCBI taxonomy): domain Eukaryota; kingdom Viridiplantae; phylum Streptophyta; class Magnoliopsida; order Asterales; family Asteraceae; genus Calendula; species Calendula officinalis. Next base: position 44,528,864 of record OY970829.1, read on the forward strand.
ATGTGGAGTGCCTAACTTTGATGTGGTTAAACGCTGACCTGAATAAGGCTGCTATAACAACCATCTTCGGGTTTGTCATTAAGCGTATATCAAACACGTGTAGTCAATAAAGAATTTGTTCCTCCACATGTTTGGATTAGATACTACTGGGCCCCTCGATGATTTGAATAGATGCTTGTACGGCCGTACCCAAAGGTAATCAAGATGAATCTTGATTGGTTTGGTAATCTACTTCAATGTATAGATCGAGAAACAGAATCGTTGAAATTTTAGATTGACATTAATCCTTGTCTATGTTGGAATATGCTTCACGCGTATAACATATAGTTATATGGCTAGTTGTATGTGAGCCTAAAGGGTCACACACTTAAACACTAAACACCATTATGTAATTAATGTAATTAGTGTAATTGCATTAAATATATATTATAGTTTAATATTAAATGTTAATATTGAAACTAATAGTGTGCTTAATAGGAAGAACTAAAAGAAAGGGGCTAGAGTGCAACATTACCATAACTAGATATGGAAGGTATTTAAAGGGGATTAGGGCAACCATAATCCCTTCACCACTCATAATCTCGGCCGCACCCCTCTTTAGAACTCTAGGGTTCTTTTGTTCTTCTTCTTCAAGCACAAGGACTAGCATCCTCAAGTGGTGTTCAAGAAGGTGTTGTGTGGACTATCTTTGGAGGAATTCCCACTTGGAATTCTTGGTTTCGGTCGTGTATCATCACCAACGAATCATCATAATCAAAGGCAACTAGGGTATGAATTGTTCTTCCATTCTCTTTGATTTATTGTATAGTTTAATTGTATTTAACAATATTAGATCCGGTTATGGTGATTATATTTTTCCGCTGTGTTTTGGTTCTTGTTTTAACCTAAAATCACCATTAGTGGTATCACGAGTCATTATATTGATAATATAATTAACTAGTTTTTGTAAAAGTAGCAAAAAAATTCGATTTTTGGTGTTTCTTAAACCTAGCCGTCGAAAAAATTAAGAACCCTAGGGTTCTTATTTTTCGATTTTTTTAATAAATATCAAGGGTTAAAAATATGATTTTTGGTAACCCTACATGTTACTTGTTACAAAAACCCTAATAAAAAATTAATCTTGTTATTGTTTTTTTGATTATTTGGCTTGGATTTTACATTTATTTTACTTTTTTGTTGATATGGCAAAACATGTATTTTTGCCATATCCCAAGCCAAAACCTTGTCAATTGTTGATTGTTTGTGCAAACCGATGAAAGCCTAGACCTTGTGATGAATGTGTTGTCGTTTGGTTGTTTGATTGTTTTGGGAAAAGCCGTGTTTTTGGCTTAATTGTTGTAATTTTGTTTCAATTTTTCCTTTATGTTTGGTGCCATTTTTTTGGGGCAATTTCAATGTAAAAGTAATTAGAATAGTTGTATTTTATTTCTTTGTATTTTGTAAATTGTTGACCAAAGATGAAGAAACAATGAAGAAAAAACAACAATTTTCGGCACCTCCTGCGCAGCTGCACGAAAACAGACTTTCCCGGATATTTACAAATCCGTTGGACCTGAAACCACCGCCAAATGTTCCGAAACTCAGTGACCTACAACTTTCCAGAAGGCCAGGAAGACTAACGAAGATTCCTTCAGTGACTTTTCGGGATTCCAAGGCTGCTGGAATTTTCTGGCAGATTCACTTTTTCACAATTTTGGGTTCTACTTGCTCAAGAATGTCTTGGAGCAAGTGGGAGCCCATTGGGTTTATGTAGGACCGTTTGGGTTCATGTTGGCCCGTGTTGGAATATGCTTCACGCGTATAACATATAGTTATATGGCTAGTTGTTTGTGAGCCTAAAGGGTCACACACTTAAACACTAAACACCATTATATAATTAGTGTAATTAGTGTAATTACATTAATTATTAATATATAAAAGCTTCATGCTTGTATATAATAAGTTTAATATTAATTGTTAATATTGAAACTTTATTATGAGCAAACTAGAAGAAACAAATAACAAGGGACTAGAGTGAAAATAGAAGTATGGTTTATGGAAATCTTTAATGGGTCTTTATGGCACAATTATGTGTGATGAATGAGTCCATAAACACTCCCTTGACCCCTCTCTTGGACGTGCACCATAACACACACAAGAAGGTGTTTTTTTGTTTGCTTCTTATTTTTTTGCTCTCAAGGCTTAAGGACTAGCATCCATCATTTGGTGTTCTTGCAAGTGTTGTGTGGATTTCTTTTAGAGGTATTCTTGTTGAATACTTGGTTTCAATCCATCACCAACTCCATCCGATTTCATAATAATCAAAGGCAACTAGGGTATGAATTCTTATACCATTCTCTTTGATTTTCTTTTAGTTTAATTGTATGATTGATATCAAGATCCGTTCATGGTGATTAAATCTTTCCGCTGCGTTTTGTTACTTGTAATAACCGAAAATCACCATTAGTGGTATCAGAGATATCGAATTTATCTTCTGATATCGAATTCTAAGGATTGTCCTTAGAGATGAGAAAGTTGATACACCTATAAGAGGCCTTACCTGAGGCACCTCCTGTCAGTGATTCTGCTGCTGTTCGTCAAGCCTTTACCGAAACGTTTAACGAACACCAAGAAGTTGCTACTCATATGCTTGTGAGCATGAACCCCGAGATTCGAAAGTACTTCGAGGAACTCACAGCATATGACATGATAAGCGAGTTGAAAATGATATTTCAACAAAAGGCAGAACTTGAACTATTCAAAACAGTTAAAGCATTCCATGCTTGCAATCAGGAGGACGGCCAATCAGTTAGCACTTACATCTTGAATATGCAATGCTATCTTGATCCAATGGAACGTCTTGGTTACCCCTTACCACAAGTTCTTGGAATGAGCTTGATTCTTACCTCACTATCCAAGGACTATGACCAGTTTGAAAAGTGTTTTAAAAATACATAGCATGGGGAAGACAATCGTTGAACATGCTATGGTAAAACTGGTTGAGCAAGGGTTACCCAATACTTTTCTTGCAATCAGGGAAGGTAAACCGCAAGCACAAGGCAAGAGTCTAGGTAAGGGTAAGCTAGTTTACTTTTCCAAACCTACGATTCCCCCACCTGCTAAAAAGGAGCACCCTGCAAAAGATATTTCTTGCCATCATTGCGATGAAACTGGCCATTGAAGGAGGAATTGTCCTGCCTACGTGGCAGAGTTGATGAAGGACAAATGTGTTCTAGTTAGCACATTAGGTATCTTCATTATAGAACTCTATACTTTTCGTGATAAATCTTGAGTGTATGACACTAGTTGTGGAACTCACATTTACACAAATGTGCAAGATTGAATGTGAAGTAGAAAGCTAAATGAATGGAAGCTGTGATCTTATCCTTCCTAATGCGTTAATTATTGTTTTGAACAATTGTCAATTATGCATTGTTTAGCTTTATCGTTTGTTGAATAATGGATTATGATATTTTGTTTTATGAAAAATAACATTTTTTTATAACTATTCATTGTAATAGTATGTTTGAAATTAATATGCATGATCCTAATTCAAACGATAGTTCTATATACAAATGTAGCACTCAAGAATCCAAATTGGTTTGGATTCTACTTACCTAGATCATCGTCATCTTTTCCACATAAACAAGAAACGCATTTTGATACTAAAACTCGACGGGCTTCTTTACAAATGATTATGAATCATTTAAAATGCCTCTCTTGTATATTATGGAAAGATAACAAGAAAGCTTTTCTCCCAAGTTGGCGAAAGAGCTACAAATCTACTTGGACTCATACATACTGATGTATGTGGCCCTTTTAGAACTAAGACTAGGGAAGGTGCCACCTACTTTCACTGATGATATCATTCGATGTGGTTATGTTTACTTGATTAAACATCAACATGGAAGCTTTAATGATATCAGTCGCTATGGTTATGTTTACTTGATTAGACATAAACATGAAATCTTTGAAACGTTCAAAGCTTTCTAAAGTAAAAGTAGAAAATCAACTTAGCAAGACAACAAAGGCTTTCAGTCCTGATTAAGGATGAAAGTACATGAGTCAAGAGTTTCCGGATCATCCCTCACATCGTGAGATTGTCTCACAATTCACTCTTTCATACACTCCACAAGATAATGGTGCGTCTGGAAGGAGATATCGGACCCTGTATGACATGGTGCGATCTATGATGAGTCTTAATACTCTTACACTATCCTTTTGAGGGGCATGCACTGAAGTCTGCTGCTCGAATACTTGATATGGTTCCGACCAAAAGGTTAAAAAGACACCATATGAGATATGGCGTGGGAAAGTCCCTAATTTGTCTTACTTGAGGATCTGGGGTTGTGAGGATCTCGTGGAACGAGACATGCCGAACAAACTTGAGCCCATATCTATCAAGTATATCTTCGATTACTATTTTACTTCCCAACTGAGAACAAATGGTTGTTACTCGGTATGCTGAGTTTCTTGAGAACAGTCTCATTTCACAAAGCAAGTGGGAGCACTATAGACTTTGACAAGATTCAAAGTGAAGATACACAACCTTCTGGTAACACTAGCAAATATCATTCTGAGGCTGGACATATAGATGTTGGACCACAGGATGATGTTGTTCCCATTCATAGATCCGCAAGGACACTTCATGCACCTGAACGATATAGATTTATGTCGATGCTGAGGAGCAAGTTTCGAGGATCATTATGAACCCCCTAACTATCAAGTTGCATTATTGAATTTTGAATTCTAAAAATGACTTGAAGCTATGAATGCGAAAATAAAATCCATGAGAGACAATCAAGTTTTGAACTTAGTTGATCTTTCTCAAAACAGTAAGACTGTTGACATGGATGAAAATATACACACCTATAAATCTCTCATAGTAGCAAAAGGTTACACTCAATCCTACTGGATTGACAATGATGAAACCTTCTCGCCTGTTACTAAAGACATTAGGATTCTTATAGTCAAAGTAGTGTACTATGACTATGAGATTTGGTTAATAATGAAATCAAAACGTTTGTTTCACCTAAAACCCAAACTGAGCATGTGTATATATGAAAGCTAGTGGGAGCATTGTCGTTTCTCAAAGTCATACATGTTGATGACATGTCACTCATGTGAAACAATATACCAATGCTACAAGATGAAAATCTTGGCTTGGAAAATATTTTGACATGAAGGATTGTAGGGATACGACATACATACTTGGAGTAAAGATCTATAATGATAGATCAAAGCGGTTAATTGGTTTAAGTCAAAGTGCTTACATTGATAAAATTCTAAACGGTTTAGAATGGTACTCCCAAACGAGGAAGTCCTCGTATGCCACATAATGTAAACTTGAGTGAGACTCAAGGACCTTCCACACCTGATGTGGTGAAGCGAATGAATGTAATCCCCTATGAATCGGCTATTTCATTCATCATGTACGCTGTAAGGAGCACTATGCCAAATGTAACGTCCTTAGGGGACCTTACTAGAAAATACCGACAGAATCCATGAGAGAGTCACTGGATTGCTGTTAAGAACACATTGAAGTATTTTGAAATACTAGATATATGTTCCTTGACTATGGTGGAGATACTGAACTGAAACTAAGTATACTTGCTATACTTATGTTGGTTTTGAAATAGGGCGTGATGACGCTAGATCCTATTTACGAAGGTTCACTACATTCGAATGATTTATCATGATATGTGAAATTCGTACACTTAAAGTTCAAACAGATAACTAACTAGCTGACGCTTTATCGAACTCAATGTCTTGTACCAAACATCTTGAATATGAATGGAACATTGGACTTCGACAAGCTAGTAGTTTCATGTAAATCTGTTTTAGTATTTGGATAATGGAACTGTGAGCAGTTTACATTGGAATAAATTGATATATTTGATATGATCGTTTTTATATGAATATCTACTGTGTTCTATATTTGCATGTTTATATCCTTGAATATTTACTGTGTTTTATATTCTAAAATTGTCCATTGTCGTAATTAATAATATGGGAATATTATTAAGACAAATCTGAGGGCATTGATGACATTATCTTAGTATGACTAAGGATGATGAAATCAAACTCACATGTTGTTCATAATGATGCATAATTGGACTGACCCAACCTATGAGAAATCACTTCATGGATTTATGTCACAAGTGAATCTCACAAAGGCTTTGTCACTTATCCTCTGACTTGAGATGCAAGTTGGTTTGTGTATGTAGAGGGGCAAACTTTGATATGGTTAAACGCTGACCTGAATAAGGCTGCTATAACAACCATTATCGGGTTTGTCATTAAGCATATGACGGACACGTGCAGTCAATAAAGAATTTGTTCCTCCACACATGTGGATTAGATACTACTGGGCCCCTCGATGATTTGAATAGATGTATGTGTGGCCACACCCAAAAGGTAATCAAGATGAATCTTGATTGGTTTTGGTAATCTACTTCAATGTATAGATCGAGAAACAGAATCGTTGAAATTTTAGATTGACATTTATCCTTGTCTAAAATTCAACATAGTATCAGTAACAAAAGGATAACTGCTCGAAAACTTTGAACAAAGATTTTATGAAACTCCTCATGTACTTCTAGGGGCATTGGCGGGTTGCTAGACTCTAACCTTTGCTTGTATAACTACTTGATGTTATCACGTGCGCAAGTGGGAGCTGTTGGAATATGCTTCACGCGTATAACATATAGTTATATGGCTAGTTGTTTGTGAGCCTAAAGGGTCACACACTTAAACACTAAACACCATTATATAATTAGTGTAATTAGTGTAATTACATTAATTATTAATATATAAAAGCTTCATGCTTGTATATAATAAGTTTAATATTAATTGTTAATATTGAAACTTTATTATGAGCAAACTAGAAGAAACAAATAACAAGGGACTAGAGTGAAAATAGAAGTATGGTTTATGGAAATCTTTAATGGGTCTTTATGGCACAATTATGTGTGATGAATGAGTCCATAAACACTCCCTTGACCCCTCTCTTGGACGTGCACCATAACACACACAAGAAGGTGTTTTTTTGTTTGCTTCTTATTTTTTTGCTCTCAAGGCTTAAGGACTAGCATCCATCATTTGGTGTTCTTGCAAGTGTTGTGTGGATTTCTTTTAGAGGTATTCTTGTTGAATACTTGGTTTCAATCCATCACCAACTCCATCCGATTTCATAATAATCAAAGGCAACTAGGGTATGAATTCTTATACCATTCTCTTTGATTTTCTTTTAGTTTAATTGTATGATTGATATCAAGATCCGTTCATGGTGATTAAATCTTTCCGCTGCGTTTTGTTACTTGTAATAACCGAAAATCACCATTAGCCCGTCCCCTAGTTTGACCCTTCGGTCCGTCGTGATGACTCACGTGACCGAACCTAGGATTTCATCGGTCGAGGTTTGCACAAAATTTGTTGCATGTTTTATATTTTGTTTGTGGTTGTTTTCTTTTCTATTAGATACAAGTAGTAAAACAATTAAAAATGGTTTTTAGACACAAACATTAAAACATCCAAACCCTTAATCATCGATGATTACTAGTTAATCATTGATGATTAAACCTTTAATCTAAAATCGTTTTGAGATTAAACTATGTTTAAATATGATTTGAAACTTATCACTTAATCGCTAAAAGTTTTTACCGTTTATTACACGACTTATGAAGTGGTATGAATGAAGTACATGATTCATTCATACCTTAATAAAATTTTATTAAATTAAAATTTAACATACGTTAAATTCAAGTCACGCCGTCCAATCGATTGTAAATCACTTGCTTCTATATTTGAATTCACGTGAGACGTGGTTCGAATCTAGATCCGAGGTCATTATTCTCTACGCGTGAGACCTAGAGCTATTTTGACATGATTTCATATTGGATGACTTAATCGAGTTAACGGTGAGACCTTGACTCGAGGCGACGATGCGACAAACATGCCACTTGACCCTAGATGCTTGTTCACTAGGTGCCATGAAGTCCCAAACCTCTAAGAGTTGCACTTGTAATGCAATTGTTGAACGTCACCTACCTATTGGATCTATCACCACTAGCAGATCAACTGATGCGGTGATAGAAGCTCAATGGGATCTTAGCTTTTAATTAAAATTAATTGGGTAGTTGATTGATTAAAAGAAATTATTATCGAAAATACTAATTAATGAATTTTGATATTTTGTAGATGCCTTCTACTAATCAAACCCTAACTCACACCACCATTCGTTCCGTTCTCGAAAAAGAGAAACTTGATGGAACGAACTTTGTGGACTGGGCTCGTAACCTAAGGATCGTCCTTAGGGCCGAGCACAAGTACCACTATTTGGAGGAGGCGTTGCCCCCTGCCCATGCTGCTACCGCCACCCCTGCTGTTCGTGCGGCCTATACCAAGAGGTTTAACGAACAACAAGAGGTCGCCGTGCTCATGCTGGTGAGCATGATCCCTGAGATTCAGAAGAATCTCGAGGCCCTCACAACATTCGATATGATGGCTGAACTGAAGACATCATATCAAAAGCAAGCTGATCAGGAACTCTTTGACACGGTCAAAGCCTTCCATGCTTGCTAGCAAGAGGAGGGACAGTCTGTTAGCTCTTATCTTTTGAAGATGAAGAGTTAACTAGACCGAATGGAGAAACTTGGCTACCCTAAGCCTCATATCCTTGGAATTGGGTTAATTCTCACTTCACTACACAAGGATTATGCGCCGTTTGTCATGACTTATCATATGCATAGTATGGGGAAGACTTTCGCCGAATTACATGCTATGCTGAAACAAACGGAAGCTGGGTTACCCAAGAAAACTCCAACCCCTACTGTCCTTGCCATAAGGCAAGGAAAGATCCCAAAACCAAAACCGCAAGTAGTTGCTAAGGGCCAAGGCAAGGGAAAGCAAGTTTACAAGCCCAAGCCAAAGGTTCCCCCACCTACTCATAAGGAGCATCCTGCTAAGGATCTTGCTTGTCATCACTGCGGTGAGACATGCCACTAGAGGAGGAATTGTCCTGCCTACCTGGCGGAGTTGATGAAGAACAAAGCCAATAAGATTGGCACATCAGGTATCTTCACAATAGAACTATATGCTTTCCCTAAGATATCATGGGTATATGACACTGGTTGTGGAACTCACATTTGTAATACCATGCTGGGTCTAAGGGGAAGTAGAAAGCTAAACCATGGAGCTTTGGACTTGTACGTGGGAAATGGAATGCGTGCACCGGTCGAAGCTATAGGAAGCTATGATTTAATCCTTCCTAATGGTTTAATTATTGTATTAGACAATTGTCACTATGCGCCTAGTATTACTAGGGGTATAGTATCGCTTTCATGTTTGTGGAATACTGGCTTTATTCACAATTACCTATGGCATTGTCGCCTTTGCCATGTTAACAAGAAACGTGTTTTAAAATTACAAAAGGATGGATTTATAAAATCAGATGATTCTGAATCATTTGATAAATGTGTTTCTTGTATAACTGGTAAAATGGCTCGCAAACCTGTCTCCCATGTAGGCGAAAGGGCCAACGATCTACTTGGACTCATACATACCGATGTATGTGGCCCTTTTAGAACTCGAACTAGGGAAGGTGCTACCTACTTCATTACTTTCACAGACGACTTTAGTCGTTATGGTTATGTTTACTTGATTAAACATAAACATGAAACCATTGAAACGTTCAAAGCTTTCCAAAATGAAGTAGAAAATCAACTCGGCAAGAAGATAAAAGCTCTCCGGTCCGATCGAGGAGGAGAGTACATGAGCCATGAGTTTCAAGACCATCTTAAGAATTGTGGGATTGTCTCACAATTCACTCCCCCTTATACACCACAGCATAATGGTGTATCAGAGAGGAGAAATCGCACCTTGCTTGACATGGTCCGATCGATGATGAGTCCTACCACTCTGCCTCTATCCTTTTGGGGTTATGAACTCAAATCGGCTGCTCGAATACTGAGTATGGTTCCCACCAAGAAGGTTGAAAAGACACCATATGAGATATGGCATGGGAAAGTCCCAAACTTGTCTTACTTGAAGGTATGGGGTTGTGAGGCTCTCGTGAAACGAGACACACCAAACAAACTTGAACCCAGAGCTGTCAAGTGCATCTTTATAGGATACCCTGAGGAAATGATGGGTTACTATTTCTACTACCCACCTGAGCAAAAGGTAATTATTGCTCGTTATGCTGAGTTTCTTGAGAGCAATCTCGTGTCACAAGAAGCAAGTGGGAGTACCATCGACTTTGACGAGATTCCAAGCGATGAAGATGCACAACCTATTGTAGATACTAGTGAACATCAGGATGAGGCTGAACATGAAATTGTTCATGTTGCACCTCAACATGATGAAGTCCCCGTTCGAAGGTCCGCAAGGACACTGCATGCACCTGAACGATATGGATTCCATGTCGATGCTGAGGAGATAAGTTTAGGGGATCATAATGAACCCCCTAACTATCGAGCTGCATTAGCAGATTCTGAATCTGACAAATGGCTTGATGCCATGAACGCGGAAATGCAATCCATGAAAGATAACCAAGTATGGACTTTGGTTGATCTTCCTCCTAACAGTAAGACTCTTGGCAGCAAGTGGCTCTTCAAGAAGAAGACCGACATGGATGGCAATGTACACACCTATAAAGCTCGGTTGGTGGCAAAAGGCTACACTCAAACCTACGGGATTGACTATGATGAAACCTTCTCGCCTGTTGCCGACGTTAGAGCTACTAGGATCATCATAGCCATAGCAGCGTACTATGACTATGAGATTTGGCAAATGGATGTTAAAACTGCTTTCTTAATTGGACACCTCGATGAAGATGTCTATATGGTTCAGCCTGAGGGATTTGTAAGTACAAAGCACCCTAAGAAGGTATGTAAGCTTCAAAGGTCCATTTATGGACTAAAGCAAGCATCCAGAAGTTGGAACAAAAGATTCGACGAGGAAATAAAAACGTTTGGTTTTACTAAGAATCCCGACGAGCCATGTGTATATACGAGAGCTAGTGGGAGCATTGTCGTCTTCCTAATCCTATATGTTGATGACATATTACTCATAGGAAATAACATTCCAATATTACAAGATGTAAAATCCTGGCTTGGGAAGTGCTTCGCTATGAAGGATCTTGGGGAAGCGGCATACATACTTGGCATAAAGATCTACCGGGATAGATCTAAGCGGTTAATCAGACTAAGTCAAAGTGCGTACATTGATAAGATTCTAAAACGGTTTAGAATGGACGCTTCCAAACGTGGAAACCTCCCTATGCAACACAATGTACACTTGAGTAAGACTCAAGGACCGTCCTCACCTGATGAGATGAAACGTATGCGTGATGTCCCCTATGACTCGGCAGTAGGGTCAATCATGTATGCTGTACGGTGCACAAGACCTGATGTAGCGTTCTCACAGAACCTTACAAGCCGATACCAACAGAATCCATGTGAGAGTCACTGGACTGCTGTTAAGAACATACTGAAGTATCTTAGGAATACTAAAGATATGTTTCTTGTCTATGGTGGTGGAAGTCAAGATGAACTAAGCGTCACTTGTTATTCTGATGCTAGTTTTGAGACTGATAGAGATGATTCCAAATCTTAAACGGGGTATGTTTTCGTTTTGAACAGAGGCGCTGTTGATTGGAAGAGTGCAAGGCAGAGCACACTCGCTATGTCTTCTACAGAAGCTGAATACATTGCAACTACTGAAGCTGCAAAGGAAGCTGTTTGGATGAGTAAATTCATTTCTGGGCTTGGAGTTGTCCCCAGCAATGAAAGACCTATGGATATGTACTGTGACAACACAGGTGCTATCATCATTGCCAACGAACCCGGTGTTCAGAAAGGCGCCAGACATTATCGGAGGAAGCTTCACTACATTAGAGATGCGATCCTAATGGGAGATGTACGCTTACTCAAAGTTCATACAAATGATAACTTAGCTGATCCTTTCACGAAGCCAATGTCATGTACCAAACATATTGAGCATGCTAGAAACATTGGGCTTCGACCAGCTAGTAGTTTCATGTAATCTGTTTTAGTATTTGGATAATGGAACATTGAGCAGTTTTTATTGGAATGAATTGATATATTTGATATGATCATTTTTATATGAATATCTACTGTGTTCTATATTTACATGTTTACATCCATGAATATTTACTGTGTTTTATATTCTAAATTTTCCATTGTCATATTAATAATATGGGAATATTATTAAGACAAATCTGAGGGCATTGATGACATTATCTTAGTATGACTAAGGATAATAAAATCAAACTCACATGTCGTTCATAAGGATGCACGATTGGACTGACCCAACCTATGAGAAATCACTTCCTGGATTCATGTCACAAGAGATTCTCACAAAGGCTTTGTCGCTTATCCTCTGACTTGAGATGCAAGTTGGTTTGTGTATGTAGAGGGGCAAACTTTGATGTGGTTAAACGCTGATCTGAATAAGGCAGCTATAACAACCATTATCGGGTTTATCATTAAGCATATGCCAGACACGTGCAGTCAATAAAGAATTTGTTCCTCCACGTATGTGGATTAGATACTATGGGCCCCTCGATGATTTTGAATAGATGTATGTGTGGCCACACCCAAAAGGTAATCAAGATGAATCTTGATTGGTTTTGGTAATCTATTTCATTATATAGATCGAGAAACAGAATCGTTGAAGTTTTAGATTGACATTGATCCTTGTCTAAAATTCAACATAGTATCAGCAACAAAAGGATAACTGATTGAAAAACTTTGAACAAAGATTTTATGAAACTCCTCATATACTCCTAGGGGCATTGGCGGGTTGCTAGACTCTAACCTTTGCTTGTATAACTACTTGATGTTATCACGTACGCAAGTGGGAGCTGTTGGAATATGCTTCACGCGTATAACATATAGTTATATGGCTAGTTGTATGTGAGCCTAAAGGGTCACACACTTAAACACTCAACACCGTTATGTAATTAATGTAATTAGTGTAATTGCATTAAATATATATTATAGTTTAATATTAAATGTTAATATTGAAACTAATAGTGTGCTTAATAGGAAGAACTAAAAGAAAGGGGCTAGAGTGCAACATTACCATAACTAGATATGGAAGGTATTTAAAGGGGATTAGGGAAACCATAATCCCTTCACCACTCATAATCTCGGCCGCACCCCTCTTTAGAACTCTAGGGTTCTTTTTTTCTTCTTCTTCAAGCACAAGGACTAGCATCCTCAAGTGGTGTTCAAGAAGGTGTTGTGTGGACTAGCTTTGGAGGAATTCCCACTTGGAATTCTTGGTTTCGGTCGTGTATCATCACCAACGAATCATCATAATCAAAGGAAACTAGGGTATGAATTGTTCTTCCATTCTCTTTGATTTATAGTATAGTTTAATTGTATTTATCAATATTAGATCCGGTTATGGTGATTATATTTTTCCGCTGCATTTTGGTTCTTGTTTTAACCTAAAATCACCATTAGTCTAAAATTCAACATGGTATCAGTAACAAAAGGATAACTGATTGAAAAACTTTGAACCTGGACTTTTCTGAAACTCACTCATGTACTTCTAGGGGCATTGGCGGTTTGCTAGACTCTAACCTTTGGTTGTATAACTACTTGATTGTTATGACGTGCGCAAGTGGGAGCTGTTGGAATATGCTTCACGTTAATAACATATACTATATGGCTAGACGTATGTGAGCCTAAAGGGTTACACACTTATACACCAAACACCATTTAATATATATAATATAATTAGGGTAATTATATTATTTATATGAACTATGATTACTTGGCTAGTTATGTTTTAATTATTTGTTAAGTTAAAACGTATTAGTGAGTAATCTAAAGAATCAAAAGTACAAGGGGCTAAGTGTCATATCTCCTAACTTGTAATTAGGGAATATATACTTAGATTAGGGAGCAAGTTTACTAACCCTAATCCTCCCCTTTTCCCCTTATACGGCCGCAAGCTCCAAAAGTAAAAAAGAGAGTTGATTGTTTTTTTTTTTGGTTGTGGTGCGAACTCACAAAAGAAATATAATACTTACTTCTTTCCCTGGTTGAGAAGTGCAAGAGAGACAAGCAAAATTGTTTTCTTTTGTTATTTTGATTATCACGTGGAAGCAATCAAAGAAGTGTTTCTTTGATTTTGATTCTTGATCAAGGGACTAGCATCCTTTTTGGTGTTCTTGATATGGTGTAGTGTGGATACCATTAGAGGAATTCTACATTGAATTCTTGGAGTTGTTCATCCATTGGTGAAATCAAAGGCTTTAAGGGTATGATTTCTACATCCTAACTCTTTGATATTATTGCTTAATTATATGGTCAATATGTAGATCCGTTATTAATGATTTAACAAATTATTTCCACTGCGTTTTACTTGATTAAACCGTAAATCACTAACAAGTATGAGCCTGCAGAGGTTGGTCAGTGTTAGTCTCCCCCTGAGCAGATGGCTCATACTGGTTGTCTTCATGTTGTTCCAGGAAAGACCTTCCTCTTCCGCTTTTTCTTTCATACTGAAACCTAAGAGGTTCAGTATGAGTCATTTGCTGTGATTGTTGTTGTGGAGGTTGATCTTCATTTATTTTCCTTCTTTTCTCCCCCTGAGCAGATGGCTCAGATTTATCAACCTCATCTTCTCGTTTTCTCTTCTCCCCCTTATTGTTATCATTGGATGGGGAGGGAAGACGTTCAGTATCACCCCCTGCATCTCCTTGTGTATTGTCATGTGTGGGAGATGGCATAAGCTCAGTGGCAGCATCAGTATCACCCCCTTGATCTTCATGTGAGGGTGATTGCCTCGGCTCAGTATCATCATCTCCACCTTGATCTTCATTATCTCCACTGTGTTGAGATTGTGGAGTCAGTGCAGGTTGTTGATGTTGTTGTCAGAGTAATGCAACAGATTCTTTTAATGAATCAATGTCATTGCTCATTGTTTCCATCCTGGCCATTATTGTATTCTGTGTGTGTTGTATGGCCAAGATTTGTTCCATTTTTGGTGGTGATTGAGCAATGTTGTCTTGATCTGGTTCTGGAAGATCATCATGAGATGCTATTTGATGTTGCTCTTCTAGTGAAGGAGTAAGTGTTGGATGTAGACTGTGCAACACTGAGTCCGTTGATAGTGCAGCCATAATGACTGGACTTAACCTTCTTCTAACCCTTCCTCTGATGATTAAGGGTTGATCTTCAGTATCAGAAGCTGATGCAGTATTTGGAACATCAGGTTCTGGTTCTTGTACTGGAGGGGGTTGAACATCCTCCATCTCAACATCATCATCATCATTAGCATTATCATCACCATTATCATCATCACCATCATCTGCATCAGTATCATCTTCATCTTCATCATCATCCATATGAGCCTCTGCAATGGCTAACATGGAAGCACTGAGTGGTGGTTCATCTTCCCTAGGCTAATGAAATAATATCTTTTCATGGATGGGAGGAAGATCAGCTCTAACTCCATCAAAATCATCATACATATTGTCTGGCATGGAGTTTTGAAGATGATAGATAGAAACCTGCAAAAAGGAACATTAGGATTCCTTTGTCGTGCCTGAACTTGAGAGGCTACCTCATTGAAGATCAGTCTAGCATAATCAATGTGCCTGTTGTGGTACATGGCATGTACTATTTGCATTCCAAAATCATTGATTTGATCTAGAGCCCCTGTTTTGTGAGTCATACATCGAATTATGGTTGAAATCATAATTCCCCACATTGGACCAAATTCACGCCTTTTTATTGTTCCTGTTGTTCGATGTCTTCCAAGGAGCGGCAACACTGAGCGTGCAGTATCACGATCAACAAATTCGTCATACTGAACATGTGCAGGAAGTTGAAGATCTCATCTAATGATTTCAGTGGAGACAAAGGCTCGTCGTTGATCTCGAATTACCCATCCCGCAATCATATCTGGTGAGTCCAATAGAACAGAGTACCAAAATTCACACAGCATTGAGGGATAGACTGCTCTGGGTGAAGCTTGAAGAGCATTAGCCATTGGGCAATGCCTGAGATAGGTAACCATCTGTCGAAATTGAGGGCATACCCAACCCTGAGGAATCTCGAAATTTGTAGTGATGTTGTTTCTTGTAAATTTAGGAAGTTCTGTTAAGGCAAAAAGTCTTACCCCTTGGGATCTTAAGATAATAAGACAACCTAGACTAGCTTAGAATAGTTTGTAGAATAATTTAGCTAAGTCTTGGTCCAACACTGAGTAGACAGTATTGGTGACTCAGTGTTGGGACTCAGTATTGACATCCAATACTGAGTACAAGGACTGAGTTAAACATTACCATGTTTAACAGACCAGATCAAATCCCTTTAATCTCGGTCAATTTCCTTTTTCAGTCCTTACGTTACTCCTTGCCTCTTTTGTAAGATATTTATAACATTATAAATAGAGATCACTTGGCAAAGGAGTACTCAATAATATACGCTTTCATATTTCATATCTTGTAATTGATCATTGGTCTTGTTATTCCGCAACAAGCCACACTTAGTGGAATTATACATTTGACTCTAATATTGTGTTAATCACTTTAATTGTCTTAAGTTTAATTAATCTATCAATTATACTAGCAATGCAGGGTTGTTGTGACCTAACAACTGGTTTCAGAGAAGGCTAAATTAACTTTTATTTAGTCGATCTATTACCCTGGCAACCATTCCATATACCTACCCTTCCCAAAAATCAAAAACCAGAATGTCTACAATCATTGCACCAGTGATGTCAGGAAAGGGAGTGCCAATCTTTGATGGCAAATATTTCTATCAATGGAAATTAAAAGCTCAGTGGTACATTGAGTCCATTCATGATGAAATGCTCACTGTACTGACTGATGGTCCCATCATTCCTCTGGCTACTGAACCTGTTGCAGCTACAGATGAGCCAGAGGGTGATTTTGAGGATGCTGAGGCAGAAGAACTGGAAACTCAAATTGCTCTCATGTCCATGAAGATGGATCAGTTGAAAAAGAAGAGGCTTGGTGTTAGCTCTTCCAATACTGACCCCAGATCTGGTCTATGCTACAGGTGTGGAAAGCCTGGTCACATTGCTTCCAACTGTCACACTAAGTCTTCTGAAACTTATCAGAATGACAAAATTGCATACCGTGCTAAACGGTATAGGGAAAAATATGTGAAGTTGAAGGCAAGAAGTAAGGGAAAGGGAGCTGCTGGAAATGGAACACCTCATCAGGCACTTGATTCTGAGGCTTGGATGGATGAAGACCTCAGTGATGATGAGGAAGAGGTTGAGAATAAAGCCTTCATGGCTTTCAATGAAGAAGATTTGAAGAGCACTTTTGAGAGAGATCTCAAAGAGGCAGAGAGGATGAGTATCCACAGTGGCTGGAATTCTACTCAGTGGTACAAGGTGAGTGCCTTTCAAACTTATTCATTAAATGAAAAAGAAAAAAAAAATTGAGTATATGATTGTTGATCTTAAAACTTTAGTACATAGAGAAAAAGCTTTAAAACTTACAATCTTATAACTTGAAAAGGTTAATAATGAAAATTTAAATAAATTAGTAAGATTAAAAGATTTAGAACTTGATTTTTTAAACCTTCAAGACATGAATCAAAGATTAGCTGATAAAGCACATTTACATAAATTAGAAAAAGAAAAATTTGAAAATCAATGTAAATCATGGGGAAATTCTTCTATTAAGCTAAATAAATGTTTAAATCAACAATTTCCTGACAATGTGAGGGCTGCACTTGGTGTGGATCCTCAGTTTAAATCTAGAAATAATTTTGCTGATTTGTTTGAAGAATTTAATCATTTAAATCCTGTTAATTTTGTAAAATCAAAAACTTTTTGTGAAGCTAGTTTTCAAACTGATTTAGATGATGAGGATAAAAACATTTCTGACCAAGTTCAACCTATTGGTCCCTCTATCTGTTCTAAGTGCTATACTGAATTACAAGATCTCAGTATTGAATTTACTGCTACAGAAAATTCTGATACTGAAATCCATGAAGATCAGTATGACACTTCAGCTGTTCCACCTTTTGAAGTATTATTTAATGTCATTCCATACTCTGAAAATAATATTTTAAAAACTTTGGAAACTACTTCTACTTCGTCTAAAAAGACTATTACTGAAGTTGTAAGTACATCTGGATCAAATACTCAAAAATGTCAAGAACCTGTTAAAGTGATAAAATTAAAAAATGAGGTTAAACCTAAAATACTTTCAACAGGTTCCAAAAATGGTAAAGAAACTAAGTCTAAACAAAAGCAAAAACAGACACGTTTACCAGACAAAAAGAAAAATTCATCTCCCAAAAAGACTGTTAAAAAGGAAGTTCACCCTCCTATTCAAAATGATAAAATAGTCTTTTGAAATCTATTGGTAATCAAATCAAAGTTTTAAGTCAGAAGTTTGCAAAATTGACTCATACTGATCAACCAAAAGATAAACAATTTTCTAAAATTCGTTATGAAAACATGTTTAGAAATAGACGCAGAAAATGTTACAGATGTCATCATACAGGTCATAAAGGAGATGAATGTAGAACTAATCTCTCAAATCCTAGGTACTCAGTACCAAAGAAAAGAAGGGATCCAAAGTCAGTGCCACAAAAGACTACCAATACTGGTTCTCCTAAAGTGATACTGACTCCCACTAAAACAGAGATTAAAAAGGAAAATAATGTTATACACCAGAGAAGGGTCCTTCTATCAGGTTTGGGGATGATTCAATAGGGAAAACAAGAGGATATGGGGAAATCAAAGCTGGCAACATCACATTTAAAAGGGTCGCCTATGTGGAAAGTCTAAAACACAATCTGCTCAGTATCAGTCAGATGTGTGATGATGACAAAGAAGCAAGATTCAGAAAGATTGCTGGCATTATATATAATGAAAGAGGACAACCTGTTCTTATTGCCAGAAGAGAAAAATATGTTTATGTAGTCAATCTTTCAGAAATTGACACCATCATCCGTGCGTGCATGCTGTCTAAAGTCAATATAGAACTGAACTGGATGTGGCACAAGAAACTTTCTCACATCAACTTTAGAAACATCAATGAACTCAATATTAAGAAGCTGGTGAGAGGGTTGCCCACTATTACTTATTCAAAAGATAAGTTATGCTCAGCATGTGAAATGGGCATGCAGAAGAAGAGTTCATTTAAATCTAAGGTTAATCATTCCATTAATGAACCTCTTGCAATGATACATATGGATCTTTTTGGCCCCATGAGCACACCATCTCTGGGCAAAAAGATCTATACTTTGGTCTTGGTTGATGAATTCTCAAGATATACTTGGGTCATCTTCTTGAAGACAAAATCAGATGCAACCACAGAAATAATTGCTTTTATCAAGAGAGAAGAACTTCAAAAAGGTGCCAAGGTCAAGCAACTTAGGAGTGACCATGGAACTGAATTCAAGAACTCAGTATTAGCAAGTTTCGATGAAGACAAAGGAATTGTACAAAATTACTCTGCAACCTACACACCACAACAAAATGGTGTTGTAGAAAGAAAGAATAGAACATTGATTGAAGCTGCAAGAACTTTGTTATGCCATGCTGGACTGGCACTGAGCTTCTGGACTGAAGCTGTAAAGTGTGCAAACTTTACACATAATAGAGCAATTGTAGTCCAGAGACATCTCAAGACTCCTTATGATTTATATCATGGCAGAATTCCTAATGTGGAGTACTTCCACATCTTTGGGAGTAAATGCTTCATTCTCAGTACTAAGCAAAATCTCAACAAGTTTGCTCATAAAGCAAATGAAGGCATCTTTATGGGCTACTCACCAGACTCCAAAGCCTTCAGAGTGTATGTTCTTTCAACAAAGGTGATTGATGAATCTATCCATGTTACTTTTGATGAACAAATGGATGAGCATTCCACTTCAGCAAACGAGGACATACGTGGTATTGAAACCTTATGTAATCCAGAACACTCCAATGCTGAACAGCCCAAAAGTCACCCATATCCTGGTTCACATGATATGAGTGATGATGATCAAGACTTCACTCAGTATGCTAAAACTTCAAAAAATACTGAAGTTCACAACAATGAAAACTCCAACACTGAGTCTACAAATCTTGATCCCAATCATTCCACCTATGAAGCAGGAGAAACTTCAAATCCATAACTTGAACCAACCATAAATCTGCAGAATGAACTGAGCGTGAGATTTGTGATTGTGGTTTTTTGCTCGTGCGCACAAACAGAAAGAAAAGAAAAAGATACTTTATTTTTTTTTGGTTTTTGCATTTGGACGTTCAAAGAAGAAGTAATACTTTTTGATTCTTGTTCAAAGGGGCTAGCATCCCAATTGGTGTTCTTGATATGGTGTAGTGTGGATACCATTAGAGGAATTCTACATTGAATTTTTGGAGCTCTTCATCCTCATTCGATGGTGTCATCAAAGGCTTCAAGGGTATGATCTTCATACTAATCTCTTTGATTTTATTGCTTAATTACTTTGTCAATATGTAGATCCGTTATTAGTGATTTATATAAATTATTTCCGCAGCGTTTTCTTTGATTAATACCGTAAATCACTAACAGTGTCAATACTGAAAAATCAGTATAGGAAAGAATTTTTAGAAGAAAAATAATTTCAAGGGTTAAGCATGCCCAATTGTCCTAGTAAGTACATAAACCTTTCTTCTGAAAGAGGTTTAGTAAACACATCAGCCAATTGGTCCTCAGTTGGGACATAGTCTACCTGAACCTTACCCTTTTCCACAATATCTCGGATAAAGTGGTGTCTGATATCAATGTGCTTTGTTCTTGAGTGATGAACTGGATTTTCAGTGATAGCAATAGCACTCTTTTTATCACAATGGATTGGTGTGTTGTTGAAATCAAATCCATAGTCCATGAGTTGATACTTCTTCCATAAAAGTTGAGCACAACAACTTCCTGCGGCTACATATTCAGCCTCTGCAGTTGAAGTTGCTACTGAATTTTGTTTCTTGGCTGACCAGCCAACTAATCTTCCACCAAGGAATTGGCATCCTCCACTTGTAGTCTTTCTATACAATCTGCATCTTGCATAATCTGCATCTGTGTACCGTTCAAGAGCAAAATTTTAATCGTTGGGAAACCAAAGACCCATATTAGGAGTACCAGATAGATATCTAAATATTCTCTTAACAGCTTTCAGATGTGATTCTTTGGGATCAGCCTGATACCGAGCACACAAACATGTTGCAAACATGATATCAGGCATGCTAGCTGTTAAGTAAAGTAAGGAACCAATCATACCTCGGTATGTGGATTGACATACTGGTTTACCAGTTTCATCCTTACTTATCTTATCCTGAGTACTCATAGGGGTGTGCATAGAAGATAAGTTTTCGAATTTATATTTCTTTATCATATCATGCACATACTTACTTTGGTTTATAAAAGTGTCATCAGGCCGTTGATCAACTTGTAAACCTAGAAAATAAGTAAGTTCTCCCATCATACTCATCTGATACTGAGATGATATAATCTTGGAAAACCAATCACACATGGATTTGTCAGTGGAACCAAAGATAATGTCATCCACATATATCTGAATGAGTAAGATGTCAGACCCTTTTCTTTTTGAAAATAATGTTTTATCAATTTTACCACGTGTAAATTTATTTTCAATTAAGTACTCAGACAGGGTATCATACCAGGCTCTTGGAGCTTGGTTGAGCCCATACAAGGCTTTATCAAGCTTGAAAACATAATTAGGAAATTTAGGATCAACAAAACCTGGTGGTTGTTTAACATAAACTTCTTCTTGTAGTTTTCCATTTAGAAAGGCACTCTTGATATCCATTTGATAAACCTTGAAGTTTTTAAAGGCTACATATGCAAGATATAGCCTAATTGCTACAACCCTTGCAACTGGTGCAAATGTTTCATCATAGTCAATACCTTCTTCTTGCCTGTAGCCCTGAGCAACCAGTCTTGCTTTGTTCCTGATTACAACACCATCTTTGTCCATTTTATTTCTGAACACCCATTAGTACCAATGATAGTTTTGCCATTTGTGGGTGGTACTAAGTTCCAAACTTTGTTTCTTTCAAATTCTGTAAGCTCATCTTGCATAGCTTCTACCCGGTCTTCATCTAGTATGGCTTCATCAGCCTTCTTGGGTTCAATGGTAGAGAAGAAGAATGAAAAGAGACAGAAATTTGCAGTAGCCTGAGGTTCAAAATTCAGTTTTCTTCTTGTTTGAACTCCTTCTTCAACAGGACCAATAATATTTGTATAAGGATGGTCTCTGTGTTCCCTTATATTTGATCCTAAGGTAGCATTTGAGGTAGTATCAACAACTTCTTGTTGGACTGAGGGGTTGCCAGTCTCATATTGGTTAGAGTTTGATTCAGTATTGGACTGCACATGATTGTTGGTTTCTTCATTTTCAGATTTATGATTTGTATTAGTGGTGGATTTGAAGTTTCTCCTGCTTCATAGGTGGAATGATTAAGATCAAGATTTGAAGGCTCAATGTTGAAGTTTTCAGTAATGGAAACTTTTGTGTTTGTTGCAGTTTTCGCATACTGAGTGAATTCTTGATCATCATCACTCATATCATGGGAACCATGATATGGTTGACTTTTGAGCTGTTCAGCATTGGAGTTTTCTGGATTACATAAGGTTTCAATAGCACCTATGTCCTCTTTTGCTGAAGTAGAATGCTCATCCGAATTTTCATCAAAAGTAACATGGATGGATTCTTCAATTATCTTTGTTGAAAGTACATACACTCTGAAGGCTTTGGAGTGTGGTGAGTAGCCCATAAAAATGCCTTCATTTGCTTTGGGAGCAAACTTGTTAAGATTTTGCTTAGTACTAAGAATAAAGCATTTGCTCCCAAAGATGTGGAACTACTCTACATTAGGAATTCTGCCATGATATAACTCATAACGAGTCTTGAGATGACTCTGGACTACAGTTGCTCGATTCTGTGTATAGTTGGCACAGTTTACAGCTTCAGCCCAGAAGCTCAATGCCAGTCCAGCATGGCATAACAAAGTTCTTGCAGCTTCAATCAGTGTTCTATTCTTTCTTTCTACAACACCATTTTGTTGTGGTGTGTAGGCTGCAGAGTAAGTTTGTACAATTCCTTTGTCTTCACAGAAACTTGCTAATACTGAATTCTTGAATTCAGTACAATGGTCACTCCTAAGTAGCTTGACCTTGACTCCTTTTTGAAGTTCTTCTCTCTTGATGAAAGCAATTATTTCTGTGTGAAGGGTTTCATTGTAACTGATTGACCACTTGGGTCAACCCCCTAGTCACACTGATTCGACCATAGACTGATAAGAACATGAACTTGTTCTTACCGGTTGAACCAACTAGCTAGTTTAATCCCTAAAGCGGAACTGA
The DNA here is from genome assembly GCA_963853835.1 of Calendula officinalis. Lineage (NCBI taxonomy): Eukaryota > Viridiplantae > Streptophyta > Magnoliopsida > Asterales > Asteraceae > Calendula > Calendula officinalis. The sequence continues at coordinate 44,552,223 of OY970829.1, forward strand.
GATTAAACTTAATCCTTAAACCCTAAAGGATTGGGGATGTTGGAAATCTAAACTAGATTAACAAGAAAGAAACCTTGTACGAAAAACTCGAACACACACACATACTTGTGTATAATTCGACTAATCACCAAGAACCCTAGGGTTCTTGGTGCCGAATTCGTACAAAGGGAGAAAGGGGGAAAAGGGTTTTCCAAAACATACCTTAGATTGCTCAAGATTAATCCACCAGTGATAAACACAACGAGAAGCCCTCTAGATAAGCTCTTGTAATGAAACTTCTTCTTCAAGGCTTGAAGAACACGAAGAACGAACGAAGAACACGAAGAACACAAGGCTTGTGTTCTTGGGATGTGTTTCGGCCGAACTAGGGTTAGGGAGGGGGGAAATTCGTGGCTTATAGTGGTGGAGTAAGTCGAATAAAGTGAAGCCTAGATCTTCTATTTATAATGGAAGATCTTTCACTTAAGTCCCTCTAGTTTAATTAAGAAACGTTTCTTAATTAAACTTTTCCTTTTACACTTCTAACCCTTATAGTTTATCTAGTTATTATTGTTACACTTAATTATTAAATACTATGTATAATACACTTATATAATTTCGGTATAAACATCGAAATATATATACATTTATATTATACATTTAATAATTAATTATATAATAAACTTTATATAATTTATACAATAATATTATCCAAACACCATATGATTTAATTTCCTTAAATCATATTATGGATAATCTATAGTTAACACATTGTATATTTACTCAACTAGTAAATGTACAAATACTTGTATTAATTAGTTAGATAAACTAATCTTGTAATAAGTTGAACTTAACTTAATACTTAACTTGATTCATAAATGACTATTATGAATCAATCCTCTTCCATGTATCATTACATATCTTACTCGTATTACATGCACTCACCGATGTGACCCTTGAGTGTCCTATAGACATGGACGTGACATCATAGGTTGACTAACTGTGCACATAAATATTTCAGACTCCCACTTGTGCAAGTTCGTAACCTTAGCTTGATGACACTAGTCCTGCAGCGGCCCTCTAGCAGGCAATACAGGATAACCAAGCCATATAAACTCTTATACCCAGGTATTGTTTCAGAAAAACATATTAATAGCGTCGTCTAGTAAAGAACACTCCGTCTTTACTTCTTCGGTAACGTGTTAGGTTTATCCCTTGCAGCACGATATTTGTGATAACGAATACGAGCATGGTAGAAATTATCAACTCCTGTACTCGAAATCATTTCTTGACCTCTTGATATAAAACTGTGTGATAACGACAAAGAACAGATCAGTTCGATTGAGCACGGCCGTGCATTTTCAGTTTATCATCATGTCAAGGGACCCATAAATATCTCTCCTAAAAAGGAGGTGCAATTGCCATCTTGTTATATTTCGATTGAAAATACAAATTCCTCTGTACCCAGTAAAGCCTCGTATGACAACCATATTTCAGAATTGTCTAAGACGAACCAAAGTACATTAGTCAATGTATCCCAAACCAACTATCTTCGAAGAACTTCAAATCTACCACAAAATACCGCGATGACGTTAACGTCCCATCAAGGTTCCCACCAAGACGAGTAGTCACGGATTTTATACCTTCTGAATAAAATAACCTTCATTCATGGATATTCTTAAAACGTACAAAGTCTGAATAATAATGATGCTAACTCATGTATTATTCCTCACTGGACATAGATACAGAATTATTACTGGATCATTACTTATTCCTTTTGTTCGTGTTGATTACTTAATGACTTTTACAATTTTAATTGTAACTTTATCACTAAACTAGTCATTTCTATTAAACTAAAGACATAAGACAAGTATTTGGAAAATACTATTTCTTTTGCCTTGGCTAGATTTTGTTCTTGCAACATTCTAGAACATATTCTAGTCTTGTCTTTTATGCAATTCGGTAAACATAGGAGGATTGGAAAGTAACTCATTAGTTTCTTGAATTCATAAAATTCTCCTTGTAACTAAAGCCTCTTTTAGTCACTTGATTTGTAGATATATCATTACTAGTTAAAGAAATTTCTTAAATGATTAACTTATTCACTGGAGTGTGAATATCCTATTAGATTTGCAATAATTAATCACAAGACTTGTGACCACGCTATTAGGCTTGCAATAATCTAATCAACGATCATTTATCATTTCTCTTAACTCTTTGGCTAACGACTTGGTAAAACCTTGTTGTTAATATCCTAACTAACTTACTATATTCATTAGTACCTCTAATGAATATGTTAGTAATAGCTCCCAGTAAATTTTATGGAAACAAGCATCACTTAAACTACTACTTTTGACCTAGTCAAAACTTATAGTTTAACCCTTTAAGAATTTAATCAATTATCAAAGTCATCCTTTGGATTTGCGAATATCCAACATTCCTTTGAAGGAAATCATGACTTTCATTGATTACTGTATCTGACAAGTATAAGACACTTGAAATGATACTTCCAATTCGTAAGTGTATTAGTATGTTTTAAGAATCTCATTTAATGCCAAAGTCATTTCTTGGATTTCTCAAATATCCATTATTCCTGTTAGGGAATTATGACTTGATCAAATGTTGTATTTATTACAAGTATAAAAGACTTGCAATAATACCTTTTAATTCTTAAATTCTTTAATATAGTTTGTCCCTTTTAAGAGTTCATTCAATGTCTAAGTCATTTTCCTTGGATTATACGAATATCCAATTATTCCCATTAGGGAATTATGACTTCTTTAAATTCCTTTTTCACAAGTATGAAAGACTTGTAATAATACTCTTTAAAGTCTATCTTGATTATATCCAATATAATCATACTATATTAACACTAATACTTTAAAACTTACTATCATAAGTAACCATTACTTAAGATGTTTTAAATAAGTTCAATGTACCTTGAACTTTATGCTTTCCATAAAAACTCTTAAATACTTTCATTAGAAAAACATTCTAATTACTAGCATCTAAGTAATTTGAGCTTCTAAGATATTCACACAACAATCAAACAAATACAAACAATGAGATCATTATTAAGTCAATACTTGACTTTATAATCTAGTCATAAAACTTGACTAGTATAATCAACACATATGCACACCCAATATAATTCAACCATGGATTCAACGATAAACTTAAAAAACCAAAATTTATCATAAAAATAGAAAATGTAATTTTGTTCAAAACAACTTAAAAACGAAAATTGTTTTACTGAATCCATACGAAAAATACTGAATTAAAACGTGGTGCTTGTGAGATCATTATCTCATGTCAGTCCATCTCACTTTTCATCATCTCATGCAATAAACGATTGCTAAAGTTGAGTTACTCGTAACAACTTTTACAAGTTGGAAAAGGAGTATCTAGAAGTTGGTCAAGTCAACTGAGTAGCAATCATGGCCTCCTACCCTTTGACCCTCGCCACAACCAAGACATCATTTCTCGATCCTTGTCTTGTTTGGCTTTACCTTCTTGACCTTCTGTTTGACTCTATTACCCTTGGGCACGTTTTGGCTGAGATCGGTTTTACCCTTTCCCTTTCCAATGCGCCTCTTTCTCTTTTTCACTACCATCATCAGTTACTACGAGATCATTCTTAAACTTGGTCCCCAAACTCAACTCATTAGTCTTGAGCATGGAATGTAGCTCATCAATGGATTGCTCCATGTTATGCATGCTGTAGTTGACCACATAAGACTTATAGTCATCTAACAACGAGTTGAGTATCATTACTGTTGCTAACTGCAACGGTACTGGGTGTCCTAGTCTTTTTAAGACGATCCATGTGCTCTTTCATTTTCATGACGTGAGCACTCACTGATGATCCCTTAACCATTTGCAAGAGTTGAACACTCTACAAGCGTAATATGCTTGTCCTGGTTCATCTCTAGCATTCGTGGCAAGGTCAATTAGTATTGCTCTTTCTAGGACATTTCCTTTTCTCTCATGCCTGAGCATAATCCGAAGATCACGCTTCCAATTGAGAAACTTTGACCTAGTCAATTTGTCCTTTTCTAGAAACAAGCGTAGTGAGAGATTATTGGTACGTGTCGTTTTGGTTGTTGCTGCCGTCTACAAATCAAACCCAGTTTAATAAGTAATCATCAACAAACATTCTCTAAAATATATTATAAACCCATAATTTATATTTTAGGCCTAGGATCCATATATCACATTCTCGCCGCAAGGTTTGGGCACTTCCCGACGAGACATGTTGTTTCTGGTAGGTAACGTCGTTACCGATCGTATCAAGACTTGACACGATTCCTAGGGGTCGTAGAATCTTTAGACTTATAACTTATTACAACCTTGTACGAATTTAATCATACATTTCTAAGTTGCAATAAAGTCTAGTATGTTTATTCTACACAACTACTTTTTGGGCCGGGACTCCCGATTATCACCAAAGTAGATCAGACCATCTAAGACAGTGCGATGTTCTGCGTCGGGACTCCTGATAATCACAGAACCTTACGCACCCTAACACTCGCAATGATTTGAATCCATATCTAAGGTTCTTCATCCTTACAATATGAATATCGTTGAACAAGTGAGGTGTTCCATTAGGTGGATAATACTTCGATCTAAGATTTTCTTGGGTTTGTTTAAGTCTTAAACTAAACTTAAACCTTATTCCAATCTTAATCCTTTAAAATGTGTGACTTGTGAATTCAAGAATTCTACAAGACACCTTTTTTAAATCTTAAGAACCTTTTTCTTTAAAACTTATAGTTTCAAAAGGTTTGCGCGATTTATATGTATACCTAAAACGAGGTGTACAAAACGTTTTACTAGGTTTTATGAAAAACCTTTTCTAAATAAATGTTGCTCGTTTTATTTTCTTTGAAAAACACGAACCTTATGTTAAACTTTAAAATTTGAATTTTAATTCCTTTATGATTCATAAACTTGAATCATAATCCTAGTTTACCACACCTTGTTTTTCACTTGTTTAATAATAAAATTAAACACTTATTTTAACTTCATTAAATTCACCAAAACTATGTCCTAAGGACATCTTTATAAACTTTGCGATTTTCTTGTGTAGCTCCCACTAGATCCAACAACCATGATGGAACTTGAGTAAACACAATCACCGGTCTATCCTTGGTGAAACTAATAAACTTATTATATAAAGACTATATATAATAATTCTTAGTTTGTTTAAACCTTTCTTACATTTAACTTGAACTAGTTAAATATAGGTTCTTAAATTTCCTATGTTATTTTACCCTTGATCATTAATCTAGTATTTTATGTAACTCGTAATATACTTGTATAAATAACTAGTTATAATTACTTACAACTTTATACAATCTAATTATAATATTTATAACTTTTGTATTATCTAATTATAATATAACTTCGTTTGTACAATTTCTAGTTGTTTACAACTTTGTACATTCTAGTTCAAATTATAACTTAATACAAATTTCTAGTTACTTAATATTATAACTATGATCAAAATAACATTTAATTTAGTTGTTCCATTTAATCTTGTATTATATATATATATATATATATATATATATATATATATATATATATATATATATATATATATATATATATATATAATTTATTTCTTTAAAAACTTATAACATTCTTAGTAAGAATATTACACCTAATTTGTACATTTGTATTTTAACTTAGACTAATTAAAATACGTACAAACTATTTTATCTTTTAAAATCACTTTTAAATAATTTGGAAAAATCCGAAAATTATATATAATAATATAAATACATCTTGTTAATTTTAAGACTTTAAAATTAACACTTCTCTTTTATCCTTAATTAAATTTAATTAATTAAACCCTTATCTTGTTCTTGATCAATTAAAAACTAGTTTTAATTTTCTTGATCAATAACATCTCTTAGTTATAGATTAATCCTAATCAATCCTTTTCAAACAATTATTAAACTTTTTTTAAATTCTAGGATAGATTATAACTTTAATAGATTTATTTAAACTTATTTAATTTAAATCTTCTAAACAAAAACTTTGTCTAGATTCTAGATTTAAAGGACTAGTTTTAACAAATCTACTAAAACAATAATTAAACCTATTAAACATGAACTTGTTTAATTATACTAGGTTTTAGATTATGTTCTTGATTAGTCCTATTAACCAATTAAACTAAACTAGTTTAATGTTCTTGGTCCTAGGGTTCTTTAGGGTTTCGAATTCTTTAAGCCTAAGAAACTTTTCCACCAATTAAACTAAACTAGTTTAACATACTTGGTGTCCAAGTTTCCTCCTAGATTTCGAAAATCTAAAGGATTAGGAAAGAATCCTTTTGACCAATTAAACTTAACTAGTTTAACATACTTGGTCCTAGGGTTCTTCCATAATTTCGAAAACTTGTAGGGCAAGAATCCTTTTGATAAATTAAACTAGACTAGTTTAATGTTCTTGATCCTAGGGTTCTTTCCTACATATCTCGAAAATTCTAGGGTTTGGGAAAGAAGCCTTTCGACCAATTAAACTAAACTAGTTTAATGTTCTTGGTCCTAGGGTTCTTTCTAGATTATCGAAAAACACTAGGGTTTAGAATCCTTATGACCAATTAAACTAAACTGTTTAACATTCTTGTTCTAGGGTTCTTTACCCTCATTCGAAATCCATGGGAAGAAAAAAAAGAAGAAGGAACAAAAATTAAAAAACTTGGAAATTAACAAACAAAAACTTTGTTATTCTTGTTTAGATTTCTAAACCAACGCTCTGATACCACTGAAGGGTTTCATTGTAACTGATTGACCACTTGGGTCAACCCCTTAGTCACACTGATTCGACCATAGACTGATAAGAACATGAACTTGTTCTTACCGGTTGAACCAACTAGCTAGTTTAATCCCTAAAGCGGAACTGAGATTAAACTTAATCCTTAAACCCTAAAGGATTGGGGATGTTGGAAATCTAAACTAGATTAACAAGAAAGAAACCTTGTACGAAAAACTCAAACACACACACATACTTGTGTATAATTCGACTAATCACCAAGAACCCTAGGGTTCTTGGTGCCGAATTCGTACAAAGGGAGAAAGGGGGAAAAGGGTTTCCCAAAACATACCTTAGATTTCTCAAGATTAATCCACCAGTGATAAACACAACGAGAAGCCCTCTAGATAAGCTCTTGTAATGAAACTTGTTCTTCAAGGCTTGAAGAACACGAAGAACGAACGAAGAACACGAAGAACACAAGGCTTGTGTTCTTGGGATGTGTTTCGGCCGAACTAGGGTTAGGGAGGGGGAAAATTCGTGGTTTATAGTGGTGGAGTAAGTCGAATAAAGTGAATCCTAAATCTTCTATTTATAATGGAAGATCTTTCACTTAAGTCCCTCTAGTTTAATTAAGAAACGTTTCTTAATTAAACTTTTCCTTTTACACTTCTAACCCTTATAGTTTATGTAGTTATTATTGTTACACTTAATTATTAAATACTATGTATAATACACTTATATAATTTCGGTATAAACACCGAAATATATATACATTTATATTATACATTTAATAATTAATTATATAATAAACTTTATATAACTTAGACAATAATATTATCCAAACACCAAATGATTTAATTACCTTAAATCATATTATGGATAATCTATAATTAACACATTGTATATTTACTCAACTAGTAAATGTACAAATACTTTGTATTAATTAGTTAGATAAACTAATCTAGTAATAAGTTGAACTTAACTTAATACTTAACTTGATTCATAAATGACTATTATGAATCAATCCTCTTCCATGTATCATTACATATCTTACTCGTATTACATGCACTCACCGATGTGACCCTTGAGTGTCCTATAGAAATGGACGTGACATGATAGGTTGACTAACTGTGCACATAAATCTTTCACTGTGGTTGCATATGATTTTGTCTTCAAGAAGATGACCATAGTATATCTTGAGAATTCATCAACCAAGACCAAAGTATAGACCTTTTTGCCCAGAGATGGTGTACTTATGGGGCCAAAAAGATCCATATGAATCATTGTAAGAGGATCATTAATGGAATAACCTTAGATTTAAATGAACTCTTCTTATGCTTGCCCATTTAACATGTTGAGCATAACTTATCTTTTGAATAACTAATTGTGGGCAACCCTCTCACCAACTTCTTAATGCTGAGATCATTGATGTTTCAAAAGTTGATGTGAGAGAGTTTCTTGTGCCACATCCAGTTCAGTTCTGGATTGACTTTAGACAGCAGGCACACGCGGATGATGGGGTCAATTTCTGAAAGTTTGACTACATAAACATCTTTTTCTCTTCTGGCAATAAGAACAGGTTATCCTCTTTCATTATATATAATGCCAGCAATCTTTCTGAATCTTGCTTCTTTGTCATCATCACACATCTGACTGATACTGACCAGATTGTGTTTTAGACCTTCCACATAGGCAACCCTTTTAAAGGTGATGTTGCCAGCCTTGATTTCCCCATATCCTCTTGTTTTCCCTATTGAATCATCCCCAAACCTGACAGAAGGGACCTTCTCTGGTGTATAATGTTGAAGGTACTCCATACTGCCAGTCATGTGTCTTGAGCAGCCACTATCAAGGTACCATTTTCTATCACCCTGCACAAGACACAAAATAAGGATTAGTTCCTTTTGGGAACCCATTTAAAAATGGGACCTTCGGAAGGGTTAACATTTTTATCATTTTTAATCTTTGTTTTAGTGGGAGTCAGTATCACTTTAGGAGAACCAGTATTGGTAGTCTTTTGTGGCACTGACTTTGGATCCCTTCTTTTCTTTGGTACTGAGTACCTAGGGTTTGAGATACTAGTTCTACATTCATCTCCTTTATGACCTGTATGATGACATCCGTAGCATGTTCTGGGTCTATTTCTAAACATTTTTTCATAAGGAATTTTAGAAAATTGTTTATCTTCTGACTTAAAATTTTGATTTGATCACCAATAGATTTCAAAAGACTATTTTTATCATTTTTAATAGGAGGGTGAACTTCCTTTTTAACAGTCTTTTTGGGAGATGAATTTTTCTTTTTGTCTGGTAAAGGTGTCTGTTTTTGCTTTTGCTTAGACTTAGTTCCTTTACCACTTTTGGAACCTGTTGAAAGTATTTAAGGTTTAACCTCATGTTTTAATTTTATCACTTTAACAAGTTCTTGAGATTTTTGAGTATTTGATCCAGATGTGCTTGCAACTTTAGTATCAGTCTTATTAGAGGAAGTAGAAGTTGTTTCCAAAGTTTTTGAAATTTTATTTTCAGAGTACGGAGTGACATTAAATAATTCTTCAAAAGGTGGAACAATTGACGTGGCATACTGATCTACATTGATTTCAGTATCAGAATTTTCTGTATCAAGAAATTCAATACTGACATCTTGTAATTCAGTATAGCACTTAGAGCAGATAGAGGGACCAATAGGTTGAACTTGGTCAGAAATGTTTTTATCCTCATCATCTGAATCAGTTTGACAACTAGCTTCACAAAAAGTTTTTGATTTCACAAAATTAACAGGATTTAAATGATTAAATTCTTCAAATAAATCAGCAAAATTATTTCTAGTTTTCAATTGAGGATCCACACCAAGTGCAGCTAATCTTTTATTCATGTCTTGTAAGTTTAAAATTTTTCAGTATTTACCTTTTCAAGTGTAGCTTAATAGAGGCATTACCCCATGATTTACATTGTTTTTCAAATTTTTCTTTTTCTAGTTTATGTAAATGAGCTTTATCAGCTAATCTTTAATTCATGTCTTGTAAGTTTAAAAAATCAAGTTCCAAATCTTTTAATCTTGATAATTTATCTAAATTTTCAGTATTTACCTTTTCAAGTTGTAAGATTGTAAGTTTTAAAGCTTTTTCTCTCTGTACTAAAGTTTTAAGATCAACAATCATATGCTCAAAAAAAAATTCTTTTTCATTCAATGAATAAGTTTGAAAGGCACTCACCTTGTACAACTGAGTAGAATCCTAATCACTGTGGATACTCATTCTCTCAGCTTCTTTGAGATCTCTCTCAAAAGTGCTCTTCAAATGTTCTTCAGTGAAATCCATGAAGGCTTTATTCTCAACCTCTTCCTCATCATCACTGAGGTCTTCATCCATCCAAGCCTCAGAGTAAAAGTGCCTGATGAGGTGCTCCATTTCCAACAGCTCCCTTTCCCTTGCTTCTCGCCTTCAACTTCACATATTTGTCCCTATACCGTTTAGCACGGTATGCAATTTTGTCATTCTGATCAGTTTCAGAAGACTTAGTGTGACAGTTGGCAGCAATGTGACCAGGCTTTCCACACCTGTAGCATAGAGCAGATCCGGGGTCAGTATTGGAAAAGATAACACCAAGCCTCTTCTTTTTAAACTGATCCAACTTCATGGACATGAGAGCCATTTGCGTTTCCAGTTCTTCTGCCTCAGCATCCTCAAGATCACCTTCTGGCTCATCTGGCTCAGTGATAGTATAGGCCTGTTTTACAATTAGAGCCACGCCAGTGGAGGTCTTGTCAGTCTTCTTCCAGTTGATCAGTCTAGATGCATTGTTCTCTTCATGATTCAACATTAAGCTATACAATGTTTGAAGAGTGTAGGACTCAATGTTGTTAGCAGCATTGACAGAATTTGTCATATCAAGGAATTGTTGAGGAAGACTGTCCGGAAATTTTTGACAGAGTACTCCCTCTTCCTTCTCAATTCCAACACTGATAAGATCACGAACAATGGTGTTGAATCTGTTGTAAAGAGCAGTGAGATCTTCATTTGGATTAGCAATGAAGTTTTCATACTTTCTTCTCATGTTGCTCTTTCTTTGCAGTTTCACCTTTGGTGTGCCTTCATAGGTGACTGTCAAGCTATCCCACATGGCTTTTGCAGTTGGCAACTTCATGATTGCATTCAGAATTTCTTTGGTAACTGCATTTCCTATCACACTCTTGGCTCTTGAGTCTAGACTGAACAATTGTCGATCAGTATCAGTCCAAGTGTGTTTCAGTTTTTGGATGGTTCTTGTGGATGCAGGAGCATTATCTGTAGCTGCAACAGGTTCAGTGGTCAGAGGAATGATAGGACCATCAGTCAAGACAGTGAGCATTTCATCATGAATGGACTCAAGATACCACTGAGCTTTTAATTTCCATTGATAGAAATCTTTTCCATCAAAGATTGGCACTCCCTTTCCTGACATCACTGGAGCAATGATTGTAGACATTCTGGTTTTTTATTTTTGGGAAGGGTAGGTATATGGAATGGCTGCCAGGGTAATAGATCAACTAAATAAGAATTAATTTAGCCTTCTCTGATACCAGTTGTTAGGTCACAACAACCCTGGATTGATTGTATAATTGATAGATTAATTAGACTTAAGACAATTAGAATGATGAACACAATATTAAAGTCAAATGTATAATTCCACTAAGTGTGGTATGCTGCGGAATAACAATACCACTGATCCATTACAATATGTGTACAAGTGAAAGCGTAAATTGGTGAGTACTCCTTTGCCAAGTGATCTCAACTTATAATGTTATAGAGATCTTACAAAAGGGGCAAGGAGTAATGGAAGGACTGAGAAAGGAAAGTGACCGAGATCAAAGGAATTTGATCTGGTCTGTTAAACATGGTAATGTTTAACTCAGTCCTTGTACTCAGTATTGGATGTCAATACTGAGTCCTAACACTGAGTCACCAATACTGTCTTGTTATCTTGAGATCCCAAGGGGTAAGGCTTTTTGCCTTAACAAGTACTTTCGGGTATATTCGTCTCCACATGGAACAATTTTGCTGATTAGATAAAATAAAACTAATTAACTAATCTGAACAAGTAATTAAAAAGGGATTTCATTTGAAGAGTTTTTATTGATAAAATGATTAAATTAACTAAAATTGATTTTTAAAATAAACAATCAACGGAAAATAAGTGGAAGTGTTTCAAATATTAAGGAGGATATTCACTATTAGTTGAATCCATCTAGGTCTATGTTTGGTTTCGAAGTACCGATTTAATTCATGTTCTAGGAGTTTAAGGGACTAGATTTCTCTCAAAACCTTACAATGTCTCTAATATAATCTCTAGGATTTTTTTCTCAAGAAACTTATTTAAAGTCACACTCCTGCTTGTTATTCTTAACTAGGTCCGGCTTTCCGAGACCTTTTAATCCTAGGAATTTCTTCTCTAAAGATCAGACTTTAAGTTGTACCTAGGTTGTCAGTATCTAATCTCGGACCCCTATTTCTAGTGAGTCGCTGAATACGTCAAATGGTATGAAAAGTCAGGGGAATTACTAGATCAATTCAATATTGTCAGTATTTTATCAACCAAGCAATAAACAGATTAAATAATGCGAAAGTAAAGGTTTAACAAAAAGGTTCTTTGTTAAAGAAACAAGTATTCAAACAATCATCATAAATCCTAAGAATATCCAAACCTAAAACCTAAACTTCATCTAATCATAGCGAATATAAGATGATTAACACATAGACATGCTAGTAATCATCAAACAAATGTGAAGAATCATAAACATAAACATAGTAATGAATGGTGATGATAAAAAAACCAATGTTTAAGCTTCAGAATCTTGATCTTGAGTGCTCCTATGGTATTTTTCGGCTGCCCTTCGAATTAGGTCAAAAAGTTATTGAATCAGATCTGCATATTCACTTAAATACATGTCAGATCGTGCTAAATCGCGTCGCTAAAGCCATTTTCGCATTGCTATTGTGATTCCCGCCATTTTTCGCGTCGCTATCTTAGATATAGCGGCGCTATCTCTTCTTTTTGATGGCAAACAGAGACTCGGATTTGCGTAGGCTTAGAAAATAGCGTTTTGTGGATAGCGACCATCGATAGCGTCGCTATCCATAGATAGAGGCGCTATCTCTTCAATTTCTGCAGATTTTTCATTTCTTGTGTTGTTTTGACCCGTTTTTGTTACTTTTTCTTCTAAAGCCTGAAAAATACAACGGAGACTAGCTTTAAGTGATAACATCATATTCTAATCAATAAACACACACAAAAAGAGGAATATTGGCATATAAATATATGTATAAATATGCCAATATCAATTGTCCCGTATTCTCATTGAGTAACCCAAATTGCAACCTCTTTCCTCTCCTCTTTTGCAGCTGTTGCTGGAAATCGTTGCTTCCTTTGGTGAAACTTATTTATTACGGATATCATCATACCACTGTTCATTCACCAATCGACCCAATCCCAATCGCCATTAACAATTTCGCGAGCCTCTGATTCAATGATTCGTAAACGGTTCTCCTCTCGCTACTACCTTTTATGGACAGTCTTGATTATGTATTTTTTTAATTTCAAGATATGTAATCATAAAATGTTATTGTAATTCAAAATTTGTATTTTTATTGTAGTGTTGATTATGGGTTTAAAAGTTTGATTTGTGAGTACATATTTGCACGAATGTGTTGAAATTCCTTTATACAGGCAATGATAATACTACCGATCTATCTAATGGTAATTAACTCAAAAATCATGATGTATATATAGTATATATATTGTCATACTCCGTTCAAACAATCATTTTGTGTATGGATCGATTTTGGATGACCTAGATGATTTTAACTCTGTTCTATTAGGAGTTTTATACATTCAAACTACATCTTGGGTGATCGTTGCTATAAGGTTCAAGTTACAAGAAGCAAGTCTACAACATTGTTAGCAGAGATCATATGTTTATTAGATATGATTGTTAATTCATTTGCTTAAACTATTTCAACCAAACCTATAAAACTTTAATTATGAAATTAATCAATTCATTGTCAATATAAGATTACAAATTTAATTTTGGAATTAATTAGTGCCATTGACTACATAAATTCATTACCAATATTCCAAAATACGTGTATAAATTTAGTTTTGGAATTAATCATATCTTTGTAAAAATTTGATTATGGAATTAACTGTGACATTTATATAATTTTTAATTTTGGAATGAACCAATTATACCATCTTTTGTTTCTAAGATAAGTTTATGTATTTTAAAAATTAAAAATATATAAAAATCCGGACATTTAATACATACCATATTTAGTTTCTAATAAACGGTTTCTTTTGTTACTATATATGCACGGTTATCGTTAATCCATATACCGTATTAAGACTAAATATAAGACATCATCATTGTTTCGTGTATTTAGTTGCTTGATCAACTCATTGTTGATTTTCAAGTTTGTGAGATTCAAACACTTGGAGTATTTGTACTGCACTTTCTTATTATTTATTTATTTAATTTTTATTTCAAGATCTGTAACCATAACATGCTACAGTTTTATTTCAAGATTATAAATTAAAGTAGACCAAAGGGCCTTTGGGTGTTTTCCCCACAGTCTTGAGGTTGGGGGTTCAAGTCCCATCGTGGACATAGGTGGTAACTAGGAGTAGATTAAGATTTGTCGTTCAAAAAAAAAACAAGAAAGAAAGAAAACTAGAGTGGCAATTCAGGTCGGACTCGGGTTGATAAGTTCAGGTTCGCGGTAGTTCAACCTGAAATCGACATCTTTATCTTTATCTGGAATTAAAGAAAGCGTGACATATCATCTAAATCACCTCAATGCCACATCATAATTGAAAGCGACATGTACTCTACTGCCAACTTATCATAGGTCCATATCATCGTACGAGTTGACTGCCCCGTATTCTCATTGAGTAACCCTAAGGATACGTTTGGTACAGAGAATGAAAATGCAGAGAATTGATTACAGAAAATGGAATTGCAGAGAAAGAGAATTAGTGTGGAGAATGAGAATTGACTCTTCTGTTTGGTAGCATAGAGACTTCAATAGAGAATTAAACAGAGAATCAATTCCCATGTTTGGTACAACAAAAAATAAATAGAGAATTAAACCAACTTTATCATTAGTAGACATATTGTTTTCTTTCACAACAATCATCACTAAAACACAAAACATCCAAATATATGAATAAATTAATAATAAAAGTCCATTAACGAGTGAGAACTTATCACATAAATCGGGACCCACGCATTAACGGGATTTTAACCTGAATCCTCAACGAATTCTACAATCTTGTTGCTGAAATCGCTATCCGATATGGATTCGTTAACAAGCACATATTTACACCATCTAAAGAATCGAATTCTTTGAGGTAAGATTGTAATAATCCGTTAAAAAAAAAGATTGTAATAATACATCCGAACCTTTTCTATACTCCCACTTGAACACACTCAAGAAAACAGACAGGTTTCTTAAATTCAACCCTTTTAGACCTGAACACGAACCTGAACCGAGTACCGAATTCCTTAAAGATGCGAGTTTTATGGCGTCGTTGTATTTGATTGGATTAAAGAAAATTCATGAAATTCAGTAAGGACCACATCATATCCATTTTCTTACACAGATTCATATGTTCGGCATTTATCCGATCAGTTTCAAACATTGTTCGGATAATAGAAAATCTGTTGTTTATTGGGGGACAAGGTGGTGTTTGAAATAATAGTGGATTCCAAGCACCAAGTTCACTATTATAATCACAATCGATTCCTCTAATATACATTCAGTTTAATGAAACTCAAAAGCTAATTTTCTCATCTTTAAAGACAAACCCTCCCAAAAATGCACATTTCCACTATCCCCATGTCGCTCGATACTTAAATCTAAAATTAGTATTGTTATTGTACAGATTAAGAGATAATATATAAGACCAAGCTTCAGAACAATATCCACCACCAGAAGGGAAAGGCGCCATCCAGAGCACACAGTGATTGGGGATCAAATTAGCGTTCGATGCCGCTGATTGAATAGCGTCTACAATAGCGTGACTAAACCCTAAATTCTCAAATATTGAGAAAGCAGTGGTGAGATGGTTGATTTTAGGTATTGGATTTTGATATAATTCGTCTGTGGGACGATGAATGAGATTAAAATTTTGATGGAAAGTTTATTCTGTTTTAGAAGACGACGACACAGGGCTTTGCAATTCTCCGTTTTTTTTTCAATTCTCTATATTACGATTCCCACCTTTTCTCTACTCGAAGGAGGGAAACAAAACTAGAGAATAGGAATTGACAATTCTCCTCCATACCCTTTTCTCAGTATTACCTAACAAGAGACTTGGTTGCTAATTCCATTTCCCACTTCCCAATTCTCGGTACCAAACACACCCTGATTGCAAACTCTTTTCTCTCCATTTTTGCAACTGTTGCTGGAAATCGTTGTTTCCTTAGGTGAAACTCATCTATTACGGATATCATAATACCAATCGATCTGTTCAAAAGGGGTTTTCAAAACATATAGTTGGCTTACAATAGTGTTCATTCGCCAATTGACCCAGTCCCAATCGACATTAACAATTTTGTGAGCCTCTGGTTCAATGATTCGTAAATAGTTCTCCTCTCGCTACTACTGTTATGCACAGTCTTCATTGTGTATTATTTAAAATTTCAAGATCTGTAATCATAACATGCTATTGTAATTCAAAATTATGTATTTTTATTGTAGTGTTTATTGTGGGTTTAAAAGTTTAATTTATGAGTACAGATTTGCACAAATGTGTTGAAATTCCTTTATTCAGGCAATGATAATACTACCATTCTATCTAATGGTAATTAACTCAATAATCATGAGGTATATATATTATATACTGTCATACTCTGTTCAAACAATCATTTTGTGTATGGATCGATTTGGGATGACCTAGATAATTTTAACTCTGTGTTTATTAGGAGGTTTTATACATTCAAAGTACATCTTGGGTGATTTTTGATATATGGTTCAAGTTGTGAAACAATCATTGTCAAAATACGTTTTGATATATAATTTTGGAATGAACCAATTATACAATATTTAGTTTCTAACATACATTTATGTATTTTAGAAATTAGAAATATTTGAAAATCCGGACATTTAATACATACCATATTTAGTTTTTAATAAACGGTTTGTTTTTCTCTACTACTTATAAAGCATTTAGGCCTTTCCCTAAATAGCTGGCTGAGAATTCAGCCAAATTCTTTCCATTTTCGTAATTTTCATCTTATGCTTAAAAAAATAAACCACCAGAGATTCGAACCCACCACCTGCAGGCTAGATGCCAACACACAAACCAACTGCGCTAGCTTACAGCTGCGATATTTATCCAAAACAAAATTACTTTATTCATTTTTGTTGCTGCCGCCAAAACTTTTCAGCTTCTTCAAAATTGAAATTTAAAAACGAAAACTGAATAAGCTGCCAACAATTGAGTCAGTTCCTCGAACCCACCATTGCAAAGTGATAGAAACGAGAGCCTCATCGATTCAAGTTAATCCATTCATCTTCAATCGTCTGTTGAAATACCCTCCTCGATTGATTCAACCATGGGTATCGATATTTAATTTTCGTTTTCGTGTTCGTATTAATATGAAATGCTTCGACTAAAATGCGTCTGCCCTCCTTGGTTTCTTCAAGCATGCCTCTGTATTCCTCCTCAGTTCCTTCACCATGTATCGGCCCTCACCTATACCCATCGAATTTACGACTTTCAGAGTATTCAATTACGTAACCTTTAAATATGTTGCTTATTTTCATTGAATTTACGATTTTCATGTGACGGTACTGCATTTGGTCATCATAAATGTTTATATACAATGTTCACAAAAGTCTATTCAGATCGATCAAGTTTGAAGAATCGAACAGATTGATCAAGAAGTCTCGAGATTGGGAATTTAGGGTTCTTGTGTATTTGCCTTTTTCCCCCCTCTATTTCCTAATATTCTGTAAATTTGGTAATCTAATGAGCTAATCGTTAAGAATTTAACAGATTGCAATGTGAAATACGCTTAAAAGTTTGAAAATATTGGTTCACGAGCTTCATGATTTTCTTTATTCCAGTTTGAGGTATGTCTCCTCCTTCAATTTCTACTATTGTGGTTTCGTTTGTGATGTGGTTCTTGGTGCAAGCTGTTAATTTGGTTCGTCGCCTAATTTTAGTTCCATAAACTTAATTTTTCAAATTTTCTTTTTCAATTAAAATTTTAGTTCTGCCTAAGTACCATCATTTTTCTGTTTACATAAGCATACACCCCATGAGATGTATATGATTTATCAATATCAATTCTGTATGTGTTTCTTATAAATGTTAATTTTACAGATAATTAGGATCGATCTTATACTGGTTTTTTATGCAGTTTGTGCCTTAAAACGCATCTTATCCCGGTTAAGTATTGCCTTGGAGACCTTTGAAAGATTTGATCAAACAATCGGAGTGTATGATTTAAATGTAAGCAACTTTGCAATTCATTTCAAGTTATCTTACTGATTCTTAGCGCATTAGCTTTTTTAAGTTTTAACATTGTTTATAGAATACAAAGATTATGAAGATGAAGTTGGTGAATATGAAGAAGAAGCCGAAAAAAGGTTGCCTGCACAGGAAGAAGTGGAGTACCATGAATTGAGGCAATTATTGAAGGAAACTATTAGAAAGAAAATGAAGGAAAAGGATTAAAGATAGTTTCTTTCAGTTTCATGAGAAAACAAGAATAACATGCATGTATGATAATAAAAGATGCTATTCTTTATTTATTTGTATTTTGGTAAATTTGAAAATGCTTTTGCAGGTGAAATGTGAATCAACTTGCAAGATTTATCTTCAAGTGTTTTTTGTAGACATGTTAGTTTTATTCATTGGTGTAGATTGAGAGATTCTAAACTGTTGAAAGATGGAAACTATAAATAAATTAGTGCTGATTTTGTATTCATTTGTGCTCATTTTTTTGACTTGTCGGGAGCATAATATGGATATGTTGATCTGTTGAAGAGGCTGATGAACAGATTTTGTATAAAGCAAAGAGTTAAAAGTTTTGAATTGTCTTTAGTTTTAAAGGCGTGATTTTATTAGAGGGGTTTGAGGGTTTGAAAGCAATCTATGTAATAAAAAAAGTGTATGAAGAATACATTAATGGTATTGTATCTATTACAATCACTACTACCGTCACCTATCATCACGCACCACCCACCGTGACAATCACTACACACCATCACCCACCACTCTCACACCACCACCATTAACTTCACTGCAAAATAAAATTATATGGTATTTGCCGCCGCATTGCGCGGGTATCTGCTAGTATATATATATATCTCTACTACTTATAAAGCATTTATAACCTTTCCCTAAATAACCTTCTGAAAATTCAGCCAATTTCTTTCTATTTTTGGAATTGGATACCTTTTC
Source organism: Calendula officinalis (assembly GCA_963853835.1). Taxonomy (NCBI): domain Eukaryota; kingdom Viridiplantae; phylum Streptophyta; class Magnoliopsida; order Asterales; family Asteraceae; genus Calendula; species Calendula officinalis. The sequence goes on from OY970829.1 coordinate 44,571,416, forward strand.
TAAAAAATATATCACTAAAAGGATTCGAACCCGTAACCTACAGGTTATACTCCAACGCACAAACCACTTGACTTGGCGTCCGAATACGTTATTTCCACTAAACAAATTGATATTAAAGTCAGATACTTCCGCCTGTTTCCAAGGGCTGCGGCCCGCCATATTTATTTGGACCTTATATTCGGCCAATCATTTATGTGCCCTAAATCTACAGCCCAGTCATCGATTGTTTCATCTCTATTTGAATTTTCAGTCGGCTGTTACTTTGCCCTCTTAAAACCGCCAATTACCTCGATTTTGCAATTAGCCTTTTCAAATGCCCAACTCGAACCTCTCATTTCCTCGATTCAAGCAATTAGCGTGTTCACATGACCTTAAATCCTGCACGCTTCTTCTCTATAAATAAAACAGTGTCTTCAAGTTGACGATTGTACAGAGGACTTTGGTATAGCTTTCCTCCGTCAAGTTTATGGTGGTTGTTTTAAAGCTCCACTATCTTCTTCAAACAGTGAAGCAAGTTCTCAAATAACTTTCCTCCCTTATTCTCAAAAACCCTAATCTGTAAGTTCCCTAATCTATAAACATTGTTTTTGTAAAGAAACTTAATTTCAGACTTTATTCTTCGTTAAATTTGAATTATGAATTAATTGTTTGTCTGTTCTTGCGTTTCTCTAACCTTTCGACAGATTGAGGGTAATATTGTAGTTGATAAAAAGGCCCCTTGTTGATAGACCTCACAGCGGGTTCAATCCGATCTCACATTACCAAATGGGTACAACCTCTAACCCACATAACCGAAAGGGTGCACAAATTTCCCTCCTGCAAAACGATGCTCCCACCAATTCTAATTTTTTCAGGTGATTGGATAGGTGGAGTAATACTGTAATAAGCAATTCAGGAACAATCGGGCGCACTAACAAAATCAAACAGGTGCTCACACAAGTGCTTCACAACCACAATTTCGTTGTGATGAACGATTAGTCACAGTTAATGCATTTAAGATTGGTTAGTTTGTTCTTTACATGAGATAAACTTGTTCTCTTTTAGCTGGTTCTAATTCTTGTTTTTAGCTTAAAGTTATCCTATTCTTGTTTCTTGATTAGAACCCTACGTTATGTTAATGGGAATATTACATTCAAAGAAACCTTGTGAATTTAATAGAATATTGTACAGAAAAGGACCACATATTCTCATATTTGTCCTACATGAGCAAAGTCATTTCAGCATCTCATTTGTATATATTTTGTTAGCCAATCATGTAAATTTGGATGAGCTTTATGACCCAATTGAGATAGCACAAACCCAAATAAACATGTTTCAATAAATGGTTTCAAATGCCAAGTATAGTGAGAAATAATTAAAAGAATATTTGTAATGATTGTCCTGCTTAAAATAGTTACTTACGTAGACTATGAGATTTCCATGTTAATAAATTTGAATTATGTCAACAAGATTGTTGCTTGATTCCAGAATCACCATTCTATGTAAAAGTGCAGCATGGTCTTTTTGAATGTGTTCAACAAAGGCTTGAAGAAAGTATGCATGTGGTTATTGTGGCAGCTGTGAAGGCAATTTCATTTCATTCGGTTTATGTTAAGCAAGTCAAACATCATCTAAAAATTTAAGTGGATAAATGCTTACAGTTTTTCTACATTTGTTTTATTTAAAAGATAAAGCAAAATGTATGTTTGCGCCTTGAATACTTTTGAGACAATAGTCAGTTTGTATTCAACAGCAAGTGAATCTCTCAAGTCGTTACAATGTATTTGCATCAGTCTCTCAAGTTAGTTGGATTACTAAAGATTGAAAATTTAACTGTTTGTTAGGCCCTTGCCCAACATTGCAGCACATTTGTTACAGTGTTGAAGTAATTGCTAGAAACTATCTGTTAAATGCTGCAAGTATTTGGTTGTAAAAATGTGTATTTGCTAGAGTTAGTGGGGATTATTTTGAATTAATGGTGTTATTCTCATTTTGAAATGTTTAATTTAATGCAATTTCAGCTGGCCATTTTAGATATTTAATTTAGATTATGTTGGGTTATTTTTTGGCTGCAAGTCACTAATACTTATAGGATTGTTGTTTAAGTTACGATGTCAACTTAACTGACAACTTATGTTAATTGAGTTAGACCGGTGCCAACGGTCCGCCGGTTTGGCTCCGCCGGTACCGCGCCGTTGGCACGGACCGTCGGTTTGAGCGCCGGTTTAGGTGCAGCCGGTTTGGAGACGGGAGAGGTAGCGAGCGCCGATTTTTTCTTTTTTTTCTTTTTTTTTATAATTCCCCAACGGTAATATTACCGTTATATATTATATATATATTTTTTTTATTGTTTTTTTAATCCTTTTAAATCTCTATAAATACCCACTTTCATTCTATAATTTTCACAACAAAAATTCTCTCATTCTATATTTTTTTTTGTCTTTTTTTAATGTTTTTAAATTATTGTAATGTTTTTTTTTATTTTAATAAAAGTATTATGTTTTAGTTATATTTTTGTTTTAATTAAAAAGAAAGTAAATTAATTATAGTTGGTAAAGTGACGGAGTGTTGTTGGCATGGGTACGTCAGTTTAGTGTTAGTTATTTTGTCTGCTGACGTGGCGCTGAGTTTGCAGCAACTGACGGCGTCAGTTGCCGCAACCATTGGCACCGATCTTAGATTAACTCAAATTACTTTGTAAATCTTAAAAATAGATAGTAATTGGTTTGGAAAGTCAAGCTTATTATAAAGAAGATTGATGCAAACCAACAGCCGCGTAGCAGAAAAAAATGTTTTTTTCTTTCTTCATTATTGTTCTTATTACCCGTTCATTAGTGTTCTTGTTTTTTTCCTTTAGTCACAGATCTTGGAGGCCTTCAAGAATGTATCACAACATTAAAAAACGGTTTTGAACATTAAAAAACGCCTTTTCAAACAATTTACGTGCCTGCTAACGGTTTGACTAATCTCGGTCCTGCAATTCTGTTGATGGACAGATTTGCTTCATTCTCTTAATTGGGCTGGAGAATCGTGTAATGGTCAAAACAGGTATAGTTAACATGTACCCACTTTTTTCACATATCACATAACTTTTGATTCTTTAATATTAAATTTGGATTTTGGATTTCTTTTGTATTGGTTTATGGAATAAATTTTGTTTGTGAATAATGTATTGCTGGAACCCAAACATGGTGAGAAATGACAGCCAATTCTAAAGGTGGTTGAAAATTCCCACTCGCCTGCTAAAACCATTTTGAAGAACTGCGAAAAGAAGAAAGCTGCATAAACCATTTTGATTTGGGTTAGAGGTGGTTATATTTCTTTTTTCTAGACTTGATTGCTTCGAACATAATTGTCTTGCTGATGTCTGGGTAATCTCTCTGGCGGACAAGTTAAAGAAGGTGGTTATGTTTCTTTTGCATGATATTATATTTATAAATAGTCTATAAATCAGGGATAGTTTACCACAATTTGATGGAAATTATGGTACTTCACGGTACTATACACTAGATAAGTTAAAGGAGTATATTGTTTTTATATTGAATGTAATTAATTTATACATATCTCGTTTGTACGTTATTTAATTTATAGGTGGTGATTTTTACATCACATAATTTAATTCATACATCACAAAGATTGTTATATATATTTGTACAATCTTCAATAATAATTGTACACTGTGGTATAAAAATCAAAATATGTGATATAGAAATTAATTCTCTTACTTTTTACTTGAGGAATTGGTACTTGACTTTGGTTGGACAAAAAAAACTTAGTGAGGAATTGTTACTTGGTTGGACAAAAAAAACTTAGTGAGGAATTGGTACTTGACTTTCGTTGGAAAAAAACTTAGCGAACCGTCCTTAAATAGTTAAATTTAATGATAACATGTTTTGAAATTACCCCAGAGTTCATTGAAAGTTTAAGACTTGAAGGCCTAAGTGCTAGATATGACATTCAAGGGATATTGATTTTTTTTAATGGCAAACCCGCAAATACACGAAGTCCATAATTTATTTCACGTCCGGACTTGAACCCACAACCATATGAGACACCCTAATCACATTGATACAGTTAGGCTATAAGACATTTGATATGATTGCTTTTTCTATAAAAAGTTAAAATGATTTTTAATGTCAGGATACTGCTACTTCCCGCCACCACTTTCGTCTGTTCATCTTTGTTGCCGACACATAGAGCAAGCACCGTACTAATGTTATAAAAAAAATGTAACCGAATAATATTTGCTCGTCGTAAAATATAGTCACACAGGGTACCCGCCGCCGCATTGCGCGGGTACCCGGCTAGTAGTATTATGTATGCACACTTTTTGTTAATCCATATACCATATTTAGAATAAAAATAAGACATCATCTTGGTTTCGTGTATTTAGTTGTTTCATCAACTCATTGTTGATTGAGAGAGCTAATGCAATCGAAATCAAGTTAATCCATAGCGATTTGATCAAAGTTGAAGAATCAAGTACGTGTTTTAGTGTGTGTATTTGAGAGAGAAGAAGATAGAGGGAAGGAGCTTTCAAAGTGTGTTTTCAATTAAAGTGAGGAAAGCTTACATTTCAAGTCATCACAAGGCCTTATATACTCTAACCTCTAAACACAATTACACCTTTCTAATTAAGCCTAATTACATAACTAAGGTCAAAACTTAGTCCTAACAATCTCCCCTTTTTGAGCTTTAGCACCTGATCCCAGTCTTCCGACTTCAGTTTCTTCTCATAGTCTGTCTTTGGCAAGAAAATGTTTTCTGAATTTCAAGAACATAACATTGCAGAAATCTGGAAGTTTCAGATACTCAAAGAAAATATATTTTTCATTGAATCTGTTTGAGTAAGGAAGACCTAAAAACTGATTTACTAAAGATTCGAAAGTTCTGGATATTGAATATCAGTTTGGTAAGGATTTGTCTGGGATTTTCAGATATTGGAGATTTTGTTTTGGATTTTGTGGTAGAGGTTTTTGTTAGAATGGGATGTTTTGTATATTGAAAAGAATGATTTGTACATTTAAGTTTTGAATATATGTGAATGTTTTGTATGTAGGAAAGAATGATTTGTACGGTTAAGTTTTTAGATGTGTGTGTTTGGTTTGGAAAGAATGATTTGTACGATTAAGTTTTGGATAGATGTGGTTGAGATTTTGAGAGAGATTTCAGAATTCTTCTTCACTTGATTTTCTGTTTAATATATTGATTCTCACTTGATTTTGAATTTGATCTGAGTACATACAACGTGAATATTTCTTCTTTGATGAATTGTTTGTGGTTCTTTTTGACGTTGTTCAGCTATAAATCCGATATTTGAACTATTTCTTGCTCTTTTTCTCCCCCTCATGAGGATCATGACAAGGGTCCTCATGATAAAGCTGAATAGTTGCGTGTTGGAAACGGAGAGAGGAAATTGTGTGTCGGTGTAAATCGAGAGCCAAGACAGGATAGTTACAGAATCGAGAACCAGAAACATGTAGTACGCATGAAGTAACCTCAGAAAAAATTGATTTATCCAAGACTATTGGAGAAAAATTGTTTTGATCTAAAAACCTTGGAGAAAAATATTTGAAAAATGACGAATAACAATGTCAATAATCACGTGAAGTCATAAACAGAAGCAATCTTTACTGAAGAACTTCAGTAAAGAGATCGTTTACGGATATGACGACCACGATGATTAAAGGCATGGTTAATCAAATATTTGAGATTTAAAAGAGATCAATTTGTTGTGCACAAAAATCATTTGAGTGTAAGGTGAATACATCTGATTAGTCCAAAAGTCACGGATGTATACTACTTACAAAGATGCAATTTTAGCTGAAAGACTTCAGGGAAAAGATCGACGAGTATACAAGACTGAGAACTAAAAAGACAATTAATAGGTAGTCCAGTAGGCATTGATGTATATTACTTACAAAGATGCAATTTTCCCTGAATGACTTCAGAGAAAAGATCGACGGATATACATGACTACGAACTCATGAATTTCACAATGTTGTACACCTTTTGAGAATGGGGAAAAAATTATATGAAAATTTTCGTAAGTCCCCAATGAAGTATAGTTTTAAGAATGATTTTGAAATGATAGTTAATGTTTGAGGTTTGAAAAATCATTTGAAAAGTGAAAAGTTTATGTGCAAAATCAGGTTTTTGAAAAATGGAGCCACAACGCAAGAGACGAAGATTTGTCATAAACAGATGCAATCTTTACTAATCGAGACTAGTAAAGAGATCGTTTACGAATATGACAAAAATTTATATCCTACGTTGTGAACACATCATTGTGAGCACAAAGTGAGTAAAATTTTTTTTGGAATATTGAGCATCACTAATTAATAAAGAATTTATGAGGTTGTGATGTCAACAATTCAGTATGAGTAAAAGAAAATATTTGTAATTGAGGATCGATTTTGAACAATGAAAATTGTATGTAAACGGAGAAAAAATTTGATTTACAATTGAAAACAAATTTTAACAATGAAAGAACACAAAGGTAGCAATGAGAAATAAGAGAATTTGCAATAAACAAATGCAATCAGTACCAACCTAGAGTGGTAAAAAGATCGTTTACGAATATTGCAAAAGCTAATACAAGACTGAGAACTAAAAAGACAATTAATAGGTAGTCCAGTAGGCATTGAGAATACGGGGCAGTCAACTCGTACGATGATATGGACCTATGATAAGTTGGCAGTAGAGTACATGTCGCTTTCAATTATGATGTGGCATTGAGGTGATTTAGATGACATGTCACACTTTCTTTATTTCTAGATAAAGATAAAGATGTCGATTTCAGGTTGAACTACCGCGAACCTGAACTTATCAACCCGAGTCCGACATGAATTGCCACTCTAGTTTTCTTTCTTTCTTGTTATTTTTAACAACAAATCTTAATCTACTCCTAATTACCACCTATTTCCGCGATGGGACTTGAACCCCCAACCTCAAGATTGTGGGGAAACCCCCAAAGGCCCTTTGGTCCACTCTTATTTCTAATCTTGAAATAAACCAGTAGCATGTTATGGTTACAGATCTTGATATAAAAAAAAATAATCAAAAAAGCGCAGTACAAAGACTCCAAGAATTTGATTCTCACAAACCTGAAAATCACTAAACCAGGATGATGTCTTACTTTTATTCTTAATACGGTATATGGATTAATAAAAAGTGTGCATATATAATAACAAAACAAACCGTTTATTAGAAACTAAATATGGTATCTATTAAATGTCTGGATTTTCAAATATTTTTATTTCTAAAAATACATAAACGTATGTTAGAAACAAAACATAGTATAATTGGTTCATTCCAACAATAAATATCAAAACGTATTTTGACAATGAATTTATGTAATAAATTATAAATGTCACAATTAATTCCAAAATCAAATTTCTACAAATATATGATTATTTACAAAAGTAAATTTCTACACGTATTTTGGAATATTGGAAATGAATTTATGTAATCAGTGTCATAATTAATTCCTAAATTAAATTTCTAATCGTATATTCACAGTGAATTGAGTAATTCCATAATTAAAGTTTTATAGGCTTGGTTGAAATAATTTAAGCAAATGAATTAACAATCATATCTAAAAGACATATGATCTCTGCTAACAATGTTGCAGACTTGTTTCTTGTAACTCGAACCTTATATCAACAATCACCCAAGATGTACTTTGATTGTATAAAACCTCCTAATAGAACAGAGTTAAAATCATCTAGGTCATCCCAAATCGATCCATACGCAAAATGATTGTTTGAACAGAGTATGACAGTATATAGTATATATACCTCAAGATTATTGAGTTAATTACCATTAGACAGAACGGTAGTATTATCATTGCCTGTATAAAGAAATTTCAACACATTCGTGCAAATCTGTACTCATAAATTAAATATTTAAACCCACAATCAACACTACAATAAAAATACATAATTTTGAATTACAATAGCATGTTATGATTGTAGATCTTGAAATTTTAAAAAATACACAATCAAGACTGTGCATAAAGGTAGTAGCGAGAGGAGAACTGTTTACGAATCATTGAACCAGAGGCTCACAAAATTGTTAATGTCGATTGGGACTGGGTCAATTGGCGAATGAACACTATCGTAAGCCAACTATATGTTTTGAGAACCCCTTTTGAACATATCCATTGGTATGATGATATCCGTAATAGATGAGTTTCACCTAAGGAAACAACGATTTCCAGCAACAGTTGCAAAAGAGGAGAGAAAAGAGGTTGTAAATAGGGCTACTCAATGAGAATACAGGGCAGTCGACACGTACGATGATGTGGACCAATGATGAGTTGGCAGCAGAGTACACGTCGCTTTCAATTATGATGTGGCATTGAGGTGATTTAGATGACACGTCACGCTTTCTTTAATTCTAGATAAAGATAAAGATGTTGATTTCAGGTTGAACTACCGCGAACCCGAACTTATCAACCCGAGTCCGACCTGAATTGCCACTCTAGTTTTCTTTCTTGTTTTTTTTTTTTGAACAACAAATCTTAATCTACTCCTAATTACCACCTATTTCCACGTAGGGACTTGAACCCCAACCTCAAGATTGTGGGGAAACACCCAAAGGCCCTTTGGTCCACTCTTTTTTCTAATCTTGAAATAAACCAGTAGCATGTTATGGTCACAGATCTTGATATAAAAAAAATAATAATCAAGAAAGTGCAATACAAAGACTCCAAGAATTTGATTCTCACAAACCTGAAAATCAACAATGAGTTGATGAAGTAAGTAAATACACTAAACCAGGATGATGTCTTACTTTTATTCTTAATACGGTATATGGATTAACAAAAAGTGTGCATATATAATAACAAAACAAACCGTTTATTAGAAACTAAATATGTATGTATTAAATGTCTGGATTTTCAAATATTTTTATTTCTAAAAATACATAAACGTATGTTAGAAACAAAACATAGTATAATTGGTTCATTCCAACAATAAATATCAACACGTATTTTGACAATGAATTTATGTAATAAATTATAAATGTCACAATTAATTCCAAAATCAAATTTCTACAAATATATGATTATTTACAAAAGTAAATTTCTACACGTATTTTGGAATATTGGAAATGAATTTATGTAATCAGTGTCATAATCAATTCCTAAATTAAATTTCTAATCGTATTTTCACAATGAATTGATTAATTCCATAATTAAAGTTTTATAGGCTAGGTTGAAATAATTTAAGCAAATGAATTAACAATCATATCTAAAAGACAAATGATCCCTGCTAACAATGTTGTAGACTTGTTTCTTGTAATTCGAACCTTATATCAACAATCACCCAAGATGTACTTTGATTGTATAAAACCTCCTAATAGAACAGAGTTAAAATCATCTAGGTCATCCCAAATCGATCCATACACAAAATGATTGTTTTAACAGAGTATGACAGTATATAATATATATACCTCAGGATTATTGAGTTAATTAACATTAGATAGAACGGTAGTATTATCATTGCATGTATAAAGAAATTTCAACACATTCGTGCAAATCTGTACTCATAAATTAAATATTTAAACCCACAATCAACACTACAATAAAAATACAAAATTTTGAATTACAATAGCATGTTATGATTATAGATCTTGAAATTTTAAAAAAATACACAATCAAGACTATGCATAAAGGTAGTAGCGAGAGGAGAACCTTTTACGAATCATTGAGCCAGAGGCTCACAAAATTGTTAATGTCGATTGGGACTGGGTCAATTGGTGAATGAACACTATCGTAAGCCAACTATATGTCTGCAAGGAAACCTCTTCCACTTGAGCCTGCTGAGCATGAGTACCCTGCATAGATGGTGCTAAAGAAACAAAAACATAGTAACCGGTTGGTATGTGGCTTATCAAATAGAATTGTAGTTTTGTTTAATTCTAAAATCATTTAAACAGAGTTTTTGAAGTCTGTATTTCATCTGGTGTATGATGAAATATTGTGGACTTGTGCATAGCATGTGTAAGAAATTTTCAGTATAAGTGAGTGTGATTTGTAGTAGCTCAGTGTTGGATAAGTCATTTTTTCGAAAGAGGATAAGGTTATGGAAACGAGGCCTTGGATATGCTTCTTTGTTGTTTCAATGTTTATCACCATGTGTTAGAGTGATAACAGTAATGTGGCGTAAACCCCATGAATTTTATTTGGATAGTGTAGCTGTAGGGTTTTTGATCATTTTTTAAATCATGTTATCCAATTTAACATAAATTGGGTATGATAGAAGCAGTATCAGTGGGTGTCAGTGTGACATCTACCACCATTGTCTTTTTATATGTTAAGACAACTGTAGACTGGCAATGATCTTTTGTGCTCAGTGTAGGAATTTTTCATAGTAGCAGTGGGCTAACTATGTTGCCCTGAGGAGGATATATATATATTAAAAAAAACGTTTGAGACTTTGGTCAGTATTGAGTTGGTACAGGCCAATACTTAGTCTCATGGTTTTGAAAAAAACTTAATATATATAGGAGTTTGAGGGCTTTATTAGAAATTCATACCTGAGGCTTTGTCAGATTCCCTTCTCCATTCAACAGAGATAGGTGCTGGGTCATTTGTATGTTGATTGGATCCTCCAGCACCTTCTTGATTTGGTTGTTCTCTTTATTGTGCATCTTCTTCCATATTTTGTTGCTCATAAGCAATTTCAACATCCAATGGAACATGTGGTTCCATTTTTGGTGGTGATTGAGCAATGTTGTCTTGATCTGGTTCTGGAAGATCATCATGAGATGCTATTTGATGTTGCTCTTCTAGTGAAGGAGTAAGTGTTGGATGTAGACTGTGCAACACTGAGTCCGTTGATAGTGCAGCCATAATGACTGGACTTAACCTTCTTCTAACCCTTCTTCTGATGATTAAGGGTTGATCTTCAGTATCAGAAGCTGATGCAGTATTTGGAACATCAGGTTCTGGTTCTTGTACTGGAGGGGGTTGAACATCCTCCATCTCAACATCATCATCATCATTAGCATTATCATCACCATTATCATCATCATCATCATCTGCATCAGTATCATCTTCATCTTAATCATCATCCATATGAGCCTCTGCAATGGCTAACATGGAAGCACTGAGTTGTGGTTCATCTTCCCTAGGCTAATGAAAGAATATCTTTTCATGGATGGGAGGAAGATCAGCTCTAACTCCATCAAAATCATCATACATATTGTCTGGCATGGAGTTTTGGAAGATGATAGATAGAAACCTGCAAAAAGGAACATTAGGATTCCTTTGTCGTGCCTGAACTTGAGAGGCTACCTCATTGAAGATCAGTCTAGCATAATCAATGTGCCTGTTGTGGTACATGGCATGTACTATTTGCATTCCAAAATCTTTGATTTGATCTAGAGCCCCTGTTTTGTGAGTCATACATCGAATTATGGTTGAAATCATAATTCCCCACATTGGACCAAATTCACGCCTTTTTATTGTTCCTGTTGTTCGATGTCTTCCAAGGAGCGGCAACACTGAGCGTGCAGTATCACGATCAACAAATTCGTCATACTGAACATGTGCAGGAAGTTGAAGATCTCGTCTAATGATTTCAGTGGAGACAAAGGCTCGTCGTTGATCTCGAATTACCCAACCCGCAATCGTATCCGGTGAGTCCAATAGAGCAGAGTACCAAAATTCACACAGCATTGAGAGATAGACTGCTCTGGGTGAAGCTTGAAGAGCATTAGCGATTGGGCAATGCCTGAGATAGGTAACCATCTGTCGAAATTGAGGGCATACCCAACCCTGAGGAATCTCGAAATTTGTAATGATGTTGTTTCTTGTAAATTTAGGAAGTTCTGTTAAGGCAAAAAGGCTTACCCCTTGGGATCTTAAGATAATAAGACAACCTAGACCTAGACTAGCTTAGAATAGTTTGTAGAATAATTTAGCTAAGTCTTGGTCCAACACTGAGTAGACAGTATTGGTGACTCAGTGTTGGGACTCAGTATTGACATCCAATACTGAGTACAAGGACTAGTTAAACATTACCATGTTTAACAGACCAGATCAAATCCCTTTAATCTCGGTCAATTTCCTTTTTCAGTCCTTACGTTACTCCTTGCCTCTTTTGTAAGATCTTTATAACATTATAAATAGAGATCACTTGGCAAAGGAGTACTCAATAATTTACGCTTTCATATTTCATATCTTGTAATTGATCAGTGGTCTTGTTATTCCGCAACAAGCCACACTTAGTGGAATTATACATTTGACTCTAATATTGTGTTAATCACTTTAATTGTCTTAAATTTAATTAATCTATCAATTATACTAGCAATGCAGGGTTGTTGTGACCTAACAACTGGTTTCAGAGAAGGCTAAATTAACTTTTATTTAGTCGATCTATTACCCTGGCAACCATTCCATATACCTACCCTTCCCAAAAATCAAAAACCAGAATGTCTACAATCATTGCACCAGTGATGTCAGGAAAGGGAGTGCCAATCTTTGATGGCAAATATTTCTATCAATGGAAATTAAAAGCTCAGTGGTACATTGAGTCCATTCATGATGAAATGCTCACTGTACCGACTGATGGTCCCATCATTCCTCTGGCCACTGAACCTGTTGCAGCTACAGATAATGCTCCTGCATCCACAAGAACAATTCCAAAGTTGAAACATACTTGGACTGATACTGATCGTCAATTATTCAGTCTAGACTCAAGAGCCAAGAGTGTGATAGGTAATGCAGTCACCAAAGAAATTCTGAATGCAATCATGAAATTGCCTACTGCAAAAGCTATGTGGGATAGCTTGACAGTTACCTATGAAGGCACACCAAAGGTGAAGTTGCAAAGAAAGAGCAACATGAGAAGAAAGTATGAGAACTTCATTGCTAACCCAAATGAAGATCTCACTGCTCTTTACAACAGATTCACCACCATTGTTCATGATCTTATCAGTGTTGGAATTGAGAAGGAAGAGGGAGAACTCTGTCAAATATTTCTGGACAGTCTTCCTCAACAATTCCACATGACAAATTCTGTCAATGCTGCTAATAACATTGAGTCCTACACTCTTCAAACACTGTATGGCTTAATGTTGAATCAAGTAGAGAACAATTCTTCTAGACTGATCAACTGGAAGAAGACTGAGAGGACCTGCATTGGCATGGCCCTAATTGTCAAACATGCCTATACTGTCGCTGAGCCAGATGAGCCAGAGGGTGATTTTGAGGATGCTGAGGCAGAAGAACTGGAAACTCAAATGGCTCTCATGTCCATGAAGATGGATCAGTTGAAAAAGAAGAGGCTTGGTGTTAGCTCTTCCAATACTGACCCCAGATCTGGTCTATGCTACAGGTGTGGAAAGCCTGGTCACATTGCTGCCAACTGTTACACTAAGTCTTCTGAAACTTATCAGAATGACAAAATTGCATACCGTGCTAAACGGTATAGGGACAAATATGTGAAGTTGAAGGCAAGAAGTAAGGGAAAGGGAGCTGCTGGAAATGGAACACCTCATCAGGCACTTGATTCTGAGGCTTGGATGGATGAAGACCTCAGTGATGATGAGGAAGAGGTTGAGAATAAAGCCTTCATGGCTTTCAATGAAGAAGATTTGAAGAGCACTTTTGAGAGAGATCTAAAAGAGGCAGAGAGGATGAGTATCCACAGTGGCTGGGATTCTACTCAGTTGTACAAGGTGAGTGCCTTTCAAACTTATTCATTAAATGAAAAAGAAAAAAATTTTGAGTATATGATTGTTGATCTTAAAACTTTAGTACATAGAGAAAAAGCTTTAAAACTTACAATCTTACAACTTGAAAAGGTTAATAATGAAAATTTAAATAAATTAGTAAGATTAAAAGATTTGGAACTTGATTTTTTAAACCTTCAAGACATGAATCAAAGATTAGCTGATAAAGCACATTTACATAAATTAGAAAAAGAAAAATTTGAAAATCAATGTAAATCATGGGGAAATGCTTCTATTAAGCTAAATAAATGTTTAAATCAACAATTTCCTGACAATGTGAGGGCTGCACTTGGTGTGGATCCTCAGTTTAAATCTAGAAATAATTTTGCTGATTTGTTTGAAGAATTTAATCATTTAAATCCTGTTAATTTTGTAAAATCAAAAACTTTTTGTGAAGCTAGTTTTCAAACTGATTCAGATGATGAGGATAAAAACATTTCTGACCAAGTTCAACCTATTGGTCCCTCTATCTGTTCTAAGTGCTACACTGAATTACAAGATCTCAGTATTGAATTTACTGCTACAGAAAATTCTGATACTGAAATCCATGATGATCAGTATGACACTTCAGCTGTTCCACCTTTTGAAGTATTATTTAATGTCATTCCATACTCTGAAAATAATATTTTAAAAACTTTGGAAACTACTTCTACTTCGTCTAAAAAGACTATTACTGAAGTTGTAAGTATATCTGGATCAAATACTCAAAAATGTCAAGAACCTGTTAAAGTGATAAAATTAAAAAATGAGGTTAAACCTAAAATACTTTCAAAAACAGACACGTTTACCAGACAAAAAGAAAAATTCATCTCCCAAAAAGACTGTTAAAAAGGAAGTTCACCCTCCTATTCAAAATGATAAAATAGTCTTTTGAAATCTATTGGTGATCAAATCAAAGTTTTAAGTCAGAAGTTTGCAAAATTGACTCATACTGATCAACCAAAAGATAAACAATTTTCTAAAATTCGTTATGAAAACATGTTTAGAAATAGACGCAGAAAATGTTACAGATGTCATCATACAGGTCATAAAGGAGATGAATGTAGAACTAATCTCTCAAATCCTAGGTACTCAGTACCAAAGAAAAGAAGGGATCCAAAGTCAGTGCCACAAAAGACTACCAATACTGGTTCTCCTAAAGTGATACTGACTCCCACTAAAACAGAGATTAAAAAGGAAAATAATGTTATACACCAGAGAAGGGTCCTTCTGTCAGGTTTGGGGATGATTCAATAGGGAAAACAAGAGGATATGGGGAAATCAAAGCTGGCAACATCACCTTTAAAAGGGTCGCCTATGTGGAAAGTCTAAAACACAATCTGCTCAGTATCAGTCAGATGTGTGATGATGACAAAGAAGCAAGATTCAGAAAGATTGCTGGCATTATATATAATGAAAGAGGACAACCTGTTCTTATTGCCAGAAGAGAAAAATATGTTTATGTAGTCAATCTTTCAGAAATTGACACCATCATCCGTGTGTGCATGCTGTCTAAAGTCAATCCAGAACTGAACTGGATGTGGCACAAGAAACTTTCTCACATCAACTTTAGAAACATCAATGAACTCAGTATTAAGAAGCTGGTGAGAGGGTTTCCCACTATTACTTATTCAAAAGATAAGTTATGCTCAGCATGTGAAATGGGCATGCAGAAGAAGAGTTCATTTAAATCTAAGGTTAATCATTCCATTAATGAACCTCTTGCAATGATACATATGGATCTTTTTGGCCCCATGAGCACACCATCTCTGGGCAAAAAGATCTATACTTTGGTCTTGGTTGATGAATTCTCAAGATATACTTGGGTCATCTTCTTGAAGACAAAATCAGATGCAACCACAGAAATAATTGCTTTTATCAAGAGAGAAGAACTTCAAAAAGGTGCCAAGGTCAAGCAACTTAGGAGTGACCATGGAACTGAATTCAAGAACTCAGTATTAGCAAGTTTCGATGAAGACAAAGGAATTGTACAAAATTACTCTGCAACCTACACACCACAACAAAATGGTGTTTTAGAAAGAAAGAATAGAACATTGATTGAAGCTGCAAGAACTTTTTTATGCCATGCTGGACTGGCACTGAGCTTCTGGGCTGAAGCTGTAAAGTGTGCAAACTTTACACAGAATAGAGCAACTGTAGTCCAGAGACATCTCAAGACTCCTTATGATTTATATCATGGCAGAATTCCTAATGTGGAGTACTTCCACATCTTTGGGAGTAAATGCTTCATTCTCAGTACTAAGCAAAATCTCAACAAGTTTGCTCATAAAGCAAATGAAGGCATCTTTATGGGCTACTCACCAGACTCCAAAGCCTTCAGAGTGTATGTTCTTTCAACAAAGGTGATTGATGAATCTATCCATGTTACTTTTGATGAACAAATGGATGAGCATTCCACTTCAGCAAACGAGGACATAAGTGGTATTGAAACCTTATGTAATCCAGAACACTCCAATGCTGAACAGCCCAAAAGTCACCCATATCCTGGTTCACATGATATGAGTGATGATGATCAAGACTTCACTCAGTATGCTAAAACTTCAAAATATACTGAAGTTCACAACAATGAAAACTCCAACACTGAGTCTACAAATCTTGATCCCAATCATTCCACCTATGAAGCAGGAGAAACTTCAAATCCATAACTTGAACCAACCATAAATATGCAGAATGAACTGAGCGTGAGATTTGTGATTGTGGTTTTTTGCTCGTGCGCACAAACAGAAAGAAAAGAAAAAGATACTTTTTTTTTTGGTTTTTGCATTTGGACGTTCAAAGAAGAAGTATAATTTTTTTGATTCTTGCTCAAAGGGACTTGCATCCCAATTGGTGTTCTTGATATGGTGTAGTGTGGATACCATTAGAGGAATTCTACATTGAATTCTTGGAGTTCTTCATCCTCATTCGATGGTGTAATCAAAGGCTTCAAGGGTATGATCTTCATACTAATCTCTTTGATTTTATTGCTTAATTACTTTGTCAATATGTAGATCCGTTATTAGTGATTTATATAAATTATTTCCGCTGCGCTTTCTTTGATTAAAACCGTAAATCACTAACAGTGTCAATACTGAAAAATCAATATAGGAAAGAATTTTTAGAAGAAAAATAATTTCAAGGGTTAAGCATGCCCAATTGTCCTAGTAAGTACATAAACCTTTCTTCTGAAAGAGGTTTAGTAAACACATCAGCCAATTGGTCCTCAGTTGGGACATAGTCTACCTGAACCTCACCCTTTTCCACAATATCTCGGATAAAGTGGTGTCTGATATCAATGTGCTTTGTTCTTGAGTGATGAACTGGATTTTCAGTGATAGCAATAGCACTCTTTTTATCACAATGGATTGGTGTGTTGTTGAAATCAAATCCATAGTCCATGAGTTGATACTTCTTCCATAAAAGTTGAGCACAACAACTTCCTGCAGCTACATATTCAGCCTCTGCAATTGAAGTTGCTACTGAATTTTGTTTCTTGGCTGACCAGCCAACTAATCTTCCACCAAGGAATTGGCATCCTCCACTTGTAGTCTTTCTATACAATCTGCATCTTGCATAATCTGCATCTGTGTACCGTTCAAGAGCAAAATTTTAATCGTTGGGAAACCAAAGACCCATATTAGGAGTACCAGATAGATATCTAAATATTCCCTTAACAGCTTTCAGATGTGATTCTTTGGGATCAGCCTGATACCGAACACACAAACATGTTGCAAACATGATATCAGGCCTGCTAGCTGTTAAGTAAAGTAAGGAACCAATCATACCTCGGTATGTGGATTGACATACTGGTTTACCAGTTTCATCCTTACTTATCTTATCCTGAGTACTCATAGGGGTGTGCATAGAAGATAAGTTTTCGAATTTATATTTCTTTATCATATCATGCACATACTTACTTTGGTTTATAAAAGTGTCATCAGGCCATTGATCAACTTGTAAACCTAGAAAATAAGTAAGTTCTCCCATCATACTCATCTAATACTGAGATGATATAATCTTGGAAAACCAATCACACATGGATTTGTCAATGGAACCAAAGATAATGTCATCCACATATATCTGAATGAGTAAGATGTCAGACCCTTTTCTTTTTGAAAATAATGTTTTATCAATTTTACCACGTGTTAATTTATTTTCAATTAAGTACTCAGACAGGGTATCATACCAGGCTCTTGGAGCTTGTTTGAGCCCATACAAGGCTTTATCAAGCTTGAAAACATAATTAGGAAATTTAGGATCAACAAAACCTGGTGGTTGTTTAACATAAACTTCTTCTTGTAGTTTTCCATTTAGAAAGGCACTCTTGATATCCATTTGATAAACCTTGAAGTTTTTAAAGGCTACATATGCAAGATATAGCCTAATTGCTTCAACCCTTGCAACTGGTGCAAATGTTTCATCATAGTCAATACCTTCTTCTTGCCTGTAGCCTTGAGCAACCAGTCTTGCTTTGTTCCTGATTACAACACCATCTTTGTCCATTTTATTTCTGAACACCCCTTAGTACCAATGATAGTTTTGCCATTTGTGGGTGGTACTAAGTTCCAAACTTTGTTTCTACCCATTCTTCATCTAGTAAGGCTTCATCAGCCTTCTTGGGTTCAATTGTAGAGAAGAAGCATGAAAAGAGACAGAAATTTGCAGTAGCCTGAGGTTCAAAATTCAGTTTTCTTCTTGTTTGTACTCCTTCTTCAATAGGACCAATAATATTTGTATAAGGATGGTCTCTGTGTTCCCTTATATTTGATCCTAAGGTAGCATTTGAGGTAGTATCAACAACTTCTTGTTGGACTGAGGGGTTGCCAGTCTCATATTGGTTAGAGTTTGATTCAGTGTTGGACTGCACAGGATTGTTGGTTTCTTCATTTTGCAGATTTATGATTTGTATTAGTGGTGGATTTGAAGTTTCTCCTGCTTCATAGGTGGAATGATTAAGATCAAGATTTGAAGGCTCAATGTTGTAGTTTTCAGTAATGGAAACTTTTGTGTTTGTTGCAGTTTTCGCATACTGAGTGAATTCTTGATCATCATCACTCATATCATGGGAACCATGATAGGGTTGACTTTTGAGCTGTTCAGCATTGGAGTTTTCTGGATTACATAAGGTTTCAATAGCACCTATGTCCTCTTTTGCTGAAGTAGAATGCTCATCCGAATTTTCATCAAAAGTAACATTGATGGATTCTTCAATTATCTTTGTTGAAAGTACATACACTCTGAAGGCTTTGGAGTGTGGTGAGTAGCCCATAAAAATGCCTTCATTTTCTTTGGGAGCAAACTTGTTAAGATTTTGCTTAGTACTAACAATAAAGCATTTGCTCCCAAAGATGTGGAAGTACTCTACATTAGGAATTCTGCCATGATATAACTCATAACGAGTCTTGAGATGTCTCTGGACTACAGTTGCTCGATTCTGTGTATAGTTGGCACAGTTTACAGCTTCAGCCCAGAAGCTCAATGCCAGTCCAGCATGGCATAACAAAGTTCTTGCAGCTTTAATCATTGTTCTATTCTTTCTTTCTACAACACCATTTTGTTATGGTGTGTAGGCTGCAGAGTAATCTTGTACAATTCCTTTGTCTTCACAGAAACTTGCTCATACTGAATTCTTGAATTCAGTACAATGGTCACTCCTAAGTAGCTTGACCTTGGCTCCTTTTTGAAGTTCTTCTCTCTTGATGAATGCAATTAT
This sequence comes from Calendula officinalis, assembly GCA_963853835.1. Lineage (NCBI taxonomy): Eukaryota > Viridiplantae > Streptophyta > Magnoliopsida > Asterales > Asteraceae > Calendula > Calendula officinalis. The sequence continues at coordinate 44,590,830 of OY970829.1, forward strand.
TTCTGTGTGAAGGGTTTCATTGTAACTGATTGACCACTTGGGTCAACCCCCTAGTCACACTGATTCGACCATAGACTGATAAGAACATGAACTTGTTCTTACCGGTTGAACCAACTAGCTAGTTTAATCCCTAAAGCGGAACTGAGATTAAACTTAATCCTTAAACCCTAAGGATTGGGGATGTTTGAAATCTAAACTAGATTAACAAGAAAGAAACCTTGTACGAAAAACTCGAACACACACACACATACTTGTGTATAATTCGACTAATCACCAAGAACCCTTGGGTTCTTGGTGCCGAATTCGTACAAAGGGAGAAAGGGGGAAAAGGGTTTCCCAAAACATACCTTAGATTGCTCAAGATTAATCCACCAGTGATAAACACAACGAGAAGCCCTCTAGATAAGCTCTTGTAATGAAACTTGTTCTTCAAGGCTTGAAGAACACGAAGAACGAACGAAGAACACGAAGAACACAAGGCTTGCGTTCTTGGGATGTGTTTCGGCCGAACTAGGGTTAGGGAGGGGGAAAATTCGTGGCTTATAGTGGTGGAGTAAGTGGAATAAAGTGAAGCCTAGATCTTCTATTTATAATGGAAGATCTTTCACTTAAGTCCCTCTAGTTTAATTAAGAAACGTTTCTTAATTAAAATTTTCCTTTTACACTTCTAACCCTTATAGTTTATCTAGTTATTATTGTTACACTTAATTATTAAATACTATGTATAATACACTTATATAATTTCGGTATAAACACCGAAATATATATACATTTATATTATACATTTAATAATTAATTATATAATGAACTTTATATAATTTAGACAATAATATTATCCAAACACCATATGATTTAATTACCTTAAATCATATTATGGATAATCTATAGTTAACACATTGTATATTTACTCAACTAGTAAATGTACAAATACTTGTATTAATTAGTTAGATAAACTAATCTTGTAATAAGTTGAACTTAACTTAATACTTAACTTGATTCATAAATGACTATTATGAATCAATCCTCTTCCATGTATCATTACATATCTTACTCGTATTACATGCACTCACCGATGTGACCCTTGAGTGTCCTATAGACATGGACGTGACATCATAGGTTGACTAACTGTGCACATAAATATTTCAGACTCCCACTTGTGCAAGTTCTGCAGCGGCCCTCTAGCAGGCAATACAGGATAACCAAGCCATATAAACTCTTATACACAGGTATTGTTTCAGAAAAACATATTAATAGCGTCATCTAGTAAAGAACACTCCGTCTTTACTTCTTGGGTAACGTGTTAGGTTTATCCCTTGCAGCACGATATTTGTGATAACGAATACGAGCATGGTAGAAATTATCAACTCCTGTACTCGAAATCATTTCTTGACCTCTTGATATAAAACTGTGTGATAACGACAAAGAACAGATCAGTTCGTTTGAGCACGGCCGTGCATTTTCAGTTTATCATCATGTCAAGGGACCCATAAATATCTCTCCTAAAAAGGAGGTGCAATTGCCATCTTGTTATATTTCGATTGAAAATACAAATTCCTCTGTACCCAGTAAAGCCTCGTATGACAACCATATTTCAGAATTGTCTAAGACGAACCAAAGTACATTAGTCAATGTATCCCAAACCAACTATCTTCGAAGAACTTCGAATCTACCACCAAATACCGCGATGACGTTAACGTCCCATCAAGGTTCCCACCAAGACGAGTAGTCACGGATTGTATACCTTCTGAATAAAATAACCTTCATTCATGGATATTCTTAAAACGTACAAAGTCTGAATAATAATGATGCTAACTCATGTATTATTCCTCACTGGACATAGATACAGAATTATTACTGGATCATTACTTATTCCTTTTGTTCGTCTTGATTACTTAATGACTTTTACAATTTTAATTGTAACTTTATCACTAAACTAGTCATTTCTATTAAACTAAAGACATAAGACAAGTATTTGGAAAATACTATTTCTTTTGCCTTTGCTAGATTTTGTTCTTGCAACATTATAGAACATATTCTAGTCTTGTCTTTTATGCAATTCGGTAAACATAGGAGGATTGGAAAGTAACTCCTTAGTTTCTTGAATTCATAAAATTCTCCTTGTAACTAAAGCCTCTTTTAGTCACTTGATTTGTAGATATATCATTACTAGTTAAAGAAATTTCCTTAAATGATTAACTTATTCACTTGAGTGTGAATATCCTATTAGATTTGCAATAATTAATCACAAGACTTGTGACCACGCTATTACGCTTGCAATAATCTAATCAACGATCATTTATCATTTCTCTTAACTCTTTGGCTAATGACTTGGTAAAACCATGTTGTTAATATCCTAACTAACTTACTATATTCATTAGTACCTCTAATGAATATGTTAGTCATAGCTCCCAGTAAATTTTATGGAAACAAGCATCACTTAAACTACTACTTTTGACCTAGTCAAAACTTATAGTTTAACCCTTTAAGAATTTAATCAATTATCAAAGTCATCCTTTGGATTTGCGAATATCCAACATTCCTTTGAAGGAAATCATGACTTTCATTGATTACTGTATGACAAGTATAAGACACTTGAAATGATACTTCCAATTCTTAAGTGTATTAGTATCTTTTAAGAATCTCATTTAATGCCAAAGTCATTTCTTGGATTTCTCAAATATCCATTATTCCTGTTAGGGAATTATGACTTGATCAAATGTTGTATTTATTACAAGTATAAAAGACTTGCAATAATACCTTTTAATTCTTAAATTCTTTAATATAGTTTGTCCTTTTTAAGAGTTCATTCAATGTCTAAGTCATTTTCCTTGGATTATACGGATATCCAATTATTCCCATTAGGGAATTATGACTTCTTTAAATTCCTTTATCACAAGTACGAAAGACTTGTAATAATACTCTTTAATGTCTATCTTGATTATATCCAATATAATCATACTATATTAACACTAATACTTTAAAACTTACTATCATAAGTAACCATTACTTAAGATGTTTTAAATAAGTTCAATGTACCTTGAACTTTATGCTTTCCATAAAAACTCTTAAATACTTTCATTAGAAAAACATTCTAATTACTAGCATCTAAGTAATTTGAGCTTCTAAGATATTCACACAACAATCAAACAAATACAAACAATGAGATCATTATTAAGTCAATACTTGACTTTATAATCTAGTCATAAAACTTGACTAGTATAATCAACACACATGCACACACAATATAATTCAACCATGGATTCAACGATAAACTTAAAAAACCAAAATTTATCATAAAAATAGAGAATGTAATTTTGTTCAAAACAACTTAAAAACGAAAATTGTTTTACTGAATCCATACGAAAAATACTGAATTAAAACGTGGTGCTTGTGGGATCATTATCTCATGTCAGTCCATCTCACTTTTCATCATCTCATGCAATAAACGATTGGTAAAGTTGAGTTACTCGTAACAACTTTTACAAGTAGGAAAAGGAGTATCTAGAAGTTGGTCAAGTCAACTGAGCAGCAATCATGGCCTCCTACCCTTTGACCCTCGCCACAACCAAGACATCATTTCTCGATCCTTGTCTTGTTTGGCTTTACCTTCTTGACCTTCTGTTTGACTCTATTACCCTTGGGCACGTTTTGGCTGAGATCAGTTTTACCCTTTCCCTTTCCACTGCGCCTCTTTCTCTTTTTCACTACCATCATCAGTTACTACGAGATCATTCTTAAACTTGGTCCCCAAACTCAACTCATTAGTCTTGAGCATGGAATGTAGCTCATCAATGGATTGCTCCATGTTATGCATGCTGTAGTTGACTACATAAGACTTATAGTCATCTAACAACGAGGTGAGTATCATTACTGTTGCTAACTGCAACGGTACTGGGTGTCCTAGTCTTTTTAAGATGATCCATGTGCTCTTTCATTTTCATGACGTGAGCACTCATTGATGATCCCTTAATCATATTGCAAGAGTTGAACACTCTACAAGCGTAATATGCTTGTCCTGGTTCATCTCTAGCATTCGTGGCAAGGTCAATTAGTATTGCTCTTTCTAGGACATTTCCTTTTCTCTCATGCCTGAGCATAATCCGAAGATCACGCTTCCAATTGAGAAACTTTGACCTAGTCAATTTATCCTTTTCTAGAAACAAGCGTAGTGAGAGATTATTGGTACGTGTCGTTTTGGTTTTTGCTGCCGTCTACAAATCAAACCCAGTTTAATAAGTAATCATCAACAAACATTCTCTAAAATATATTATAAACCCATAATTTATATTTTAGGCCTAGGATCCATATATCACATTCTCGCCGCAAGGTTTGGGCACTTCCCGACGAGACATGTTGTTTCTGGTAGGTAACGTCGTTACCGATCGTATCAAGACTTGACACGATTCCTAGGGGTCGTAGAATCTTTAGACTTATAACTTATTACAACCTTGTACGAATTTAATCATACATTTCTAAGTTGCAATAAAGTCTAGTATGTTTATTCTACACAAGTACTTTTTGGGCCGGGACTCCCGATTATCACCAAAGTATATCAGACCATCTAAGACAGTGCGATGTTCTGCGTCGGGACTCCCGATAATCACAGAACCTTACGCACCCTAACACTCGCAATGATTTGAATCCATATCTAAGGTTCTTCATCCTTACAATATGAATATCGTTGAACAAGTGAGGTGTTCCATTAGGTGGATAGTACTTCGATCTAAGATTTTCTTGGGTTTGTTTAAGTCTTAAACTAAACTTAAACCTTATTCCAATCTTAATCCTTTAAAATGTGTGACTTGTGAATTCAAGAATTCTACAAGACACCTTTTTTAAATCTTAAGAACCTTTTTCTTTAAAAACTTATAGTTTCAAAAGGTTTGCGCGATTTATATGTATACCTAAAACGAGGTGTACAAAACGTTTTACTAGGTTTTATGAAAAACCTTTTCTAAATAAAACTTGCTCGTTTTATTTTCTTTGAAAAACACGAACCTTATGTTAAACTTTAAAATGTGAATTTTAATTCCTTTATGATTCATAAACTTGAATCATAATCCTAGTTTACCACACCTTGTTTTTCACTTGTTTAATAATAAAATTAAACACTTATTTTAACTTCATTAAATTCACCAAAACTATGTCCTAAGGACATCTTTATAAACTTTGCGATTTTCTTGTGTAGCTCCCACTAGATCCAACAACCATGATGGAACTTGAGTAAACACAATCACCGGTCTATCCTTGGTGAAACTAATAAACTTATTATATAAAGACTATATATAATAATTCTTAGTTTGTTTAAACCTTTCTTACATTTAACTTGAACTAGTTAAATATAGGTTCTTAAATTTCCTATGTTATTTTACCCTTGATCATTAATCTAGTATTTTATGTAACTCGTAATATACTTGTATAAATAACTAGTTATAATTACTTACAACTTTATACAATCTAATTATAATATTTATAACTTTTGTATTATCTAATTATAATATAACTTCGTTTGTACAATTTCTAGTTGTTTACAACTTTGTACATTCTAGTTCAAATTATAACTTAATACAAATTTCTAGTTAATATTATAACTATGATCAAAATAACATTTAATTTAGTTGTTCCATTTAATCTTGTATTATATATATATATATATATATATAATTTATTTCTTTAAAAACTTATAACATTCTTAGTAAGAATATTACACCTAATTTGTACATTTGTATTTTAACTTAGACTAATTAAAATACGTACAAACTATTTTATCTTTTAAAATCACTTCTAAATAATTTGGAAAAATCCGAAAATTATATATAATAATATAAATACATCTTGTTAATTTTAAGACTTTAAAATTAACACTTCTCTTTTATCCTTAATTAAATTTAATTAATTAAACCCTTATCTTGTTTTTGATCAATTAAAAACTAGTTTTAATTTTCTTGATCAATAACATCTCTTAGTTATAGATTAATCCTAATCAATCCTTTTCAAACAATTATTAAACTTTGTTTAAATTCTAGGATAGATTATAACTTTAATAGATTTATTTAAACTTATTTAATTTAAATCTTCTAAACAAAAACTTTGTCTAGATTCTAGATTTAAAGGACTAGTTTTAACAAATCTACTAAAACAATAATTAAACCTATTAAACATGAATTTGTTTAATTATACTAGGTTTTAGATTATGTTCTTGATTAGTCCTATTAACCAATTAAACTAAACTAGTTTAATGTTCTTGGTCCTAGGGTTCTTTAGGGTTTCGAATTCTTTAAGCCTAAGAAACTTTTCCACCAATTAAACTAAAATAGTTTAACATACTTGGTGTCCAAGTTTCCTCCTAGATTTCGAAAATCTAAAGGATTAGGAAAGAATCCTTTTGACCAATTAAACTTAACTAGTTTAACATACTTGGTCCTAGGGTTCTTCCATAATTTCGAAAACTTGTAGGGCAAGAATCCTTTTGATCAATTAAACTAGACTAGTTTAATTTTCTTGATCCTAGGGTTCTTTTCTACATATCTCGAAAATTCTAGGGTTTGGGAAAGAAGCCTTTCGACCAATTAAACTAAACTAGTTTAATGTTCTTGGTCCTAGGGTTCTTTCTAGATTATCGAAAAACACTAGGGTTTAGAATCCTTATGACCAATTAAACTAAACTGTTTAACATTCTTGGTCTAGGGTTCTTTACCCTCATTCGAAATCCATGGGAAGAATAAAAAAGAAGAAGGAACAAAAATTAAAAAACTTGGAAATTAAACAAACAAAAACTTTGTTATTCTTGTTTAGATTTCTAAACCAACGCTCTGATACCACTGAAGGGTTTCATTGTAACTGATTGACCACTTGGGTCAACCCCTTAGTCACACTGATTCGACCATAGACTGATAAGAACATGAACTTGTTCTTACCGGTTGAACCAACTAGCTAGTTTAATCCCTAAAGTGGAACTGAGATTAAAATTAATCCTTAAACCCTAAAGGATTGGGGATGTTGGAAATCTAAACTAGATTAACAAGAAAGAAACCTTGTACGAAAAACTCGAACACACACACATACTTGTGTATAATTCGACTAATCACCAAGAACCCTAGGGTTCTTGGTGCCGAATTCGTACAAAGGGAGAAAGGGGGAAAAGGGTTTCCCAAAACATACCTTAGATTGCTCAAGATTAATCCACCAGTGATAAACACAATGAGAAGCCCTCTAGATAAGCTCTTGTAATGAAACTTGTTCTTCAAGGCTTGAAGAACACGAAGAACGAACGAAGAACACGAAGAACACAAGGCTTGTGTTCTTGGGATGTGTTTCGGCCGAACTAGGGTTAGGGAGGGGGAAAATTCGTGGTTTATAGTGGTGGAGTAAGTCGAATAAAGTGAAGCCTAAATGTTCTATTTATAATGGAAGATCTTTCACTTAAGTCCCTCTAGTTTAATTAAGAAACGTTTCTTAATTAAACTTTCCTTTTACACTTCTAACCCTTATAGTTTATGTAGTTATTATTGTTACACTTAATTATTAAATACTATGTATAATACACTTATATAATTTCGGTATAAACACCGAAATATATATACATTTATATTATACATTTAATAATTAATTATATAATAAACTTTATATAACTTAGACAATAATATTATCCAAACACCAAATGATTTAGTTACCTTAAATCATATTATGGATAATCTATAATTAACACATTGTATATTTACTCAACTAGTAAATGTACAAATACTTTGTATTAATTAGTTAGATAAACTAATCTAGTAATAAGTTGAACTTAACTTAATACTTAACTTGATTCATAAATGACTATTATGAATCAATCCTCTTCCATGTATCATTACATATCTTACTCGTATTACATGCACTCACCGATGTGACCCTTGAGTGTCCTATAGACATGGACGTGACATCATAGGTTGACTAACTGTGCACATAAATCTTTCACTGTGGTTGCATCTGATTTTGTCTTCAAGAAGATGACCCAAGTATATCTTGAGAATTCATCAACCAAGACCAAAGTATAGACCTTTTTGCCCAGAGATGGTGTACTTATGGGGCCAAAAAGATCCATATGAATCATTGTAAGAGGTTCATTAATGGAATGATTAACCTTAGATTTAAATGAACTCTTCTTATGCTTGCCCATTTCACATGTTGAGCATAACTTATCTTTTATATAACTAATTGTGGGCAACCCTCTCACCAACTTCTTAATGCTGAGATCATTGATGTTTCAAAAGTTGATGTGAGAGAGTTTCTTGTGCCACATCCAGTTCAGTTCTGGATTGACTTTAGACAGCAGGCACACGCGGATGATGGGGTCAATTTCTGAAAGTTTGACTACATAAACATCTTTTTCTCTTCTGGCAATAAGAACAGGTTATCCTCTTTCATTATATATAATGCCAGCAATCTTTCTGAATTTTGCTTCTTTGTCATCATCACACATCTGACTGATACTGAGCAGATTGTGTTTTAGACCTTCCACTTAGGCAACCCTTTTAAAGGTGATGTTGCCAGCTTTGATTTCCCCATATCCTCTTGTTTTCCCTATTGAATCATCCCCAAACCTGACAGAAGGGACCTTCTCTGGTGTATAATGTTGAAGGTACTCCATACTGCCAGTCATGTGTCTTGAGCAGCCACTATCAAGGTACCATTTTCTATCACCCTGCACAAGACACAAAATAAGGATTAGTTCCTTTTAGGAACCCATTTAAAAATGGGACCTTCGGAAGGGTTAACATTTTTATCATTTTTAATCTTTGTTTTAGTGGGAGTCAGTATCACTTTAGGAGAACCAGTATTGGTAGTCTTTTGTGGCACTGACTTTGGATCCCTTCTTTTCTTTGGTACTGAGTACCTAGGGTTTGAGAGACTAGTTCTACATTCATCTCCTTTATGACCTGTATGATGACATCCGTAACATGTTCTGGGTCTATTTCTAAACATGTTTTCATAAGGAATTTTAGAAAATTGTTTATCTTTTGGTTGATCAGTATGTGTCAGTTTTGCAAACTTCTGACTTAAAATTTTGATTTGATCACCAATAGATTTCAAAAGACTATTTTTATCATTTTTAATAGGAGGGTGAACTTCCTTTTTAACAGTCTTTTTGGGAGATGAATTTTTCTTTTTGTCTGGTAAAGGTGTCTGTTTTTGCTTTTGCTTAGACTTAGTTCCTTTACCACTTTTGGAACCTGTTGAAAGTATTTTAGGTTTAACCTCATGTTTTAATTTTATCACTTTAACAGGTTCTTGAGATTTTTGAGTATTTGATCCAGATGTGCTTGCAACTTTAGTATCAGTCTTATTAGAGGAAGTAGAAGTTGTTTCTAAAGTTTTTGAAATTTTATTTTCAGAGTACGGAGTGACATTAAATAATTCTTCAAAAGGTGGAACAATTGACGTGGCATACTGATCTACATTGATTTCAGTATCAGAATTTTCTGTATCAAGAAATTCAATACTGACATCTTGTAATTCAGTATAGCAGTTAGAGCAGATAGAGGGACCAATAGGTTGAACTTGGTCAGAAATGTTTTTATCCTCATCATCTGAATCAGTTTGACAACTAGCTTCACAAAAAGTTTTTGATTTCACAAAATTAACAGGATTTTAATGATTAAATTCTTCAAATAAATCAGCAAAATTATTTCTAGTTTTCAATTGAGGATCCACACCAAGTGCAGCTAATCTTTTATTCATGTCTTGTAAGTTTAAAATTTTTCAGTATTTACCTTTTCAAGTGTAGCTTAATAGAGGCATTACCCCATGATTTACATTGTTTTTCAAATTTTTCTTTTTCTAGTTTATGTAAATGAGCTTTATCAGCTAATCTTTAATTCATGTCTTGTAAGTTTAAAAAATCAAGTTCCAAATCTTTTAATCTTGCTAATTTATCTAAATTTTCAGTATTTACCTTTTCAAGTTGTAAGATTGTAAGTTTTAAAGCTTTTTCTCTCTGTACTAAAGTTTTAAGATCAACAATCATATGCTCAAAAAAAAATTCTTTTTCATTCAATGAATAAGTTTGAAAGGCACTCACCTTGTACAACTGAGTAGAATCCTAATCACTGTGGATACTCATTCTCTCAGCTTCTTTGAGATCTCTCTCAAAAGTGCTCTTCAAATGTTCTTCAGTGAAATCCATGAAGGCTTTATTCTCAACCTCTTCCTCATCATCACTGAGATCTTCATCCATCCAAGCCTCAGAGTAAAGTGCCTGATGAGGTGCTCCATTTCCAACAGCTCCCTTTCCCTTGCTTCTCGCGTTCAACTTCACATATTTGTCCCTATACCATTTAGCACGGTATGCAATTTTGTCATTTGATCAGTTTCAGAAGACTTAGTGTGACAGTTGGCAGCAATGTGACCAGGCTTTCCACACCTGTAGCATAGAGCAGATCCGGGGTCAGTATTGGAAAAGCTAACACCAAGCCTCTTCTTTTTAAACTGATCCAACTTCATGGACTTGAGAGCCATTTGCGTTTCCAGTTCTTCTGCCTCAGCATCCTCAAGATCACCTTCTGGCTCATCTGGCTCAGTGATAGTATAGGCCTGTTTTACAATTAGAGCCATGAAACCACAAGGGTGGGCGCGGTTGGTAAGACTTGGGCCTCCTATGTGGGAGGTCTCGGGTTCAAACCCCGTGAAACCCCTCTTGTGGCCACCAGCCCCTTTGAAACGTGGGTCCCCCTCTGTGCTGAAAATGCTGGGTCTCGTATATCGAGCCCAAGCAGAGGTGTGGATATCATTGTTAGGTGATTTTCCGGGGAATGCACCTGTTGCTGGGTCGGGTGTCCGGTCACAATATGTGGCCAGTGTCAGTGGTACACTCCTTTACCCCTACAATTAGAGCCATGCCAGTGGAGGTCTTGTCAGTCTTCTTCCAGTTGATCAGTCTAGATGCATTGTTCTCTTCATGATTCAACATTAAGCCATACAATGTTTGAAGAGTGTAGGACTCAATGTTGTTAGCAGCATTGACAGAATTTGTCATATCAAGGAATTGTTGAGGAAGACTGTCTGGAAATTTTTGACAGAGTTCTCCCTCTTCCTTCTCAATTCCAACACTGATAAGATCACGAACAATGGTGTTGAATCTGTTGTAAAGAGCAGTGAGATCTTCATTTGGATTAGCAATGAAGTTTTCATACTTTCTTCTCATGTTGCTCTTTCTTTGCAGTTTCACCTTTGGTGTGCCTTCATAGGTGACTGTCAAGCTATCCCACATGGCTTTTGCAGTTGGAAACTTCATGATTGCATTAAGAATTTCTTTGGTAACTGCATTTCCTATCACACTCTTGGCTCTTGAGTCTAGACTGAACAATTGTCGATCAGTATCAGTCCAAGTGTATTTCAATTTTTGGATGGTTCTTGTGGATGCAGGAGCATTATCTGTAGCTGCAACATGTTCAGTGGTCAGAGGAATGATAGGACCATCAGTCAAGACAGTGAGCATTTCATCATGAATGGACTCAAGATACCACTGAGCATTTAATTTCCATTGATAGAAATCTTTGCCATCAAAGATTGGCACTCCCTTTCCTGACATCACTGGAGCAATGATTGTAGACATTCTGGTTTTTTATTTTTGGGAAGGGTAGGTATATGGAATGGCTGCCAAGGTAATAGATCAACTAAATAAGAATTAATTTAGCCTTCTCTATTACCAGTTGTTAGGTCACAACAACCCTGGATTGATTTTATAATTGATAGATTAATTAGACTTAAGACAATTAGAGTGATGAACACAATATTAGAGTCAAATGTATAATTCCACTAAGTGTGGTATGCTGCGGAATAGCAATACCACTGATCCATTACAATATGTGTACAAGTGAAAGCGTAAATTGGTGAGTACTCCTTTGCCAAGTGATCTCTACTTATAATGTTATAGAGATCTTACAAAAGGGGCAAGGAGTAATGGAAGGACTGAGAAAGGAAAGTGACCGAGATCAAAGGAATTTGATCTGGTCTGTTAAACATGGTAATGTTTAACTCAATCCTTGTACTCAGTATTGGATGTCAATACTGAGTCCTGACACTGAGTCACCAATACTGTCTACTCACTGTTGGACCAAGACCTAGCTAAATTATTCTACAAACTATTATAAGCTAGTCTAGGTTGTCTTGTTATCTTGAGATCCCAAGGGGTAAGGCTTTTTTCCTTAACAAGTACTTTCGGGTATATTCGTCTCCACATGGAACAATTTTGCTGATTAAATAAAATAAAACTAATTAACTAATCTGAACAAGTAATTAAAAAGGGTTTTCATTTGAAGAGTTTTTATTGATAAAACGATTAAATTAACTAAAATTGATTTTTAAAATAAACAATCAACGGAAAATAAGTGGAAGTGTTTCAAATATTAAGGAGGATATTCACTATTAGTTGAATCCATCTAGGTGTATGTTTGGTTTTGAAGTACCGTTTTAATTCATGTTCTAGGAGTTTAAGGGACTAGATTTCTCTCAAAACCTTACAATGTCTCTAATATAATCTCTAGGATTTTTTTCTCAAGAAACTTATTTAAAGTCACACTCCTGCTTGTTATTCTTAACTAGGTCCGGCTTTCCGAGACCTTTTAATCCTAGGAATTTCTTCTCTAAAGATCAGACTTTAAGTTGTACCTAGGTTGTCAGTATCTAATCTCGGACCCCTATTTCTAGTGAGTCGCTGAATACGTCAAATGGTATGAAAAGTCAGGGGAATTACTAGATCAATTCAATAGTGTCAGTATTTTATCAACCAAGCAATAAACAGATTAAATAATGCGAAAGTAAAGGTTGTTCTTTGTTAAAGACACAAGTATTCAAACAATCATCATAAATCCTAAGAATATCCAAACGTAAAACCTAAACTTCATCTAATCATAGCGAATATAAGATGATTAACACATAGACATGCTAGTAATCATCAAACAAATGTGAAGAATCATAAACATAAACATAGTAATGAATGATGACGATAAAAAAACCAATGTTTAAGCTTTAGAATCTTGATCTTGAGTGCTCCTAGGGTATTTTTCGGCTGACCTTCGAATTAGGTCAAAAAGTTATTGAATCAGATATACAGATTCACTTAAATACGTGTCAGATCGTGCTAAATCGCGTCGCTAAAGCCATTTTCGCATCGCTATTGTGATTCCCGCCATTTTTCGCGTCGCTATCTTAGAGATAGCGGCGCTATCTCTTCTTTTTGATGGCAAACAGAGACTCGAATTTGCGTAGGCTTAGAAAATAGCATTTTGTGGATAGCGACCATCGATAGCGTCGCTATCCATAGATAGCGGCGCTATCTCTTCAATTTCTGCAGATTTTTCGTTTCTTGTGTTGTTTTGACCCGTTTTTGTTACTTTTTCTTCTAAAGCCTGAAAAATACAACGGAGACTAGCTTTAAGTGATAACATCATATTCTAATCAATAAACACACACAAAAAGAGGAATATTGGCATATAAATATATGTATAAATATGCCAATATCAATTGTCCCGTATTCTCATTGAGTAACCCAAATTGCAACCTCTTTCCTCTCCTCTTTTGCAACTGTTGCTGGAAATCGTTGCTTCCTTTAGTGAAACTTATCTATTACGGATATCATCATACCACTGTTCATTCACCAATCGACCCAATCCCAATCGCCATTAACAATTTCGCGAGCCTCTGATTCAATGATTCGTAAACGGTTCTCCTCTCGCTACTACCTTTTATGGACAGTCTTGATTATGTATTTTTTTAATTTCAAGTATGTAATCATAAAATGTTATTGTAATTCAAAATTTGTATTTTTATTGTAGTGTTGATTATGGGTTTAAAAGTTTGATTTGTGAGTACATATTTGCACGAATGTGTTGAAATTCCTTTATACAGGCAATGATAATACTACCGATCTATCTAATGGTAATTAACTCAAAAATCATGATGTATATATAGTATATATACTGTCATACTCCGTTCAAACAATCATTTTGTGTATGGATCGATTTTGAATGACCTAGATGATTTTAACTCTGTTCTATTAGGAGTTTTATACATTCAAAGTACATCTTGGGTGATCGTTGCTATAAGGTTCAAGTTACAAGAAGCAAGTCTACAATATTGTTAGCAGAGATCATATGTTTATTAGATATGATTGTTAATTCATTTGCTTAAACTATATCAACCAAACCTATAAAACTTTAATTATGAAATTAATCAATTTGTCAATATAAGATTACAAATTTAATTTTGGAATTAATTAATGCCATTGACTACATAAATTCATTACCAATATTCCAAAATACGTGTAGAAATTTAGTTTTGGAATTAATCATATCTTTGTAAAAATTTGATTATGGAATTAACAGTGACATTTATATCATATTTAATTTTGGAATGAACCAATTATACCATCTTTTGTTTCTAAGATAAGTTTATGTATTTTAAAAATTAAAAATATATAAAAATCCGGACATTTAATACATACCATATTTAGTTTCTAATAAACGGTTTCTTTTGTTACTATATATGCACGGTTTTCGTTAATCCATATACCGTATTAAGACTAAATATAAGACATCATCATTGTTTCGTGTATTTAGTTGCTTGATCAACTCATTGTTGATTTTCAAGTTTTTGAGATTCAAACACTTGGAGTATTTGTACTGCACTTTCTTATTATTTATTTATTTAATTTTTATTTCAAGATCTGTAACCATAACATGCTACAGTTTTATTTCAAGATTATAAACTAAAGTAGACCAAAGGGCCTTTGGGTGATTTCCCCACAGTCTTGAGGTTGGGGGTTCAAGTCCCATCGTGGACATAGGTGGTAATTAGGAGTAGATTAAGATTTGTCGTTCAAAAAAAAAAAAAAAGAAAGAAAGAAAACTAGAGTGGCAATTCAGGTCGGACTCGGGTTGATAAGTTCAGGTTCGCGGTAGTTCAACCTGAAATCGACATCTTTATCTTTATCTGGAATTAAAGAAAGCGTGACATATCATCTAAATCACCTCAATGCCACATCATAATTGAAAGCGACATGTACTCTACTGCCAACTTATCATAGGTCCATATCATCGTACGAGTTGACTGCCCCGTATTCTCATTGAGTAACCCTAAGGATACGTTTGGTACAGAGAATGAAAATGCAGAGAATTGATTACAGAAAATGGAATTGCAGAGAAAGAGAATTAGTGTGGAGAATGAGAATTGACTCTTCTGTTTGGTAGCATAGAGACTTCAATAGAGAATTAAACAGAGAATCAATTCCCTTGTTTGGTACAACAAAAAATAAATAGAGAATTAAACCAACTTTATCATTAGTAGACATATTGTTTTCTTTCACAACAATCATCACTAAAACACAAAACATCCAAATATATGAATAAATTAATAATAAAAGTCCATTAACGAGTGAGAACTTATCACATAAATCGGGACCCACGCATTAACGGGATTTTAACCTGAATCCTCAACGAATTCTACAATCTTGTTGCTGAAATCGCTATCCGATACGGATTCGTTAACAAGCACATATTTACACCATCTAAAGAATCCAATTCTTTGAGGTAAGATTGTAATAATCCGTTCAAAAAAAAAGATTGTAATAATACATCCGAACCTTTTCTATACTCCCACTTGAACACACTCAAGAAAACAGACAGGTTTCTTAAATTCAACCCTTTTGGACCTGAACACGAACCTGAACCGAGTACCGAATTCCTTAAAGATGTGAGTTTTATGGCGTCGTTGTATATGATTGGATTAAAGAAGATACATGAAATTCAGTAGGGACCACATCATATCCATTTTCTTACACAGATTCATATGTTCGGCATTTATCCGATCAGTTTCAAACATTGTTCGGATAATAGAAAATCTGTTGTTTATTGGGGGACAAGGTGGTGTTTGAAATAATGGTGGATTCCAAGCACCAAGTTCACTATTATAATCACAATCGATTCCTCTAATATACATTCAGTTTAATGAAACTCAAAAGCTAATTTTCTCATCTTTAAAGACAAACCCTCCCAAAAATGCACATTTCCACTATCCCCATGTCGCTCGATACTTAAATCTAAAATTAGTATTGTTATTGTACAGATTAAGAGATAATATATAAGACCAAGCTTCAGAACAATATCCACCACCAGAAGGGAAAGGCGCCATCCAGAGCACACAGTGATTGGGGATCAAATTAGGGTTCGATGCCGCTGATTGAATAGCGTCTACAATAGCGTGACTAAACCCTAAATTCTCAAATTTTGAGAAAGCAGTGGTGAGATGGTTGATTTTAGGTATTGGATTTTGATATAATTCGTCTGTGGGACGATGAATGAGATTAAAATTTTGATGGAAAGTTTATTCTGTTTTAGAAGACGACGACACAGGGCTTTGCAATTCTCCGTTTTTTTTTCAATTCTCTATATTACGATTCCCACCTTTTCTCTACTCGAAGGAGGGAAACAAAACTAGAGAATAGGAATTGACAATTCTCCTCCATACCCTTTTCTCAGTATTACCTAACAAGAGACTTGGTTGCTAATTCCATTTCCCACTTCCCAATTCTCTGTACCAAACACACCCTGATTGCAAACGCTTTTCTCTCCATTTTTGCAACTGTTGCTGGAAATCGTTGTTTCCTTAGGTGAAACTCATCTATTACGGATATCATCATACCAATGGATCTGTTCAAAAGGGGTTTTCAAAACATATAGTTGGCTTACAATAGTGTTCATTCGCCAATTGACCCAGTCCCAATCGACATTAACAATTTTGTGAGCCTCTGGTTCAATGATTCGTAAACGGTTCTCCTCTCGCTACTACTGTTATGCACAATCTTCATTGTGTATTATTTAAAATTTCAAGATCTGTAATCATAACATGCTATTGTAATTCAAAATTATGTATTTTTATTGTAGTGTTTATTGTGGGTTTAAAAGTTTAATTTATGAGTACAGATTTGCACAACTGGGTTGAAATTCCTTTATACAGGCAATGATAATACTACCATTCTATCTAATGGTAATTAACTCAATAATCATGAGGTATATATATTATATACTGTCATACTCTGTTCAAACAATCATTTTGTGTATGGATCAATTTGGGATGACCTAGATAATTTTAACTCTGTTTTATTAGGAGGTTTTATACATTCAAAGTACATCTTGGGTGATTTTTGATATATGGTTCAAGTTGTCAAACAATCATTGTCAAAATACGTTTTGATATATAATTTTGGAATGAACCAATTATACAATATTTAGTTTCTAACATACATTTATGTATTTTAGAAATTAGAAATATTTGAAAATCCGGACATTTAATACATACCATATTTAGTTTTTAATAAACGGTTTGTTTTATTATTATGTATGCACACTTTTTGTTAATCCATATACCATATTAAGAATAAAAATAAGACATCATCTTGGTTTCGTGTATTTAGTTGTTTCATCAACTCATTGTTGATTGAGAGAGCTAATGCAATCGAAATCAAGCTAATCCATAGTGATTTGATCAAAGTTGAAGAATCAAGTACGTGTTTTAGTGTGTGTATTTGAGAGAGAAGAAGATGGAGGGAAGGAGCTTTCAAAGTGTGTTTTCAATTAAAGTGAGGAAAGCTTACATTTCAAGTCATCACAAAGCCTTATATACTCTAACCTCTAAACACAATTACGCCTTTCTAATTAAGCCTAATTACATAACTAAGCTCAAAACTTAGTCCTAACAATCTCCCCTTTTTGAACTTTAGCGCCTGATCCCAGTCTTCCGACTTCAGTTTCTTCTCATAGTCTGTCTTTGGCAAGAAAATGTTTTCTGAATTTCAAGAACATAACATTGCAGAAATCTGGAAGTTTCAGATACTCAAAGAAAATATATTTTTCGTTGAATCTGTTTGAGTAAGGAAGACCTAAAAACTGATTTACTAAAGATTTGAAAGTTCTGGATATGGAATATCAGTTTGGTAAGGATTTGTCTGGGATTTTCAGATATTGGAGATTTTGTTTTGGATTTTGTGGTAGAGGTTTTTGTTAGAATGGGATGTTTTGTATATTGAAAAGAATGATTTGTACATTTAAGTTTTGAATATATGTGAATGTTTTGTATGTAGGAAAGAATGATTTGTACGGTTAAGTTTTTAGATGTGTGTGTTTGGTTTGGAAAGAATGATTTGTACGATTAAGTTTTGGATGGATGTGGTTGAGATTTTGAGAGAGATTTCAGAATTCTTCTTCACTTGATTTTCTGTTTAATATATTGATTCTCACTTGATTTTGAATTTGATCTGAGTACATACAACGTGAATATTTCTTCTTTGATGAATTGTTTGTGGTTCTTTTTGACGTTGTTCAGCTATAAATCCGATATTTGAACTATTTCTTGCTCTTTTTCTCCCCCTCATGAGGATCATGACAAGGGTCCTCATGATAAAGCTGAATAGTTGCGTGTTGGAAACGGAGAGAGGAAATTGTGTGTCGGTGTAAATCGAGAGCCAAGACATGATAGTTACAGAATCGAGAACCAGAAACATGTAGTACGCATGAAGTAACCTCAGAAAAAATTGATTTATCCAAGACTATTGGAGAAAAATTGTTTTGATCTAAAAATCTTGGAGAAAAATATTTGAAAAATGACGAATAACAGTGTCAATAATCACGTGAAGTCATAAACAGATGCAATCTTTACTGAAGAACTTCATTAAAGAGATCGTTTACGGATATGACGACCACGATGATTAAAGACATGGTTAATCAAATATTTGAGATTTAAAAGAGATCGATTTGTTGTGCACAAACATCATTTGAGTGTAAGGTGAATACATCTGATTAGTCCAAAAGTCACGGATGTATACTACTTACAAAGATGCAATTTTAGCTGAAAGACTTCAGGGAAAAGATCGACGAGTATACAAGACTGAGAACTAAAAAGACAATTAATAGGTAGTCCAGTAGGCATTGATGTATATTACTTACAAAGATGCAATTTTCCCTGAATGACTTCAGAGAAAAGATCGACGGGTATACATGACTACGAACTCATGAATTTCACAATGTTGTACACCTTTTGAGAATGGGGAAAAAATTATATGAAAATTTTCGTAAGTCCCCAATGAAGTATAGTTTTAAGAATGATTTTGAAATGATAGTTAATGTTTGAGGTTTGAAAAATCATTTGAAAAGTGAAAAGTTTATTTGCAAAATCAGGTTTTTGAAAAATGGAGCCACAACGCAAGAGACGAAGATTTGTCATAAACAGCTGCAATCTTTACTAATCGAGACTAGTAGAGAGATCGTTTACGAATATGACAAAAATTTGTATCCTACGTTGTGAACACATCATTGTGAGCACAAAGTGAGTAAATTTTTTTTTTGGAATATTGAGCATCACTAATTAATAAAGAATTTATGAGGTTGTGATGTCAACAACTCAATATGAGTAAAAGAAAATATTTGTAATTGAGGATCGATTTTGAACAATGAAAATTGTATGTAAAAGGAGAAAAATTTTGATTTACAATTGAAAAAAAAATTTAACAATGAAAGAACACAAAGGTAGCAATGAGAAATAAGAGAATTTGCAATAAACAAATGCAATCAGTACCAACCTAGAGTGGTAAAAAGATCGTTTACGAATATTGCAAAAGCTAATACTCAACATTGATAACCTTGTGTGATTGTAAATATGTAAGAGGTTGAAAAAGTGTTTGAGGAAAAAAAAAATTATTATCAAGATAGAATAAGAAAATTTGTAATAAACAGATGCAATTAGTACCAACTGAGATTGGTAATGAGATCGTTTATGGATATTACAAAAATTGATACCCCATATTGATAATTGAAATTTTTTTTGAAAGGAGCATCGAAACAGTATTTAGCAATTATAAAAGGATGCTCCCCCTCGATAGTTATTATTCAAAAATCATAGAGCGGTTATGCCCCCCCTTGGCATAAGAATGTCTATTTTCTCCCCCTTGATAAGTGAATATAAAAATTCTCCCCAACAACCAATGATATCGATGAAGAACGGGTTTCAAGCAGATGTACTTGAAAGCCATAGCATGGAAGCGCGGGTTATACACTGACATGTGCATAAGCCATAATCCGTTGAAAGGCGAGCTATACACTGAATTGTGTATAAGTCATAACTCCTGCAAGACACATCAAACAACTTTTGGTAGCCATTTTGTTTTGGGTCCGATGGTGTTAGTGTTTGAGTGAAACCATCTATAAGTTGAATCAATTTGATTTACAGATTTGGAATTCCAAGAAAGACTGAAAACTTGATGTATCACTTTCAAATAATTTCCGGGGAATTATTTGAGATTGTGGAGTTTTAGGAACCCATTTTGCATTTAAGATCGTTGGTGTTTTAGGAATTATTTTTGGCACTTGATGAAAAGTTGATATCGGTGCCAATGAAAGTAAATCTTTTTGTGAGTATCTTAAAGAATTAGTTTTGGAAAAGATTTTCTTTGAAGGAGTAGAATGTTTCAACACGGTTGATGGTTTAGTCTTATCCATCTGAGAATGCTTAAGTCTAGAGGAGGAACCTAATTTATTTGGAGTTTTAGGTGCGGAATTTCCTCTAATAACTTGTTTGAGAGCATTCATGTTCTTATCAGAGTTTAGTGGGACCGTGGATCTCCTAGGCATAGGCTTGGTAGAGGAACTTACTTGTGATTTCGGTTTAGAATTTCCTCTATTAACCTCAGATTGCTTGATTGTATATAAATCAAGATATGCCATGACAGGAGAAAACATTCTGGACTTATTACATTTGTTCGTTGCAATTAAAGAAGAATCTATGTTAATAGATGCACTAGGCTTCTTAAGCTTTTGAAGATTAGATGAGTTAGATTCTAAATTTTGAATTTGGATGTGCAACTTTAGTTTCTCTTCATCAAAAGATTTATGTGATTCATCAATTTTATTTTCTAATTCATGATTTTTTGTTTGTAAAACTGATTTTTCTTTGTCAAACGCCTTATGTGTTTCATCTATTTCAGTTTCCAATTGACAAATTTTCTTTTCAAGAATTAGATTTGGAACATAAATCTTTGGTGTAACCTTTTGTTGAATAACTACATTTTCTTTAATTTCAAATTCTTGTGGAGTCACGATTGGAAAGTATTCATCATTTTCGAATTGTGCCTTTTTAGTTTCATACGTTTTATTCGATTCAGCCTAAATGAAACTAATTTATATATTCTCCTTCTTTGTTCTGTTGAATGTCCCAATCTCTTCTTCCTCATCAGTCATTCGAATGAAGCTCTGCCAGATATCCAGATGCATGTATTTGTAATCATATAATGTTGGAAGCACGTCACACGCCTTTTTCAGATATTCTGGATTATCAGCTCCTAACCCTTCTTTTGAATTGAAGTATTTGAACTCTTTAGGCTTATTCAAATGAATGGTTTGATCAGTTTGTCCTCGTTTGGCAATTATTTCTTCAAGGTGTTTGATGTGGGAAGACGATTGAACTTTATCATTTTGAAGTTGATGAATGAAATTCTGTTTGCTGTTTAATTCTCGTGATGTGTTGATGTCATTTTCATGTAAGGTTTCAGTTAGTTCTTTAATTTGATCGTTTAGAGAATTAAACTGTTTCTCATTATCATTGAATTATTTTTGTTTACGTTCTAACCAGTTTTTAGTGATTTGATATTCATGCCATGTTTCAATATACAATTTGTAATATTTATCATTTCGTTCATTTGATATTGAATTTTGTGTATTTTTAAGATTCTGTATTTCAATGTCTTTTTCTGAAATTGTATATGACATATTCATAATATCCGTATCATATTTAGCCTTCAATTCTGATACTTGAGTTTGTAAATCCAGATTCTCGAGTTTAAAATTTTTGGTTTGTTTAATCTGTTGAACAAGTTGTTCACATGAAGGAACAAGTAGTTCATTTTCATTTTGCAGATCATTTAAACGTAAATAAATAAATAATCAAGAAAGTGCAGTACAAAGACTCCAAGAGTTTGATTCTCACAAGCCTGAAAATTAACAATGAGTTGATGAAGCAACTAAATACACGAATCCATGATGATGTCTTATTTTTATTCTTAATACGGTATATGGATTAACAAAAAACGTGCATATATAATAACAAAAGAAACCGTTTATTAGAAACTATTAATGGTATGTATTAAATGTCCGGATTCTCAAATTTTCTAGTTTCTAAAATACATAAACGTATGTTAGAAACTAAAAATGGAATAATTGGTTCATTCTAATATTAAATATCAAAACGTATTTCGACAATGAATTTATGTAATAAATTATAAATGTCACAATTAGTTCCAAAATCAAATTTTTACAAAGATATGATTATTTCCAAAATTAAATTTATGCACGTATTTTGGAATATTGGAAATGAATTTATGTAATGAATGTCATAATTAGTTCCAAAATTAATTTTCTAATCGTATATTGACAATGAATTGATTAATTCCA
This sequence comes from Calendula officinalis, assembly GCA_963853835.1. Classification (NCBI taxonomy): domain Eukaryota; kingdom Viridiplantae; phylum Streptophyta; class Magnoliopsida; order Asterales; family Asteraceae; genus Calendula; species Calendula officinalis. The sequence continues at coordinate 44,613,305 of OY970829.1, forward strand.
TAATTAAGGTTTTATAGGCTTGGTTGAAATAATTTAAGCAATTGAATTAACAATCATATCTAAAACACATATGATCTCTACTAACAATGTTGCAGACTTGTTTCTTGTAACTCGAACCTTATATCAACAATCACCCAAGATGTACTTTGATTGTATAAAACCTCCTAATAGAATAGAGTTAAAATCATCTAGGTTATCCCAAATCGATCCATACACAAAATGATTGTTTGAACAGAGTGTGACAGTATATAATATATATATATCATGATTATTGAGTTAATTACCATTATATAGAACGGTAGTATTATCATTGCCTGTATAAAGGAATTTCAACACATTCGTGAAAATCTCTACTCATAAATTAAACTTTTAAACCACAACCAACACTACAATAAAAATACAGATTTTGAAACACAGTAGCATGTAATTATTACAGATCTTGATAATTTTAAAAAATATACAATCAACACTGTGCATAAAGGTATTAGCGAGATGAGTACCGTTTACGAATCATTGAACCAGAGGCTCAAGAAATTGTTAATGGCGATTAGGATTGGGTCTATTGGCGAACAGATCCATTGGTATGATGATATCTGTAATAGATGGATTTCACCTAAGGAAGCAACGATTTCCAATAACAGTTGCAAAAGAGGAGAGGAAAGTGGTTGCAATTAGGGTTACTCAATGAGAATACAGGGCAATCAACTGGTACGATGATGTGGACCTATGATGAGTTGGCAGCAGTGTACACGTGTCTTTGAATTATGATGTGGCATTGAGGTGATTTAGATCACATGTCACGCTTTCTTTCATTATAGATAAAGATAAAGATGTCGGTTCAAGTTGAACTACCGCGAACACAAAGTTATCAACCCGAGTCCGACCTGAATTGCCACTCTAGTTTTCTTTTTTTTCTTTTTTTTTTAATGACAAATCCTAATCTACAACTAGTTACCACCTATGTCCGCGATCGGACTTGAAACCCCAACCTCAAGATTGTGGGAAAACACCCAAAGGCCCTTTGGTCCACTCTTGTTTATAATCTTGAAATAAACCAGTGGCATGTTATGGTTACAGATCTTGATATAAAAAAAATAAATAATCAAGAAAGCGCAGTACAAAGACTCCAAGACTTTGATTCTCACAAACCTGAAAATCAACAATGAGTTGATGAAGCAAGTAAATACGCTAAACCAGGATGATGTCTTACTTTTATTCTTTATACGGTATATGGATTAACAAAAAGTGTGCATATATAATAACAAAACAAACCGTTTATTAGAAACTAAATATGGTATGTATTAAATGTCTGGATTTTCAAATATTTCTATTTCTAAAAATACATAAACGTATGTTAGAAACAAAAGATAGTATAATTGGTTCATTCCAAAATTAAATATCAAAACGTATTTTGACAATGAATTCATGTAATAAATTATAAATGTCACAATTAATTCCAAAATCAAATTTCTACAAAGATATGATTATTTCCAAAAGTAAATTTCTACACGTATTTTGGAATGTTGGAAATGAATTTATGTAATCAGTGTATAATCAATTCCTAAATTATATTTCTAATCGTATATTCACAATGAATTGATTAATTCCATAATTAAAGTTTTATAGGCTTGGTTGATATATTTTTTAAGCAAATGAATTAACAATCATATCTAAAAGACAAATGATCCTTGCTAACAATGTTGTAGACTTGTTTCTTGTAATTCGAACCTTATATCAATAATCACCCAAGGTGTACTTAAATTGAATAAAACCTCCTAATAGAAAAGAGTTAAAATCATCTAGGTCATCCCAAATCGATCCATACACAAAATGATTGTTTGAACAGAGTATGACAGTATATATATAACTCAAGATTATTGACTTAATTACCATTACATAGAACGGTAGTATTATCATTGCCTGTATAAAGAAATTTCAACACATTCGTGCAAATCTGTACTCATAAATTAAATATTTAAACCCACAATCAACACTACAATAAAAATACATAATTTTGAATTACAATAGCATGTTATGATTGTAGATCTTGAAATTTTAAAAAATACACAATCAAGACTATGCATAAAGGTAGTAGCGAGAGGAGAACCGTTTACGAATCATTGAACCAGAGGCTCACAAAGATGTTAATGTCGATTAGGACTGGGTCAATTGGTGAATGAACACTATCGTAAGCCAACTATATGTTTTGAGAACCCCTTTTGAACATATCCATTGGTATGATGATATCCGTAATAGATGAGTTTCACCTAAGGAAACAACGATTTCCAGCAACAGTTGCAAAAGAGGAGAGAAAAGAGGTTGCAAATAGGGCTACTCAATGAGAATACAGGGCAGTCGACACGTACGATGATGTGGACCAATGATGAGTTGGCAGCAGAGTACACGTCGCTTTCAATTATGATGTGGCATTGAGGTGATTTAGATGACATGTCACGCTTTCTTTAATTCTAGATAAAGATAAAGATGTTGATTTCAGGTTGAACTACCGCGAACCCGAACTTATCAACCCGAGTCCGACCTGAATTGCCACTCTAGTTTTCTTTATTTCTTGTTTTTTTTTTTTTTTTGAACAACAAATCTTAATCTACTCCTAATTACCACCTTTTTCCACGTAGGGACTTGAACCCCAACCTCAAGATTGTGGGGAAACACCCAAAGGCCCTTTGGTCCACTCTTGTTTCTAATCTTGAAATAAACCAGTAGCATGTTATGGTTACAGATCTTGATATAAAAAAAATAATAATCAAGAAAGTGCAATACAAAGACTCCAAGAATTTGATTCTCACAAACCTGAAAATCAACAATGAGTTGATGAAGCAAGTAAATACACTAAACCAGGATGATGTCTTACTTTTATTCTTAATACGGTATATGGATTAACAAAAAGTGTGCATATATAATAACAAAACAAACCGTTTATTAGAAACTAAATATGTATGTATTAAATGTCTGGATTTTCAAATATTTTTATTTCTAAAAATACATAAACGTATGTTAGAAACAAAACATAGTATAATTGGTTCATTCCAACAATAAATATCAACACGTATTTTGACAATGAATTTATGTAATAAATTATAAATGTCACAATTAATTCCAAAATCAAATTTCTACAAATATATGATTATTTACAAAAGTAAATTTCTACACGTATTTTGGAATATTGGAAATGAATTTATGTAATCAGTGTCATAATCAATTCCTAAATTAAATTTCTAATCGTATATTCACAATGAATTGATTAATTCCATAATTAAAGTTTTATAGGCTTGGTTGAAATAATTTAAGCAAATGAATTAACAATCATATCTAAAAGACAAATGATCCCTGCTAACAATGTTGTAGACTTGTTTCTTGTAATTCGAACCTTATTACAACAATCACCCAAGATGTACTTTGATTGTATAAAACCTCCTAATAGAACAGAGTTAAAATCATCTAGGTCATCCCAAATCGATCCATACACAAAATGATTGTTTTAACAGAGTATGACAGTATATAATATATATACCCCAGGATTATTGAGTTAATTAACATTAGATAGAACGGTAGTATTATCATTGCATGTATAAAGAAATTTCAACACATTCGTGCAAATCTGTACTCATAAATTAAATATTTAAACCCACAATCAACACTACAATAAAAATACATAATTTTGAATTACAATAGCATGTTATGATTATAGATCTTGAAATTTTAAAAAAATACACAATCAAGACTGTGCATAAAGGTAGTAGCGAGAGGAGAACCGTTTACGAATCATTGAACCAGAGGCTCACAAAATTGTTAATGTCGATTGGGACTGGGTCAATTGGCGAATGAACACTATCGTAAGCCAACTATATGTCTGCAAGGAAACCTCTTCCACTTGAGCCTGCTGAGCATGAGTACCCTGCATAGATGGTGCTAAAGAAACAAAAACATAGTAACCGGTTGGTATGTAATGGCTTATCAAATAGAATTGTAGTTTTGTTTAATTCTAAAATCATTTAAACAGAGTTTTTGAAGTCTGTATTTCATCTGGTGTATGATGAAATATTGTGGACTTGTGCATAGCATGTGTAAGAAATTTTCAGTATAAGTGAGTGTGATTTGTAGTAGCTCAGTGTTGGATAAGTCATTTTTTCGAAAGAGGATAAGGTTAGGGAAACGAAGCCTTGGATATGCTTCTTTGTTGTTTCAATGTTTATCACCATGTGTTAGAGTGATAACAGTAATGTGGCGTAAACCCCATGAATTTTATTTGGATAGTGTAGCTGTAGGGTTTTTGATCATTTTTTAAATCATGTTATCCAATTTAACATAAATTGGGTATGATAGAAGCATTACCAGTGGGTGTCAGTGTGACATCTACCACCATTTGTCTTTTTATATGTTAAGACAACTGTAGACTGGCAATGATCTTTTGTGCTCAGTGTAGGAATTTTTCATTGTAGCAGTGGGCTAACTATGTTGCCCTTAGGAGGATATATATGTTAAAAAAAACGTTTGAGACTTTGGTCAGTATTGAGTTGGTACAGGCCAATACTTAGTCTCATGGTTTTGAAAAAAAATTAATATATATAGGAGTTTGAGGGCTTTATTAGAAATTCATATCTGAGGCTTTGTCAGATTCCCTTCTCCATTCAACAGAGATAGGTGCTGGGTCATTTGTATGTTGATTGGAACCTCCAGCACCTTCTTGATTTGGTTGTTCTCTTTATTGTGCATCTTCTTCCATATTTTGTTGCTCATAAGCAATTTCAACATCCAATGGAACATGTGGTTCCATTTTTGGTGGTGATTGAGCAATGTTGTCTTGATCTGGTTCTGGAAGATCATCATGAGATGCTATATGATGTTGCTCTTCTAGTGAAGGAGTAAGTGTTGGATGTAGACTATGCAACACTGAGTCCGTTGATAGTGCAGCCATAATGACTGGACTTAACCTTCTTCTAACCCTTCTTCTGATGATTAAGGGTTGATCTTCAGTATCAGAAGCTGATGCAGTATTTGGAACATCAGGTTCTGGTTCTTGTACTGGAGGGGGTTGAACATCCTCCATCTCAACATCATCATCATCATTAGCATTATCATCACCATTATCATCATCATCATCATCTGCATCAGTATCATCTTCATCTTAATCATCATCCATATGAGCCTCTGCAATGGCTAACATGGAAGCACTGAGTGGTGGTTCATCTTCCCTAGGATAATGAAAGAATATCTTTTCATGGATGGGAGGAAGATCAGCTCTAACTCCATCAAAATCATCATACATATTGTCTGGCATGGAGTTTTGGAAGATGATAGATAGAAACCTGCAAAAAGGAACATTAGGATTCCTTTGTCGTGCCTGAACTTGAGAGGCTACCTCATTGAAGATCAGTCTAGCATAATCAATGTGCCTGTTGTGGTACATGGCATGTACTATTTGCATTCCAAAATCATTGATTTGATCTAGAGCCCCTGTTTTGTGAGTCATACATCGAATTATGGTTGAAATCATAATTCCCCACATTGGACCAAATTCACGCCTTTTTATTGTTCCTGTTGTTCGATGTCTTCCAAGGAGCGGCAACACTGAGCGTGCAGTATCACGATCAACAAATTCGTCATACTGAACATGTGGAGGAAGTTGAAGATCTCGTCTAATGATTTTAGTGGAGACAAAGGCTCGTCGTTGATCTCGAATTACCCATCCCGCAATCATATCCGGTGAGTCCAATAGAGCAGAGTACCAAAATTCACACAGCATTGAGGGATAGACTGCTCTGGGTGAAGCTTGAAGAGCATTAGCGATTGGGCAATGCCTGAGATAGGTAACCATCTGTCGAAATTGAGGGCATACCCAACCCTGAGGAATCTCGAAATTTGTAGTGATGTTGTTTCTTGTAAATTTAGGAAGTTCTGTTAAGGAAAAGAGGCTTACCCCTTGGGATCTTAAGATAATAAGACAACCTAGACTAGCTTAGAATAGTTTGTAGAATAATTTAGCTAAGTCTTGGTCCAACACTGAGTAGACAGTATTGGTGACTCAGTGTTGGGACTCAGTATTGACATCCAATACTGAGTACAAGGACTGAGTTAAACATTACCATGTTTAACAGACCAGATCAAATCCCTTTAATCTCGGTCAATTTCCTTTTTCAGTCCTTACGTTACTCCTTGCCTCTTTTGTAAGATCTTTATAACATTATAAATAGAGATCACTTGGCAAAGGAGTACTCAATAATTTACGCTTTCATATTTCTGTAGGACCCAACCACCAATATATTGTTAATAAAATCGGTAAAGACAAGATCATATACGTCATAAGATTATTCTTATTAAGCACAAACGTATAAAATGTATTCTTGGTTGCGGAATAACCAAGAACACTCCACAAAGTGTTACATTTAGAATTGGGTTACCGGTGATCCACACAAGTGATCAACCGGGATCCAAAAGGATGAATAACAACTAAAGACTAAACCTCTATTTATAAGTGATAGAGGTTTTACAATTAACCCTATTTAAAATGTAACTCCCAATTCTTATTAAGTGTATCCCATGATTAAAGGCTTTGACTAATAAAGTGAATCATGGGAAATCATGCACTGATTGTGCAGCTCGGTCCGTGAACTCGGTATCACCTCATACTGACCAACTCAGTATGACCACATACCGACCAACTCGGTATGAGACGAGTATCACTAAGATTATTTATATAAGTTAAACTTATATATTCCTTTGTTCATCAGATTCATAAAGTAATAGGTTTGACCGGGTTTTCTACCCTAACAATCTCCCCCTATCTGATGATAACAAATGAATATGTTTAACCTAATAAATAATAACGATCTTGTCTTGTATGGTCTTCTTTTTGAGATCTTTTCATATTCTTTATTCACTAAGTACTTCAAGAAAATATATATCACATTAACTTTTCTCCCCCACAATCATTGACTCCTCCTCAAACTGTCCGGTATATTTGAGTTAAAATGAAACATATCCCAAGAATCATTCAACTAGTAGATTTCCTCAGTTTGAAATGATTCAAATGATTGTAAAATAATGTGTGACACATACCCCCTTGAATAACTTAGCATGAACATCTTAGCTTAAAAGAACTTTAGCTTCATATAAAGAAAACACATATCACATTGTGTTTTCTCCCCCTGAATCAGAGTCATCTCCTTAAACTGTTCGGTATATTTTATCTTTGACTTGAAACATCACTAAGGAATCAATCAACTTATAGATTTCCTCAGTTTAAGATGATTTCTTATGACTAAAAGGAGAAAAATATGTGAAACATACTCACTTGTATAATTCAGCATTCAGAATTTCATTTCTCTAAATTTGCAGCAACTTCAAAAAATCATATCTCCATGTAGAATCTTCTGATCATTATAAATTTTTTACACAACATACCTATACCTGTCTTCAACATCATATCCAAAAATCATAAGGATCCAACGGTTGAAACGATCACAGCAGTCTCATACTGACCACTCAGTATGACACACTCAGTATCAGAAAACCAGCAACTTTGAAAATATGTATCTCTCAATATATGTTCCTGATCAGTCTGAAATTTTGATACCGAGTAAATGTATGTGTTATGGATATCATATCCAAAATTCATGAAGATTCAACGGTTACAAAAGATATAATAGCCGTTTTATCACAGTTGCGCAGAATTAAAAACATACCATAAATATTCGTCAGTAATCTTCAAAAATATATATCTCTTAATTAACGATTCCTTTTGAAGATCTGAACGGTGATAACATTAAACACATTATGGTGAACCTTCAGTTAAAATTTCACGCTGATTCGATGTTTGAAGAAAGAGATTTCATATTTCTACCATGGCTGCCCAGAAGGTAAGGAATAAAAAGCAAAGAATCTGACTTTTTGCGCCATACATATCTCTCTACCAGAACCTCGAAATGCAATTCTGAACGGTCAGATTGTGTTTCCGCGTGTTGAGAACCTCCTGTTCAAATTTCACACAGATTCGACCATTAACGAAGGAGATCCGACATTTCTTCTACCCGTGCGCAGAATATGACGAAAATTCTGCATAGTTCTTCTTTATGAAAAGACTTGATCTTCAACAATATATAGGGTTAAAAGATCATCAAAGTTGTAGATAACTTTGAACCGCTCTGATACCAATTGTAGGACCCAACCACCAATATATTGTTAATAAAATCGGTAAAGACAAGATCATATACGTCATAAGATTATTCTTATTAAGCACAAACGTATAAAATGTATTCTTGGTTGCGGAATAACCAAGAACACTCCACAAAGTGTTACATTTAGAATTGGGTTACCGGTGATCCACACAAGTGATCAACCGGGATCCAAAAGGATGAATAACAACTAAAGACTAAACCTCTATTTATAAGTGATAGAGGTTTTACAATTAACCCTATTTAAAATGTAACTCCCAATTCTTATTAAGTGTATCCCATGATTAAAGGCTTTGACTAATAAAGTGAATCATGGGAAATCATGCACTGATTGTGCAGCTCGGTCCGTGAACTCGGTATCACCTCATACTGACCAACTCAGTATGACCACATACCGACCAACTCGGTATGAGACGAGTATCACTAAGATTATTTATATAAGTTAAACTTATATATTCCTTTGTTCATCAGATTCATAAAGTAATAGGTTTGACCGGGTTTTCTACCCTAACAATTTCATATCTTGTAATTGATCAGTGGTCTTGTTATTCCGCAACAAGCCACACTTAGTGGAATTATACATTTGACTCTAATATTGTGTTAATCACTTTAATTGTCTTAAGTTTAATTAATCTATCAATTATACTAGCAATGCAGGGTTGTTGTGACCTAACAACTGGTTTCAGAGAAGGCTAAATTAACTTTTATTTAGTCGATCTATTACCCTGGCAACCATTCCATATACCTACCCTTCCCAAAAATCAAAAATCAGAATGTCTACAATCATTGCACCAGTGATGTCAGGAAAGGGAGTGCCAATCTTTGATGGAAAATATTTCTATCAATGGAAATTAAAAGCTCAGTGGTACATTGAGTCTATTCATGATGAGATGCTCACTGTACTGACTGATGGTCCCATCATTCCTCTGGCCACTGAACCTGTTGCAGCTACAGATAATGCTCCTGCATCCACAAGAACAATTCCAAAGTTGAAACATACTTGGACTGATACTGATCGTCAATTATTCAGTCTAGACTCAAGAGCCAAGAGTGTGATAGGTAATGCAGTCACCAAAGAAATTCTGAATGCAATCATGAAATTGCCTACTGCAAAAGCTATGTGGGATAGCTTGACAGTTACCTATGAAGGCACACCAAAGGTGAAGTTGCAAAGAAAGAGCAACATGAGAAGAAAGTATGAGAACTTCATTGCTAACCCAAATGAAGATCTCACTGCTCTTTACAATAGATTCAACACCATTGTTCATGATCTTATCAGTGTTGGAATTGAGAAGGAAGAGGGAGAACTCTGTCAAATATTTCTGGACAGTCTTCCTCAACAATTCCTTGACATGACAAATTCTGTCAATGCTGCTAATAACATTGAGTCCTGCACTCTTCAAACACTGTATGACTTAATGTTGAATCAAGTAGAGAACAATGCTTCTAGACTGATCAACTGGAAGAAGACTGAGAGGACCTGCATTGGCATGGCCCTAATTGTCAAACATGCCTATACTGTCACTGAGCCAGATGAGCCAGAGGGTGATTTTGAGGATGCTGAGGCAGAAGAACTGGAAACTCAAATGGCTCTCATGTCCATGAAGATGGATCAGTTGAAAAAGAAGAGGCTTGGTGTTAGCTCTTCCAATACTGACCCCAGATCTGGTCTATGCTACAGGTGTGGAAAGCCTGGTCACATTGCTGCCAACTGTCACACTAAGTCTTCTGAAACTTATCAGAATGACAAAATTGCATACCGTGCTAAACGGTATAGGGACAAATATGTGAAGTTGAAGGCAAGAAGTAAGGGAAAGGGAGCTGCTGGAAATGGAACACCTCATCAGGCACTTGATTCTGAGGCTTGGATGGATGAAGACCTCAGTGATGATGAGGAAGAGGTTGAGAATAAAGCCTTCATGGCTTTCAATGAAGAAGATTTGAAGAGCACTTTTGAGAGAGATCTCAAAGAGGCAGAGAGGATGAGTATCCACAGTGGCTGGGATTCTACTCAGTTGTACAAGGTGAGTGCCTTTCAAACTTATTTATTAAATGAAAAAGAAAAAAAATTTGAGTATATGATTGTTGATCTTAAAACTTTAGTACATAGAGAAAAAGCTTTAAAACTTACAATCTTACAACTTGAAAAACTTAGACTAATTAAAATACGTACAAACTATTTTATCTTTTAAAATCACTTTTAAATAATTTGGAAAAATCCGAAAATTATATATAATAATATAAATACATCTTGTTAATTTTAAGACTTTAAAATTAACACTTCTCTTTTATCCTTAATTAAATTTAATTAATTAAACCCTTATCTTGTTCTTGATCAATTAAAAACTAGTTTTAATTTTCTTGATCAATAACATCTCTTAGTTATAGATTAATCCTAATCAATCCTTTTCAAACAATTATTAAACTTTGTTTAAATTCTAGGATAGATTATAACTTTAATAGATTTATTTAAACTTATTTAATTTAAATCTTCTAAACAAAAACTTTGTGTAGATTCTAGATTTAAAGGACTAGTTTTAACAAATCTACTAAAACAATAATTAAACCTATTAAACATGAACTTGTTTAATTATACTAGGTTTTAGATTATGTTCTTGATTAGTCCTATTAACCAATTAAACTAAACTAGTTTAATGTTCTTGGTCCTAGGGTTCTTTAGGGTTTCGAATTCTTTAAGCCTAAGAAACTTTTCCACCAATTAAACTAAACTAGTTTAACATACTTGGTGTCCAAGTTTCCTCCTAGATTTCGAAAATCTAAAGGATTAGGAAAGAATCCTTTTGACCAATTAAACTTAACTAGTTTAACATACTTGGTCCTAGGGTTCTTCCATAATTTCGAAAACTTGTAGGGCAAGAATCCTTTTGAACAATTAAACTAGACTAGTTTAATGTTCTTGATCCTAGGGTTCTTTTCTACATATCTCGAAAATTCTAGGGTTTGGGAAAGAAGCCTTTCGACCAATTAAACTAAACTAGTTTAATGTTCTTGGTCCTAGGGTTCTTTCTAGATTATCGAAAAACACTAGGGTTTAGAATCCTTATGACCAATTAAACTAAAATGTTTAACATTCTTGGTCTAGGGTTCTTTACCCTCATTCGAAATCCATGGGAAGAAAAAAAAGAAGAAGGAACAAAAATTGAAAAACTTGGAAATTAAACAAACAAAAACTTTGTTATTCTTGTTTAGATTTCTAAACCAACGCTCTGATACCACTGAAGGGTTTCATTATAATTGATTGACCACTTAGGTCAACCCCTTAGTCACACTAGTTCGACCATAGATTGATAAGAACATGAACTTGTTCTTACCGGTTGAACCAACTAGCTAGTTTAATCCCTAAAGCGGAACTGAGATTAAACCTAATCCTTAAACCCTAAAGGATTGGGGTTGTTGGAAATCTAAACTAGATTAACAAGAAAGAAACCTTGTACGAAAAACTCGAACACACACACATACTTGTGTATAATTCGACTAATCACCAAGAACCCTAGGGTTCTTGGTGCCGAATTCGTACAAAGGGAGAAAGGGGGAAAAGGTTTTCCCAAAACATACCTTAGATAGCTCAAGATTAATCCACCAGTGATAAACACAACGAGAAGCCCTCTAGATAAGCTCTTGTAATGAAACTTGTTCTTCAAGGCTTGAAGAACACGAAGAACGAACGAAGAACACGAAGAACACAAGGCTTGTGTTCTTGGGATGTGTTTCGGCCGAACTAGGGTTAGGGAGGGGGGAAATTCGTGGCTTATAGTGGTGGAGTAAGTCGAATAAAGTGAAGCCTAGATCTTCTATTTATAATGGAAGATCTTTCACTTAAGTCCCTCTAGTTTAATTAAGAAACATTTCTTAATTAAACTTTTCCTTTTACACTTCTAACCCTTATAGTTTATGTAGTTATTATTGTTACACTTAATTATTAAATACTACGTATAATACACTTATATAATTTCGGTATAAACACCGAAATATATATACATTTATATTATGCATTTAATAATTAATTATATAATAAACTTTATATAACTTAGACAATAATATTATCCAAACACCAAATGATTTAATTACCTTAAATCATATTATGGATAATCTATAATTAACACATTGTATATTTACTCAACTAGTAAATGTACAAATACTTGTATTAATTAGTTAGATAAACTAATCTAGTAATAAGTCAAACTTGACTTAATACTTAACATGATTCATTAATGACTATTATGAATCATTCCTCTTCCAAGTATCATTACATATCTTTACTCGAATAACATGCACTCACCGGTGTGACCCTTAAGTGTCCTATAGACATGGACGTGACATCATAGGTTGACTAACTGTGCACATAAATCTTTCACTGTGGTTGCATCTGATTTTTTCTTCAAGAAGATGACCCAAGTATATCTTGAGAATTCATCAACCAACACCAAAGTATAGACCTTTTTGCCCAGAGATGGTGTACTAATGGGGCCAACTTCCTTTTAACAGTCTTTTTGGGAGATGAATTTTTCTTTTTGTCTGGTAAAGGTGTCTGTTTTTGCTTTTGCTTAGACTTAGTTCCTTTACCACTTTTGGAACCTGTTGAAAGTATTTTTAGGTTTAACCTCATGTTTTAATTTTATCACTTTAACAGGTTCTTGAGATTTTTGAGTATTTGATCCAGATGTGCTTGCAACTTTTGTATCAGTCTTATTAGAGGAAGTAGAAGTTGTTTCCAAAGTTTTTGAAATTTTATTTTCAGAGTACGGAGTGACATTAAATAATTCTTCAAAAGGTGGAACAATTGACGTGGCATACTGATCTACATTGATTTCAGTATCAGAATTTTCTGTATCAAGAAATTCAATACTGACATCTTGTAATTCAGTATAGCACTTAGAGCAGATAGAGGGACCAATAGGTTGAACTTGGTCAGAAATGTTTTTATCCTCATCATCTGAATCAGTTTGACAACTAGCTTCACAAAAAGTTTTTGATTTCACAAAATTAACAGGATTTAAATGATTAAATTCTTCAAATAAATCAGCAAAATTATTTCTAGTTTTCAATTGAGGATCCACACCAAGTGCAGCTAATCTTTTATTCATGTCTTGTAAGTTTAAAATTTTTCAGTATTTACCTTTTCAATTGTAGCTTAATAGAGGCATTACCCCATGATTTACATTGTTTTTCAAATTTTTCTTTTTCTAGTTTATGTAAATGAGCTTTATCAGCTAATCTTTAATTCATGTCTTGTAAGTTTAAAAAATCAAGTACCAAATCTTTTAATCTTGCTAATTTATCTAAATTTTCAGTATTTACCTTTTCAAGTTGTAAGATTGTAAGTTTTAAAGCTTTTTCTCTCTGTACTAAAGTTTTAAGATCAACAATCATATACTCAAAAAAAAATTCTTTTTCATTCAATGAATAAGTTTGAAAGGCACTCACCTTGTACAACTGAGTAGAATCCTATTCACTGTGGATACTCATTCTCTCAGCTTCTTTGAGATCTCTCTCAAAAGTGCTCTTCAAATGTTCTTCAGTGAAATCCATGAAGGCTTTATTCTCAACCTCTTCCTCATCATCACTGAGGTCTTCATCCATCCAAGCCTCAGAGTAAAGTGCCTGATGAGGTGCTCCATTTCCAACAGCTCCCTTTCCCTTGCTTCTCGCCTTCAACTTCACATATTTGTCCCTATACCGTTTAGCACGGTATGCAATTTTGTCATTCTGATCAGTTTCAGAAGACTTAGTGTGACAGTTGGCAGCAATGTGACCAGGCTTTCCACACTTGTAGCATAGAGCAGATCCGGGGTCAGTATTGGAAAAGCTAACACCAAGCCTCTTCTTTTTAAACTGATCAAACTTCATGGACATGAGAGCCATTTGCGTTTCCAGTTCTTCTGCCTCAGCATCCTCAAGATCACCTTCTGGCTCATCTGGCTCAGTGATAGTATAGGCATGTTTTACAATTAGAGCCATGCCAGTGGAGGTCTTGTCAGTCTTCTTCCAGTTGATCAGTCTAGATGCATTGTTCTCTTCATGATTCAAAATTAAGCCATACAATGTTTGAAGAGTGTAGGACTCAATGTTGTTAGCAGCATTGACAGAATTTGTCATATCAAGGAATTGTTGAGGACTGTCCGGAAATTTTTGACAGAGTTCTCCCTCTTCCTTCTCAATTCCAACACTGATAAGATCACGAACAATGGTGTTGAATCTGTTGTAAAGAGCAGTGAGATCTTCATTTGGATTAGCAATGAAGTTTTCATACTTTCTTCTCGTGTTGCTCTTTCTTTGCAGTTTCACCTTTGGTGTGCCTTCATAGGTGACTGTCAAGCTATCCCACATGGCTTTTGCAGTTGGCAACTTCATGATTGCATTCAGAATTTCTTTGGTAACTGCATTTCCTATCACACTCTTGGCTCTTGAGTCTAGACTGAACAATTGTCGATCAGTATCAGTCCAAGTGTGTTTCAGTTTTGGGATGGTTCTTGTGGATGCAGGAGCATTATCTGTAGCTGCAACAGGTTCAGTGGTCAGAGGAATGATAGGACCATCAGTCAAGACAGTGAGCATTTCATCATGAATGGACTCAACATACCACTGATCTTTTAATTTCCATTGATTGAAATCTTTGCCATCAAAGATTGGCACTCCCTTTCCTGACATCACTGGAGCAATGATTGTAGACATTCTGGTTTTTTATTTTTGGGAAGGGTAGGTATATGGAATGGCTGACAGGGTAATAGATCAACTAAATAAGAATTAATTTAGCCTTCTCTGATACCAGTTGTTAGGTCACAACAACCCTGGATTGATTGTATAATTGATAGATTAATTAGACTTAAGACAATTAGAGTGATGAACACAATATTAGAGTCAAATGTATAATTCCACTAAGTGTGGTATGCTGCGGAATAGCAATACCACTGATCCATTACAATATGTGTACAAGTGAAAGCGTAAATTGGTGAGTACTCCTTTGCCAAGTGATCTCTACTTATAATGTTATAGAGATCTTACAAAAGGGGCAAGGAGTAATGGAAGGACTGAGAAAGGAAAGTGACCGAGATCAAAGTTTAAGCTTCAGAATCTTGATCTTGAGTGCTCCTATGGTATTTTTCGGCTGCCCTTCGAATTAGGTCAAAAAGTTATTGAATCAGATCAGCAGATTCACTTAAATACGTGTCAGATCGTGCTAAATCGCGTCGCTAAAGCCATTTTCACATCGCTATTGTGATTCCCGCCATTTTTCGCGTCGCTATCTTAGAGATAGCGGCGCTATCTCTTCTTTTTGATGGCAAACAGAGACTCGAATTTGCGTAGGCTTAGAAAATAGCATTTTGTGGATAGCGACCATCGATAGCTTCGCTATCCATAGATAGCGGCGCTATCTCTTCAATTTCTGCAGATTTTTCGTTTCTTGTGTTGTTTTGACCCGTTTTTGTTACTTTTTCTTCTAAAGCCTGAAAAATACAACGGAGACTAGCTTTAAGTGATAACATCATATTCTAATCAATATACACACACAAAAAGAGGAATATTGGCATATAAATATATGTATAAATATGCCAATATCAATTGTCCCGTATTCTCATTGAGTAACCCAAATTGCAACCTCTTTCCTCTCCTCTTTTGCAACTGTTGCTGGAAATCGTTGCTTCCTTTGGTGAAACTTATCTATTACGGATATCATCATACCACTGTTCATTCACCAATCGACCCAATCCCAATCGCCATTAACAATTTTGCGAGCCTCTGATTCAATGATTCGTAAACGGTTCTCCTCTCGCTACTACCTTTTATGGACAGTCTTGATTATGTATTTTTTTAATTTCAAGATATGTAATCATAAAATGTTATTGTAATTCAAAATTTGTATTTTTATTGTAGTGTTGATTATGGGTTTAAAAGTTTTATTTGTGAGTACATATTTGCACGAATGTGTTGAAATTCCTTTATACAGGCAATGATAATACTACCGATCTATCTAATGGTAATTAACTCAAAAATCATGATGTATATATAGTATATATACTGTCATACTCCGTTCAAACAATCATTTTGTGTATGGATCGATTTTGGATGACCTAGATGATTTTAACTATGTTCTATTAGGAGTTTTATACATTCAAACTACATCTTGGGTGATCGTTGCTATAAGGTTCAAGTTACAAGAAGCAAGTCTACAACATTGTTAGCAGAGATCATATGTTTATTAGATATGATTGTTAATTCATTTGCTTAAACTATTTCAACCAAACCTATAAAACTTTAATTATGAAATTAATCAATTCATTGTCAATATAAGATTACAAATTTAATTTTGGAATTAATTAATGCCATTGACTACATAAATTCATTACCAATATTCCAAAATACGTGTAGAAATTTAGTTTTGGAATTAATCATATCTTTGTAAAAATTTGATTATGGAATTAACTGTGACATTTATATAATATTTAATTTTGGAATGAACCAATTATACCATCTTTAGTTTCTAAGATAAGTTTATGTATTTTTAAAATTAAAAATATATAAAAATCCGGACATTTAATACATACCATATTTAGTTTCTAATAAACGGTTTCTTTTGTTACTATATATGCACGGTTTTCGTTAATCCATATACCGTATTAAGACTAAATATAAGACATCATCATTGTTTCGTGTATTTAGTTGCTTGATCAACTCATTGTTGATTTTCAAGTTTGTGAGATTCAAACACTTGGAGTATTTGTACTGCACTTTCTTATTATTTATTTATTTAATTTTTATTTCAAGATCTGTAACCATAACATGCTACAGTTTTATTTCAAGATTATAAACTAAAGTAGACCAAAGGGCCTTTGGGTGTTTTCCCCACAGTCTTGAGGTTGGGGGTTCAAGTCCCATCGTGGACATAGGTGGTAATTAGGAGTAGATTAAGATTTGTCGTTCAAAAAAAAAAACAAGAAAGAAAGAAAACTAGAGTGGCAATTCAGGTCGGACTCGGGTTGATAAGTTCAGGTTCGCGGTAGTTCAACCTGAAATCGACATCTTTATCTTTATCTGGAATTAAAGAAAGCGTGACATATCATCTAAATCACCTCAATGCCACATCATAATTGAAAGCGACATGTACTCTACTGCCAACTTATCATAGGTCCATATCATCGTACGAGTTGACTGCCCCGTATTCTCATTGAGTAACCCTAAGGACACGTTTGGTACAGAGAATGAAAATGCAGAGAATTGATTACAGAAAATGGAATTGCAGAGAAAGAGAATTAGTGTGGAGAATGAGAATTGACTCTTCTGTTTGGTAGCATAGAGACTTCAATTGAGAATTAAACAGAGAATCAATTCCCTTGTTTGGTACAACAAAAAATAAATAGAGAATTAAACCGACTTTATCATTAGTAGACATATTGTTTTCTTTCACAACAATCATCACTAAAACACAAAACATCCAAATATATATGAATAAATTAATAATAAAAGTCCATTAACGAGTGAGAACTTATCACATAAATCGGGACCCACGCATTAACGGGATTTTAACCTGAATCCTCAACGAATTCTACAATCTTGTTGCTGAAATCGCTATCCGATACGGATTCGTTAACAAGCACATATTTACACCATCTAAAGAATCGAATTCTTTGAGGTAAGATTGTAATAATCCGTTCAAAAAAAAAAGATTGTAATAATACATCCGAACCTTTTCTATACTCCCACTTGAACACACTCAAGAAAACAGACAGGTTTCTTAAATTCAACCCTTTTGGACCTGAACACGAACCTGAACCGAGTACCGAATTCCTTAAAGATGCGAGTTTTATGGCGTCTTTGTATTTGATTGGATTAAAGAAGATACATGAAATTCAGTAGGGACCACATCATATCCATTTTCTTACACAGATTCATATGTTCGGGATTTATCCAAGCAGTTTCAAACATTGTTCGGATAATAGAAAATATGTTGTTTATTGGGGGACAAGGTGGTGTTTGAAATAATGGTGGATTCCAAGCACCAAGTTCACTATTATAATCACAATCGATTCCTCTAATATACATTCAGTTTAATGAAACTCAAAAGCTAATTTTCTCATCTTTAAAGACAAACCCTCCCAAATATGCACATTTCCACTATCCCCATGTCGCTCGATACTTAAATCTAAAATTAGTATTGTTATTGTACAGATTAAGAGATAATATATAAGACCAAGCTTCAGAACAATATCCACCACCAGAAGGGAAAGGCGCCATCCAGAGCACACAGTGATTGGGGATCAAATTAGGGTTCGATGTCGCTGATTGAATAGCGTCTACAATAGCTTGACTAAACCCTAAATTCTCAAATTTTGAGAAAGCAGTGGTGAGATGGTTGATTTTAGGTATTGGATTTTGATATAATTCGTCTGTGGGATGATGAATGAGATTAAAATTTTGATGAAAAGTTTATTCTGTTTTAGAAGACGACGACACAGGGCTTTGCAATTCTCCGTTTTTTTTTTTCAGTTCTCTATATTACGATTCCCACCTTTTCTCTACTCGAAGGAGGGAAACAAAACTAGAGAATAGGAATTGATAATTCTCCTCCATACCCTTTTCTCAGTATTACCTAACAAGAGACTTGGTTGCTAATTCCATTTCCCATTTCCCAATTCTCTGTACCAAACACACCCTGATTGCAAACTCTTTTCTCTCCATTTTTGCAACTGTTGCTGGAAATCGTTGTTTCCTTAGGTGAAACTCATCTATTACGGATATCATCATACCAATGGATCTGTTCAAAAGGGGTTTTCAAAACATATAGTTGGCTTACAATAGTGTTCATTCGCCAATTGACCCAGTCCCAATCGACATTAACAATTTTGTGAGCCTCTGGTTCAATGATTCGTAAACGGTTCTCCTCTCGCTACTACTGTTACGCACAGTCTTCATTGTGTATTATTTAAAATTTCAAGATCTGTAATCATAACATGCTATTGTAATTCAAAATTATGTATTTTTATTGTAGTGTTTATTGTGGGTTTAAAAGTTTAATTTATGAGTACAGATTTGCACAAATGTGTTGAAATTCCTTTATACAGGCAATGATAATACTACCATTCTATCTAATGGTAATTAACTCAATAATCAAGAGGTATATATATTATATACTGTCATACTCTGTTCAAACAATCATTTTGTGTATGGATCGATTTGGGATGACCTAGATAATCTTAACTCTGTTTTATTAGGAGGTTTTATACAATCAAAGTACATCTTGGGTGATTTTTGATATATGGTTCAAGTTGTCAAACAATCATTGTCAAAATACGTTTTGATATATAATTTTGGAATGAACCAATTATACAATATTTAGTTTCTAACATACATTTATGTATTTTAGAAATTGGAAATATTTGAAAATCCGGACATTTAATACATACCATATTTAGTTTTTAATAAACGGTTTGTTTTATTATTATGTATGCACACTTTTTTTAAATCCATATACCATATTAAGAATAAAAATAAGACATCATCTTGGTTTCGTGTATTTAGTTGTTTCATCAACTCATTGTTGATTGAGAGAGCTAATGCAATCGAAATCAAGCTAATCCATAGTGATTTGATCAAAGTTGAAGAATTAAGTGCGTGTTTTAGTGTGTGTATTTGAGAGAGAAGAAGATGGAGGGAAGGAGCTTTCAAAGTGTGTTTTCAATTAAAGTGAGGAAAGCTTACATTTCATGTCATCACAAAGCCTTATATACTCTAACCTCTAAACACAATTACGCCTTTCTAATTAAGCCAAATTACATAACTAAGCTCAAAACTTAGTCCTAACAATCTCCCCTTTTTGAGCTTTAGCACCTGATCCCAGTCTTCCGACTTCAGTTTCTTCTCATAGTCTGTCTTTGGCAAGAAAATGTTTTCTGAATTTCAAGAACATAACATTGCAGAAATCTGGAAGTTTCAGATACTCAAAGAAAATATATTTTTCGTTGAATCTGTTTGAGTAAGGAAGACCTAAAAACTGATTTACTAAAGATTTGAAAGTTCTGGATATGGAATATCAGTTTGGTAAGGATTTGTCTGGGATTTTCAGATATTGGAGATTTTGTTTTGGATTTTGTGGTAGAGGTTTTTGTTAGAATGGGATGTTTTGTATATTGAAAAGAATGATTTGTACATTTAAGTTTTGAATATATGTGAATGTTTTGTATGTAGGAAAGAATGATTTGTACGGTTAAGTTTTTAGATGTGTGTGTTTGGTTTGGAAAGAATGATTTGTACGATTAAGTTTTGGATAGATGTGGTTGAGATTTTGAGAGAGATTTTAGAATTCTTCTTCACTTGATTTTCTGTTTAATATATTGATTCTCACAAACCTGAAAATCAACAATGAGTTGATGAAGCAAGTAAATACGCTAAACCAGGATGATGTCTTACTTTTATTCTTAATACGGTATATGGATTAACAAAAAGTGTGCATATATAATAACAAAACAAACCGTTTATTAGAAACTAAATATGGTATGTATTAAATGTCTGGATTTTCAAATATTTGTATTTCTAAAAATATATAAACGTATGTTAGAAACAAAAGATAGTATAATTGGTTCATTCCAAAATTAAATATCAAAACGTATTTTGACAATGAATTCATGTAATAAATTATAAATGTCACAATTAATTCCAAAATCAAATTTCTACAAAGATATGATTATTTACAAAAGTAAATTTCTACACGTATTTTGGAATGTTGGAAATGAATTTATGTAATCAGTGTATAATCAATTCCTAAATTATATTTCTAATCGTATATTCACAATGAATTGATTAATTCCATAATTAAAGTTTTATAGGCTTGGTTGATATATTTTTAAGCAAATGAATTAACAATCATATCTAAAAGACAAATGATCCCTGCTAACAATGTTGTAGACTTGTTTCTTGTAATTCGAACCTTATATCAATAATCACCCAAGGTGTACTTTAATTGAATAAAACCTCCTAACAGAAAAGAGTTAAAATCATCTAGGTCATCCCAAATCGATCCATACACAAAATGATTGTTTGAACAGAGTATGACAGTATATATATACCTCAAGATTATTGACTTAATTACCATTAGATAGAATGGTAGTATTATCATTGCCTGTATAAAGAAATTTCAACACATTCGTGCAAATCTGTACTCATAAATTAAATATTTAAACCCACAATCAACACTACAATTAAAATACATAATTTTGAATTACAATAGCATGTTATGATTATAGATCTTGAAATTTTTAAAAATACACAATCAAGACTGTGTATAAAGGTAGTTGCGAGAGGAGAACCGTTTACGAATCATTGAACCACAGGCTCACAAAATTGTTAATGTCGATTGGGACTGGGTCAATTGGCGAATGAACACTATCGTAAGCCAACTACATGTTTTGAGAACCCCTTTTGAACATATCCATTGGTATGATGATATCCGTAATAGATGAGTTTCACCTAAGGAAACAACGATTTCCAGCAACAGTTGCAAAAGAGGAAAGAAAAGTGGTTGCAAATAGGGCTACTTAATGAGAATACAGGGCAGTCCACACGTACGATGATGTGGACCAATGATGAGTTGGCAGCAGAGTACACGTCGCTTTCAATTATGATGTGGCATTGAGGTGATTTAGATGACATGTCACGCTTTCTTTAATTCTAGATAAAGATAAAGATGTCGATTTCAGGTTGAACTACCGCGAACCCGAACTTATCAACCCGAGTCCGACATGAATTGCCACTCTAGTTTTCTTTCTTTCTTGTTTTTTTACAACAAATCTAATCTACTCCTAATTACCACCTATTTCCGCGATGGGACTTGAACCCCCAACCTCAAGATTGTGGGGAAACACCCAAAGGCCCTTTGGTCCACTCTTATTTCTAATCTTGAAATAAACCAGTAGCATGTTATGGTTACAGATCTTGATATAAAAAAAATAATAATCAAGAAAGCGCAATACAAAGACTCCAAGAATTTGATTCTCACAAACCTGAAAATCAACAATGAGTTGATGAAGCAAGTAAATATACTAAACCAAGATGATGTCTTACTTTTATTCTTAATACGGTATATGGATTTACAAAAAGTGTGCATATATAATAACAAAACAAACCGTTTATTAGAAACTAAATATGGTATGTATTAAATGTCTGGATTTTCAAGTATTTCTATTTCTAAAAATACATAAACGTATGTTAGAAACAAAAGATATTATAATTGGTTCATTCCAAAATTAAATATCAAAACGTATTTTGACAATGAACTCATGTAATAAATTATAAATGTCACAATTAATTCCAAAATCAAATTTCTACAAATATATGATTATTTACAAAAGTAAATTTCTACACGTATTTTGGAATGTTGGAAATGAATTTACGTAATCAGTGTATAATCAATTCCTAAATTATATTTCTAATCGTATATTCACAATGAATTGATTAATTCCATAATTAAAGTTTTATAGGCTTGGTTGATATATTTTTTAAGCAAATGAATTAACAATCATATCTAAAAGTCAAATGATCCCTGCTAACAATGTTGCAGACTTGTTTCTTGTAACTCGAACCTTATATCAACAATCACCCAAGATGTACTTTGATTGTATAAAACCTCCTAATAGAACAGAGTTAAAATCATCTAGGTCATCCCAAATCGATCCATACACAAAATGATTGTTTGAACAGAGTATCACAGTATATAGTATATATACCTCAAGATTATTGAGTTAATTACCATTAGATAGAACGGTAGTATTTAAATTGCCTGTATAAAGAAAATTCAACACATTCGTGCAAATCTGTACTCATAAATTAAATATTTAAACCCACAATCAACACTACAATAAAAATACATAATTTTGAATTACAATAGCATGTTATGATTGTAGATCTTGAAATTTTAAAAAAATACACAATCAAGACTGTGCATAAAGGTAGTAGCGAGAGGAGAACCGTTTACGAATCATTGAACCAGAGGCTCACAAAATTGTTAATGTCGATTGGGACTGGGTCAATTGGCGAATGAACACTATCGTAAGCCAACTATATGTTTTGAGAACCCCTTTTGAACATATCCATTGGTATGATGATATTCCTAATAGATGAGTTTCACCTAAGGAAACAACGATTTCCAGCAACAGTTGCAAAAGAGGAGAGAAAAGAGGTTGCAAATAGGGCTACTCAATGAGAATACAGGGCAGTCGACACGTACGATGATGTGGACCAATGATGAGTTGGCAGCAGAGTACACGTCGCTTTCAATTATGATGTGGCATTGTGTTGATTCAGATGACATGTCACGCTTTCTTTAATTCTAGATAAAGATAAAGATGTTGATTTCAGGTTGAACTACCGCGAACCCGAACTTATCAACCCGAGTCCGACCTGAATTGCCACTCTAGTTTTCTTTCTTTCTTGTTTTTTTTTTTTTGAACAACAAATCTTAATCTACTCCTAATTACCACCTATTTCCACGTAGGGACTTGAACCCCAACCTCAAGATTGTGGGGAAACACCCAAAGGCCCTTTGGTCCACTCTTGTTTTTAATCTTGAAATAAACCAGTAGCATGTTATGGTTACAGATCTTGATATAAAAAAAATAATAATCAAGAAAGTGCAATACAAAGAATCCAAGAATTTGATTCTCACAAACCTGAAAATCAACAATGAGTTGATGAAGCAAGTAAATACACTAAACCAGGATGATGTCTTACTTTTATTCTTAATACGGTATATGGATTAACAAAAAGTGTGCATATATAATAACAAAACAAACCGTTTATTAGAAACTAAATATGTATGTATTAAATGTCTGGATTTTCAAATATTTTTATTTCTAAAAATACATAAACGTATGTTAGAAACAAAACATAGTATAATTGGTTCATTCCAACAATAAATATCAACACGTATTTTGACAATGAATTTATGTAATAAATTATAAATGTCACAATTAATTCCAAAATCAAATTTCTACAAATATATGATTATTTATAAAAGTAAATTTCTACACGTATTTTGGAATATTGGAAATGAATTTATGTAATCAGTGTCATAATCAATTCCTAAATTAAATTTCTAATCGTATATTCACAATGAATTGATTAATTCCATAATTAAAGTTTTATAGGCTTGGTTGAAATAATTTAAGCAAATGAATTAACAATCATATCTAAAAGACAAATGATCCCTGCTAACAATGTTGTAGACTTGTTTCTTGTAATTCGAACCTTATATCAACAATCACCCAAGATGTACTTTGATTGTATAAAACCTCCTAATAGAACAGAGTTAAAATCATCTAGGTCATCCCAAATCGATCCATACACAAAATGATTGTTTTAACAGAGTATGACAGTATATAATATATATACCTCAGGATTATTGAGTTAATTAACATTAGATAGAACGGTAGTATTATCATTGCCTGTATAAAGAAATTTCAACACATTCGTGCAAATTTGTACTCATAAATTAAATATTTAAACCCACAATCAACACTACAATAAAAATACATAATTTTGAATTACAATAGCATGTTATGATTATAGATCTTGAAATTTTAAAAAAATACACAATCAAGACTGTGCATAAAGGTAGTAGCGAGAGGAGAACCGTTTACGAATCATTGAACCAGAGGCTCACAAAATTGTTAATGTCGATTGGGACTGGGTCAATTGGCGAATGAACACTATCGTAAGCCAACTATATGTTTTGAGAACCCCTTTTGAACATATCCATTGGTATGATGATATCCGTAATAGATGAGTTTCACCTAAGGAAACAATGATTTCGAGCAACAGTTGCAAAAGAGGAGAGAAAAGAGGTTGCAAATAGGGCTACTCAATGAGAATACAGGGCAGTCAACACGTACGATGATGTGGACCAATGATGAGTTGGCAGCAGAGTACACGTCGCTTTCAATTATGATGTGGCATTGAGGTGATTTAGATGACATATCACGCTTTCTTTAATTCTGGATAAAGATAAAGATGTCGATTTCAGGTTGAACTACCGCGAACCCGAACTTATCAACCCGAGTCCGACCAGAATTGCCACTATAGTTTTCTTTCTTTCTTGTTTTTTTTGAACAACAAATCATAATCTACTCCTAATTACCACCTATTTCCGCGATGGGACTTGAACCCCCAACCTCAAGATTGTGTGGAAACACCCAAAGGCCCTTTGGTCCACTCTTGTTTCTAATCTTGAAATAAACCAGTAGCATGTTATGGTTACAGATCTTGATATAAAAAAAAATAATCAAGAAAGTGCAATACAAAGACTCCAAGAATTTGATTCTCACAAACCTGAAAATCAACAATGAGTTGATGAAGCAAGTAAATACACTAAACCAGGATGATGTCTTACTTTTATTCTTAATACGGTATATGGATTAACAAAAAGTGTGCATATATAATAACAAAACAAACCGTTTATTAGAAACTAAATATGTATGTATTAAATGTCTGGATTTTCAAATATTTTTATTTCTAAAAATACATAAACGTATGTTAGAAACAAAACATAGTATAATTGGTTCATTCCAACAATAAATATCAACACGTATTTTGACAATGAATTTATGTAATAAATTATAAATGTCACAATTAATTCCAAAATCAAATTTCTACAAATATATGATTATTTATAAAAGTAAATTTCTACACGTATTTTGGAATATTGGAAATGAATTTATGTAATCAGTGTCATAATCAATTCCTAAATTAAATTTCTAATCGTATATTCACAATGAATTGATTAATTCCATAATTAAAGTTTTATAGGCTTGGTTGAAATAATTTAAGCAAATGAATTAACAATCATATCTAAAAGACAAATGATCCCTGCTAACAATGTTGTAGACTTGTTTCTTGTAATTCGAACCTTATATCAACAATCACCCAAGATGTACTTTGATTGTATAAAACCTCCTAATAGAACAGAGTTAAAATCATCTAGGTCATCCCAAATCGATCCATACACAAAATGATTGTTTTAACAGAGTATGACAGTATATAATATATATACCTCAGGATTATTGAGTTAATTAACATTAGATAGAACGGTAGTATTATCATTGCCTGTATAAAGAAATTTCAACACATTCGTGCAAATTTGTACTCATAAATTAAATATTTAAACCCACAATCAACACTACAATAAAAATACATAATTTTGAATTACAATAGCATGTTATGATTATAGATCTTGAAATTTTAAAAAAATACACAATCAAGACTGTGCATAAAGGTAGTAGCGAGAGGAGAACCGTTTACGAATCATTGAACCAGAGGCTCACAAAATTGTTAATGTCGATTGGGACTGGGTCAATTGGCGAATGAACACTATCGTAAGCCAACTATATGTTTTGAGAACCCCTTTTGAACATATCCATTGGTATGATGATATCCGTAATAGATGAGTTTCACCTAAGGAAACAATGATTTCGAGCAACAGTTGCAAAAGAGGAGAGAAAAGAGGTTGCAAATAGGGCTACTCAATGAGAATACAGGGCAGTCAACACGTACGATGATGTGGACCAATGATGAGTTGGCAGCAGAGTACACGTCGCTTTCAATTATGATGTGGCATTGAGGTGATTTAGATGACATATCACGCTTTCTTTAATTCTGGATAAAGATAAAGATGTCGATTTCAGG
This sequence comes from Calendula officinalis, assembly GCA_963853835.1. Taxonomy (NCBI): domain Eukaryota; kingdom Viridiplantae; phylum Streptophyta; class Magnoliopsida; order Asterales; family Asteraceae; genus Calendula; species Calendula officinalis. Next base: position 44,640,184 of record OY970829.1, read on the forward strand.
TTGAACTACCGCGAACCCGAACTTATCAACCCGAGTCCGACCAGAATTGCCACTATAGTTTTCTTTCTTTCTTGTTTTTTTTGAACAACAAATCATAATCTACTCCTAATTACCACCTATTTCCGCGATGGGACTTGAACCCCCAACCTCAAGATTGTGTGGAAACACCCAAAGGCCCTTTGGTCCACTCTTGTTTCTAATCTTGAAATAAACCAGTAGCATGTTATGGTTACAGATCTTGATATAAAAAAAAATAATCAAGAAAGTGCAATACAAAGACTCCAAGAATTTGATTCTCACAAACCTGAAAATCAACAATGAGTTGATGAAGCAAGTAAATACACTAAACCAGGATGATGTCTTACTTTTATTCTTAATACGGTATATGGATTAACAAAAAGTGTGCATATATAATAACAAAACAAACCGTTTATTAGAAACTAAATATGGTATGTATTAAATGTCTGGATTTTCAAATATTTTTATTTCTAAAAATACATAAACGTATGTTAGAAACAAAACTTAGTATAATTGGTTCATTCCAACAATAAATATCAAAACGTATTTTGACAATGAATTTATGTAATAAATTATAAATGTCACAATGAATTCCAAAATCAAATTTCTACAAATATATGATTATTTACAAAAGTAAATTTCTACACGTATTTTGAAATATTGGAAATGAATTTATGTAATCAGTGTCATAATTAATTCCTAAATTAAATTTCTAATCGTATATTCACAATGAATTGATTAATTCCATAATTAAAGTTTTATAGGCTTGGTTGAAATAATTTAAGCAAATGAATTAACAATCATATCTAAAAGACATATGATCTTTGTTAACAATGTTGCAGACTTGTTTCTTGTAACTCGAACCTTATATCAACAATCACCCAAGATGTACTTTGATTGTATAAAACCACCTAATAGAACAGAGTTAAAATCATCTAGGTCATCCCAAATCGATCCATACACAAAATGATTGTTTGAACATAATATGACAGTATATAATATATATTTACCTCATGATTATTGAGTTAATTACCATAAGATAGAATGGCAGTATTATCAGTGCCTGTATAAAGGAATTTCAACACATTCGTGCAAATCTGTACTCATAAATTAAACTTTTAAACCCACAATCAACACTACAATAAAAATACAATATTTTTGAATTACAATAGCATGTTATGATTACAGATCTAGAAATTTAAAAAAAAAAAACACAATCAAGACTGCGTATAAAGGTACTAGCGAGACGAAAACCATTTACGAATCATTGAACCAGAGGCTCACAAAATTGTTAATGTCGATTGGGACTGGGTTAATTGGCGAATGAACACTATCGTAAGCCAACTATATTTTTTGAGAACCCCTTTTGAACAGATCCATTGGTATGATGATATCCGTAATAGATGAGTTTCACCTAAGGAAACAACGATTTCCAGCAACAATTGCAAAAGAGGAGAGAAAAGAGGTTGCAATTAGGGTTACATAATGAGAATACGGAGCAGCCAACTTGTAGCACCCGTATTTTTATAACATCGTTTAAAACATTTAAAATACGATTCCCAACATTTTCCATGTAGTCCAAAATACAGTTTAACAAAAACTTTAAAACCTTTATCGGAGTATACAAAAATACGGTGTCACCAAGTATATGAAAACCATAGACAAACGGGATCTACCTACGAGCTCCCGAGCTAAATATATCAAGCCCACTTTTAGTGCAACCTTCTATCATTTCAAACCTGTACCTGAGTACATAGCCATAAAACAAACGTAGTACGTGAGACAAAATAGTCTCGTGAGATGCATGGGTTTTAGACCCAAATAATAATAATCATTTCATAAATATATAAACACATACAAATACGACATCAATACCGTCTAGTCACCCTATCATGACCCTATCGATTTCTGCTCTCCTAACAATCATATCTAACTATCGGGTTGCCCCCGAGCTAGCTAGAAGCACAAACCTACCTAATACATAAACGTATATGTACTAGAATCACATTAACTTACTAACCGAAATCCATCGCCATTAGTAAGCTTCACCTTAACTTATTACCCGAAATCCATCCCCATTAATAAGCTTCAAGATACCGGCAAGAGGGATTCGCCCAATCTACCGATACCTTCCTTACTCGACGGAATACGTCCAATTTGCAAGACTACTAACGTGGATGAGTCGATGGGAATCCACCCAACTGCCTCTCACTCCACCCTATCGTGGAAGAGTCGATGGGAATCCACCCAACTGCCCCTCATTCCACCCTCTCATGACCGGGGGTCCCCCGCATCATCACATCATCTCATTATTACCATAACTCATCAGTTATTCCAATCAAAGCCTTCGGCTATCACGTCAATCATCAAACAAGTTAGTTATCTAATAATAACTAAGTATAACTAGTTCAAGATAGCATGAACGTACCTGTATAGTCTCAAGGACTCGATCATAAGCAACCCACATCTGCATCTACATCTATGAACCCTAGGAGGTCCATACTTACTTTTTTCATAAGATACATTTCTTCTTTCATTGATATCATAATACTTTTATCTCTTCTTTGACTATAATACATATTAATTACTAGTCATATCATATTCCTTTTCATATATATTCGTTCTTTACTTTTATTAGTAAATCTTACCAATAGATACTTATTACTATAAAACCATTACCACTTGTTTTACCAATACATATTTATTAATAAAGACTCAGTATACGTTCTTTTAATCAATCACTTCATTATTATGGTTCATTAATAAACATTCCGTAATTACTTTAATTTATCATATTTACTTTCAAAATCATTAATCATACTAGACTTGTTCTAGTATCACATTATACCTACTTTCTTATCCTTTTCATCACTATCTTTATCAAAACATTTATTAATAAAGGCCCAAAAAAATATCATATGTATTTTTAAAAACTCTTTGCTATGTACCCAGTTTAAAAAGTCTCATGTACTCACCTTAGCAATAGCTAAGTCCATGTCGTGTTTATCAACACGAATCCTTGCTTCCCACATTTCTTCAACTTTTAGGTCCTTGCAGCCTCAGATCTTAGTTTAGATGCATAAATCCTCAAATATGGTGAAGATCTAAGCACAAGAACACCAAAATCGCCCCCCAAGAGCTCTCAAATCGGCTGCACTTCAACAATGGTAGAAATGAGTGAAAACCCTAGCTTTCCCGTTTTAATACTGGCCTCGCAGAGTTCGGTCGTTAAATCCAAGTTCGCGCCGCGAACTTCCCGGATCGTGAACTCTTCGCGTTCGAGAGATGGTCGTGAACTCCGATCGTCCAAAACCCCATATTCTCTGCCCGAACCTCGCGATCGTGAACCAGAGTTCGCGTCGCGAACTCTCTGGTTCACGCAGGCTGCAGTTTTTCGTTGACTAATTCGACCCGGTTTCGACTTTAACCAAATCAAACGATGTCCAAATGACACGAAACCAATTCCCACGTGTTTTAAATGATTTATCCGTATTTATCATATTTTCACATAATTTATTTAACACAAAATTCGGGTCGTTACACAACTCGTACGATGATGTGGACTTATGATGAGTTGGCAGCAGAGTACACGTCGCTTTCAATTATGATGTGGCATTGAGGTGATTTAGATGACATGTCACGCTTTCTTTAATTCTAGATAAAGATAAAGATGTCAATTTCAGGTTGAACTACCGCGAACCTGAACTTATCAACCCGAGTCCGACCTGAATTGCCACTCTAGTTTTCTTTCTTTTTGTTTTTTTGGAACGACAAATCTTAATTTACTCCTAATTACCACATATGTCCGCGATGGGACTTGAACCCCAACCTCAAGATGTTGGGGAAAACACCCAAAGGCCCTTTGCTCCACCGTTGTTTATAATCTTGAAATAAAACTGTAGCATGTTATGGTTACATATCTTTATGTAAAAAAAATTAATTAAATAGACAATGAGTTGATGAAGCAACTAAATACACGAAACCAAGATGATGTCTTATTTTTATTCTTAATTCGGTATATGGATTAACAAAAAGCGTGCATATATAATAATAAAAGAAATCGTTTAGTAAAAACTAAATATGGTATGTATTAAATGTCCGGATTTTCAAATATTTCTAATTTCTAAAATACATAAACGTATGTTAGAAACTAAAGATGGTATAATTGGTTCATTCCAAAATTAAATATCAAAACGTATTTTGACAAAGAATTTATGTATAAAATTATAAATGTCATAATTAATTCCAAAATTAAATTTCTAGAAAGATATGATTATTTCCAAAAAGTATATTTCTACACGTATTTCGGAATATTGGAAATGAATTTATGTAATCTATGTCATATTTAATTCCAAAATTAAATTTCTAATCGTATATTCACAATGAATGGATTAATTCCATAATTAACGTTTTATAGACATGGTTGAAATAACTTAAGCAAAGGAATTAACAATCATATCTAATAGACATATGATCTCTATTAACAATGTTGCAGACTTATTTTTTGTAACTTGGACCATGTATCAACAATCACCCAAGATGTACTTTGAATGTATAAAAACTCATAATAGAACAGAGTTAAAATCATCTAGTTCATCCCAAATCGATCCATACACAAAATGATTGTTTGAATAGAGTATGACAGTATATAATATATATTTACCTCATGATTATTGAGTTAATTACCATAAGATAGAATGGCAGTATTATCATTGCCTGTATAAAGGAATTTCAACATATTCGTGCAAATGTGTACTCATAAATTAAACTTTTAAATCCACAATCAACACTACAATAAAAATACAGATTTTGAATTACAATAGCATGTTATGATTACAGATCTTAAAATTTTAAAAAAAATACACAATCAAGACTGTGCATAAAGGTAGTAGCGAGAGGAGAACCGTTTACGAATCATTGAACCAGAGGCTCACAACATTGTTAATGTCGATTGGGACTGGGTCGATTGGCGAATGAACACTATCGTAAGCCAACGATATGTTTTGAAAACCCCTTTTGAACAGATCCATTGGAATGATAATATCCGTAATAGATGAGTTTCACCTAAGGAAACAACGATTTCCAGCAACAGTTACAAAAGAGGAGAGAAAAGAGGTTGCAATTAGGGTTACTTAATGAGAATACGGGGCAGTCAACTTGTAGCACCCGTATTTTTATAACATCCTTTAAAACATTTAAAATACGATTCCCAACATTTATTCATGTAGTCCAAAATACAGTTTTACAAAAACTTTAAAACCTTTATCAGAGTATACAAAAATACGGTGTCACCAAGTATATCAAAACCATAGACAAACGGGATCTACCTACGAGCTCCCGAGCTAAACATATCAAGGCCACTTCTAGTGCAACCTTCTATCACTTCAAACCTGTACCTGAGTACATAGCCACAAAACAAACGTAGTATGTGAGACAAAATAGTCTCGTGAGATGCATGGGTTTTAGACCCCAATAATAATAATCATTTTATAAATATATAAACACATACAAATACGACATCAATACCGTCTAGTCTCCCTATCATGACCCTATCGATTTCTGCTCTCCTAACAATCATATCTAACTATCGGGTTGCCCCCGAGCTAGCTAGAAGCACAAACCTACCTAATACATAAACGTATATGTACTAGAATCACATTAACTTACTAACCGAAATCCATCGCCATTAGTAAGCTTCACCTTAACTTATTAACCGAAATCCATCCCCATTAATAAGCTTCAAGATACCGGCAACAGGGATTCACCCAATCTACCGATACCTGCCTTACTCGCCGGAATACGTCCAGTTAGCAAGACTACTAACGTGGATGAGTCGATGGGAATCCACCCAACTGCCCCTCACTCCACCCTATCGTGGAAGAGTCGATGGGAATCCACCCAACTGCCCCTCATTCCACCCTCTCATGACCGGGGGTCCCCCGCATCATCACATCATCTCATTATTACCATAACTCATCAGTTATTCCAATCAAAGCCTTCGGGTATCACGTCAATCATCAAACAAGTTAGTTATCTAATAATAACTAAGTATACTAGTTCAACATAGCATGAACGTACATGTATAGTCTAAAGGACTCGATCATAAGCAACCCACATCTGCATCTACATCTATGAACCCTAGGAGGTCCATACTTACTTTTTTCATAAGATACATTTCTTCTTTCATCGATATCATAATACTTTTATCTCTTCTTTGACTATAATACATATTAATTACTAGTCACATCATATTCCTTATCATATATATTCGTTCTTCACTTTTATTAGTAAATCTTACCAATAGATACTTATTACTATAAAACCATTACCACTTGTTTTACCAATACATATTTATTAATAAAGACTCAGTATTCATTCTTTTAATCAATCACTTCATTATTATGGTTCATTAATAAACATTCCGTAATTACTTTAATTTATCATATTTACTTTCAAAATCATTAATCATACTAGACTTGTTCTAGTATCACATTATACCTACTTTCTTATCCTTTTCATCACTATCTTTATCAAAACATTTATTAATAAAGGCCCAAAAAAATATCATATGTATTTTTAAAAACTCTTTGCTATGTACCCAGTTTAAAAAGTCTCATGTACTAACCTTAGCAATAGCTAAGTCCATGTCGAGTTTATCAACACGTATCCTTGCTTCCAACATTTCTTCAACTTTTAGGTCCTTGCAACCTCAGATCTTAGTTTAGATGCATAAATCCTCAAATATGGTGAAGATCTAAGCACAAGAACACCAAAATCGCCCCCCAAGAGCTCTCAAATCGGCTTCACTTCAACAATGGTAGAAATGAGTGAAAACCCTAGCTTTCCCGTTTTAATACTGGCCTCGCAGAGTTCGCGTCGTGAACTCCAAGTTCGCGCCGCGAACTTCCCGGATCGTGAACTCTTCGCGTTCGAGAGCTGGTCGTGAACTCCGATCGTCCAAAACCCCATATTCTCTGCCCGAACCTCGCGATCGTGAACCAGAGTTCGCGTCGCGAACTCTCTGTTTCACGCAGGCTGCAGTTTTTCATTGACTGATTCGACCCGGTTTCGACCTTAACCAAATCAAACGATGTCCAAATGACACGAAACCAATTCCCACGTGTTTTAAATGATTTATCCGTATTTATCATATTTTCACATAATTTATTTAACACAAAATTCGGGTGGTTACACAACTCGTACGATGATGTGGACTTATGATGAGTTGGCAGCAGAGTACACGTCGCTTTCAATTATGATGTGGCATTGAGGTGATTTAGATGACATGTCATGCTTTCTTTAATTCTAGATAAAGATAAAGATGTCAATTTCAGGTTGAACTACCGCGAACCTGAACTTATCAACCCGAGTCCGACCTGAATTGCCACTCCAGTTTTCTTTCTTTCTTGTTTTGTTGGAACGACAAATCTCAATTTACTCCTAATTACCACATATGTCCGCGATGGGACTTGAACCCCATCCTCAAGATGTTGGGGAAAACATCCAAAGGCCCTTTGCTCCACCGTTGTTTATAATCTTGAAATAAAACTGTAGCATGTTATGGTTACATATCTTGATGTAAAATTTTTTTATTAAATAGACAATGAGTTGATGAAGCAACTGAATACACGAAACCAAGATAATGTCTTATTTTTATTCTTAATTCGGTATATGGATTAACAAAAAGCGTGCATATATAATAATAAAAGAAATCGTTTAGTAAAAACTAAATATGGTATGTATTAAATGTCCGGATTTTCAAATATTTCTAGTTTCTAAAATACATAAACGTATGTTAGAAACTAAAGATGGTATAATTGGTTCATTCCAAAATTAAATATCAAAACGTATTTTGACAAAGAATTTATGTATAAAATTATATATGTCATAATTAATTCCAAAATTAAATTTCTAGAAAGATATGATTATTCCCAAAAGTATATTTCTACACGTATTTTGGAATATTGGAAATGAATTAATGTAATCTGTGTCATATTTAATTCCAAAATTAAATTTCTAATCGTATATTCACAATGAATGGATTAATTCCAAAATTAACGTTTTATAGACATGGTTGAAATAACTTAAGCAAATGAATTAACAATCATATCTAATAGACATATGATCTCTATTAACAATGTTGCAGACTTATTTTTTGAAACTTGAACATGTATCAACAATCACCCAAGATGTACTTTGAATGTATAAAACCTCATAATAGAACAGAATTAAAATCATCTAGGTCATCCCAAATCGATCCATACACAAAATGATTATTTGAACGAAGTATGACAGTATACACTATATATACATCATGATTTTTGAGTTAATTACCATTAGATAGATCGGTAGTATTATCATTTCCTGTATATAGGAATTTCAACACATTCGTGCAAATTTGTACTCATAAATTAAACTTTGAAACCCACAATCAACACTACAATAAAAATACAGATTTTGAATTACAATTGCATGTTATGATTACAGATCTTGAAATTTTAAAAAATACACAATCAAGACTGTGCATAAAGGTAGTAGCGAGAGGAGAACCGTTTACGAATCATTGATCCAGAGGGTAACAAAATTGTTAATGGCGATTGGGACTGGGTCGATTGGCGAATGAACACTATCGTAAGCCAACTATATGTTTTGAAAACCCCTTTTGAACAGATCCATTGGTATGATGATATCTGTAATAGATGAGTTTCAACTAAGGAAGCAACGATTTCCAGCAACAATTGCAAAAGAGGAGAGAAAAGAGGTTGCTATAAGGGTTACTCAATGAGAATACGGGGCAGTCAAATCGTACGATGATGTGGACGTATGATGAGTTGCCAGCAGAGTACACGTCACTTTCAATTATGATGTGGCATTGAGGTGATTTAGTTGACATGTCACGGTTTCTTTAATTCTAGATAAAGATAAAGATGTCGATGTCAAGTAGAACTACCGTGATCCCGAACTTATCAACCTGAGTCCAACCTGAATTGCCACTCTAGTTTTCTTTCTTCCTTGTTTTTTTTTTTTGAACGACAAATCTTAATCTACTCCTAATTACCACCTATGTCCGCAATGGGACTTGAACCCCCCACCTCAAGATTGTGGGGTACTCACCCAAAGGCCCTTTGGTCCGCCGTTGTTTATAATCTTGAAAAAAATGTAGCATGTTATGGTTACAGATCTTGATATAAAAAAAATTAATTAAATCAACAATGAGTTGATGAAGCAACTAAATACACGAAACCAAGATGATGTCTTATTTTTATTCTTAATACGTATATGGATTAACAAAAAGCGTGCATATATAATAATAAAAGAAACCGTATATTAAAAACTAAATATGGTATGTATTAAATGTCCGGATTTTCAAATATTTCTAATTTCTAAAATACATAAACGTATGATAGAAACTAAAGATGATATAATTGGTTCATTCCAAAATTAAATATCAAACGTATTTTGACAATGAATTTATGTATTAAATTATAAATGTCATAATTAATTACAAAATTAAATATCTAGAAAGATATGATTATTTCCAAAAGTAAATTTTACACGTATTTTGGAATATTGTAAATGAATTTATGTAATCAGTTTCATAATTAATTCCAAAATTAAATTTCTAATCGTGTATTCACAATGAATGGATTAATTCCATAATAAAATTTTATAGACTTGGTTGAAATAATTTAAGCAAATGAATTAACAATCATATCTAATGGACATATGATCTCTATTAACAATCTTGCAGACTTATTTTTTATAACTTGAACCGTATATCAACAATCACCCAAGATGTACTTTGAATGTATAAAACGTCCTAATAAAACAGAGTTAAAATCATCTAGGTCATCCCAAATCGATCCATACACAAAATGATTGTTTGAACAGAGTATGACAGTATATAATATATATACCTCATGATTATTGAGTTAATGTCCATTAGATAAAATCGTAGTATTATCATTGCCTGTATAAAGGAATTTCAACACATTCGTGCAAATCTGTACTCATAAATTAAACTTTTAAATAATTTTGAATTATAATAGCATGTTATGATTACAGATCTTGAAATTTTAAATAATACACAATCAAGACTGTGCATAAAGGTAGTAGTGAGAGGAGAACCGTTTACGAATTATTGAACCAGAGGCTCACAAAATTGTTAATGGCGATTGGGACTAGGTCGATTGGCGAATGAACACTATCGTAAGCCAACTATACGTTTTGAAAACCCCTTTTGAACAGATCCATTGGTATGATGATATCCGTAATAGATGAGTTTCAACTAAGGAAGCAATGATTTCCAGCAACAATTGCAAAAGAGGAGAGAAAAGAGGTTGCTATAAGGATTACTCAATGAGAATACGGGGCAGTCAGATCGTACGATGATGTGGACGTATGATGAGTTGCCAGCAGAGGACACGTCACTTTCAATTATGATGTGGCATAGAGGTGATTTAGATGACATGTCACGCTTTCTTTAATTCCAGATAAAGATAAAGATGTCGATTTCAGGTTGAACTACCGCGAACCTGAACTTATTAACCCGAGTCCGACCTGAATTGCCACTCTTGTTTTCTTTCTTTCTTGTTTTTTTTTTTTTTTTTGCACATCAAATCTTAATCTACTCATAATTACCATCTATGTCCGCGATGGGAATTGAACCCCCAACCTCAAGATTGTAGGGAAAACACCCAAAGGCCCATTGGTCCACTGTTGTTTATAATCTTGAAATAAAATGTAGCATCTTATGGTTACAGATCTTGATATAAAAAAATTAATTAAATCAATGTTATGGTATCAGAGCACAATCCTTCAAGGAACAGATGCAAATTCGTGATGATTTGATCCAGATCTAAGTTTTTGAAATTTTTTGAAAAAGAGTTGTGCAATTTAATTGTCAAAATTTTTGTTAGGAATTGATGTTTTGATTGGATATTCATGTTTCTCCATTGATTCTAAGCACAATAGAATCAAATTTCAATCCAATCCATCAAATATTGCTCTCAATTTGAAGATTTTTGTGAAAAATATGAAAACTCAAAATTATACCGAAAAATCGAAAATCAAAGTCTGATTTGTTATGTTTTGAACTTTTTGATTGTATCAAACTGTTAGAAAAGTGATTTCTAACATTTTGTGATTTGAATCATTACATTTGGTTAAGAATTGAGCCTAATTTAATCAAATATATGAGTTTTTGAACTTACCGTCAAAGACTTCGGCCCATTGAAGGTGTTCGGCTTCAAGAACACCTCGGCTCCACTGTTCGGCTCTGAAGTCATCGGCTCGGGTTTTTCGCTCATCCAAGTGTTCGACTGGAAGTGTTCGATACCAAAGTCTTCGGCTCGGCTCCAACAATCGAACATTAAAGAGTTCGGCATCTGGCATTTGTTTTCAGCAATTATTTTCAGCATTTGATCTCGTCTCTCTCTGTTAAATTGAATTTAGACTTCAATTGATGAATCAGTTGTTATCATGATCGATCACTCAGTGTTTGATTTCATATTGCTTCCGATCTCAGCCTGGTTCTCAATCCCGTCTCAATTGATCTCGATCTCTGTCTTGACTTCTCAATCAGTACAAGTTCTTGGCAAATAAAACTGGGCCCAATATCAAAACCCAAATCCAATTCAGGCCTCAATTGGAATTAGTTTAATCTCGACTTTGTTGAATTTTTTTTCCCTGCTTAAATTTCGTAGGCCCAAATTGTTTTAAATTGATTGATTTTATGTTTTATATTTTCCCCCAAAACAAATCTTGGCCCAACTTTTATTCCAAATCCAATATTCTTTTCCCAAACTTGATCAAATTTTCAACTCAAAGTCCAAATCGATAAGTATCAATTTTTAAATTGCCCAAATCCAATTTTAAGTCCAACTATTTTTTTTAACGACTAATCTCCTTTTTACTTTTCACTAATCTTAATTTACACTAATCCAAAATCATCAAACTCAAAAGATTACAAGAAATCACAATTTATCTATCCATATTCCCCATGCCCGAACCAAACCATCTTCATCATTCTCATCTTTCTCCTATATCTTCTTTTTGCATTTTAGTTTGTGGTTAACTCCCAATAAAGATCAAAAACATCTTACCTTTAAATGAAAACGGGCTTTTTATAATAATCAAGCTTTGCACATGCGAGGTGTCAACGGGTTCTCCCAAATGTCATAATTTGGAAACGTTGCTTCCGGAAGCCCGGTTCGGGTTTGGTGGGTCATGACAACAGCTTCAACAAAAGTAGCCCAGCCCATATAGGGATCACCTAAGGATTTTGAAAGAGTCCTTTTTCGGGCTTTATGGACTTTTGGCGGTGGCCCATATATCTCCTTGCACCGATTAACAATTTTGCAAAGTTTTTTTTTTAAGCCCAATATATATTTTTAACCCAATATCCTTATACTTTTCAAACCCAGTTCAATTAAATTCTCACAAACTTTTAAGCCCAAAAAGATCCAAATTTTTTTTATCTCGACCTTTTAAAATGTTAAACTTTTAAATTTTCACATTTATTTTTAACACCTCTTAGTTTTATAATTTTTTCTTTTAAAAAAAAAAAAAATTCTTAAAAGAAAATAACATTTTTTAAACACGAGAACTCTAACCTAAATCTGAAAATTTTTACACTTCTCGAATCACACGATTAATTTTTTTTAACACGAGATCTTCTACATATCAACCCGAGTACTCAATCAATACTAATAATCACAAAAATGGAAAAACCTACACCAGCTATAAGTGATGATTTGGAACAAGAACTTCAAGCAGTATTACATTCTATGTCACTCATTTCATACTATCAGAAGAAAGGGTACTCAAAGCCTACAAACAACAATATGAAATCTTCATCAAATTTTAAGCCTGATCTATCTGATACAATCTCAACTAATAAGCCAACTACAGTTCGTGATTCAGAGTATTATGAACGTAAGATGTTGAAGGCCAAACAGATTGAGACTGAAAAAGTGTTATTAGTTAAAGATCTTCAATGGATGGAAGATTCAGATCATGAGGATGAAGAATGTTCAGCAAACTTGTGCTTTATGGAAAAGGCGAATGCTGAGGTTTCTGATCAATTCAACGAAGAAGCCAACAAAGAAATTGAGGTAATCAGTTCCCTCTTAGCAAATTCTGATAATCTCATTGGTCCTGATACTTGTTTTGTTAAAACTCAGATATCTGAAATTGATTCTTTAAAACAAAACCTTTTAATTGAAAAAGATGCTAAATTTTTATTTCGAGATTATAAACAAGAGTGGAGCAAAGGGCCTTTGGGTGTTTTCCCCACAATTTTGAGGTTGGGATTTAAGTCCTATCCCGGACATTGGTGGTAATTAGAAGTAGATTAGAATTTCCCGTTTAAACAAAAAAGAAAAGAAAGAAAACTAGAGTTGGCGGTAGTTCAACCTGAAACCTTCATGTTTATCTTTATCTATAATAAAAGAAAGCATGACATGTCATCTAAATCACCTCAATGCCATATAATAATTCAAAGCCACGTGTATTATGCTGCCAACTCATCATAGGTCCACATGATCGTACTAGTTGATTGCCTCGTATTCTCATTGAGTAACCCTAATTGCAACCTCTTTCCTCTCCTCTTTTGCAAATGTTACTGGAAATTGTTGCTTCCTTTGGTGAAATTCATCTATTATGGATATCATCAAGCATATAGTTGGCTTACGATAGTGTTCATTCGCCAATCGACCCAATCCCAATCGCCATTAAGAATTTCGTGAGCCTCTGATTCAATGATTCGTAGTTCTCCTCTCGCTACTACTTTTATGCACATTCTTGATTATGTATTGTTAAGGCAATAAGCCTTACCCCTTGGGGTCTGAAGATTACAAGATAACCTAGACTAGCTTAGCATAGTTTGTAGAGTTAATTTTGGCTAAGTCTTGGTCCAATACTGAGTATACAGTCTTGGCCACTCAGTATTGGGACTCAGTATTAAAATCCAATACTTAGTACAAGGACTGACTAAAAATTTCCTTGTTTACTCGACCAGATCAAATCCCTTTGATCTCGGTCACTTTCCTTTTAACAGTCCTTGTACTACTCCTAGCCTATCTTGTAAGATATCTATAACACTCTAAATAGAGATCACTTGGCAAAGGAATACTCACCAATTTACACTTTCATATATATATCTTGTAATTGATCAGTGGCCTTGCTATTCCACAACAAGCCACACTTAGTGGAATTATACATTTGACACTAATATTGTGTTTATCACTTTAATTGTCTTAAGTCTAATTATAATATCAATTATACAAACAATCCATGGTTGTTGTGACCTAACAACTGGTATCAGAGCAGGCTAAATTAATCCTTATTTATTCGATCTATTACCCTGGCTGCCATTCCTTATACTTACCCTTCCCAACCTACAAAACCATAATATCTTCAATCATAGCTCTAGTTATGCCCGGAAAGGGTGTGCCAATCTTTGAGGGCAAAGAATTCCATCAGTGGAAATTCAAGGCCCAATGGTATCTTGAATCAATCCATTGTAAAATGCTCACAGTACTGACTAATGGTCTCATCATTACTTAAACTTGTGGATCCCGTTGCAGCTACTGATGATGCCCCTGCATCTACAAGAACTACTCCAAAGTTGAAACACACTTGGACTGATACAGATCGTCTTCTGTCCAGTCTAGACTCAAGAGCAAAGGTGTGATTGGTAATGCAGTTACCAAAGAGATGTTGAATGCAATTATGAAATTACCTACTGCCAAAGATATGTGGGATAACTTGTCCATCACATATGAAGGCACACGAAAGGTGAAGTTGCAAATAACGAGTAACATGGGAAGGAAGTATGAAAACTTCTTCTCAAATCAAAATGAAGACATCACCTCTCTTTACAAGAGGTTCAATACTGTTGTTCATGATCTTATCAGTTTTGGAATTGAGAAGGAAGAGGGAGAACTCTGTCAAAAATTTCTGGACAGTCTTCCTTAACAATTCCTTGATATGAAAAATTCTGTCGATGTTTCTAACAACATTGATACATACACTCTTCAAACTTTGTATGGCTTAATGTTGAATCATGAAGAGAACAATGCTGCTAGACTAATCATCTGGAAGAAGACTGACAAGACTTCCACTGGCATGGCCTTATTTGTCAAACCTGCTAACTTAGTGCAACAGGCCTATACTGTCACTGAGCCAAATGAGACAGAAGGTGATCCTGATGATGATGAGGCAGAAGAGCTGGAAACCCAAATGGCTCTCAAGTCCATGAAGCTTGATCAACTAAAGAAGAAGAGGCTTGGTGTTAGCTCTTCCAATACTGACTCAAGATCTGGTCTGTGCTACAGGTATGGAAAGCCTGGTCATATTGCTGCCAACTGTTAGACTAAGTCTTCTAAATCTGATCAGAATTACAAAATGGCATACCATGCTAAACCGTATAGGGACAAGTATGTGAAGTTGAAGTCAAGAAGCAAGGGTAAGGGAGTTGCTGGGAATGGAGCACCTCATCAGGCATTGTACTCTGAAGCTTGGATGGATGAAGAGCTTTGTGATGATGAGGAAGAGGTTGAGAACAAAGCCTTTATGGCTTTCACTGAAGAAGATTTGAAGAGCACTTTTGAGAGAGACCTCAAAGAGGCTCAGAGGATGAGTGTCCACGGTGATTGGATTCCACTCAGTTGTACAAGGTGAGTGCCTTTCAAACTTATTCATTGAATGAAAAAGAATTTTTTTTTTGAGTATATGATTGTGGACCTTAAATCTTTAGTACAGAAAGAAAAAGCTTTAAAACTAACAATTCTACAACTTGAAAAAGTAAATAATGAACATTTAGATAAATTGGAAAAATTAAAAGATTTAGAAGTTGATTTTTTAAATTTACAGGAAATGAACCAAAGATTAGCTGATAAAGCTCATTTACATAAACTTGAAAAAGAATAATTTGAAAAACAGTCTAAATCATGGGGAAATGCTTCCATTAAATTAAAAAAATGTTTAAATCAATAATTCCCTAATAA
The DNA here is from genome assembly GCA_963853835.1 of Calendula officinalis. NCBI lineage: Eukaryota > Viridiplantae > Streptophyta > Magnoliopsida > Asterales > Asteraceae > Calendula > Calendula officinalis. The sequence goes on from OY970829.1 coordinate 44,656,212, forward strand.
TGTGAGGGTTGCACTTGGTGTTGATCCTCAGCTTAAAAACAGAAATAATTTTGCTGATTTATTTGAAGAATTTTCAGACATGAATCCAATTAAATTTATTAAATCTAAATTTTTTTGTGAAATTTGGTGTCAAACTGACTCAGATGAAGAGGATAAAACAATTTTAGACCAATCTCAACCAATTTCTCCCTCCATCTGTTCTAAGTGCTATACTGAACTTCAGGACCTCAGTATTGAATTTCCTGAAAAAGAGAAATCCAACACTGAACCCATTGAACCTCAGTGCGACACTTCTGCAGTTCCACCTTTTCATTTGTTATTTAATTCTACTCCATTTTCTGAAAATAAAACAAATGTAACAACTTCTGAACCAAAAGAAATATCTGATACTGAAGTTGCAGGAACATCACATTCATGTACTGAAGAATCCAAAGAACCTGTTAAAGTTGTTATTTTAAAAAATAATAATCACAAACAAAATACAACTTCAACAGGATCTTCAAGTGGTAAAGATAAGAAGTCTAAACAAAATCAGACATCCTTACCAAATAAAAAGAAAATGACTCATCTCCTAAAAAGACTGTTAAAAATGATGTAAAACCTTCTATTAAAAATGATAAAAATACTCTTTTAAAATCTATTGGTGATCAAATCAAATTTTTAAGTCAGAAATTTGCAAAACTGACTCATAAGGATCAACCAAAAGAAAAACAGTTTTCAAAAATTCATTATGAAAACATGTTCAGAAATAGGCCTAGAAAATGCTACAGATGTCATCGTACTGGTCATAAAGGAGATTAGTGTAGAACTAATCTCTCAAATCCTAGGTACTCAGTACCAAAGAAAATGAGGGATCCACAGTCAGTGCCACATCAGAAAACCAATACCGGTTCTCCTAAGTGATACTAACTCCCTCAAATGGAGAGATTAAAAAGGATAAAGCTTTTAACACTACCAAAGGTCCCATTTTTAAATGGTTTCCTAAAAAGAACTAATCCTTATTTTGTGTCTTGTGCAGGGTGATAGAAAATGGTAACTTGATAGTGGCTTCTCAAGACACATGACTGGCAGTATGGAGTACCTTCAACATTATACACCAGAGAAGGGTCCCTCTGTCAGGTTTGGGGATGATTCAATAGGGAAGACACGAGGATATGGAGAGATCAAAGATGGCAACATAACCTTCAAAAGGGTTGCCTATGTGGAGGGTCTAAAACACAATCTACTCAGTATCAGTCAGATGTGTGATGATGACAAGGAAGCAAGATACAGAAAGATTGCTGGCATCATCTACAATGAAAAAGGACAACTTGTTCTCATTTCTAGAAGGGAAAAAGATGTTTATGTTGTCAATCTGTCAGAAATTGTCCCCATTATTCGTGTGTGCCTGCTTTCTAAAGTCAATGCAGAACTGAACTAGATGTGGCACAAGAAGCTCTCTCATATCAACTTTAGAAACATTAATGAGCTCAGTATTAAGAAGTTGGTGAGAGGGTTGCCCATAATTACTTATTATAAAGATAAGTTGTGTACAACATGTGAAATGGGCAAGCAGAAGAAGAGAGTTCATTCAAATCAAAAGTCAACCATTCAATCAATGAACCTCTTACTATGATACATATGGATCTTTTTGGCCCTATTAGTACACCATCTCTGAGCAAACAAATTTATACACTGGTCTTAGTTGATGAATTCTCAAGGTATACTTGGCTCATCTTCTTGAAGGCCAAATCAGATGCAACCACAGAAATCATTGCCTTCATCAAGAGAGAAGAGCTTCAGAAGGGTACCATGGTTAAACAACTTAGAAGTGACCATGGTACTGAATTCAAGAACTGAATACTTGCAAGTTTCTGTGAAGATAAGGGAATTCTACAAAATTTCTTCGCAACCTACACACCACAATAAAACGGTGTTGTGGAAATAAAAAAATAGAACACTGATTGAAGTTACAAGAGCTTTGTTATGCCATGCTGGACTGGCACTGAGATTCTAGGCAGAAGCTGTAAACTGTGCAAACTTTACACAAAATAGAACTACTGTAGTCCAGACACATCACAAGACTCCTTATGAGTTATATCATGGCAGAGTTCCCAATGTGGAATACTTCCACATCTTTTGAAGCAAATGCTTTGTACTTAGTACTAAGTAAAATCTCAAAAAATTTGCTCCCAAAGCAAATTAAGGCATCTTTATGGGTTATTCACCACACACAAAGGCCTTCAGAGTGTATGTTTTATCTACAAAGGTGATTGAAAAATCTATCCATGTGACTTTTGATGATAACTTGGATGAGCATTATTCCTCAGCAAAGGAGAACATAAATGGTATTGAAAGCTTATGTAATCCAGAAAACTCCAATGCTGATAAACGAAAAACTAATCCCACACAAGTCTTAAATGACATGAGTGATGATGACCAGGATTTAACTCTGTATCGCAAAACAACTACAAATACTGAGGTTCCCATCATTGAGAACCTCAATACTGAGTTCTCAAACCTTGATCTGAATCATTCAACATATGAAGAGGGAGAATCATCCAATCCACAACAAGAACCAACTAAAAATCTTCAAAATGAAGAAGCCTTTCATCCTGTGCAGTCCAATACTGAAGATAACTCAAATTAGTATGAGACTGGCAACCCATCAGTCCAACAAGAGGTTGTTGATACTACTTCAACTTCTACATTAGGAACAAATCTAAGGGAGCACAGAGACCATCCACATACAAATATCATTGGTCATGTTGAAGAAAGGAGTGCAGACAAGAAGAAAACTGACTTTTGAACCCCATGCAACTGCCAATTTTTGTTTCATTTCAGGTTTCTTATCTACCATGGAACCCAAGAAAGCTGATGAAGCATTAATAGATGAAGACTGGGTAGAAGCTATGCAAGAAGAGCTTACAGAGTTTGAAAGGAAAAAAATATGGGACTTAGTACCACCCCCAACTAGAAAAACTTTCATTGGTACTAAGTGGGTGTTCAGAAATAAAATGGACAAAGATGGTGTTGCAATCAGGAACAAAGCAAGACTGGTAGCTCAGGGATACAGGCAAGTGGAAAGTATTGACTATGATGAAACTTTTGCAGCAGTTGCAAGAATTGAAGCAATTAGGCTATATCTTGCATATGCAGCCTTCAAGAACTTCAAGGTTTATCAAATGGATGTCAAGAGTGCCTTTCTAAATGGAAAACTACAAGAGGAAGTTTATGTTAAACAAACCCCAGGTTTTGTTGATCCTAAATTTCCTAATTATGTTTTCAAGCTTGATAAAACATTGTATGGGCTCAAACAAGCTCCAAGAGCCTGGTATGATACCCTGACTGAGTACTTAATTGAAAATAAATTCCCATGGGGTAAAATTGATAAAACCTTATTTTCAGAAAGAAAAGGGTCTGACATCTTACTCATTCATATATATGTGGATGACATAATCTTTGGTTCCACTTTCAAGTCAATGTGTGATTGGTTTGCAAAGATTATGTCATCTCAATATCAGTTGAGTATGATGGGAGAACTTACTTATTTTCTAGGTTTACATGTTGATCAAAAGTCTGATGGAACTTTTATAAACCAAAGTAAGTATGTGCATGACATGCTGAAGAAATACAAATTTGAAAATTTATCTTCTATGCACACCCCTGTGAGTACTCAGGACAAAATAAGTAAGGATGAAACTGGTAAACCAGTATGTCGATCCACATACCGAGGTATGATTGGTTCCTTACTTTACTTAACAGCTAGCAGGCCTGATATCATGTTTGAAACATGTTTGTGTGCTCGGTATCAGGCTGATCCCAAAGAATCACATATGAAAGTTGTTAAGAGAATTTTTAGGTACTTATCTGGTACTCCTAACATGGGTCTTTGGTATCCGAAAGACTCAGATTTTAAACATGAAGGGTACACAGATGTAGATTATGCAGGTTGCAGGTTGCATAGAAAGAGCACTAGTGGAGGATGTCAATTCATTGGTGGTAGATTGGTTGGTTGGTCATCCAAGAAGCAAAATTCAGTAGCAACTTCAACTGCAGAAGATGAACATGTAGTTGCAGGAAGTTGTTGTGCTCAACTCTTATGGAAGCAGTACCAACTCTTGGACTATGGATTTGATTTTAAAAAGACACCAATTCATTGTGATAACAAGAGTGCTATTGCTATCACTGAAAAACCTAGTCCATCACTCAAGAACTAAGCACATTGATATCAGACACCACATTATCCGAGTTATGTGGAAAAGGGTAAGGTTCAGGTAGATTATGTCCCAACAGAGGACCAATTGGCTGATGTGTTTACTAAACCTCTTTCAGAAGAGAGGTTTATGTACTTACTAGGACAAATGGCAATGCTAAATCCTTGAAATTATTTTTTCCTAAAAATTCTTTCCTATACTGAATTTTCAGTATTGTCCCAATACTGACCATTTCAGTATAGCTCGTCTGGTATATTATTTTTAATTTTTGTAAATTTTTTTTTAATTTATAGATTAAATTAAATGTTTATATCATTTTTATATTTTTTTTAATTTAATTTTTTTAACCTACTATTGGAAAGTTCAGTATAACTAAACTATATTAAGTCCTATACTCCCCAACGATAACTTTCCTTCTGAAAAAAGTTACCGTTGGCGATGGATAAGAGTGTCAAATCTCAATTTTAACTTCCCAATACTGTCATCATTACCATTTCCTTTAAAATAGCAGTTTATTCAATTCAATCTCATTTACTTGCTATTTTCTCTCTAAAATTCTCTCTGCTACTAACTCTTTCAATCTTTTGCAAGCACGGTTATGATTCGCACTTACATATCATGGAGAATTTCCAATTCATCGCACCAAATGTTGTACCCGCAAAAGACTTTCAGAGAGATGAACTTCCCAAGTTTTCGAAGAACAATATAACCGCAAATTTCGATATTCCTCAAGGTTGGGTATGCCCTCAATTCTGACACATGGTTACATGTCTGAGGCATAGCCCAATCTCTCATGCTCTACAAGCGTATCCACGGGGAATCTATCCTTCTATGCTGTGTGAGTTCTGGGACACTACAGAAATGGCCTCACTAGATTTGTTTACATGGTGGATAATCAGAGATCAAAGAAGAGCTTTTATCTCCACTGCAATCATCAGAGACAGACTTCAACTACCTACACGTGTACAATATGATGAGTTCGTTGATCGTGACACTGTTCGATCAGTATTGCCTTTACGTGGAAGACAGAGCACATCTGGGATTATAAAGAGGCATGAATTTTGTCCCACGTGGGGAATTATGATTTAAACCATAATTCGATGTATGACTCACAAAACAGGGGCACTTGATCAAATCAATGACTTTGGAATGCAACTGGTACATGCTATGTATCACAATAAGCACATTGATTATGCTAAACTAATCTTCAATGAGTTGGCTTCTCTGGTTCAAGCTAGACTCCGTGCTCCAAATGTTCCATTTTGCGGGTTTCTATCACTCATCTTCCAAACCTCCATGCTGGATGTCACACCCCGCCAAAAATGAGTTTTACTTCTTTTAAAATGTTTTGCGGAAGAACGGAGGTGTAACGTTCATGATTACATAGCAAAAATTAGGTAAACAAACAACCACGTAAATAACATAATAAGAATGGTTTACCTTCTAAAAATGGAAAGTTTCCAAAAATAGTAGTTACTAAAAATAGTAAGTTTTGAAAATGAAGTGATTGTTCGTAACTTAAATGTTCATTCATGGCTCACAACAAACCACTGCTCATATCCTCCAGTCTCACTGTGCACCTAATCACCTGGAAAAGCATACATATAAAAGGGTCAACAAATAATGTTGAGTGAATCCACAGGGTTAAAGTAAAGAGTAAAGTAAAGTGTTTTGCTACCCAAAATGTTTGTTGAGAAAATGGTTTATGACTGAAAATGTATAAGGTTCAACACTCATATAATATGAGTAGTAAGTTTGAAATGTTTAGTGTAGTTGTAGAATATCTACAACTACTAGTTATGTTTATGAAAAAGTGTTGAACAAATTGTTATGTTTGACATTGCATGACCGTTATCCCCAACAGTTTGCAAGGCTCTTGGGCTAATATACCAACCCCTAAGTCCACAATCAACACTTCAACTCCAGTATGTTATGTTCTTTTATGGATATACACTCCCGGAGATGTCTTGGATAAACCAAGTAATGATCAAACGTTCGTTGGGAGGATGAGTGTCAGCCAATAGTACTATCTGCATATCCATGGTCTAGATCCACTAGTTAATGATTGCTGGTAACCTTAGTCCGGTATAATAATTGTTTGTCATGCCAACGCGATAATGAAAATGTATAGATGTTGTTGTACAGTCATAGTAAAACAGTAGCAGTTGTGTTTATGTTTTCCACCCCAAAGTTTATAAAAACAGTAAAAGAGTAAAAGGGGTCTGTGGACTCACCTGGGCAAAGCTTAGCGACAGATTAGGACAGAGGAATCCTTCAGAGACTCCTAGCCTCCTAAACGTTATAATTTACTAATTAGACTAAGCTAATACAGGCGATTCTTGTTATAATACAAGTTAAATGATATGCAATTAATGTTATGTTTTATGTTTTGTGACATCGAATGAACTTGGGTTATTGGGCCTCAATTGGCCGAAATGAAATGAAATGAAATGAAATGGGCTTCGAAATGAAATGAAATGAAATGGGCTTGGGTTAGGCTTAATGGGCCTAGATTGGGCCTATTGGGCCTAATGGGCTTATGGCCTAGATGGGCTTAATGGGCCACTAGGTTGGGCCACTTGGGCCTCTTATTTGGCTTAGGTCCAATTAGATTGGGCCATGGATTGGGCTTGGCCCAATTGGGTTCGGTTTGGGTATAAGTGGGCCAAAGGTTTGGGCTTTGGTCCAAATGGGCTTGGATACTAATGGGCCAACTAAAGTTTGGCCCGATGGACTAAGGTAGATCGATATGGGCCAAGTACGGGCCTTGGCCCGATTAGATATTCGGGTTTGGGTCCACGGTTTGGGTCAAGATCCGGCCTTGACCCGGTTTGACTTATTGGTCAACATTGGTCAAAATAGTCAATGAAAGTCAACATAGATTCGTTCAACAAAAGTCAAATTTGGTCAATCTAGGTCAATTAGGCTCGGTTGGATCTAGGGTTGGCCGGCTAGGCCGAAACCCTAAGGGTTTGGTTCTAGATCGGGTCTAGGTCGAACTAGGTTCGGTTTCTTGTAACTAAATCGGGTATAGCTCGAGTCTAGGGTTCTAAATCTAGGGTTTAGCATGCCAAAGTTCGATATCTAGGGTTCTAATTAAACAATTCGATGGATCAAACACACTATATCCGACGTTCATATACATACATGCATGCGGTCGATTTTTCATGGTTAACCGAGACCATATGGCCTAGGGCCATGGTCTCGGGTTCAAGGCAGATCATAAACAAGGTTTTTAGAAATGAAAGAACATAGGTTTAGGGCTTTACCTTGGCTTGAACGGATCAAGAACGAACAAGAAGGGGGATGATGGTGAGATCGGACGAATCAAAGGAGATGCACGGGATCGAATAAGCTTGTGCTTGGCCGAAGTAGTGAATTCGGTGGTGATGGGGCTGCTTTGGACGAAAATTATCAAGGGGAAAATAGGGTTTAAGGTTGGCCAAGATTTATGCATTTATAGGGTAGAAACTAGGGTTTTTGAATTGGTATCGGATAAGGATTCCCATGAGATAAGGCTTATATTTAAATCTCGAGATAATGATGATATTTATGAATTCAAAAGTGTGATAACTCCCTAGAAGGAAGCTTGGACGAAATTCTAAAGAGGGGGGGCTAGGTTTCGGCCACAATGTGGTCGGGCAACACTACGATGTGTCGGTTTGGAATAAAATTCGTTACGAGTCACATTTGGTTAATTATTTTGATTTATTGATTAAATATTACTTAAATATCATTATTAGAAATGTTTTGGAGTAAAAATGTCACCACAAATAATATAAGATGTTGTGTTGACTAAAATAGTCAAACACTGATGTATGGTGAAAATGTTAAATGTTCGGTGAACTAGTCATGTGTTTGGATGCCAAAAGTAGAAATGAAACTAAATGAGGAAAGTTTCTAAACATAGAAACTTCCTAAATATAGAAATGATATGAAATGAGGAAAGTTTCTAAAAATAGAAACTTTCTATAATTAGAAATAATAGGAAACGAGGAAAGTTTCTAAAAATAGAAACTTTCTAAAATTAGAAATGTTACGAAATGAGAAAGTTTCTAAAAATAGAAACTTTCTAAATAGAGAAAGGAAGAAATGAAAAATAGTAACATACCCAAAATGTCGAGTTGTCACACTGGAAGATTTATATGATGATTTTGAAGGAGTACGAGCAGATCTTCCTCCTATTCATGAGAAGATCTTCTTCCATCAGCCTAGGGATGAAGAATCCCCTCTCAGTGCAACAATGTTGGCCATTTCTCAAGCCCACATACATGATGATGATGATGATGATGATGATGATGAAGATGATACTGATGAAGACAATGATGATAATGATGATAACAATGGTGATGATGATGATAATGCCAATAATGATATTGAAATGAAGGATGTTCAACCTCCACCAGTACAAGAAGCAGAACTCAATCAACATCATCAACAAGAACCTGATGCTCCTCATACTGCATCAGATTCTGATACTAAAACCCTTGATCAACCATTAATCATTCGAAGAAGGGCTGGAAGACAGTTGAGTTTTTTACTCATGGGTACATTATCAACAGACTCAGTGTTGCATAGTCACCATCCTACACTGACTCCTTCAGTGGAAGAGCAACACAAAATTGCATCACAGGCCGATCTTCCAGAACTAGACCAAGAAAATATTGCTCAACCCCCACCAATCATGGAACCCCATGTTCCACTTGATGTTGAAATTGAATATGAGCAACACAATCTAGAAGAGGCTCAAGAAAGAGGACAACAAGGTCCTGAAGGTGCCGGAGGCTCAAATCAACACACAAATGATCCAGCACCAACCTCTGTCGAAGGAAGGAGGGAATCAGACAAAGCCTCAGGTATGAATTTCTAATAAAACCCTAAACCATATATATATATATATATATACATATATATATATATATATATATATATATATATATATATATATATATATATATATATATATATATATATATATATATATATATATATATATATATATATTCAAAACAAGAGACTAAGTATTGGCCTGTACCAACTCAATACTGACCAAAGTATCAAACGATATTTTTTTAAATATATATCCTCTTAGGGCTAACATAGTTAGCCCACTGCTACTATGAAACATTCCTACACTGAGCACAAAGGATCATTGTCAGTCTACAGTTGTCTTCCCAGTGAAAAAGACAATGGTGGTTGATGTCATACTGACACCCACTGGTGCTGCTTCTATCATGCCCAATTTATGTTAAATTGGATCACATGATTTAAGAAATGATCAAAAACCCTAAAGCCACATTATCCAAATAGTTACCATGGGGTTTAAGCCACAATACTGTTATCACTCTAACACCGAGTGATAAACATTATAAACCAAAAGAAGCATATCCCAGGCTTCGATTCCTAAACCAAACCTTTTCAGAAAAAAGTGACTTATCTTACACTGAGCTACTCAAATATCACACTCGCTTTTACTGCAAATTTTCTTACACGTGCTATGCACAAGTACACAATATTTCATCATATACCAGATGAAATACAGGCTTCACAAACTCTTTTTAAATGATTTTAGAATTAAACAACACCACAATTCTATCTGATAAGCCAATCCATACAAACCAGTTACTATTTTTATTTCTTTAGCACCATCTGTGCAGGGTACTCATGTCCAACAGGCTCAAGTTGAAGAAGTTTCCTTGTAAATAATCATGCAACAAATCTTGGCCATGTAGAATACCCAGAATACAATACTGGCCAGGATGGAGACTATGAGTAATGAGATTGACTCACTAAAACAGTTAGTTGCACTACTCCAACAACAACAACAACAACCTTCAGTGACTCCACCATCTCAACACAGTGGAGATAGTGCAGATCAAGGTGGAGATGATGATACTGAGCCAAGACAATCACCCACAAATGAAGATCAAGGGGGTGATACTGATGCTGCTACTGAACCTCTGCCATCTCCTACTCATGATGATATTCAAGGAGATGCAGGTGGTGATATTGAACCTCTTCCTTCCCCATCCAATGATAACAATAAGGGGGAGAAGAGACAAAGAGAAGATGAGGTTGATCAACCTGAGCCATCTGCTCAGTGGGAGAAAAGAAGAAAACTAAATGAAGATCAAGTTCAACAACAACATTGTTAGGTCACAACAACCCTGGATTGATTGTATAATTGATAGATTAATTAGACTTAAGACAATTAAAGTGATGAACACAATATTAGAGTCAAATGTATAATTCCACTAAGTGTGGTATGATGCGGAATAGCAATACCACTGATCAATTACAATATGTGTACAAGTGAAAGCGTAAATTGGTGAGTACTCCTTTGCCAAGTGATCTCTATTTATAATATTATAGAGATCTTACAAAAGGGGCAAGGAGTAATGGAAGGATTGAGAAAGGAAAGTGACCGAGATCAAAGTGATTTGATCTGGTCTGTTAAGCATGGTAATGTTTAACTCAGTCCTTGTACTCAGTATTGGTTGTCAATACTGAGTCCCAACACTGAGTCACCAATACTTTCTACTCAGTTTTGGACCAAGACTTAGCTAAATTATTCTACAAACTATTCTAAGCTAGTCTAGGTTTTCTTGTTATCTTGAGATCCCAAGGGGTAAGGCTTTTTGCCTTAACAATCTCCCCCTATCTAATGATAACAAGACAAATTTACAAAAGAGAAGTACAAAAATAAAATTGCAGAGTCTTCTTCTTCACCCTCTGCTAATAACTTCATGCTCAAAGAAGACTTCTTGCTTTATGTGGACAAATTCATCTTTCTTTCTAAGCTCTTCTCTTCTGTTCCACAGTACAACAATCTTCTTTCTGAACCAAGCATCCTCCTTCTTGGATATCAACCATTTTAATGCCACCAGATGACTAATGTTTGCTTTTGGGAGATCTTCTTCTGTTATAAAGCATTCTCTGTCATCTGAGTCGGTGTACATATATCCAGAGGTTGGATATATAGTGCTCTTTTGATCCTGAAAGACAAGAGTAGGAGGTACAGGGTATTTATTTAAGAAATTGAATGTGTTAAGACACTCAGGTTTGTTGTTTCTATATGCCTCAGTCATTACACTGAGTGCTCTGTACTCCCCCGGAAATAAGATTCCTTTCTCAAAGCAAACTGCCGCAACTGCCCAGATTTCATCTATTATCAATTGGGCTTGAGAGGATCTTGAAGGCAACTCCTTGATCATTTTGGTGATCTTAATCTAGTCTTGGAGTCCCATGTTCTGGATATCATGAAGAAGAATATTCATGGGAGGACTGACTGGTCCAGTACAGGTAGCCACGATTGATCCATTGACCATTTTTACCTTGATTTTGTTGACATCAATGTTCAACCAGTATATACCCCTCACACTGAGAAAGACTTTGTTTCTCAGTATTTCCATTCTTGTCTCTCTGTACCTTGTTCTCTGAGCAACTGAGTTCCAATATTGTTCTCTAAGGTCTGCTCCTTTCAATCTTCTTCTATGAGATGCTGATGGAACATCAGTCTCAGTATCATGATCAGTCTTAGGTTCCTCTTTGGCACCAAGAGCATGTAGCTAGAAGAATTTTTCTGCTTCATCTTCTAATTGTTGTGCAGTATTCCTTGGAACCTGCTCATCATCATGAACAGACCTTCTAGGTCTAGTGATTAGAGGAGCTGGAGCAGGTTCTTCACTTGATTCAGAGGACATGACAACTCTTGACATTCTTCTAGTTGATCTTCTAATTGGTCTTGGTTCACCCTGAGCTGGTAATTGTGGATCTCTTGGAAGCTCTTCATCATCGGAGGATGATGATGAGGAGCTTGGTTCATGAGCCATATCCAGTGCAAATTTTATGAAGTTCTGAGTTGGCACTGCATTTGATTCTTCATCATCATCAGTACTAGGCCACACAAATGGCCTGTACAAAATGATTTGCATGTTGTTCTCATACTGAGCAGATGGCACAGTATGAGCCTGCAGAGGTTGGTCAGTGTTAGTCTCCCCCTGAGCAGATGGCTCAGACTGGTTGTCTTCATGTTGTTCCAGGAAAGACCTTCCTCTTCCTCTTCTTCTTTCATACTGAAACCTAAGAGGTTCAGTATGAGTCATTTGTTGTGATTGTTGTTGTTGTGGAGGTTGATCTTCATTTATTTTCCTTCTTTTCTCCCATTGAGCAGATGGCTCAGGTTGATCAACCTCATCTTCGCTTTTTCTCTTCTCCCCCTTATTGTTATAATTGGATGGGGAGGGAAGAGGTTCAGTATCACCACCTGCATCTCCTTGTGTATTGTCATGTGTGGGAGATGGCATAGGCTCAGTGGCAGCATCAGTATCACCCCCTTGATCTTCATGTGAGGGTGATTGCCTCGGCTCAGTATCATCATCTCCACCTTGATCTTCATTATCTCCACTGTGTTGAGATTGTGGAGTCAGTGAAGGTTGTTGATGTTGTTGTTGGAGTAATGCAATAGATTCTTTTAATGAATCAATGTCATTGCTCATTGTTTCTATCCTGGCCAGTATTGTATTCTGTGTCTGCTGTATGGCCAAGATTTGTTGCATGATTATCTGCAAGGAAACCTCTTCCATTTGAGCCTGCTGAGCGTGAGTACCCTGCACAGATGGTGCTAAAACATCGTAACTGGTTAGTATGGAATGGCTTATCAAATAGAATTGTGGTTTTGTTTAATTCTAAAATCATTTAAATAGAGTTTTTGAAGTCTGTATTTCATCTGGTGTATGATGAAATATTGTGGACTTGTGCATAGCATGTGTAAGAAATTTTCAGTATAAGTGAGTGTGATTTGTAGTAGCTCAGTGTTGGATAAGTCACTTTTTCTGAAAAAGGTTAAGGTTAGGGAAATGAAGCCTTGGATATGCTTCTTTGTTGTTTCAATGTTTATCACTCAGTGTTAGAGTGATAACTGTAATGTGGCGTAAACCCCATGAATTTTATTTGGATAGTGTAGCTGTAGGGTTTTTGATCATTTCTTAAATCATGTTATCCAATTTAACATAAATTGGGTTTGATAGAAGCAGTACCAGTGGGTGTCAGTGTGACATCTACCACCATTGTCTTTTTATATGTTAAGACCACTGTAGACTGCCAATGATCTTTTGTGCTCAATGTAGGAATTTTTCATAATAGCAGTGGGCTAACTATGTTGGCCTTACGAGGATATATATATATTAAAAAAAATCATTTGTGAATTTGGTCAGTATTGAGTTGGTACAGGCCAATACTTAGTCTCATGGTTTTGAAAAAATATATATATATATAGGAGTTTGAGGGCTTTATTAGAAATTCATACCTGAGGCTTTGTAAGATTCCCTTCTCCCTTCAACAGAGATAGGTGCTGGATCATTTGTATGTTGATTGGAACCTCCAGCACCTTCTTGATTTGGTTGTCCTCTTTCTTGTGCTTCTTCTTCCATATTTTGTTGCTCATAGGCAATTTCAACATCCAATGGAACATGTGGTTCCATGTTTGGTGGTGGTTGAGCAATGTTGTCTTGATTTGGTTCTGGAAGATCAGCATGAGATGCTATTTGATGTTGCTCTTCTAGTGAAAGAGTCAGTGTTGGATGTAGACTGTGCAACACTGAGTCCGTTGATAGTGTAGCCATAATGACTGGACTTAACCTTCTTCTATCCCTTCTTCTGATGATTAAGGGTTGATCTTCAGTATCAGAAGCTGATGCAGTATTTGGAACATCAGGTTCTGGTTCTTGTACTGGAGGGGGTTGAACATCCTCAATCTCAACTTCATCATCATTAGCATTATCATCATCATCACCATCATCATCATCATCATCATCATCATCATCATCATCATCATCATCATCTGCATCAGTATCATCTTCATCTTCATCATCATCCATATGAGCCTCTGCAATGGCTAACATGGAAGCACTGTGTGGTGGTTCATCTTCCCTAGGCTGATGAAAGAATATCTTTTCATGGATGGGAGGAAGATCAGCTCTAACTCCATCAAAATCATCATACATATTTTCTGGCATGGAGTTTTGGAAGTTGATGGATAGAAACCTGCAAAAGGAACATTAGGATTCCTTTGTCGTGCCTGAACTTGAGAGGCTAGCTCATTGAAGATCAGTCTAGCATAATCAATGTGCCTGTTGTGGTACATGGCATGTACTATTTGCATTCAAAAATCATTGATTTGATCTAGAGCCCCTGTTTTGTGAGTCATACATCGAATTATGGTTGAAATCATAATTCCCCACATTGGACTAAATTCACACCTTTTTATTGTTCCTGTTGTTCGATATCTTCCAAGGAGCGGGAACACTGAGCGTGCAATATCACGATCAACAAATTCGTCATAATGAACATGTGCAGGAAGTTGAAGATCTCGTCTAATGATTTCAGTGGGGACAAAGGCTCGTCGTTGATTTCGAATTACCCATCCCGCAATCATATCTGAAGAGTCCAATAGTGCAGAGTACCAAAATTCACACAGCATTGAGGGATAGATTTCTCTGGCTGAGGCTTGAAGAGCATTAGCGATTGGGCAATGCCTGAGATAGGTAACCATCTGTCGAAATTGAGGGCATACCCAACCCTGAGGAATGTCGAAATTTGCAGTGATGTTGTTTCTTGTAAATTTAGGAAGTTCATCCCTTTGAAAATCCTTTGCTGGTGCGATCGATTGTGGAGCAGCGAATTGAAAATTTGCCATTGAATCTGTGATTACGATTTGAAATTTGCTTGCAAATAGAGAGTAAAAACGTTAATCGCAGAGAGAAATTTTAGAGAAAGAGAGTAAATAACAGAGAAAATGATTTAAATTTGAAGAAAATGGTTATTTATACTCTTAATTGGTAATTATTACAGTATTGGGAAGTAAAAATGGCGAAATGACAGCCTTATCCTATTCCAACGGTAACTTTTCTATTAAGGAAAGTAACCGTTGGGAGTATGAGGTTTTGAAATCAGTGTTGAACTCCAGGACTCCCAATACTGATTTAGAGTTAAAAAAAAAATAAACTAAAAAAAAATTAAAAATGATAAAAACATTTAATTTAATATATAAATTAATAAAAAATTAAAAATAATATACCAGACGAGCTATACTGAAAGAGTCAGTATTGCGTCAATACTGAAAAATCAGTATAGGAAAGAATTTTTAGGAGAAAAATAATTTCAAGGGTTAAGCATACCCAATTGTCCTGGTAAGTACATAAACCTTTCTTCTGAAAGAAGTTTAGTAAATACATCAGCCAATTGGTCCTCACTTGGGACATAGTCTACCTGAACCTTACCTTTTTCCACATTATCTCGGATAAAGTGGTGTCTGATATCAATGTGCTTTGTTCTTGACTGATGGACTAGATTTTCAGTGATAGCAATAGCACTCTTGTTATCACAATGTATTGGTGTGTTGTTGAAATCAAATCCATAGTCCATGAGTTGATACTGCATCTATAAAAGTTGAGCACAACAACTTCCTGCAGCTACATATTCAGCCTCTGCAGTTGAAGTTGCTACTGAATTTTGTTTCTTGGATGACCAGCCAACTAATCTTCCACCAAGGAATTGGCATCCTCCACTTGTACTCTTTCTATCCAATCTGCATCCTGCATAATCTGCATCTGTGTACCCTTCAAGAGCAAAATTTGAATCTTTGGGATACCAAAGACCCATATTAGGAGTACCAGATAGATATCTAAAAATTCTCTTAACAGCTTTCAGATGTGATTCTTTGGGATCAGCCTGGTACCGAGCACACAAACATGTTGCAAACATGATATCAGGCCTGCTAGCTATTAAGTAAAGTAAGGAACCAATCATACCTCGGTATGTGGATTGACATACTGGTTTACCAGTTTCATCCTTAGTTATCTTATCCTGAGTACTCATAGGGGTGTGCATAGAAGATAAGTTTTCAAATTTATATTTCTTTAGCATATCATGCACATACTTACTTTGGTTTATAAAAGTGCCATCAGGCCGTTGATCAACTTGTAAACCTAGAAAATAAGTAAGTTCTCCCATCATACTCATCTGATACTGAGATGACATAATCTTGGAAAACCAATCACACATGGATTTGTCAGTGGAACCAAAGATAATGTCATCCACATATATCTGAATGAGTAAGATGTCAGACCCTTCTCTTTTTGAAAATAATGTTTTATCAATTTTACCACGTGTAAATTTATTTTCAATTAAGTACTCACACAGGGTATGATACCAGGCTCTTGGAGCTTGTTTGAGCCCATACAAGGCTTTATCCAGCTTGAAAACATAATTAGGAAATTTAGGATCAACAAAACATGGTGGTTGTTTAACATAAACTTCTTCTTGTAGTTTTCCATTTAGAAAGGCACTCTTGACATCCATTTGATAAACCTTGAAGTTTTTTAAGTTTGCATATGCAAGATATACCCTAATTGCTTCAATCCTTGCAACTGGTGCAAATGTTTCATCATAATCAATACCTTCTTCTTGCCTGTAGCCCTGAGCAACCAATCTTGCTTTGTCCCTGATTACATCACCATCTTTGTCCATTTTATTTCTGAACACCCACTTAGTACCAATGATAGTTTTGCCAGTAGGGGGTGGTACTAAGTTCCAAACTTTGTTTCTTTCAAATTCTGTAAGCTCATCTGGCATAGCTTCTACCCAGTCTTCATCTAGTAAGGCTTCATCAGCCTTCTTGGGTGCAATGGTGGATAAGAAGCTTGAAAAGAGACAGAAATTTGCAGTAGCCTGAGGTTCAAAATTCAGTTTTCTTCTTGTTTGTACTCCTTCTTCAACAGGACCAATAATATTTGTATGAGGATGGTCTCCGTGTTCCCTTAGATTTGACCTTAAGGTAGCATTTGAAGTAGTATCAACAACTTCTTGTTGGACTGAGGGGTTGCCAGTCTCATACTGGTTAGAGTTTGATTCAGTATTGGACTGCACAAGATTGCTCGTTTCTTCATTTTGCAGATTTATGATTTGTACTAGTGGTGGATTTGAAGTTTCTCCTGCTTCATAAGTGGAATGATTAAGATCAAGATTTGAAGACTCAGTGTTGAAGTATTCAGTAATGGGAACTTCAGTGTTTGTTGCAGTTTTCGCATACTGAGTGAATTCTTGATCATCATCACTCATATCATGGGAACCATGAAATGGGTGACTTTTGGGCTATTCAGCATTGGAGTTTTCTAGATTACATAAGGTTTCAATAGCACTTATTGAAGGGTTTCTTAACACTGATTGACCACTTGGGTCAACCTCCTAGTATAGTTCGTTCAACCATACTGACAAGAACATGATTCTTGTCGGTTAAACCAACTAGCTGATTTAATCCCTAAAGCGGAACTGAGATTAAACCTAATCCTTAAACCCTAAAGGATTGGGATCTTGGAAATCAAACTAGATTAACAAGAAAGAAACCTTGTACGAAAAACTCGAAAACACACATACACTTGTGTGTATTTTGACGGCCACCAAGAACCCTAGGGTTCTTGGTGTCGACTTCGAATAAGAGGAGAAGAAGGGGAAAAGGGTTTCCCAAAACATACCTTAATGTTTGCTTAAGAAAGTCCACTGATGATGAACATGACGAGTGACCTTCTAGTTGATCCTTGTAATGATCTTGATCTTCAAACACTTGAAGAACACGAAGAACGAAGAACACAAAGGCTTGTGTTCTTGGTGATGTTCGGCCGAATAGAGGGTGACTTAGGGCCCTTCTAGTTTAATTAAGATCAGTCTCTTAATTAAACTTATCTTTTACACATTAAACCCCTATAGTTTATCTAGTTATTATTGTTACACTTAATTATTTAATATCTAGTATTATACACTTACATAATTCGGTATATACATACACGAATTCTATACTTGTGTTTTATACTTTTAATAATTAATTATATAATAACCTTTATATAATTTAGAGAATAGTATTATCCAATTACCATATGATTTAATTGCTTTAAATCATATTATGGATAATCCATGATTAACACATCGTATATTTACTCAACTAGTAAATGAACAAATACTTGTATTAATTAGATAGTTAAACTAATCTAGTAATAAGTAGACATTAACTTATTACTTAACTTGATTCATAAATGACTATTATGAATCAATCCTCTTCCAAGTATCATTACATATCTTACTCGTATTACATGCACTCACCGGTGTGACACTTAAGTGTTTCGTAGGCATGGATGTATCACCATAGGTTGACTAACTGTGCACATAAATCCATCAGACTCCCACTTGTGCAAGTTCGTAACCTTAGCTTGATGACACGAGCTACAGTGGCCTTCTAGATGGGCATGTAGGTAATCAACCCCATAAAAACAGGTTATGTAACCCAGGTATAGTTTTTGAGAAACTCCTTTAATAGTGTTGCCTAGTAAAGAACACTCTGTCTTTACTTCATGGGTAACGCTGTTAGGTTCATCCCTTGCAGCACGATATTTGTGATAACGAATATGAGCATGGTAGAAATTATCAACTCATGTACTCCAAATCATTTCTTGACTACTTGATTTAAACTGTTGTGATAAACGACAAAGAACGAATCAGTTCGCTTTTTGGGCATGGCCATGCACTTGTTAGTTTTTATCATGTCAAGGGACCCATAAATATCTCTACTAAAAAAGAGGTGCAATTACCATCTTGTTATATTTCGATTCATAATACAAATTCCTTTGTACCCAGTAAAGTCTCGTTATGACAACCATATTTCAGGCTTGTCTAAGACGAAACAAAGTACATTAGTCATTGTATCATAAACCAAATACCTCAGGCTTAAGGACAATCCTAGTGAATAATACTTTTTAACTTTCCAACCACGGAGTATTATCACGGTGGTCAATCCAATATTCGTCGAGCTCCAACAGAATATCACCGATATTTGGTTTACACAAAAACTTGTGTAGCTATCTTCGAATAACTTCGAATCTACCACCAAATACCGTGATGACGTTAACGTCCCATCAAGGTTCCCACCAAGACGAGTGTGAACATCCTATTAGATTTGCAATAATTAATCACAAGACTTATGACCACGCTATTAGGCTTGCAATAATCTAATCAATGATCATTTATTTCTCTTAACTCTTTGGCTAACGACTTGGTAATTCCTTGTTGTTAATGTCTGTGACGACTCGATATTTCCGGTATGTAATCTCATTTCATTTCTAAGAACTTTCCTTATTTAGAAAGTTTCTACTTTCGTACATTTCTATTTCTGGCATCCATACACACAACAAAACATCTATTTTTACACCATGCATTAGTGTTTGACTATTTTAGTCAACACAAACATTACTACTTTTCTTATGGCGACACTTTGAGCTAAAGCATTTCTAAAAATGGTAACTTTTATCGGTAAGATAATAAACATAACGAATTTAATTTAAACGTGACTCGAATGCACAAACCACCTAACCCGACACCTTGTGTCACACCCCGCTAAAGCGGAAACACGAGATACAACAGCATAAGGTTTCATAGCATGAGGTAATAAACAACACCAACTACAACATTAATCAAAAGTAGTTCAAAAATTAAATTATTACAACCAAATTTGTTCCCAAAATTCACAATAGATAAAGTTGATGATAAAGGATTTTAAAATTTCTTGATGTTGATGTCGTAACACAAAATGCACCTACATGCCAACACTTACTTGTTTATACCTGAAAAGCATGAGTTAAAAAGGTCAACTACAAAGAGTTGGTGAGTTCATAGGTTTTTGATGAACAAAAATTAAATTAGTATCCATAAGTTGTTATTGTGAAACTTTTGTTCACAAGACATTAAGTAACTGGTTGCTCAAATATATTTTTAGCACAAGTGTAGAGTACGCTAGCAATTATCAGCCATGAGCCACTACCAAACCATTCAGACAACGATGCCCCTAATGTAACCAGTCCTACCTCAGCGGTGAGCAATTTCTCACATGTGTAGAACCCAACTTTTAATTTTAGGAAATGTGCACCCAAGGCCCGTCGACCTTAAGTGGGGATGTCCAAACCCTAATAGCGCTATCCACAAAACCGCAGGCCCCCGTTCGAGTTAATGGTAGTGTCACTAAATATTAATTCCACGTTTCGGGGACTTACACTTTTTAACTCAAGCAATTGCATTTTAGCATACATAACATAGTGCACAAACAATTTAATTCAGCAACAACATTTTTCAATCATAGAGCAACCATTAAAACTTTATAACATGCTTTTCACCCCAAAATATTTAAAAACAAAGTAAAAAGGGGCTATGATACTCACAGTGTGTAGCTGTATCCAACAATTTTCCGTTTGATGCTCAGTCCGACTTAAATCCTTCCTATATTAATGGAATTGAATATTAGGCTATGTCTAACCTTAGGGATAAAATATTATTTAGCTATTATAACTTCATAAAATCTTAGACTTTCTATATACAGTATTTAAGGTTTATTCTAAGAATTTTCGTAAGGAAAATAGTGAACTTATTGAGATGTACATTTTTATCAATTATAGTTATAAGTTTTTAATATTTATAGTCCTTTCTGTAATATATTAGTTTATATATATAATCCTACTTACTTTATATATATAGATATGTTTAGTTTCACCTTTATTTATATGTTAATTTTTATCTTTCCTAAAAATGTATACTCATAAGTCTTATTCTCGTTGGTATGCACTTTATACTTATATGTTCATTTGAGTGTATATTTCTATTTTACATGTGTTATATTATAATTAACTTGTATATTGTAAAATATTATACTTTATGTGCTACATAGTCCAATATTTCTTAAAAGTCACTTTTCTCACATCTAAAGCTAAATGTTTGTTGCTGTCCAGATTTTTAGTCCACTTCCACAAGTTATTTTAATATCATAACAAATGATTTAATTTACCAACTTTTTATATGTTATTATTTAGTGTCTTAGGGAACTTTTAGCATAACTTTCATTATTTTTGATGTTATATAACTATTTTAATTATATTTTATAAATGTATGTATCAGTAACTTCAAATCAGTTTGCACACTGATTTTGTTTGACCTATTTGGGGTATCAAATATTCGAGTTTTTCTTTATATTTTATGGGGTTTTAAAGCTAACTCATTGAACTAAAGTTTAGAGAAAGAATCATTGCATTTGCATGCTTTATGAGGGAGCTATAATTACTTAAAGTTGCATGTAAAAATCTGCCAGCACTCTTTTCAATGCACACTTACCTTTGCATGTTTGGTTGGGAGGTCAAATCTTTATGTTTTTCGTTGAAACTAGCTGCATTTAAAAGATAACTCTTTAAATTAAATTCCAGAAGAAAAATCATGTATTTTAAAGGTTTTATGAAAGAGATATATCGGTTTAAATTCGAGTTTTATTCTGCTCAGCTAGTCTGTTTACACATCTAACTTGTGGGTAGGGTTTTATGGGTCAAAACTCAATGTTTTTGCATGAAATTAAATGGGTTGGAAAGCTAAGACATAAAACTAACTTTGAGAAAAAGAATCATGTATTTTAAATGGTTAAAACTCAAGATATGGCCGAATTAAGTACATGCATGCAATCTGCCAGATTTCAAAAATAAAAGTTTTGAAGGTTTTAAGTGTTCTAGCCATTTCTTTACATCCAATGGTTTAAATCTTTGCTTTTAACACTTATTTAGGATCATGCAAGATTATTTTTAGATCAAAATCATATATTAATTTTTATAAACACATGCATGTCATCAAACATCTAAGATTTGTAAGAAAAAGTTACATGCATGTACATCAAACTTTATGTTCTTGAGTTTTTGATGTATGGATCATGGATTACCACCTTCATTGGGTGTCTTGAAGACAATGGTGTGTAATCTACCATCTATACACCTAAGTGCCTTTCATGGATAGAAAAACTCAAGAAACATGGAGAAAGATGCAAGAAAAACATAAGAAAAGTGCAAGAAATACAAGGAAATCGACTTACATAAGAATGTTGAAGAACACAAAACTAGACAGCCTCTTTGAAGATATATTTCGACTGACTTCCAGTTAAAGTTTGGGTGTTTTAAAGGTTAAATGTTGTAGAGGAAGTTGTTATGGTCATTTGGCAATTTGAATCACTAGATTTGGAGTTGTAGATCAAAAGTTATGAAGATTTTGGTGGAAGAATGTAAGTGTATGTGTGGAATCCGGATTTTAGAGATTGGAGAGAGTATTTTGAGTTTGCATGTGGGTTGTGTGGTTTAAATGAAGACTCCAAGTGTTAGTGGGTAGTGTTGGTGACTCTTTCTTGTTCCTATGCCCCATGTGGTAGCTAATGAGTGGTATTTGCATGACAATGTATGTATTTTGTTAAATAAAAATTGTAAAATGATATGTTAAATTAAATTATTTGTTCTAGATTTTAATTTTATTGCATTAAGTTAAAATTTATATTCTTACATATAATTATATGTATTTTAACTCTTACTATTATTTTGTAGTGATTTAATATTAATTGTTTCATTTTGTCACTTTATAAGACGACTAAAATGTTTATACGTCTTACTAGGGATTTCAAGCACGTTGTCAAGATACATATGATAACTAACACTTTTATTATTATAATTTAACAATAATAGATTATGTTTACTTACTAAAATTCATATAACAGTATTTAGTAGCTAACTTGAAAACCTAGTTTTTCACGGATGTCACACCTTGGTCTTAGACCGACCACCTTGTGGCCGGCCTCCCCTCTTGGTTTGAACCTCATGCTCGGCTGAAACACCTAAGGGGTGTTGGCCATCCCTAGCTTAATTACTTTGTTCCTATCCTCTTGATTTTATCCTCATCTTATATAGGATTTAAAAGAGTCCTTGTCCATCTATAACTCTACTTCCTAACCCTAATCTAGCACTATAAATGCAACATTTTGGCTAACCCTAACCTCTTTGATCTCCCTCTTCTCTCTCTCGGCCGAAGCAATCCCTACAACACCCTTCGTCCGTTCGAAGCAGGCAAACCCGAAGCCCCTTTGCTTGTTTTGTCCTCGATCTAGATCGCAAGGTATGAAACCCTAACCTCTTTGTTGTTTTCCTTCATTGTCTCGGTCCCTGGTTTGAACCCGAGACATAGGCCAAGGGCCAAGAGGTCTCGACATTTGTGGTTCTGGATGCCCGATGTACATGTCATCACGCATGTCAATGGGTTGTTTGAGTTCTCGTTTAATTCGTTATGTGTATCAACTGATCGTTGTGTTCCTTGCTTGAATCTTGTTTTGAACCCGAGACTATGGCTCTAGGCCATATGGTCTCGGTTAGCCACTAAAAGTCGAGTATACATGTATGCATACATGCAATCGGGTGCATGTGTGTATGTTTGTGTTTAGACCTTGAAATCTATTGACTAAACACTAGATCTATCCTAGATGTGACCGAAAGTCCTAGATCTAGACTCCTTGTTATGATAAACCTTAAATCTAGCCTTAAACCCGAGATCTAGACCGAACTAGAACCAAACCCGTAGGGTTTTGGCCTAGCCGGCCAACCCTAGTCGAACCCTTGATCAAACCCGAACCCTAGTTGACCTAGATTGACAAAAATTTACTTTTGTTGACCAAATATTTTGATAGCTCAAACCCTAGATCCGAATTCTAAATCCTAGCCGAAATCTAGAACTCCAATGTTGACTATTTTGACCTATGTTGACTTCTAGAATTGACCGTAGTTGAAACATAAGTCAAACCGGGTCAAGGCCGGTACTTGACCCAAACCGTGGACCCAAACCCGAATACCTAATCGGGCCAAGGCCCGTACTTGGCCCAATTCGATCTATCTTAGCCCATCGGACCCAAACTTTAGTTGGCCCATTAGTATCCAAGCCCATTTGGACCAAAGCCCAAACCTTTGGCCCACTTATACCCAAACCGAACTCAATTGGGCCCAAGTCCAATCCATGGCCCAATCTAATCGGACCTAAGCCCAATAAGAGGCCCAAGTGGCCCAACCTAGTGGCCCATTAAGCCCAACTAGGCCCATTAGGCCCAATCTAGGACCATTATGCCAAACCCATTTCATTTCTTATCATCTCATTTTGAAAACCATTTCATTTCATTTCATTTAAAACCTAATGCTTTTCATTTCATTTCATTTTATTAATTCAAGTTCATTTGATGTCACAAAACGTAAAACACAACATAAATCGTATATCATATATCTTATATCATATTTATAATCGCCTGTGTTAGCTTAGTCTAATTAGTAAGTCATATTGTTTAGGAAGCTAGGAGCCTTTGAAGGATTCTTCTGTCCTATTTATCGCAAAGCTTTGCCCAGGTGAGTCCACAGACCCCTTTTACTCTTTTACTGTTTTATAAACTATTGGGGTGGAAAACATAAACAAATGCTACTACTTTATTATGACCGTGCAACAACATCTATACATTTTCCACCATCGCGTTGGTATGACAAACGATTATTATGCCGGACTAAGGTGCCATAAATCATTAACTAGTGGATCTAGACCATGGATATGCAGATAGTACTATTGGTTGACACTCATCCTCCCAACGATATTTGATCATTGCTGGTTTATCCAGTGCTACCGGGAATGTATATCCATAAAAGAACATAACATACTGGAGTTGAAGTGCTGATTGTGGACTTAGGGGTCGGTATATTAACTCAATAGACTAGCTACCTGTTGGGGATACGGTCATGCGATGTCAAACATAACAATTTGTTAAACACGTTTTCATAAACAAACTAGTGATTGTAGATTCTTCTACAATTACACTTTACTTTTCGTACTTACTTCTCATATCATATGAGTGTTGAACCTTATACTTTTTCAGTCATAAAACTATTTTCATAACAAACATTTTGGGTAGTAAAACACTTTACTTTTACTACAACATTAACCATGTGGATTCACTCAACATTATTGTTGACCCTTTTATATTTATATTTTTCCAGGTAATTAGGTGCTGTGGAACTGGAGGATATGAGCAGTGGGATTGTCGTGAGCCATGAATAAAATATTAAATTTACGAACAATCATTTCATTTTCAAACTATTTCTATTTTAGGAAACTTACTATTTTTGAAAACTTTCTATTTTTAGAAAGTGAAACTACTTATATTTTTCGTTATTGCGTGGTTGTTTGTTTACTTAATTTTTGCTATGTTGTCATGAACGTTACACCTCCGTTCTTCCGCAAAACGTTTTAAATAAAGTAAAACTCATTTTTGGCGGGGGTGTGACAATGTCTCACTAACTTACTAAACTCATTAATGTCTTTAATGAATTATGTTAGTCATAGCTCCCACTTACTTTTATGGAATTTAAGCATCACTTAAACTATCACTTTGACCAAGTCAAGACTTTGACTTTTTTGTCAATAACTTATAGTTTAATCTTTTAAGAATTTTATCAATTAGTAAAGTCATCCTTTGGATTTGCGAATATCCAATATTCCTGTTTAGGGAATTATGACTTTTATTGATCATTGTATCTAACAAGTATCAAACACTTGAGATAACACTTCCAAATCTCAAATACCTTAGTATTCTTTTTAAGAACTTTATTTTAATGGCAAAGGCATTTCTTGGATTTCTTAAATATCCATTATTCCTATTAGGGAATTATGACTTGATTAAATATTGTATTAATTACAAGTATGAAACACTTGCGTTTAATACCTTTTGTTCTTAAATACTTTAATATAGTTTTACCTTTTAAGAGTCCATTTAATGTCTAAGTCATTTTACTTGGATTATACGAATATCCAATTATTCCTATTAGGGAATTATGACTTTATTAAATTCCTTTATCACAAGTATGAAAGACTTGTAATAATGCTCTTTAAAGTCTATCTTGATTATATCCAATATAATCATGCTATATTAATACTAATACTTTAAAACGTACTATCATAAGTAATTTATTACTTACGATGTTTTAACTAAGTTCAATAACTTTTGAACCTTATGCTTCCATAAAACTCTTAAATACTTTAGAAAAAAAAAACTTCTAATTTATAGCATCTAAGTATTGAGCTTCTAAGACATTATTTATTCATACAACAATCAAACAAGTGTAAAACATGCGATATTAAGTAAATCAAAACTTGACTTACAATCTAGTCATAAACCTTGACTAGTGTAATAGTCACACATGCATAATGGTGATTTTCGGTTATTACAAGTAACAAACACAACGGAAAACATTTAATCACCATGAACGGATCTTGATATCAATCATACAATTAAACTAAAGATAAATACAAAGAGTTAAGATGAATAAATCATACCCTTGAAGCCTTTGTATATTACGAATCAGATGGTGATGATGATCGACCGAAACCAAGTATTCAATGGGAATACCTCTAAAGTTGATCCACACAACACTTGTGCAAGAACACCAAGGGATGCTAGTCCAATCTTCAAGCAAAGAGAGCAAAAGTCTAGAGAGGTGTGTAGGAGGGGGCGGCCGAACTAGGGTTTGCAAGGGTGAGATTATCTTGCCCTTGATTCCCTTTTAAGGACTTCCTGTAATCAAATACGATTATTAACACTCTAGTCCCTATCTTTTGTTCCTTCTAGTTTGCTCACAATAAAGTTCTAATATTAACAATTAATATTAAACTTTAATATATACAAGCATGTAGCTTATATTAATATGTAATGTAATTACCCTAATTACACTACATATCTTATGGTGTTAAGCGTTTAAGTGTGTGACCCTTTAGGCTCACAAACAACTAGCCATATAACTATATGTTATACGCGTGAAGCATATTCCAACAGCTCCCACTTACGCATGTGATAACATCAAGTAGTTATACAAGCAAAGGTTAGAGTCTAGCAACCCACCGATGCCCCTATAAGTACATGAGGAGTTCCATAAAATCTTTGGTGAAAGTTTTTCGAGCAATTATCCTTTTGTTACTGATACTATGTTGAATTTTAGACAAGGATTAATGTCAATCTAAAATTTTAACTATTCTGTTTCTCGATCTAAACACTGAAGTAGATTACCAAAACCAATTAGGATTCATCGTGATTACCTTTTGGGTGTGGGCACACATACATCTATTCAAATCATCGAGGGGCCCAGCAGTATCTATTCCACTTACGTGGAGGAACAAATTCTTTATTGACTGCACGTGTCTGTCATATGCTTAATGACAAACCCGACAATGGTTGTTATAGCAGCCTTATTCAGGTCTGCGTTTAACCACATCAAAGTTTGCCCCTCTACATACGCAAACCAACTTGCATCTCAAGTTAGAGGATAAGTGACAAAGCCCTTGTGAGATTCACTTGTGACATAAATCCAGGAAGTGATTTCTTATAGGTTGGGTCAGTCCAATTGTGCATCATTATGAACAACATGTGAGTTTGATTCCATTATCCTTAGTCATACTAAGATAATGTCATCAATGCCCTCAGATTTGTCTTAATAGTATTCCCATATTATTAATATGAGAATGGACAATTTAGAATATAAAACACAGTAAATATTCAAGGATATAAACATGCAAATATAGAACACAGTAGATATTCATATAAAAACGATCATATTAAATATATCAATTTATTCCAATAAAAACTGCTCAATGTTCCATTATCCAAATACTAAAACAAATTACATGAAACTACTAGCTGGTCGAAGCCCAACGTTTCTAGCATGTTCAATATGTTTGGTACATGACATTGGCTTCGTGAAGGGGTCAGCTAAGTTGTCATCTGTATGAACTTTGAGGAAGCGTACATCTCCCATTAGGATCGCATCTCTAATGTAGTGAAGCTTCCTCCGATAATGTCTGGCGCCTTTCTGAACACCAGGTTCGTTGGCAATGATGATAGCAGATGTGTTATCACAGTAAATATCCATAGGTTTTTCATTACTGGGGACCACTCCAAGCCCAGAAATAAATTTCCTCATCCAAACAGCTTCCATTGCAGCTTCAGTAGTTGCAATGTATCCAGCTTCTGTAGAAGACATGGCGATAGTGCTCTGTTTAGCACTTTTCCAATCAACAGCGCCTCCGTTCAAAACGAAAACATACCGCGTTTGAGATTTGGAATCATCTCTATCAGTCTCAAAACTAGCGTCAGAATAACAAGTAACGCTTAGCTCATTTTGAGTTTCACCACCATAAACAAGAATCATATCTTTAGTATTCCTAAGATACTTCACTATGTTCTTAACAGCAGTCTAGTGACTCTCACCTGGATTCTGTTGACATCGGCTTGTAAGGTTCTGAGAGAACGCTACATCAGGTCTTGTGCACCGCACAGCATACATGATAGACCCTACTGCCGAGGCATAGGGGACATCACGCATACGTTTCAACTCATCAGGTGAGGACGGTCCTTGAGTCTTACTCAAGTGTACATTGTGTTGCATAGGAAGATTTCCACGTTTGGAAGCATCCATTCTAAACCGTTTTAGAATTTTATCAATGTACACACTTTGACTTAGTCCGATTAACCGCTTTGATCTATCTCAGTAGATCTTTATACCAAGTATATATGCCGCTTCCCCTAGATCCTTCTTAGCGAAGCACTTCCCAAGCCAGGATTTTACATCTTGTAGCATTGGAATGTTATTTCCTATGAGTAGTATGTCATGGACATATAGGATTAGATAGACGAAAATGCTCCCACTAGCTCTTACATATACACATGGCTCGTCGGGATTCTTAGTGAAACCAAACGTTTTGATTTCCTCGTCGAATCTTTTGCTCCAACTTCTGGATGCTTGCTTTAGTCCATAAATGGACCTTTGAAGCTTACATACTTTCTTAGGGTGTTTTGTACTTACAAAACCCTCAGGTTGTACCATATAGACATCTTCATCGAGGTCTCCATTTAAGAAAGAAGTTTTAACATCCATTTGCCAAATCTCATAGTCATAGTACGCTGCTACGGCTATGACAATCCTGATAGCTCTAACGTCGGCAACAGGCGAGAAGGTTTCATCATAATCAATCCAACCGAGCTTTATAGGTGTGTACATTGCCATCCATGTCGGTCTTCTTCTTGAAGAGCCACTTGCTACCAACAGTCTTACTGTTAGGAGGAAGATCAACCAAAGTCCATACTTGGTTATCTTTCATGGATTGCATTTCCGCGTTCATAGCATCAAGCCATTTGTCAGATTCAGAATCTGCTAATGCAGCTCGATAGTTAGGGGGTTCATTATGATCCCCTAAACTCAGCTCCTCAGCATCGAGTTGGAAACCATGTCGTTCATGTGCATGAGGTGCCCTTGCAGACCTTCGAACGGGGACTTCATCATTTTGAGGTGCAACAGGAACAGTTTCAAGTTCAGCCTCATCTTGATTTTCGCTAGTATCTACAATAGGTTGTGCATCTTTATCACTTGGAATCTCGTCAAAGTCGATTGTACTCCCACTTACTTCTTGTGAAATGAGATTGCTCTCAAGAAACTCAGCATAACGAGCAATAATTACTTTTTGCTCAGGTGGGTAGTAGAAATAGTAACCTATCGTTTCCTCATGTATCCTATAAAGATGCACTTGAGAGCTCTGGGTTCAAGTTTGTTCGGTGTGTCTCGTTTCACGAGAGCCTCACAACCCCAGACCTTCAAGTAAGACAAGTTAGGGACTTTCCCATGCCATATCTCATATGGTGTCTTTTCAAACTTCTTGGTGGGAACCATATTCAGTATGCGAGCAGCCGACTTGAGTTCATAACCCCAAAAGGATAGTGGTAGGACTCATCATCGATCGGACCATGTCACGCAAGGTGCGATTTCTCCTCTCTGATACACCATTATGATGTGGTGTATAAGGGGGAGTGAATTGCGAGACAATCCCACAATTCTTTAGATGGTCTTGAAACTCATGGCTCATGTACTCTCCTCCTCGATCAGAACGGAGAGCCTTTATCTTCTTGCCGAGTTGATTTTCTACTTCATTTTTGAAAGCTTTGAATGTTTCAAAGGTTTCATGTTTATTTTTAATCAAGTAAACATAACCATAACGACTATAGTCGCCAGTGAAAGTAATGAAGTAGGTAGCACCTTCCCTAGTTCTAGTTCTAAAAGGGCCACATACATCGGTATGTATGAGTCCAAGTAGATCATTGGCCCTTTCGCCTACATGGGAGAAAGGCTTGCGCGCCATTTTACCAGATATACAAGAAACACATTTATCAAATGATTCAGAATTATCTGATTTTATAAGCCCATCGTTTTGTAATTTTAAAACGTGTTTCTTGTTAACATGGCAAAGACGAAAATGCCATAGGTAAGTAGAATCCAAATTCTTCTTGGATTTCTTATTGCTACATGTATAAATAGAACTACTTTTTGTGATACGATTATGCACGTCAATCTCAAAAATACCATCACAAGGAATAGCATTAAAATAGAAAACATTTTCCTTCGAAACTGAAATACCATAATCCGTAAAAGTATGAATAAAACCATTATTCCACAAACATGAAAGCGATACTATGCCCCTAGTAATACTAGGCGCATATTGACAATTGTCCAATACAATAATTAAACCACTATGAAGGATTAAATCATAGCTTCCTATAGCTTCGACCGGTGCACACATTCCATTGCCCAAGGACAAGTCCAAAGCTCTGTGGTTTAGCTTTCTACTTCCCCTTAGACCCTGCATGGTATTACAAATGTGAGTTCCACAACCAGTGTCATATACCCATGATTTCTTAGGGAAAGCATATAGTTCTATTGTGAAGATACCTGATGTGCTAGCATTGCTAGCTTTATTCTTCATCAACTCCGCCAGGTAGGCAGGACAATTCCTCCTCCAATAGCCTATTTCACCGCAGTGATGGCAAGCAAGATCCTTAGCATGATCCTCCTTATTAGTTGGTGGGGGATCCACACAACACTTGTGCAAGAACACCAAGGGATGCTAGTCCAATCTTCAAGCAAAGAGAGCAAAAGTCTAGAGAGGTGTGTAGGAGGGGACGGCCGAACTAGGGCTTGCAAGGGTGAGATTATATTGCCCTTGATTCCCTTTTAATGACTTCCCATAATCAAATATGATTATTAACACTCTAGTCCCTATCTTTTGTTCCTTCTAGTTTGCTCACAATAAAGTTCTAATATTAACAATTAATATTAAACTTTAATATATACAAGCATGTAGCTTATATTAATATGTAATGTAATTACCCTAATTACACTACATATCTTATGGTGTTAAGTGTTTAAGTGTGTGACCCTTTAGGCTCACAAACAACTAGCCATATAACTATATGTTATACGCGTGAAGCATATTCCAACAATGCACACATAACATAATATAATTCAACCATGGATTCTTATTAAAACCAAAAAAAAAACTTGTTTTAACATAAAATAAAAATTATCCAACAATAAAATAGAATTGTTTTACCGAATCCATAAATATTGAATTCTAAAATCTTGGTGCTCGTGGAATCACCATCTCATGCTGGTCACCTTCACTTTCCATCGCCTCGTAATGTACTTTACAAGTATCTCAAAGTGAATAAGAAGTGTGGTCGCGTTACCTGAGGAACTTGCGATTTCTCCACCACTGGCACCCTTTGGACAATTTCTTTTCCAATGCCCAGCCTCCCCGCACTTGAAGCACCGATTCTCGGTCCTCACTGTGTTAGGCTTCACCTTCTTGACCTTTTGTTTGACACCTTTACCATTTGGCACTCCTTGGTTAGGATTGGTTTTACCCTTTCCTTTACCACCATGCCCTTTTCTCTTCTTGCCACTACGCCATTACCGATCATTAGAACATCCTTAGACTTAGTCTCAAACTCAATTCAGCTGTCTTGAGCATAGAATGTAGTTCAGCAATGGATTTCTCCATATTATGCATAATGTAGTTGACCACATAAGGCTTGTAGTCATCAGACAATGAATTGAGTATAGTGTTTGTTGCCATTTCCAACGGTATGGGGTGACCGAGTCTAGCCAGGTGATCCATGTGCCCTTTCATTTTCATGACATGGGCACTCACTAGCGTTCCTTTGACCATCTTGCAAGAGTTGAAGGCTCGATTGATGTCAAACCTCTCAGTGCGAGCTTGCTCTTGAAATGAATCTCTTAGTTGCTGGATCATTTCAAATGCAGGCACATCCATAAGTCGCGCTTGTAGCTCGGGACTCATAGTGGCAAGCATCAGACAGCTCACATCGAGTGCATCACTAACATGCTTATCATAAGCTTGCCTTGCTTCAGCTCTAGCATTCGCAGCAGGGACATTTGGTACTGCTCTCTCCAAGACATACCACTTTCTCTCATGCCTGAGCACAATGCGAAGATTGCGCTCCCAATTGAGAAAGTTTGACCCAGTCAACTTGTCCTTTTTTAGGATCGAGCGTAGCGAGAGATTGTCGGTCCCCGTTTAATTAGTAATCATCAATAAACATTCTCTAAAATATAATATAAACCCATAATTAATATTTTGGGCCTAGGATCCATATATCACATTCTCGCCGCAAGGTTTGGGCACTTCCCGACGAGACATGATGTTTCTGGTAGGTAACATCCTTACCGATCGCACCAAGACTTGATACGATTCCTAGGGGTCGTAGAATCTTTAGACTTATAACCTATTTACAACCTTGTACAATCTAATTGTACATTTCTAAGTTGCAATAAAGTCTAGTATGTTTATTCTACTCAAGTACTTTTTGGGCCGGGACTCCCGATTATCACCAAAGTAGATCAGACCATCTAAGACAGCGCGATGTTCTGCGTCGGGACTCCCGATTATCACAGAACCTTACGCACCCTAACACTCGCAATGATTTGAATCCATAAATAAGGTTCTTTCTCCTTACAATATGATTATCGTTTAACAAGTGAGGTGTTCCATTAGGTGGATAGTATTTTGATCTAAGATTTTCTTGGATTTGTTTAAGTCTTGAACTAAACTTAAACCTTATTCCCATCTTAATTAATTCTTATTTAAAATTTGTGACTTGTGAATTCAAGAATTCAACAGGACACCTTTTTAAAACTTAAGAACTTTTTCTTTAAAACTTATAGTTTCAAAAGTTGCGCGCTTTATATGTATGCCCAAAACGAGGCGTTCAAAACGTTTTACTAGGTTTTCTGAAAAACCTTATCTATAATAAAACTTACTTGTTTTATCTTACTTGAAAAACTTAAAAACTTATGTTATACTTTTAATTCTTTTATGATTCATAAACTTGAAACATAAATCTAGTTTAACACATCTTGTTTTTCACATGTTTAATAATGAAATCAAACATTTGTTTTGACTTATTAGATTCGACCAAAACTTATGTCTTGACGACACATTTATAAACTTTGTGATTTTCTTGTGTAGCTCCCACTAGCTCCAACAACCATGATGGAACTTAAGCAAACACAATCATCGGTCTATACTTAGTGAAACTAATAACCTTATCATATAAAGACTATATATAATAATTCTTAGTTTGTTTAAACATTTCTTATATTTAACTTGAACTAGTTAAATATAGGTTCTAAATTTTTCTTGTTATTTAATCTCTTGATCATTAATCTAGTATCTTACATGACCTTTAAAATACTTATATTATACTTGTGTAATTATCTAGTTATAATAACTTATAACTTCATACACCTTATAATAATAATATATAACTTTGTATATTTCTAGTTCATCATATAATCTCAACTTGTACAATTTCGAGTTATAATGAAATCATAACTTTGTACTTTCTAGTTTCAATTATATAATCAACTTATACAATAACTAGTTACAATATTATCCTTTAAGATCAAAATTACCATTACTTTTTAATGTTCCATTTAATCTTGTATTTATTATATGTACATATAATTACTTTTAAAATAAACTTGTAACATTCTAATAAGAATATTACATCTAATTTATATGTATCTACTTTAACTTGAACTAATTAAAAATACGTATAAATTACTTTATTTATTAAAATTCATTTTTCCTTTTAAACATTTAAAAAATCCGAAAAAAAAAATATATATATATATATATATATATATATATATAATCAATGGTTTTGATTGATTGTCCTATTTTTGTAATTAAAACAAATGTTTTTTTAGTGAGAATTAATTTAAAAGGCATTTTTGGCATTCTACAAAATAAAAAAATTTGAAAACCCATTCAAATCGGATCCTCTTTATTATTTCTTTTCTCTCATCTTTAAAACCATATATATTTAATTTACAAATACCCATAAAATCTTCTCTCCTCCTAGAAACTGAAATCTTCATCTTTTTCCCTTTTTCTTGAAGCCTTAGATCCGTGTGTTTGCCGGCAAGACCAGAGAACACCACCACCACCATTGAATCAGACTCACTTTTTCGACCACTTTGATATCTTCCTTAACGATGGAAACCCAAAATCGCGCTGCCACGCGACACCGTCATATGCATCTAGATCTGAAATGGTAGCGCGCGACGATGGTGGCTGGCTTGATCTAAAACGGTGGATTCATCAATGTACTGTTGCACATGTTCTTAGTAGTTACAATTATTTCCATGTTTGGATTCATCGATGATTTATTTTGAATTTATTTGTTATACGTAAACCTTCTTTTTCTATGTTCAACCTGTTTAGTTTCAGCAATACGTTTACAGCCACAAGAGAATTTTAAAATGTGATTTTTTGTGCATCAATAAGTTTTACACGATGCATTAATGGTTTTTTTAATTACACAATTCATCAATGAGTTGTACATGATGCATTAGTGAGTTGTACACAAAGAGATGGTAGATCTTTGTTATTGAAGTTTTTCCACTTTTGTTGTAACTAAATCAACGAGGCAAAGGGATTGTGCATTAGTGAGTTGTACACAAATGAATCAATTGTATGTTGTATGTTTTGCTTTTAGCCTTATTTGTATTTCTTCTGTACGCATGTCTATGATAGTACTTGCTAATTAAATCCTAAATTTGGCTATAATAATTATAATTATATTTTATATAAATGTATGTAGTGATTGTGGATGGTCCATTCTTGGATACATGTATAATTTTTGTGGAAGCAGTTATTGATATACATGTATGTATATGGAAGTAATTAGTGTAACATACATGTATTATTACGTACATGTATGTATTTGTATAACATGTGTTGTGACATTAATGTATTAAAAACAATTACGTTAATTAATAAAAAATGTCTTGTGTCATTTTATATGCAATCACGTTAATGTATATGTATTTTCTATGACATATGTATGTATACATGTATGTATACAATCACGTTTCATATGCAAATGTCAAAAAATCACGTTAATGTATAAAAAGTGTTTTGTGACATTGATGTATTAAAAACAGTCGTGTTACATTAATGTATAAAAAGCGGTATTTAAAAATTTGATAATTAATAAAATATTAATTACAATAAGCGACTTTCCTTATATACGGGAATCATTCAAAAATTTGGAAATTATCAAAATAAACAAATAAGCATGCATTTACTTTAATACCCTTTAGAATTAAATAAAACAAAAACATTTTACTTAATAAGCATCCATCCCTATATATATATATATATATAGAAGTGGGATCCTTTAATACCCTTTGGATCATATAGGCTGCGATTTTTATGTTTAAAAAAGAAAATTTTACGAAAAAAGTTTGTTTTGGATCATTTTTAGAGTTTTTTTTGGAGTCCTCGCAGTCCTCACCGGTTTTTGAGTCCTCACCGGATCCGGACCCTATATATATATATATATATATATATATATATATATATATATATATATATATATATATATATATATATACATCTTGTTAATTTTAGAACTAAAAATTAACACTTCTTTTAATCCTTATTAATCCCCTTTTAATAATTAATCAAACCCTAATTTTTGTTCTTCATCAACCAAAACTAGGGTTTTGACTTTCTTGATCAAAAACAATAGTTATTAAAAGATTAATCCTAATCAATCATATCTAAACAATAATCTTTGTTTAAATTCTTGGATATATTATAACCGTAATATATTTATTTAAACTTTTTAATTCAAACCTTCTAAACAATAAACTTTGTCTAGATTTCTATGTTTAAAGAACTAGATTCAATAAATCTACTAAAATAATAATTAAACCTATTAAACATGAACTTGCTTAATTTTCTAGGTTTTAGATTATTATCTCAATTAATCCTTTTAAAAAATTAAACTCAAACTAGTTTAATGTTCTAGGGTTCTTTAGGGTTTCGAAATTCTTAACACTAAGACACTTTTCCACGAATTAAACTAAGCTAGTTTAATATACTTGGTGTCCAAGTTTCCTCCTAGATCTCGAAAATCTAAAGGAAATAGGAAAGAATCCTTTTGACCAGTTAAACAAATCTTGTTTAACATACTTGGT
The DNA here is from genome assembly GCA_963853835.1 of Calendula officinalis. Classification (NCBI taxonomy): domain Eukaryota; kingdom Viridiplantae; phylum Streptophyta; class Magnoliopsida; order Asterales; family Asteraceae; genus Calendula; species Calendula officinalis. Next base: position 44,692,711 of record OY970829.1, read on the forward strand.
CCTAGGGTTCTTCCCTTTGGTTCGAATTCTATGGGGAAAAAGGAAAGAATCCTTTTGACCAATTAAACAAATCTTGTTTAACATACTTGGTCCTAGGGTTCTTCCTTGATCACGGAAATTCTAGGGTTTTAGAAATCTTTTGACCAATTAAACTAAACTAGTTTAATGTTCTTGATCCTAGGGTTCTTACCCTAGTTCGAACATCAAGAAGAAGAAGAAGAAGAAGAGAAAAAACTTTAAAATTAAACAAACAAACTTTGTTAATCTTGTTTAGATTTCTAAACCAACGCTCTGATACCACTGAAGGGTTTCTTAACACTGATTGACCACTTGGGTCAACCTCCTAGTATACTTGGTTCAACCATACGGACAAGAACATGACTCTTGTCGGTTAAACCAACTAGCTGATTTAATCCCTAAAGCGGAATCGAGATTAAACCTAATCCTTAAACCCTAAAGGATTGGGATCTTGGAAATCAAACTATATTAACTAGAAAGAAACCTTGTATGAAAAACTCGAACACACACCTACACTTGTGTGTATTTCGACGACCACCAAGAACCCTAGGGTTCTTGGTGTCGACATCGAAAAAGAGGAGAAGAAGGGGAAAAGGGTTTCCCAAAACATACCTTAATGTTTTCTTAAGAAAGTCCACTGATTATGAACACGACGAGTGACCTTCTAGTTGATCCTTGTAATGATTTTGATCTTCAAAGATTTGAAGAACACGAAGAACGTAGAACACAAAGGCTTATGTTCTTAGTGATGTTCGGCCAAATAGAGGGAGAGGGAGAGGCTAGGATTTCGGCTCCTTGGTGTAAGACAATAAGGGAACCCCAAGCCTTCTGTTTATAATAGAAGGACTTTCACTTAGGGCCCTTCTAGTTTAATTAAGATCAATCTCTTAATTAAACTTATCTTTTACACATTAAACCCTTGTAGTTTATCTAGTTATTATTGTTACACTTAATTATTAAATATCTAGTATTATACACTTATATAATTCGGTATATACATACACGAATTATATACTAGTGTTTTATACTTTTACTAATTAATTATATAATAACCTTTAAATAATTTAGACAATAATATTATCCAATTACCATATGATTTAATTGCTTTAAATCATATTATGGATAATCTATAATTAACACATTGTATATTTACTCAACTAGTAAATGTACAAGTACTTGTATTAATTAGTTAGTTAAACTAATCTAGTAATAAGTTGAACTTAACTTAATACTTAACTTGATTCATAAATGACTATAATGAATCAATCCTTTTCCAAGTATCATTACATATCTTACTCGTATTACATGCACTAACCGGTGTGACCCTTAAGTGATTCGTAGGCATGGATGTATCACCATAGGTTGACTAACTGTGCACATAAATCCATCACTTATGTCCTCTTTTGCTGAAGTAGAATGCTCATCCGAATTTTCATCAAAAGTAACACGGATGGATTCTTCAATTATCTTTGTTGAAACTACATACACTCTGAAGGCTTTGTAGTGTGGTGAGTAGCCCATAAAAATGCCTTCATTTGCTTTGGGAGCAAACTTGTTTAGATTTTGCTTAGTACTAAGAATAAAGCATTTGCTCCCAAAGATGTGGAAGTACTCTACATTAGGAATTCTTCCATGATATAACTCATAAGGAGTCTTGAGATGTCTCTGGACTACAGTTGCTCGATTCTGTGTAAAGTTGGCACAATTTACAACTTCAGCCAAGAAGCTCAGTGCCAGTCCAACATAGCATAACAAAGTTCTTGCAGCTTCAATCAGTGTTCTATTCTTTCTTTCTACAACACCATTTTGTTGTGGTGTGTAGGCTGCAGAGTAATTTTGTACAATTCCTTTGTCCTCACAGCACCTTGCTAATACTGAATTCTTGAATTCAGTACCATGGTCACTCCTAAGTTGCTTGACCTTGGCACCTTTTTGAAGTTCTTCTCTCTTGATGAAAGCAATAATTTCTGTGGTTGTATCAGATTTTGTCTTCAAGAAGATGACCCAAGTATATCTTGAGAATTCATCAACCATGACCAAAGTATAGACCTTTTTGCCCAGAGATGGTGTACTTATGGGGCCAAAAAGATCCATATGAATCATTGTAAGAGGTTCATTAATGGAATGATTAACCTTAGATTTAAATGAACTCTTCTTCTGCTTGCCCATTTCACATGTTGAGCATAACTTATCTTTTGAATAAGTAATTGTGGGCAACCCTCTCACCAACTTTTTAATACTGAGATTATTGATGTTTCTAAAGTTGATGTGAGAGAGTTTCTTGTGCCACATCTAGTTCAGTTCTGGATTGACTTTAAATAGCAGGAACACGCGGATGATGGGGTCAATTTCTGAAAGTTTGACTACATAAACATCTTTTTCTCTTCTGGAAATAAGAACAGGTTCTCCTCTTTCATTATATATAATGCCAGCAATCTTTCTGAATCTTGCTTCTTTGTCATCATCACACATCTGACTGATACTGCGCAGATTGTGTTTTAGACCTTCCACATAGGCAACCCTTTTAAAGGTGATGTTGCCAGCCTTGATTTCCCCATATCCTCTTGTTTTCCCTATTGAATCATCCCCAAACCTGATAGAAGGGCCCTTCTCTGGTGTGTAATGTTGAATGTACTCCATACTGTCAGTCATGTGTCTTGAGCAGCCACTATCAAGGTACCATTTTCTATCACCCTGCACAAGACACAAAATAAGGATTAGTTCCTTTTAGGAACCCATTTAAAAATGGGACTTTTGGAAGGGTTAACATTTTTATCCTTTATAATCTCTGTTTTAGTGGGAGTCAGTATCACTTTAGGAGAACCAGTATTGGTAGTCTTTTGTGGCACTGACTTTGGATGCCTTCTTTTCTTTGGTACTGAGTACCTAGGGTTTGAGAGATTAGTTCTACATTCATCTCCTTTATGACCTGTATGATGACATCTGTAATATTTTCTGGGTCTATTTCTAGAAAATTGTTTATCTTTTGGTTGATCAGTATGTGTCAGTTTTGCAAACTTCTGACTTAAAATTTTGATTTGCCAATAGATCTCAAAAGACTATTTTTATCATTTTTAATGGGAGGGTGAACTTCCTTTTTAGCAGTCTTTTTGGGAGATGAATTTTTCTTTTTGTCTGGTAAAGGTGTCTGTTTTTGCTTTTTCTTAGACTTAGTTCCTTTACCACTTTTGAAACCTGTTGAAGGTATTTTAGGTTTAACCTCATGTTTTAATTTTATCACTTTAACATGTTCTTGAGATTTTTGAGTATTTGATCCAGATGTGCTTGCAACTTCAGTATCAGTCTTATTAGAGGAAGTAGAAGTTGTTTCCAAAGTGTTTGAAATATTAATTTCAGAGTATGGAGTGACATTAAATAATTCTTCAAAAGGTGGAACACTTGAAGTGGCATACTGATCTACATGGATTTCAGTATCAGAATTTTCTGTAACAGGAAATTCAATACTGAGATCTTGTAATTCAGTATAGCACTTAGAGCGGATAGAGGGACCAATAGGTTGAACTTGGTAAGAAATGTTTTTATCCTCATCATCTGAATCAGTTTGACAACTAGTTTCACAAAAAGTTTTTGATTTCACAAAATTAACAGGATTTAAATCATTAAATTCTTCAAATAAATCAGCAAAATTATGTCTAGTTTTAAACTGAAGATCCACACCAAGTGCAGCCCTCACATTGTCAGGAAACTGTTGATGTAAACATTTATTTAGCTTAATAGAGGCATTACCCCATGATTTACATTGTTTTTCAAATTTTTCTTTTTCTAGTTTATGTCAATGAGCTTTATCAGCTAATCTTTGATTCATGTCTTGTAAGTTTAAAAAATCAAGTTCCAAATCTTTTAATCTTGCTAATTTATCTAAATTTTCAGTATTTACCTTTTCAAGTTGTAAGATTGTAAGTTTTAAAGCTTTTTCTCTCTGTACTAAAGTTTTAAGATCAACAATCATATACTCAAAAAAAATTACTTAATGAATAAGTTTGAAAGGCACTCACCTTGTACAACTGAGTAGAATCCCAATCACTGTGGATGTTCATTCTCTCAGCTTCTTTGAGATCTCTCTCAAAAGTGCTCTTCAAATATTCTTCAGTGAAAGCCATGAAGGCTTTATTCTCAACATCTTCCTCATCATCACTGAGGTCTTCATCCATCCAAGCCTCAAAGTAAAGTGCCTGATGAGGTGCTCCATTTCCAACAGCTCCCTTTCCATTGCTTCTTGCCTTCAACTTCACATATTTGTCCCTATACCGTTTAGCACGGTATGAAATTTTGTCATTCTGATCAGTTTCAGAAGACTTAGTGTGACAGTTGGCAGCAATGTGACCAGGCTTTCCACACCTGTAGCATAGACCAGATCTAGGGTCAGTATTGGAAGAGCTAACACCAAGCCTCTTCCTTTTCAACTGATCCAACTTCATGGACATGAGAGCCATTTGAGTTTCCAGTTCTTCTGCCTCAGCATCCTCAAGATCACCTTCTGGCTCATCTGGCTCAGTGAAAGTATAGGCCTGTTTGACAATTAGAGCCATTCCAGTGGAGGTCTTGGCAGTCTTCTTCCACTTGATCAGTCTAGAAGCATTGTTCTCTTCATGATTCAACATTAAGCCACACAGTGTTTGAAGAGTGTAGGACTCAATGTTGTTAGCAGTATTGACAGAATTTGTCATATCAAGGAATTGTTGAGGAAGACTGTCCAGAAAATTTTGACAGAGTTCTCCCTCTTCCTTCTCAATTCCAACACTGATAAGATCATGAACAATGGTCTTGAATCTGTTGTAAAGAGCAGTGAGATCTTTAGTTGGATTAGCAATGAAGTTCTAGTACTTTCTTCTCATGTTGCTCTTTCTTTGCAGTTTCACCTTTGGTGTGCCTTCATAGATGACTGTCAAGCTATACCACATGGCTTTTGCAGTTGGCAACTTCATGATTGCATTCAGAATTTCTTTTGTAACTGCATTTCCTATCACACTCTTGGCTCTTGAGTCTAGACTGAATAGTTGTCGATCAGTATCAGTCCAAGTGTGTTTCAGTTTTGGGATGGTTCTTGTCGATGCAGGAGCATTATCTGTAGCTGCAACAGGTTCAGTGGTCAGAGGAATGATAGGACCATCAGTCAGTACAGTGAGCATTTCATCATGAATGGACTCAACATACCACTGAGCTTTTAATTTCCTGACATCACTGGGCAATGATTGTAGTACATTCTGGTTTTTGATTTTTGGGAAGGGTAGGTATATGGAATGGCTGCCAGGGTAATAGATTGACTAAATAAGAATTAATTTAGCCTGCTCTGATACCAGTTTTTAGGTCACAACAACCCTAGATTGATTGTATAATTGATAGATTAATTAGACTTAAGAAAATTAAAGTGATGAACACAATATTAGAGTCAAATGTATAATTCCACTAAGTGTGATATGCTGCGGAATAGCAATACCACTGATCAATTACAATATGTGTACAAGTGAAAGCGTAAATTGGTGAGTACTCCTTTGCCAAGTGATCTATATTTATAATGTTATAGAGATCTTACAAAAGGGGCAAGGAGTAATGGAAGGACTGAGAAAGGAAAGTGACCGAGATCAAATGGATTTGATCTGGTTTGTTAAACATCGTAATGTTTAACCCAGTCCTTCTACTCAGTAGGCCTGTGCAGAATGGACCGAAACCGACCAGGACCGACTGGGACCGAAGGAACCGAACCGAACCGAACCGGACCGAACCACATCCAACGGTCCGGTCCTCGGTCCTGAATTTATAAGAACCGAAAAATTCGGTCCGTTTCGGGTAAAAATCGAAGGACCCGAAAATACCCGAGTAGAACCAATGAGTGTTCAACCCAACAAAAAAACCCAACAACAATAAGCAACGTAAATAAGTCCAGCAACATAAATAACATCACGTAAATAACCCCAACAACGTAAATAACATCACGTCATTTAGAGCCTTCTCGTTCGATCAAAATTCAAACCTATACGATTGTCGGTTTTCTCCTACTCAGTGGTCGATCGAAATCTATAACACGTACAGAATTTGCTCGTTCAATCAAACCTCCATTCGATAAATCAAAATTCTCGTACGCACAGCTCTACTACTTGTTCGTTCGTACAGAGTTTGCTCGTTCGTTCATCAATCGTCATTCTTCTACAAGTAGCGAAAATACCCAAAAAAAACAGCGCTTTTCCTGCTCAAAAAAGTATCGAAAATACCCAAAAAAAATAGGTAAGAATTGCTTACGGTTCTGGACGGTCCAAATCGGTCCGGACCGAAAATACCCGAAAAATAACCGAACCGAACCGGGCCTTTTCGGTCCGATCCTCGGTCCACAAAAAACATGAATTTCGGTTCTCGGTCCTAATCGGGTCGGTCCGGTTCTTGGACCGTGCACAGGCCTACTACTCAGTATTGGATGTCAATACTGAGTCCCAACACTGAGTCACCAATACTGTCTACTCAGTGTTGGACCAAGACTTAGCTAAATTATTCTACAAACTATTCTAAGCTAGTCTAGGTTGTCTTGTTATCTTGAGATCCCAAGGGGTAAGGCTTTTTGCCTTAACAAACATGCTCAAATTGAACCATCTGCTCAGGAGCCTCAACAACCACAGACTGAGCCTACTACTCAGGGGGAGCCTTCTGTTCAGGCTCAAAGGCTCTTGTTTAGGTATGAAAGTACAAGAAATAGAGGTCAATCATTCCTAGAAAAACATGAGCAGATTCAACTATCAGATGATGAAGAACGAACTCCAGTGCAAATCCACAACTTATACAATTCAGCAATGGATATCGTAGATAAAGCGAGCTCTTCATCATCATCCTCCGATGATGAAGAGCCCCAGAGGAGCCTCAAGATCCACAAGACTATCTAGTCACAATAACTAGAACACCATCAAAAAGAAGAATGGTAAATGTTGTGTTGTCCTCCAAATCAAGTGAGGAACCAGCTCCTCTAGTCACAAGAAGAAGAAAACCAGTTCATGCTATATCAAGTGATGATGAGCAGGTTCTAAAGAAGACTGCACAACAAATTGAAGAAGAGACAACCAGATTCTTTTTTGAGCATGAGCTTGGTATTAAAGAAGAACCTGATACTGATCCTGAAACTGGTATTCCTTCCAAACATGAAAGAACAAATATGAAAGGTTCTGAACTACGTGAGCAGTATTGGAATGTAGTTGCTGAAAGAACCTGGTACAATTCAAGTAGGATGGATATACTAAGAAACAAAAAGTTCCTCAGTGTGAGAGACATATACTGGCTAAACTTTGATGTTAATAGTGTAATAGTGAAGCCTGCAAAAGGGACAATTGTTACTACTTGCACTGGGCCAGTTAGTCCTCCAATGAAGATTTATCTTCATGATGTTCAGAACATGGGGCTTCAGGATTGGATAAAGATCACAAGACTAATCAAAGAAATGCCTTCTAGATCAGTTGTAGCTCAAGTTGTCTTAGATGAAATCTGTGTTGTCTCTGTAGTGTGCTTTGAAAAGAGGGTCTTATATGGTGGAGAGTATAGGACATTCTATGTCTTGACTGAAGCTTATAAAAACAATAGACCAGAATGTCTCAATACCTATGATGTATCTAACCAATACATTGTCCCTCCTAATCTTGTCTTTCACGATAGAAAGAGTACAATATATCCTATCTCTGGATATATCCAAACTGACTCAGAGGACAGAGAATGCTTTATTACAGAGGCAGACTTGCCCAAAGCTCACATAACTCATCTAGTTGGATTGAAATGGATGGTCACCAAGAAGGAGGATGCTTGGTTCAGAAAGAAGATCATTGATGTGCTATGGAATAGAGGAGATGAACTCAAAAAGAAAGATGAGTTTGGTCACATCAAGCAAGAAGTCTTCTATGAGCATGAAGCCATTAGCAGAGAATGAAGAAGAAGACTATGTAGCTTTATTTTTGTGCTTCTCTTTTGTAATACTATCTTGTTATCATTAGATAGGGGGAGATTGTTAAGGCAAAAAGCCTTACCCCTTGGGATCATAAGATAACAAAACAACCTAGACTAGCATAGTGTAGTTTGTAGAATTAATTTTGGCTTAGTCTTGGTCCAATACTGAGTAGACAGTCTTGGCCACTCAGTATTGAAATCCAATACTGAGTACAAGGACTGAGTAAACATTTCGTTGTTTACTCGACCAGATCAAATCCCTTTAATCTCGATCACTTTCCTTTTAGCAGTCCTTGTACTACTCCTTTTCTATCTTGTAAGATCTCTATAACACTATAAATAGAGATCACTTGGCAAAGGAGAACTCACCAATTTACGCTTTCACATATATATCTTGTAATTGATCAGTGGCCTTGTTATTCCGCAACAAGCCACACTTAGTGGAATTATATATTTGATTCTAATATTATGTTTATCACTTTAATTGTCTTAAGTCTAATTATAATATCAACTATACAAACAATCCAGGGTTGTTGTGACCTAACATGTATTTTTTTAAATTTCATGATCTGCAATAATAACATGCTATTGTATTTCAAAATTTGTATTTTTATTGTAGTGTTGATTGTGGGTTTAAAAGTTTTATTTATGAGTACAGATTTGCACGAATGTCTTGAAATTCTTTTATACATGCAATGATAATACTAACGGTCTATATATAATACTCCGTTCAAACAATCATTTTGTGTATGGATCGATTTGGGATGACCTAGATGATTTTAACTCTGTTCTATAAGGAGGTCTTATACTTTCAAACCACATCTTGGGTGATTGTTGATATAAGGTTCAAGTTACAAGAAACAAGTCTGCAACATTGTTAGCAGAGATCATATGTCCTTTAGATATGATTGTTAATTCATTTGTTTAAATTATTTCAACCAAGTCTATAAAACATTAATTAGGAATTAATCAATTCATGGTTAATTTACGATTAGAAATTTAATTTTGTAATTAATTACGACATTGATTACATAAATTCATTTCCAATATTCCAAAATACGTGTAGAAATTTACTTTTTGAAATAATCATATCTTTGTAAAAATTTAATTTTGGAATTAATTGTGACATTTATAATTTATTAAATAATTCATTGTCAAAATATGTTTTGATATTTAATTTTGGAATGAACCAATTATACATCTTTAGTTTCTAACATATGCATATGTATTTTAGAAACTAGAAATATTTGAAAATCCAAACATTTAAAACATACCATATATAGTTTCTAATAAATTGTTTCTTTTGTTATTATATATGCTCGCTTTTTGTTAATCCATATACCGTATTAAGAATAAAAATAAGACATCATCCTAGTTTCGTGTATTTAGTTGCTTCATCAACTCGTTGATGATTTTCAGGTTTGTGAGAATCAAACTCTTGGAGTCTTTGTACTCCACTTTCTTGATTATTTATATCAAGATCTGTAATCTTAACATGCTACGATTTTATTTCAAGATTATAAACAAGACTGGACCAAAGGGCCTTTGGGTGTTTTCCCCACAATATTGAGGTTTCGGGTTAAAGTCCTATCACGGACATAGGTGGTAATTAGGAATAGATTAAGATTTTCTGTTCAAACAAAAAAGAAAAGAAAGAAATCTAGAGTGGCAATTCAGGTCGGACTCAGATTGATAAATTCGGGTTCGCGGGTTGGCGGTAGTTCAACGTGAAACCGTCATCTTTATCTTTATCTATAATAAAAGAAACCGTGACATGTCATCTAAATCACCTCAATGCCACATCATAATTCAAAGCCATGTGTATTATGCTGCCAACTCATTATAGGTCCACATCATCGTACCAGTTGATTGCCCCGTATTCTCACTGAGTAACCCTAATTGCAACCTCTTTCCTCTCCTCTTTTGCAACTGTTGCTGGATATTGTTGCTTCCATTGGTGAAACTCATCTATTACGGATATCATCATACCAATGGATCTGTTTAAAAGGGGTTTTCAAAACATATAGTTGGCTTACGATAGTGTTCATTCGCCAATAGACCCAATCCCAATCGTCGTTAAGAATTTCGTGAGCCTCTGATTCAATTATTCGTAAATGGTTCTCCTCTCGCTACAAATTTTATGCACATTCTTGATTGTATATATATTTTTTTTTAAATTTCAAGATCTGTAATAATAACATTCTATTGTATTTCAAAATCTGTATTTTTATTGTAGTGTTGATTGTGGGTTTATGAGTTTAATTTATGAGTACAGATTTGCACGAACGTGTTGAAATTCCTATATACATGCAATGATAATACTACCGATCTATCTAATGGTAATTAACTAAAAAATCACGATGTATATATAGTATATACTGTCCTACTCCGTTCAAACAATCATTTTGTGTATTGATCGATTTTGGATGACCTAGATGATTTTAACTATGTTCTATAAGGATGTTTTATACATTCAAACTACATCTTCGGTAATTGTTGATATAAGGTTTAAGTTACAAGAAACAAGTCTGCAACATTGTTAGCAGAGATCATATGTCTTTTAGATATGATTGTTAATTCATTTGCTTAAAATAATTTCAACCAAGTCTATAAAACTTAATTTATGGAATTAATCAATTTCTTGTCAATATACGATTAGAAATTTAATTTTGGAATTATTTATGACATTGATTACATAAATTCATTTCCAATATTCCAATATACGTATAGAAATTTACTTTTGGAAATAATCATATATTTGTAGAAATTTGATTTTGGAATTAATTGTAACATTTATAATATAGTAAATAAATTCATTGTCAAAATACGTTTTGATATTCAATTTTAAAATGAACTAATTATACCATTTTTAGTTTCTAACATACGTGTATTTATTTTAGAAACTAGAAATATTTGTAAATCCGGACATTTAATACATACCATACTTAGTTTCTAATAAATGGTTTCTTTTGTTATTATATATGCACTATTTTTGTTAATCCATATACCGTATTAAGAATAGAAATAAGACATTATCCTTGTTTCGTGTATTTAGTTGCTTATCAACTCATTGTTGATTCTCAGGTTTGTGAGAATCAAACTCTTGGAGTCTTTGTACTGCACTTTCTTGATTATTTATTTATTTTCTTTATATCAAGATTGTTAGGTCACAACAACCCTGGATTGATTGTATAATTGATAGATTAATTAGACTTAAGTCAATTAAAGTGATTAACACAATATTAGAGTCAAATGTATAATTCCACTAAGTGTGGTATGCTGCGGAAAAGCAATACCATTGATCAATTACAATATGTTTATATATGAAAGCGTAAATTGGTGAGTACTCCTTTGCCAAGTGATCTCTATTTATAATGATATAGAGATCTTACAAAAGAGGCAAGGAGTAACTGAAGGACTGAAAAAGGAAAGTGGCCGAGATCAAATGTAACGCCTTAAATTTTATTATAATTAAACTAATAACTTTTTATTAAATAATTTATGTGATAATTATTTATTTGAAATTTATATGTGTTATGTGATTTTATGAGAATTTAATTTGAGTAAATTAAATACGTAGTGTTTCATTCAATGACAAGAATGTCATTTAATTTGTGTTTAATTAATCACAAAGATTAATTTATAATAATTAGAGTGTTATTCTTTTCGAGACTTCATAATGGTTACGAGTTTAATTTATTGGCTTAGGCATTATTTAATCCTTTGGGCCGATTGGAACTCCTTGTGGCCAAGTCTTGTGATCAAAGTTGTTTTCCCACTTTCTTCTTCAGTTTAGTCGAGCCTTAAGGGCTTTGAATGTCGGTCAAGAAAAGGGGCCAAGCACGTGTGGTGCAAGTGAGCCCAAGAATAGAATATTTAAGCTTTCCTTTAGAAACAGAGAAAAAGAAAAAAAAACCCTATACTATCGATTCACTCATCCAGCCGCTGCTTGGCAGTCAATCACCTTCGTTTGTACGTCCTTCCCAATCGAGCAGAATATCTTCAAGCTTCTTTCGTGGGCAATTATCGAGTGGAGGAGTTTTTGCAGGTTCTAGTTTTAATCGGTAATGTTCTCGCCTTCTCGGTCTGGGTTTCCGATTTCCAATTTATTGTTTGTCTAATCCTTGTACTCATGTGTCGGTATTCATGGTTCTACTCTGAATCGAGGGAATAATCGATCGGGGAGAGCAGGATATCCCGAGCTGTCGCAGTTCTCACTCCGAGCCAAACTCCATATTTCAATCGGTAGTTTTCTTGTCTCTCGATTTCTGATCGATCATTTATTATCCTTGTATTCTCGAGTTTTATCTTTGGCTATTGTAGGGGCTGTGATCAGGCATGAGAAGTCCGGGTTGTGGTGTTGTTATTTCGATTGTCTTGAGTCTAGTTTCTTATGATGTCGGTATAGTTGCTGTGGTAACCTCACGATCAAGTGATGACGGATTCTGAGATCAAGCAAGTCGCGAGCAGGAGTGGGTTCGAGTGTGGAGAATCATGCCAAAGCAATCCCGAGTTAATCTTCTTTTCGAACCGTTTCATCAATCATCTGCGGTAGACATTGGACCTGCTAGAGAACTTAACTACAATGAAGGTATAAACTTGAGTTGTGGAACAAAATTCCACCTGGTGTCGACAAGTGAGGGTCAACAGATAAGCATGGTGGTCCGTTAATTATGGCAGCCTACGTTTCTTTGGCAATTGAAGTGTTAAATTCATACTAATATATGTGAGGTGCTTATTTGGAAATTTGGCTTGATGCCATCATTAAACTAAGGGGGCTTGTGTAATGCAATCAGATTTAAAGCAAGGTGTAATCGGGTGGTAGTGGTTTCTGATTGAGCCAAGATCGAGCAGAGTAGAAGTCGAGGCTGGGATCAGGTTCGGGTCTAGAGCTTCCGGGATTTAATCGCTGGTATAATCCTTTCTCTTTCGGGTTTTGTTCATTGTATTTGCTAAGCAAAATTCTCATTCATTATCTAGTTGTATTGTTGTCAACTGTTGAATTGTAGTTCATTGTTTTCGACTTTGCTGTTGTCAGGTTAAGCTTGGTGAACCCGAGGTTTTGAATTGGTCGTGTTTTTGATCATCCAATTTAGAGTCGGATTTTAGAGCTTTTGTCGTCAATCGGGTTTTGTTTTGCTAATTATGATTGTCGTGTAATTGATTTATTTCAAGTTAGTTTTACCGAGCCAAGACTCGTGTAATCTTCTGTACCGGGACTGTCGAGGGTCGGGAATGACACTCGGGTCACGGTGTCGAGAATTGTTATTGAATTATAGAGTTATTCATTTATGTGTTTTGACATTTTCTGGCAGAGTAATCTGTCCACTTTCGGGCCTGTTTTTAACCTGTTTAAAATACATTTTTAGATTTTTCGCCCATTCTGGTCTCTAGTTTTCTGAGTCCTTTTTCTGTTGCCGCTGACAGCTCGTTATTCTGATTTGTCATTTAAAAGTTATTGTTGTTTTTGTAAACCATCGTAGAATAGTTTTCGGTTCAGATATTCTGTCTTGTGGGTCTGTTTTGAGACTATTCTGTTTGGATTCAGGTCCCGAAGTCTTCTAACAAATTGTAGTCCTCTCGATTATTTAGCTACTGTAAAAATTTGAATAAAATCTAGTGAGCGGTTTGAGAGTTATAGCAGTTCCCGCGGGGGTGTCGGGTTCTGGCAGATTAATATGAGTTGAGTTTTGAGCCAAGTTTTAATCCTAGCCCTATTATGTGATGTAGGATCTTCTAGGAACTGAGTTGTGACTTGTACGTGCCGAGGATACTTCCAGGAGCTTACGTTCATTCGAGGTGGGTAATCTCACTATAAACTTGTACTTACTTTCGATTCATGATTTTGTGCTATGTGTTGTGAATTGTCTTGTTGATTGAGCTTGAGTATTGATTGGGTGATTTATTTGAGTTATCTGCGATTTGAGTTATCTGGAGCCTGAGTTATCTGAGTTTTGAGTTCTTGAGTTACAACATTAAACATAATATACTTGAGTTGTCTTGGCACCGAAGAGTACTGGTGCCAGACGTTTTGACTCAACGCCGAAGAGTAAAAGTGTTGAGCCTTGAGTTGTGTGAGGCGGGTCGAGGTTGATCTCTCGTCCCAAGTCACACAAGCGCGCTATATAAATTTAAAATCGGAGAAAATAAACTTGAGTAATTGAGAATTGAGTAGAGTCTCTAGGGATCACTTATGTGGCTTGAGTTGTTTGTATTTATTTGTTTATTTTGATATTACTCACTTAGCGGTGGCTGGCCCCAATCACTCCCTCCCATTTTTCAGGTACTAGCAAGGGCAAAGAGAAGGTCAATGGTTGATGAGCTGCGTTTCTATTTTTTTTTTATATTTATGGATTTGGATCAAAATATTTATTTCGAGTCAAACATGTTTTGTTTTAAAACCTTTAATTATTCCGCATTTAAACCACGAGACGGTTTTATATTTTTATTTATGAGTTGGGACCTTTGAGTTACTTGTACTTTTGGGGAAAAATAGTTTATTTTATTTGTTTAAAAATTTTTAAATTTCCCCTGATTTTTGGGATATTACATCAAAAGGATTTGATCTGGCCATGTAAACAAGGAAATGTTTACTCAGTCATTGTACTCAGTATTGGATGTCAATACTGAGTTCCAATACTGAGAGACCAAAACTGTCTATTCAGTATTGGTCCAAGACTTAGCTAATTTATTCTACATACTATTCTAAGCTAGTCTAGGCTGTCTTGTTATCTTAAGATCCAAAGGGGTAAGGCTTTTTGCCTTAACAATCTCCCCCTATCTAATGATAACAAGACAATATTACAAAGTGAAGTAAAAATAACAACTGTAGAGTCTTCTTCCTCAACCTCTGCTTATGGCTTCATGCTCATAGAAGACTTCTTGCTTGATGTGGACATACTCATCTTTCTTTTTGAGCTCTTCTCTTCTATTCCACAGTACAGCAATAATCTTCTTTCAGAACCAAGCATCCTCCTTATTGGTTATCAACCACTTCAATCCCACCAGATGACTTATGTTTGCATTTGGGAGATCTTCTTCTGTTATGAAGCATTCTCTGTCATCTGAGTCAGTGTACATATATCCAGAAGTTGGATATATAGTGCTCCTTTGATCCTGAAATACAAGGTTAGAGGGTACAGGGTATTTATTAAGGAACCTGAATGTGTTAAGACACTCAGGTCTGTTGTTTCTGTATGCCTCAGTCATTACACTGAGTGCCCTGTACTCACCTGGAAATAAGATCCCTTTCTCAAAACAAACTGCAGAAACTGCCCAAATTTCATCTATAATTAGTTGGGCGTGAGAGGATCTTGAGGGAAACTCTTTGATCATTTTGCTGATCTTGATCCAGTCCTGAAGTCCCATATTCTGGAGATCATGAAGAAGAATCTTCATGGGAAGACTGACTAGTCCAGTGCAGATAGCAACTATTGAACCATAGATCATTTTTACCTTGATTTTCTTGACATCAATGTTCAACCACTATATATCCCTCACACTGAGAAATACTTTGTTTCTCATTATTTCCATCCTTGTCTCTCTATACCTTGTTCTCTGAGCAACTGAGTTCCAATATTGTTCTCTAAGATCTGCTCCTTTCAGTCTTCTTCTGTGAGATGTTGATGGCACATCAGTCTCAGTGTCAGGATCAGTCTCAGGTTCTTCTTTGACACCAAGAGCATGCAGATAGAAGAATTTTTCTGCTTCATCTTCTAATTGTTGTGCAGTCTTCCTTAGAACATGCTCATCATGAACAGACCTTCTAGGTCTAGTGATTAGAGGAGCTGGAGCAGGTTCTTCACTTGATTCAGAAGACATGACCACTCTTGACATTCTTCTAGTGGATCTTCTAACTGGTCTTGGGTCACCCTGAGTTGGTATCTGTGGTTTTCGAGGAGGCTCTTCATCATCGGAGGATGATGATGAGGAGCTTGGTTCATCAGCCATATCCAGTGCAAATTTTATTAAGTTTTGAGTTGGCACATAATTTGGTTCTTCATCATCATCAGCAATGGGCCACACAAATGGCCTGTACACAATTATTTACAGGTTGTTCTCATACTGAGCATAGAGTACAGTATGAGCCTGCATAGGTTGGTCAGTATCAGTCTCCCCCTGAGTAGATGACTCAGACTGATGTTGTTCCATGAATGACCTTCCTCTTTCCCTTCTTCTTTCATACTGAAACCTAAGAGGTTTATTATCTTGATGTGACTGTTGTTGTTGTGGAGGTTGATCTTCATTCATTTTTCTTCTTTTCTCCCCCTGAGCAGATGGCTCAGGTTGATCAACCTCATCTTCTCTTTGTATCTTCTCCCCCTTCTTGTTGTCATTGGATGGGGAGGGAAGAGGTTCAGTATCACCACCTGCATCTCCTTAAGTGACATCATGAGTAGGAGATGGCATAGGCTCTGTGGCAGCATCAGTATCACCCCCTTGATCTTCATGTGTGGGTGATTGTCTGGGCTCAGTATCATCATCTCCACCTTGAACTTCATTATCTCCATTGTGTTGAGATTGTGGAGTCAGTGGAGGTTGTTGATGTTGTTGTTGGAGTAATGCAACAGATTCTTTTAATGAATCTATTTCATTACTCATGGTTTCCATCCTAGCCAGTATAGTGTTCTGTGTGTTCTGCATGGCCAAGATTTTTGCATGATTGTTTGCAAGGAAACCTCTTCCACTGGAGCCTGCTGGACATGAGTACCCTGCACAGATGGTGCTAAAGAAACAAAAAAATAGTAACTGGTTAGTATGGAATGGCTTATCAGATAGAATTATGTTTTTGTTTAATTCTAAAATCATTTAAACAGAGTTTTTGAAGTCTGTATTTCATCTGGTATTTGATGTAATATTGTGGACTTGTGCATAGTATGTGTAAGAAAGTTTTCAGTATAGATGACTGTGAAGTGTAGTTGCTCAGTGTAGGATAAGTCAATATTTCTGAAAAGGTGTGGGTTTAGGAAAACGAAGCCTGGGATACGCTTCTTTGTTGTTTCAATGTTTAGCACTCGGTGTTAGAGTGATAACAGAAATGTGGTTTAAACCCCATGAATTTTATTTGGATAGTGTAGCTTTAGGGTTTGTGATAATTTCTTAAATCATATTGTCCAATTTAATATAAACTGGATATGATAGAAGCAGTACCAGTGGGTGTCAGTGTGACATCAATCACCATTGTCTTTTTATATGTTAAGACAACTGTAGGCTGGCAATGATCTTTTGTGCTCAGTGTAGGAATTTTTCATAGTAGCAGTGGGCTAACTATGTTGGCCTTAAGAGTATATATTTTAAGAAAAATCGTTTGAGACTTTGGTCAGTATTGAGTGGGTACAAACCAATACTTAGTCTCCAGTTTTAAAAAAATAATATATATATAGGAGTTTGAAGGCTTTATTAGAAATTCGTACCTGAGGCTTTGTCAGATTCCCTTCTCCCTTCAACAGAGATAGGTGCTGGATCATTTGTATGTTGATTTGAACCTCCAGCACCTTCTAGATTTTGTTGTTCTGTTGGTTGTGCTTCTGCTTCCAGATTATGTTGCTCATAAGCAATTTCAACATCCAATGGAACATGTGGTTCCAAGTTCGGTGGTGGTTGAGCAATATGTTCTTGTTCTTGTTCTGGTTCTGGTAGTTCAGCATGAGATGCTATTTGATGTTGCTCTTCTAGAGAAGGGGTCAGTGTTGGATGTAAACTGTGCAACACTGAGTCTATTGACAGTGCAGCCATGATGACTGGACTCAACCTTCTTCTAACCCTTCTTCTGATTACCAATGGGTGTTCTTCAGTATCAGACTCTGATGAAGTATTGGGAACATCAGGTTCTGGTTATTGGACTGGAGGGGGTGGAACATCCTCCATCTCAACATCATCATTGGCATTAGCATCCTCATCATCATTATCATCATCTGCATCAGTATCATCTTCATCTTCATTCTCATCCATATGAGCCTCTGCAATGGCTAACATTATGGCACTGAGGGGTGGTTCATCTTCCCTAGACTGATGAAAGAATATCTTCTCATGGATGGGAGGAAGATCAGTTCTAACTCCATCAAAATTGTCATACATATCCTTTGGCATGGAGTTTTGAAAGATAATTGATAGAAACCTGTAAAAGGGAACATTTGGGTTCCTTTGTCGGGCCTGAACTTGAGAGGCTAGCTCATTGAAGATCAGTCTAGCATAATCAATGTGCCTGTTATGGTACATGGCATGTACCATCTGCATTCAAAAATCATTGATTTGGTCAAGTGCCCCTGTTTTGTGGGTCATACACCGAATTATGGTTGAGATCATAATCCCCCACATAGGACCAAATTCGTGCCGTTTGATTGTTCCTGTTGTCCGTTGTCTTTCTAGTAGCGGCAATACTGATCGTGCAGTGTCACGATCAATAAATTCATCATAGTGGACATGTGTAGGAAGTTGAAGATCCCGCCTAATGATTTCAATGGAGACAAAAGCTCTTCGTTGATCTCGAATTACCCATCCCGCAATCATATCTGGTGAGTCCAAGATAGCAGAATACCAAAATTCACACAGCATAGAGGGATAGATTGCTCTGGGTGAAGCTTGAAGAGCATGTGTGATTGGGCAATGCCTGAGATATGAAATCATTTGTCGAAATTGAGGGCATATCAAGCCTGAGGAATCTCGAAATTGGCAGTTATATTGTTCCTTGTGAACTTAGGGAGTTCATCTCTTTGGAAATCTTTAGCTGGTGCGACAAAGTCTGGAGCAATGAATTGAAAGTTCACCATGGAATCTGTGATTATGTTTAGAAATTTTGCTTGCAAATGAAGAGTAAAAACGTTAATCGCAGAGAGAAATTTGAGAGTAAGAGAGTAAATAACAGAGAAAATGATTTAAATTTGAAGAAAATAATTATTTATACTCTTAATTTGAAATGATTGCAGTATGGGGAAGTAAAACGGCGAAATGACAGCCTTATCCTAATCCAACGGTAACTTTTCTATTAGGAAAGTAATCGTTGGGGAGTGTGAGGGTTTGAAATCAGTGTTAAACTCCAGGACTCCCAATACTTATTTAGAGTTAAAAAAATTAAATTAAAAAAAATTTAAAAATAATAAAAACATTTAATTTAATGTGTAGATTAATAAAAAATTTATAAAAATTAAAAATAAAATACCAGACGTGCTATACTGAAAGTGTCAGTATTGGGTCAATACTGAAATATCAGTATAGGAAAAAAAAATTCGACAAAAACAATTTCAAGGGTTTAACATGCCCAATTGTCCTAGTAAGTACATAAACCTTTCTTCTGAAAGAGGTTTAGTAAATACATCAGCCAATTGGTCTTCGGTTGGTACATAATCTACCTGAACCTTACCCTTTTCCGCATTATCTCGAATAAATGGGTGTCTGATATCAATGTGCTTTGTTCTTGAGTGATGGACTGGATTTTCAGTGATAGCAATAGCACTCTTGTTATCACAATGAATGGGTGTGTTGTTAAAGTCAAATCCATAGTCCATGAGTTGATACTGCATCCATAAAAGTTGAGCACAACAACTTCCTGCAGCCACATATTCAACTTCTGCAGTTGAAGTTGCTACTGAATTTTGTTTCTTGGATGACCAGCCAACTAATCTTCCACCAGGAAATTGGCATCCTCCAGTTGTGCTTTTTCTATCTAACCTTCATCCTGCATAATCTGCATCTGTGTACCCTTCAAGAGCAAAATTTGAATCTTTGGGATACCAAAGACCCATATTAGGAGTACCAGATAAATACCTAAAAATTCTCTTAACAGCTTTCATGTGTGATTCTTTGGGATCAGCCTGATACCGAGCACACAAACATGTTGCGAACATGATATCAGGCCTGCTAGCTGTCAAGTAAAGTAAGGAACCAATCTGATACTGAGATGTGCATTGAAGATAGATTTTCAAACTTATATTTTTTTAGCATATCATGCACATACTTACTTTGGTTTATAAAGGTGCCATCAGGCTTTTGATCAACTTGTAAAACTAGAAAACAAGTAAGTTCTCCCATCATACTCATCTGATACTGAGATGACATAATCTTTGAAAATCAATCACACATTGACTTGTCAGTGGTGCCAAAGATAATATCATCCACATATATCTGAATGAGTAAAATGTCAGACCCTTTTCTTTTTGAAAATAAAGTTTTATCAATTTTACCACGAGTGAATTTATTTTCAATGAAGTACTCAGACAGGGTATCATACCAGGCTCTTGGAGCTTGTTTGAGCCCATACAAGGCTTTATCAAGCTTAAAAACATAATTAGGAAATTTAGGCTCAACAAAACCTGGTGGTTGTTTGACATAAACTTCTTCTTGTAGTTTTCCATTTAGAAAGGCACTTTTGACATCAATTTGATAAACCTTGAAGTTCTTAAAGGCTGCATATGCAAGATATAGCCTAATTGCTTCAATCCTTGCAACTGGTGCAAATGTTTCATCATAGTCAATACCTTCTTCTTTCCTGTATCCCTGAGCAACCAGTCTTGCTTTATTCCTGATTACAACACCATCTTTGTCCATTTTATTTCTGAACACCCACTTAGTACCAATGATAATTTTGCCAGTTGGGGGTGGTACTATGTTCCAAACTTTGCTTCTTTCAAATTCTGTAAGTTCATCTTGCATAGCTTCTACCCGATCTTCATCTAGTAAGGCTTCATCAGCCTTCTTAGGTTCAATGGTAGATAGGAAGCTTGAAAAGAGACAAAAGTTTGCAGTAGCCTGAGGTGCAAAATTCAGTTTTCTTCTTGTTTGTACTCCTTCTTCAACAGGACCAATGATATTTGTATGAGGATGGTCTCTATGTTCCCTTAGATTTGATCCTAAAGTTGCATTAGAAGTAGTATCAACAACCTCTTGTTGGACTGAAGGGTCGCCAGTCTCATACTGGTTGGAGTTTGATGCAGTATTGGACTGCTCAGGATTGCTGGTTTCTTCATTTTGCAGATTTATGTGAGGTTCAAGTGTTGGATTTGAAGTTTCTCCAGCTTCATAGGTGGAATGATTGAGATCAAGATTTGCGGACTCAGTGTTGATGTTTTCAGTGTTGAGAACTTCAGTATTTGTTGATGTTTTGGCATACTGAGTGAAGTCTTGATCATCATCACTCATATCATGTGTACATGGATATGGGTGACTATTGGGCTGTTCAGCATTGGAGTTTTCTGGATTACATAGGGTTTCAATTGCACTTATGTCCTCCTTTGCTGAAGTAGAAGGCTCATCCATGTGTTCATCAAAAGTAACATTGATAGATTCATCAATCACCTTTGTTGAAAGTATATACACTCTGAAGGCTTTGGAGTGTGGTGAGTAGCCCATGAAAATGCCTTCATTTGCTTTGGGAGCAAACTTGTTGAGATTTTGCTTGGTACTGAGAATGAAACATTTACTCCCAAAGATGTGGAAGTACTCCACATTAGGAATTCTGCCATGATATAACTCATAAGGAGTCTTGAGGTGTCTCTGGACTACAGTTGCTCTATTCTGTCTAAAGTTGGCACAGTTTACAGCTTCAGCCCAAAAGCTCAGTGCCAGTCCAGCATGGCATAACAAAGTTCTTGCAGCTTCAATTAATGTTCTATTCTTTCTTTCTACAACACCATTTTGTTGTGGTGTGTAGGCTACAGAGTAATTTTGTACAATTCCTTTTTCTTCACAGAAATCTGCTAAAACTGAGTTTTTAAATTCAGTACCATGGTCACTTCTTAGTTGTTTGACCTTGGCACCTTTTTGCAGTTCTTCTCTCTTTATAAAAGCAATAATTTCTGTGGTAGCATCTGATTTTGTCTTCAGAAAGATGACCCAAGTATATCTTGAGAATTCATCAACTAAGACCAAGGTGTAGATCTTTTTGCCCAGAGATGGTGTACTGATGGGGCCAAAAAGATCCATGTGTATCATTGCAAGAGGTTCATTAATGTAGTAGTTTACCTTAGATTTAAATGAACTCTTCTTCTGTTTACCCATTTCACATGTTGAGCATAACTTATCTTTGGAATAAGTAAGTGTGGGCAACCCTCTCACCAACTTCTTAACATTGAGTTCATTGATGTTCCTGAAGTTGATGTGAGAAAGTTTCTTGTGCCACATCCACTTCAGTTCTGGATTGACTTTAGACAGCAGGCGCACACGGATGATGGGGTCAATTTCTGAAAGATTGACTACATAGACATCTTTTTCTCTTCTGGCAATGAGAACAGGTTTTCCTCTTTCATTATATATGATGCCAGCAATCTTTCTGAACCTAGCTTCCTTGTCATCATCTCACATCTGACTGATACTGAGCAGATTGTGTTTTAAACCTTCTACATAGGCAACTCTTTTAAAAGTGATGTTGCCAGCTTTGATTTCCCCATACCCTCTTGTCTTCCCTATGGAATCATCCCCAAACCTGACAGAAGGACCCTTCTCTGGTGTGTAATGCTGAAGGTACTCCATACTGTCAGTCATGTGTCTTGAGCAGCCACTATCAAGGTACCATTTTCTATCACCCTGCACAAGACACAAAATAAGGATTAGTTCCTTTTAGGAACCCATTTAAAAATGGGACCGTTGGAAGAGTTAACATTGTTAGCCTTTTTAATCTCTGTTTTAGAGGGAGTCAGTATCACTTTAGGGGAACCAGTATTGGTAGTCTTTTGTGGCACTGACTTTGGATTCCCCTTTTTCTTTGGTGTGGAGTACCTAGGATTAGAGAGATTAGTTCTACATTCATCTCCTTTATGACTTGTATGATGACATTTGTAACATTTTCTAGGTCTATTTCTAAACATATTTTCATAAGGGATTTTAGGAAATTGTGTAGGTTTTGGTTGATCAGTATGTGTCAGTTTTGCAAATTTCCGACTCAAAAATTTGATTTGATCACCAATAGATTTCAAAAGACTATTTTTATCATTTTTAATAGGAGGTTGGACTTCCTTTTTAACAGGCTTTTTGGGAGATGAATTTTTCTTTTTGGCTGGTAAAGGTGTCTGTTTTTGTTTTTGCTTAGACTTAGTTCCTTTATCATTTTTGGAACCTGTTGAAAGTACTTTAGGTTTGACCTTATGGGTTAATTTTATTACTTTAACAGGTTCTTGAAAGTTTTGAGTATTTGATTTAGATGTACTTGCAACTTCAGTATCAGTCTTGTTAGAAGAGGTAGAAGTTGTTTCCAAAGTTTTTAAAATATTATTTTCAGAGTATGGAATGACATTAAATAATACTTCAAAAGGTGGAACGATTGAAGTGTCATACTGATCTACATGAACATCAGTTTTAGAATTTTCTTTAACAGGAAATTCAATACTAAGATCTTGTAATTCAGTATAGCACTTAGAGCAGATAGAGGGACCAATAGGTTGAACTTGGTCAGAAATGTTTTTATCCTCATCATCTGAATCAGTTTGACAACTAGTTTCACAAAATGTTTTGGATTTTACAAAATTAAAAGGGTTTAAGTGATTAAATTCTTCAAATAAATCAGCAAAATTATTTCTATCTTTGAACTGAGGATCCACACCAAGTGCAGCCCTCACATTTTCAGGAAATTGTTGAATTAAACATTTATTTAGTTTGATAGAAGCATTTCCCCATGATTTACCTTGATTTTCAAATTTTTCTTTTTCCAATTTGTGTAAATGTGCTTTATCAGCAAGTCTTTGATTTATATCTTGTAAATTTAAAAAATCAATTTCCAAATCTTTTAATCTTGCTAGTTTATCCAAATTTTCATTATTTACTTTTTCTAGTTGTAAGATTGTAAGTTTTAAAGCTTTGAAAGGCACTCACCTTGTACAACTGAGTAGAATCTCAATCACTGTGGACACTCATTTTCTCAGCTTCTTTGAGATCTCTCTCAAAAGTGCTCTTCAAATCTTCTTCAGTAAAAGCCATGAAGGATTTATTTTCAACCTTTTCCTCATCATCACTGAGGTCTTCATCCATCCAAGCCTCAGAATAAAGTCCCTTTCCCTTGCTCCTTGCCTTCAACTTCACATATTTGTCCCTATACCGTTTAGCACGGTATGCAATTTTGTCATTCTGATCAGTTTCAGAAGACTTTGTGTGACAATTGGCTGCAATGTGACCATGCTTTCCACACCTGTAGCATAGACCAGATCTGGGGTCAGTATTGGAAGAGCTAACAACAAGCCTCTTCTTTGTCAACTGATCCAACTTCATGGACATGAGTGCCATTTGAGTTTCCAGTTCTTCTGCCTCAGCATCCTCAAGACTATCTTCTGGCTCATCTGGCTCAGTGACAGTATAGGCCTGTTTAATAATTAGGGCCATGCCAGTAGAGGTCTTATCAGTCTTCTTCTAGTTGAGCAGTCTAGAAGCATTATTCTCCTCCTGATTCAACATTAAGCCATACAGTGTTTGAAGAGTGTAGGACTCAATGTTATTAGCAGCATTTACAGAATTTGTCATATCAAGGAATTGTTGAGGAAGACTGTCCAAAAATTTTTGACAGAGTTCTCCCTCTTCCTTCTCAATTCCAACACTGATCAAATCATGAACAACGGTGTAGAATCTGTTGTAAAGAGTAGTGAGATCTTCATTTGGGTTAGCCATGAAGTTCTCATATTTCCTTCTCATATTGCTCTTTCTTTGCAACTTCACCTGCGGTGTGCCTTCATAAGTGACTGTCAAGCTATCCCACATAGCTTTTGCAGTTGGCAATTTCATAATTGCATTGAGAATTTCTTTTGTGACTGCATTTCCAATCACACTCTTGGCTCTTGAGTCTAGAATGAACAAGTGACGATCAGTATCAGTCCAAGTATGTTTCAACTTTGGAATTGGTCTTGTTGATGCAGGAGCATTGTATGTAGCTGCAACAGGTTCAGTGGTTAGAGGAATAATGGGACCATCAGTTAGTACAGTGATCATCTCATCATGAATGGACTCAAGATACCACTGGGCTTTTAATTTCCATTGATAGAAATCTTTGCCAACAAAGATTGGCACTCCCTTTCCTGACATAACTGGGGGAAACAATTGAAGACATTCTGATTTTTTATTTTTGGGAAGGGTAGGTATATGGAATGTCTGCCAGTGTAATAGATCGACTAAATAAGAATTAATTTAGCCTGCTCTGACACCAGTTGTTAGGTCACAACAACCCTGGATTGATTGTATAATTGATAGATTAATTAGACTTAAGACAGTTAAAGTGATTAACACAATATTATAGTCAAATGTATAGTTCCACTAAGTGTGGTATTCTGCGGAAAAGCAATACCACTGATCAATTACAATATGTTTATATATGAAAGCGTAAATTGGTGAGTACTCCTTTGCCAAGTGATCTCTATTTATAATGATATAGAGATCTTACAAAATAGGCAAGGAGTAACTGAAGGACTGAAAAAGGAAAGTGGCCGAGATCAAAGGGATTTGATCTGGCCAAGTAAACAAGGAAATGTTTACTCAGTCCTTGTACTTAGTATTGGATGTCAATACTGAGTTCCGATACTGAGAGACCAAAACTGTCTACTCAGTATTGGTCCAAGACTTAGCTAATTTATTCTACATACTATTCTAAGCTAGTCTACGCTGTCTTGTTATCTTAAGATCCAAAGGGGTAAGGCGTTTTTCCTTAACAAAGATCTGTAACCATAACATTGAACGGTTTTATTTCAAGATTATAAACAAGAGTGGACCAAAGTGAACGATTTATGTGCATAGTTAGTCAACCTATGATGATACATCCATGCCTACGAAACACTTAAGGGTCACACCGGTCAGTGCATGTAATACGAGTAAGATATGTAATGATACTTGGTAGAGGATTGATTCATAATACTCATTTATGAATCAAGTTAAGTATTAAGTCAAGTTTGACTTATTACTAGATTAGTTTATCTAACTAATTAATACAAGTATTTGCACATTTACTAGTTGACTAAATATACAATGTGTTAATTATAGATTATCCATAATATGATTTAAAGTAATTAAATCATATGGTAATTGGATAATGTTATTGTATAAATTATATAAAGTTTATTATATAATTAATTATTAAAAGTATTAAATACAAGTATATAATTCGTGTATATGGTTACCGAATTATTAGTGTATAAATACTAGACATTTAATAGTTAAGTGCAATAATAAAAGAATAATAAACTATAATGGAAAGAAACGTAAAAGGGAAAGTTTAATTAAAGAATATATATTAATTAAACTAGAGGGTCCTAAGTGCAACTTATTTATCTATAAATAAGAGGCTTAGGGTAACCCTAAAACCCCTTACACCTTACACGCATACTTCCTCCCTCCCTCTCCCTTGTTCGGCCGAATACCCAAGAACACCAACCTTGGTGTTCTTCGTTCTTCGTGTTCTTCGTGTTCTTCAAGTCTTGAAGATCCAAGATCATTACAAGGACCAACTAGAAGGTCGCTCGTCGTGTTCATCATCAGTGGACTAACTTAAGCAAGATTAAGGTATGTTTTGGAAAGCCTTTTCTTCCTTCTCCTCTTGTTCGAATTCGACCACGAAGAACCCTAGGGTTCTTGGTTGGCCGTCGAATACACACAAGCATGTGTGTGTTCGAGTTTTCGTACAAGGTTTCTTCTATTGGTAATCTAATCTATATCTCCAAGATCCGAATCCTTAAGGGTTTAAGGATTAGGTTTAATCCCAGTTCCGCTTTTAGGGATTAAATCAGCTAGTTGGTTTTAACCGGTCAAGAACAAGTTCATGTTCTTGGTCAGTGTGGTTCGAACCAAGTGACTAGGAGGTTGACCCATGTGGTCAATCAGTGTTAATGAAACCCTTCAGTGGTATCAGAGCGTTGGTTTAGAGATCTAAACTAGATTAACAAAGTTTGTATGTTTAATTTTTATTAAAGTTTTTTTTTGTTCCAACTTCTTCTACCTCTTCTTCTTCTTGATGTTCGAATAGGGTAAGAACCCTAGGACCAAGTATGTTAAACTAGTTAAGTTTAATTGGTCAAAAGGATTCTAGAAAAAACCCTAGAAATTTCGAACAAGTGTAAAGAACCCTAGGATCAAAAACATTAAACTACTTTAGTTTAATTGATTGTAACGCCCTAAATTTTTATAATTTAATTTAATTATGTTTTATTTATTAGTGAACCTTATTGTACTTTTTATTCGGTGAAATAAATAAGTTGCGTGTTATTTTTCGTAATTATGTGTGCATCATTAGTTATTGTGATGTGTAGAATTAATTATGTGGCGATTCAGTTGCGTGACGTTTTATACACGCAACATTTAAATAATTCCGAGAGCGTCAGCTAATTTTATCAAATGTATAGAATCATTAGTTGTGTTTGGTTTTAAGCCTGCTGCGGTTTTTAGAGGACCTCGAGCCCCGGCCAATAGGCCAAGCGCCGAGCTCCTAATACTTATAGGATTCTTGAGCCAGTTTTTCTCCTCCTTGCTGCTTGTCTGATTAACAAAGACCGAACCCATTTTATTCTTGTTAATAATTCGCTATAGGAGGCCAAGTCTTGAGTTATTAAGTCTTAGCCCCTAGCCTGCTACCTTGTTTCCTTGGGCATGCGAATGGGACCAAGCATGTTTTCTTCCATATGCTTGAGTCTGACCGAAATATAAAGAAGGCCTAGGGCCCGAGATTTATAGGTATTTAAGGTATCATTTTTTTAATCCTACCCTAAACAACCACCGCTATCCTACCCTAATTCCCATTCACTTCGGCAGTTTATGTCTCCCAAAGCTTCATCACTTCGACGGCAATTGCAGCATCTCCAATCGTGATTATCATTCCGGCACCGAGCAAGGGGTCAAGCGAGCTGAAGGGCTGCGGGTTTGTGGCCTGAATTCGATGAACTATCATCGTGTAGGGAAGATAGCAGCGGAGGAAGGAGCTAAC
Source organism: Calendula officinalis (assembly GCA_963853835.1). Classification (NCBI taxonomy): domain Eukaryota; kingdom Viridiplantae; phylum Streptophyta; class Magnoliopsida; order Asterales; family Asteraceae; genus Calendula; species Calendula officinalis. The sequence goes on from OY970829.1 coordinate 44,720,540, forward strand.
TCTCTTTGTTCTCTCGTGATAAGAACAACAACGATTGTTTGAGTTGGTGCGTCTGATTGATTGGTGAAAAAGAAAGACATCCACATGAATTGAAATGGAAGAGGCTGGTCACGTGAGTGTTGTCATCAATTATTTAAATCCTTAAGGGAAATGGTGATGTCTTCTAGAGGCGGTGGAGGAGGTGTTTGATTATTTTATTTCGACAACTTTGAAGCAACTTGGATTATTTGGAAATAGAAGCTGCGATCTGAATATCTAGTAGGTTGAAGCAGCAGAACTGAGTAGAGGTTTAATCGAGCAAGGCTGTTTCCAAGTCATCATATTTCCAATCCAGTTTCAATATTTTCGGTAAAACCCTAAACCTATTCATTAAGTTTTAATTTCCTCTCTTTACTCGATTCCTTGCTCGTTGATTGATTTCTATGACTGATGTAGATTTTTAGCAGGAGAGCCCCGAGCCATTGAGGGTTCGGGTTTGGGGTAATCACATGTGAGAATTGTTGGCTTCATTCCTTTGATCGTTAATAGTCTGTGTTTCCGTTTTCAAATTATTAGAACCAAGTCTAGAGTAATATGTCTGATTCCTTTTGATCACAGGTTTTGTTCACTGATTTCAGGGGACTCGGGTCAAGGGTTGGGGTAAAAACCTTTGTTTATATTCTAGACGTTTTTTTTAGCAATCGAGAAAACCCGGAAACCGAACCTTAGGGTACTTGGTTTCCTTAAATCGAGAATTGTTATAATAGAGAAAATTAGATTCTAAGGAGAAAAGATAATTCTGCAACAAAAGTGGGTTTCGGGGCTGTCGGGAGCTTCGGGTAATACGGTTTTGTTGTCGGGTTATTAAAATGAGTTTTAAGCAAACTGACTTTTTGGGACAGATTCTGTGCGTTATGTTCGGGTCTGTTTTTGTCACACTTAAAATACGTTTCTGGATTTTTGCCCCGTGTTGGTCCCTAGTTTTCTGAGTCCTCTTTCTGTTGCCGCAGACGGCTCGTCGATCTGAGTTAGCGTTTAAAAGTTATGACAATTTTAACACGCTACTGTAAGAATTTCTACCTGTGTAGCTATGCTGTTTTGTGATCTTGTTTTGACGCCCTTAGAGTCCCTTTTTGGGCAGAAGCTACTTGAGAGTGTTTTGTAGTATTCTGAGTCTAGTTCCCGTGATAAACATTTGGGACAGATCTAATAAACGGTTTGGGAGTTATGGCCGTTCCCGTAAGAGTGCTGAGTGTTGTTAAGTTTCTGCTGAAACTACTTTCGAGCCAAATTCTAATCCGAGCTTCCTTGTGCTATGTAGGAACTTATAGGACCTGATTAGAGACGCTCTTTGGTGCTAAGGATATCTAGGAGCATACGTCTATTCGAGGTGGGTAATCTCACTATAAACTTGTACTTACTTTCGATTCATGATTTTGTGCTATGTGTTGTGAATTGTCTTGTTGATTGAGCTTGAGTATTGATTGGGTGATTTATTTGAGTTATCTGTGATTTGAGTTATCTGGAGCCTGAGTTATCTGAGTTTTGAGTTCTTGAGTTAAAACATTAAACATAATATACTTGAGTTGTCTTGGCACCGAAGAGTACTGGTGCCAGACGTTTTGACTCAACACCGAAGAGTACAGGTGTTGAGCCTTGAGTTGTGTGAGGCGGGTCGAGGTTGATCTCTCGTCCCAAGTCACACAAGCGCGCTATATAAATTTAAAATCTGAGAAAAATAAACTTGAGCAATTGAGAATTGAGTAGAGTCTCTAGGGATCACTTATGTGGCTTGAGTTGTTTGTAATTACTTGTTTATTTTGATATTATCCACTCAGCGGTGGCTGACCCCAATCACTCCTCCCATTTTACAGGTACTAGCAAGGGCAAAGGGAAGGTCAATGGTTGATGAGCTGCGTTTCTATTTTTATATTTATGAATTTGAATTAAAACATTTATTTTGAGTCAAACGTGTTTTGTTTTCAAAACCTTTAATTATTCCGCATTTAAACCACGAGACGTTCTTATATTTTGATTAATGAATTGGGACCTTTGAGTTACTTGTACTTGGAGGAAATGTAATATTTTATTTATTATTTAAATTTTTATTTTCTTTAAATTTCCTCTAATTTTTGGGATGTTACATTGATCAAAAGGTTTCTTTCCCTAACCCTAGAAATTTCAAACAAGTGTAAAGAACCCTAGGATCAAGAACATTAAACTAGTTTAGTTTAATTGATCAAAAGGTTTCGTTCCCTAACCCAAGAATTTTCGGAATTAGGTAGAACCCTAGGATCAAGATTGTCAAAAATTTTGATCAAGAGGATTCTTTCCTTAATTAATTGATCTTCAAAATCTAGGATAAGGTATGTTAAACCAAGTTTTGGTTTAATTGATCAAAAATGATTCTTTCCTTTTTCTTTAAGATTTCGAGATCTAGGAGGTTTCTTGGACACCAAGTTTGTTAAACTAGCTTAGTTTCATGGTGGAAAAGTTTCCTAGGCTTTAAGGATTTTTTCGAAAAACCCTAGATATAATCTAGAACCCTAGAACATTAAACTAGTTGAGTTTAATTGTTTAAAAGAATTAATTAGGTTAATAATCTAAAACGTAGATAATTAAACAAGTTTATGTTTAATAGGTTTAATTATTATTTTAATAGATTTATTGAAACTAGTTCTTTAAACCTAGAAATCTAGACAAAGTTTATTGTCTAAAAGGATTAAATTAAAAAGTTTAAATAAACTTATTAGGGTTATAATCTATCTTAGAATTTAAACAAAGTTTATTGTTTGAATAGGATTGATTAGAATTAATCTTTTAATAAATAATGTCTTTGATCAAGAAAGTCAAAACCCTAGTTTTGATTGATCAAGAACAAGATTAGGGTTAGACTAATTAATGAGAATTAAAAGAAGTGTTAATTTTTAGTTCAAGAAATTAACAAGAAGTTTATACGTATTTTAATTAGATTAAGTTAAAATACATACGTATAAATTAGATGTAATATTGTTGTTAGAATGTTACAAGTTTATTTTAAAAGAAATATATATGTATATATATTAAATACAAGATTAAATGGAACATCAAAAGATAATGTTATTTTGATCTTAAAGGCTAAATAATATAACTAGATATTGTATAAGTTGATTATATAATTAAAACTAGAATGTACAAAGTTATGATTTCATTATAACTAGAAATTGTACAAGTTGAGATTATATGATAAACTAGAAATATACAAAGTTATATATTAGTATTATAAGATGTATAAAGTTATAGGTTATTATAACTAGATAATTATACAAGTATAATATAAGTATTTTACAAGTCATGTAAGATACTAGATTAATGATCAAGGGTTAAATAACAAGATAACTTTAAAACCTATATTTAACTAATTCAAGTTAAATGTAAGAAAGGTTTAAACAAACTAAAATTATTATATAGTCTTTATATAATAAGGTTATTAGTTTCACCAAGTATAGACCGGTGATTGTGTTTGCTTAAGTTCCATCATGGTTGTTGGAGCTAGTGGGAGCTACACAAGAAAATCACAAAGTTTATAAATGTGTCGTCAAGACATAAGTTTTGGTCGAATCTAATAAGTCAAAACAAATGTTTAATTTCATTATTAGACATATGAAAAACTAGGTGTGTTAAACTAGATTTATGATTCAAGTTTGTGAGTCATAAAAGAATTAAAAGTTTAACATAAATTTTAAAGTTTTTCAAGAAAGATAAAACAAGTAATTTTTATTCTAGATAAGGTTTTCCCCAAAACCTAGTAAAACGTTTTGTACACCTCATTTTTAGGTATACATATAAAACGGGCAAATTCTTGAAACTATAAGTTTTAAAGAAAGTTCTTAAGGTTTAAAAAGGATGTCTTGTTGAATTCTTGAATTCACAAGTCACATATTTTAAACAAGGATTAAGATTGGAATAAGGTTTAAGTTTAGTTCAAGACTTAAACAAACCTAAGAAAATCTTAGATCTAAGTACTATCCACCTAATGGAACACCTCACTTGTTCAACGATATTCATATTGTAAGGATAAAGAACCTTAGATATGGATTCAAATCATTGCGAGTGTTAGGGTGCGTAAGGTTCTGTGATAATCGGGAGTCCCGGCGCAGAGCATCGCACTGTCTTAGATGGTCTGATCTACCTTGGTGATAATCGGGAGTCCCGGCCCAAAAAGTACTTGAGTAGAATAAACATACTAGACTTTATTACTAACTTAGAAATGTACAATTAGATTGTACAAAGTTGTAATAAGTTATAAGTCTAAATATTCTACGACCCCTAGGAATCGTGTCAAGTCTTGATATGATCAGTAAGGATGTTTCCTACAAGAAATAGCATGTCTCGTCGGGAAGTGCCCAAACCTTGCGGCGAGAATGTGAAATATGGATCCTAGGCCTAAAATATTAATTATGGGTTTATAATATATTTTAGAGAATGTTTATTGATGATTACTAATTAAACTGGGTTTTATTTGTAGATGGCAGCAACAACCACAACGACAAGTACCAATAATCTCTCACTTCGGTCAATTCTCGAAAAAGACAAGTTGACTGGGTCAAACTTTCTCAACTGGGAGCGCAATCTTCGCATTGTGCTCAGGCATGAGAGAAAGTGGTATGTCTTGGAAAGAGCAGTACCAAATATCCCTGCCGCTAATGCTAGAGCTGAAGCAAGGCAAGCTTATGATAAGCATGTCAGTGATGCGCTCGATGTGAGCTGTGTGATGCTCGCAACCATGAGTCCAGAATTACAAGCAGGTCTTATGGATGTGCCTGCATTTGAGATGATCCAGCAACTTAGGGATTCATTTCAACAGCAAGCTCGCACTGAGAGGTTCGACATCAATCGAGCCTTCAACTCTTGCAAAATGGTCAAAGGAACGCCGGTGAGTGCCCACGCCATGAAAATGAAAGGGCACATGGATCAGCTTGCTAGACTTGGTCACCCCATACCGTTGCAAATGGCAACAGACACTATACTCAATTCATTGTCTGATGACTACAAGCCTTTTGTAGTCAACTACAATATGCATAATATGGAGAAATCCATTGCTGAGCTACATTCCATGCTCAAGACAGCTGAATTGAGTTTGGGTACCAAATCTAAGGATGTTCTAATGATCGGGAATAGCAGTGGCGGTGGCAAGAAGAGAAAGGGGCATGGTGGTAAAGGAAAGGGTAAAACCAATCCTAGCCAAGGAGTGCCAAATGGTAAAGGTGTCAAACAAAAGGTCAAGAAGGTAAAGCCTAACACAGCGAGGACCGAGAATCGATGCTTCAAGTGTGGTGAGGCTGGGCACTGGAAAAGGAATTGTCCAAAGGGTGCAAGTGGTGGTGGAGGAAACGCAAGTTCCTCAGGTAACACAACCACACTTCTTAATCACTTTTAAGATACTTGTAAAGTACATTACGAGTAATCTAACTTTCACAATCGTTTATTGCAGGGGGAGATGGAAAGTGATAATGACCGACATGAGATGGTGATGATCCCACAAGCACCAAGTTCTAAGCACAAGCACCTAGGATTGTCCTTAAGCCTGAGGTATTTGGTTTGGGATACATTGACTAATGTGCTTTGGTTCGTCTTAGACAATTCTGAAATATGGTTGTCATACGAGGCCTTACTGGGTACAAAGGAATTTGTATTTTGAATCGAAATATTACAAGATGGTAATTGCACCTCCTTTTTAGGAGAGATATTTATGGGTCCTTTGACATGATGAGATAACTGGAAAGTGCATGGCCATGCCCAAACGAACTGATTTGTTCTTTGTCGTTTATCACAACAGTTTGAATCAAGAAGTCATTAAATGATTTCAAATACAGGAGTTGATAACTTCTACCATGCTCGTATTCGTCATCACAAATATTCGTCATCACAAATATCGTGCTGCAAGGGATAAACCTAACATAGTTGCCCAAGAAGTAGAGACAGAGTGTTCTTTACTAGGAGACGCTATTAAAGAGTTTTTCAAAACTATACCTGGGTTACACAAAGCTGTTTTTATGGGGTTGGTTACCTACATGCCCATCTAGAAGGCCAATGTAGCTCGTATCATTAAGACAAAGGTTTCAAACTTGCACAAGTGGGAGTCTGAAGGATTTATGTGCACAGTTAATCAACCTATGATGATACATCCATGCCTACGAAACACTTAAGGGTCACACCGGTGAGTGCATGTAATACGAGTAAGATATGTAATGATACTTGGAAGAGGATTGATTCATAATAGTCATTTATAAATCAAGTTAAGTATTAAGTCAAGTTTGACTTATTACTAGATTAGTTTATCTAACTAGTTAATACAAGTATTTGTACATTTACTAGTTGAGTAAATATACAATGTGTTAATTATAGATTATCCATAATATGATTTAAGGTAATTAAATCATATGGTAATTGGATAATGTTATTGTATAAATTATATAAAGTTTATTATATAATTAATTATTAAACGTATTAAATACAAGTATATAATTCGTGTATATGGGTACCGAATTATTAGTGTATAAATACTAGACATTTAATAGTTAAGTGCAATAATAAAAGAATAATAAACTATAAGGGAAGGAAACGTAAAAGGGAAAGTTTAATTAAAGAATAGATATTAATTAAACTAGAGGGTCCTAAGCGCAACTTATTTATCTATAAATAAGAGGCTTAGGGTAACCCTAAAACCCCTTACACCTTACACGCATACTTCCTCCCTCCCTCTCCCTTGTTCGGCCGAATACCCAAGAACACCAACCTTGGTGTTCTTCGTTCTTCGTGTTCTTCGTGTTCTTCAAGTCTTGGAAGATCCAAGATCATTACAAGGACCAACTAGAAGGTCGCTCGTCGTGTTCATCATCAGTGGACTAACTTAAGCAAGATTAAGGTATGTTTTGGAAAGCCTTTTCTTCCTTCTCCTCTTGTTCGAATTCGATCACCAAGAACGCTAGGGTTCTTGGTTGGCCGTTGAATACACACAAGCATGTGTGTGTTTGAGTTTTTCGTACAAGCTTTCTTCTATTGGTAATCTAATCTATATCTCCAAGATCCGAATCCTTAAGGGTTTAAGGATTAGGTTTAATCCCAGTTCCGCTTTTAGGGATTAAATCAGCTAGTTTGTTTTAACCGGTCAAGAACAAGTTCATGTTCTTGGTCAGTGTGGTTCGAACCAAGTGACTAGGAGGTTGACCCATCTGGTCAATCAGTGTTAATGAAACCCTTCACAAAGGGCCTTTGGGTGTTTTCCCCACAATCTTGAGGTTGGGGGTTCAAGTCCTATCCCGAACATAGGTGGTAATTAGGAGTAGACTAGGATTTTCCGTTCATATAAAAAAGTAAAGAAAGAAAACTAGACTGGCAATTCAGGTCGGACTCCGGTTGATAAGTTCAGGTTCGCGGGTTGGCGTTAGTTCATCCTGAAACCATCATCTTTATCTATAATAAAAGAAAGCGTGACATGTCATCTAAATCACCTCAATGCCGCATCATAACTCAAAGCCATATGTATTCTGCTGCCAATTCATCATAGGTCCACATCATCGTACCAGTTGATTGCCCCATATTCTCATTGAGTAACCCTAATTGCAAGCTCTTTCCTCTCCTCTTTTGCAACCGTTGTTGGAAATTGTTGCTTCCTTTGGTGAAACTCATCTATTACGAATATCATCATACTAATGGATATGTTTAAAAGGGGTTTTCGAAACATATAGTTGGCTTACGATAGTGTTCATTCACCAATCGACCCAATCCCAATCGCCATTAACATTTTCGTGAGCCTCTTATTCAATGATTCGTAAACGCTTCTCCTCTCGCTACTACTTTTAGGCACATTCTTGATGGTGTATTTTTTTTTTAAATTTCAAGATCTGTAATAATAACATGCTATTATATTTCAAAATCTGTATTTTTATTGTAGTGTTGATTGTGGGTTTAAAATTTAATTTATGAGTACAGATTTGCACGAATGTGTTGAAATTCCTTTATACATGTAATGATAATACTACTGATCTATCTAATGGTAATTAACTCAAAAATCTTGATGAATATATAGTATATACTCTCATACTCCGTTCAAACAATCATGTTGTGTATGGATCGATTTGGGATGACCTAGATGATTTGAACTCTGTTCTATAAGGAGGTTTTATGTCACACCCCGCCAAAAATGAGTTTTACGTCATTTTAATTGTTTTTCGGAAGAACGGAGGTGTAACAAACAAAAATTAAGTAAACAAACAACCACGCAAATAACAAATGAAAATAGTTGTATTTCCTAAAATGGAAAGTTTCCAAAAATAGCAGTTTCCTAAAATAGAATAGTTTGAAAATGAAAATGAAAATGAAAGGGTTTAGGGTTTGTGAGGGTAATGGTATTTATAGTGTAGAGGAAATAAGAGTTTGAGTCATATTAGGTTTCGTTTTAAATAATAATCAAGATAACAACCAAGATTTAAAAGAAAGAAGAGATAAGGCCAACACTCCAAGGGGTGTTTCGGCCGAAGGTTGTCACGCACAAGGGAGGGGGCGGCCACATGTTAGGTCACAACAACCATGGACTAATTGTATAATTGATAGATTAATTAGACTTAAGACAATTAAAGTGATGAACACAATATTAGAGTCAAATGTATAATTCCACTAAGTGTGGCTTGTTGCGGAATAACAAGACCACTGATCAGTATTGGATGTCAATACTGAGTCCCAATACTGAGTGACCAATACTCTCTACTCAGTGTTGGACCAAGACTTACCTAATTTATTTTACAAACTATTCTAAGCTAGTCTAGGTTGTCTTGTTATCTTGAGATCCCTAGGGGTGAGGCTTTTTGCCTTAACAATCTCCCCCTATCTAATGATAACAAGACAATATTACAAAAGAGAAGTACAAAAATAAAGTTGCAGAGTCTTCTTCTTCATCCCCTGCTAATGGCTTCATGCTCATAGAAGACTTCTTGGTTTATGTGGACACATTCATCTTTCTTTCTAAGCTATTCTCTTCTATTCCACAGTACTTCCACAGTACAGCAACAATCTTCTTTCTGAACCAAGCATCCTCCTTCTTGGTTATCAACCATTTTAATCCCACCAGATGACTAATGTTTGCTTTTGGGAGATCTTCTTCTGTTATAAAGCATTCTATGTCATCTGAGTCAGTGTACATATATCAAGAAGTTGGATATATAGTGCTCTTTTGATCCTGAAAGACAAGAGTAGGAGGTACAAGGTATTTATTTAAGAAATTGAATGTGTTAAGCCACTCAGGTTTGTTGTTTATGTATGCCTCAGTCATTACACTGAGTGCCCTGTACTCCCCTGGAAATAAGATTCCTTTCTCAAAGCAAACTGCAGCAACTGCCAGATTTCATCTTTAATCAATTGTGCTTGAGAGGTGTAACACTCAAATTTTCACAAAAATTTAAAAATTTTAAGTATAAGATTTTTAATAAAATAGTCCCAATAACTTTAATAAATAAATCCCAAATAATAATGTTGTCCTTTAAAATGTATTTAATGCGGAAAAAAGTTTATGAAAACGAAATGTTTAGAATAATAAATGCTGTCCACATCAACACCGGGGGATACAGCGGTCAACCGTCCACCTTCTCCTTTCCTTTGCTAGTACCTGAAACAGTGGGGGAAATATGGGTCAGCTGGGAAGCTGAGTGAATATTCACAAAATGTAAACAATCATAACATACAACACATGAGGGCACATCGGTGTACTCCTACTCAGATTCTACTCAATTATTTACTCAGATTTATTTCTCAGATTTTATTACTCAGATTTTAATTTATATAGCGCGCTTGTGTGATTCGGGTCGATCGCCCCTCCTCACACCTCAGATAGGCATAAGCCAAAACTCAGACGGGAGGTGATCCTAAAACTCAGACGGGAGGTGATCCCAAATAGGCATAAAGCCAAAACTCAGATGTGTGTTATTATGTTTTTATCTCTTTAACATAATTATCTCAGATAACTCAGATAGCTCAGATCACAGGTAGCTCAGATCATAGATAACTCAGATAACATTCAAACTCAGATAACAGATCAAACTCAGATAGCAAACATGATACAATTAATATAACACATAAGTCATGCATGTAACGTTAAAACTGATTACACGGTGAGAATACTCACCTGGAATATGTAAGCTCCGGAGGATTCTCGATACTCTAAGGCGCTGCTCGGTTACTCCTAGACGATCCTAAAACATAACATAAAACTCCGAATTAAAACCTGACCCGAAACCTTGTTTTTATAAAATCTGGCAGCACCCATAAGTCTCATGAGAACAACCATAACTCCTAAACCGTTTATTAGATCAGTCCCAACTTTTTACCACAGAAATTAAAAATCAGAACTACGAATTACTGGGAGACGGTCGCTGACCAAAACGGGTCCTATAGGTCTCAAAACAGTGTCGCAAGACGGGCATGCTGCACTGACCAAGTTTCTAACAGCAGCATAATGAAACAGACATAACTTTTGAACCGTAATTCAGATTGACGCGAGGGTTGCGGCATTGGAAGGCTAACTCAGAAAACAAGGTCCCTTCTCGGGCCAAAAATCAAAAAGATTATTTTAAGTAGACTAAAAACAACCAAGAACATAAGGTAGTAATCTGCCCGAATAGTGTTCACCTTTAAAACTCGATTTTTATGAAAACAGTTAAACGACTCCAGCCACCGAGACAACTCAAGGGTTGGCTTTGGCTATTCGGTTCACAGATTCTAACCCGCTTGTCAACTCAGTAAAACGGTTCTAGGTTAATCTAGTCACGGAGCTAAGTATACTATTGGGATAGGGCAACTACAACAAGTCCAGAAATTAAATCGATTTCCATTCGGCTTGGCGACAATTCTAAAAACCTGCAGCCCTACAATTTAACTAGATAATACAATACAAAGGGACAATCAAGATAAGAATTAAAACAGCGGGATTTGAGGAAAAAGGACTACCGAAACAGTGCTGCAACCGGCTAGAACTCTGCTCGATTACAAACTTTCTGCTCGATCAAAGGCCACGATCGATCAATACAGTATCACCAACACAATCGTTGTTCGATCGGTACTCAGGGAAGCTAACAATACCCGCCAATCTCCCTTCCTGTTAAGTCCCGATCGCACACACAACCATGAAAATAATACGATTCGGTTATCAACACTATCAGATTAGAAAAGAATGAAAACAGGGATGAATCGGGGATTACCACAAGGATTGATAGGCTCGGAATCTGCCTGCTCGAATGATCTTCAACGAACAGAGGAAAAAAAACGATTTGGAGCTGCTATTAGTCGGCAATTAGGGTATGGGTTTAAGGGTATTTAACTTGGTGATTAAGATAGTTGACATAGGCCTCAAGCCCGATTCCTTTTGAACCCGCAAACTGCAAGTGGTTCGGCCTTCTAATTCCTCTTAGCCCAATCCGATTGTAGGTGAGGGAGTACGGGTTCGGCCCTCAACTCACACCCGACAATTATTCAAAAAGGTGGGCTCGAGATTATGATTTAATTAGAATTAGGAGTACTCAAAAGTTGAACTGGTAACGAGGCTCGAGTCTCGGCCTTGGCCTTCAGCCGGCCTTGACCCGTCACGAGAGCTAGCCAAATTCTCATGTGATGAAGATTCAGAATTAAACATCACTACTAACCCAACACATATTAATAATTGAAACGTCACATATATTATTCCATTTAATAATATCAAATAAGTAATACAATAATGTTTTTGATGAAGTAAAATGAAATTAATTTAAATAATAAAATTTGGGGCGTTACAAGAGGGTCTTGAGGGCAACTCCTTGGTCATTTTGGTGATCTTGATCCAGTCTTGGAGTCCCATCTTCTGGATATCATGAAGAAGAATCTTCATGGGAAGACTGACTGGTCCAGTACAAGTAGCAACAATTGATCCATTGACCATTTTTACCTTTATTTTGTTGACATAAATGTTCAACCAATATATGTCCCTCACACTGAGAAAGACTTTGTTTCTCAGTATTTCCATTCTTGTCTCTCTGTGTCTTGTTCTCTAAGCAACTGAGTTCCAATATTGTTCTCTAAGGTCTGCTCCTTTCAATCTTCTTCTACGAGATGTTGATGGAACATCAGTCTCAGTATCAGGATCAGTCTCATGTTCCTCTTTGACACCAAGAGCATGTAGGTAGAATAATTTTTCTGCTTCATCTTCTAATTGTTGTGCAGTCTTCCTTGGAACCTGCTCATCATCATGAACAGACCTTCTAGGTCTAGTGATTAGAGGAGCTGGAGCACATTCTTCACTTGATTCAGAAGACATGACAACTCTTGACATTCTTCTAATTGATCTTCTAACTGGTCTTGGTTCACCCTGAGCTGGTAATTGTGGATCTCTTGGAGGCTCTTCATCATCGGAGGATGATGTTGAGGAGCTTGGTTCATGAGCCATGTCCAGTGCAAATTTTATGAAGTTCTGAGTTGGCACTGGATTTGATTCTTCATCATCATCAGCAATAGGCCACACAAATGGCCTGTACACAATGATTTGCAGGTTGTTCTCATACTTAGCAGATGGCACAGTATGAGCCTGCAGAGGTTGGTCAGTGGTAGTCTCCCCCTGTGCAGATGGCTCAGACTGGTTCTCTTCATGTTGTTCCAAGAAAGACCTTCCTCTTTCTCTTCTTCTTTCATACTGAAACCTAAGAGGTTCAGTATCAGTGACTTGTTGTGATTGTTGTTATTGTGGAGGTTGATCTTCATTTATTTTTCTTCTTTTCTCCCCCTGAGCAGATGGCTCAGGTTGATCAACCTCATCTTCTCATGTTCTCTTCTCCCCCTTATTGTTATCATTTGATGGGGAGGGAAGAGGTTCAATATCACCACCTGCATCTCCTTGAGTATTATCATGAGTAGGAGATGGCATAGGTTCAGTGGCAGCATTAGTATCACCCTCTTGATCTTCATTTGTGGGTGATTGCCTAGGCTCAGTATTATTATCTCCACTTTGATCTTCATTATCTCCACTGTGTTGAGATTGTGGAGTCAGTGGAGGTTGTTGATGTTGTTGTTTGAGTAATGCAACAGATTCTTTTAATGAATCAATCTCATTACTCATGGTTTCCATCCTGGCCAGTATTGTATTTTGTGTGTGCTGCATGGCCAAGATTCGTTGCATGATTGTCTGCAAGGAAACGTCTTCCACTGGAGCCTGCTGGACAGGAGTACCCTGCACAGATGGTGCTAAAGAAACAAAAACATAGTAACTGGTTAGTATGGAATGGTTTATCAAATAGAATTGTGGTTTTGTTAAATTCTAAAATCATTTAAACAAAGTTTTTGAAGTCTGTATTTCATCTAGTGTATGATGAAATATTGTGGACTTGTGTATAACATGTGTAAGAAATTTTCAGTATAAGTGATTGTGATTTGTAGTAGCTCAGTGTAGGTTAAGTCACTTTTTCTGAAAAAGGTTAAGGTTAGGGAAACGAAGCCTAGGATATGCTTCTTTGTTGTTTGAATGTTTATCACTCGGTGTTAGAGTGATAACACTAATGTGTCTTAAACCCCATGAATTTTATTTGGATAGTGTAGCTTTAGGGTTTTGATCATTTCTTAAATCATGTTATCAAATTTAACATAAATTGGGTATGATAGAAGCAGTACCAGTGGGTGTCAGTGTGACATCAACCACCATTGTCTTTTTATATGTAAAGACAACTGTAGGCTGGCAATGATCGTTTGTGCTCAGTGTAGGAATTTTTCATAGTAGCAGTGGGCTAACTAGTCGGCCTTAAGAGGATATATATTTAAAAAAAAAAGCGATTGAGACTTTGGTCAGTATTGAGTTGGTACAGTCCAATACTTAGTCTTTTGGTTTTGAAAAAAAATAATATATATAGGAGTTTGAGGGCTTTATTAGAAATGTATACCTGAGGCTTTGTCAGATTCCCTTCTCCCTTCTACAGAGATAGGTGTTGGATCATTTGTATGTTGATTGGAACCTCCATCACTTTCTTGATTTTGTGGTTCTCTGTCTTGTTCTTCTTCTTCTAGATTTTGTTGCTCATATTCAATTTCAGCATCGAGTGGAATATGAGGTTCCACATTTGTTGTTGGTTGAGCATTGTTCTCTTGATCTGGTTCTGGAAGATCAGCATGAGATGCCATTTGATGTTGCTCTTCTAGGGAAGGAGTCAGTGTTGGATGTAAACTGTGCAACACTGAGTCCGTTGATAGTGCACCCATGATGACTGGACTCAATTGTCTTCTAACCCTTCTTCTGATGATTAAGGGCTGGTCTTTAGTATCAGAAGCTGATGCAGTATTGGGAGCATCAGGTTCTGGCTCTTGTACTGGACGGGGTTGAACATCCTCCATCTCAACATCATCATTTTCATTTGAAAGTCCTTTGCTGGTGCGTCATTTGGTCGGATGAACGCGAAATTTGCCATTTTTATATGATTAAGAATTGAAATTTGCTTTGCAAAGAGATGTGAAATTGTTAATCGCAGAGAGTATTGAAAAAGAAAGAGAGTAAATAAGCGAGAAAATGATTTAAATTTGAAGAAAACGATTATTTATACTCTTAATTGATAATCATTGCAGTATTGAGAAGTAAAAACGGCGAAATGACAACCTTATCCTATTCCAACGGTAACTTTTCTATTAAGGAAAGTAACCGTTGGGGAGTATGAGGTTTTGAAATCAGTGTTGAACTCCAGGACTCCCAATACTGATTTAGAGTAAAAAAAATTAAATTAGAAAAAATTTTAAAAATAATAAAAACATTTAATTTAATGCATAAATTAATAAAAAATTTACAAAAATTAAAAATAATATACCAGATGAGCTATACTGAAAGGGTCAGTATTGGGTCAATACTGAAAAATCAGTATAGGAAAGAATTTTTAGGAGAAAAATAATTTCAAGGGTTAAGCATGTCCAATTGTCCTAGTAAGTACATAAACCTTTCTTCTGAAAGAGCTTTAGTAAATACATCAGCCAATTGGTCCTCAGTTGGGACATAGTCTACCTGAACCTTACCATTTTCCACATTATCTCGGATAAAGTGGTGTCTGATATCAATGTGCTTTGTTCTTGAGTGATGGACTGGATTTTCAGTGATAGAAATAGCACTCTTGTTATCACAATGAATGGGTGTGTTGTTGAAATCAAATCCATAGTCCATGAGTTGATACTGCATCCATAAAAGTTGAGCACAACAACTTCCTGCAGCTACATATTCAGCCTCTGCAGTTGAAGTTCTACTGAATTTTGTTTCTAAGATGACCAACTAACTAATCTTCCATCAAGGAATTGCCATCCTCCACTTGTGCTTTTTCTATCCAATCTGCAGCCTGCATAATCTATATCTGTGTACCCTTCAAGAGCAAAATTTGAATCTTTGGGATACCAAAGACCCATATTAGGAGTACCAGATAAATACCTAAAAATTCTCTTAACAGCCTTCATATGTGATTCTTGGGGATCAGCCTGATACCGAGCACACAAACATGTTGCAAACATGATATCAGGCCTGCTAGCTGTTAAGTAAAGTAAGGAACCAATCATACCTCGGTATGTGGATTGACATACTGGTTTACCAGTTTCATCCTTACTTATTGTGACATCCGTGAAAAACTAGGTTTTCAAGTTTGCTACTAAATACTGTAATATGAATTTTAGTAAGTAAACAAAATCTATTATGGTTAAATTATAATAATAAAAGTGTTAGTTATCATATGTATCTTGACAACATGCTTGAAATCCCTAGTAAGACGTATAAACATTTTAGTCGTGTTATAAAGTTCCAAGGTGCAACAATTTATATTAAATCACAACCAAAGTAATAATAAATGTTAAAATACATATAATTATATGTAATAATGTAAATTTTAACTTAAGATAACATAACTAAAAACTAGAGCAAATAACCTTAATTTAACACATCATTTTACAACCTTTATTAGACATATATCTAACAAATACTTAAATACATATATAATATACAAAATACTATAAAAATAATAATAATAATAACAATAATAATATAGTAAAAATGCAGATTTTGAATCTCTCCCAACTCTACACCCACTCATAAGACATGCAACTCCACCACTTCAACATCATTTCCATCATTTCCCACTAACTCTCTTTCTCTCTCTTTCTCACAAACTCTCCCAACTTCTCTTCATTCTTTTCTTTAGTTTCCAGCAGAAAATCAGCTCTAGAACACATATAAATCTCGAATTTATTGAAGATAAAGTGAAGATAAACTTCATCCAAGAGTTAGTAAGTCGATTGCCTTGTATTTGTTGCATTTTCTTGTCATTTCTTCATGTGTTCTTGCATCTTTCTTCACGTTTCTTGAAGTTTTGTATCCATGAAAGGCACTTGGGTGTCTAGATGGTAGATTACACTCCAATGTCTTCAAGATATCCAATGAAGGTGGTAATCCATGATCCATACATCAAAAACTCAAGAACATAAAGTTTGATTTACATGCATGTAACTTTTTCTTACAAATCTTAGATGTTTAATGACATGCATGTGTTTATAAAAATTAATATATGATTTTGAGCTAAAAATAATCTTGCATGATCCTAAATAAGTGTTAAAAGCAACGATTTAAACCATTGGATGTAGAGAAATGGCTAGAACACTTAAAACCTTCAAAACTTTTATTTTTGAAATCTGGCAGATTGCATGCATGTACTTAATTCGGCCATATCTTGAGTTTTAACCATTTAAAATACATGATTCTTTTTCTCAAAGTTAGTTTTATGTCTTATCTTTTCAACCCATTTAATTTCATGCCAAAATATTGAGTTTTGACCCACGAAACCCTACCCACAAGTTAGATGTGCAAACAGACTAGCTGAGCAGAATAAAACTCGAATTTAAACTGATATATCTCTTTTATAAAACCTTTAAAATACATGATTTTTCTTCTGTAATTTAATTTAAAGGGTTATCTTTTAAATGCAGCTGGTTTCATCGAAAAACATAAAGATTTGACCTCCCAACCAAACATGCAAAGGTAAGTGTGCATTGAAAAGAGTGCTGGCAGATTTTTACATGCAACTTTAAGTAATCATAACTCCTTTATAAAACATGCAAATGTAATGATTCTTTTTTTTAAACTTTATTTGAGTGAGTTATCTTTAATACCCCATAAAATACAGAGAAAAACTCGAAGGTTTGATACCCCAAATGGGTAAAATAAAATAAGTGTGCAGACTGATTTGAAGTCAGTGACACATAAGTTTATAAAATATAATTTAAATAGTTATACAACTTCAAAAATAATGAATGTTATGCTAAAAGTTCCCTAAGACACTAAATAATAACATATAAAAAGTTGGTAAATTAAATCATTTGTTATGATATTAAAATAACTTGTGGAAGTGGACTAAAAATCTGGACAGCAACAAACATTTAGCTTTAGATGTGAGAAAAGTAACTTTTAAGAAATATTGGACTATGTAGCACATAAAGTATAATATTTTACAATATACAAGTTAATTATAATATAACACATGTAAAATAGAAATATAAACTCAAATGAGCATATAAGTATAAAGTGCATACCAACAAGAATAAGACTTATAAGTATACATTTTTAGGAAATACAAAAATTAACATATAAATAAAGGTGAAACTAAACATATCTATATATATAAAGTAAGTAGGATTATATATATAAACTAATATACTACATAAAGGACTATAAATATTAAAAACTTATAACTATAATTGACAATTATGTACATCTCAATAAGTTCACTATTTTCCTTACGAAAATTCTTAAAATAAACCTTAAATACTGTATATAGAAAGTCTAAGATTTTATGAAATTATAATAGCTAAATAATATTTTATCCCTAAGGTTAGACATAGCCTAATATTCAATTCCATTAATATAGGAAGGATTTAAGTCGGACTGAGCATCAAACGGAAAATTGTTGGATACAGCTACACACTGTGAGTATCATAGCCCCTTTTTACTTTGTTTTTAAATATTTTGGGGTGAAAAGCATGTTATAAAGTTTTAATGGTTGCTCTATGATTGAAAAATGTTGTTGTTGAATTAAATTGTTTGTGCACTATGTTATGGATGCTAAAATGCAATTGCTTGAGTTAAAAAGTGTAAGTCCCCGAAACGTGGAATTCAAATTTAGTGACACTACCATTAACTCGAACGGGGGCCTACGGTTTTGTGGATAGCGCTATTAGGGTTTGGACATCCCCACTTAAGGTCGACGGGCCTTGGGTGCACATTTCCTAAAATTAAAAGTTGGGTTCTACACATGTGAGAAATTGCTCACCGCTGAGGTAGGACTGGTTACATTAGGGGCATCGTTGTCTGAATGGTTTGGTAGTGGCTCATGGCTGATAATTGCTAGCGTACTCTACACTTGTGCTAAAAATATATTTGAGCAACCAGTTACTTAATGTCTTGTGAACAAAAGTTTCACAATAACAACTTATGGATACTAATTTAATTTTTGTTCATCAAAAACCTATGAACTCACCAACTCTTTGTAGTTGACCTTTTTAACTCATGCTTTTCAGGTATAAACAAGTAAGTGTTGGCATGTAGGTGCATTTTGTGTGACGACATCAACATCAAGAAATTTTAAAATCCTTTATCATCAACTTTATCTATTGTGAATTTTGGGAACAAATTTGGTTGTAATAATTTAATTTTTGAACTACTTTTGATTAATGTTGTAGTTGGTGTTGTTTATTACCTCATGCTATGAAACCTTATGCTGTTGTATCTCGTGTTTCCGCTTTAGCAGGGTGTGACAGATTTGGTATCAGAGCCTAAGGTTATAGAGAATGCCGGTTTTCTTATGAAAACCTAAAACTATAACCAAAAATTTTCAAACAATTTTCAAAAAGGTTTCCCAAAATAAAATAAAATAAAATAAAATAAATATTGTTTAGACATGGAAGGCATGATTTTGTGTGTGTTTGCATAAACATTGCATACCCTAGGCACTCACAATTGCACAATTAGCTATTAAGTTAGATATTATCACATTTAATACTTGGTAGATCTTACGTGGCACAAACCCTATATTCTAAGATTAGCCTCAATACTTTGGTTTAACATCAAGTCATAACCCACTAGTTATGGTACACATGAAGTGAAAAATACTGCTAATTCTCGGGAGATAAATGATCCCTTTGATGACGTACTTTGAGTAGTTATTAAATACTCATAGAGACCTTTAAAATTTAGATGATTACTTTTTCCTGTTATTGATACAATTATCTTGTAGAGGAAAGTAATCTTACTCTATTAGCCTAATTATGGCTCAAATTGAAAAGTTTATCAATAATATAACAATAAATATTGTGGACACTCAATAGAGAGTAGCTATGTATCTGCATAAGAAGTGAGTTTCGACAGAGCTACTAGCGAATGTCCTTGTGCATCAATAATGTAGTTCACTCCCATAGGTTCACAAATTAAAGTTAACTTTAAGGAGCTAGCATTGTAATATCGAAGAAAGTGATGTTAGGAGCATCGTATAAAGCATGGGAGCAGACACCATGTGTCGTCACTAATATACACTTCGGACGTACTTCCGTCATGAATCACAAATACTATAATCCTTTATAAAAGAATATAAGTGTAGGATATAGTAGAATCGTTAATATGATCACTGAATTGCATATGTTACGTATACGATAGAGGTGCATGTAAGAATAAAATTGCAAAAAAAAAAAAATAATAATAATAAAAATAAAATAAAATAAAATTTTAAATAAATAAATAATAACATCCATTGATTGTAAATGAATTAGATGTCATTAGTTAAAATAAGGCATCATAATGAAGGATAAATCATCTATAATTATATAAGAATTTGAAGAAGATAATTATATTTATGAAAGGAAGTATGAAGTGATAATGATAAGGAAATATTGTATGATGTGATCATAAAAACGTCTGGCCAACGTGTTTATAATTACAAGATACAATATCGAGTTATCAAAGTCACTGATTATTGAACGAATTGATGAATAAAAGAGTTGTATACAAGTAGTATCTATAATATTAAAATAAGCGGCCGATTGAAATTAAGCAAGATTAATAGTTAACCAAGTCAATAAAATAACATAAAGAAATAAAGATAAGTCAAGGCCGGAGGATAAACTTACTTGACTAATAATGTGAAATTAGATTAGTGATCAGTTTTGAGTGACCTTTGATGAGAAAGATAATAATGATGATGGTGATGAAGTTCGATGACCCCGGTTTATAATAAAGTTTATATTGGTATCAAAATACTCAAGAAGGAGTTTGTAGAAGAAATATATAATAATGAAAGATTAAGAAAATGAAGTAAATATTCAAATGGTTAACGTCAAACTATGAATTTAGCGGAGGTGAAAGTGCCTAATAAATGAAAAGAGAAATAAATTCAATGAGCGTAAAATTTACTATATACATGGAGGAGGATTAATAAATAAATAATTGTTTCGCAAAATTTTTATAAAGTAAATGCTAAGAAAATAGAAGTATTAAGGATGTGTCATATCATATAATAGAATAATTACAATAATATGTGAGATGAACAATAGTATATAAATTTTGATAATACTAACTAAAAAAAAAAATTAAATAAATAATAAATAAATTATAAATAAATAAAAATACTTTAAAATTATGAGTTATCCTGAGATTTGAGTGAAACATGGATGTGAAGTATGATTTTGGTTTAAATTCTAATAAATTTTATTTTAACCATGGTTAGTAAAAAAAAAATATATATATATATATATAATAATAATCTACTTTAATGAATAATGAGATCTATAATTGGTCACCAGAATGACAATGGAATAAATAAATATAAAGACCTAATATTAGAAGGATATAAAGTATAGATTTATTGATACCAATATTTTAAAACCTCATAAACTAATGAAAGAGGTGAGTGAGTTAGACTCATTGATAAACATAATTTTAGGAAGTTTGAATTAGGTGTACTAAAGAAAGAAATGATAGTATACAGATTATAAATTGATGACAAGCAAGACATTATAAAAAGAAAAGATGAGGATAAGAACCAATTTATATCGGTTAGAATTAAAAAGTTATATCGGTTAGAAATTTATATCGGTTATAAAAAGAAATTTATATCGGTTAGAAATGAGGAGTACTATCGAGAATTAATAATAAACAAATGCTTAATGAACCAGTTCATGAGTAAATAGAATTATGCAAAAGATATAAATGATATGTGAGTTGAATTCAGTTCATGAAATAAGAGGAGGACCATAACTACGTGTTGGTAAGGAAGTGAGTCGAAACTTTCAAAAAAAAAAAAAAAAAACGGAGAGTGGAACATGAATATATACATCAGGAAAGATATTAGTACATTAATAAGTTAAAATATATAATAACTCTAGATCACATCTATAGTTTATGATAAACAAGTTGTGGTACAAAGATAATCACGTTATATGCAGTATATAATTCACGAAAGTAATTAAGATCAAGAATTTATTACTTAAAAACAACTACTTGTATAGTAGAGTATACGCACATTTATAACATACATATGCAGTATCATTATGAAATATTAATACATGAGAAAATAATAAATAACTAAATATGTATTGGAATTATAGCTGACATTGAAGAATATAATATATAAAAGAAGTGTTAGAAATTGATATCTTCATAGTAGAATCGATAAAGTAAATAATAAGTGAAATGAGTCCAAAATGGTGTCCAATGCAATAATAAGGAAAAATATATATATATATTAAAAGGGTATGAGCATTATGAGGGGTCGTTCATACGAATCTAAGGACTTGAATCTTTGAAACGTAAAAAAAAAAAAAAAAAAAAAAAAAAAAATTCAAAATATTTCATAAATATATGCTACATACTTGTGCAATAGATATCAGATGAAGTTGGATACTCATCATCCATTAGTTGAGTTCTCATATAAACATAATTATCACAATAGAATTTAGTTTGCTCCATATGAAACCTTGTATTGGAATAAGTTACATTTGCCACTTAATTGGTTGGAAATTGGCGACTGACAAGATCTTAATTACCAAGGATAGATTTAAGGAGACAATAGATCGTGATAAGAGTTGTGCAGATAGTCACATAAAACCTCTAGAATTCCAAATGAGTGATAAAAGACTTCAAAAGGAATTATTCTTCAGAAGAGAAGACAAAGTAAACAATATAAATATATATTGGTACATTTAAAATAATAGAAAGAATCAGGCTAGTGCAAGATAAACTTAAACTTACAAGAACAAAATGTCATCCAAGATAAATTTCATGTATCAAACCTAAAGAAATCTTTTACTTTTAAAATGTTGATCATATCCCAACAAAAAGTTAAGATTAAAAACATATTGCGGTTAAGGAGGAACCAGTTGAAATTCTAGATCGCAAAATAAAACTACTTATACGAAGTAAAAATATAATTTTTATGGTTCCCTGAAATTCAAGACACTTGGATATAAGAGCATTATATGAAATTAAAGCAACCGAGCCAAATTTCTAAAGAGCAAAATAAGGATGTCAATTAATAAATTTCGGGACGAAATTTCTTTAACTAGGGGAGATTGTGACATCCGTGAAAAACTAGGTTTTCAAGTTTGCTACTAAATACTGTAATATGAATTTTAGTAAGTAAACAAAATCTATTATGGTTAAATTATAATAATAAAAGTGTTAGTTATCATATGTATCTTGACAACATGCTTGAAATCCCTAGTAAGACGTATAAACATTTTAGTCGTGTTATAAAGTTCCAAGGTGCAACAATTTATATTAAATCACAACCAAAGTAATAATAAATTTTAAAATACATATAATTATATGTAATAATGTAAATTTTAACTTAAGATAACATAACTAAAAACTAGAGCAAATAACCTTAATTTAACACATCATTTTACAACCTTTATTAGACATATATCTAACAAATACTTAAATACATATATAATATACAAAATACTATAAAAATAATAATAATAATAACAATAATAATATAGTAAAAATGCAGATTTTGAATCTCTCCCAACTCTACACCCACTCATAAGACATGCAACTCCACCACTTCAACATCATTTCCATCATTTCCCACTAACTCTCTTTCTCTCTCTTTCTCACAAACTCTCCCAACTTCTCTTCATTCTTTTCTTTAGTTTCCAGCAGAAAATCAGCTCTAGAACACATATAAATCTCGAATTTATTGAAGATAAAGTGAAGATAAACTTCATCCAAGAGTTAGTAAGTCGATTGCCTTGTATTTGTTGCATTTTCTTGTCATTTCTTCATGTGTTCTTGCATCTTTCTTCACGTTTCTTGAAGTTTTGTATCCATGAAAGGCACTTGGGTGTCTAGATGGTAGATTACACTCCAATGTCTTCAAGATATCCAATGAAGGTGGTAATCCATGATCCATACATCAAAAACTCAAGAACATAAAGTTTGATGTACATGCATGTAACTTTTTCTTACAAATCTTAGATGTTTAATGACATGCATGTGTTTATAAAAATTAATATATGATTTTGAGCTAAAAATAATCTTGCATGATCCTAAATAAGTGTTAAAAGCAACGATTTAAACCATTGGATGTAGAGAAATGGCTAGAACACTTAAAACCTTCAAAACTTTTATTTTTGAAATCTGGCAGATTGCATGCATGTACTTAATTCGGCCATATCTTGAGTTTTAACCATTTAAAATACATGATTGTTTTTCTCAAAGTTAGTTTTATGTCTTATCTTTTCAACCCATTTAATTTCATGCCAAAATATTGAGTTTTGACCCACGAAACCCTACCCACAAGTTAGATGTGCAAACAGACTAGCTGAGCAGAATAAAACTCGAATTTAAACTGATATATCTCTTTTATAAAACCTTTAAAATACATGATTTTTCTTCTGGAATTTAATTTAAAGGGTTATCTTTTAAATGCAGCTGGTTTCATCGAAAAACATAAAGATTTGACCTCCCAACCAAACATGCAAAGGTAAGTGTGCATTGAAAAGAGTGCTGGCAGATTTTTACATGCAACTTTAAGTAATCATAACTCCTTTATAAAACATTCAAATGTAATGATTCTTTTTTTTAAACTTTAGTTGAGTGAGTTATCTTTAATACCCCATAAAATACAGAGAAAAACTCGAAGGTTTGATACCCCAAATGGGTAAAATAAAATAAGTGTGCAGACTGATTTGAAGTCAGTGACACATAAGTTTATAAAATATAATTTAAATAGTTATACAACTTCAAAAATAATGAATGTTATGCTAAAAGTTCCCTAAGACACTAAATAATAACATATAAAAAGTTGGTAAATTAAATCATTTGTTATGATATTAAAATAACTTGTGGAAGTGGACTAAAAATCTGGACAGCAACAAACATTTAGCTTTAGATGTGAGAAAAGTAACTTTTAAGAAATATTGGACTATGTAGCACATAAAGTATAATATTTTACAATATACAAGTTAATTATAATATAACACATGTAAAATAGAAATATAAACTCAAATGAGCATATAAGTATAAAGTGCATACCAACAAGAATAAGACTTATAAGTATACATTTTTAGGAAATACAAAAATTAACATATAAATAAAGGTGAAACTAAACATATCTATATATATAAAGTAAGTAGGATTATATATATAAAATAATATACTACATAAAGGACTATAAATATTAAAAACTTATAACTATAATTGACAATTATGTACATCTCAATAAGTTCACTATTTTCCTTACGAAAATTCTTAAAATAAACCTTAAATACTGTATATAGAAAGTCTAAGATTTTATGAAATTATAATAGCTAAATAATATTTTATCCCTAAGGTTAGACATAGCCTAATATTCAATTCCATTAATATAGGAAGGATTTAAGTCGGACTGAGCATCAAACGGAAAATTGTTGGATACAGCTACACACTGTGAGTATCATAGCCCCTTTTTACTTTGTTTTTAAATATTTTGGGGTGAAAAGCATGTTATAAAGTTTTAATGGTTGCTCTATGATTGAAAAATGTTGTTGTTGAATTAAATTGTTTGTGCACTATGTTATGGATGCTAAAATGCAATTGCTTGAGTTAAAAAGTGTAAGTCCCCGAAACGTGGAATTAAAATTTAGTGACACTACCATTAACTCGAACGGGGGCCTACGGTTTTGTGGATAGCGCTATTAGGGTTTGGACATCCCCACTTAAGGTCGACGGGCCTTGGGTGCACATTTCCTAAAATTAAAAGTTGGGTTCTACACATGTGAGAAATTGCTCACCGCTGAGGTAGGACTGGTTACATTAGGGGCATCGTTGTCTGAATGGTTTGGTAGTGGCTCATGGCTGATAATTGCTAGCGTACTCTACACTTGTGCTAAAAATATATTTGAGCAACCAGTTACTTAATGTCTTGTGAACAAAAGTTTCACAATAACAACTTATGGATACTAATTTAATTTTTGTTCATCAAAAACCTATGAACTCACCAACTCTTTGTAGTTGACCTTTTTAACTCATGCTTTTCAGGTATAAACAAGTAAGTGTTGGCATGTAGGTGCATTTTGTGTGACGACATCAACATCAAGAAATTTTAAAATCCTTTATCATCAACTTTATCTATTGTGAATTTTGGGAACAAATTTGGTTGTAATAATTTAATTTTTGAACTACTTTTGATTAATGTTGTAGTTGGTGTTGTTTATTACCTCATGCTATGAAACCTTATGCTGTTGTATCTCGTGTTTCCGCTTTAGCGGGGTGTGACACTTATCTTATCCTGAGTACTCATAGGGGTGTGCATAGAAGATAAGTTTTCAAATTTATATTTCTTTAGCATATCATGCACATACTTACTTTGGTTTATACAGGTGCCATCAGGCTTTTGATCAACTTGTAAACCTAGAAAATAAGTAAGTTCTCCCATCATACTCATCTAATACTGAGATGACATAATCTTGGAAAACCAATCACACATTGATTTGTCAGTGGAACCAAAGATAATGT
Source organism: Calendula officinalis (assembly GCA_963853835.1). Classification (NCBI taxonomy): domain Eukaryota; kingdom Viridiplantae; phylum Streptophyta; class Magnoliopsida; order Asterales; family Asteraceae; genus Calendula; species Calendula officinalis. The sequence continues at coordinate 44,746,563 of OY970829.1, forward strand.
CATCCCCATATATCTGAATGAGTAAGATGTCAGACCCTTTTCTTTTTGAAAATAATGTTTTATCAATTTTACCACGTGTAAATTTATTTTCAATTAAGTACTCGGACAGGGTATCATACCAGGCTCTTGGAGCTTGTTTGAGCCCATACAAAGCTTTATCAAGCTTGAAAACGTAATTAGGAAATTTAGGATTAACAAACCCTGGGGGTTGTTTAACATAAACTTCCTCTTACAGTTTTCCATTTAAAAAGGCACTCTTGACATCAATTTGATAAACCTTGAAGTTTTTGAATGCTGCATATGCAAGGTATAGCCTAATTGCTTCAATTCTTGCAATAGGTGCAAAGGTTTCCTGATAGTCAATTCCTTCTTCTTGCATGTATCCCTGAGCAACCAGTCGTGCTTTGTTCCTGATTACAACACCATCTTTGTCCACTTTATTTTTGAACACCCACTTAGTACCAATGATAGTTTTGCCAGTTGGAGGTGGTAATAAGTTCCAAACTTTGTTTCTTTCAAATTCTGTAAGCTCATCTTGCATAGCTTCTACCCAGTCTTCATCTAGTAAGGCTTCATCAGCCTTCTTGGGTTCAATGGTAGATAAGAACCTTGAAAAGAGACAAAAGTTTGCAGTAGCCTGAGGTTCAAAATTCAGTTTTCTTCTTGTTTGTACTCCTTCTTCAACAGGACCAATGATATTTGTGTGAGGATGGTCCCTATGTTCCCTTAGATTTGATCCTAAGGTAGCATTTCAAGTAGTATCAATAACCTCTTGTTGGACTGAGGGGTTGCCAGTCTCATTCTAGATAGAGGTGGATTCAGTATTGGATTGCACAGGATTGCTGGTTTCTTCATTTTGCAGATTTATGGTTGGTTCAAGTGATGGATTTGGAGTTTCTCCTGCTTCGTAGGTGGAATGATTGAGATCAAGATTTGTAGACTCAGTGTTGAAGTTTTCAGTGTTGGGAACTTCAGTATTTGTTGAAGTTTTAGCATACTGAGTGAAGTCTTGATCATCATCACTCATATCATGTGAACCAGGATATGGGTGATTTTTGGGCTGTTCAGCATTGGAGTTTTCTGGATTACATATGGTTTCAATACCACTTATGTCCTCTTTTGCTGAAGTAGAATGCTCATCCATTTGTTCATCAAAAGTAACATGGATAGATTCATCAATCACCTTTGTTGAAAGTACATACACTCTGAAGGCTTTGGAGTGTGGTGAGTAGCCCATAAAAATGCCTTCATTAGCTTTGGGAGCAAACTTGTTGAGATATTGCTTAGGACTGAGAATGAAGCATTTACTCCCAAAGTTGTGGAAGTACTCCACATTAGGAATTCTGCCATGTTATAACTCATAAGGAGTCTTGAGATGTCTCTGGACTATAGTTGCTCTATTCTGTGTAAAGTTGGCACAGTTTACAACTTCAGCCCAGAAGCTCAGTGCAAGTCCAGCATGGCATAACAAAGTTCTTGCAGCTTCAATCAGTGTTCTATTCTTTCTTTCTACAACACCATTTTGTTGTGGTGTGTAGGCTGCAGAGTAATTTTGTACAATTCCTTTTTCTTCACAGAAATTTGCTAGTACAGAATTCTTGAATTCAGTACCATGATCACTTCTAAGCTGGTTGACCTTGACACCTTTTTGAAGTTTTTCTCTTTTGATGAAAGCAATAATTTATGTGGTAGCATCTGATTTTGTCTTCAAGAAGATGACCCAGGTTTATCTTGAGAATTCATCAACCAAAACCAAAGTATAGACCTTTTTGCCCAGCGATGGTGTACTGATGGGACCAAAAAGGTCCATATGTATCATTGTAAGAAGTTCATTAATGGAATGATTAACTTTAGATTTAAATGAACTCTTCTTCTGGTTGCCCATTTCACATGCTGAGCATAACTTATCTTTTGAATAAGTAATAGTGGGCAACCCTCTCACTAACTTCATAATACTGAGTTCATTGATGTTTCTGAAGTTGATGTGAAAAATTTTCTTGTGCCACATCCAGTTCATTTCTGGATTGACCTTAGACAGCAGACACACACCGATGATGTGGTCAATTTCTGAAAGATTGACTACACAAACATCTTTTTCTCTTCTGGCAATAAGAACACGTTGTCCTCTTTCATTGTACATAATGCCAACAATCTTGCTGAACCTTGCTTCTTTGTCATCATCACACATCTGACTGATACTGAGCAAATTGTGTTTTAGACCTTCCAAATAGGCAACCCTTTTAAAGGTGATGTTGCCAGCTTTGATTTCCCCATATCCTCGTGTTTTCGCTATTGAATCATCCCCGAACCTGAGAGAAGGGCCCTTCTCTGGTGTATAACGTTGAAGGTACTCCATACTGCCAGTCATGTGTCTTGAGCAGCCACTATCAAGGTACCATTTTCTATCACCTTGCACAAGACACAAAATAAGGATTAGTTCCTTTTAGGAACCCATTTAAAAATGGGACCTTTGGAAGGGTTAACATTGTTATCCTTTTTAATCTCTGTTTTAGTGGGAGTCAGTTTCACTTTAGGGGAACCAGTATTGGTAGTCTTTTGTGGTACTGACTTTGGTTCCCTTCTTTTCTTTGGTACTGAGTACCTAGGATTTGAGAGATTAGTTCTACATTCATCTCCTTTATGACATGTATGATGACATCTGCAACATTTTCTAGGTCTATTTCTAAACATATTTTCATAAGGAATTTTAGAAAACTCTTTATCTTTTGGTTGATCAGTATGAGTCAGTTTTGCAAACTTATGACTTAAAAATTTGATTTGAGCACCATTAGATTTCAAAAGAATATGTTTTTCATTTTTAGTAGGAGGGTGAACATCCTTTTTAACAGTCTTTTTAGGAGATGAGTTTTTCTTTTTATCTAGTAAAGGTGTCTGTTTTTGCTTTTGCTTAGACTTAGTTCCTTTACCATCTTTGGAACCTGTTGAAAGTATTTTAGGTTTAACCTCATGTTTTAATTTTATCACTTTAACAGGTTCTTGACATTTTTGAGTATTTGATCCAGATGTGCTTGCAACTTCAGTATCAGTCTTTTTAGACGAAGTAGAACTAGTTTCCAAAGTTTTTAAAATATTATTTTCAGAGTATGGAATGACATTAAATAATACTTCAAAAGGTGGAACAGTTGAAGTGTCATAATGATCTACATGGATTTCAGTATCAAAATTTTCTGTAACAGGAAATTCAATACTGAGATCTTGTAATTCAGTATAGCACTTAGAGCAGATATTGGGACCAATATGTTGAACTTGGTCATAAATGTTTTTATCCTCATCATCTGAATCAGTTTGACAACTAGCTTCGCAAAAAGTTTTTGATTTCACAAAATTAACAGGGTTTAAACGATTGAATTCTTCAAATAAATCTGCAAAATTATTTCTAGTTTTAAACTGAGGATCCACACCAAGTGCAGCCCTCACATTGTCAGGAAATTGTTGATTTAAACATTTATTCAGATTAATAGAAGCATTTCCCCATGATTTACATTGATTTTCAAATTTCTCTTTTTCTAATTTATGTAAATGTGCTTTATCAGCTAATCTTTGATTCATGTCTTGGAGGTTTAAAAAATCAAGTTCCAAATCTTTTAATCTTGCTAATTTATCTAAATTTTCATTATTTTCCTTTTCAAGTTGTAAGATTGTAAGTTTTAAAGCTTTTTCTCTCTGTACTAAAGTTTTAAGATCAACAATCATATACTTAAATTTTTTTTTCTTTTTCATTCAATGAATAAGTTTGAAAGGCACTCACCTTGTACAACTGAGTTGAATCCCAATCACTGTGGATACTCATTCTCTCAGCCTCTTTGAGATCTCTCTCAAAGGTGCTCTTCAAATCTTCTTCAGTGAAAGCCATGAAGGCTTTATTCTCAACCTCTTGCTCGTCATCACTGAGGTCTTCATCCATCCAAGCCTCAGAATAAAGTGCCTGATGAGGTGCTCCATTTCCAGCAGCTCCCTTTCCGTTGCTTCTTTCCTTCAACGTCACATATTTGTCCCTATACCGTTTAGCACGGTATGCAATTTTGTAATTCTGATCAGTTTTATAAGACTTAGTGTGACAGTTGGCAGCAATGTGAACAGGCTTTCCACACCTGTAGCATAGACCAGATCTGGGGTCAGTATTGGAAGAGCTAACACCAAGCCTCTTCTTTTTCAACTGATCCAACTTCATGGACATGAGAGCCATTTCAGTTTCCACTTCTTCTGCCTCAGCATCCTCAAGATCACCTTCTGGCTCATCTGGCCCAGTGACAGTATAGGCCTGTTTGACAATTAGGGCCATGCCAGTGGAGGTCTTGTCATTCTTCTTCCAATTGATCAGTCTAGAAGCATTGTTCTCTTCATGATTAAACATTAAGCCATACAGTGTTTGAAGAGTGTAGGGCTCAATGTTATTAGCAGCATTGACAGAATTTGTCATATTAAGGAATTGTTGAGGAAGACTGTCCATAAATTTTTGACAGAGTTCTCCCTCTTCCTTCTCAATTCCAACACTGATAAGATCATGAACAATGGTGTTGAATCTGATGTAAAGAGCGTTGAGATCTTCATTTGGGTTAGCAATGAAGTTCTCATACTTTCTTCTCATGTTGCTCTTTCTTTGCAACTTCACCTTTGGTGTGCCTTCATAGGTAACTGTCAAACTATCCCACATAGCTTTTGCACTAGGCAATTTCATGATTTCATTCAGAATTTCTTTGGTAACTACATTACCTATCACACTATTGGCTCTTGAATCTAGACTGAATAACTGACGATTAGTAGCTGTCCAAGTATGTTTCAACTTTCGAATTGTTCTTGTGGATGCATGAGCATTATCCGTAGCTGCAACAGGTTCAGTGGTCAGAGGAATGATGGGACCATCAGTCAGTACAGTGAGAATTTCATCATGAATGGACTCAAGGTACCACTGAGCTTTTAATTTCCATTGATAGAAATCTTTGCCATTAAAGATTGGCACTCCCTTTCCTGACATCACTGGAGCAATGATTGTAGACATTCTGGTTTTTTATTTTTGGGAAGGGTAGGTATATGGAATGGCTGCCAGGGTAATAGATCGACTAAATAAGAATTAATTTAGCCTGCTCTGATACCAGTTGTTAGGTCACAACAAGCCTGGATTGATCGTATAATTGATAGATTAATTAGACTTAAGACAATTAAAGTGATGAACACAATATTAGAGTCAAATGTATAATTCCACTAAGTGTGGCTTGTTGAGGAATAACAAGACCACTGATCAATTAAAAGATATGAAATGTGAAAGTGTAAATTGGTGAGTACTCCTTTGCCAAGTGATCTCTATTTATAATGTTATAGAGATCTTACAAAAAGGGCAAGGAGTAATAGAAGGACTGAGAAAGGAAAGTGACCGAGATCAAAGGAATTTAATCTGGTCTGTTAAACATGGTAATGTTTAACTCAGTCCTTGTACTCAGTATTGGATGTCAATACTGAGTCCCTATACTGATTGACCAATACTGTTAATGGTGATTTTCGGTTATTACAAGTAACAAAACGCAGCGGAAAATAGTTTATCACCATAAACGGATCTTGATATCAATCATACAATTAAACTAATAATAAATACAAAGAGTTAAGATGAATAAATCATACCTTTGAAGCCTTTGTATAATACGAATTGGATGGTGATGATGATCAACCGAAACCAAGAACTCCAAGTGGGAATTCCTCCAAAGCTAGTCCACACAACACTATCGCAAGAACACCAAGAAGGATGCTAGTCCAATTATGCAAGCAAGAAGAAAAGAACCCTAGAGAGGGTTTAAGGGGGGCGGCTGAGAATGGGTGCAAGGGATGGGATTATGGTTGCCCTAATCCCTATTTAAAGACTTCCATCTTTAATTTAGCCAATCTTGCATCGTAGTCCCTTGCCTTTAATTCTTCTATATTGCTTACAATTAAGTTTCAATATTAACAATTAATATTAAACATAATTCATGTATACAAGCTAGTCGCTTATATTGATATATAATGTAATTACCATAATTACACTATACATCTCATGGTGTTAAGTGTTTAAGTGTGTGACCCTTTAGGCTCACAAACAACTAGCCATATAACTATATGTTATACGCGTGAAGCATATTCCAACAGCTTCCACTTGCGCACGGGATAACATCAAATAGGTATACAAGCAAAGGTTAGAGTCTAGCAACCCGCCAATGCCACTTGAAGTATATGAGGAGTTTCATAAAATATATGTTCAAAGTTTTTCAATCAGTTATCCTTTTGTTACTGATACCATGTTGAATTTTAGACAAGGATTAATGTCAATCTAAAATTTCAACGATTCTGTTTCTCGATCTATACATTGAAGTAGATTACCAAAACCAATCAGGATTCATCGTGATTACCTTTTGGGTGTGGCCACATATACATCTACAAATCATCGAGGGGCCCGGTAGTATCTAATCCACTTACGTGGGGGAACAAATTCTTTAACGACTGCACGTGTCTGTCATATGTTTAATGACAAACCCGATAATGATTGTTATAGCAGCCTTATTCAGGTCAACGTTTAACCACATCAAAGTTTGCCCCTCTACATACACAAACCAACTTGCATCTCAAGTCAGAGGATAAGTGACAAAGCCTTTGTGAGATTCACTTGTGACATAAATCCAGGAAGTGATTTCTCATAGGTTGGGTCAGTCCAATTGTGCATCATTATGAACAACATGTGAGTTTGATTTCATTATCCTTAGTCATACTAAGATAATGTCCTCAATGCCCTCAGATTTGTCTTAATAATATTCCCATATTATTCATATGACAATGGAAAATTTGATTTCATTATCCTTAGTCATACTAAGATAATGTCCTCAATGCCCTCAGATTTGTCTTAATAATATTCCCATATTATTCATATGACAATGGAAAATTTAGAATATAAAACGCATTAAATATTCATGGATTTAAACATGCAAATATAGAACACAGTAGATATTCAATTAAAAACGATCATATCAAATATATCAATTTATTCCAATAAAAACTGCTCAATGTTCCATTATCCAAATACTAAAACACATTACATGAAACTACTAGCTGGTCGAAGCCCAATGTTTCTAGCATGCTCAATATGTTTTGAAATGACATTCGCTTCGTGAAGGGGTCAGCTAAGTTGTCATCTGTATGAACTTTGAGCAAGCGTACATCTCACATTAGGATCGCATCTCTGATGTAGTGAACCTTCCTCCGATAATCTCTGGCGCCTTTCTGAACACCAGGTTCGTTGGCAATGATGATAGCACTTGTGTTATCACAGTACATATCCATAGGTTTTTCATTACTGTGACCACTCCAAGCCCAGAAATGAATTTCCTCATCCAAACAGCTTCCATTGCAGCTTTAGTAGTTGCAATGTATTCAGCTTCTGTAGAAGACGTAGCGATAGTCCTATGTTTGGCACTTTTCCAATCAACAGCGCCTCCGTTCAAAATGAAAACATACCCCGTTTGAGATTTGGAATCATCTCTATCAGTCTCAAAACTAGCGTCAGAATAACAAGTAACGCTTAGCTCATTTTGAGTTTCACCACCATAAACCAGAAACATATCTTTAGTATTCCTAAGATACTTCAGTATGTTCTTAACAGCAGTCCAGTGACTCTCACCTGGATTCGGTTGATATCGGCTTGTAAGGTTCTGAGAGAACGCTACATCAGGTCTTGTGCATCGCACAGCATACATGATAGATCCTACTATCGAGGCATAGGGGACATCACGCATACGTTTCATCTCATCAGGTGAGGACGGTCCTTGAGTCTTACTCAAGTGTACATTGTGTTGCATAGGAAGATTTCCACATTTGGAAGCATCCATTCTAAACCGTTTTAGAATTTTGTCAATGTATGCACTTTGACTTAGTCCGATTAACCGCTTTGATCTATCTCGGTAGATCTTTATACCAAGTATATATGCCGCTTCCCCTAGATCCTTCATAGCGAAGCACTTCCCAAGCCAGGATTTTACATCTTGTAGCATTGTAATGTTATTTCCTATGAGCAGTATGTCATCGACATATAGGATTAGAAAGACGACAATGCTCCCACTAGCTCTTACATATACACATGGCTCGTCGGGATTCTGAGTGAAACCAAACGTTTTGATTTCCTCGTCGAATCTTTTGTTCCAACTTCTGGATGCTTGCTTTAGTCCATAAATGGACCTTTGAAGTTTACATACTTTCTTAGGGTGTTTTGTACTTACAAAACCCTCAGGTTGTACCATATAGACATTTTCATCGAGGTGTCCATTTAAGAAAGCAGTTTTAACATCCATTTGCCAAATCTCATAGTCATAGTACGCTACTATGGCTATGACAATCCTAATAGCTCTAACATCGGCAACAGTCGAGAAGGTTTCATCATAGTCAATCCCGTAGGTTTGAGGGTAACCCTTTGCCACCAACCGAGCTTTATAGGTGTGTACATTGCCATCCATGTCGGTCTTCTTCTTGAAGATCCACTTGATACCAACTAGGCCTGTGCAGAATGGACCGAAACCGACCAGGACCGACCGGGACCGAAGGAACCGAACCGAACCGGGCCGAACCACATCCAACGGTCCGGTCCTCGGTCCTGAATTTATGGGAACCGAAAAATTCGGTCTGTTTCGGGTAAAAACCGAAGGACCCGAAAATACCCGAGTAGAACCGGTGAGTGTTCAACCCAACAAAAAAACCCAACAACAATAAGCAACGTAAATAAGTCCAGCAACATAAATAACATCACGTAAATAACCCCAACAACGTAAATAACATCACGTCATTTAGAGCCTTCTCGTTCGATCAAACATTCAAACCTATATGATTGTCGGTTTTCTCCTACTCAGTGGTCGATCGAAATCTATAACACGTACAGAATCTGCTCGTTCGATCAAACCTCCATTCGATAAATCGAAGTTCTCGTACGCACAGCTCTACTACTTGTTCGTTCGTACAGAGTTTGCTCGTTCGTTCATCAATCGTCATTCTTCTACAAGTAGCGAAAATACCCAAAAAAAACGGTGCTTTACCTGCTTGAAACAGTATCGAAAATACCCAAAAAAAAAATAGCTAAGAATTGCTTACGGTTCTAGACGGTCCAAATCGGTCCGGATCGAAAATACCCGAAAAATAACCGAACCGAACTGGGCCTTTTCGGTCCGATCCACGGTCCACAAAAAACATGAATTTCGGTTCTCGGTCCTAATCGGGTCGGTCCGGGTCGGTCCGGTTCTTGGACCGTGCACAGGCCTACTACCAACAGTCTTACTGTTAGGAGGAAGATCAACCAAAGTCCATACTTGGTTATCTTTCGTGGATTGAATTTCCGCGTTCATAGCATCAAGCCATTTGTCAGATTCAGAATCTCCTAATGCAGCTCGATAGTTAGGGGTTAATTATGATCGCCTAAACTCAGCTCCTCAGCATCGATTTGGAAACCATATCGTTCAGGTGCATGAGGTGTCCTTGCGGACCTTCGAACGGGGACTTCATCATTTTGAGGTGCAACAGGAACAGTTTCATGTTTAGCCTCATCTTGATGTTCGCTAGTATCTACAATAGGTTGTGCATCTTCATCACTTGGAATCTCGTCAAAGTCGATTGTACTCCCACTTGCTTCTTGTGAAATGAGATTGCTCTCAAGAAACTCAGCATAACGAGCAATAATTACTTTTTGCTCAGGTGGGTCGTAGAAATAGTAACCCATTGTTTCCTCAGGGTATCCTATGAAGATGCACTTGACAACTTTGGGTTCAAGTTTGTTCGGTGTGTCTCGTTTCACGAGAGCCTTACAACCCCAGACTTTCAAGTAAGACAAGTTAGGGACTTTCCCATGCCATATCTCATATGGTGTCTTTTCAACCTTCTTGGTGGGAACCATATTCAGTATGCGAGTAGCCGACTTGAGTGCATAACCCCAAAAGGATAGAGGCAAAGTGGTAGGACTCATCATCGATCGGACCATGTCAATCAAGGTGCGATTTTTCCTCTCTGATACACCATTATGCTGTGGTGTATAAGAGGGAGTGAATTGAGAGACAATCCCACAATTCTTTAGATGGTCTTGAAACTCATGGCTCATGTACTCTCCTCCTCGATCAGATCGGAGAGCTTTTATCTTCTTGCCGAGTTGATTTTCTACTTCATTTTGGAAAGCATTGAACGTTTCAAAGGTTTCATATTTATGTTTAATCAAGTAAACATAACCATAACGACTGAAGTCGTCAGTGAAAGTAATGAAGTAGGTAGCACCTTCCCTAGTTCTAGTTCTAAAAGGGCCACATACATCGGTATGTATGAGTCCAAGTAGATCATTGGCCCTTTCGCCTACATGGGAGAAAGGCTTATGCGCCATTTTACCAGATATACAAGAAACACATTTATCAAATGATTCAGAATCATCTGATTTTATAAGCCCATCGTTTTGTAATTTTAAAACGCATTTCTTGTTAACATGGCAAAGACGACAATGCCATAGGTAAGTAGAATCCAAATTCTTCTGGATTTCTTATTGCTACATGCATAAATAGAACTACTGTTTGTGATACGATTATGCATGTCAATCTCAAAAATACCATCACAAGGAATAGCATTAAAATAGAAAACATTTTCCATAGAAACTGAAATACCATAATCCGTAAAAGTATGAATAAAACCATTATTCCACAAACATGAAAGCGATACTATACCCCTAGTAATACTAGGCGCATAGTGACAATTGTCTAATACAATAATTAAACCACTAGGAAGGATTAAATCATAGCTTCCTATAGCTTCGACCGGTGCATGCATTTTATTGTCAAGGTACAAATCCAAAGCTCCATGGTTTAGCTTTTTACTTCCCCTTAGACCCTGCATGGTATTACAAATGTGAGTACCACAACCAGTGTCATATACCCATGATTTCTTAGGGAAAGCATATAGTTCTATTGTGAAGATACCTGATGTGCCAGCCTTGTTGGCTTTGTTCTTCATCAACTCTGCGAGGTAGGCAGGACAATTCCTCCTCCAATGGCATGTTTCACCGCAGTGATGGCAAGCAAGATCCTTAGCAGGATGCTCCTTATGAGTAGGTGGGGGAACCTTTGGCCTGGGCTTCTAAACTTTCTTTCCCTTGCGTTGGCCCTTAGCAACTACTTGCGGTTTTGGTTTTTGGATCTTTCCTTGCCTTATGGCAAGGACAGTGGGGGTAGGAGCTTTCTTGGGTATCCCAGCTTCCGTTTGTCTCAGCATAGCATGTAATTCGGCGAAAGTCTTCCCCATACTATGCATATGATAAGTTATGACAAACGGTGCATAGTCCTTGTGAAGTGAGGTTAGAATTAACCCAATTCCAAGGATATGAGGCATAGGGTAGCCAAGTTTCTCCATCTGGTCTACGTAACTCTTCATCTTCAAAAGATAAGAGCTAACAGATTGTCCCTCCTCTTGCTTACAAGCATGGAAGGCTTTGACCGTGTCAAAGAGTTCCCGATCAGCTTGCTTTTGATACGTGGTTTTTAGTTCACGCATCATATGAAATGCAGTGAGGTCCTCGTGACTCTTTTGAATCTCGGGGGTCATGCTCACTAGCATAAGGGTGGCGACTTCTTGCTGTTCGTTAAACCTTTTAGTATAGGCCGCACGAATAGGAGCGATGGCATTAGCAGCGGGGGAAGGGGGCAACGCCTCTTCCAAATGGTGGTATTTGTGCTCGGCCCTAAGGACAATCCTTAGGTTACGAGCCTAATCAACAAAATTCGATCCATCAAGTTTCTCTTTACCGAGAACGGAGCGAATGGTGTTGTTTGATAGGGTTTGATTGTTTGTAGTCATCTATAAAATTACAAAGTTCATTAATTAGTATTTTCAATAATTAATTTCTTTTAATAAATTAACTACCCAATTAATTTTAATTAAAAGTTAAGACCCCATTGAGCTTCTATCATCGCATCAGTTGATCTGCTAGAGATGATAGATCCAATAGGTAGGTAACGATCAACAATTGCATTACAAGTGCAACTCTTAGAGGTATGGGACTTCATGGCACCTAGTGAACAAGCATCTTGGGTCAAGTGGCATGTTTGTCGCATCTTTGCCTTGAGTCAAGGTCTCACCATTAACTCGATTAAGTCATCCAATGTGAAATCATGTCAAAATAGATCTAGGTCTCACGCGTAGAGAATAATGACCTCGGATCTAAATTCAAACCACGTCTCACTTGAATTCAAAAATAGAAGCAAGTGATTTGCAACCGATTGGACGGCGTGACTTAAATTTTAGGTATGGAAAAAAAAATTGTGATAAAATTTTATTAAGATATGAATGAATCATGTACTTCATTCATACCACTTCATAAGTCGGTTTAATAAGCGGTAAAAACGTTTAGCGATTATTAAATTATAAGTTTCAAATCATATTTAAACTTTTATATTAATCTCAAAAAAAAGTTTAGATTAATTTCATAATCATAGATGATTAAACTGTAATCATCGTTGATTAACAAGTAATCAATGATGATTAAACAGTGATCATAGGTGATTAAGCAATAATCATGGATGATTAACAAGTAATCATAGATGATTAAAAGTTTGGTTGTTTTAACGTTTGTGTTTCAAAAATCATATTTTTTTTAATTCTTTTACTACTTGTATCTAATAGAAAAGAAAACAACCACAAACATAAATAAAACATGCAACAAATTTTGTGCAAACCTCGACCGATGAAATCCTAGGTACGGTCACGTGAGTCATCACGACGGACCGAAGGGTCAAACTAGGGGACGGGCCAACATTAACCCAATGGGCTCCCACTTGCTACAAGACATTCTTGAGCAAGTAGAAACCAATACTTGTGAAAAAATGCAATCAGCCAGAAAATTCCAGCAGACTTTGAAGCTCGAAAAGTCACTGAAGGAGTCTTCGATAGTCTTCCCGGCCTTTTGGAAAGTTGTAGCCCACGACTTTTCAAGCATTTTAGGCTTTTGAATCGCCCAAAACGGAGTCCGTATGCCTCTGGAAAACATGTTTTCATACAGCCCTCGCGTCGGTGACGGAAGTTTGTTGTTTTCTTCATTTGTCTTCAATTTTGGTGAACAATTTACAATAAAAAAATAAAGAAAGACAATCTATTCTATTGCTTTTACATTACAAATTGCCCCAAAAAAATGGCACCAAAAATAAAAGAAAAAATTAAAAAATCACAACCAAATTTAGCCAAAAACACGGCTTTCCCAAATCAACCAAACATTCAACCACAATCAATCACAAGGTCTAGGTTTTCATCGGTTTGCACAAACAAGCAACAATTGACAAGGCTTTGGCTTGGGATATGGCAAAAAACATGTTTTTCCATATCAAAAATAAACTTAAACAAGTAATTCCAAGCCAAAATAATCAAAAAATACAATAACAAGATTAATTTTTTGATGTTTTTTTGTAATAAGTGGCAATCATGGTTCCATAAAATCATATTTTTCACCCATTATAATTAAAAATTGTGAAAAAATAAAGAACCCTAGGGTTCTTATATTTGCCGTTCGGAATTAGGGTACCAAAAAGGATTGAGTTTTGCCACTTTTCACAAAAACTAGCTAATTATATGATTAATATAATGACTCGTGATACCACTAATGGTGATTTTCGGTTATTACAAGTAACAAAACGCAGCGGAAAATAGATTATCACCATAAACGGATCTTGATATCAATCATACAATTAAACTAATAATAAATACAAAGAGTTAAGATGAATAAATCATACCCTTGAAGCCTTTGTATAATACGAATTGGATGGTGATGATGATCAACCGAAACCAAGAACTCCAAGTGGGAATTCCTCCAAAGCTAGTCCACACAACATTATCGCAAGTACACCAAGAAGGATGCTAGTCCAATTGTGCAAGCAAGAAGAAAAGAACCCTAGAGAGGGTTTAAGGGGGGCGGCCGAGAATGGGTGCAAGGGATGGGATTATGGTTGCCCTAATCCCTATTTAAAGACTTCCATCTTTAATTTAGTCAATCTTGCATTCTTGTCCCTTGCCTTTAATTCTTCTATATTGCTTACAATTAAGTTTCAATATTAACAATTAATATTAAACATAATTCATGTATACAAGCTAGTCGCTTATAATGATATATAATGTAATTACCCTAATTACACTATACATCTCATGGTGTTAAGTGTTTAAGTGTGTGACCCTTTAGGCTCACAAACAACTAGCCATATAACTATATGTTATACGCGTGAAGCATATTCCAACAACTGTCTACTCAGTGTTGGACCAAGACTTAGCTAATTTATTCTACAAACTATTCTAAGCTAGTCTAGGTTGTCTTGTTATCTTGAGATCCCAAGGGGTAAGGCTTTTTGCCTTAGCACCACAAGGTGGTCGGTCAAATGGTCACGGTGTCGGTTTTCAAGAAATGTTCGGTTAGAGTCACATTTATTTAATTATGTTAGCTTATTGGGTAAATAATATAAAATTATTATTTTTAGAAATGTTTTAGCTCAAGTGTGCCACCATAAATAAAATGAAATGTTGTGTTGACTAAAATCGTCAAACACTGATGTATGGCGAAAATATAAATATTTTGTTGTGTGTTTGGATGCTAGAAATAGAAATGTTTAGAAATGAAAACTTTCTAAATAAAGAAAGTTTTGAAATGAAATAAATTACATACCAGATTTATCGAGTTGTCACATTCTCCCCTGGTTGAAGAAATTTCGTCCCGAAATTTAAGACGAAGAACGAACAGGAGAGACAAAGAGAAATAAATGAGGATATTTCTTTCGCATTTGATCTTCACGTTCTCACGTGAATTCAGGACCTCTTTTGGAGATTCATCTAACTTTGACGATTTTGATCTTACTTCTCCTTAGCTTTTGTTCTTTCCAGTAGGAGATTTCGATTGGTTCCTCAGTAAAATGGAGCTTGTCGTCGATGATGATTTCCTCAGTAGGGATAATCAATGATGGATCAAGAATGAATTTCTTAGGGTTGGAAACATGAAACATGTTGTGGATAATACTGAGCTCTTTTGGAAGACGAAGAAGATAAGCAACATCACCGATTCTTTCAATAATTTCAAATGGTCCAACATAACGAGGACTTAGCTTTCCCCTCTTTCCAAAGCGTACAATACCTTTCCAGGGTCCTACCATTAGCAACACATAGACACCAACTGCGAACTCTAAAGGCTTCCTTCGGTTATCAGCATAACTCTTTTGTCGATCTCTTGCCGCCTCTATACGATCTTTGATCTTGAATATCTTATCGGGTGTTTCTTGTAGGATCCCGGGACCTGTGATTTGACGATCACCAACTTCGAACCAACAAAGTGGTGAATAACACTTTCTTCCATACAGGGCTTCGAATGGTGCGGCTTGAATACTTGTGTGATAACTGTTGTTGTATGAGAACTCATCTAACGGAAGATGAGAATCCCAACTTCCACCAAAATCAATAACACAGGCTCTCAGCATGTCTTCTAGCGTTTAAATTGTTCTTTTGCTTTGGCCGTCAGTTTGAGGATGATAGGCAGTATTCATATCAAGGCGAGTATCGAGGGATTTTTGCAATGATTGCCAAAAACGAGAGGTAAAACGACTGTCACGATCAGATATGATCGATCTTGGCACACCATGCCGAGATACGACTTCCTTCAAATAGATTCTTGTTAATTTCTCCATCTGATCAGTTTCTTTTATTGGAATGAAGTGAGCTGATTTGGTCAATCGATCAACAATTACCCAAATTGTATCATGACCACTACACGTTCGGGGTAACTTGGTTATGAAATCCACGGAGATTTTCTCCCATTTCCATTCTGGGATTTCTGGTTGTTGTAGAAGACCGGACGGTTTCTGATTATTTGCTTTCACTTTTGCACACGTTAAACATTTGCTGACGAATATCGCGATCTCTTTCTTCATGTTAGGCCACCAATATAACTCTTTGACATCTATGTACATCTTGTCAACAGCAAGATACATAGAATACTTGGACTTATGTGCTTCATTCAATATGATATCGTGAACACATCCATGCTTAGGAACCCATAAACGATCCATGAAGTACAGGGTTCCATCCACCTTTGCTTGTAGTTGTTTCTCCATTACACGTAGGGCTTCACTCTTGATGTTCTCTATATTCAGGGCTTCAGTTTGGAATTCGTGAACTTGGGAAGACAAATTTGAACGAACGGAGATTGGAACGGCTCGAACACGATGAGGTTTGGGTTGCTCTTTCTTACTTAAGGCGTCAGCTACAACATTAGTTTTACCAGGATGATATTTGATCTCACTGTCGTAATCATTCATCAACTCTACCCATCTGCGATGTCTCATGTTGAGCTCTTTCTGATCAAATATGTGTTGCACACTCTTGTAGTCGGTGAATATTGTGCACTTGGAACCGTAGAGGTAATGTCTCCAAATCTTCAATGCGAACACCATGGCACCCAGCTCGAGATCATGTGTTGTGTAGTTCTTCTCATGAGCCTTCAATTGTCGAGAGGCGTAGGCGATCACGTTGTCATTCTGCATCAATACACAGCCTAGCCCTTGGTGCGAAGCATCACAATAAACTACGAAACTATCGGTTCCTTCGCGAAGAGATAGAATTGGCGCGGTTTATAATTTAGATTTTAGGGTTTGGAAGGCCGATTCTTGTTTTTCACCCCAGACAAATTTCTCATCTTTTTGCGTCAACCCCGTTAACTGTTTAACTATCTTCGAGAAATTTTCTACGAATCTTCTATATTAGCCAGCTAGACCAAGAAATTGTCCAATTGATGTTGGGGTCTTCGGAGCTTCCCAATTCTTGATAGCCTCGATCTTTGCAGGATCAACGTGGATTCCTTCCTCGTGGATAACGTGGCCTAGAAATTGCACTTCACGTAACCAAAATTCGCACTTGGACAACTTGGCATACATCTTCTCTTTCTCCAACAGCTCAAGAATGATTCTTAAGTGCTCTTCATGCTCTTCTTTTGTTCGCGAATAGATAAGAATCTTTATATATAATAAAAGAAAGAATTTTTGAAATTACGCCACGTCACTCTTTCCACATCATAATGACGTCATTAATCAGAGCCAATTAGATGTCACCTAATTGCCAATTAGATGCCACCTCATTGCTACATCCCCTTTACTAGCATTTATTTTCAATATTCAGTTTCCTAATATTGTGGAAATTGTTAATTTTCAAAATTTAAATCGGGTTAATTCCCGTAATCTTTTGCAAGCATTTATTTTCAATATTAAGTTTCCTAATATTGTAGAGATTGTTAATTTTCAAAATTTAAAGCGGGTTAATTCTCATAATCTTTTGCCAGATATTCACTTTCCTAATATTGTGAAATATTAGGTTTTGTAATTGGGGTTTTACACAAATTGAAATCAGATGAATCCTAAACAAATTTACTGTGCTTTATTTAGGAATTACAGTTTTTTAATTTGTTTCTTTAAATCCATCATACTTTGATTTTATGCAGGGCCTGTTGCACCTCATGTCACTTCTTCTCAATAGACACCCTAAGCTTTTTATTACCTAATTTATTATATATATGTTTTTTATTACATGATTTATTATATATATGTTAATATTTACATTGGTGTCTCTTTAAGAATTGGCTATGAAAACATGGAATATTTTTTTAAAATTTATTATATATATGTTAATATTTACATTGTTTTGTAATTTAAATATAATTATAGTTCTATGACGACAATACATAAATGAAACCCGAGCATCTAAATAATGTTAGTGTATAATAATTAATTGGGAAAAGTGAATGTGTGGCTGTCACATACCTACGCTTAGGTGTGGAACCATTCAAAACAATGTAATTTTTGATTAAAACACTTGAAAAATATCACATAAACCCATTAGTGCATCAAAGTACATCTAAACCCAAGCCCTAGGTGATCAAAACCCATTAAACCCCCATCTTCAAAATTGTCTTAATTATGTGTGTTTTGTAGTGGTGTTTTAAACTTCATGTTTCTTGAAATGTTGCTCATATTGAACACATGTGCGTATGTGTGTATGGTTTTTTTTTTATCGTGTAAGTGTTTTAATATGATTGGAAATTAGTAAACATTAGTAAAATTAAGTGTTAAAATCAAACACTAAATAGTTTTGGATGGTTCCACACCTAAAGTTAGGTACATGACAGCCACACACTCACTATCCCCTAATTAATTTATAGAAATTATGAAATGTGGTCTTAATTAATTATATTTGACTGATGATGATTAAATAGAGCAAAAATGGGAACAAGCAGGATCATCAGAATGCCTGGAGGTAAATAATGACATGTTAGTTGCAATTGAGCGAGCACAATGACGAATCACAACCATTGAGTTGGTGGTTTATTGACTGTCAACAACTCCAAAACTTCCAGCATACCCTTTTGACCCTAATTGGGTATTTTTGACCCAAATAGAAAAGTCAGCCTAAAAGGTCAAACTGTTGATAATTATTTATAGTGCTTAAGATTACATTGATTATATTAGTTATTACAACAGTATCTTTTGGATGTAAATTTGATTAGCTTGTATAATCTTAATTTGGTGCACAATTATTATAGAGGATTTTATGAGACATATTGTCTTTTTTTTATTAAACTTTATTTGTTATATATGCCTACGTAGATAGGAACAAATGACGTACTCTACTCAATTGGTAAATATATCATCCTATATTATTTGTGCTACATCCTTGAAGAATACTTCCAAAAGATATTTAAGCTTTCAAATATTACACTATTCTATATCATAATAATATGTCACTATGAGCTGTAATTATTGCAGCCAAGTTCTAGATGCATAAGGGTTGTTTTAATTTGGTATCAGTGGAGTAAAAGTTGAGACCTAGAGTTTGTCAAGTTTCAACAAGTTAGTTATTGCAAAAACTATATTATGATATAAAGAGAACCATAAATCGTTTTTTATTAGTGGGTTGGGGTCCAAAAAACCAATTAGTGGAGTATCAACATACCCAATTGATTTTTTTTTTTAATTTTAGGATGTTATAGATCAAATTAGCTAATTTGACTTCAGAAGTCAATGCAATGATATTTGACCATGTTGACTTTTTTTAGAATGCTCAACAATTTGATTTTAACAAAGTTTTATGTAAAGTATGCGCCGGCAATGCTTTTTATATTGTGAGGTACCATTTAGGGTGCTTTACCTAGGGGTGTTCAAAAAAACCGAAAAACGGGTATCCGAAAAAATATCCGATATCCGAAATCCGGATACCCGAAAATCCGGGTACCCGAAAATCCGGATACCCGGATTTCGGGTAACCGGTTTCCGGGTATCAAATACGGGTAGTGTTTTTCTAAAAAACCGGGTAATTGGGTACCCGGTACCCGAATTTTATTTTTCCAACTTATTTTTACATATATTTTTATATTATTATTAGACATTAATTATCATTAGATATGGGCATATGCTTGGCTCATTTTGACAAATGTCTAAAATTTAAAACCATGTCTCAATTTTCACGTACAAACCATCTAATTCTCACATCCGTCGTTGAATTATGGTTTTAAATCATTGGATGTCTTTAAATATTTGGTTAACTAGTAACGATTTTTCTTTAAATAAAATCGTAACGTAAATTTTTAATAACAAATTTATAATAAGATTTAAAGAAATTAAATATATAAATAATGGCGACTTCCATTTATGTAATTTTTGTGACAAAGAAATTATATTTCCGGGTACCCGAAAACCGGGTATCCGAAAATCCGGGTACCCAAAAGCAGGGTACCCGAAAATTCGGGTACTGATACGGGTACCTAAATCTACTACCCGAATTTTCGGGTACCCGGTTTTAGGGTACCCGGATTTCCGGGTACCCGGTTTTGAACACCCCTAGCTTTACCAATTCACACAAAATTGTGGAACATCAAAGGAAACATAAGAGACAACATCGACTCAGGCCAACGCAATTTTTTTTTCTTTTTTTTTAGGAAGCCTACTGATTTAATTTTAGGAAATTTTCTAAAAGCCGCCCGTGATTTATCACGGGTTATAGGCTAGTATCATATATGAAGATGATAACGAATTTGTTGAGATATTGCTTGCACACTCTGTTCATGAGATCCATAAACACAACAAGTGCATTGGTCAAACCAAATGGCATTACCATGAATTCGTAATGACCATAGCGAGTTCTAAAAGCAGTTTTGGGTACGTCTTCATCACGAACTTTTTATTGATGATAACATGAACGAAGATCAATCTTGGAGTAGAAACTCGATCCTTGAAGTTGGTCGAATAGATCATCAATACGGTGAAGAGAGTAACGATTTTTAATAGTGACTTTGTTCAATTTACGATAGTCAATGCACATTCTCATTGAACCAACTTTCTTTTTAACGAAGAGGACCGGAGCTCCCCATGGTGAGAAACTCGGCCGAATGAAACCAAGATCAAGAAGTTCTTGTAATTGTGAAGAAAGTTCTTGCATTTCAGACGGTGCAAGACGATAAGGAGAACGCACAATAGGTGCGGCTCCTAGAATCAAATTGATACGAAATTTAACTTGTCGCTGAGGTGGCAGTCCAAGCAATTCGCCAGGAAAAACACCTGGATAATCACGAACGATAGGAATGTCCTCGATCTTACGATCTTTGGACTGTTTGTCGATAACATGAGCAAGAAAGGCTTGGCATCATTTACGGAGATATTTTTGAGCTTTTAAAGAGGTTATGATTTTTATGTTTTTATTTCTTTGTTCACCTTGAATTATCAATGTTTCTGTCTTGGATATAGGGATTCAAATTTGTTTGTTGTAGCATATTATTTTAGCATGGTTTATAGATAACTAATCCATCCCTATGACGATATCAAAACTACCTAGCACTACAGGCACAAGGTCAATATCGAAAATATGATCATCTAGGTCAAGCTTACAACCTTCATAAATCTCACTAGACCTAATAACTTTGCCGTTTGCTAATTCGATCTCGTACTTAACATTCAAACGTTCTGGCTCTATGTTTAAGAAACTTTTAAATTCGGTCGATACGAAACTCAAGTCGGCTCCCGAGTCAAATAAAATAGAAGCAAAATGATTGTTGACGATAAATGTATTGGTAACGGTATCAGGATTCTCACGAGCTTCCTGAGCATTCATGATGAAAGTATGACCACGACCATTCTGACGATCAGTGTTGTTGTTGGCATTGCGGTTGTTGTTGCAATTGTTGTTACGATTGCCATTTTTGTTGTCGTTTTAGTTGTTGTTGTTGTTGTTCTGAAGCTTAGGGCAACGATTACGATAATGGTTTGGGTCACCACACTCATAACACACAGGATTCTTGGGAGGAGTATTAGACATAAACTTTCTGAAATTGTGACCCCAGCGGTCACACTAGAAACACTTCTCACACTGACCATCATGAAGCCAATTACACTTGTTGCCTTGGGCTTGCTTCCAGCATAAGGCTTTGAATCATGATTCGACTGATTTTTGTTATTCTGATTAGAGGCAGCATAGCTCTTAGTCTTCTGATACTTCTTTCCCGTGTAGCCTTATTGTCTGTTGTCGTAGGAACGCTTCCCATTTTCATTGTTCGAGGTTTCAGAGGATTTTCTAGACACAACCAACTTGTCTTTGAATGATCTGCTTCTGAAAGCATCATCATTTAACCTTGTTGCTCGATTCACAGCATCTTCAAATGTCGATGGTTCAGAAGCAATGACGTGAGTACGAATGAGATCTTGCAGACCTTGAAGATACCTCTCAATTCGCTTAAATTCAGGGGTAACCATATAAGGGACAAGACGAGCGACTTCTTGGAACTTAGTCGTGTAGGTAGTGATGTCAAATCCAACCATGGACAAATTCCATAGTTCCACTTCAACCTTTTGAAGCTCTCTTATTGAGTAAAACTTCTCAATTAGTTGATCCTTAAACGCATTCCAAGTCATAGCATCAGCATTAGCACGACCTAAAACTTGCACTTGGGAATTCCACCAGGATAACGCTTCCTTAGACAATGTACTAGCAGCAAACTTCACCATATTCTCAAGGGCACATTGGATGATACTGAAAATAGATTCCACCTTCTCAATCCAGTGGATGATAGCAATGGCTCCTTCAGATCCAGTGTAAGTTGGAGGGTGAAAAGAGGTAAAGGTCTTAAACGAAGAACCTTGACGATTAGTATTTTTATCTGAAGTTTAGACAAATAAAGAAAAGAAGGAAGATTAAGTTAGAACAAAGAGAAATTATATGAATTTTCTTGTGGAGTCGTGTTATACCGTTGTTTTTTCCATTTCTAGCAACACCAGCGTCACTTCCTCTTGATGCGTTCAGTTGGGAAATCGCTTCTGCGATTCGGCGTTCCACCATTCGTTCGACATTTTCTGCATTTCCTCGAGCCATTGATGAATTACTGATACAAGAAATGAAATTGAATACATAGATTTTTTTTTTATTTTTTTTTTAAAGGAATATTATAGAGAGGTTATAAAGAAAGATATATTTAAGAGAATCAAAGGATATAGATACAACAAGCGTAGTAGTAGTAGACGTATTAGTAGTAGTAGAGACGTAGGGAAAACACATTCCTAATAGATAATATTTTTTTTTTTGAAAAGCATGGCACATCCCACCAATACTCGTTAAAAGAAAATTCTAATTTTTAAAACTAACTTTCTAAGATAACTAAACATAAAGACATGAAAAATCAAATGTAAACGCGCGGCGGTGACTAAACATCTTCCTCTGGCACAGAGGCTTCCTCAGGTTCTGACTCTTCTTCTGGTTCTTCTTTTGGTTCTGATTCTGATATTTCTTCTGGTTCTGGTTCTTGACGTCGTGCTGGTTTGGTTATGTATAAATCGCCGTGTTCTACTTGTAACATCCCAAAAATCAAGGGAAATTTAAAAAAAATTAATAAATAAAATAAACCATTTTTTCCCAAAAGAACAAGTAACTCGAAGGTCCCAACTCATAAATAAAAATATAAAACCGTCTCGTGATTTAAATGCGTAAAAATTAAAGGTTTTAAAACAAAACATGTTTGACTCGAAATAAATGTTTTAATCCAAATCCATAAATACAGAAATTGAAACGCAGCTCATCAACCATTGACCTTCTCTTTGCCCTTGCTAGTACCTACAAAATGGAAGGGAGTGTTTCGGGTCAGCCACCGCTGATTGAATAAAATCAAAAGAAACATGCACATACAAACAATTCATGCCACATACATGATCCGTAAAAGACTCTACTCATTTCTCGTTATTAGGCCTTTATTAAATCTCATTAGGTTTGCCGTGGGATGTGACGATGCTCAACGTACGCCCACCGCCATACGCTCGTCACAACACCCTCTACCAACACCCGTCCTCTAGGTGTCCCGCAGTACCACGCTGACAGTCGTGTATTGTACTTGGCTCTCAGGGAAGAGTTGACTCTCGCCATCGCCTCTTGCGAACGGTAATTAAATCTCATATATAATTAGGTTAGTTTTATTTAAGTGTTGACTCATACAACAGGTACTCATATAAAATAAACCAGCACATACTCAACACATATCATCTCAACAGATATGTAAACAATTTGCACATCTCAAATGCATGATAACTCATAAACAAACTCATGTAATCAGATCAAACACATAATGATATGGTACCCAGCTCGGTTACTCAGAATCCATATCTCAATTCATGATGGAATTAAAATAAACATCACATAGCATCTCAACACATAATCAAGCTCATCTCAAAGCAATAGCAATTCATGACATATAACACAAAATCATGAAATGAATGTAAATGCAAGTTATAGTGAGATCACCCACCTTAATCAACGTAAGCTCCTAGAAGTATCCTATGATCAGATTAACGAGCTGTTAGGGCAAAGCCCATGTCCCTTGTTATCTTATGATTACAAAACAAACAAGTGGGGCAGATCTCATACTGAGCTACTCAGTATAGGTCTGATACTGAGTAGATAGACGTCGATAGATATGACAGCTCAAAACCTTTGAAGATGATCACAAATGAGTTTCACTTACCTACTCAGTATCGGTCTCATACTGAGATACTCAGTATATGTCTGATACTGAGTAGAATGACCGAGTTATCCGTGCATGATCTTCTACCCTCAACTTGTTGGTACTAGTGTTAAGTCTCAGTCCTATACTGAGTGGTCAGTATTGGGCAATCAGTATTGGAACTCAATACTGAGTAGAAGGACTGAGTTAATATTTCCATGTTTACTTAATTAGTTAAATCTTTTAATCATGGTATGTATTTATTAGAATTGGGAGTTACATATAGAATAGGGTTAATTGTAAAACCTCTATACATTATAAATAGAGGTTTACTCTTTAGTTGTTAAGCATCCTTTTGGATCCCGGTTAATCATTTGTGTGGATCACCGGTAACCCAATTCTAAATGTAACACTTTGTGGAGTGTTCTTGGTTATTCCACAACCAAGAATACATGTTATTACATTTGTGCTTAATAAGATTAATCGTATGACGTATATGATCTTGTCTTTTCCGATGTTATTAACAATATTGGGGTTCGTTGTGACCTAACAATTGGTATCAGAGCGGTTCAAAGTTATCTACAACTTTGATGATCTTTTAACCCTACATATTGTTGAAGATCAAGTCTTTTCATATAGAAGAACTATGCAGAATTTTCGTCATTTTCTGCGCACGGGTAGAAGAAATGCCGGATCTCCTTCGTTAACAGTCGAATATGTGTGAAATTTGAACAGGAGGTTCTCAACACACAGACACACAAATCTAACCGTTCAGTTTTGTATTTGAAGATTCGCGTAAAGCGATATGGTAGGCGCATCAGGTCATATATTTTGTTTTTTATTCCTTACCTGCTGGGCAGCCATGGAAGAAAAATTGGCCCTCCTTCTTGAAACATCGAATGAGCGTGAAATTTTAACTGAAGGTTCACTATAATGTGTTTAATGTTTTCAATGTTCATATCTTCAAAAGGAATCGTTAATTAAGAGATATATATTTTTGAAGATTATTGACGAATATTTATGGTATGTTTTTAGTTCTGCGCAACTGTGATAAAACGGCTATTATATCTTTTGTAACCGTTAAATCTTCATGAATTTTGGATATTATATCTATAACACATACATGTACTCGGTATCAAAATTTCAGACTGATCAGTAACATATACTGAGAGATACATATTTTCAAAGTTGCTGGTTTCTGATACTGATTGTCTCATACTGAGTTGTCAGTATGAGACTGATGTGATCGTTTCAACCGTTGGATCCTTATGATTTTTGGATATGATGTTGAAGACAGGTATGGGTATGTTGTGTAAAAAATTCATAATGATCAGAAGATTATACTTGGAGATATGATTTTTTGAAGTTGCTGCAAAATTAGAGAAATGAAATTCTGCATGCTGAATTATACAAGTGAGTATGTTTCACATATTTTTCTCCTTTTAGTCATAAGAAATCATCTTAAACTGAGGAAATCTATAAGTTGATTGATTCCTTAGTGATGTTTCAAGTCAAAGATAAAATATACCGAACAGTTTAAGGAGATGACTCTGATTCAGGGGGAGAAAACACAATGTGATATGTGTTTTCTTTATATGAAGCTAAAGTTCTTTTAAGCTAAGATGTTCATGCTAAGTTATTCAAGGGGGTACGTGTCACACATTATTTTACAATCATTTGAATCATTTCAAACTGAGGAAATCTACTAATTGAATGATTCCTTAGTGATGTTTCATTACAATTCAAATCTACCGGACAGTTTGAGAAAGGAGTCAATGATTGTGGGGGAGAAAAGTTAGTGTGATATATTTTCTTGAAGTACTCGGTGAATAAAGAATATGAAAAGATCTCAAAAAGAAGATGATACAAGACAAGATTGAAGATTATTTTGTTATCGTTAGATAGGGGGAGATTGTAAGGGCAAAGCCCATGTCCCTTGTTATCTTATGATTACAAAACAAACAAGTGGGGCAGATCTCATACTGAGCTACTCAATATAGGTCTGATACTGAGTAGATAGACATCGATCAGATATGACAGTTCAAAACCTTTGAAGTTGATCACAAATGAGTTGCACTGACCTACTCAGTATCGGTCTCATACTGAGCTACTCAGTATATGTCTGATACTGAGTAGAATGACCGAGTTATCCGTGCATGATCTTATGCCCTCAACTTGTTGGTACTAGTGTTAAGTCTCAGTCCTATACTGAGTGGTCAGTATTGGGCACTCAGTATTGGAACTCAGTATTGAAACTCAATACTGAGTAGAAGGACTGAGTTAATATTTCCATGTTTACTTAATTAGTCAAATATTTTAATCATGGTATGTATTTATTAGAATTGGGAGTTACAAATAGAATAGGGTTAATTGTAAAACCTCTATACATTATAAATAGAGGTTTATTCTTTAGTTGTTAAGCATCCTTTTGGATCCCGGTTGATCATTTGTGTGGATCACCGGTAACCCAATTCTAAATGTAACACTTTGTGGAGTGTTCTTGGTTATTCCGCAACCAAGAACACATGTTATTACGTTTGTGCTTAATAAGATTAATCGTATGACGTATATGATCTTGTCTTTTCCGATGTTATTACAATCATTTGAATCATTTCAAACTGAGGAAATCTACTAATTGAATGATTCCTTAGTGATGTTTCATTACAATTCAAATCTACCGGACAGTTTGAGAAAGGAGTCAATGATTGTGGGGGAGAAAAGTTAGTGTGATATATAGTTTCTTGAAGTACTCGGTGAATAAAGAATATATGAAAAGATCTCAAAAAGAAGACGATACAAGACAAGATTGAAGATTATTTTGTTATCATTAGATAGGGGGAGATTGTTAGGGCAAAGCCCATGTCCCTTGTTATCTTATGATTACAAAACAAACAAGTGGGGCAGATCTCATACTGAGCTACTCAGTATAGGTCTGATACTGAGTAGATAGACGTCGATCAGATATGACAACTCAAAACCTTTGAAGATGATCACAAATGAGTTGCACTGACCTACTCATATCGGTCTCATACTGAGCTACTCAGTATATGTCTGATACTGAGTAGAATGACCGAGTTATCCGTGCATGATCTTCTGCCCTCAACTTGTTGGTACTATTGTTAAGTCTCAGTCCTATACTGAGTGGTCAGTATTGGGCACTCAGTATTGGAACTCAGTATTGAAACTCAATACTGAGTAGAAGGACTGAGTTAATATTTCCATGTTTACTTAATTAGTCAAATCTTTTAATCATGGTATGTATTTATTAGAATTGGGAGTTACATATAGAATAGGGTTAATTGTAAAACCTCTATACATTATAAATAGAGGTTTAGTCTTTAGTTGTTTAGTATCCTTTTGGATCCCGGTTGATCATTTGTGTGGATCACCGGTAACCCAATTCTAATGTAACACTTTGTGGAGTGTTCTTGGTTATTCGGCAACCAAGAACACATGTTATTACGTTTGTGCTTAATAAGATTAATCGTATGACGTATATGATCTTGTCTTTTCCGATGTTATTAACAATATTGGGGTTCGTTGTGACCTAACACGAGCCGTCAGAGGCATTGGAAAGAGGACTCAGAAAACAAGAGACTATCGCGGGCCAAAAATCCAGAAACGTATTTTATGTGTGACAAAAACACAGACTCGAACTCAGACCATCGAATCTGTCCAAAAAACTCAGCTTGTTTATAAAACCCGTTTTACAAATCCGACATCAAAACCGTATAACCCGAGGCACCCGACAGCCCCGAAACTCATTTTTACCACCGAAACTTCTTTTCAGAATAATCTATTTAATTCTATTATTAGAAAACTTCCCAGTTTAAGGAAACCAAGAACCTTAAGGTTCGGTTTCCGTTTCTCGATTAATAAAACGTCTCGGTTATAATTAAAAGGTTTTACCCAACCACAACCCAACGCCCCTGAATCAGTGATCAAACCGACGCCACAATCTTATGACTTAAATAAAACCATGACTCAATAAGACAATCAAACAATAGACCATAACAAGAAAAAGGATTAGAAATATACCCCAACATCACAACCCGGACACAACGACGATTGAACCCTTGCGCAATTACTTTGATCTTGCTCAATCTCTCATTCAAAGCCACAAATTGGGACAATAATTAAAATGATGGTTGCCTCATTTGGTTATTTGCTTCCAATCTTGGAATTAAAAGTTAAATCACCAATTATATTTTCAAAAGCCACGTATCTCATTTCTTTTAGTAACAACCGCCTATTCCAAAACAATTCCCCACCGTCATCAATACCAATTTATGCTTGGAAAGATTTCAGACTCAAAATTATATTAAAGAAATATTGATACCTCGTTTTGATAATCATATCCAATTGACCATTTATATAAAGTAGAGAATAAGGCCACAGCCTGAGTAAGATACTTGCCGCCTCCCATTGCCATATGATCGCACAAGTCCACGAGAGAAGAAAATAATAATAAAAATGGACGAAAGGAAACGGCTGAAGAAACGTCGAAACAATAGAATTAGAGTAGGGATTTTAGGGGTTAAAGGCTTACACCATTTAATTTACAAGCCCTTCACTCGAAAGCCCGACAATCTCTTTCGGCCTTGGCCTATGGCCGGCCCGACACAAAATAATAATTTGATCTCTTTCTTTTTAGCCCGACACAATAACAATTAAGTCAGGTTAGAACCGTCACACAAAAACTCGTGAAATAAATAACGTCTAAAACTCAAGAGACATATAATAATTTAATTATAAACATCTAATTAATAATTATAAAAATTGTTTAAATACTCGTCTAAATTATTCGAGCCGTCTAAATGATATGAACCGTCAAACTTCATTATAATTAATTTACTAATTATTCATTTTAAATTT
The DNA here is from genome assembly GCA_963853835.1 of Calendula officinalis. Lineage (NCBI taxonomy): Eukaryota > Viridiplantae > Streptophyta > Magnoliopsida > Asterales > Asteraceae > Calendula > Calendula officinalis. Next base: position 44,775,472 of record OY970829.1, read on the forward strand.
AAATGTGACACTTAAATTAATCTTATTAAATTATTAAAATTACAGAGCGTTACAACTCAACTCCACTTGAAATAGACTTCGTCCCCGAAGTCAAGGCTCGGAAGAAGCTCAAGATAGCGATCTTGCATTCTCAGACTCAGGCTCGTCGACGGCACATAAAATCCTCAAATGGGGAAGCACAAAAATAAGAATAAAAGAAACTTTTCAGGGTGATTCACTCGATTAGAATTATTCTGGTTCTCGCAACTTCTCATACAATCTTTCGTCTCTGCGGTTCAAAAAGATAAGGCTAAAAGAAATAAACTCGGAATGTCCTCTCAGGATCTCGATTTATCTCTAAAAGAAAAGGATGTCGATACTAAGTATAAAATAATTCACAACACTCTGTTGAAAGCGTCCTCTTGCTCTAGTAGTCAGACACAGTTGCTGCACTCAGCGGCTAACGTTGCGTTAAATCTCCGATTCAACTCCACTTTGAGATTTGTTACGGTTTGTTTTGTGGCGACAGATGATCTCGACGTAGTGCTCGGTCGTCCAACTCGTGCTCGCAATCATACTCGGCCCTCTCACGGCGATAAAAATAAGTTTTTATGGGAACAATTTCTCGATGACTCTTTTTAATATTGCTCGTTCAACTCATTTTAATGATACCCATCAACTCGTTTAACGATTTAATCATTTAGCTCGTTAATTAACCCCTCGCTTTGTTCTCATTTAATTGTCTCTTGATCAAGTTGACTACATGCCAACTCATTTGTCTCGATTTATTTTAAGTCTCAAACGCCTCAATTTAATATATTCTCTTTACTTGGTTAGTTAATAACTCTTTAATTCTCATGTACTTGATTACTCAGTTATTTTCTCGTTCTCAACAAATAAAAAATTCCTCACTTTTGCGACTCATAGCATTTTAATAACATTTAATTGCTTAATTCACTTAATATTTTTCTCATTTGCTCATTTCAGTAACCATTCTAGATTCAATAATTATTCCATAAAGCGAAATATTTGATGACATTCAATTTAGTAATTTGACTCGATAATTCCCTTAATTAAATTTTAATATATGCTCGTAAATGAAATTTTCTCATTTGCTTCATTTAACAATTTATTCTCTTAGCTTGATTTACTGGTTCTCCATTAATTTAAATATTTATCTCTTACATTTATTATAATAATTTACTCATTTAACTCATAATTAAATTCTCCTATCATATGCATATATATCTCGCTCAGAAATAAAATTATAACAACTTTCTCGACTGAACTTAATAATTTCTCATAATCACGTTTTTCTCATTTAACTTGATTTATTAATCTCCATCAGTTCAATAATACAAATTTTATAATTCACGACTTTATAATTATTCTTTATTCGCACTCATAATATTGGCGGTTTTCCCTTTTTACCACCACTCAACTCCACTTGGAGAAAACTCGTCCCCGAGTTTAGAACTGGCACTCTCTACCATCACATAATAAACAATCACGATACATATTTTAAGGTTTCATTTAATTATTCAAGAATCGAACTCTTATGCACAGGTGTTAGTCGGTCCCAGCATATACTCTCACACCCATACTCATTAAATTTTTATCACTATATAAAAATTCATTGCTCATATTATGTGTTAGTTTTCTCATCAGCATTCTCATGGATTCTGGACTTTTATTAGATCGACTCAACCATAACTCGTTATTCTTTAATAGTCTCGTGATTACTTCTCATTAATAATTATTCATTTTATGAATCCTCATAATTCAAACTTATTACACATATTAGCACCACAATTTGTTATTTCGCGTTACGCATCCATGTTTTTCTCTTGATCACATCTATGTATAAAATTCTCATTTTGGTTTACTCATAGCGTGTTTAGTATTATTATTAACAATTTTGTTATTAAATGAAATCCTCATTTAATTCGTAGTGAATTTACCTCGTTAATTCGCTTTTGTTACTTACTCAGTTATTAGCTCGTTTTGGGTTCTCCATCTTGTTCAGTTAGTGATGTCTCAATATTTATAACTTACATTAACTTTATAGATTTTCATGTCTTGCCCAATTAATAATCCTCATTTATTTTGTATATTCGATGCTTTCCCATCAGTGACATTAATGTAAAATTAACTCTATAAAACTTCGCATTAAAATTTCCCAATTCACAAATCTTTTACTCATTTTGCATTACCCCTCACGACTTCATTAATTTGTTTACTCATAGTTTCTCCTTTACTCAATTTAATGATTATGCAAAATTAAAATCTCTCTATTTGATTCGTTTTAGATAATTGTCCAATCGTTCTTGCTTTATAAAATTTCTCGTAATTTTAGTGACTTCTCAATTATGCGAATTAAATTATTCTTAATCATTTTTACTCAATTATTATCTTAGGTTTTTGACCAATTAATAATACTCAATTTAACAATTTATCATTACTGATTCTCACTCAATTTGGTTTAATTACTTTCACTTGATTTGTTTGGATAACTCTTTATCAACTTAAATTAATGATCTCTTATTTATTATTTATTATTTTCTCATAAATTCGATTTAGTGATGTTTTTATCCCATTTACTCATATATTTGGACTTAACATTTTTCTTATTTTCTGTTTATTTTGCTTTACCGATTGCTCAATCGTTCTCGAGGTATTAATAACTCAATTAAATCATTTAACGAATTCAACCCAATTTGATTTATTGGTCTCTCTCATAACATGTTTTGAAAACTCTTTATCAATTCGTGTTTGATGATTCTCTTATTCAATTGATTTCACTGTTTCCTCATAAATTTCTTTTAGTGATTTTATTATCTACTTATATATAATAATTGAGGGTTTTAATGATACTTAGATGCTTGACCAATCTTGAATCCTTTTCGAAACATAGGCATGAGTCATGTGCGTATAATAATAGGGGCCCTCTATTATTATTCGCACCAACCCCTGTCATGGTTTCGAGTCAGTTTCAAAAATTCCACGATCTCTCATCCTCATACCATCCACGTAACAAGTAGTTCACATCAATAACTATAATATATATATTTATATAGTCGCACAATTCACGCTCATCTCGAGTTCATTCTCTTTTATTCTTTAAGTAATCAATATCACTCGCGACATTTTTAATAAACTAAATAACTCATAAATAAGTACTAGAGGCATAAGGTCGTTGTGATGCGCTGCTTCTCGATTTGGATTTGGTCTCATTTTTTTTATAAAAAATAATAAAAAAATTAAAACAACAACACTTTTGAAAAACTCATTTTGAAAACTCATGCTTTGACTTGAGTCTGGAATCCACCCCTGTGAACCCAATTCTTTCAAGCCAGAGCTCTGATACCAACTTGTAACATACCAAAAATCAGGGGAAATTTAAAAAATTTTAATAAATAAAATAAACCATGTTTTCCCAAAAGTACAAGTAACTCGAAGGTCCCAACTCATAAATAAAAATATAAAACCGTCTCGTGAAAAATTAAAGGATTTAAAACAAAACATGTTTGACTCGAAATAAATGTTTTAATCCAAATCCATAAATACAAAAATTGAAACGCATCTCATCAACCATTGACCTTCTCTTTGCCCTTACTAGTACCTGCAAAATGGAGGGGAGTGTTTGGGGTCAGCCACCGCTGAGTGAATAAAATCAAAATAAACATGCACATACAAACAATTCATGCCACATACATGATCCCTAAAAGACTCTACTCATTTTTCGTTATTAGGCCTTTATTAAATCTGATTAGGTTTGCCGTGGGTTGTAACGATGCTCAACGTACGCCCACCGCCATACGCTCGTAACCACACCCGTCCTCTAGGTGTCCCGCAGTACCACGCTGACAGTCGTGTATTGTACTTGGCTCTCAGGGAAGAGTTGACTCTCGCCGTCGCCTCTTGCGAACGGTAATTAAATCTCATATATAATTAGGTTAGTTTTATTTAAGTGTTGACTCATACAACAGGTACTCATATAAAACAAACCAGCACATACTCAACACATATCATCTCAACAGATATGTAAACAATTTGCACGTCTCAAATGCATGATAACTCATAAACAAACTCATGTAATCAGATCAAACACATAATGATATGGTACCCAGCTCGGTTACAGCATCCATATCTCAGTTCATGATGGAATTAAAATAAACATCACATAGCATCTCAACACATAATCAAGCTCATCTCAAAGCAATAGCAATTCATGACTTATAACACAAAATCATGAAATGAATGTAAATGCAAGTTATAGTGAGATCACCCACCTCAATCAACGTAAGCTCCTAGAAGTATCCTCGGCACGTACAAGTTGCAACTCAGTTCCTAAAAGGTCCTACATCACATAATAACGCTAGGATTAAAAACTCGGCTCAAAACTCGTCTCATAGTAATATGCCAGAACCCGACACCCCCGCGGGAACTGTTATAACTCTCAAACCGTGTATTAGATTATTCCCAAATTTTAACCACTGCTAGAACCTCACATTACTACAATTTACTCTCTCACGACCCCTGGCCAAAACAGACTCTAAGTATCTCAAAAACTGGTTACAAATCAGAATAGCTGAACCGAAAAAGCTTTTGCGACACTTTACTAAAACAGGGATATCTTTTAAACCGTAGATCAGATTAACGATCCGTCAGATGCATTGGAAAGAGGACTCAGAAAACAAGAGACTTTCGCGGGCCAAAAATTCAGAATCATATTTTATGTGTGACAAAAACAGACTTAAACTCAGACCATCGAATCTGTCCAAAAAACTCAGCTTGTTTATAAAACCCGTTTTACAAATCCGACATCAAAACCGTATAACCCGAGGCACCCGACAGCCCCGAAACTCATGTGTTACCACCGAAACTTCTTTTCAGAATAATCTATTTAATTCTATTATTAGAAAACTTCCCAGTTTAAGGAAACCAAGAACCTTAAGGTTCGGTTTCCGTTTCTCGATTAATAAAACGTCTCGGTTATAATTAAAAGGTTTTACCCAACCACAACCCAACGCCCCTGAATCAGTGATCAAACCGACGCCACAATCTTATGACTTAAATAAAACCATGACTCAATAAGACAATCAAACAATAGACCATAACAAGAAAAAGGATTAGAAATATACCCCAACATCACAACCCGGACACAACGCCGATTGAACCCTTGCGCAATTACTTTGATCTCGCTCAATCTCTCACTCAAAGCCACACATTGGGACAATAATTAAAATGATGGTTGCCTCATTTGGTTATTTGCTTCTAATCTTGGAATTAAAAGTTACATCACCAATTATATCTTCAAAAGCCACGTATCTCATTTCTTTTAGTAACCACCGCCTCTTCCAAAACAATTCCCCACCGTCATCAATACCAATTTATGCTTGGAAAGATTTCAGACTCAAAATTATATTAAAGAAATATTGATACCTCGTTTTGATAATCAGATCCAATTGACCATTTATATAAAGTAGAGAATAAGGCCACCGCCTGACTAAGATACTTGCTGCCTCTCATTGCCATATGATCGCACAAGTCCACGAGAGAAGAAAAGAATAATAAAAATGGACGAAAGGAAACGGCTGAAGAAACGTCGAAACAATAGAATTAGAGTAGGGATTTTAGGGGTTAAAGACTTACACCATTTAATTTACAAGCCCTTCACTCGAAAGCCCGACAATCTCTTTCGGCCTTGGCCTATGGCCGGCCCGACACAAAATAATAATTTGATCTCTTTCTTTTTAGCCCGACACAATTAAGTCAGGTTAGAACCGTCACACAAAAACTCGTGAAATAAATAACGTCTAAAACTCAAGAGACATATAATAATTTAATTATAAACATCTAATTAATAATTATAAAAATTGTTTAAATACTCGTCTAAATTATTCGAGCCGTCTAAATGATATGAACCGTCAAACTTCATTATAATTAATTTACTAATTATTCATTTTAAATTTAAATGTGACACTTAAATTAATCTTATTAAATTATTAAAATTACAGAGCGTTACACTACTAGACGATACAAATAAGGGCGCTATCCAGGCTTGAGTACAGGAGGTCCATTGGGATACACTGGTGCCGGAGGGCTATTGAGACATAGGTAATCTCGAAATGTCGACAGGAACGGAAACCGCACAAGGAGGTGTTGGAATTATGTGCACAGTTAGTCAACTATGGTGATACATCCATGCCTACTAAACACTTAAGGGTAACACCGGTGAGTGCATGTAATACGAGTAAGATATGTAATGATACTTTAAGAGTATTATTACAAGTGTCTCATACTTGTGATAAAAGAATTTAATAAAGTCATAATTCTCTAACAAGGAATGTTGGATATTCGCAAAAATCCAAAGAATGACTTAGATATTAAATCAACTCTTAAAAGGGTCAAACTCTATTAAAAAATTTAAGAATTAAAGGTATTAATGCATGTATTTCAAACTTATAATAAATAAAGTATTTAATCAAGTCATAATTCCCTAAAAGGAATATTGGACATTCATAAAATCCAAGAAATGACTTTGGCATTTAATAAAGTTCTTAAAATATACTAAAGTATTTAAGAATTGGAAGTATCATTACAAGTCTTTCATACTTGTTAGATACAATAGTCAATGAAAATCTTAATTCCCTAAACAAGAATATTGGATATTCGTAAATCCAAAGGATGAATTTACTAGTTGATAAATTCTTAAAAGGATTAAACTACAAGTTCTTGACTAAAAGGGTCAAAGTCTTGACTAAGTCAAAGTGATAGTTTAAGTGATGCTTATATTCCATAAAATTTAGTGGGAGCTATGACTAACATAATGAATTTAGTAAGTTAGTAAGATATTAACAAGAAGATGTTACCAAGTCGTTAGCCAAAGAGTTAAGAGAAATAATAAATGATCATTAATTAGATTATTAGAAGCCTAATAGCGTGGTCACAAGTCTTGTGATTAATAATTGCAAATCTAATACGATATTCACAATCTAGTGAATAAGTTAATCATTTAAGGATGTTTCTTTGACTAGTAATGATATATCTACAAATAAAGTGACTAAAAGAGATTTAGTTACAAGGCAATTTTTATAAATTCAAGAAACTAAGGAGTTAATTTCCAATCCTCCTATGTTTACCGGATTGTATAAAAAGGCAAGACTATAATATGTTCTAATGTTGCAAGAACAAAATCAAACAAAGACAAAAGTAATAGTATTTTTCCAAATACTCGTCTTATGTCTTTAGTTTAATAGAAATGACTAGATCAGTGATAAAAGTTACAAAATTGTAAAAGTCATTAAGTAATCAACATGAACAAAAGGAATAAGTAATGATCCAGTAATAATTCGGTATCTTGGTCCGGCGAGGAATGATACATGGATTAGTGACATTATTATTCAGACTTTGTATGTTTTACAATATCCATGAATAAAAGTCTCTTTATTCAAAAGATATAAATCCGTGACGTGGGAACCTCGATGGGACGTTAACGTCATCGTGGTATTTGGTGGAAGATTTGAAGTTCTTTCGAGGATAGCTAAACAAGTTCTGTTGTAAACCAAATATCGGTGATATTCTGTCATATCGACGAATATTGGATTGACCACCGTGATGATACTTCGTGGTTGAAAAGTTCAAAAGTATTATTCACTAGGATATCCTTAATCCTGAGGTATTTGGTTTGGGATACAATGACTAATGTACTTTGGTTCGTCTTAGACAAGTCTGAAATATCATTGTATTTTGAATCGAAATATAACAAGATGGTAATTACGCCTTCTTTTTAGGAGAGATATTTATGGGCCCCTTGACATGATAGAAAACTGGTAGAGTGCATGGCCATGCCCAAACGAACTGATTTGTTCTTTATCGTTTATCACAACAGTTTAAATCAAGAAGTCAAGAAATGATTTCGAATACATGAGTTAATACTTTCCACCATGCTCGTATTCGTTATCACAAATATCGTGCTGCAAGGGATAAACCTAACACGTTGCCAAAGAAGTGAAGACAAAGTGTTCTTTACTAGACGATGCTATTAAAGAGTTTTTCTAAAACTATACCTGGGTTACAAAGTTGTTTCTATGGGGTTGGTTACATGCATGCTTATCTAGAGGGCCACTGCAGCCAGTATCATCAAGCTAAGGTTATGAACTTGCACAAGTGGGAGTATGTTGGAATTATGTGCACAGTTAGTCAACCTATGGTGATACATCCATGCCTACGAAACACTTATGGGTTACATCAGTGAGTGCATGTAATACGAGTAAGATATGTATCATTACTTGGAAGAGGAATGATTTATATTAGTGATTATGAATCAGTTAAGTATTAAGTTAAGTCTAACTTATTACTATATTAGTTTAACTAACTAATTAATACAAGTATTTGTACATCTAGTTGAGTAATATACAGTGTGTTAATTATAAATTATCCATAGTATGATTAAAGCCATTAAATCATATAGTGTTTGCATAATATTATTGTCTAAATTATATAAAGATTATTATTTAATTAAATATTAAAAGTATAAATATAAGCATATATATATATATATATATATATATATATATATATATATATATATATATATATATATATATATATATATATATTCATGTATATATATATATATACCAAAATATATTAGTGTATTAATACTAGACATTTAACAGTTAAGTGCAATAATAAAAGACTAGTAAAACTATAAGGGATGGAAACGTAAAAAGCAAAGTTTAATTAAAGAATTAATCTTAATTAAACTAGAGGGTCCTAAAGTGCAACTTATTTATCTATAAATAAGAGGCTTAGGGTAACCCTAAAATCCCTTCTTGCTTGCCACGAAATCTTACCCCTCCCTCTCCTTGATTTCGGACGAACACCCAAGAACACCATCACTTGGTGTTCTTCGTTCTTCGTGTTCTTCAAGTATTGAAGTACAAGATCATTACAAGGATCAACTAGAAGATCACTCATCGTGTTCATCATCAGTGGACTTACTTAAGCAAGATTAAGGTATGATTTGGAAAAACCTTTTTCCTTCCCCCCTCTTGTTCGAATTCGACCACCAGGTTGGTGGTCGACGAATATAATGGTGATTTTAGGTTAAAACAAGAACCAAAACGCAGCAGAAAGATTTAAACTACGAGTAAAATCAAAGAGAATAGTAGAAGTATTCATACCCTAGTAGCCTTTGATTGTTAGGATTCGGATGGAGATGATGGACGAATGAAACCAAGGATTCCAATGGGGAATACCTCTAAAGATGATCCACACAACACTTGTGCTTGAACACCAAGGGATGCTAGTCCAAATCTTCAAGCAAATGGAAGCAAAAACCATTTTCGGGCCGAATTAGGGTGAGAGAGGGAGAAATTATCTTGCCCTAATTCCCCTTTGAATGACTTCCCATAACCATTATTATTATTTACACTCTAGTCCCTAGCTTTTGTTCCTTCTAGTTTGCTCACAATAAAGTTTATATATTAACAATTAATATTAAACTTATTATATACAAGCATGTAGCTTATATTAATATATAATGTAATTACCCTAATTACACTATATATCTTATGGTGTTAAGTGTTTAAGTGTGTGACCCTTTAGGCTCATGAACAACCAACCATATAACTATATGTTATACGCATGAAGCATATTCCAACAGCTCCCACTTGCGCACGTGATAACATCAAGTAGTTATACAAGCAAAGGTTAGAGTCTAGCAACCCGCCAATGCCCCTAGAAGTACATGAGGAGTTTCATAAAATCTTTGTTCAAAGTTTTTCGAGCAATTATCCTTTTGTTACTGATACTATGTTTAATTTTAGACAAGGATTAATGTCAATCTAAAATTTCAACGATTCTGTTTCTCGATCTATATATTGCAGTAGATTACCAAAACCAATCAAGATTCATCTTGATTACCTTTTGGGAGTGGCCACACATACATTTATTCAAATCATCGAGGGGCTAGCAGTATCTAATCCACATAAGTGGAAGAACAAATTCTTTATTGACTGCACGTGTCTGTCATATGCTTAATGACACACCCGATCATGGTTGTTATAGCAGCCTTATTCAGGTCAGCGTTTAACCACATCAAAGTTTTCCCCTCTACATACACAAACCAACTAGCATCTCAAGTCAGAGAATAAGTGACAAAGTGTGACAACTCGACACTTTGGGTATGTTACTATTTTTCATTTTTTACTTTCTGTATTGAGAAAGTTTCTATTATTAGAAACTTTCTCATTTCGTAACATTTCTAATTTTTGAAAGTTTCTATTTTAGAAACTTTCCTCATTTCCTCTCATTTCTAATTTTAGAAAGTTTCTATTTTTAGAAACTTTCCTCATTTTGTTTCATTTCTACTTTTGGCATCCAATCACATGACTAGTTCACCGAACATTTATCATTTTTACCATACATCAGTGTTTGACTATTTTAGTCAACACAACATCTTTTATTACTTGTGGTGACATTTTTACTCCAAAACATTTCTAATAATGATATTTAAGTAATATCTAATCAATAAATCAAAATAATTAACGAAATGTGACTCGTAACGAATTTTATTCCAAACCGACACATGAATTGTTGTCCCGACCATGAAGTGGCCGAACCCTCTTATTGGCCTCCATAATTTCGTCCCACCACCTTTAGGTGGTGTGGTTATCTTCTTTTGAATGTGTAGAGTTATCGTTATCTTAATCTCAATTTATTTTAAGATTAAACCCTATCGTAATCTCTTTTCAAATTTTGAACGAATCATTATCAACTCAAACCCTAGTTTCTTCCCACTATAAATTCCAAAGCTTACACCCAATTTGTTCCTTTGATTATTTCGTCCAAGAAGTTCCACACTCACCAATCTCGAGTTCGAACCCAAGTAAATCCGCAGCCCCACTCCTTCGTTTCGATCCCGTTCGCAAAGGTATATCGAAATTCTATTGTTTTAATTTGTTTTTCTTTTCATTCTTGTCACATATCGAACCCGAGACCATGGCCTAAGTCAATATGGTCTCGGAGAATTACTCAAACCCGAGATCGTATGTGCATGGTCTCGATGCATATGTACGTGCTTGATTTATAAGCTTTTTGGTATTGTTAAATTGTTGTTATTGTTATTTCTGTAAAAACCAAATTATAAACCTTTTTAATCCCAAATTTGGACACGTTAATTACAATGAAAAACCACACAAAACCCTAAAATTTCATAATTTTTGGAATTCGTTTGCCTCATTTTTGACCTAAAAGCCGATCAAAACCCTAAACCGAAAACCCTAACATTGAACCGGATCTAGAACCCTAACTCGCTGAGTTGACTCGGTCACCCACTGAGTTGACCAAGTGGACTGAGTTGACCCATGTTGACCCGAAATATTGATCGGTCCAAGGCTCGAACTTGGCCCAACCCGATTTAGCCCATTCGGCCCATTTGATCCCTAAACCCTAATTGGGCCAAGCCCATTTACTTGAGCCCGGTCCGACCATAAAGCCCTTTGGGCCGAGCCCATATTCGGTCCAAATCAGACCCAAACCCGAATACCTAATCGGGCCAAAGCCCGTACTTTGCCCAATTCGATCTATCTTAGTCCATCGGGCCTAAACCTTAGTTCGCCCATTAGTATCCAAGCCCATTTGGACCAAAGCCCAAAGCTTTGCCCACTTATACCCAAACCGAACCTAATTGGACCCAAGTGGCCCAATCTAGGCCCATTAAGCCAAACCCATTTCATTTCATGTCATTTCATTTCAAACCCTTTTCATTTCATGTCATTTCATTTCAAACCCATTTCATTTCATGTCATTTCATTTTGAAACCCATTTCATTTCATTTCATAATTAAAACCCAATGCTTTTCATTTCATTTCATTTTATTCCATTAAAGTCCAAATAACCCAAGTTCATTCGATGTCACAAAACATACAGCATAACATTTAGTGTATATCATATATCTTATATTATAACTAGAATCGCCTGTTTTAGCTTAGTCTAATTAGAAAGTCATAATGTTTAGGAAGCTAGGAGCCTTTGAAGGATTCCTCTGTCCTATTTGTCGCTAAGCTTTACAAATATTGGGGTGGAAAACATAAACAAACGCTACTATTTTACTATAACTGTACAACAACATTTACATTTTCATCATCGCGTTGGTATGACAAACGATTATTATGCCGGACTAAGGTGCCAGCAATCATTAACTAGTGGATCTAGACCATGGATATGCAGATAGTACTATTGGCTGACACTCTTCCTCCCAACGATATTTGATCATTGCTGGTTTATCTAGTACTACCGGGAGTGTATATCCATAAAAGAATGATAACATACTGGAGTTGAAATGTTGATTGTGGACTTAGGGGTTGGTATATTAACTCAATAGACTAGCTACATGTTGGGGATACAGTCATGCGATGTCAAACATAACCACTTGTTCAACACGTTTTCATAAACAAACAAGTAATTGTAGATTCTTCGACAATTACACTTTACTTTTCGTACTTATTTCTCATATCATATGAGTGTTGAACCTTATACTTTTTTAGTCATAAACTATTTTCGTAACAAACATTTTGGGTAGCAAACACTTTACTTTTATTACAACATTAACCCTGTGGATTCACTCAACATTTTTGTTGACCCTTTTATACTTATGTTTTTCCAGGTGATTTGGTGCACAGTGAGACTGGAGGATATGAGCAGTAAATTGTCGTGAGCCATGAATGAACATTTAAGTTTACGAACAATCTCTTCATTTCCAATACTTACTATTTTTAGTAACTACTATTTTTGGAAACTTTCCATTTTTAGAAGGTAAACCATTTCCACTATGTTATTTACGTGGTTGTTTGTTTACTTAAGTTTTGCTATGTAATCATGAACGTTACACCTCCGTTCTTCCGCAAAACATTTTAAATGAAGTAAAACTCATTTTTGGCAGGGTGTGACAGAATGGTAGCAGAGCTTAAGTTATAGTGAATTAGCAAGCCTAATCTATAACTACAACAGTTTTTTGGGAAAACCAAAACTTTTACAAAAATAAAAAATAAAAAAATATTCATGGCACGCTGAGTCTCATATCCCGAAGTTACATTGTTCTTAGATTAGAACATTGCCTTAGTTAGTATTGCCTTATAGTAATATTTAGCATGTCGTCTGAGTGCCTAATTTTATGTTCTATCAGTATTGCGACTTATTAACAGAATGTCGTTATCGATATTTCGCCCGACTCTGAATATGATAGTGATAATAGAACTACTACGCCTAGAAGTATTCCTCCATCTACAGTTGTTCCATGGCATCGACGACCAAGAAGACGTCCTATCCCCATTATCCCAAGTGGTCCTCTGACGCCAGCTATTGGCCAACGTCCAATTTTGTTTTGTAAGTTTGAGGGAAGTATTTTATTTGTGTCTGCGCCTGCGAAGCCGCGTCGTAATTTAACTCCAAGAACCCCTCGACGACAAGAGCCAGTACCAGAATCAGAACCAGTATCAGAATCGGAATCAGAACCATAAGAAGATCCGGAGCCTGAAGAAGACTCTGAAGCAGAAGATGAATTAGATGAAGACGACGAGTCGTCGCCGGACATCTAATTCGACTTTTAATTATACAAATACATTATGTTCTTAATTTTTTTAAAAAGTAGTTTTACTTAGTTATTTTCTTGTTACCTAGTTATTTTGATTATATAAAAACTTTTTTCATACTATAATCAGTAATTTCCTTATTTAGCGTTTACTACTACTACTATCTATTGTCTACACGATCTCATTCGTACTCACGTCACTGTCGCTCAGCCTACGACTTTTGAAGATGATGTGAATCTAAGAATAAGACTGATAGATGATGCTTTTGGAAGTGGATCGTTTAAATAGCAATTGGTTGTGTCTAGCAAATCGTCTGAACCCTCTAGCAACGACAATGGTAAGCGTTACTACAACAACAATCAGCAAACTACAAAGGGAACAAGTATCAGAAAATTCAGAGCTATGCTGCATCCAACCAGAAGAACAATGATCAGTCGAACCCTGATGAAAAACCATGTGCTGGAAGCAATCCCAAGTGCAACAAGTGCAATTGACATCATGATGATCAGTGTGAGAAGTGTTATATATGTGACCATTGGGGTCACAATTTCAAAAAATGTACGTCTAATACCTCCTTCCAAAATTCTCGTCTGTACGAGTATGGTGACCCAAAGCACTACCGAAATCGCTGCCTAAAGCTTCAAGAACAACAACAACGCCAATCGTAACAACAACCGCAATGCCAACAACAACAATGATCGTCAGAATATTCGTGGTCGAGCGTTCTGAAGGGTTTCATTGATACTGATTGACCACTTGGGTCAACCTCCTAGTCACTTGGTTCGAACCATACTGACCAAGAACATGAACTTGTTCTTGATCGGTTAAAACCAACTAGCTGATTTAATCCCTAAATGCGGAACTGAGATTCAACCTAATCCTTAAACCCTAAAGGATTGGGATCTTGGAAATCTAGATTAGATTAACAATGGAAAAAACCTTGCACGAAATCCCAAACACACACACACTTATGTGTGTTTCGACCAACACCAAAGAACCCTAGGGTTCTTTGGTCGAAATCGTCCAAGAGGGGAGAAGAGAGAAAAAGGTTTTCTCAAAACATACATTGTTGTTTGCTTAAGATAGATCCACTGATGATGAACAAATCGAGCGATCTTCTAGTTGAACTAAGCAATGAACTTGATCTTCGAATCTTCAAGACTTGAAGAACACGAAGAACGAAGAATGAAGAACACCAATAACTTGGTGATGCTCTAGTTCGGCCGAAACCAAGGGGAGAGGGGGAAGGAATTTCGTGTGGGGTTCAAGGGGTTTTAGGGTTACCCTAAGCCTCTTATTTATAGATAAATAAGTTGCACTTATGACCCTCTAGTTTAATTAAGATCAATTCCTTAATTAAACTTTCCTTTTTACATTTCCTTCCCTTATAGTTTATTGTTCTTTTATTATTGCACTTAACTATTAAATGTCTAGTATTACACACTTAATATATTTCGTGTATATATAAATATATATACGAAATATATACTTTGTATTTATACTTTTAATAATTAATTATATAATAACTTTTATATAATTTCTACAATAACATTATCCAATTACTATATGATTTAATAGCTTTAAATCATATTATGGATAATCTATAATTAACACATTGTATATTTACTCAACTAGTAAATGTACAAATACTTGTATTAATTAGTTAGTTAAACTAATCTAGTAATAAGTCAAACTTGACTTAATACTTAAGTTGATTCATAATGACTATTATAAATCATTCCTCTCCGTAGTATCATTGCTTATCTTGCTCGTATTACATGCACTCACCGGTGTGACCCTTAAGTGTTTCGTAGGCATGGACGTATCATCATAGGTTGACTAATTGTGCACATAAATCCTTCAGACTCCCACTTGTGCAAGTTTGTAACCTTCGTCTTAATGATCCGAGCTACAGTGGCCTTCTAGATGGGCATGTAGGTAACCAACCCCATAAAAACAGCTTACGTAACCCAGGTATAGTTTCTTGAAAAACTCTTTAATAGCGTCTCCTAGTAAAGAACACTCTGTCTCTACTTCTTGGGAAACTATGTTAGGTTCATCCCTTGCAGCATGATATTTGTGATAACGAATACGAGCATGGTAGAATATATCAACTCATGTATTCGAAATCATTTAATGAATTTTTGATTCAAACTGTTGTGATAAACGACAAAGAACAAATCAGTTCGTTTGGGCATGGCCATGCACTTTCCAGTTATCATCATGTCAATGGACCCATAAATATCTCTCCTAAAAAGGAGGTGCAATTGCCATCTTGTTATATTTCGATTCAAAAATACAAATTCCTTTGTACCCAGTAAAGCCTCGTATGACAACCATAGTTCAGAATTGTCTAAGACGAACCAAAGCACATTAGTCAATGTATCCCAAACCAAATACCCCGGGCTTAAGGACAATCCTAGTGAATAATACTTTTGAACTTTTCAACCACGAAGTATTATCACGGTGGTCAATCCAATATTCGTCGGGCTCCAACGGAATATCACCGATATTTGGTTTACACAAAACTTGTGTAACTATCTTCGAAGAACTTCGAATCTACCACCAAATACCGCGATGACGTTAACGTCCCATCGAGGTTCCCACCAAGACGAGTAGTCACGGATTTATATCTTTTTGAATAAATAGACTTTTATTCATGGATATTGTAAAACATACAAATTCTGAATAACAATAATACTAACTCATGTATTATTCCTCACTAGACATAGATACTGAATTATTACTGGATCATTACTTATTCTATGCGTTTGTGTTGATCACTTCAATAACTCTTAATTGTAACTTTTATCACTAATTACAATTAGTCATTTCTATTAAACTAAAGACATAAGACGAGTATCAAGAACACTATTACTTTTATCTTTGCTAGATTTTGTTCTTGCAACGTTCTAGAACATATTCTAGTCTTGTCTTTTTATATGATTCGGTAAACGTGGGAGGATTGGAAAAATGACTCCTTTAGTTTCTTGAATCTTATAAAACTTGCCTTGTAACTATATCTCTTTTAGCTACTTGATTTGTAGATATTCTTACTAGTTAAAGAAAATTTCCTTAAATGATTAACTTGTTCACTGGAATGTGAACACCCTTTTTTAGATATGCAACAATTAATCACAAGACTTGTGACCACGCTATTAGGTTTGAAATAATCTAATCAATGATCATTTATTTCTCTTAACTCTTTGGCTAACGACTTGGTAAACCTTGTTGTTAATGTCCTAACTAACTTTACTATATTCATTAGTACCTTTAGTGAATATGTTAGTCATAGCTCCCACTCAATTTTATGGAAGATAAGCATCACTTAAACTACTACTTTTGACCTAGTCAAAACTTATAGTTTAACCCTTTAAGAATTAATCAATTATCAAAGTCATCATTTGGATTTGCGAATATCCAACATTCCTTTTGAGGGAATCGTGACTTTCATTGACTACTGTATCTAACAAGTATAAGACACTTGAAATGATACTTCTAATTCTTAAGTGTATTAGTATCTTTTAAGAATCTCATTTAATGCCAAAGTCATTTCTTGGATTTCTTAAATATCCATTATTCCTATTAGGGAATTATGACTTGATTAAATATTGCATTTATTACAAGTATAAAAGACTTGTAACAATACCTATTAATTCATAAATACTTTAATATAGTTTGTTTCTTTTAAGAGTTCATTTAATGTCTAAGTCATCTTACTTGGATTTTACGAATATCCAATAATTCCTATTAAGGAATTATGACTTCATTAAATTCCTTTAAAGTCTATCTTGATTATATTCAATATAATCACACTATATTAATACTAACACTTTGAAACTTACTATCATAAGTAACCATTACTTAAGATGTTTCAACTAGGTTCAATAACTTTTGAACCTTATGCTTTTCATAAAATCTCTTAAATACTATAGAAGGAAAAACTTCTAATTTCTAGTATCTAAGTATTGAGCTTCTAAAACATTACTCGTACAACAATCAAACAAGTATAAAACATGAAATATAAAGTAAATCAAAACTTGACTTACAACCTAGTCATAAAACCTTGACTAGTGTAATCATCACACATGCACACACATAATATAATTCAACCATGGATTCTTATTAAAACCAAATAAAACCTTGTTTTAACATAAAATAAATTATCCAAGAAAAAAAATTGTTTTTACTGAATCCATAAAATAATGAATTATAAAATCTTGGTGCTTTGTGGAATCACCATCTCATGCTGGTCACGTTCACTTTCCATCTCCTCCTGCAATAAACGATTGCAAAAGTTAGATTACTCGTAATGTACTTTACGAGTATCTAAAAGTGATTAAGAACTGTGGTTGTGTTACCTGAGGAACGTGCGTTTCCTCCACCACCACTTGCACCCTTTGGACAATTCTTTTACCAATGCCCAGCCTCACCACACTTGAAGCACCGATTCTCGGTCCTCATTGTGTTAGGCTTAACCTTCTTGACCTTATGTTTGATACCTTTACCATTAGGCACTTCTTGGCTAGGATTGGTTTTACCCTTTCCTTTACTACCATGCCCTTCTTCATCGCTATCATTAGTCGTGCGACTCCTCTTAGAATTGGTCTTAATATTCAACTCAACAGCCTCGAGCATGGATCGTAGCTCGGGAATGGAATTATCCATATTACGTTTGCTGTAGTTGGCTACAAAGACTTTGTAGTCACCTGACAATGAGTTGAGTACAGTGTCAATTGCTAACTGCAATGGCACGTGGTGACCAAGTCTAGTAAGGTGATCGATGTGCACTTTAATTTTCATGACGTGTGCACCTACTGATGCTCCCTTAGCTATTTTGCAATAAACGAGCGACCTACAAGCGTAAAATGCTTGTCTTGGTTCATTCTTTGCATCCTCGGCAGGGGCTTTCAATACGTTTCTTTCTTGGTCAATCCAATCCCTCTCTTGTCTGAGCATGATTTTGAAATCACGTCTCCAATTGAGGAAATTTGACCCAGTCAACTCTTTCTTTCCTAGAAAGAAACGTCGCGAGAGTTTGTTGTAAGTTATCGTTGTGTCTGTTGCTGCCATCTACAAATCAAACCCAGTTTAATTATTAATCATCAATAAACATTCTCTAAAATATATTATAAACCCATAATTGATATTTTAGGCCTAGGATCCATATATCACATTCTCGCCGCAAGGTTTGGGCACTTCCCGACGAGACATGCTGTTTCTGGTAGGTAACATCCTTACCGATCGTATCAAGACTTGACACGATTCCTAGGGGTCGTAGAATCTTTAGACTTATAACTTATTACAACTTTGTACAATACAATTGTATATTTCTAAGTTAGTAATAAAGTCTAGTATGTTTATTCTACTCAAGTACTTTTTGGGCCGGGACTCCCGATTATCACCAAAGTAGATCAGACCATCTAAGACAGTGCGATGTTCTGCGCCGGGACTCCCGATTATCACAGAACCTTACGCACCCTAACACTCGCAATGATTTGAATCCATATCTAAGGTTCTTTATCCTTACAATATGAATATCGTTGAACAAGTGAGGTGTTCCATTAGGTGGATAGTACTTAGATCTAATATTTTCTTGGGTTTGTTTAAGTCTTGAACTAAACTTAAACCTTATTCCAATCTTAATCCTTGTTTAAAATATGTGACTTGTGAATTCAAGAATTCAACAAGACACATTTTTAAAACTTAAGAACTTTTCTTAAAACTTGTAGTTTCAAGAATTGCGCGACTTATATGTATACCTAAAACGAGGTGTACAAAACGTATCACTAGGTTTTGTGGAAAACCTTATCTAGAATAAAACTTACTTGTTTTATCTTTCTTGAAAAACTTAAAACTTATGTTAAACTTTTAATCCTTTTACGATTCATAGACTTGAATCATAAACCTAGTTTAACACACCTAGTTTTTCATATGTTTAATAATGAAATCAAACATTTGTTTTGACTTACTAGATTTCACCAAAACTTATGTCTTGACGACACATTTATAAACTTTGTGATTTTCTTGTGTAGCTCACACTAGCTCCAACAACCATGATGGAACTTAAGCAAACACAATCACCGGTCTATACTTGGTGAAACTAATAACCTTATTATATAAACACTATATATAATAATTCTTAGTTTGTTTAAACCTTTCTTACATTTAACTTGAACTAGTTAAACATAGGTTCTAAAGTTATCTTGTTATTTAACTTTGATCATTAATCTAGTATCTTACATGACTTGTAACATACTTATATTATACTTGTATAATTGTCTAGTTATAATAACTTATAACTTTATACACCTTATAATAGTAATATATAACTTTGTATATTCTGGTTCATCATATAATCTCAACTTATACAATTTCTAGTTATAATGAAATCATAACTTTGTACTTTCTAGTTTTAATTATATAATTAACTTATACAATAACTAGTTATACTATTAACCTTTAAAGATCAAAATAACATTATCTTTTTAATGTTCCATTTAATCTTGTATTTTAATATATACATATATATATTTCTTTTAAAATAAACTTGTAACATTCTAACAAGAATATTACATCTAATTTATACGTATGTATTTTAACTCAATCTAATCAAAATACGTATAAACTACTTTATTTATTAAAATTCATTTACCTTTTAAATATTTAAAAAAATCCGAAATATATAATATATATATAAATAAATAAATACATCTTGTTAATTTCTTGAACTAAAAATTAACACTTCCTTTAATTCTCATTAATTAAACTAACCCTAATCTTGTTTTTGATCAATCAAAACTAGGGTTTTGACTTTCTTGATCAAAACATTATTTATCAAAAAATTAATTCTAATCAATCCTATTTAAACAATAAACTTTGTTTAAACTCTAAGATAGATTATAACCCTAATAGATTTATTTGAACCTTTTAATTTAAACCTTATAGACAATAAACTTTGTCTAGATTTCTAGGTTTAAAGAAATAGTCTTTAATAAATCTAATAAAGTAATAATTAAACCTATTAAACATGAACTTGTTTAATTATCTAGGTTTTAGATTATTAACCTAATTAATTCTTTTAAATCATTAAACTTAACTAGTTTAATGTTCTAGGGTTCTAGATTACATCTAGAGTTTTTCAGAAAAATCCTTAAAGTCTAGGAAACTTTTCCACCAATTAAACTAGGCTAGTTTAACAAACTTGGTGTCCAAGAAACCCCTTGATCACAAAATCTTAAGAAAAGGAAAGAATCTTTTTTGATCAATTAAACCAAATCTTGGTTTATTATACTTGATCCTAGATTTGGAAGATCAAACAATTAAGGAAAGAATCCTCTTGATCAAAATTTTTGATAATCTTGATCCTAGGGTTCTTAATAATTCCGAAATATCCAGGGTTAGGGAAAAGAAGCCTTTTGATCAATTAAACTAAACTAGTTTAATGTTCTTGATCTTAAGGTTCTTTTACCCATTCACAAAATTTCTAGGGTTTTTCTAGAATCCTTTTGACCAATTAAACTTAGCTAGTTTAACATACTTGGTCCTAGGGTTCTTACCCTTTTCGTGATCTAAGAAGAAGAAGAAGAAGTTGGAACAAAAAAAAAAAACTTTAATAAAAATTAAACAAACAAACTTTGTTAATCTAGTTTAGATATCTAAACCAACGCTCTGATACCACTGAAGGGTTTCATTGATACTGATTGACCACTTGGGTCAACCTCCTAGTCACTTGGTTCGAACCATACTGACCAAGAACATGAACTTGTTCTTGATCGGTTAAAACCAACTAGCTGATTTAATCCCTAAATGCGGAACTGAGATTAAACCTAATCCTTAAACCCTAAAGGATTGGGATCTTGGAAATCTAGATTAGGTTAACAATGGAAGAAACCTTGTACGAAATCCCAAACACACACACACACACTTGTGTGTGTTTCGACCAACACCAAAGAACCCTAGGGTTCTTTGGTCGAAATCGTCCAAGAGGGGAGAAGAGAGAAAAAAGTTTTCTCAAAACATACCTTGTTGTTTGCTTAAGATAGATCCACTGATGATGAACAAATCGAGCGATCTTCTAGTTAATCTAAGCAATGAACTTGATCTTCGAATCTTCAAGACTTGAAGAATACGAAGAATACGAAGAACACGAAGAATGAAGAACGAAGAACACCAAGAACTTGGTGATGCTCTAGTTCGACCGAAACCAAGGGGAGAGGGGGAAGGAATTTCGTGTTGGGTTCAAGGGGTTTTAGGGTTACCCTAAGCCTCTTATTTATAGATAAATAAGTTGCACTTAGGACCCTCTAGTTTAATTAAGATCAATTCCTTAATTAAACTTTCCTTTTTATGTTTCCTTCCCTTATAGTTTATTGTTCTTTTATTGTTGCACTTAACTATTAAATGTCTAGTATTATACACTTAATATATTTCGTGTATATATAAATATATATACGAATTATAAACTTTGTATTTATATTTTTAATAATTAATTATATAATAACTTTTATATAATTTCTACAATAACATTATCAAATTAATATATGATTTAATATCTTTAAATCATATTATGGATAATCTATAATTAACACATTGTATATTTACTCAACTAGTAAATGTACAAATACTTGTATTAATTAGTTAGTTAAACTAATCTAGTAATAAGTCAAACTTGACTTAATACTTAACTTGATTCATAATGACTATTATGAATCATTCCTCTTCGTAGTATCATTCCTTATCTTGTTCGTATTACATGCACTCACCGGTGTGACCCTTAAGTGTTTCGTAGGCATAGATGTATCATCATAGGTAGACTAACTGTGCACATAAATCCTTCACGTTCGTCATTGGTGCTTAAGAAGCTCGCTAAGATCCCAATACTGTTACTAGTACGTTTATTATCGACAATTATTTTGCTTCTATTTTATTCGATTCGAGAGCCGATTTGAGTTTTGTATCGACCGACTTTAAAAGATTCTTAGATATCGAATCATCGCCTATAGTGGTCAGTTATGAGATTGAATTAGCAAATGGCAAGTTATTATGTCTAGTGAGATTTTCTTAAGAGTTGTAAGCTTAATCTAGACAATCATATATTCGAGATTGACCTTATGCCTGTAGAGCTAGATAGTTTTGATATCGTCATAGCGATTAATTGGTTATCTAAAGACCATGTTGTTATATTATGCCACAACAAACAAATTCGAATCCCTTTAACAAAAACATAAACATTAATAATTCAAGGTGAACAAAGAAACAAAATATCAAAATCATAAATGCTATGTAAGCACAAAATATCTTCATAAAGGATGCCAAGCCTTTCTTGCTCATGTCGTTGGAAAGCAGTCCAAAGATCGTAAGATTTGGGACATTCATATCGTTCTTGATTTCTTCCTATTGTTCCTGGCGAATTTCCTGGACTGCCACCTCAGAGACAAGTTGAATTCCGCATTGTTTTGATTCCAAAAAATTCACTCCTGCCGCACGTTCTCCTTATCGTCTAGCACCGCCTGAAATGCAAGGATCTCCTCCTCTATTACAAGAACATCTTAATCTTAGTTTCATTCGACCGAGTTTCTCATCCTGGGAGCTCCGGTCCCTTTTCGTTAAAAAGAATGATGGTTCAATGAAGATGTGCATTGACTATCGAGAATTGAATAAAGTAACCATTAAAAATCATTATCCTCTTCCCCGCAATTGATGATCTATTCGATCAACTCCAAGGATCGAGTTTCTACTCCAAGATTGATCTTCGTTCAAGCTATCACCAGTCGAAGGTTCATGATGAAGATATACCCAAGACAACATTCAGAACTCGCTATGGTGATTACGAATTCTTGGTCGTACTATGTGGTTTGACCAATGCGACTACTGTGTTTAAGGATCTCTTGAATAGAGTGTGTAAGCAATATCTCGACAAATTCGTCTTCGTCTTCATAGATGATATTCTCCTCTATTAACGAACAAGAGAAGAGCATGAAGAACACTTAAGAATCAATCTTGAGTTGTTGGAGAAAGAGAAGGTGTATGCCAAGTTGTCCAAGTGTGAATTCTGGTTGCGTGAAGTACAATTCCTAGGGCATGTCATCAACAAAGAAGGAAACCACGGTGATCCTGCAAAGATCGAGGCTATTAAGAACTGGGAAGCTCCAAAGACCCCAACAGAAATTAGAAAATTTCTTGGTCTTACTGGCTATTGGAGAAGGTTCCCTAAAAATTTCTCGAAAATGGCTAAAGAGTTAACGGTGTTGACGTAAAAAGATGACAAGTTGTCTGGGGCGAAAAACAAGAATCGGCCTTCCAAACCCTAAAATCCATAAAAAGTTCCGCGCTAATTCTATCTTTTCCCGAAGGAACCGACAATTCAGTAGTTACTGTGATGCTTCGCACCAAGGGCTAGGCTGTGTATTGATGCAAGATGACAAGGTGATCGCCTACGCCTCTCGACAACTGAAGATTCACGAGAAGAATTACACAACGCATGATCTCGAGTTAGGTGCCATGGTGTTCGCATTGAAAATTTGGAGACATTACCTCTACGGTACCAAGTGCATGATATTCACCGACCACAAGACTCTGCAACACATATTCAATCAGAAAGAGCTCAACATGAGACAGCGCAGATGGGTAGAGTTGATGAATGATTACGACTGCGAGATCAAGTATTATTCTGGTAAAGCTAACATCTTAGCTTATGCCTTAAGTCGGAAAGAGCAACCCAAACCTCGTCGTGTTCGAGCCCTGCCAATCTCCATTCTTTTGAATCTATCCTCCCAAATTCATAAATTCCAAATTGAAGCCTTAAAGATAGAGAACATGAAGAAGGAAGCCAAACGTGTTATGGAGAAGCAACTAGAAGCAAAGGTGGATGAAACCCTATACTTTATGGATCGTATATGGGTCCCTAATCGTGGAAGTGTTCGCGATATCATCCTAAATGAAGCTCACAAGTCCAACTATTCGATTCATTCCGGTGCTGACAAGATGTACAGAGATAACAAGGAATTTTATTGGTGGCCTAACATGAAGAAAGAGGTTTGCAGTCTACATCATCAAATGTCTAACGTGCTTGCAAGTGAAAGCTGAAAACGAAAAACCGTCTAGTCTTCTACAACAATAGAGATCCCTGAATGGAAATGGGAACAAATCTCAATGGATTTCATAACCAAGTTACCTCGAACGTCTAGTGGTCATGATACAATTTGGGTAATTGTTGATCGTTTGACCTAATCAACGCACATTATCCCGGTCAAGGAAACTGATCAATCGGAGAAGCTAACAAGAATCTACTTGAAGGAAGTCGTATCTCGGCATGGAGTGCCAATATCGATCATATCTAATCGCGTCAGTCGTTTCACTTCTCTTTTTGGAAATTGTTGCAAAATTCTCTCAGTACTCGCCTCGATATGAGTACTACCTACCACCCACATCTATTTCTCGTTGTCTCTCCTGTTCGTTCTTTGTTTTAAGTTTTGGGACGAAATTTCTTCAACCAAGGGAGAATGTGACAACTCGACATTTTGGGTATGTTACTATTTTTCATTTCTTACTTTCTGTATTTAGAAAGTTTCTATTTTAGAAACTTTCTCATTTCGTAATATTTCTAATTTTAGAAAGTTTCTATTTTTAGAAACTTTCCTCATTTCCTATCATTTCTAATTTTAGAAAGTCTCTATTTTTAGAAACTTTCCTCATTTCACATCATTTTTGTATTTAGAAAGTTTCTATTTTTAGAAACTTTCCTCATTTAGTTTCATTTCTACTTTTGGCATCCAATCACATGACTAGTTCACCGAACATTTAACATTTTCACCATACATCAGTGTTTGACTATTTTAGTCAACACAACATCTTATATTACTTGTGGTGAAATTTTTACTCCAAAACATTTCTAATAATGATATTTAAGTAATATCTAATCAATAAATCAAAATAATTAACGAAATGTGACTCGTAACGAATTTTATTCCAAACCGACACATGAATTGTTGTCCCGACCATCAAGTGGCCGAACCCTCTTCTTGGACTCCATAATTTCGTCCCACCACCTTTAGGTGGTGTGGTTATCTTCTTTTGAATGTGTAAGAGTTATCGTTATCGTTTTCGTTATCATAATCTTAATTTATATTAAGATTAAACCCTATCGTAATCTCTTTTCAAATTTTGAACGAATCATTATCAACTCAAACCCTAGTTTCTTCCCAATATAAATTCCAAAGCTTACACCCTATTTGTTCCTTTGATGATTTCGTCCAAGAAGTTCCACACTCACCAATCTCGAGTTCGAACCCAAGTAAATCCGCATCCCCACTCCTTCGTTTCTATCCCGTTCGCAAAGGTATATCGAAATTCTATTGTTTTAATTTGTTTTTTCTTTTCATTCTTGTCACATATCGAACCCGAGACCATGGCCTAAGGCCATATGGTCTTGGAAAATTACTCAAACCCAAGATCGTATGTGCATGGTCTGGATGCATGTGTACGTGCTTGATTTATAATCTTTTCGGTATTGTTAAATTGTTGTTATTGTTATTTCTATAAAAACCGAATTATAAACCCTTTTAATCCCAAATTTTGAAACGTTAATTACAATGAAAAACCACACAAAACCCTAAAATTTCATAATTTTTGGAATTCGTTTGCCTCGTTTTTTACCTAAAAACGGGTCAAAACCCTAAACCGAAAACCCTAGCTGAAAACCCTAACATTGAACCGGATCTTCAACCCTAACTCGCTGAGTTGACTCGGTGACCCACTGAGTTGACCAAGTGGACTGAGTTGACCCGAAATATTGATCGGTCCAAGGCTCGAACTTGGCCCAACCCGATTTAGCCCATTCGGCCCATTTGATCCCTAAACCCTAATTCGGCCAAGCCCATTTACTTGAGCCCAATCCGACCATAAAGCCCTTTGGGACGAGCCCATATTATGTCCAAATCAGACAGAAACCTGAATACCTAATGGGGCCATGGCCCGTACTTGGCCCAATTCAATCTATCTTAGTCGATCGGGCCCAAACCTTAGTTGGCCCATTAGTATCCAAGCCCATTTGACCAAAGTGAAGGATTTATGTGCACAGTTAGTCAACCTATAATGATACATCCATGCATACGAAACACTTAAGGATCACACCGGTGAGTGCATGTAATACGAGTAAGATATGTAATGATACTTGGAAGAGGATTGATTCATAATAGTCATTTATGAATCAAGTTAAGTATTAAGTCAAGTTTGACTTATTACTAGATTAGTTTAACTAACTAATAATACAAGTATTTGAACATTTACTAGTTGAGTAAATATACAATGTGTTAATTATAGATTATCCATAATATGATTTAAAGCTATTAAATCATATAATCTTTTGGATAATATTATTGTCTAATTAATTATTAAAAGTATTAAATACAAGTGTATATTTTGTATATGAAATATACACGAAATATATGTAAGTGTATAATACTAGACTTTTAATAATTAAGTGGGATAATAATAACTAGTTAAACTACAAGGGGTTTAAAGTGTAAAATGATAAGTTTAATTAATAATTAATATTAATTAAACTAGAAGGGCCCTAAGTGAAAGTCTTCTATTATAAATAGAATGCTTGGGGTTCCTTGTTTAGTTGCTCATTGTACACGAAAAAGAACCCTAGCACTCTCCCTAGTTTTGGCCGAATAGGAGGAAGAACACAAGCCTTGTGTTCTTCGTTCTTCATTCGTTCTTCGTGTTCTTCAAGTCCTTGAAGATCCAAGATCATTGCATCAACCAACTAGAAGGTTTCTCGTCGTGTTCATCATCAGTGGATCTATCTTAAGCATTAACTAAGGTATGTTTTAGGAAACCCTTTTCCCCCTCTTCTCCTCTTGTTCGAATTCGGCCAAAGAACCCTAGGGTTCTTTGGTTGATGGTCGACGAACACACACAAGCTGTGTGTGTAGGGTTTCATTGATACTGATTGACCACTTGGGTCAACCTCCTAGTGACTTGTTTCGAACCATACTGACCAAGAACATGAACTTGTTCTTGACCGGTTAAAACCAACTAGCTGATTTAATCCTTAAATGCGGAACTGAGATTAAACCTAATCCTTAAACCCTAAAGGATTGGGATCTTGGAAATCTAGATTCGATTAACAATGGAAGAAACCTTGTACGAAAAACCCGAACACACACAATGCTTGTGTGTTTCGGTCGACCAACACCAAAGAACCCTAGGGTTCTTTGGTCGAAATCGTCCAAGAGGGGAGAAGAGAGAAAACGGTTTTCTCAAAACATACCTTGTTGTTTGCTTAAGATAGATCCACTGATGATGAACAAATGGAGTGATCTTCTAGTTGATCTAAGCAATGAACTTGATCTTCGAATCTTCAAGACTTGAAGAACACGAAGAACGAAGAACGAAGAACGAAGAACACCAAAACTTGGTGTTGCTCTAGGTTCGGCCGAATGGAGGGAATAAGGGGGGAGGGATTTCGTGTAAAGTGGCAAGGAATCAACATCTAGGGTTAAGTCATAAGCCTCCTATTTATAGGAAAAGATCTTACACTTAAAACCCTTCTAGTTTAATTAAGATTAACTTCTTAATTAAACTTCCTTTTTACACTTCCATCCCTTATAGTTTTAACTAGTTTATTATTGTTGCACTTAACTATTAAATGTCTAGTATTAATACACTTAATAATTCGGTACCCATATACACGAATTATATACTTGTATTTATACTTTTAATAATTAATTATATAATAACCTTTATATAATTTATACAACAATATTATCCAATTACTATATGATTTAATAGCTTTAAATCATATCATGGATAATCTATAATTAACACATTGTATATTTACTCAACTAGTAAATACACAAATACTTGTATTAATTAGTTAGTTAAACTAATCTAGTAATAAATCAAACTTGACTTAATACTTAACTTGACTCATAATGACTATTATGAATCACTCCTCTTCGTTGTGTCATTGCTTATCTTGCTCGTATTACATGCACTCACCGGTGTGACCCTTAAGTGTTTCGTAGGCATGGATGTATCATCATAGGTTGACTAACTGTGCACCTAAATCCTTCAGTGTGTGTGTTCGGGTTTTTCGTACAAGGTTTCTTTCTTGTTAATCTAATCTATATTTCCAACATCCCAATCCTTTTGGGTTTAAGGATTAGGTTTAATCTCAGTTCCGCTTTTAGGGATTAAATCAGCTAGTTGGTTTTAACCGGTCAAGAACAAGTTCATGTTCTTGGTCAGTGTGGTTCGAACCAAGTGAGTAAGAGGTTGACCCAAGTGGTCAATCAGTGTCAATGAAACCCTTCAGTGGTATCAGAGCGTTGGTTTAGAGATCTAAACTAGATTAACAAAGTTTGTTTGTTTATTTTTTATTACGTTTTTTTTTGTTCCAATTTTTCTTCTTCTTCTTCTTAAATTTCGAAATAGGGTAAGAACCCTAGGACCAAGTATGATAAACTAGTTAAGTTTAATTGGTCAAAAGGATTCTAGAAAACCCTAGAAATTTCGTGAATAGGCAAAGAACCCTGGGATCAAGTATGTTAAACAAGATTTGTTTAATTGATCAAAAGGCTTCTTTCCCTAACCCTAGCAATTTCCGAAAAATTAAAGAACCCTAGGATCAAGATTGTCAAAAAATTTTGATCAAGAGGATTCTTTCCTTAATTACATGATCTTTAAAATCTAGGATCAAGTATGTTAAACCAAGTTTTGGTTTAATTGATCAAAAAAGATTCTTTCCCTTTTCAAGATTTTCGTGATCAAGGGGATTTCTTAGACACCAAGTTTGTTAAACTAGCCTAGTTTAATTGGTGGAAAAGTTTCCTAGGCTTTAAGGATTTTTCTAAAAAACTCTAGATGTAATTTAGAACCCTAGAACATTAAACTAGTTTAAGTTTAATGATTTAAAAGAATTAATTAGGTTAATAATCTAAAACCTACATAATTAAACAAGTTTATTTTTAATAGGTTTAATTATTATTTTAATAGATTTATTGAAACTAGTTCTTTAAACCTAGAAATCTAGACAAAGTTTATTGTCTAAAAGGTTTGAATTAAAAAGTTTAAATAAATTTATTAAGGTTATAATCTATCCTAGGATTTGAACAAAGTTTATTGTTTAAATAGGATTGATTAGAATTAATCTTTTAATAAATAATGTCTTTGATCAAGAAAGTCAAAACCCTAGTTTTGATTGATCAAGAACAAGATTAAGGTTTAACTAATTAATGAGAATTAAAAGAAGTGTTAATTTTTAGTTCAAGAAATTCACAAGATGTATTTATTTATATTTATATATTATATTTCGGATTTTTTAATATTTAAAAAGGATAAAATGAATTTTAATAAATAAAGTAGTTTATACGTATTTTAATTAGATTAAGTTAAAATACATACGTATAAATTAGATGTAATATTCTTGTTACAATGTTACAAGTTTATTTTAAAGAGAAATATATATGTATATATATTAAATACAAGATTAAATGGAACATTAAAAGATAATGTTATTTTGATCTTAAAGGCTAAATAATATAACTAGATATTGTATAAGTTGATTATATAATTAAAACTAGAAAGTACAAAGTTATGATTTCATTATAACTAGAAATTGTACAAGTTGAGATTATATGATGAACTAGAAATATACAAAGTTATATATTAGTATTATAAGGTGTATAAAATTATAAGTTATTATAACTAGATAATTATACAAGTATAATATAAGTATTTTACAAGTCATGTAAGATACTAGATTAATGATCAGGAGTTAAATAACAAGATAACTTTAGAACCTATATTTAACTAATCCAAGTTAAATGTAAAAAGGTTTAAACAAACTAAGGATTATTATATATAGTCTTTATATAATAAGATTATTAGTTTCACGTATAGACCGGTGATTGTGTTTGCTTAAGTTCCATCATGGTTGTTGGAACTAGTGGGAGCTACACATGAAAATCACAAAGCTTATAAATGTGTCGTCAAGACATAAGTTTTGGTCGAATCTAGTAAAGTCAAAACAAATGTTTGATTTCATTATTAAACATGAGAAAAACTAGGTGTGTTAAACTAGATTTATGATTCAAGATTATGAATCATAAAAGAATTAAAAAGTTTAACATAAGTTTTAAGTTTTTCAAGAAAGATAAAACAAGTAAGTTTTATTCTAGACAAGGTTTTTCACAAAACCTAGTGATACGTTTTGTACACCTCGTTTTTAGGTATACATATAAGTCGCGCAATTCTGGAAACTACAAGTTTTAAGAAACGTTCTTAAGATTTAAAAAAGGTGTCTTGTAGAATTCTTGAATTCACAAGTCACACATTTTAAACAAGGATTAAGATTGGAATAAGGTTTAAGTTTAGTTCAAGACTTAAACAAACCCAATAAAATCTTAGATCTAAGTACTATCCACCTAATGGAACACCTCACTTGTTCAACGATATTCATATTGTAAGGATAAAGAACCTTAGATATGGATTCAAATCATTGCGAGTGTTAGGGTGCGTAAGGTTCTGAGATAATCGGGAGTCCCGGCGCAGAACATCGCACTGTCTTAGATGGTTTGATCTACTTTGGTGATAATCGGGAGTCCCGGCCCAAAAAGTACTTGAGTAGAATAAACATACTAGACTTTATTACTAACTTAGAAATGTACAATTAGATTGTACAAGGTTGTAATAAGTTATAAGTCTAAAGATTCTACGACCCCTAGGAATCGTGTCAAGTCTTGATACGATCGGTAAGGATGTTACCTACCAGAAATAGCATGTCTCATCGGGAAGTGCCCAAACCTTGCGGCGAGAATGTGATATATGGATCCTAGGCCTAAATTATTAATTATGGGTTTATAATATATTTTAGAGAATGTTTATTGATGATTAGTAATTAAACTGGGTTTGATTTGTATATGGCAACAACAAACACAACGATAACCTACAACAAACTCTCGCGACGTTTCTTTCTAGGAAAGAAAGGGTTGACTGGGTCAAATTTCCTCAATTGGAGACGTGATTTTAAAATCATGCTAAGACAAGAGAGGGATAGGATTGACCGAGAAAGAAACGTGTTGAAAGCCCCTGCCGAAGATGCAAAGAATGAACCAAGGCAAGCATTTTACGCTTGTAGGTCGTTGATTTCTTGCAAGATGGCTAAGGGAGCATCAGTGGGTGCACACGTCATGAAAATGAAAGTGCACATTGATCACCTTACTAGACTTGGTCACCACGTGCCATTGCAGTTAGCAATTGACACTGTACTCAACTCATTGTCAGATGACTACAAAGTCTTTGTAGCCAACTACAGCAAACGTAATATGGATAATTCTATTCCCAAGCTACGATCCATGATCGAGGCTGTTGAGTTGAATATTAAGACCAACTCTAAACGGAGTCGCACAACTGATGATAGCGATGAAAAAAGGCATGGTGGTAAAGGAAAGGGTAAAACCAATCCTAGCCAAGAAGTGCTTAATGGTAAAGGTATCAAACATAAGGTCAAGAAGGTTAAGCCTAACACAACGAGGACCGAGAATCGGTGCTTCAAGTGTGGTGGGTCTGGGCATTGGAAAAGAAACTGTCCAAAGAGTGCAAGTGGTGGTGGAGGAAACACAAGTTCCTCAGGTAAACACAACTACACTTCTTAATCACGTTTAAGATACTTGTAAAGTACAATACGAGTAATCTAACTTTTGCAATCGTTTATTGCAGGAGGAGATGGAAAGTGATAATGACCGACATGAGATGGTGATGATCCCACAAGCTCCAAGTTCTTATGATTCAGTAGTTTATGGATTCAGAAAATAATTTCAATTTTTGTTGGATATTTTTTTATTTTTGTTAAAACATGGTTTTATTTGGTTTTAATAAAGAATCCATGGTTGAATTATATTATGTGTGTGCATGTGTGATAATTACACTAGTCAAGTTTTATGACTAGATTGTAAGTCAAGTTTTGATTTACTTTATATTTCATGTTTTATACTTGTTTGATTGTTTTATGAATAATGTCTTAGAAGCTCAATACTTAGATACTAGAAATTAGAAGTTTCTTCTAAAGTATTTAAGAGATTTTTTGAAAAGCATACGGTTCAAAAGTTATTGAACCTAGTTAAAACATCTTAAGTAATAAATTACTTATGATAGTACGTTTTAAATATTAGTATTAATATAGTATGATTATATTGGATATAATCAAGGTAGATTTTAAAGAGTATTGTTACAAGTCTTTTATACTTGTAATAAAGGAATTTAATGAGGTCATAGTTCCTTAATAGGAATAATTGGATATTCGCAAAATCCAAGTGAAATGACTTAGACATTAAATGAACTCTTAAAAGGAACAAACTATATTAATATATTTAAGAATTAAAAGGTATTGTTGCAAGTCTTTCATACTTGTAATAAATACAATATTTAATCAAGTCATAATTCCCTAATAGGAATAATGGATATTTGAGAAATCCAAGAAATGACTTTGGCATTAAATAAGATTCTTCAAAGATACTAATACACTTAAGAATTGGAAGTATCGTTTCAAGTGTTTCATACTTGTTAGATACAGTAATCAATGAGAGTCATGATTCCATTATCAGGAATGTTGGATATTCGCAAATCCAAAGGATGACTTTGATAATTGATTAATTATTAAAGGATTAAACTATAAGTTTTGACTAGGTCAAACGAAGTAGTTTAAGTGATGCTTAATTTCCATAAAATTTAGTGAGAGCTATGACTAGCATATTCACTAGAGGTACTAATGAATATAGTAAAGTTAGTTAGGACATTAACAACAAGACGTTACCAAGTCGTTAGCCAAAGAGTTAAAAGAAATAAATGATCATTGATTAGATTATTGCAAACCTAATAGCGTGATCACAAGTCTTGTGATTAATTATTGCATATCTAATAGGATGTTCACATTCAAGTGAACAAGATTAATCATTTAAGGAAATTTCTTTAACTAGTAAGAATATCTACAAATCAAGTAGCTAAAAGAGATTTAGTTACAAGGCAAGTTTTATAGATTCAAGAAACTAAAGGAGTAACTTTCCAATCCTCCTACGTTTACCGAATCATATAAAAGGTAAGACTAGAATATTTTCTAAGTGTTGCATGAACAATGTCTAGCAAAGACAAAAGTAATAGTATTCGTAAATACTCGTCTTATGTCTTTAGTTTAATAGAAATGACTAATTGTAATTAGTGATAAAAGTTACAATTAAGGAGTCATTAAGCAATCAACACAAACGCAAAGAATAAGTAATGATCCAGTAATAATTCAGTATCTATGTCCAGTGAGGAATAATACATGAGTTAGTATCACTGTTATTCAGACTTTGTATGTTTTACAAACATCCATGAATAAAAGTCTATTTATTCAAAAAGATATAAAAGCGTGACTACTCGTCTTTGTGGGAACCTTGATGGGATGTTAACGTCATCGCGGTATTTGGTGGTAGATTCGAAGTTTTGTGTAAACCAAATATCGGTGATATTCTGTTGGAGCCCGACGAATATTGGATTGACCACCGTGATAATACTTCGTGGTTGAAAAGTTCAAAAGTATTATTCACTAGGATTCTCCTTAAGCCTGAGGTATTTGGTTTGGGATAAATTGACTAATGTGCTTTGGTTCGTCTTAGAGAATTCCGAAATATGGTTGTCATACGAGGCCTTACTGGGTACAAAGGAATTTGTAATTTGAATCGAAATATAACAAGATGGTAATTGCACCTCCTTTTTTAAGAGAGATATTTATAGGTCCTTTGACATGATGATAACTGAAAAGTGCATGGCCATGCCCAAACGAACTAATTTGTTCTTTGTCGTTTATCACAACAGTTTGAATCAAGAAGTCATTAAATGATTTCGAATACAGGAGTTGATAATTTCTACCATGCTCGTATTCGTTATCACAAATATCGTGCTGCAAGGGATAAACCTAACATAGTTGCCCAAGAAGTAGAGACAGAGTGTTCTTTACTAGGAGACGCTATTAAAGAGTTTTTCAAAAACTATACCTGGGTTACATAAGCTGTTTTTATGGGGTTGGTTACCTACATGCCCATCTAGAAGGCCACTGTAGCTCGTATCATTAAGACAAGGGTTAGAAATGTTAAGGCAAAAAGCCTTGCCCCTTTGGATCTTAAGATAACAAAAACAACCTAGACTAGCTTTGATTAATATGTAGAATAATATAGCTAAGTTTAGGTCTGATACTGAGTGATCAGTATTGGAACTCAGTATCAGTACTCAGTATCGATAGTGATACTGAGTACAAGGACTGAGTAGAAGGACTGAGTGATACTCAGTATAGTAACGGACTAAGATCAAATCCCTTGATCTTAGTCATTTCCCTTACTTAGTCCTTCGGTTACTCCTTTGCTCATCATGTAAGATCTCTATAACATTATAAATAGAGATCATCTTGCAAAGGAGTACTTAAAAATTTACTTTACACATTCACATCTTTTGTAATTGATCAGTGGTCTTGTTATTCCGCAACAAGCCACACTCAGTGGATTTATACATTGACTATATTCTTGTGTTATCACTCTAATATTTCTCTAAGTATAATAATCTATCAGTTAACATTATAAACCAGGGTTGTTGTGACCTAACAACTGGTATCAGAGCAGGCTAAATAAACTCTTATTTAGTCGATCTTTAACCCTGGCAGCCATCCCCTACACTTATCCTTCCCATACTCCAAAATCAAAAATGTCTACGATTGTTGCACCAGTTATGTCTGGAAAGGGAATGCCCATTTTTGATGGAAAAAACTTCCATCAATGGAAGCTAAAAGCTCAGTGGTATCTTGAATCCATTCATCATGAAATGCTCACTGTGCTATATGATGGTCCCATCATTCCAAAAACTGTGGAACCTGTTGCTGCTACTGATGATGCTCCTGAGGGCATAAGAACTGTACCTAAACTAAAGCACAACTGGACTGATACTGACCGTCAGTTGTATGCTTTAGACTCCAGAGCTAAAGGGGTGATTGGTAATGCTGTTACCAAAGAGATACTTAATGCAATTATGAAATTGCCAACAGCAAAGGCTATGTGGGATAGTCTATCAGTCACCTATGAAGGCACAGCAAAGGTGAAGTTGCAAAGAAAAAGCAACATCAGAAGGAAATATGAAAATTTCTTCTCAACTCCTAATGAAGACATCACCACTCTCTATAACAGGTTCAATACTGTTATCCATGATTTAATCAGTGTAGGCATTGTGAAAGAGGAAGGAGAGCTTGTTCAAAAGCTCCTGGATAGTCTTCCTCAACAATTTCTTGACATGACAAACTCTGTCAATGCTGCTAACAACATTGAGTCATACACTCTTCAAACTTTGTATGGTCTAATGTTGAATCATGAGGAGAATAATGCTGCAAGACTGATCAACTGGAAGTAAACTGACAAGTCTTCCACTGGCATGGCTCTAGTTGTGCAACAGGCCTATACTGTAACTGAGTCAGATGAACCAGAAGTTAATCTTGCTGATGCTGAGGCAGAAGAGCTTGAAACTCAAATGGCTCTTATGTCTATGAAGCTGGATCAGTTGAAGAAGAAGAGGCTTGGTGTTAGCTCTTCTAATACTGACCCAAGATCAGGTCTTTGCTATAGGTGTGGAAAGCCTGGACATATTGCTGCAAATTGTCATACCAAGTCTTCTGAGACTGACCAAAATGACAAAATTGCATACCGAGCAAAGAGGTATAGAGACAAATATGTCAAACTGAAGAATTGGAGCAAGGGCAAGAGGGTAGAAGGGAATGGTGCACCTCATCAAGCACTTTACTCAGAAGCCTGGATGGATGAAGACGTAAGCGATGATGAGGAAGAGATTGAAAATAAAGCCTTTATGGCTTTCACTGGAGATGATTTGAAGAGCTCCTTTGAAAAGGATATCAAAGAGGCTGAGAGGATGAGTGTTCATACTGATTGGGATTCCACTCAGTTGTACAAGGTAAGTTCCTTTCAAACTTATTCAGTGAATGAAAAAACCAAGATTTTTGAGTATATGATTGTTGATCTTAAAACTTCTGTACAAAAAGAAAAAGCTTTAAAATTAACAATTCAAGAAATTGAAAGGGTAAATAATGAAAACTTGGATAAATTAGCAAAATATAAAGATTTAGAACTAAACTTTTCAGATTTAAAAGACATTAACCAAATATTTGCTGATAAAGCTCATTTACACAAACTTGAAAAAGAGAAATTTGAAGAACAGTGTAAATCTTGGGGAAATGCTTCAATAAAATTAAATAAATGTTTAAATCAACAATTCCCAGAAAATGTGAGGGCTGCACTTGGTGTTGATCCTCAATTTAAAAATAGGAACAATTTTGCTGATTTATTTGAAGAGTTTTCTACTATGAACCCTATTAATTTTGTAAAAGCTAAAACTTTATGTGAAGTTGGATGTCAAACTGAGTCAGATGATGAGGAAAATGAAATTTTAGAAAAACCTATTGGTCCCTCCATATGCTCAAAGTGCTATACTGAGCTACAAGAACTCAGTATTGAATTTCATATAACGGAAATTTTTGATACCGAGCTACCAATAGTTCAGTATGACACTTCTGCTGTTCCACCTTTTGAATTATTATTTAATACAACAACTTTTGAATTATATAATGATAATAAGACAACTTCTATCTCAAATGCTTCATCTAATACAGAAGTTGCAGGAACAGAAACATCATATACTGAGACATCTAAAGAACCTGTTAAAGTTGTTTCTTCAAAACATGATAAACAAAAAACAACTTCAACTAGGTCTTTAGTTGACAAAGACAAGAAGTCTACCACTAATAATATTAGAAAGACTTCTCTGCCAAATAAAAAGAAGCAACCAGATCCTCCATCTCCTAAACCAGTTAAAAACAATGTTAATACACCTATTAAAAATGACAAAATTAACATTTTAAAAACACTTGGTGATCAGGTCAAATCTTTAAGTAAACAATTTGCAAAACTCGTTCATACTGACCTACCAAAAGTGAAACATTTTTCTAAAATACCGTATGAAAATATGTTTAGATTTAGACCTAGAAAATGTTATAGATGTCATCATACTGGTCATAAGGGAGATGAATGATGGACTGATCTCTCAAGTCCTAGGTATTCAGTACCAAA
This sequence comes from Calendula officinalis, assembly GCA_963853835.1. Taxonomy (NCBI): domain Eukaryota; kingdom Viridiplantae; phylum Streptophyta; class Magnoliopsida; order Asterales; family Asteraceae; genus Calendula; species Calendula officinalis. The sequence continues at coordinate 44,813,219 of OY970829.1, forward strand.
GAAAAGGAGAGAAACTAAGTCAGTATCACCAAAGAAAACTTCTAAAGTTACCCCCGAAGTGATACCGACCTCTCCACATAAAGAGATTAAGTCAAAATATGTTTATCCCACCAAAGGTCCCATTCAAAAATGGGTTCCTAAAAGGAACTAATTCTTATTTTGTGTCTTGTGCAGGGTGACAGAAAATGGTATTTAGATAGTGGCTGCTCAAGACACATGACAGGCAGTATGGAATACCTTCTCAATTATACTCCAGAGAAGGGTCCTTCTGTTAAATTTGGAGATGACTCGGTGGGAAAGACAAGAGGTTATGGTGTGATCAAGGCAGGCAACATAACTTTTAAAAGAGTTGCCTATGTAGAGGGTCTAAAACACAATCTGCTCAGTATCAGCCAGATGTGTGATGATGACAATGAAGCTCGATTCAGGAAGGTTGCATGAATCATCTACAATGATAAAGGCCAGCCTGTACTCATTGCTAGAAGATAAAAAGACGTATATGTGGTCAACCTATCTGAAATAGACCCAACTATTCGAGTATGCCTGCTTTCTAAAGTCAAGCCAGAATTGCATTGGCTATGGCACAAGAAACTCTCTCACATCAACTTTAGAAATATCAACGAGCTCAGTATGAAGAAACTGGTGAGAGGGTTGCCCACAATTACTTATTCAAAAGATAAGTTATGCTCAGCATGTGAAATGGGCAAGCAGAAGAAGAGTTCATTCAAGTCCAAAGTCAATCATTCCATTAATGAACCTCTTACTATGATACATATGGATCTTTTTGGCCCCATCAGCACACCATCTTTGGCCAAAAAGATCTATACTCTAGTCTTGGTTGATGAATTTTCAAGATATACTTGGGTCATCTTCCTCAAGACTAAGTCAGATGCAACAACAGAAATCATTGCCTTTATAAAAAGAGAGGAACTTCAAAAAGGCAACAAGGTCAAGCAACTTAGAAGTGACCATGGTACTGAGTTTAAGAACTCAGTATTAGCAGATTTCTGTGAAGAAAAAGAAATCATTCAAAACTTCTCTGCAGCCTACACACCACAACAAAATGGTGTTGTAGAAAGAAAGAATAGAACACTGATTGAAGCTGCAAGAACTTTATTATGCCATGCTGGACTGGCACTGAGTTTCTGGGCTGAAGCTGTAAACTGTGCAAACTTCACTCAGAATAGAGCTACTATAGTCCAAAGACATCTGAAGACTCCATATGAGTTATATAATGGCAAGATTCCTAATGTGGAATACTTCCACATCTTTGGGAGTAAATGCTTTGTACTCAGTACAAAACAAAATCTCAACAAATTTGCTCCCAAAGCAAATGAAGGGGTGTTCATGGGCTACTCTCCACACTCTAAAGCTTTCAGAGTGTATATCATCTCAACCAAGATGATTGTAGAATCCATTCATGTCACATTCGATGAAGATCAGAATGAGAATTCTACCTCAGCAAGTGAAGACATAAGTGGCATAGATATTTTATGCAATCCAGAACACTCCATTGCTGAACAGCCCAAGTTTCATCCACACTTTATTCCCAATAAGTTTAATGAAACTGATCAAGTTCAAACTCAGTATCACTATACTGCGACTAATACTGAGGTTCCCATAACAGAGGACCTCCATACTGACTTTCCAACTAATGATCTGAACCACTCTACCTATGAAGAAGGTGAAACATCCAACACTTCACAAGAATCCATATCCACTCTGCAAAATGGAACTGAACAGCAACCTCCGGTGTCTAATACTGACCAGAATTCCACTCAGTATCAGACACACAACACACCAAATCAACAAGATATTGTTGATCCTATTTCAAATGCTTCCTTAGGAAACAATTTAAGGGAACACAGAGACCATCCACACTCAAACATTATTGGTCCTATTGAAGAAATTGTCCAAACAAGAAGAAAATTAGAGTTTCCACCCCAAGCAACTGCAAATTTTTGTTTCTTCTCAAGTTTTCTATCTACCATTGAACCAAAGAAAGCTGATGAAGCTTTATTAGATGAAGATTGGGTAGAAGCTATGCAAGAAGAGCTCACAGAGTTTGAGAGAAACAAAGTTTGGAACTTAGTACCACCTCCTACTGGCAAAACTATTATTGGTACTAAGTGGGTGTTCAGAAACAAGATGGACAAGGATGGTGTTGTCATCAGAAACAAAGCAAGGTTAGTTGCTCAAGGTTACAGGCAAGAAGAAGGCATTGACTATGATGAAACTTTTGCACCAGTTGCCAGAATTGAAGCTATTAGGTTGTATCTTGCATATGCAGCCTTCAAAAATTTCAAAGTTTATCAGATGGATGTCAAAAGTGCTTTTCTAAATGGAAAACTCCAAGAAGAAGTTTATGTTAAAGAACCACCAGGTTTTGTTGATCCTAAATTTCCGAATTATGTTTTCAAGCTCAAACAAGCTCCAAGAGCCTGGTATGATACCCTGTCCGAGTATCTTATTGAAAATAAATTTACAAGAGGTAAAATTGATAAAACATTATTTTCAAAACGGAACGGTTCTAACATCTTACTCATTCAGATATATGTAGATGACATTATCTTTGGTTCCACTGACAAGTCAATGTGTGACTGGTTTGCTAAGATAATGTCAACTCAGTATCAGATGAGTATGATGGGAGAACTTACTTATTTTCTTGGTTTACAAGTTGAACAAAAGTCTGATGGCACTTTTATAAATCAAAGTAAGTATGTGCATGATATGTTACAGAAATACAAATTTGAAAATTTATCTTCCATGCACACTCCTATGGGTACTCAGGATAAGATAAGTAAGGATGAAACTGGTAAATCAGTTTGTCAATCCACATACCGAGGTATGATTGGTTCCTTACTTTATTTAACTGCTAGCAGGCCTGATATCATGTTTGCAACATGTTTGTGTGCTCGGTATCAGGCTGATCCTAAAGAATCACATATGAAAGCAGTTAAGCGAATCTTTAGATATCTTACAGGTACTCCTAACCTGGGTCTTTGGTATCCCAAAGACTCAAACTTTGACCTTGAAGGGTACACAGATGCAGATTTTGCAGGTTGTAGATTGGACAGAAAAAGCACAAGTGGAGGATGTCAATTCCTTGGTGGAAGACTAGTTGGTTGGTCATCCAAGAAGCAAAATTCGGTAGCAATTTCCACAGCAGAAGCAGAATATGTTGCTGCAGGAAGTTGTTGTGCTCAATTATTATGGATGCAGTATCAACTCTTAGACTATGGGTTCAACTTTCATAAGACTCCCATTCATTGTGATAACAAGAGTGCTATTGCTATCACAGAGAACCCAGTCTATCACTCCAAAACCAAGCACATTGATATCAGACACCACTTTATTCGAGATAATGTGGAAAAAGGTAAGGTTGAGGTAGATTATGTATCAACAGATGAACAATTGGCCGATGTGTTTACTAAACCTCTCCCTGAGGAAAGGTTTATGTATTTACTAGGGCAATTAGGTATGTTGAATCCTTAATCTTTAAAACTGAACGCTCAGTTTCACTCATGTTGATACTGACCACTCAGTATCACTAGTCTGTTATCATCAAAATTTGAAATTTTTATTTTTTTTTCATTTCCAGAGTAAATTAATTGTTTTTATAATTTTATTATTTTTTTAATAATAATTTTTTTTACTCAGTATTGGGGTATTACGGCGCTCAAACCGAGCTTAATCCTCATACTGCTCAACGGTAACCTTTCTTAATAAGAAAGTTACCGTTGGCAGAGGATAAGGCAGTCAAATCAGCCGTTTTTACTTCCCAATACCTTAATTATCTTTCAAATCTCCTATAAATAACCGTTTATTTTTACTTCAATTTTTTTTAACTGTTATTTCTTTCTTTCATTTTCAATTCTCTCTGCGATTAACGATTTCACTTTCTATTAGCAAGCAAACTTTTTTCAAATCAAAATCACAGATGGCGAATTACACTTTTGTTGCTCCAGAAGTTGAATCGGAAATCAAATTCCGAAATGATGAAGTGCCCAGGTTTGCGAGGAACAACATCACAGCGAATTTCACTATTCCTCAGGCCTGGGTATGCCAAGAATTCACAAATATTGTGACTTTTATGAAGCATTGCCCAATTGCTCGTGCACTGACCTTATCTCCTCGAGCAATTTACCCAGAAATGTTATGTGAGTTTTGGTACTCTGCCACACTCGATTCTCCAGATATGATTGTTGGATGGGTAATTAGGGATCAAAGAAGAGCTTTTGTTTCTACTGCAATCATTCGTGAAACACTGAGGCTTCCAGCACAAGCTCAGTATGACCCATTTGTTGATAGATCAGAGGCACGCTCAGTACTGCCATTTTTGGGTCGAAGAGGAACAACAGGAATCATCAAAAGAAACGAATTTGGTCCTATGTGGGGTATTCTCATTACAACAATTATTCGGTGCATGACTCACAAGACAGGTGCTTTGGATCAAATAAATGAATTTGGGATGCAAATAGTACATGATTTGTACTATGGAAGAAACATTGATTACGCACGACTCATTTTCAATGAATTAGCTACTTTGGTTCGGGTTAACACAAGGGAATGTAATGTCCCTTTCTGCAGATTCTTATCACTCATCTTTCAACACTCAATGCCCACACATTCTTATGATGAGTTTCGCAGTCCAAGGGTTGATCTTCCTCCTCTTAGTGAGAAGATCTTCTTTTACAGGCCAAGACAAGCAGAGCCTTTACTGAGCCCTTCTATGTGGGCCATTGTTCAAGAACATATAAATGATGAAGAAGACATGTCTGATACTGAGTCAGACAATGATGGTGATGATGATAATGATGATAATAGTGGCAATGGAGCCCAGACTGGTCCAGATATTGAGATGCAGGATGTTCCACAAGTTCAAGAACCAACTCAACAACATATCTCTCCACCTGCACAGGACCCTGAGGTTCCTCATATAGAAACAATTTTTGATACTGAGTCCTCAGAAGACACACCACTGGTCCTCCAAAGAAGAAGAAGACATCTTTCCCCTGTCATTATGGGAAACTTATCATCTGAGGAGGTGCAGCCTGCAAATGTTCCATCATTAACTGCATCTCTTCAAGCCCAAAGCCTAGTTGCAGCCACCGCTGACCTTCCAGGTCCAGAACTAGTCCAAACTGCTCAACTAATTGAGGAACCTCATGTTCCTCTTGATGTGGAGATTCAATATGCACAAACTACACTGGAAGGTGCTCAGCATGACAGAGAGGTCGGTATTGAAGATGTTGGTGCTGCACATCAACAAACACATGATCCTGCACCGACCACTGCAGACGCTAGAAGGGAATCTGACAGAGTCTCAGGTATGAATTTCTAAAAAGCCCTTAAACTTATATATATATATTTCATTCCCAAATAGAGACTAAGTATTGGCCAGTACCAACTCAATACTGACCAAAGTCTCAAACGATCTTTCAAATATATATCCTTTTATGGCCAACATAGCTAGCCCACTGCTGCTATGCAAAATTCATATACTGAGCACACAAAATTGATCATTGTCAGTCTACAGTTGTCTCAACATTTAAAGAGACAATGGTGGTTGATGTCATACTGACACCCACTGGTGCTGGTTGAATTATGTCCAACTTATTTTTGAGTTGGGTAGCATCATTCAAGAAATGATCACAAACCCTTAAGCCACAAAATCCAAAAACTTTCCATGGGGTTTAGCCACATTTCTGTTATCACTCTAATACCGAGTGATAAACATTGAAAATAACTAGAAGCACATCCCAGGCTTCGAATTCCCAAACCCAAACCTTTTAGTAAATGTGACTTATCATATACTGAGCTACTTAAATTTACACACTCACTTTTACTAAAACCTTCGTACACATGCTATGCACAAGTCCACAATATTTCATCATAAACCAGATGAAATACAGACTTCACAAACTCTGTTTATATGATTATAGAATTAAACAACACCACAATTCTATTTGATAAACCTTTTCTTTTAACCAGTTTTTTTTTGTTTCTTTAGCACCATCTGTGCAGGGCATTCAGGCATCACTGGCTGCAGGAGACCAACATACTCAAAGTATAATACTAGCCAGAATGGACAAGATGAGTGGTGATATTGACTCAATAAAACAGTCAGTCTCATTACTTCAACAACCACATCAGCAACCACAAACTCCACCATTTTCACATGGTGACCACAATGAAGAAGGAGAAGGAGAAGGAGATGCTGGTGATACTGATGCTGCAACTGAGCCCATGCCCTCCCCTACTCTTGAATAACCAGAAGGGGACATGGGTGGTGATACTGATCCTCTTCCCTCATCATCCAATGATAACAAAAAGGGGGAGAAGAGACAAAGAGATACTGAGGTTGATCAAACTGAGCCATCTGCTCAGGGGGAGAAAAGAAGAAGATTGAATGAAGATCAACCTCCACAACAACAACAACAACAACATCAGCAAAGCCCTCATACTGAGCCACTTCGCATTCAGTATGAGAGAAGAAGACAAAGAACTAGGTCAGCATTACAAGTTCAAGGCCCACTTGAGCCATCTGCTCAGGGGGAGACTCACACTGACCAACCACAGCAAGCTTATACTGAGCCACCTGTTCTAGAAGAAAACAACTTGCAAATTGTGGTCTATAGGCCTTTTGTGTGGCCCATTGCTGATGATGAAGATGAAGAACATCCAGTGGCATCAGAAGAATTTTTAAACTTTGCACTGGATGAAGCAAATAAAGAAACCTCTTCATCATCATTCTCAGATGATGAAGTACATACAAGAAAACCAATCTCACCTCATGCTGAAGGACCTTCTAGAATTCCTAGAAGACCAATAACCAGAAGAATGACAAATGTGGTTATGTCCTCAGAATCTAGTGAAGAATAAGATCCAGCCCCTCTGATCTCAAGACCTAGGAGATCTGCTCAGTTTACTGAGGAAAATAGTGAAGCTGAGGATGAGATTGAGGCCCAAAAGTTCTTCCCTGTTAAGGAAGAACCTGAATCTGAGTCTGAAGATGTTCCAAGAAGATCTCATACTGTAAGAAGAACTGGAGATGAATTACTTGAACAGTATTGGAACATTGTGGCACAAAGAACAAGATATAGGGAAACAAGGATGGGTATGCTGAGGAATAAAGCATTTCTAACTGTAAGAGACATATACTGGCTAAATGAATTTGTCAACAAAATAAAGGTCAAAACTGTTGATAAATCAATTGTTGCAACTTGTACTGGGCCAGTCAGTCCTCCAATGAAGTTTTTCCTCCATGACATCCAAAATATGGGACTTCAAGATTGGATAAAGATTGCTAGACTGATAAAGGAGATGCCCTCAAGATCCTCTGAAGCCCAAGTGATGATGGATGAAATCTGGGCTGTATCTGCTATATGCTATGAAAAAGGCATTCTTTATGCAGCAGAATACAGGGCACTCAGTGTGATGACTGAAGCTATGAAGAACAACAAACCTGAGTGCCTTAATACTTTCAGAATAATTCCCACATATACTGTTCCCTCTAATCTTATCTTTCAGGATCAAAAGAGTACCATATATCCAACATCTGGATATATGTATACTGACTCGGATGACAGGGGGTGCTTCATTACTGAAGCAGATTTGGCAACAGCTCCTATCAGCCATTTGGTGGGCCTTAAATGGATGATAACCAAGAAAGAAGATGCTTGGTTTAGAAAGAAGATAGTTGCTGTACTAAACAACAGGCAAGAGGAACTAAAGAAAAGAGAAGAGTTCATCCATGTGAAGAAAGAAGTCTTCTACGAGTTTGAGTCGATCAACAAAGACTAAAGAAGAAGACTTTGCAGCCTGTAGCTTATTTTGTTTAGTTTCTCTTTGTAATTGTTTTGTTATCTTTAGATAGGGGGAGATTGTTAAGGCAAAAAGCCTTGCCCCTTTGGATCTTAAGATAACAAAAACAACCTAGACTAGCTTTGATTAATATGTAGAATAATATAGCTAAGTTTAGGTCTGATACTGAGTGATCAGTATTGGAACTCAGTATCAGTACTCAGTATCGATAGTGATACTGAGTACAAGGACTGAGTAGAAGGACTGAGTGATACTCAGTATAGTAACGGACTAAGATCAAATCCCTTGATCTTAGTCATTTCCCTTACTTAGTCCTTCGGTTACTCCTTTGCTCATCATGTAAGATCTCTATAACATTATAAATAGAGATCATCTTGCAAAGGAGTACTTAAAAATTTACTTTACACATTCACATCTTTTGTAATTGATCAGTGGTCTTGTTATTCCGCAACAAGCCACACTCAGTGGATTTATACATTGACTATATTCTTGTGTTATCACTCTAATATTTCTCTAAGTATAATAATCTATCAATTAACATTATAAACCAGGGTTGTTGTGACCTAACAAGAAACTTGCACAAGTGGGAGTCTGAAGGATTTATGTGCACAGTTAGTCAACCTATAATGATACATCCATGCCTACGAAACACTTAAGGGTCACGTCGGTGAGTGCATGTAATACGAGTAAGATATGTAATGATACTTGGAAGAGGATTGATTCATAATAGTCATTTATGAATCAAGTTAAATATTAAGTCAAGTTTGACTTATTACTATATTAGTTTAACTAACTAATTAATACAAGTATTTGTACATTTACTAGTTGAGTAAATATACAATGTGTTAATTATAGATTATTCATAATATGATTTAAAACTATTAAATCATATAATGTTTTGGATAATATTATTGTCTAAATAATTATTAAAAGTATTAAATACAAGTGTATATTTTGTATATGTAATATACACGAAATATATGTAAGTGTATAATACTAGACTTTTAATAATTAAGTGGGATAATAATAACTAGTTAAACTACAAGGGTTTAAAGTGTAAAAGGATAAGTTAATAAATAATAAATATTAATTAAACTAGAAGGGCCCTAAGTGAAAGTCCTTCTATTATAAATAGAAGGCTTGGGGTTCCTTGTTTAGTTGCTCATTGTACACGAAAAAGAACCCTATCCCTCTCCCTAGTTTCGGCCGAATAGGAGGAAGAACACAAGCCTTGTATTCTTCGTTCTTCGTTCGTTCTTCGTGTTCTTCAAGTCCTTGAAGATCCAAGATCATTGCATCAACCAACTAGAAGGTTTCTCGTCGTGTTCATCATCAGTGGATCTATCTTAAGCATTTACTAAGGTATGTTTTGGGAAACCCTTTTCCCCCTCTTCTCCTCTTGTTCGAATTCGGCCAAAGAACCCTAGGGTTCTTTGGTTGATGGTCGACGAACACACACAAGCTGTGTGTGTGTTCGGGTTTTTTGTACAAGGTTTCTTTCTTGTTAATCTAATCTAGATTTCCAAGATCACAATCCTTTAGGGTTTAAGGATTAGGTTTAATCTCAGTTCCGCTTTTAGGGATAAAATCAGCTAGTTGGTTTTAACCGGTCAAGAACAAGTTCATGTTCTTGGTCAGTATGGTTCGAACCAAATGACTAGGAGGTTGACCCAAGTGGTCAATCAGTGTCAATGAAACCCTTCACAAAGCCCAAACCTTTGGCCCACTTATACCCAAACCGAACCCAATTGGACCCAAGTGGCCCAATCTAGGCCCATTAAGCCAAACCCATTTCATTTCATGTCATTTCATTTCAAACCCATTTCATTTCATGTCATTCCATTTTGAAACCCATTTCATTCATTTCATTTCATAATTAAAACCCAATGCATTTCATTTCATTTCATTTTATTCCATTAAAGTCCAAATAACATAAGTTCATTCGATGTCACAAACACATACAACATAACATTTAGCGTATATCATATATCTTATATTATAACTAGAATCGCCTGTGTTAGCTTAGTCTAATTAGAAAGTCATAATGTTTAGGAAGCTAGGAGCCTTTGAAGGATTCCTCTGCCCTATTTGTCGCTAAGCTTTGCCCAGGTGAGTCCACAGACCCCTTTTACTCTTTTTACTGTTTTACAAACTATTGGGGTGGAAAACATAAACAAACGCTACTATTTTACTATGACTGTACAACATTTACATTATCATCATCGCGTTGGGATGAAAAATGATTATTATTCCGGACTAAGGTGCCAGCAATCATTAACTAGTGGATCTAGACCATGGATATGTAGATAGTACTATTGGCTGACACTCATCCTCCCAACGATATTTGATCATTGCTGGTGTATCCAGTACTACCGGGAGTGTATATCCATAAAAGAACGATAACATACTGGAGTTGAAGTGTTGATTGTGGACTTAGGGGTTGGTATATTAACTCAATAGACTAGCTACCTGTTGGGGATACGGTCATGCAATGTCAAACATACCCACTTGTTCAACACGTTTTCATAAACAAACAAGTAATTGTAGATTCTTCTACAATTACACTTTACTTTTCGTACTTATTTCTCATATCATATGAGTGTTGAACCTTATACTTTTTCAGTCATAAACTATTTTCGTAACAAACATTTTGGGTAGCAAACACTTTACTGTTATTACAACATTAACCCTGTGGATTCACTTAACATTTTTCTTGACCCTTTTATACTTATGTTTTTCCAGGTGATTAGGTGCACAGTGAGACTGGAGGATATGAGCAGTAAATTGTCGTGAACCATGAATGAACATTTAAGTTTACGAACAATCACTTCATTTCCAATACTTACTATTTTTAGTAACTACTATTTTTGGAAACTTTCCATTTTTAGAAGGTAAACCTTGTCCACTATGTTATTTATGTGGTTGTTTGTTTACTTAATTTTTGCTATGTAATCATGAACGTTACACCTCCGTTCTTCCGCAAAACATTTTAAATGAAGTAAAACTCATTTTTGGCGGGGTGTGACACAAAGCCTTTGTGAGATTCACATGTGACATAAATCCAGGAAGTGATTTCTCATAGGTTGGGTCAGTCCAATTGTGCATCATTATGAACAACATGTGAGTTTGATTTCATCATTCTTAGTCATACTATGATAATGCCATCAATGCCCTCAGATTTGTCTTAATAATATTCCCATATTATTAATATGACAATGGACAATTTAGAATATAAAACACAGTAAATATTAATGGATATAAACATGCAAATATAGAACACAGTAGATATTCATATAAAAACGATCATATCAAATATATCAATTTATTCCAATAAAAACTGCTCAATGTTCCATTATCCAAATACTAAAACAGATTACATGAAACTACTAGCTGGTCGAACTCTAATGTTTCTAGCATGCTCAATATGTTTGGTACATGACATTGGCTTCATGAAGGGGTCAGCTAAGTTGTCATCTGTGTGAACTTTCAGCAAGCGTACATCTCCCATTAGGATCGCATCTCTAATATAGGGACGCTTCCTCCGATAATGTATGTCTCCTTTCTGAACACCAGGTTCATTGGCAAAGATGATAGCACCTGTGTTATCACAGTACATATCCATATGTTTTTCATTACTGGGACAACTCCAAGCCCAGAAATAAATTTCCTCATCTAAACAGCTTCCATTGCAGCTTCAGTAGTTGCAATGTATTCAGCTTCTGTAGAAGACATAGCGATAGTGCTCTGCTTTGCACTTTTCCAATAAACAGCGCCTCCGTTCAAAACGAAAACATACCCCGTTTGAGATTTGGAATCATCTCTATCAGTCTCAACACTAGCGTTAGAATAACAAGTAACGCTTAGCTCATTTTGAGTTTCACCACCATAAACAAGAAACATATCTTTAGTATTCCTAAGATACTTCAGTATGTTCTTAACAGCAGTCCAGTGACTCTCACCTGGATTCTGTTGATATCGGCTTGTAAGGTTCTGAGAGAACGCTACATCAGGTCTTGTGTACCGCACAACATACATGATAGATCCTACTACCGAGGTATAGGGAACATCATGCATACGTTTCATCTCATCAGGTGAGGACAGTCCTTGAGTCTTACTCAAGTGTACATTGTGTTGCATAGGAAGATTTCCACGTTTGGAAGCATCCATTCTAAACCGTTTTAGAATTTTATCAATGTACGCACTTTGACTTAGTCTGATTAACCGCTTTGATCTATCTCGATAGATCTTTATACCAAATATATATGCCGCTTCCCCAAGATCCTTCATAGCGAAGCATTTCCCAAGCCAGGATTTTACATCTTGTAGCATTGGAATGTTATTTCCTATGAGTAGTATGTCATCGACATATAGGATTAGAAAGACGACAATGCTCCCACTAGCTCTTACATATACACATGGCTCGTCTGGATTCTGAGTGAAACCAAACGTTTTGATTTCCTCATCAAATCTTTTGTTCCAACTTCTGGATGCTTGCTTTAGTCCATAAATGGACCTTTGAAGCTTACATACTTTCTTAGGGTGTTTTGTACTTACAAAACCCTCAGGTTGTACCATATAGACATCTTCATCGAGGTGTCCATTTAAGAAAGCAGTTTTAACATCCATTTGCCAAATTTCATAGTCATAGTACGCTGCTATAGCTATGACAATCCGAATAGCTCTAACATCGGCGACAGGCGAGAAGGTTTCATCATAGTCAATCCCGTAGGTTTGAGTGTAACCTTTTGCCACCAATCGAGCTTTATAGGTGTGTACATTTCCATCCATGTCGGTCTTCTTCTTGAAGAGCCACTTGCTACCAACACTCTTGCTGTTAGGAGGAAGATCAACCAAAGTCCATACTTGGTTATCTTTCATGGATTGGATTTCAGCGTTCATAGCCTCAAGCCATTTGTTAGATTTAGAATCTGATAATGCAGCTCGATGGTTAGGGGGTTTATTATGATCCCCTAAACTCAGTTCCTCGGCATCGATTTGGAAACCATATCATTCAGGTGCATGAGGTGTCCTTGCGGACCTTCTAACGGGGACTACATCATTTTGGGGTGCAACAGGAATAGTTTCGTGGTCAGCCTCATCTTTATGTTCGCTAGTATCTACAATAGGTTGTGCATCTTCATCGCTTGGAATCTCGTCAAAGTCGATTGTACTCCCACTTGCTTCTTGTGAGATGAGATTGCTCTCAAGAAACTCAGCATAACGAGCAATAATTACTTTTTGCTCTGGTGGGTAGTAGAAATAGTAACCCATCGTTTCCTCGGGGTATCCTATAAAGATGCACTTGACAGCTCTGGGTTCAAGTTTGTTCGGTGTGTCTCGTTTCACGAGAGCCTCACAACCCCCAGACTTTCAAGTAAGACAAGTTAGGGACTTTCCCATGCCATATCTCATATGGTGTCTTTTCAACCTTCTTGGTGGGAACCATATTCAGTATGCGAGCAGCCGATTTGATTGCATAACCCCAAAAGGTTAGAGGCAGAGTGGTAGGACTCATCATCGATCGGACCATGTCAAGTAAGGTGCGATTTCTCCTCTCTGATACTCCATTATGCTGTGGTATATAAGGGGGAGTGAATTATGAGACAATCCCACAATTCTTTAGATGGTCTTGAAACTCATAGCTCATGTACTCTCCTACTCGATCAGAACGGAGAGCCTTTATCTTCTTGCCAAGTTGATATCTACTTCATTTTGGAAAGTTTTGAACGTTTCAAAGGTTTCATGTTTATATTTAATCAAGTAAACATAACCATAATGACTAAAGTCGTCAGTTAAAGTAATGAAGTAGGTAGCACCTTCCCTAGTTCTAGTTCTAAAAGGGCCACACACATCAGTATGTATGAGTCCAAGTAGATCATTGGCCCTTTCGCCTACAGGGGAGAAAGGCTTGCGCGCCATTTACCAGATATACAAGAAAAACATTAATCAAATGATTCAGAATCATCTGATTTTATAAGTCCATCGTTTTGTAATTTTAAAACGCGTTTCTTGTTAACATGGCAAAGGCGCCATTGCCATAGGTAAATGGAATCCAAATTCTTCTTGGATTTCTTGTTGCTACATGTATAAATAGAACTAGTGTTTGTGATACGATTATGCATGTCAATCTCAAAGATACCATCACGAGGAATAGCATTAAAATAAAAAATATTATCCTTTGAAACTAAAATACCATAATCCGTAAAAGTATGAATAAAACCATTATTCCACAAACATGAAAGCGATACTATACTCCTAGTAATACTAGGCGCATAGTGACAATTGTCCAATACAATAATTAAACCACTAGGAAGGATTAAATCATAGTTTCCTATAGCTTCGACAGGTGCCAGCATTCCATTTCCCACGTACAAGTCCAAAGCTCCATGGTTTAGCTTTCTACTTCCCTTTAGACCCTGCATGGTATTACAAATGTGAGTTCCACAACCAGTGTCATATACCCATGATTTCTTAGGGAAAGCATATAGTTCTATTGTGAAGATACCTGATGTGCTAGCCTTGCTAGCTTTGTTCTTCATCAACTCCACCAGGTAGGCAGGACAATTCCTCCTCCAATGGCCTGTTTTACCGCAGTGATGGCAAGCAAGATCCTTAGCAGGATTCTCCTTATGAGTAGGTGGGGGAACCTTTGTCTTGGGCTTGTAAACTTGCTTTCCATTGCCTTGGCCCTTAGCAACTACTTGCGGTTTTGGTTTTTAGATCTTTCCTTGCCTTATAGCAAGGACAGTAGGGGTAGGAGCTTTCTTGGGTAGCCCAGCTTCCGTTTGTTTCAGCATAGCATGTAATTCGGTGAAAGTCTTCCCGATACAATGCATATGATAAGTCATGACAAACGGTGCATAGTCCTTGTGAAGTGAAGTTAGAATTAATCCAATTCCAAGGATATGAGGCATGGGGTAACCAAGTTTCTCCATTTGGTCTAGGTAGCTCTTCATCTTCAAAAGATAAGAGCTAACAGACTGTCCCTCCTCTTGCTTACAAGCATGGAAGGCTTTGACCGTGTCAAAGAGTTCCTGATCAGCTTGCTTTTGATACGTGGTTTTTAGTTCATGCATCATATCAAATGAAGTGAGGTCCTCGTGATTCTTTTGAATCTCGGGGGTCATGCTCACTAGCATGAGAGCAGCGACTTCTTGTTGTACGTTAAACCTCTTTGTATAGGCCGCACGAACAGCAGCAGTGGCATTAGCAGCGGGGGCAGGGGCAACGCCTCTTCCAAATGGTGGTATTTGTGTTCGGCCCTAAGGACAATCCTTAGGTTACGAGCCCAATCAACAAAATTCGATCCATCAAGTTTCTCCTTATCGAGAACGGAGCGAATGGTGTTGTGTGATAGGGTTTGATTGTTTGTAGTCATCTACAAAATTACAAAGTTCATTAGTTAGTATGTTCAATAATAATTTCTTTTAATAAATTAACTACCCAATTAATTTTAATTAAAAGCTAAGATCCCATTGAGCTTCTATCAATGCATCAGTTGATCTGCTAGAGATGATAGATCCAATAGGTAGGTGACGTTCAACCATTGCATTACAAGTGCTACTCTTAGAGGTATGGGACATCATGGCACCTAGTGAACAAGCATCTAGGGTCAACTGGCATGTTTGCCGCATCTTCGCCTCGAGTCAAGGTCTCACCGTTAACTCGATTAAGTCATCCAATGTGAAATCATGTCAAAATAGATCTAGGTCTCACGTGTAGAGAATAATGACCTCGGATCTAAGTTCAAACCACGTCTCACGTGAATTCAAAAATAGAAGCAAGTGATTTTCAACCGATTGGACGGCGTGACTTAAATTTTAGGTATGGAAAAAAATTTCTGATAAAATTTTATTATGATATGAATGAATCATGTACTTCATTCATATCACTTCATAAGTCGTTTAATAAACGGTAAAAACATTTAGCGATTATTAAGGGTTAAGTTTCAAATCATATTTAAACTTTGTTTAATCTCAAAACAATTTTAGATTAAAGATTAATCATAAATGATTAACTAGTAATCATAGATGGTTAAAAGTTTGGATGTTTTAATGTTTGTGTCTAAAAACCATTTTTTTAATTGTTTTATTACTTGTATCTAATAAAAAAGAAAACAACCACAAACATGCAACAAATTTTGTGCAAACCTCGACCGATGAAATCCTAGTTTCGGTCACGTGAGTCATCACGACGGACCGAAGGGTCAAACTAGGGGACGGGCCAACATGAACCCAAACGGGCCTACATAAACCCAATGGGCTCCCACTTGCTCCAAGACATTCTTGAGCGAGTATAAACCAATATTTGTGAAAATATGCAATCTGCCAGAAACTTCCAGCAGACTTTGAAGCCCGAACCGTCACTGAAGGAGTCTTCGTTAGTCTTCCCAGCCTTCTGGAAAGTTGTAGCCCACGACTTTTTAAGGATTTTGGGCTTTTGAATCGCCCAAAACGGAGTCCGTATGCCTCTGCAAAACCTGTTTTCGTACAGCCCTCGTGTTGGTGACGGAAATTTGTTGTCTTCATTTGTCTTCAATTTTGGTCAACAATTTACAATAAAAAAAAATTAAAGAAAGACAATCTATTCTATTACTTTTACATTACAAATTGCCCCAAAAAATGGCACCAAAATTAAAATTCAAATAAAACTTAAACAAATTACAACAATTAAGCCAAAAACACGGCTTTTCCCAAATCAACCAAACAACAAACACGTTCATTCACAAATGGTCTAGGCTTTCATCGGTTTGCACAAACAAGCAACAATTGACAAGGCTTTGGCTTCAGATATGGCAAAACTACATGTTTTGCCATATCAACAAAAACGAAATTTAAATGTAAATCCAAGCCAAATAATCAAAAAGATACAATAACAAGATTAATTTTTTGATATGATTTTGTAACAAGTGACAATAGGGTTCCAAAAATACAATATTTTAACCCATCTTTTATATAAAAAACCGAAAAAAATAAAAAACCCGTAGGGTTTTTTTCTTCCGATCGGTATTTAAAAAACATCAAAACCGATTGATTTTTGCCACTTTTCACAAAATCAAGCTAATTATATGATTAATATAATGGCTCGTGATACCACTAATGGTGATTTTAGGTTAAAAAAAGAACCAAAACGCAGCGGAAAGATTTAATCACCATAAACGGATCTAATATTAAATCATACAATTAAACTACAAGTAAAATCAAAGAGAATAGTAGAAGTATTCATACCCTAGTAGCCTTTGATTCTTAGGATTCGGATGGAGATGATGGACGAGTGAAACCAAGGATTCCAATGGGGATTGCCTCTAAAGATGATCCACACAACACTTGTGCTTGAACACCAAGGGATGCTAGTCCAAATCTTCAAGCAAATGGAAGCAAAAACCTAGAGAGTGATGGTGATGGGTTGCGGCCGAATTAGGGTGAGAGAGGGAGAGATTATCTTGCCCTAATTCCCCTTTTAATGACTTCCCATAACCATTATTATTATTTACACTCTAGTCCCTAGCTTTTGTTCCTTCTAGTTTGCTCACAATAAAGTTTATATATTAACAATTAATATTAAACTTATTATATACAAGCATGTAGCTTATATTAATATATAATGTAATTACCCTAATTACACTATATATCTTATGGTGTTAAGTGTTTAAGTGTGTGACCCTTTAGGCTCACAAACAACTAGCCATATAACTATATGTTATACGCGTGAAGCATATTCCAACAGAATACGCATAAGCAATGTGTGTGTTCGAGTTTTTTGTACAAGGTTTATTTCTTGTTAATCTAGTCAAGATTTCTAACATCCCCAATCCTTTAGGGTTTAAGAATTAAGTTTAATCTCAGTTCTGCTTTAGGCATTAAACTAGCTAGTTGGTTTAACCGGCAAGAACAAGTTCATGTTCTTGTCAGTAATGGTTCGAACCAAGTGGACTAGGAGGTTGACCCAAGTGGTTGATCAGTTTATCGAAACCCTTCAGGAGGGACCTTGGCGATGATGGAGGTGTATCACGTCTTCTAGACGTAGCTGTACTCTGATCACTGTCGTAGTTGGAGTCGGGCGGAATATCAATAACCCTCGTTGGCGACATTTAGCTATATATGACGCATTGAAATCATTAGTTTATAAAATTTTGGGCACTCAGACGTATCACCATAAATGCTAACTTAAAGGCAATACTAACTAGGGCAATGTTCTAATCTAAGAACAAGTAAACTTCAGGTATGAGACTTCGCATTCCATGAACATTTTTATTTTGTAAAAGTTTTTGTTTTGTCCAAATATCATTTGTAGTTATAGTCTAGGCTTGCTAATTCACTATAACTTAAGCTCTGATACCAAACAACCACGCAAATAAGAAATGAAAATAGTTTTATTTCCTAAAAATGGAAAGTTTCTAAAAATAGCAGTTTCCTAAAATAGAATAGCTTGAAAATGAAATGATTGTTCGTAAACTTAAATGTTTTATTCATGGCTCATGACAATCCACTTGCTCATATCCTCCAGTTCCACGGAGCTCCTAATTACTTGAAAAACATAGAGTAAAAGGGTCAACAAATAATGTTGAGTGAATCCACAGGGTTTGAGTGTTTATGTTGAAAATGATTTGTTTGCTACCCAAAATGGTTGTTGATAAAAATAGTTTTATGACTTAAAATGTATGCGTTCAACACTTGAAATGTTTTGTAAAATGAGTATGAAAATGTAATGTAATCGTAGAAGAGTCTACAATTCATACTTTTAAGATGTAAAATGTGTTGAATAAATTGTTATGTTATGACATCGCATGACTGTTATCCTCAACAGGTAGCTAGTCTATTGAGTTAATATACCAACCCCTAAGTCTACAATCAACACTTCAACTCCAGTATGTTACCGTTCTTTTATATATATACACTCCCGAAAGACGTCTTCGATAACCAAGTAATGATCAAGTAATGTTGGGAGGATGAGTGTCAGTCAATAGTACTATCTGCATATGCATTGCCTAGATACACTAGTTAATGATGGCTGGTGCCTTAGTCCGGCATAATAATTTTTATGTCAAAGTATAACATTCGTCCCACATTGGTTGGAGAGGGGGACGAAACACTCTTTATAAGGGTGTGGATACCTCTCTTAGCATGAGGCCTTTTGGGTGGAGGAGTCCATACCAAGAACAAAACCGTGCGCCGGTGGGCAAAGCGGACAATATCGTGCTACAGGATTCTGGGATGTTACAAGTGGTCTCAGAGCCAGACCCGGATCGATGTGCACAACGGGGGCGTTGTGTCCCAAGGGGGGGAGAATTATAACATTCATCCCACATTGGTTGGAGAGGGGAACGAAACACTCTTTATAAGGGTGTGGATACCTCTCTTAGCATGAGGCCTTTTGGGTGGAGGAGTCCATACCAAGAACAAAACCGTGCGCCGGTGGGCAAAGCGGACAATATCGTGCAACTACAAAGCGATGATGAAATGTGAAATGTTTGTTGTACAGTCATAGTATGAAATAGTAATTTTAGCATTGTTTGTGTTTTCCATCCCAATAGTTTATAAAACAGTAAAAATAGTAAAGAGGGGTTGCAGACTCACCTGGCCAAAGCTTAGCTCACGATCAACACAGAGAATCTCCTCAAAGACTCCTAGCTTCCTAAACATATAAACGTTTCTAATTAGACTAAGCTAACACAGGCGATCTAATAATATAAGTTATAAAATGTATGTTTGTGTTGTGTTTTATGTTTTGTCACATCGAGTGAACTAGGGTTAATGGACCAAAATAAATTGCTTAATGGGCTTCAAGTGAAATGGGCTTGAGTTAGGCTTAATGGGCCTATATTGGCTTAATGGGCTGGATTTTGGGCCAAGGCCCGCCATGACATTCAAATGGACTTGATAAGGATTGAATAGGCTTTGATTTGGGCTACGATTTGGGCTTGGGCCCAATAGGTTCGGTTTTGGGCCAAAGCGCCGATTAGGGTTTTGGTTTGGCTATTCGAATGGGTCAAGATCTAGCCTTGACCCGATTAGGGTTTCTTTGGGTTTTAGGAATCGGATGGGTCGAGTACCGGCCTCAACCTGATTTAGCTTACGGGTGAAACCTACGGTCAACAAAGTCAACCAAAGACAATTAGGGTTCCACCTAGGGTTCGGCTAGGTTTAGTGTTCCAAATTAGGCTTAGGGTTTTCACATAGATGTGGGTTAACACAAGTCAACTAGGGTTTCTAGTTTGGGTTCGGTTTTAGGGTTTTGGTGTTGCGGTTTATGGGTCGAACCAAGGATAGGTTCAGCTAGGGTTTTGGTTGCACAACCGGTTAGTCACCGGCTACCGGCGCCGGTGACTCGAGTCTATTGTTCAAGTCACATTGCATGGTCTAAAGTTCAAGGCTTTCTAGGGTTAAATTAACGGTCATAAATCATGAGATCTAGGGTTTAGGTAATCAAAACAAACGAATAAACGAGGCAATAAACGAGTAAAACAGTACACGAACCAACTATACGACTCACGCACACATGCCTACGGACGTACGCATGCATGCGTGGATGCTTGGTTGGGATCAAGGTTTCTGCCGAGATCATATGGCCTTTGGCCATGGTCTCGGGTTCGAACCACATAAAACGAGAAGGGATCGGAAATACCTTAGAAACAACGAACGGAGATCACACGAACAAGGAGTTTCGGATTTGCTTGGGTCGAACTCGGAATTGGTGATGGCTAGGGTTCAGCCGAAGGTAGTGGTGAAAGGGTTTAGGGTTTGTGAGGGTAATGGTATTTATAGTGTAGAGGAAATAAGAGTTTGAGTCATATTAGGTTTCGTTTTAAATAATATTCAAGATAACAATCAAGATTTAAAAGAAAGAAGAGATAAGGCCAACACCCCAAGGGGTGTTTCGACCAAAGGTTGTCATGCACAAGGGAGGGGTCCGGCCACAAGGTGGTCGATCAAATGGTCAAGGTGTCGGTTTTCAAGAAATGTTCGGTTCGAGTCACGTTTATTTAATTATATTAGGTTATTGGGTAAATAATATAAAATTATTATTTTTAGAAATGTTTAGCTCAAGTGTGTCACCATAAATAAAATAAAATGTTGTGTTGACTAAAATAGTCAAACACTGATGTATGGTGAAAATATAAATGTTTTGTTGTGTGTTTGGATGCCAGAAATAGAAATGTTTAGAAATGAAAACTTTCTAAATATAAAAAGTTTAAATAATGAAATGAAAGTACATACCAGAAATATCGAGTTGTCACATTTTATACATTCAAACTACATCTTGGGTGATTGTTGATATAAGGCTCAAGTTAAAAGAAACAAGTCTGCAACATTGTTAGCAGATATCAGATGTCTTTTAGATATGATTGTTAATTCATTTGCTTAAATTATTTCAACCAAGCCTATAAAACTTTAAGTACGGTATTAATCAATTCATTGTCAATATACGATTAGAAATTTAATTTTAGAACTAATTATGACATTGATCACATAAATTCATCTCCAATATTCCAAAATACGTGTAGAAATTTACTTTTGTAAACAATCATATCTTTGTAGAAATTTGATTTTGTAATTAATTATGACATTTATAATTTATTACATAAATTCATTGTCAAAATATGTTTTGATATTTAATTTTGGAATGAACCACTTATATCATCTTTAATTTCTAACGTACGTTTATATATTTTTGAAATTAAAAATATTTGAAAATTCGGACATTTAATACATACCATATATAGTTTCTAATAAACGGTTTCTTTTGTTATTATATATGCACGCTTTTTGTTAATCCATATACCGTATTAAGAATAAAAATAAGACATCATCCTGGTTTCGTGTATTTAGTTGCTTCATCAACTCATTGTTGATTTTCAGGTTTGTGAGAATCATACTCTTGGAGTCTTTGTACCGCACTTTCTTAATTATTTATTTATTTATTTTTATATCAAGATCTGCAACCATAACATGCTATGGTTTTATTTCAAGATTATAAACAAGAGTGGACCAAAGGGCCTTTGGGTGTTTTCCCCACAATCTTGAGGTTGGGAGTTCAAGTCCCACCGCGGACATAGGTGGTGATTAGGAGTAGATTAGGATTTGGCGTTCAAAAAAAAAAAAAAAAGAAGAAAACTAGAGTGGCAATTCAGGTCAGACTCGGGTTGATGAGTTCGGGTTCGCGGGTTGGCAGTAGTTCAACCTGTAAAAGACATCTTTATCTTTAACTATAATAGAAGGAAGCGTGACTTGCCATCTAAATCACCTCAATGCCACATCATAATTTAAGTCACGTGTATTCTGCTGCCGACTCAGCATAGGTCCACATTATCGTACAAGTTGATTGCCCCGTATTCTCATTGAGTAACCCTAATTGCAACCTCTTTCCTATCCTCTTTTGCAACTATCGCTGGAAATCGTTGCTTCCTTTGGTGAAACTCATCGATTCGGATATCATCATACCCATAGATCTATTCAAAAGGGGTTTTTAAAACATATAGATGGCTTACGATAGTGCTCATTCGCCAATCGACCCAATCCCAATCACCATTAACAATTTCGTGAGCCTCTGATTCAATGATTCGTAAACGGTTCTCCTCTCGCTACTACCTTTATGCACACTCTTGATTGTGTATTTTTTTAAATGTTAAGACCTGTAACCATAACATGCTATTGAATTTCAAAATCTGCATTATTATTGTAGTGTTGATTGTGGGTTTAAAAGTTAATTATGAGTACAGATTTGCACGAATGTGTTGAAATTCCTTTATACATGCAATGATAATACTACCGATCTATCTAATGGTAATTAACTCAAAAATCATGATGTATATATAGTATACACTGCCATACTCCGTTCAAACAATTATTTTGTGTATGGATCGATTTGGGATGACCTAGATGATTTTAACTCTGTTCTATTAGGAGGTTTTATACATTCAAACTACATCTTGAGTTATTGTTGATAGAAAGTTCAAGTTACAAGAAACAACTCTGAAACATTGTTAGGAGAGATCATATGTCTTTTAGATATGATTCTTAATTCATTTGCTTAAATTATTTCAACTAAGCCTATAAAACATTAATTATGGAATTTATCAATTCATTGTCAATATACGATTAGAAATTTAATTTTGGAATAAATTATGATATTTATTACATAAATTCATTTCCAATATTCCAAAATACGTGTAGAAATTTACTTTTGGAAATAATCATATCTTTGTAGAAATTTAATTTTGGAATTAATTGTGACATTTATAATTTATTACATAAATTCATTGTCAAAATACATTTTGATATTTTGTTTTGGAATGAACAAATTATACCATCTTTAGTTTCTAACATACGTTTATGTATGTTAGAAATTAGAAATATTTGAAAATCCTGACATTTAATACATACCATATTTAGTTTCTAATAAACGGTTTCTTTTGTTATTATATATGCACGCTTTTTGTTAATCCATATATCGTATTAAGAATAAAAATAAGTCATCATCATGGTTTCGTGTATTTAGTTGCTTCATCAACTCGTTGTTGATTTTCAAGTTTGTGAGAATCAAACTTTTGGAGTCTTTGTACAGCACTTTCTTAATTATTTATTTATTTATTTTTATATCAAGATCTGTAACCATAACATGCTATGGTATTATTTCAAGATTATAAACAAGAGTGGACCAAAGGGCCTTTAGGTGTTTTCCCCACAATCTTGAGGTTGGAGTTCAAGTCCCATCGCGGACATAGGTGGTAATTAGGAGTAGATTAGGATTTGCCGTTCAAAAAAAATAAAGAAAGAAAACTAGAGTGGCAATTCTGGTCAGACTCGGGTTGATAAGTTCGGGTTCGCGGATTGGCGGTAGTTTAACCTGAAACTGACATCTTTATCTTTTTCTATAATAAAAGAAAGTGTGACATTTCATCTAAATCACCTCAATGCCACATCATAATTCAAAGCCACGTGTATTATGCTGCCAACTTATCATAGGTCTACAACATCGTACCAGTTCATTGCCTCGTATTCTCATTGAGTAACCCTAATTGCAACCTCTTTCCTCTCCTCTTTTGCAACTGTTTCTGGAAATGGTTGCTTCCTTTGGTGAAACTCAACTATTTGGATATCATCATACCAATGGATATGTTCAAAAGGGGTTTTCAAAACATATAGTTGGCTTACGATAGTGTTCATTCGGCAATTGACCCAAACCCAATCGCCATTAACAATTTCGTGAGCCTCTGATTCGATGATTCGTAAACGGTTCTCCTCTCGCTACTACCTTTATGCACACTCTTGATTGTGTATTTTTTTTAAATTTTAAGATCTGTAATCATAACATGCTATTGTATTTCAAAATATTTATTTTTATTGTAGTGTTGAATGTGGTTTAAAAGTTTAATTTATGTGTACATATCTGCATGAATGTGTTGAAATTCCTTTATACATGCAATGATAATACTACCGATCTATCTAATGGTAATTAACTCAAAAATCATGATGTATATATAGTATATATGCCATACTCCGTTCAAACAACCATTTGGTGTAATGGATCGATTTGGGATTACCTAGATGATTTTAACTCTGTTCTATTAGATGGTGTTATAAATTCAAACTACATCTTGGGTGATTGTTGATAGAAGGTTCAAGTTACAAGAAACAAGTCTGCAACATTGATAGGAAAGACCATATGTCTTTTAGATATGATTGTTAATTCATTTGCTTAAATTATTTCAACCAAGCCTATAAAACTTTAATTATGGAATTAATCAATTCATTGTCAATATACGATTAGAGATTTAATTTTGGAATTAATTATGACACTGATTACATAAATTCATTACCAATATTCCAAAATACGTGTAGAAATTTACTTTTAGAAATAATCATATCTTTGTAGAAATTTGATTTTGGAATTAATTGTGACATTTATAATTTATTACATAAATTCATTGTCAAAATACGTTTTAATATTTAATTTTGGAATGAACCAATTATTCCATCTTTAGTTTCTAACATACGTTTATGTATTTTATAAATTAGAAATATTTGCCGAGCTCAATCATCTAATGCTATAACTATGGGCCGCCTAGTCTTTAGCTACCGAACCTGGGTACATTGACATAACAGAAAACGTAGTACGTGAGACAAAACTGTCTCGTGAGAAACATGGGTTTTAGACCCGTTTATAAACAATTGCAATATATTAATATTTAATTAAATATCACATGGCACATAAGTCAATCATACTCTAAGGCTTATCATAAACTAGACAGGCTACTCTTGCGAAGTGTGGTACCGCCCCTAGTAGGTGTCACATAACTCCCCCAAATTCATGGGTTATCATTAATCCGCATACTTAGCTAACACATAATTTCAAGCATTGGCCACATTTATATACTCATATCATAAGTTGTTCAATAGTTCAATTCATAACATATAAACGCTTCAATCATTTCCTTTATTAAAACAATTATCTAATAAGGACTCATTAAATCATTTCAATCATCAAAATCATTTTACAATGTACTCTACAAAAGATCTCATGTACTCACCTTAGCAATGCTTTCCAATATTGTGTTTAGCAACACAATCCTTACTCCTTGAATGAAGGAGTCCACCAATCCTTAAGCCTTTAAGACCTAATCACCATTTATACATATAATCTAGTTATTATGCATAACTAACTATAAATCAACTCAAGATAACATTTCTAACCACCAAGTTCATCCAACTTGGTGGAATCTCAAACCCTAGTTCAAGATTATCATAAATTCCCAAATCCAACGTGTACACCACGTCTATAAGTTTACAATGAGTGTTCTACAATCATTTTAGTCATCTTCCCCAAAGATAACTTGGTAGGTTGTCCAAACCACAATTTTTACCCAAATAGAGCTTACAAACAAGGTTGATAACCAAGATAATCAAGAATCCTTACCTTTGATGTTTAAATCGTCAATGATGATGAAGATTTAAGCCCAAGAAGACCAATAACGAGCTCTCTCTCTCCAAAAACGGCTGCTGGGGTTTTAGGGGTAATAAATGAGCAAGAACCCTAATTTCGCGTTTTTATACTGCCCAGACAGAGATCGCACTGCAAACCCCAAGTTCGTGTCGCGGACTCTATCCCGCGCTAAATCGCGTCGTTAAATCGTGTCGCTATCTCCAACGCTATCCCGAGATCGCGTTCACGGCCATCGCTAATTCGGGTCGCTGTTTGGTTTCGGTCCGAGTTCGCGTCGCGAATTACCAGATCGCGGCGCGATCTCCCTGACTCAGCTATACTTGGGTTTCTCAACTTGATATAACCCAACTCTTGACCCGTTTCCAAATAACCCAAGTTTTAAACGTTCAAATACTCAATATAACATAACGGCAAACGAATTCTAACATAATTAACTTAATTCGTATAAATCCCGAATTAAATAACACATATTCAAATATAAAATTACGGTCGTTACAACTACCTGCCCCTTAAGAGGATTCCATCCTCGGAATCGCATCATAATCCACAAAATCCGGGTAGCGCTTCTTCATCTCATCTTTGACTTCCCAAGTCAAATTTGGTCCAAGGGAATGCTTCCAATTGACCAACACTAGCTCGATTTTCTTGTTCCTATATTTCTTCATTTGTGCCTCCAAAATGGCCTCGGGCTCTTCAATCAACCGGTTGGGTGCATCGACCCGCAACTCTTGAAGTGGGATCACATTCTCCACTTCACCCAAAAAAAATTTCAAGTAACAAACATGAAACGTGTCAAGGACACCTTGCAACTCGGGTGGAAGTTCAAACTTGAATGCTTGAAGCCCAATTCTCTTCAAAATCTTGAACGGTCCGACATATCGTGGACTCAACTTCCCTTTCTTACCGAATCTCATCACGCCTTTCCAAGGCGACACTTTCAACATCACCATATCACCAACGTTCAAGTCATAGGGTCGCTTTTCAAACCCGAATAACTCCTTTGTCTATCTTGTGCGGCTTTCATATTCGTTTGAATTATCGCGATTTTCTCGTTTGTTATCTTCACAATCTCGGGACTCGTGAGTTTCGTCTCACCCGCCTCCAACCAACAAGTAGGCGTCCTATACTTTCTTCCATACAATGCCTCAAACGGCGGCATTCCAATGCTCGCATAGTAACTATTGTTATATGAAAATTCAACCAACGGTAAATGATCATC
Organism: Calendula officinalis; assembly: GCA_963853835.1. Lineage (NCBI taxonomy): Eukaryota > Viridiplantae > Streptophyta > Magnoliopsida > Asterales > Asteraceae > Calendula > Calendula officinalis. The sequence continues at coordinate 44,840,208 of OY970829.1, forward strand.
CATGTTAGGACTAGTTTTGACCTTTAACTTGTAATTAGAGGAAATTAAACTAGATTAGAGGTGATGGTATAAATACCATGTGTGATGACTTATGATGTAAGCTTTGCACACTCTTAATAGAATTACACTTTCAAAGCAATTCTTCCCTCCATCTTTCTCTCTCAACTACACACACTAAAACACACACTTTGATCTTCATTTCTTCACAAATCATCATGAATTATCTTGATTTCGATTGCATTGGCTCTCTCAATTGGTATCAGAGCACAATCCTTCATGGAATAGATCCGAATTCATGATGATTTGATCCAGATCTGAGATTTTTGAAATTTTTTGAAAAAGAGCTATGAATTTAATCTCGAAAATTTTTGTAAGGAATCGATGTTTTGATTGGATATTCGTGTTTCTCCATTGATTCTAAGCACAATAGAATCAAATTTCAATCCAATCCATCAAGTATTGCTCTCAATTTGATGATTTTTGTGAAAAATATGAAAACTCAAAATTTTACCGAAAAATCCAAAATCGAAGTCTGATTTGATCCGTTTTGAACTGTTTGATTGTTTCAAACTGTTAGAAAAGTGATTTCTAACGTTTTGTAATTTGAATCATTGTATTTGGTTAAGAATTGAGTAAAATTGAATCAAATTTTGTAAGTTTTGAAGGTTACGTACGTCGATGGTGATGAACTGATGAACGATCTCGGCTTGTTGATTGATTTCGGCTCGACTCGAACGGGTATTGATCTCGGCTCGACTTGAACAGATTGATTAATTCCGGCTTCGACTCGAGATCTTCATTGATTCTGACTCGAACAGTTTGAAGACTTCGACTCGAGACCCTACCAAATAGTACTCGAGAACCTGTGATCTCTGTGATTGATCTCGGCAATTCTCGATCTATTCAATTCCCAGTCTACAATTCAATTCTGAATTGATATTGATCGATCTCCGTTCTCGGCAACAATTGAAGTTTCCGATCTCAACTCTAACAGACCAATCTTGATCTCGACTTCGTCTTTCTTCGCAACCTGCGTTCTTGATCTCCATCAAGCGTCGACTGCTCAATCCAAAATAGTTTTCAAGCCCAAACAGATCTCGGCCCAAATCATTGTACAACCCAAATCAATTTCGGACCACAACCAAATTATTTTAACCAAATACACTTATCAACTATCAAATTTTCAGCCCAAATTGAATTTCATCTCGACTTTTAGTCCATATTATTTGATCTTCAGCCCAAATTCGATTTTTGGCGCAAATAAAGTTCTTAACGAATATTACTTCTCAAATCAGGAATTATAAAACAAACTCGACACTTTTTAAGTTTTCTTTTGGTCATATGGATTTTAAAATTTAAGTCTTGTTAAGCTTCCAAACTTTCAAAATGAATTCACAGTATTGCTTTTGTTGCTCATTAAAAAAAAATGGTAAAAGGGTTATTTTGCTCATTACAAGGAAGAGCCCACTAGTTACTTTGATTAAATTTTAAATAAATCAATATGAGTCATTCTCAATCGTCAATTAATTCTCAATTTTCAAAAATAAAATTTTAAAAACTTCATTTTTTTTCTTTCTTTTTCCTTTCCAAAACATATCATAAGACTCGAAATCAAATTTTTTTTTCCATTTAATCATAATACAATTTTTAAACGCAAATCAATTTTTAAACACACTTTTCATAAACTTGAAAATTTTTACACTTCTCGACTCAAACTATTATTTTTTTTTTTAAACACGAGATTTTATACTTTCAAACCCGGTAACAATTCTAAAATGGCTTCAAGAGATAATCCTACACTAGCTATAAATGATGATATGGATAAAGACCTTCAAGATGCGCTAAAGGCTATGTCTCTTATCTCGAACTATAAGAAGAAATATAATTCAAAGCCTACAAACAACCATCTGAGATCTTCATCCAACTTCAAACCTGATCCATCAGTTACAGTCTCAATTGAAAAGTCAACCATCACACCTTTGGATGCTACAAATAAATCAATCGTTCACGATTCAGAGTATTTTAAACGTAAGATGTTGATGGCTAAACAAATTGAGGCTGAAAAAGTGTTAGCTGGAGATGAAGAACAAGTAGCAAATTTGTGTTGTATGACAAAAGGAAATGCTGAGGTTTCTGATATATATTCAATGAAAAGGCCAACAAGGAAAACGAGGTAATCAGTTCTCTCTTATCAAATTCTGATAATTCCATTGATCCTGACACTTGTTTTGTTACAACTCAGATATCTGAAATTGATTTATTAAAACAAAATCTTTTAGTTGAAAAAGATTTAAATATTCAACTTCAAGATCGTTTAAACGATTTGGAAAAACAAAATGCACAAAATGCTAAACAAAATACAGTTTTCAAACAAGAGAATATGGAGTTACAAACTCAAGTATCAGAATTGAAGGCTAAATATGAAATTGATATTAAGAATTTTTCACATACAATTTCAGAAAAAGAACTTGAAATACAAAATCTTAAAAATTCAAATGATTCTATATCAAATGCTCAAAATGATAAATATTACAAATTGTATATTGAAACATGGCATGAATATCAAATCACTAAAAACTGGTTGGAACGTAAACAAAAAGAATTCGATGATAATGAGAAACAGTTTAAATCTCTAAACGATCAAATTAAAGAACTATCTGAAACCTTACATGAAAATGACATCAAAACATCACGAGAATTAAACAGCACACAGATTGTCATTCATCAACTTCAAAATCATAAAGTTCAACTTTCTTCCCACATCAAACATCTTGAAGAAATTATCGCCAAACGCGGCCAAACTGATCAAACCATTCACCTAAACAAACCAAAGGACTTCAAATATTTCAATTCAAGAGAAGGGCTAGGAGCTGATAATCCAGAATATCTGAAAAAGGCGTGTGACGTGCTTCCAACATTGTATGACTACAAATACATGCATCTAGATATTTGGCAGAGCTTCATTCGAATGACTGATGAGGAAGAAGAGATTGAGACATTCAACAGAGCAAAGAAGGAGAATATACAAATTAGTTTCAATTATGCTGAATTGAATAAAATGTATGAAACTAAAAAGGCACAATTCAAAAATGATGAATACTTTCCAATCGTGACTGCAGAAGAATTTGAAATTAAAGGAAATGTTGTTATTCAACAAAAGGTTACACCAAAGATTTATGTTCCAAATCTAATTCTTGAAAAGAAAATTTGTCAATTGGAAACTGAAATAGATGAAACACATAAGACATTTGACAAAGAAAAATCAGATTTACAAACAAAAATTCATGAATTAGAAAATAAAATTGATGAATCACATAAATCTTTTGATGAAGAGAAACTAAAGTTGCGATTACAAATTAAAAATTTAGAATCTAACCCATCTCATCTTCAAAAGCTTAAGAAGCCTAGTGCATCTATTAACTGCAACGAACAAATTTAATAAGTCCAGAATGTTTTCTCCTGTCATGGCATATCGTGATTTGTATACAATCAAGCAATCTGAGGTTAATAGAGGAAATTCTAAACCTACACCGAAATCACAAGTAAGTTCCTCTACCAAACCTATGCCTAGGAGATCCACGGTCCCACTAAACTCTGATAAGAAAATGAATGCTCTCAAACAAGTTATTAGAGGAAATTCTGCACCTAAAACTCCAAATAAATTAGGTTCCTCTTCTAGACTTAAGCATTCTTAGATGGATAAGATTACACCATCAACCGTGTTGAAACATTCTACTACTTCAAAGAAAATCTTTACAAAACTACATCTTTAAGATACTCAAGAAAAGATTTACTTTCATTGGCACCAATATCAACTTTTCATTAAGTGCCAAAAACAACTCCTAAAACACCCACGATCTTAAAAGAAATATGGGTTCCTAAAACTCCAAATTCTCAAATAATTCCTCGGAAATTATTTGAAAGTGAAACATCACGTTTCAGTTTTTCTTGGAATTCCAAATCTGTAAATCAAATTGATTCAACGTATAGATGGTTTCACTCAAACACTAACACCATCGGACCCAAAACAAAATGGGTACCAAAAGTTATTTGATGTGTTTTTGCAGAAGTATGACTTATACACAATTCAATGTATAACTCGCTTTTCACCGGATAATGGCTTGTACACACTTCAGTGTATGACCCGAACTTCAAATAAATGGCTTTCAAGTACATCTGCTTGAAACCCGTTCTTCATCGATATCATTGGTTAAGGGGGAGAATTTTTATATTCACTTGTCAAGGGGGAGAAAATAGACATTCTTATGTCAAGGGGGAACATCCTTTTATAATCGCTAAATACTGTTTCGATGCTCCTTTCAAATTTTTTTTTCTCAATTATCAATATGGGGTATCAATTTTTGTAATATCCGTAAACGATCTCATTACCAATCTCAATTGGTACTGATTGCATCTGTTTATTACAAATTTTCTTATTCTATCTTGATAGTAAAAAAAATTTATACCTCAAACAGTTTTTCAACCTCTTACATATTTACAATCACACAAGGTTATCAATGTTGAGTATTATCTTTTGCAATATTCGTAAACGATCTCTTTACCAGTCTAGGTTGGTACTGATTGCATCTGTTTAATGCAAATTCTCTTATTTCTCATTGTTACCTTTGTGTTCCTTCATTGTTAAAATTTTTTCAATTGTAAATCAAAAATTTTCTTCTTTTACATACACTGTTCAAAATCGATCCTCAATTACAAATATTTTTTTACTCATATTGAGTTGTTGACATCACATTCTCATAAATTCTTTATTAATCAGTGATGCTCAAACATTCCAAAAAAAATTTATCTCACTTTGTGCTCACAATGATGTGTTCACAACGTAGGATATAAATTTTTGTCATATTCGTAAACGATCTCTTTACTAGTCTTGATTAGTAAAGATTGCATCTGTTTATGACAAATCTTCGTCTCTTGCGTTGTGGCTACATTTTTCAAATACCTGATTTTGCACATAAACTTTTTAAATGATTTTTCAAATCTCAACCATTTACTATCCTTTCAAAATCATTATTAAAACTATACTTCATTGGGGACTTAAGAAATTTTTCATATCCTTTCCCCATCCTCAAAAGGTGTACAACATTGTGAAATTCATGAGGTCGTAGTCATGTATACACGTCGATCTTTTCTCTGAAGTCATTCATCGAAAATTGCATCTTGGTAAGTAGTATACATCAATGACTACAGTCCTTTTAATTGTCTTTTTAGTTCATAGTCTTGTATACTCGTCGATCTTTTCTCTGAAATCTTTCAGCGAAAATTGCATCTTTGTAAGTAGTATACATACGTGACTTTTGGACTAATTAGATGTATTCACCTTACACTTAAATGATTTTTGTGCACAATAAATTGATTTCTTTTAAATTTCAAATCTTTGATTAACAATGTCTTTAATCATCGTGTTTGTCATATCCGTAAGCGATCTCTTTTCTGAAGTTCTTCAGTAAAGATTGCATATGTTTATGACTTTACGTGATTATTGACATTGCTATTCTACATTTTTCAAATATTTTTCTCCAATAGTATTGGATAAATAAATTTTTTCTGAGGTTACTTCATGAGTACTGCATGTTTCTGGTTCTCGATTCCAAAACCCGCAAATATCAAAATCTTGGCTCACGTACAACAGCGACACAAAATTTCCTCTCTCCGTTTCCACAAAGTAACTATTCAGCTTTATCATGAGGACCCTGGTCATGATCCTCATGAGGGGGAGAAAAGAGCAAGAAATAGTTCAAGTACCGGGTTTATAACTGACCAACGTCAAAAAGAACCACAAACATCTCATCAAAGAAGAAATATTCACGTTGTATGTACACAGATCAACTGCAAAATCAGAAACATTTTAGATCAAGTGATTAAGAAAAAGTGTACAAATCAGAAACATTTTAGATCAATAAGAAAATGATAATCAGTGTACTAAACAGAAAAAAAAAACAAGTGAAGAAGAAGAAGAAAACCGATTCATCTACAGAAATTTCTTCCAAAATCTCAACCAATTCAATTCAAAACTAAATTGTACAAATCTCTCTCAAAATCTCAACCACATTTATCCAAAACTTTAACTGTACAAATCATTCTTTCCAACATTCGAAACAATCACATATTCAAATCTTAACTGTTCAAATCATTCTTTCCAACATTCGAAACAATCACATATTCAAATCTTAAATGTACAAATCATTCTTTCCAAAATCTCAACCATTTCAATTCAAAACTTAACCGTTCAAATTATTATTACCAAAACAAACACACACATCTAAAAACTTAAACTTTCAAATCATTCTTTTCAGAATCCAAAACATCATAATCCAATCCTCACAAAAAACCTCTATCACAAAATCTCCAATCTCTGAAAATCCCAGGAAAATCCTAACCAAACTGATTTTTCATCTCCAGAACTTTCAAATCCTTAGTAAACCAGTTTTAGGACTTTCTTACAGCAACAGATTCAACGATACAAAATTATTTCCGTTGAGTGTTTGAAATCTCAATTTCTTCTCAAGCTAATCAGATGTAACATTGAAGAGGAAAACATAGATATGTTGATTACAATTTTTGACGAAGAATTGAGTTGAAGAAAAGTAATTCAACGTTTTGAAGCACATCTGAGAGTAAACGAATTCCATTACGGACCAAAAGAAGAAATTGAAGAAGGAAGACTGGGATAAAGTGATAAAGCTCAAAAAGGGGGATATTGTTAGGACTAGTTTTGACCTTTAACTTGTAATTAGAGGAAATTAAACTAGATTAGAGGTGATGGTATAAATACCATGTGTGATGACTTATGATGTAAGCTTTGCACACTCTTAATAGAATTACACTTTCAAAACAATTCTTCCCTCCATCTTTCTCTCTCAACTACACACACTAAAACACACACTTTGATCTTCATTTCTTCACAAATCATCATGAATTAGCTTGATTTCGATTGCATTGGCTCTCTCAATCCCATTTACCATCAAAATCCATCACACATGATCTCAGCATGTCTTCGACCGTTTGGATCTTCCTTTCACTTTGACCATTGTTTGCGGATGGTATGTCGTGCTCAACCTTAGTTTCGTTCCCAATTCTTCTTGAAGTGATCTCCAAAATCTCGAGGTAAAACTCGCATCCCGATCAGATACGATCGATATCGGCACTCCATGCAACTGAACCACTTCATCAACATACCACTTTGCCAACTTCTCAAGTGGCATAGTTTCACGAATAGCTAGGAATAACGCACTTTTCGTTAACTTATCAACAATCACCCAAATAGCATCGTGCCCTTTACTCGTTTTCGGGAGACCAACAATGAAATCCATTGTAATTTCTTCCCATTTTACGGCCGGCACTTGCAACGATTGTGCAACTCCATAAGGCACTTGGTGCTCGGCTTTCACTTGTGCACACGTGGCACACTTTGAGATAAACTTGGCCACTCTCAACTTCATGATCACCGGCCACCAATAAATCCTCTTCAAGTCTTGATAAGTCTTTGTACTTCCGGGATGAACTTGGACTTGTGAGCATCATTCAAAAATATCTTTGGGTTTCCACCGAAATTCTGAACCCAAATTCGACCATTCACGGTTTTCAACCCTCGAACATTTTCTTCAAATAATTTGTTCTTCCCGAATCTTTCTTGTCTAAACTCGTCTTTTCCCATCATTTCGGTTTGGGCGGTTTTTATCCCTTCGATTATGCTAGATATTACTTCAATTCGCATCGACTTAGCCTTGATCGACTTCTCATGAACTTTTCTACTCAAGGCGTCGCCTACCACATTAGCCTTCCCTTCATGATAAACGATTTCACAATCGCAATCACTAATCAACTCGATCCATCTTCTTTGCCTCATATTCAAATCTTTTTGTGTAAACACGTATTGAAGACTTTTATGATCCGTGAATAATGTGCACCTCGTTCCATACATGTACTGTCTCCAAATCTTTAAGGCAAATACAATCGCCGCCAACTCTAAATCGTGAGTTGTATACCTTGTTTCCGCATCCTTTAATTGTCTTGAAGCTTAAGCTATCACCTTTCCTCTTTGCATTAAGACACAACCGAGACCTTCATTCGAAGCGTCACTATAAACCACGAAATCTTCCATACCGTCGGGTAGTGTAAGAATCTGTGCATTGCATAACTTTTCCTTTAACAAGGCATAAGCATCTTCTTGCTTTTTCTCCCAATTAAACTTCACATCCTTTCTTGTTAACGTAGTGAGTGGGACTTCCACTCGGGAAAATCTTCAATAAACCTTCGGTAATAACCGGCTAACCCAAGGAAACTTCTCACTTCGTTTGGGTTCTTCGGAGCCTCCCAATTCTTCACCGCCTCAATCTTAGACGGGTCAATCTTTATTCTGTCTCGAGATACCACATGACCACGGAATTTGACTTCCCAAATCCAAAACTCGCATTTCGAGAATTTTGCATACAATTTTGCCCGCTTCAAGACTTCGAAAGTTTGCTTCAAATGACTTCCGTGCTCTTCTTCGGTCTTGGAATAAATAATTTATATCATCAATGAACATGATAAGAAACTTATCGAGGAACGGTTTGCAAACCCTATTCATTAAGTCCATAAAAATAGCCGGTGCATTTGTCAAACAAATGGCATCACCAAAAATTCATAATGCCCATAACACGTTCGGAAGGCCGTGTTCTCGGTATCACCCTCTTTAACCCGAACTTGATGGTAACCCGATCTCAAGTCAATCTTGGAGAAATAATCGACTCCTTGAAGTTGGTCGAACAAATCATCTATCTTGGCAAAGGATGAAGATTCTTAATCGTCATCTTGTTAAGCTCTCGATAATCAATACACGTCCTCATCGAACCATCATTCTCTTTTACAAACAATACCAGCGCGCCCCACGGCGACGAACTAGGGAAGATGAAACCCTTATCAAGCAACTCTTGTAATTGAGTTATCAATTCTCTCATCTCTGTCGGAACTAAACAATACGGGGCACGAGCAATCGGCGTCACCCCCGGAACCAAATCAATACGGAATTCGACTTGCCACTCCGGTGGCAAACCGGGTAAATCATTGGGAAATACCTCCGGAAAATCCCGAATAATCTTCACATTTTCAACCGCTTTCTTCTCTTTTCTTTCATCTAATACGTAAGCAATGAATGACGAACACCCTTTTGATAAACGCTTTCTCGCTTTGACAGTGGTAATTAGGTTTAGCATATGATGCCTCTTTTCCCCATAAATATACACTTTCTCAATTTCGGGCGACTTGATCGACACTAGTTTCTTCCCACATAAAATCTTGACTTGGTGGATTCCCAACCAATCCATTCCATTAATCGCTTCAAAAGCATTAATTCCCATTGGCATCAAGTCTACACTAAACTTCTTGTTGTCGATTTCTAATTCACAATTCCTATAAATGTGTTGAAACATAGAGGTTTTTCCATTGGCAACCTCAATCTCATATAAATCATCAAGTAACTCTAATGGAACCTTTAACTTAGCACCAAACTCATGAGATACAAATGAATAAGTAGAACCTGAATCAAACAATATGTGGGTGGGCATAGAGTTTATGAATAATGTACCTGACACGACATCATGTGTCTCTTTTACTTCATCACGGGTGAGTTGGAAGGCTTGTACTTTGACCTTTGACGGCTCCGTTTTCTTGTGAGCAGTCGACATCAACGTCTTGGTTCCTTTCTTTGGGCAAACATTGCTATAGTGCCCCTTTTCATGACATGAGAAACATTCCACCTCATCGAGGTTCTTTACCTTAAAATACCTAGCTTTATGACCAAACCTTCCACAGTTGAAACAAGCACCTGAATCCTCCTTGCATTCTCCCTTGTAGTCCTTACCACACTTTCGGCATCCACCAACACTTCCTTTCTTTGACACACTAGGGGTAAACTTTCCTTTCTTTGATGGCCCCTAATAACTTTCAAATTTTCTCTTTTCATTTCCCACCGATCTCTCTTGGTCTCTCCTCTTACTCACTTTCTCAACACTTCGGACGACATTGAAGGCCTCATCAAGTGTGTCCACCCTTTTCACTTCAAGTTCATACTCCCATGGAAACCCATTAGGATACGAAACTACTCGACTACGTTCGGTTGGGTATGCATTCATCACAAACGAAAGGTATTTCGCGAACTTCTTAGTGTACTCATCCAGTGATAGGTTACCTTTCTTGAAATGCAAGAATTCTTCCAACAATTCCTCCAACTCCCTTTCGGGACAAAATTTATCCTTGAGTCTCTTTGTGAACTCTTCCCATGACATCTTGTAGACGGCGGTTTTCCCCAAAGATTCATACATTGTGACCCACCATGTGAGAGTAACATCCTTTACCAATCGCGAAGCATAAGTCGCCATGTCTTCTTCCTTACACTTGCTACTTTCAAGCACATACTCCGTCTCCCGGATCCAATGGATAGTCACTTTCTGTTCCGTGCTACCAACGTAGTTGTCGGCACGACAAGCCAAGAATGTCTTGTATGAACATCCTTCACGTTCAACCTTATCAACACTCCTCTCCTCATTGGAGGATTTCTCGGTCAGGGCACTATTGCTCGCGGACTTGGTCTTTGTAGGAGGGAGGGAATCCTCTTCCTCCTCTTTTTCTTCTTCATCCCTTTCCTCACCGTCAAAGTTCAACCGATCATTAATGATCCGGTTCACATCTTGTTGCATCACCTCCCTCATATAAGTGAGCATGGATTGGATTGCTTCCATCATTACCGGTGTATTGTTATTCCCAATACCGAAATTAGCTCCACCACCTCCATTACGAGGGGCATTCGGAATCACATTTGAATCCCCTTCTCCATCCGGTAGGACTCGCCCACTTCTCGTTATAGCCATCGTACTATAATAAGATGTCAACCAAATATTAATCAAATTATCCGACTAAATAGTCGCACATGACATAAGAAAAGCTTGAAACATAGCAATTCCCTTAGTGGTCAACCCTAATTCTTAAAGGTCAACCTAAATTTTTATGGCACATAAAGTCCCACTAGCAAAGTCTAAATCTAGGGTGGGTAAACCAACCTAATTAACTTAAACTAAAGCTTTGATACCAAGTTGTAACACCTCAATTTTTCAAAATAATTTAAACTTTAAAATATTCAAAGTTTAACATTTTAAATACAAAATATCCATAATATGATTTAAACCAAAACATTCGGAATGATTAACAAGTGCCAAAAACCGGTGTTACAATAATATCAAATCTATAGTCTTAGGGAATCAAATAAGTACACCGAGCTTAATCATCCAATGCTATAACTACGGGCCGCCTAGTCGATAGCTCCCGAAACTGAGTACATAGACATAACCGAAAATGTAGTACGTGAGACAAAATTGTCTCGTGAGAAACATGGGTTTTAGACCCGTTTATAAACAATTGCAATATATTAATATTTAATTAAGAGTAAATTACAATTTTTGTCCCTGTGGTTTGCCCGATTCTGCATTTTTGTCCCTATGCTTTTTTTTCTGTTTTTTTTATCCCTGAGGTATGCATAATTCCGTTTTTTTGTCCTTCCGTCCATCCTCCGTTTGAATTCAGCCGTTAAAGCCCTCACGTGCTGAAAATGTGAGGGCATTTTGGTCATTTTCCTTGAATTACATGTACCATGTGTTTTAAAACTTGTACATTCATATTATCTTCTTCATCATCAAGAACACCCAACTCATTCCATGTCTCTCTCCTGTATTCTTCATCAACAACAACACCACAAAATCAAAACCCAAAATTAAAACCCACAAAATCCATACAAATCCACACAAACTTACCACCACAAACTTTGTTCAATCAAAAAACATTTATCAAGGATTTCACCGCCGTATACGTTTCATCAAACATCTATCTCACTCTCAACAGTTTATGTAATTTACTCTATGTTTATAAAAAAAAAGGGAAGTGGATTTGCATGATTAACAGGGGCTGTGATGATGAATTTCTATTTGTCTGAGTAAATCGGCCAAACTTTGAGATATACCGTATCTTGGCGGGGCAATTTTCTGGTGGTTGCAGACATGGCGGTTTTATCCTTGTTTGTGCTCATTGTTTTACAGATCTGAGCCTCATTTTCTCTTTAATTATATATTTTCTAAGTTTCTTCATCTTTTGCCTCGATTATTGATCAAGCGTCGATCAATCGGAAACTTCACAGATTACAAAACCCTAATCCCACTAATTCTTATCAAATTCACAGATTATAAAAATCCATTTGATGAAAATATAACAAAGAAGAAAAGATTGGTTCTTACTCGGTTTAATAATCTCAATTTCCCCAGCGGTGGCGGCGGTGGAAAGGACGACGGCGGGACATCTAGGGTTTTGGGGAATGTTGCTTTAGCTATTGTGAAAAGAAGAAACCCCCATCACAGAAGAAGAAACCCAGATCTATGATGAAGAAGCCGACAGAAGAAGAAACCCAGATTTGAAGATTTGTTATTTTGACCGGATTAAACCCTAGATCTGAAGATTTATTATTTTGATTTTGAAGATGAAGATGAAGAAAGAAGATGAAGAAATTAGGGTTCATTGAAGGATGAAGATGAAGATGAAGATGAAGAAAGAAGAAACAAAATAAATGAAAATTGTAAAAATTGTAAAATGACCAAAATTCCCTCACGTTTTCAGCACGTGAGGGCTTTAACGACTGAATTCAAACGGAGGGTGGACGGAAGGACAAAAAAACGGAATTTTGCATACCTCAGGGACAAAAAAATAAAAAAAAAAGCATAGGGACAAAAACACAGAATCGGGCAAACCACATGGACAAAAATTGTAATTTACTCTTTAATTAAATACCACATTGCACATAAGTCAATCATACTCTAAGGCTTGTCATAAGCCCACACATAGGTAACGGGCCTCCCCGAAACCAACTCCCCTGATATGGGTTATCATAGGTAAACTCCCCCGTTACCGGGTTATCATTGCTCCCCCGTTTCCGGGTTATCATTACTCCCCTGATTTCCGGGTTATCATAAACTAGACAGGCTACTCTTGCGCAAGGTGGTACCGTGTAACGCCCAAAAATTTTAATAATTAAATAATATTAACTTAATCATTATATTTAAGATTTATGTTTAAAATGAATCATTAGTAAATTAATTATAATGGGGTTAAGGTGGTTCGTATTATTTTGGCGACACTTATGTAGAAGGTTACATCTATTTCATTTTTAAGGATAATAATTAAGCGTGGCGTTATTTATTCGTGTAAATAAATTATGCGAGTTAGTCCGTGTTAAATTGAACCAGTAACTTAATAAGTCGAGTCATTCTTTTGTGTCGGGTCGGCCGAAGGCCAAGGACAAGTTTAATCTTTGTTGGCGAGTTTCATTAGTTTCGGTCTTTAGGCCTAATAAGAGTTAAGGGTCCATTAACTAGATAATTAAACCCCTATAAATCCCTTGCCCCTCATTAGTTGCTACGACATTACCCAGCCGTCTAGGGATTGTTTTGAGCGGAGACGTGGAGCAAAGTGAAGATCACTATGTTACAAAGAAAGGTGTGGAGAAATGGTAAGCAATCAATTAATTTGTCGGTGGAGATGGTGACGTCAACAAGATAATTAGAAGCACAAGATTTCTTTTTCTTTCTTTGTGGCTGCTATCATTCGACCGTCATGCAAATACAATCCGTATGCTTTTGTGTCTTGAGAATCAAAGTTAGCAATTCCCCTTTTCTTCCCTTTCCGATCTTCCACTCGTTCAAAGTTTTAATCTTTCTGCCATGTATATATGGTTGGCTACCGGTACACGCAGGGGTGTGAGCATCTTGATTTCTTGTTGGTTCTTATCGGGCAGCAGACAAAGCGGGGAGAAATCACTGAGCAAGTTGGGTTCGAGGTCAAGATTTAGTCCAGAGCTTGAAGTGTTCACGAGTTAATCGACTGGTATAACTTTTCAATCCCGTTCTTGTCAATTAATTAAATCTAAATGGTGGTTCTTTATTGTTGATAGTGCTGCTATCGGGATCGAGCATCAGATTGGGTGATCAGATACACGCAAAAGGCTGCGGGAATTTGGTTTTAAAGCTAACATTCATCGGTAGTGATTTTATTCCGTTTTCTTTTTCGATTAAATTCGTTGTTAATCTTGCGTATCGTTTTGTCTCGGGTATAATATGTTCTGAGCGAGTCTAGCATTGTTATTGTGACTGTAGTACTGCTAACTAGAGTTGGTTGATATCGGGAATTTGGGTTAACTTAAAAGATGGGTTTTATCGATCGAGAAGTAGAAACCGAACCCGTAGTTTCCTTGGTTTCTTAATTGGAAAATGTTTTCAAATAATGAGTAGATTACTCCTAAATAAGTTTCTGGATTAAATTGGGTTTTTCGGGGCTGTCGGGTGGCTGGAAATAAGCGGGTTGGTGTCGGGATTCAAAACAGATTTTAAAGTTAGTGCACTTTCTGGCAGAATGTGCCCTGTTATTCGTGTCTGTTTTTAACCTGGTTAAAATAAGCTTTTGGATTTTTGGCCCGTGCTGGAGTCTAGTATTCTGAGTTAGCTTTCAATTGCCGCAAACCGCTCGTCAATCTGATTTACAGTTTACAAGTTATGACCATTTTAATAGGGTACTGTCAGAATTTCTACCCGTGCAGCTATTCTGTTTTGTGAGCCTGTTTTGAGGGCCTTAGTGTCCGTTTTTAGGCAGAAGCCACTTGAGAGTGTTTTGTAGTATTCTAAGTCTAGTTTCCCTGGTAAAACTTTGGGACAAATATAAGGAACGGTTTGGGAGATATTAAAGTTCCCGTGGGGGTGTCGGGTTCTGGCAGATTGTTGTGAATCGAGTCTTAAGCCAAGTTTTAATCCGAGTCTTATTATGTGATGTAGGATCTTCTAGGAACGGAGTTGTGACCTTTGTACGTGCCGAGGACTTCTAGGAGCATACTTTACTGAGGTGGGTGATCTCACTATAAACTTGCATTTACTTTCGTTTCATGATTTTGTGCTATGATTCATGAACTGCTATTGCTTGAGACAAGCTTGTTTACTTGATGATGTGCTAAGTGTTGTTTATTTTAAATACATCCTGAACTGAGATATGGATACTGAGTAACCGAGCTGGGTACCATATCATTATGTGTTGATCTGTGTACATGAGTTATGTTATGAGTTATATGCATGTGAGATGTGCTAGTTGATTACATATCTGTTGAGATGATATGTGTTGAGTATGAGATGGTTTGTTTTATATGAGTACATGTTGTATGAGTCAACACGTTAATAAAACTAACCTAATAACTATGAGATTTTAATTACCGATCGCAAGAGGCGACGGCGAGAGCCAACTCTTCCCGTTTGAGTTGCCAAGGTACACTACACGACTATCAGCGTGGTACTGCGGGGCACCTAGAGGACGGGTGTTGGAAGAGGGTGTTGTGACGAGCGTATGGCGGTGGGCATACGTTGAGTATCGTCACAACCCACGGCGAACCTAATGAGAATTAATAAAGGCCTAATAACGAGAAATGAGTAGAGTCTTTTAGGGAACATGTATGTGGCATGGACTGTTTGTATGTGTTTGTTTATTTTGATTTTATCCACTCAGCGTGTGGCTGACCCCAAACACTTCCCCCCATTTTCAGGTACTAGCAAGGGCAAAGAGAAGGTTCATGGCTGATGGGTTGCATCTCGGTTTTATTGATGGATTTGGATTTTCACTTTAATGTTTGTCGAGTCAAACTTATTTTTAAAACTTTATTTATTCCGCATTAAATACCACGTGACGGTTTATTTTATGAATTTATGAGTGGGACCGGTTTTTATTTACTTGTACCTTGGGAAAATACTTATTTTATTACTTTAAAATTTTTTTTTTTAAATTCTGGGATGTTACAAGTTGGTATCAGAGCGTTGGCTTGAGACAACTGGGTTCAAAAGAGATGAACTCCAGACTCAAGTCGAAGCACGAGTTTTCAAACGCGAGTTTCAAAAGTGTTTTTAAAATGAGTCCAAATCCAAATTGAGAAGCAGCGCATCACGACGACCTTATGCCTCTAGTACCTATTTATGAGATTATTGAGTTAATTAAAAACGTCGTGAGTGACATTGATTATTAAAATAACAAAAGAGAATTAAATCGAGATGAGTGTGAATTGCGCGACTATATATAGATATATTGATTATACTTATTGTTGTGGATTACTTGTTATGTGGATGGTATGAGGATGGGAGATCGTGGAATCTTTGAAACTTGCTCGAAACCATGACAGGGGTAGGTGCGGATAATAATAGAGGGCCCCTATTATTATACGCACAGGACTCGTGGCTATGTTTCGAGAAGGATTCAAGGAGACCATTCGTCAAGCATCTAAGTATCATGAAAACCCTAAATTATTATATATACGAAAACAGTGCAATCAATTGAATAAGAGAATCATCATAAAAACACGAATTGATAAAGAGTTATCAAAACATGTCAAGAAAGAGGCTAATAAACCAAATTGGGTTGAATTCGTTGAATACCTTAATTGAGTTATTAATACATCGAGAACGATTGAACAATCGTTAAAGCAAATTAAATGAGAAAATAAGAAAGATGTCAAGTCATAAGGAGCTATGTGAAAACATCATTAAATCGAGATTTATGTGAAAGTAATAGACAATTAAATAAGAGATTACTGATTTAAGTTGATAAGTAGTTATCGAAACAAATCAAGTCAAATTTTATTAAACGAAATTGAGAAAGAATCATTAATGATAAATTGATAAACTGGATAACGAGTAAGTAAATTAAATGTTTGGAAATAGAGAATAATGATTGAGTAAAAGTAAATGATTGAGAACAAATTAATTTCCTCTTAAATTATTAAACTTTTGGGGAATCAATAAATGAATGATGAATGAAAATTATCCAAAACAAATTTAAATGAAGAGATCTATTTATTGAGAATTATTAATAATAATCAAATAATATAATTAAGAATAAGTAATTCGTTTCAAATGAGAAATTATGAATTGTGACAAATTAATAAATCAAGAGATGAATGAACATTTATTTAAACGAATTAAATGGAAAACTATACTTTTAAAGTTATAAGTGACTACTAATTTGTGTCAAAATATTCAATCTAATAAATAGTTGTGTCGAATAAATATAGCTGGTTATTGAAAATTTTCAATTTAATAAATAGAGGAGATTATGTTTTATTAGTAAATGAGAACTAATGACTAATTGTTAATGAGACAATGATAGAGAAGAGTTATAATTAAGAAAGCCTAATGTGAGAATCCATGAGAAGCTTAATGAGAAAGCTAACATCAATTATGGGCAATAAATAAGTTATGATTTTTTTATTTTTTTTATTTTATAAAGTGATAAAAAGTTAATGAGTAGGGGTGTGAGTGGGGGTGTAAAGAGTGCGTTGGGGCCGACTCACACCTGTGCATAAGAGTTTGATTATCGAGTAGTTAAATGAACCCTTAAAATATGTAATAAAAAAAATGTGAACCAATAAACCGAATGACCGGGTGTTCGTAACGAATTCCATGAGTATAGAATGTGTGATTTTGAGTGTCAATTCCAAACTCGGGGACGAGTTTTCTCCAAGTGGAGTTGAGTGGTGATAAAATGGAAACTACCAATATAAGAGTACGAATAGAGAATAATTATAAAGTTGTGAAGTATTAAATTTGTAATATTGAACTAATGGAGATTAATAAATCGAGCTAAATGTGAGAAATAAAGTTTGTAAGGAGTAAATTAAGAGAGTTACCAAGGGAAACTTTTGTTAAGTGTTATTATGAGCATATATGTGCATATAACTGACAAAAAAATTATAAGAGTGATTAATTAATTGAGAAATTATTCCTGTGGAAATATAACGAGATAAAAATAGATTATTAAAATTGAGAACTTATTATGAATTATTCAAGTCAAGTTAAATGAGAAAATCATGATTATAAGAACTTATTAAATCCAGTCGAGAAATGTTGAGCAAAATTTGTGTGTTGAGTAATATATATACACGTGACTAGGGAATTTATAAGAATAATTGGGAATAATTAATTTAGTGCAAATGAGATGTGGCAAGTATATAATCATATAAATAACGAGAAATTATGAAATTCGAGTAAAGAGAATGTTATCAACGAGTCGGTCATGAGAGATCGCCAAAATAAATTATGAGGAAAATTTATTATTATTGAGAAATACCAAACTGTATGAAACTAATAAATCGAGTTAAATAAATAATTATTAAAATGAACCAAATGACAAAACTTTATTTATGATTAAATATTAAATTGAAACTAAGGGGAATATCGAGTTAAATTATTAAATTAAATGTCATCAAATTTTTAACTTTATTGAGTAGTTATTAAATCGAGAATAATTATTAAAAGGAGCAAACGAGAAAAATATAAGTGTATCAAATAATAAAACTTATTAAAATACTATGAGTTCTTAAATCGAGAAAGCTTTAAACATACAAAGTAATGGTGAATTATTTTATTGAGAATGAGAATTAACTGAATTATTAAATACACGGGGTTTAATGTGGTGAGTAATTGACGAATTAGTTAACCGAGTAACATTAAGCTGAGATGTTTGAAACTTAAAAATAAAATGAGATTTATAAGTGGACAATTAGTCAAACTGATGAAGAGACAAATTAAATGTCAACAAAGCGAGAAGTTAACTAACGAGCTAAATGATAATATCATCAAACGAGTTGATAAGTATCATTATAATGAGTTGAACGAGCAATACTAAAAAGAGTTAATGAGTACCAACAAAATGAGTTGAGCAATTAAGGTAAAAAGAGGTAACGGGAAATTGTTAAATATGAGTTAACAAGAGAGATAATAACGCGGCCTAAAAGAAAAAAATTATATGTTCTTGTAGCCTAATAATTAAATTTGATCACGCGAGGGATCGCAAAGATTGAGAAAATGGGCATATTGTGTGACCTATGAGAAATCATTAAACGAGATTTGAGTTAAAAAGATCATATAGCTTGCATTGAGTTAAAAGCAAGTTGTAGAAATTTGAGATGAGTGCATTCTGAGTATATGCAAATTGAGTAAGAGGCATGAGTTGCCTACTATCTGAGATTTTTGTTTTTTTAGTGATAAAATACATTTATGTGAATTAGATACGTGTTGTGTATTGTTTGATAGCGGGTGAACCACTAAATTGTCCATTTTGCTTTAGAACAAACTGATGTCCCATAGAGTAAAGGACCTTGAGATGTCATTCTTGGCGGAGATTGATAATAATAAAAAATTTCTAGTGTAAATTATGTAAAAGTAATATCTTGTTGGAACTGTGCGGGAAAGTTTTTCCCATAAAACTTATTTTATTCGTCGTGCGATGGTCGAGTATGATCGCAAGCACGGATTTGACGACCGAGTACTACGCCGAGATCATCTGTTGCCACAAACCAAACCGTAACAAATATCCAAGTGGAGTTGAATCGGAGATTCAACGCAACGTTAAAACTGAGTGCAGCACTTTCATCCAACTACGAGAGCAAGAGGATGCCTTCAATAAAGTATCATGAATTTATGTGTGATAATTGTCGTCACTCTTTTTCAGACAAACCAAGATTCTTAGAGAACACTTTGTTTTTAATTCTTCCAGCCTTATCTTTTGCGCCGTTAGAGACTGAAGATTTGTGTAAGAGCCGGAGTTTATTCTGATCAAATGGATCACCCTGGCGAGTTCTTTATTTCATAAGCTTATCATTTTTTTCCTACTTTCTCTTTTTCCTCTATTGCGGATGTGTGTCGTTGATGAGCCTGTGATTGAGACGTGAAATTTCTACCCTGAGCTTCTACCGAGCCATGACTTCGGGGACGAAGTCTATTTTAAGTGGAGTTGAGTTGTAACGCCCAAAAATTTTAATAATTAAATAATATTAACTTAATCATTATATTTAAGATTTATGTTTAAAATGAATCATTAGTAAATTAATTATAATGAGGTTAAGGCGGTTCGTATTATTTTGGCGACACTTATGTAGACGGTTACATCTATTTCATTTTTAAGGATAATAATTAAGCGTGGCGTTATTTATTCGTGTAAATAAATTATGCGAGTTAGTCCGTGTTAAATTGAACCAGTAACTTAATAAGTCGAGTCATTCTTTTGTGTCGGGCCGGCCGAAGGCCAAGGCCAAGTTTAATCTTTGTTGGCGAGTTTCATTAGTTTCGGTCTTTAGGCCTAATAAGAGTTAAGGGTCCATTAACTAGATAATTAAACCCCTATAAATCCCTTGCCCCTCATTAGTTGCTGCGACATTACCGAGCCGTCTAGGGATTGTTTTGAGCGGAGAGGCGGAGCAAAGTGAAGATCTCAATGTTACAAAGAAAGGTGTGGAGAAATGGTAAGCAATCAATTAATTTGTCGGTGGAGATGGTGACGTCAACAAGATAATTAGAAGCACAAGATTTCTTTTTCTTTCTTTGTGGCTGCTATCATTCGACCGTCATGCAAATACAATCCGTATGCTTTTGTGTCTTGAGAATCAAAGTTAGCAATTCCCCTTTTCTTCCCTTTCTGATCTTCCACTCGTTCAAAGTTTTAATCTTTCTGCCATGTATATATGGTTGGCTACCGGTTCACGCAGGGGTGTGAGCATCTTGATTTCTTGTTGGTTCTTATCGGGCAGCAGACAAAGCGGGGAGAAATCACTGAGCAAGTTGGGCTCGAGGTCAAGATTTAGTCCAGAGCTTGAAGTGTTCACGAGTTAATCGACTGGTATAACTTTTCAATCCCGTTCTTGTCAATTAATTAAATCTAAATGGTGGTTCTTTATTGTTGATAGTGCTGCTGTCGGGATCGAGCATCAGATTGGGTGATCAGGTACACGCAAAAGGCTGCGGGAATTTGGTTGTAAAGCTAACATTCATCGGTAGTGATTTTATTCCGTTTTCTTTTTCGATTAAATTCGTTGTTAATCTTGCGTATCGTTTTGTCTCGGGTATAATATGTTCTGAGCGAGTCTAGCATTGTTATTGTGACTGTAGTACTGCTAACTAGAGTTGGTTGATATCGGGAATTTGGGTTAACTTAAAAGGTGGGTTTTATCGATCGAGAAGTAGAAACCGAACCCGTAGTTTCCTTGGTTTCTTAATTGGAAAATGTTTTCAAATAATGAGTAGATTACTCCTAAATAAGTTTCTGGATTAAATTGGGTTTTTCGGGGCTGTCGGGTGGCTGGAAATAAGCGGGTTGGTGTCGGGATTCAAAACAGATTTTAAAGTTAGTGCACTTTCTGGCAGAATCTGCCCTGTTATTCGTGTCTGTTTTTAACCTGGTTAAAATAATCTTTTGGATTTTTGGCCCGTGTTGAGTCTAGTATTCTGAGTTAGCTTTCCATTTCCGCAAACCGCTCGTCAATCTGATTTACAGTTTACAAGTTATGACCATTTTAATAGGGTACTGTCAGAATTTCTACCCGTGCAGCTATTCTGTTTTGTGAGCCTGTTTTGAGGGCCTTAGTGTCCGTTTTTAGGCAGAAGCCACTTGAGAGTGTTTTGTAGTATTCTAAGTCTAGTTTCCCTAGTAAAACTTTGGGACAAATATAAGGAACGGTTTGGGAGATATTAAAGTTCCCGTGGGGGTGTCGGGTTCTGGCAGATTGTTGTGAATCGAGTCTTAAGCCAAGTTTTAATCCGAGTCTTATTATGTGATGTAGGATCTTCTAGGAACGGAGTTGTGACCTTTGTACGTGTCGAGGACTTCTAGGAGCATACGTTTACTGAGGTGGGTGATCTCACTATAAACTCGCATTTACTTTCGTTTCATGATTTTGTGCTATGTGTCATGAACTGCTATTGCTTGAGACAAGCTTGTTTACTTGATGATGTGCTAAGTGTTGTTTATTTTAAATACATCCTGAACTGAGATATGGATACTGAGTAACCGAGCTGGGTACCATATCATTATGTGTTGATCTGTGTACATGAGTTATGTTATGAGTTATATGCATGTGAGATGTGCTAGTTGATTACATATCTGTTGAGATGATATGTGTTGAGATGATATGTGTTGAGTATGAGATGGTTTGTTTTATATGAGTACATGTTGTATGAGTCAACACGTTAATAAAACTAACCTAATAACTATGAGATTTTAATTACTGATCGCAAGAGGCGACGGCGAGAGCCAACTCTTCCCGTTTGAGTTGCCAAGGTACACTACACGACTGTCAGCGTGGTACTGCGGGGCACCTAGAGGACGGGTGTTGGAAGAGGGTGTTGTGACGAGCGTATGGCGGTGGGCGTACGTTGAGTATCGTCACAACCCACGGCGAACCTAATGAGAATTAATAAAGGCCTAATAACGAGAAATGAGTAGAGTCTTTTAGGGAACATGTATGTGGCATGGACTGTTTGTATGTGTTTGTTTATTTTGATTTTATCCACTCAGCGTGTGGCTGACCCCAAACACTTCCCCCCATTTTCAGGTACTAGCAAGGGCAAAGAGAAGGTTCATGGCTGATGGGTTGCATCTCGGTTTTATTGATGGATTTGGATTTTCACTTTAATGTTTGTCGAGTCAAACTTATTTTTAAAACTTTATTTATTCCGCATTAAATACCACGTGACGGTTTATTTTATGAATTTATGAGTGGGACCGATTTTTATTTACTTGTACCTTGGGAAAATACTTATTTTATTACTTTAAATTTTTTTTTTATTTTCCCTGAATTCTGGGATGTTACATACCGCCCAAGTAGGTGTCACATAACTCCCTCAAATTCATGGGTTATCATTAATCCGGATACTTAGCTAACACAAAATATCAAGCATTAGCCACATTTCTATACTCATATCATAAGTTGTTCAACAGTTCAATTAATAACATCTAAACAGTTCAAGCATTTCCTTTATTGAAACAATTATCTAATAAGGACTCATTAAATCATTTCAATCATCAAAATCGTTTTACTATGTACTCAGAAAAGATCTCATGTACTCACCTTAGTAATGCTTTCCAATATTGTGTTTAGCAACACAATCCTTACTCCTTGAATGAAGCAGTATCACCAGTCCTTAAGCCTTTAAGATCTAATCACCATTTATACATATAATCTAGTTATTATCCATAACTAACTATAAATCTACTCAAGATAACATTTCTAACCACCAAGTTCATCCAACTTGGTCTAATCTCATACCCTAGTCCAAGATTTCCATCATAAATTCCCAAATCCAACATGTACACCATGTTTATAAGTTTACAATGAGTGTTCTACACTCATTTTAGTTATCTTCCCAAAATATAACTTGGTAAGTTGTCCAAACCACCATCTGTACCTTTGATGTTTAAATCCTCAATGATGATGAAGATTTAAGCCCAAGAACACTAAAAACGAGCTCTCTCTCTCTCTCCAAAAACCGATGTTAGCGTTTTACGGGTACTAAATGAGCTATAACCCTGATTTTCGCGTTTTTATACAGCCCAGACAGAGATCGCGTCGCAAACTCTATCCCGCGCTAAATCGCTTCGCTAAATCGCGTCTCTATCTCCGACGCTATCCCGATATCACATTCACGGCCATCGCTAATTCGGGTCGCTGTTTGGTTTTGGTCCGAGTTCGCGTCGTGAATTACCAGATCACGCCGCGATCTCCCTGACTCAGCTATACTTGGTTTTCTTAACTTGATATAACCCAACTCTTGACCCGTTTCCAAATAACACGAGTTATAAACGTTCAAATACTCAATAAACATGACGGCAAACGAACTCTAACATAATTAACCTAATTCGTATAAATCCTGAATTAAATAACACATATTCAAATATAAAATTACGGTCGTTACAATTGTAAACTCCCTCGATTTGTAAAGTTCGCAAGTTTCATGTCAAAAAGGTGATAATTCCACAACTTTTAACGCAAAATTAACAATTGCAATCTCCAAGTCATGGTCCGGATAACTCTACTTTTATGGTTCTAACCATTGCAAAGCATCGGGAAACTGTTTTAGTTCAATGTATTATAACATATCCCACTTCTGTAATGTGAAAACCGCAACATATCACAAAACTCATCGAATTCATCGGGTCGTGTAAGGGCATAAATTAAACAAAATAATTGTCTCTAAGTCTCAAATACCTCTTATGTTCATTATTGTCACACCCCGCCAAAAATGAGTTTTACTTCATTTAAAATGTTTTGCGGAAGAACGGAGGTGTAACGTTCTTGACAACATAGCAAAAATTAAGTAAACAAACAACCACACAATCACGAAAATAAAAGTAGTTCCACTTTCTAAAAATAGAAAGTTGCCAAAAATAGCAAGTTTCCTAAAATAGAAATAGTTTGAAAATGAAATGATTGTTCGTAAACTTAATGTTTTATTCATGGCTCACGACAATCCCACTGCTCATATCCTCCAGTTCCACTGCACCTAATCACCTGGAAAAACATAAATATAAAAGGGTCAACAATAATGTTGAGTGAATCCACAGGGTTAATGTTGTAATAAAAGTAAAGTGGTTGCTACCCAAAATGTTTGTTATGAAAATAGTTTATGACTGAAAAGTATGAGGTTCAACACTCATATGATATGAGATGTAATATGAAAAGGAAAGTGTAATTGTAGAAGAATTTACAATTACTAGTCTTGTTTATGAAAATGTGTTGAACAAGTTGTTATGTTTGACATCGCATAACTGTTATCCCCAACACGTAGCTAGTCTATTGATTTAATATACCAACCCCTAAGTCCACAATCAACACTTCAACTCCAGTATGTTATCATTCTTATATGGATATACACTCCCGAAAAATGTCTTGGATAAACCAAGTAATGATCAAATAATGTTGGGATGATGAGTGTCAGCCAATAGTACTATCTGCATATCCATGGTCTAGATCCACTAGTTATTGATTGCTGGCAACTTCGTCCGGCATAATAATTGTTTGTCATGCCAACGGGATAATGAAAATGTAAAGATGTTGTACAGTCATAGTAAAATAGTAGCGTTTGTTTATGTTTTCCACCCCAAAGTTTATAAAAAAGTAAAAGTAGTAAAGGGGCTGTGGACTCACCTGGGCAAAGCTTAGCGATAAACAAGACAGTGGAATCCTTCAAAGGCTCCTAGCTTCCTAAACGATATAACTTTCTAATTAGACTAAGCTAACACAGGCTATTCTAGTTATGATATAAGATGTATGATATGCAATTAATGTTATGTTTGTATGTTTTGTGACATCGAATGAACTTGGGTTATTAGACTTTAATAAAATGAAATGAAATGAAATGCATTGGGCTTAAATATAAAATGAAATGAAATGGGTTTCCAAATGAAATGACATGAAATGAAATGGGTTTGACTTAATGGGCCTAGATTGGGCTTAGTGGGCCTAGATGGTCTTAATGGGCCACTAGGTGAGCCACTTGGGCCTCATATTGGGCTTAGGTCCAATTGAGTTGGGCCATGGATTGGGCTTGGACCCAATAGGTTCGGTGTGGGTATAAGTGGGCCAAGGGTTTGGGCTTTGGTCCAAATGGGCTTGGATACTAATGGGCCAACTAAGATTTGGGCCCGATGGACTAAGATAAATCAAATTGGGCCAAGTACGGGCCTTGGCCCGATTAGCTATTCCGGTTTGGGTCCACGGTTTGGGTCAAGATCCGTCCTTGACCCAGTTTGAGTTATGGGTCAAAATTGGTCCATTCTATAAGTCAACATTGGTCAAAATAGTCAACAGAAGTCAACTAGGGTTTCTAGATTTCGGCTAGGGTTTAGAATTCAGTCATGAGTTCCGGTTTAGCATAGGTTTTGGTCAATGAAAGTCAAATCTAGTCAATCTAGATCAACTAGGGTTAGGGTTCGGATTAGAGTTCGGTCAAGGGTTGGCAGAAGGCCAAAACCCTTCGGGTTTGGAGGCTATATCGGCTAGGTTTGGTCTAGATCTCGAGTCTTATTGCTAGTTTGGCTAGATCTAAGGTATTCGGTCATAACTAGTTTAGATCTAGGGTTCGAATATAGAGTTTAAGTCATCAAAACAAGGGATTAAACAACAATTCGACAATACCTACACACACATGCATACGAATTATGTATGCATGCTTGTAGGCCACGGTTTGGTGCGAGCATGGTATAACCGAGACCACATGGCTCTTAGCCATTGTCTCGGGTTCGATCTAGTACCGAAACAAGGAAGAAAAACAATACAAATAATTAAGATCATACCTTGCTACAATCGACGAACAAGATCAAGGGAATCAAAGGGTTGTTGCTTGCGATCGGACGAAGAGGGAGATAGGGATGCTTGTGGGGATCGGCCGAATGGGGAGAAACAAAAAGGTGTAGGGTTTAATAAATGGGTGATATTTATAGTGCATGAAGTCTAGGGTTTAGAAGAAGTGTTTGATGGTAACTAGGACTCATTCAAATAAGATAGAGATAAGATTACTAGAGGGATAAGATCAAACACAAAATGGACCACACCCCTAAGGGTGTTCGGCCGATTGGATGGTCATGAGCAAGGAAGGCCGGCCACTTAGGTGGTCGGTCAAATGAGCAAGGTGTCGGGTTTAGAGTGTAGTTCAAATCGAGATGTAGTTCAAATCGGGTTTAGAGACACGTTATATTAATTTTAATACGTTTATTGCTTTACTGATAAAATCATCATTTTAGGAATGTTTTTAGCTCAAAGTGTGTCACCATAAGAAAATAATAATGTTGTGTTGACTAAAATAGTCAAACACTAATGTATGGTGTAAAAATAGATGTTTTGTTGTGTGTTAGGATGCCAGAAATAGAAATGTCTAAAAATAGAAACTTTCTAAATAAGGAAAGTTCTAGAAATGAAATGAGATTACATACCGGAATACTCTTGTACAGTTTAACTTGTTAAAGTACTCGCAATTTAAAATCGTCCCAATATATCTACGGTCATAATCCACTAAATTTCAAATAAATAAATAAAATACACCCTTTCATACTCCAAAATCATACTTTTATAACAACTCCGGATATCATCCATCGATATAATCGCAATTCAATATATGGTGGTGGACAAACCTGATTGTTTAGATCAAAATTTTTTATTATTATTATTTAAACATTCAACACAAAAGGATACTTAGGTAAATCCATCAGGTAACATTTCTGGTCATTGCGATATCTACCATTATCTATCTTTCATACTAACATCTACAGCAAAGGTGAGACTCCAATTTAATAAAGGCCTAATAACGAGAAATGAGTAGAGTCTTAAGGGATCATGTATGTGACATGAATTGTTTTGAATTTGGTTTATTTTGTTATTATTCACTCAGCGTGTGGCTGACCCCAAACACCCCCCCCCCCCCCCCCCCCCCGCCATTTTGCAGCTACTAGCAAGGGCAAAAAAAAGTTTACCGGTTGATGAGCTACACTTGAGTTCCTTTGTTTTGGATTTGGAGTTATGTTTGTCGAGTCAAACAATTTTTAAAACATATTTATTATTCCGCATTTAAAACCACGAGATGATTAACTTTTATTTTTAATTAAGTGGGACCTTTTGTTTACTTGTTCTTGGGGAATTACTACATTTTTATTATTTAATTTTTTTTTATATCCCCTGATATTTTGGATGTTACAAGTTGGCTAAATCTGGTGGTGTGGTTCACAATATTATAACTTTCCATCATTAGTTTCTAGATTTTGAATTTCATTATCATGAAAATACTCTTCCATCAACGGTCATTTCGTCCCATGACATTAGATAAGCAGTATTATTACGGTCAATTACTGTTGTTTACACGTTTGTTGTTGTGGAAGACATTTGTAGGGGTCATAATGAGTTTTAATTTTTTTGTTTTTTTTAATATCTTTAGTCAGAAGTAATTGGAATGTAAATCAATTTTTGAGTAAGAACTAGAATTTTTGTAGTTGATCATACTGGTCGTTAATTGGCGGTAATAAGTGTTGATTTCTGATGGTTGCGTTACTTAATTATTGGTAGGTTGTACGCGTTCGTAGGGATTGATTCCTCGTAAGGATGAAATTGGATTCTTAGTGAGATACGTATAGTTAGAGTAGATTCAAAATGTAGAAGTTGTGACTTTGAATTCAATTTGATGAGGGTGGTGAAAATCTTAGTGTAACACCGCAAATTTAAACCTGATTTCTTTTTTTTCTTTTTTTTAAACTACTAACGGAAGCGTGTAATCAAACCAACATGACATTTAAATTTAAACAGGCCTTTTACAATAATTACTAAACTATTTAAAGTTATTTGCAGCGTTATGACATCAAGCGGCTCGGTTACAACTATATCAAAATCAGAGTGTTGGTCAACCGTTCCTATAACACCCCTTGACCCGCCCAAAAGCTAAACCTGCAAAAGAGTCAATGAGGTGGGGATTAGCTAACAGCTAAGTGAATGAACTCAAACCGACAATATAAATAGAACAACCGAATGATTAGCTAACGGGGTTCTGCCGAAGCCTTAAATCATTTTTGGCCTAACAATGATAATCGATAGCCCTTTACTCAATGACGGTGTGTACCTCCTTAGAACAACCAGTGCTTTTAAGGACGGTACACCGTATCACTAGTAAACATATGCTCAGTAGAATGTTCCAATTACTGACCTCTTCCCCAAATGTGCATGTAATTAATTATCTTATTAATTATTCCGAAGTGTAGGCTTGCATTACGAACTGCAGCCAAGAAAACCAAACCTGAGAGAGTTCGCGTCGTGAACTAAGAGTTCGCGTCGCGAATTCGAAGTTCACGACCCGCGAACTTCCTCACGTTCCAGCCCCTAATTCTCTATCTCAAGTTCGCGTTCGCGAACTCAAGTTCGTGTCGCGAACTTTCCCAGATACCAAATCCTGCACCTTTTTACCAATTGACCCAATTCTACCAAATTTTACATCTATTATTTGAAGGCTAAATCCACTCACCTGAGCTAGCAAATCCCGTCCCAAAACTCAGTATTCTAACTACTGAGTTCCCTTGCCTTTACCTGTATAAAATGCAACCGAATTAGTAATCGAGTCAACCAAAATAGTTTAAAAAAACAATATTCATAAAGTAGTCAAAACTTGCACATGTATTTTAACTAATTAACCAAAAGTCTAAGCATGAATTAACCATGAAATAGACTGCTCAAACCAAGTATTGTATCAAGCTATGCTTCATTAATAAATTCTAGACAATTAGGCCAAACGGGTCAAAACTTAACAATTCACCAAACACATATCATTCCATATCTAGAACATCGACTAGTAATTACATAACATTTCAAACGTGTTATAGACTTCATAGAAAATAAAGTCAAACTCCAGCTTTGACTTTTGACCCAAATTAACTAGTCTAGCTTCAACTTACTAATTTAGCCAAACACCATTCAATTTAACATCAACTACACATACAATTCAGTCAATTAACATCTCATGATGATTCTACACTAGCTAAGACATCAAGAATTCCATTTATACAGTTTATCAATTTAGTGGGTTTTTTAGTCATCTTCTCCAAAACTCCATTGATGGAGCTTGGTGAAACAAACACCAAATAAATGTGTCAACTGCAATAACTCATAGCACATGAAAATCAATCATAAACATCACTTAAACTATAAGAGTTCATCAATTTAACACAAAATTGAAGAAATGCCCAAAAAAAAAACTCAAGAACCCTAATTTTTGCTTGTAAGAATAAGAACCCTAACAACCAAGAAGTATTTCTAACCTTGATCTTGACTGAGTTTCGAAAATGCAGAGAAGGAGAAGAAGATTCAAGCAATTAGTTCTCCAAAAACCCAAGAAAACCCAAAACCCTCTTTGTGTATGTGTGTGTGTCGATATGCAGGGAAAAGAACAAAAGGAAGGAGGTTTTTGACACCTCCTTGGACACGTGCTCTCACCCCAAAATAGTCCAACATTTCATTAAACACGGTGCAATACTGAAAGCCTAGGTCGCGTTTGATTTAATTAAAAATACTTATCTAACTCCGATTTTAATAACGAAAATATTTTTGGAACTGTAATTCAAAAGTTTATTTGAAAGAGTAATTATCTTTTTCATGCTCACTTATATCAGCTAAAGTAAATTTTAACCCCTTAGTTAAAATATACCAGAATCTAAATAAATCACATAAATCATATTAAAATAATAAACAAATAGAATTACTTACCGAAAGTAAAATTAAGCCCTAGTTCATAGGTTTTCTTCCTAAAAAGCAAAATTAAGACCTAAAAATTCGAATTTTACGCTAGGGTTTTGTAACAATTCGACTAACTAACAATCTATGGCTTAAATCAACAAGTAATCAACAAAAAACGGAAGTAATTAGCAAGAGTTCCTAATTTTCGGACCTATACAAGAGAACCCACTAAAATCTAAGATTTCTACCCTAAAAGATGGATATGTACTGTGATAACACAGGTGCTATCATCATTGCCAATGAACCTGGTGTTCAGAAAGGCGCCAGACATTATCGGAGGAAGCTTCACTACATTAGAGATGCGATCCTAATGGGAGATGTACGCTTGCTCAAAGTTCATACAGATGACAACTTAGCTGATCCATTCACGAAGCCAATGTCGTGTACCAAACATATTGAGCATGCTAGAAACATTGGGCTTCGACCAGCTAGTAGTTTCATGTAATCTGTTTTAGTATTTGGATAATGGAACATTGAGCAGTTTTTATTGGAATAAATTGATATATTTGATATGATCGTTTTTATATGAATATCTACTGTGTTCTATATTTGCATGTTTATATCCATGAATATTTACTGTGTTTTATATTCTAAATTGTCCATTGTCATATTAATAATATGGGAATATTATTAAGACAAATCTGAGGGCATTGAGGACATTATCTTAGTATGACTAAGGATGATGAAATCAAACTCACATGTTGTTTATAAGATGCACAATTGGACTGACCCAACCTATGATAAATCACTTCCTGGATTTATGTCACAAGTGAATCTCACAAAGGCTTTGTCACTTATCCTCTGACTTGAGATGCAAGCTGGTTTGTGTATGTGGAAGGGCATACTTTGATGTGGTTAAACGTTGACCTGAATAAGGCTGCTATAACAACCATTATCGGGTTTGTCATTAAGCATATGACAGACACGTGCAGTCAATAAAGAATTTGTTCCTCCACGAAAGTGGATTAGATACTACTGGGCCCCTCAATGATTTGAATAGATGTATGTGTGGCCACACCCAAAAGGTAATCACGATGAATCCTGATTGGTTTTGGTAATCTACTTCAATGTATAGATCGAGAAACAGAATTGTTGAAATTGTAGATTGACATTAATCCTTGTCTAAATTTCAACATAGTATCAGCAACAAAAGGATAACTGATTGAAAAACTTTGAACAAAGATTTTATGAAACTCCTCATGTACTTCTAGGGGCATTGGCGGGTTGCTAGACTCTAACCTTTGCTTGTATAACTACTTGATGTTATCACGTGCGCAAGTGGGAGCTGTTGGAATATGCTTCACTCGTATAACATATAGTTATATGGCTAGTTGTTTGTGAGCCTAAAGGGTCACACACTAAAACACCTAACACCATTAGATATATAGTGTAATTAGGGTAATCACATTATATATTAATATAAGCTACATGCTTGTATATATTAAAGTTTAATATTAATTGTTAATATTAGAACTTTATTGTGAGCAAACTAGAAGGAACAAAAGATAGGGACTAGAGTGTTAACAATCATATTTGATTATGGGAAGTCAATAAAAGGGAATCAAGGGCAAGATAAATCTCACCCCTTGGAACCCTATACGGCCGCCACCCCCATACACACTCTCTAGACTTTTGTTCTCTTTGCTTGAATATTGGACTAGCATCCCTTGGTGTTCTTGCATAGGTGTTGTGTGGACTAGCTTTGGAGGAACTCCCCGTTGGGGTTCTTGGTTTCGGTCGATCATCATCTCCAACCGAATCAACATATACAAAGGCTTCAAGGGTATGATTATTCATCTTAACTCTTTGTATTTTATTAGTTTAATTGTATGATTGATATCAAGATCTGTTCATTGGTGATTAAACTATTTTCCGCTGCGTTTGTTACTTGTTATAACCGAAAATCACCATTACTACGTTTCCCGATGGGTGTTGTTTTAGGACGGTATACGGCCCCACCCATTTTGATTTAAGTTTTCCCGGTGAAAACTTATATCGGGATTGATAGGTTAAGACCTTGTCACCCCGTTGGAAGCATTTTTGAGTTTTTAACTTTTTATCGTGCAAATACTTACTTCTTTCTTTGTAGATGCGAGAATTTTCATATGCTTCAAACCGGCGTTCATCGAGAAGGTTGAGTTGGTGATTACGCTCGGTTCCGGAGGGAATGATGCTCATGTCACATTCTTTGATAGCCCAATAGGCTTTGTGTTCGATCTCGAATGGAAGGTGACATGCTTTTCCGTAAATCATCCGATACGGAGTATGGCCGGTGGAGTTTTGTACGCGGTACGGAATGCCCAAAGAGCATCTTCAAGTCGTTGAGACCACAACTTGGGATTTTTCTCTATGGTTTTTTCTAGAATCCTCTTTAAGGCACGATTAGTGTTCTCGACTTGACCACTAGTTTGTGGATGATATGCAGTCGAGAAACGGTGGTGGACACCGTATCGTCGGAGAGTTTTCTCCATAAGATGGTTGGCAAAATGCGTGCCACGATGACTAATCAGTGCCCTCGGGAAACCAAACCAGCAGAAAAGAGATTTAAGAAAATTGATTACGACTCGGGCATCGTTAGTTTCAAGAGATTTTGCCTCGGCCCATTTTGAGACGTAGTCAACCGTAACAAGGATGTATTTGTTACCTTGGGAGCTCGGGAACGGACCCATGAAGTCAATGCCCCAAATGTCGAAGACCTCACAAACTTGGATGCCATGTTGTGGCATTTCATCCCGTTTGGAGATGCTTCCAGTTCTTTGGCATGCATCACAGGTTTTGACCAATTCTTGTGCATCTTTGAAGATCGTTGGCCAATAGAAACCCACATCAAGAAATTTCCGGGCGGTATAGTTTGGACCGAAATGTCCACCGGTGGGGCCTTTATGACATTTGGTGAGAATGTCATGGGCTTCATCACCAGAAACACACCGCCTATGCATCAAATCAGGACCGACCTGGAAAAGATGTGGAGCATCCCAATGGTAGCACTTGAGATCCGAAAAGAATTTCCCTTTTTGTTGATGGGTCATTCCTTTAACAAGAACACCCGCCGCTAAATAATTTGCAAAATCAGTGAACCATGGATCGTTGGTGTCTTGTAAAGCATTGACCGCTTCGAGAAATTCGTCGGGAAACGAATCATGAATCCCGTCTTCATTGCACTCCTCAAGGTGAGGGTTCTCTAATCGAGATAGATGATCCGCCGCAAGATTTTCCGCTCCTTTTTTATCTTTTATCTCAATGTCGAATTCTTGTAGGAGAATTATCCAACGAATGAGACGCGGTTTTGCATCTTGCTTGGCGAACAAGTATTTCTATGCTGAGTGATCTGTATAGACAATTGTTTTGGATAAAACGAGGTACGGACGGAATTTGTCAAAGGCGAAAACCACTGCAAGGAGTTCCTTTTCAGTTGTGGTGTAATTCACCTGAGCACCGGTGAGTGTTCGACTCGCGAAATAGATAGGTTGAAAACGATTATTGATACGCTGACCTAAAACTGCACCGAGTGCGAAATCACTAGCATCGCACATGAGTTCGAATGGTAACTCCCAATTGGGAGATACCATGATAGGAGCTTCTGTGAGCCGATTCTTTAAAAGATTGAAGGCTTCAACACATTCGGGAGTGAACACGAATGGTGTATCCTTCTCGAGAAGGTGAGTCATGGGTCGGGTTATCTTGGAAAAATCCTTGATGAACCGACGATAGAACCCCGCATGACCTAAGAAACTTCTCACATATTTGATATTCGAAGGGGGAGGTAACATAGAAATGACATCGATTTTTGATTTATCGACCTCAATCCCCTTCGCAGAAATTTTGTGACCTAACACGATGCCTTCGCGCACCATGAAATGACACTTTTCCCAGTTAAGCACGAGATTTGATTCCTCGCACCTAATGAGAATTCGCTCTAAGCTAGAAAGACATGATTCGAAGGAATCTCCGAATACTGAGAAATCGTCCATGAAGACTTCCATACAGTCCTCGATCATGTCTTGGAAAATCGCAGTCATGCACCTCTGAAATGTTGCAGGAGCGTTGCACAACCCGAAAGCCATCCTTCGATACGCAAATGTACCAAAAGGGCATGTGAAGGTGGTCTTTTCCTGATCTTGGGGATCGATCGGGATTTGAAAATAGCCGGAGAAACCGTCCAAGAAACAATAGAAGTTGCTCCCGGCCAATCTCTCCAACATTTGATCAATGAAGGGTAAAGGAAAGTGATCCTTTCGAGTGGCTTCATTGAGTTTGCGGTAGTTGATGCGAACTCGCCATCCTGTGACAGCACGAGTAGGAACTAGTTCGTCCTTATCGTTTCGCACAACTGTCATTCCCCCTTTTTTCGGAACCACTTGGACTGGACTCACCCAAGGACTGTATAAATTGGATAGATGAGCCCTGCATCAAGCAGTTTAAGAACTTCCTTCTTCACAACTTCCTTCATGTTGGGATTTAAACGCCTTTGTCTTTGCACACTCGGTTTGAAGTTATCTTCCATTAGAATTTTATGTGTACAAAAAGAAGGGTTTATACCCGGAATATCTACGGTTTTCCAAGCTAGGGCTTTTTTGTGAGATTTTAAATTTTTTATTAGTTTTTCTTTTTCATTTGGAGCTAGAGTAGAAGAGATGATTACGGGCAAGTCAGATTTTCCCTGAAGGAATGCATACTCTTGATAGTCTGGTAACGGTTTAAGCTCAAGAGATGGAGGGTCCTCAAAAGATGTTTTAATTCGAAGCTTTTGGTCAGGGTCGAATTTCTCAAAAACTACTTCATTTTTTCCCGAATCCTCTTCGTCAAGGAGAAGTAGTTCCTCGAGCTCTGAGAGATCTTGGATAGATTCAGGAGAGTCTAGAGTGACATCACCATAGGTAGTGATGTCATCGCAATCTTGGTCGAGAAACGAAGTAATTTCCTCCTCCATGCACACATCGATGATGTCGATGAAATTGCATGTATCATCGGAGGCAGAGGTATGTCTCATCGCTTTCTCGATGGAGAAAGTGACTCGGTCATTCCCGACACCTAGACTAAGCTGTTTTTCAGCAACCAAGATAATGGCACTGGCAGTGTTCATAAAGGGTCTCCCTAAGATGAGAGGGACATTTGGCTCTTCTGGAATGTCTAGGAAAACAAAATCAGCAGGAAATACGAACCTATCTACTTTTACTGGACGTTCTCTGCTATGCCTAACGGGTATTTAAATGACAGGTCTGCTAGTCTAACACTCATCGTAGTCGGTTTAAGATCTGTTGATCCTAATATAAGGTACATCGACAAGGGCATTAAATTTATGTTAGCTCCTAAGTCCGCTAGTGCTTTACAAGGTGGTGGGTTATCTATAAGACAAGGGATAATAAAACTCCCTGGATCGCCTTTCTTTGGAGGCATGTTTGGTTGGAGGATAGCTGAGCATTCCTCACTTAGTACTGCTGACAACGCCTCCTCAGTCAGTGTCTTGCTAGATACCAAATCCTTGATGAACTTCCCATAATTCGGCATACCTGCTAACATGTCAACCAAAGGAACGTTAATGCGCACCTGTTTTATCATGTCAATGAACTTACCATATTTCTCTTTAAGCTTTTCTTTCCTCAATCGCTGAGGGAAAGGGACCTTCGGTGTGTACGAGTCCGTTGCCTCCGGTTTAGTGGCCTTATGCGTCTCCTTTGGTTTTACATTCTCCTGCTCTTTTGGAGTTTCAATCTTCTCCATAGCTATCTCCTCTTCATCAATTAGAGTCTCCTCATTAACCTGTACATCACAAGAATTTTCATCAGTATTTAATACAGGTGAACTTACCGTTTTACCACTTCGAGTGGTGATGGCTTTAACATTCTCGAATCCCCGTTTAGGATTATCTTGTGTACGGGGTGGTAGACTTCCTTGTGGACGTTCCTGTAAGGTTTCAGCTATTCTACCCAGATTCCTTTCTAAGCTTTGAATCGCTGCTTGCTGATTTCTGATAACTTGATCTTGTTCTTCAGCTTTCTTGTCTTGTTTTTCCATATACTTCTCGAGCATAATTTCCATTGAGGATTTTTGCCCTTGACCTGCAGCATTCTCTCGAGGTGGTTGATTTGGCTGATTATCACGTTGGAAACCAGGGGGTTCGAGTTTCTCGGGGGATAGTTACTGTTTTGGTTATTATTGTTATAACCTCTGTTGTTGTTGTACCCCTAATTGTTGTTGTTTTACCCTTGATTTCCACCTTGATAATTATTTCGGTACCCATTGTTGATATAATTCAACTCCTCCTCTGCTGACATTGGCTGCTGTTGTGTGCAGTCTTTGGTGAGATGTGGTCCTTTGCATTTGTCGCACCCAACCTGTATGGCATGTAAACAACTAGTTATTTTGTCTAATTTTCTTTCAAATGCTTGTTGACTGTTCTTTAATGCGGCCACTTCATCATTCTGTCTATCGTCCACCAAATTCACTTGTCCAGCTCGTCTGTCAGTCTGCCATTCCATACTATTCATGGATAGGTCTTCAACGAGTTGATATGATTGGGTTGGAGTTTTGTACATGAATAACCCACCACTTGATGAATAGAGGAGGGAACGAGATGTGTAATCCAATCCCCTATAAAATATGTGTACTGTGTTGTTTTTCTCGAAACCGTGGTTTAGGCATTTCCTCAATAGGCCTTTCAACCTCTCCCAAGCATCTGTCAACTTCTCACCTGAATCCTGCATAAAAGCCATAATATCAGTTTTCAGTTTGTCAGCCTTAGCAGGTGAAAAATATCGAGTAATAAAGCGACTTCGGAGTTCATCCCAAGTCGTAATTGAGCCTGTCTCTAATGATTTAACTCATTCTCTTGCATCCCCAATTAAACTGCAAGGAAACAATCTGAGTCTCATGGCATCCAACGACACGTCTCGTTGTTTGAACAGCTCACAAATTTCCAAAAAGTTCTCGAGATGTCTGTTAGGATCATTACCTTTAATCTCGAAGTTGATATTGTTCAATTCTGGAACTCTGATAGATGGATTAGGGGGAGTTGGTGGTGTCTGTCTAATGTTCCACATGGGTTGCTCTTCTTGATGATGTGGTTGATCGCCCATTTCAAAAATGGGGTTTTCAATAGTTAGACAATTGATCGATTCTAGGTATTGCGCTGCTAAAACTGTCGTTGGCGAAGAAGTCTCTCTGGCTCAGTATACGGTAATATCAGATCAGAGTCAGAGCTACGGGTCATACACCTGCAAACCTCAAAACACTTGTTAAAAACGCAACTGTTTACTAGAATCAATAAAAAAAATTTAACAATATAAAATAACTTGTCCACGAATAAATTCTTAGACAAGGATCGATTAGAAAATTAGTTCTAAATTACTAATCACGCAACTGTTCCCCAGCAGCGGCGCCAAAAACTTGATGTGTAAAATCTAGATATAAATTAAATCACCTAAATACACCTTTCCTAGATTACCACACTCTTAGGCAAGTATGACCTAATCGTGAGTAATACAGTTCAGGTAAGTACGTTCGGGTATATTCGTCTTCACAGGGAACAATTAAGATGATTATATAAAATAAAACTAATTAACTAATCTGAACAAATTATTAAAAAGGGTTTTCATTTGAAGAATTTTTATTTGCAAACTGATTAATATAAATAAAATTGATTTTAAAAGTAAACAGTCAACTAAAAACAAAGAGGAAGTGTTTTAATATTAAGGAGAATATTCACTATGAGTCGAATGCGTCTAGGTCTAGGTTTGCTTTTGAAGTACCGATTTAATTCATGTTCTAGGAGTTTAAGGAACTAGATTTCTCTCAGAACCTTACAATGATTCTAATATGATCTCTATGAATTTCTTCTCAAGAAACCTGTTTAAAGTCACACTCCTGCTTGTTATTCTTAACTAGGTCCAGCTTTCCGAGACCTTCTAATCCTAGGAATTTCTTCTCTCAAGATTAGACTTTAAGTTGTTCCTAGGTTATTGGTATCTAATCTCGGACCCCTATTTCTAGTGAGACGCTGACTACGTCAAATGGTATGAAAAGTCAGGGGAATTACTAGATCAACCAAGTAATAAACAGATTAAATAATGCGAAAGCAAAGGTTTAACAAAAAGGTTCTTTGTTAAAAACACAAGTATTCAAACAATCATCATAAATCCTAAAAATATCAAACCTAAAACCTAAACTTCATCTAATAATAGCGAATATAAGATGATTAGCACATAGACATGCTAAAAATCATCAAACAAACGTGAAGAATTGTAAACATAAACATAGTAATAATCAAAGATGATAGAAAACCAATGTTTTAGCCTTAAAATCTTGATCTTGAGTGCTCCTAGGGTATTTTTCGGCTGCCTTTCGTATTAGGTCAAAAGTCATGAATCCAGATCTGCAATCTCGCTTAAATATGTGTCAGATCGCTAAAAATCGCGTCGCTATTCTCGAAATCGCGTCGCTATGTTGAATCCCGACACATTTCGCGTCGCTATCTTGAAGATAGCGGCGCTATCTGCTCTTTTTGATGACAAACAGCGGCTCGAATTCGCGTTTGTATAGGAAATAGTGTGATAGATAGCGACCATAGATAGCGTCGCTATCCATAGATAGCGGCGCTATCTCTTGAATTTCTGCATTTCTTCGTTTCATGTACCGTTTTGACCCGTTTTTGTCACTTTTTCTTCTATAGCCTGCAAAATACAATGGAAACTACATTTTGAGTGATAACATCGTATTCTAATCGATAAACACATATAAAAATAGGTATATTGGCATATAAATATATGTATAAATATGCCAATATCACTAGTCCATCGTATATTTAATTAAAAAAATAAAGAATAAGATGATCTCTTAAGTTTCCATGTGTCATTGGAGGATTTAGAAAATATCATGTGACTTTTTAAAAGCTTCTTTTATTATAATAGATAGTTAGTAGTATTTTATATTTTTATACTACATAAAAAACTTAGGATCAAATAATATTAAGTTACCCTTTTTTTATATATAGCAAATTAATATTTTTAGCATAATAAGTGGTTGTTTGGAAAAACTAATTTAAGGAGCTTATTAACTTATTTAAACGTACACTAACTTATATTTTTAAGTTTAATAATAAGCTTATAAGCTAAGAAGCCATTTAAATAAAGAAGTGATTTTCACACCATAACTTTTATTGCATATCACAACTATTGTTTGATATACTTGTACATGTAACTATAAAACTAGTACTCCCTCCGTTCTAATTTTATTGTCCATGTTTCCTTTTTGGTTTGTACCAAAATTATAGTCAACTTGAAATTTCGACCAACAAAAGAATAGTTAAGTGGTAAAGATAAAATTATATTGATTAAACAGTGTAATAAATGCACTTTTTTAATGTGTTTTTTATGTATAGACAATAATTTTATGACGGAGGAAGTATTATGTAGTATCTATATCTATATATCTATATAACAATAAAAAATGAGTTTCAAAATTGAGGTTGTCATTAATACTCTTGCCATTACTCTTGATTTTACTTTAACACCTTAAATTCACTGACTCACTCATCCACAAGAAACGGTTCTTTCCATTACTCCTATCATTAATACTTTATGTTACTCCTCATTTTGCACTTTAAACTCCTCATTTGTTAAACGTCTGATCATTAAAAAAAGTGCTTCAAACCGTGCACTCTTTCAAGATATTGGGCATTTAACCCACGTTTAATATTGGGCAAAAAGAGGATAACTATTAAATCAATATGCAGTTACAAATGTTTAATATTCCAATTAACATGTAATCAAAAACCGACCAATTAAATTATTAATTACAAATCATATTAAATTCCAAAAACCGCCAACCTTAATTTCTTTGTGACTTACATGCAGTCTCTCCAATTATATAAACAGCTTAGTTCTCAAACTTTACATCCCTCACTAATACGTCAAAATGATACTAAAAAAAAAAAACTGAACCCACAATCAGTTGAAGCACATGGGATGAGCAAAACATTAACAGAAAATAACTATGCCTTGACTTTGTGGTTTCAAATGAAAAGGTAAGATTTAATGTACCTATTTTCATTTGTTTCTTCTTGCACATCTGTATCTTTGTGGCTTTTTTCTAGGAAAACAGCATGCACTGCATGATGTAAACCCCAAGGGATGAAAATACTGATGATGATGATGAGCAAGTGTTTGCAGACTGAATATGATTCGGATAAAATATATTGTTACACCTTTGACATTAGTTTAAATATATGCTAACTGATTAATGGTTAGTCGAATAACCAATAATATTAATGGTTAGCCGAATAACCAATAATATATGCTAACTGATTATGGGTCCCTAATCATACATAAGTTAATCTCTAAAAGCATAAAAATACAGTTAAGTTCTTAGGGACCGTTGATATTAGAATTATCAAAATTAGATAATATTAATGTTATAAGTTTTTAAATTAGGGACTCTTCGTGTAATAAAAAAATATTTAGGGAATGAATCTATAATTTGGTACAAATCATAAGGATGATTTGTGTAGTTCATTTCTATATGCATAAAATTGATTAAACTTATTAACTGTTTACGTCAAAATAAAATTTTGATTTGATGGCTTTGACGTTTTAGTATGCTTTAACCCATACAGAAATTTATTGTTTTAATAATAAAAAATAGTAATAATGATAATGATTGTTATTTTGATGGTATTATCAATTTATCATCATTAACATTAATATGTTAAAAATAAAACCTTCATGTAAACCCAATGTCATGAAAACCAATGTCCAGAAAGCTAAAAGCCTAAATAATCTATATAGAGGGGATAAAATATACAAATAGAAAAGTTAAAAGTCAAGGATGGTATTT
Organism: Calendula officinalis; assembly: GCA_963853835.1. Taxonomy (NCBI): domain Eukaryota; kingdom Viridiplantae; phylum Streptophyta; class Magnoliopsida; order Asterales; family Asteraceae; genus Calendula; species Calendula officinalis. The sequence goes on from OY970829.1 coordinate 44,881,192, forward strand.
GTTTTTTTAAAATATCTATGATGGAACAAATAAGGTATAATTATTCCCTTTTTAAAGAACTTTTACATTTTTCTCTCCAGGAACTGCTCATTTACCAGTGTCGCTTGAAGATATACCATCATTTATTCATAATTGTGCTTATAATGGACAAAACACAAAGATATTTATAGTCGAACTTATGTTTCATGAATAACATGTTTTGTGTTATGCTAATATAACACTCATGTTTTGTTAATTTATATTTTCACCCGACACACTTTGCTTTGTTCATAATTTAAGCGTGATACAATAACGAATTATCATGAATAAAGCCCGTACATCGCACGGGCCATGCTGTCCCGTATGAGTTAAAAGTTATGATACATTCATACAGGAATTAATTACCAAAATAGACCAATTAAAATGAGCGACTTCCATCTAAGACTTTCCATCTAAGACTGATAGACTTCAATCTTCTCAAAATACCCCGTGCGACTGGGAGACTTCATAGAGCAACATTAATTTTTAGCAGCATTAAGTGGTGAGCAACACTAATTAGAGCAGCACTAAGTGTTGAGCAGTATTAACTAGCAGTAGTAACAAGGTTGAATAACATTAACGAGTAGTAGTAACAAGGTTGAGTGCAATAGTAACAAGGTTGAGCAGTAGTAAAAGGTTGAGCAGCACTAACTCGGACACGTGGCGACGTTCTAGGGGAGTAGCACGCCCATTTCAGGAGAATTGAAAATACAAGTATTTTATAAGAGAACTTTGGTTTCATTTGGAAAATTAGAGTATGAAATTCTACAGTTTTGGCATTTCCAGAATACATGAATCAGCCAACGTGTCCTTCAATCGATCATCCCACGTGGCCTTCAGATAGGCCCCAATTGCTGATGTGGCAGCATAGTTTTTGCCTGGTGAAATTGAATCGCCTCTCCGAAACGCCATGCATTGAATTCGTTGGATCATTTTGGAACAACTGGTTATGATAATTTACGACAATGGGAGAATCAAGCGACAATGGAAGGAGAATCATATCATATTTTCAATTTCTAATCTTTATATCATCACTCTCTTCTGATTTCCTGACATGATTACAGGTACGAATTGAACTTCATTGTTTAGGTTGCTGATATATAATTTCCAAAAAATCTCAGTTTTTATGCACACCAGGTGTTTGTGTTTATGTCTAAGTTAATTACGATTCCCAATATTATGGTCTAAAATCTTCCTTAATTTTCATCTTAGTGATTACAAAAAACATTTTTGGTATTAAATGATATTTACCGTTTCTGCAAAAATCATTTTACTTAACCATTAATGTGGTCTATTATTATGGAAATCCAAAGATCAGCTTCAATGTATTACCTCTAATCGCACCTGATATGATAATAAATAAGAAAAAAAACATGTAGCTCCAATTACGTTTAGAATTTCAACCATGTTCATCAAAACAAGAACCGCGTTTTCTGATTCTAATTCCCTCAGGTTTTATCTGCATTTCTTTTTTGTTCGTTCTTGATATGATACGATACATTATATATCATTCATGATTTGAATCTCAGTGCATTGTCTGAATTTGTGTGTGTATGGCAGGATTTTTAATTTTCCAATTGCTTGGTGTCAAAATGCTGTCAAATGCTCAAAAGAATTAAAAAAAAATTCATATCAACATGCATATCACTTAATATTTTAAACAATATGAATTCAGTTGGATATTTAACAATTAGACTTGATGCACAGGCTATTCAAGTTTGTGGTTTACAAATGAAGTAATCCAGATTACTATCAATTGTTATAATATTTAAAGATCCATCCATGGTGTCAGATGCCTAAACCAACTGCTCTTAGCATAATGGATAACGAGACAGAAGATTTCAACAGTGATGTCTTTGAGCCTACATCAGCTAATGATGGTATTCATATTTAAACTTTCGTGTTATTGATTTGGGATTTATTTTATTTATTTATTTATTTTTATTTTTTTGGGTTGTTTGTGCATAGCCAAGATTCGAACAGCTGTCATAGAGTGGTTGAATAACACACTTCCAAATCTTAATCTTCCTGCTAATGCATCAGATGATGAGTTAAGAATATTTTTGGGTGATGGTACTGTTCTTTGTCGACTTGTCAACCGACTTAAACCAGGATTGGGTATTGAGGTAGAATCTTTTGATTCAATATAAAAGTTAAAATTAAAATAATTATAAATAAATATTGTTCATTATAAATTTGATTATATTTTATATTTTTTGGTTTTAGTATGGTAATCCTCATCATTCATCAGAGGCACAGGTGGAAAATGTTAGCAAGTTCCTTGCAGCTATGGATGATATGGGCCTACCTCATTTTAGTATATCAGATTTGGAAAAGGTAACACCTTTGTATGAAAACGGGTTAATTCAGGTTTTTTTTTTTTGCTTTTTTTTTTGTTTTGTAATTATAAAGTTCAACTATGTAAAAAGTAAAAGAAAACTAAATATGACATGTGATTAAGTATATAATCACATGTGATTATCAAATAATATTAATTTTTTAACGAAAAAATAATAATATATAATAATAAAATAATAATTTTAAAATAAAAAGAGTAAATTACACAAATGGTCCTTTAGGTTTGTACCATAATACATATTTGGTCCTTTAGTTTCATAAATTACACTAGTAGTCCTTATTTGTGAAACTATTGACATGTTTGGTCCTTTACCTAAACAAACGTTTATTTTTCCCGTCAAGTATGGTCACGTGTGATGTACGATGGGGTAAATTTGTCTTTTTTCCCTTTCCCTTCACCAATTTGAAACCCATAAAAACTTGTCTGTTTGACGGGAAAAGTTAACGTTTGTTTAGGTAAAGGACCAAATGTTTCAATATGATACAAACCTAAAGGACCATTTGTGTCATTTACTCTAAAAAAATAATTTTTAAAATTAAAAAAAATGAAAAAAACAATAAAAAAACAAAAAATTTGGATTGAAATTTATGTGGTTGTCAAAAGATCAAAATACCCCTCCATGTATAAAACATATGATAAATCTTGACCATTAATTATTATTGATCAATGGTTGAGATTTGTCCCTTGGGACTACAAGAAAATTAAGGACTACCTTGAACAATTCTGATAGGAAAGTGACAAGTATCATACTAGAGGGTTGAAATAGTAAAATAGGATAATAGTTAGAAAGATGAATAAATAGAGGAAATGAGGTGACTTGTTAGGCAGGCAAAAATATTACGTATGATTTGTGTTAGGCTCTTAGCCCTACGGTTTTGAGAGAGGGATTCTCCCTGGACTAATCTTCCATTGTGGTAGATTAGGGTTTATCATTGTTCTATTTCGATTTCACGATCTCTATCAAATTCTCTATTCTAGTAATATAACTTTCGTAATCATACTTAACAAATTTATTAGTTTACAAAATTATAAAAAAAAAATTATTGGCAGGTCAACCAAACCCGTTTTTTAGGCGAACCTTTGTTCACCCCATGTTATGAACTTGAGATGTAAAATTGTGATCATTTTTGTAATATTAATGTAAAATATGCTTTATTTTTACAGGGATCCATGAAAATAGTATCAGAGTGTCTTTTAACACTTAAAGCACATTTCATGCCAAAAGTTGCAGTCGGCAGTCCGATGGCTGTTTCTCCAAGAAGTTGGGGGATTGACTCTTTGAGATGGAAACAGTTAGATGATAATACTGAAGAGGAATTATCTCCTAGGAAATTCCAACGGTCCTTACGCAGCCCCATGATATCATCCGGTACTCTCTCGCAACACCTGATTTTTCCCTTAAGAATGGGGTTGAAAACATATTTCTAATGCATAAAATCTTGTAAATCATTTTATTCAAAAAGTGTAATCATGTATTCATGTTTGTATGTATATACTTTTTGCAGAGCCTACAAGTGGATTGATGCATCATGCTGGACAAAAGTTTCATGAAGTGTTTCAGATGAAACATGGCGGCTATTCTGATCTTCCTCCAGCAAAGATCTCAGAATTGATGAAATCAAACAGTTTAGATGTGATTTCCTACAGTTCTCTCCCCTATATATATATATATATATATATATAAATATATATATATATATATATATATACACACACACACACATACTTTTATAACTCCAGAAATTTAATTTGGCCAGATTGCCCCGACACAGTCGCTTTTGAGCATGGTAAATGGGATTCTAGACGAAAGTATCAGCCGGAAGAATGGTGAAATACCTCATGTATGTATTAGGAAAAAGTTAGCAGCTTAAACAGGTCAAAAAAGTCAAACATGTTGTTATTATCCCACAAGTTCATAACAGAATACAAAACACCAAATTACTAAGTAGTCCTTGTAGTTTTTATCTAACTATTAATTACGTTTGAACTATTAAACTATAAACTAAGTATAGATATATATTTTTAAATATGTTTAATAATTAAACGGGTGGTGGGTCGACCCGTTTAAATTATCATTGACCCTAAACCTAACCCGTTTAATAAACGGGTCAGTTGAGTTGACCCGAGACTGACCCAAAACCTTTTTACCTTAACCCAAACCTGCTTATTTTCGTGTTGGGTCAGAAATTGCCACCCCGTAAACATCTTTCTGTAAGTTTTTTAATATATAGATATAGGAGGTTGTATGCATTAGAAATAGACGTTGGGTTGAAAAAGTGTCATTTTTTTGTTTAACTCATTGGAGATAATACAAAATCTAAATTGACCCGGCCCGTTTGTTATACCAGCGTGTTGCTTGCCTGATGAGGAAAGTGGTTCAAGAGATCGAACGCCGTATTTCTACTCAAGCTGAACATCTACGAACCGTAAGACTTATAATTTTTTTATTTTATTTTATTTTATTTTATTTTATTTTTTTGTATTTAGTAGTATATTTCCCTCAGCTTTTTGACGATTCAATTTTTCTTCAAATGCAGCAAAACAATCTTTTTAAAACTCGTGAGGAGAAATACCAGTCACGGATTAGAGTCCTTGAAGCCCTTGCAAATGGAGATTCAACGGTATTTTCTTTGACCATTTTTTATAAATTCTTAATTACTTGATTCATTTTAAACATATTAATCATTGGATTCTCATTGTCATAGGCGGCAGTCAGCAACTTTGACCACATGAAGGTAAACTTTTTTCATCATTACCAGATTCCTTACAACAACAAAAAATATTTTGATAGCTGGATTCTCTTGTTTACAGATGATGATGAGCCCGTTTGAGCAGATTAAGGTAATCTTCATCTTATAATTTAATATACATATATCTTGAGCTGCTGCTTATATTACTTGATGACTAATAAGTAATAACTATTACTAAAAAGAATAGTTAGTGAATGCATAGTAGTTGTATATCTTGAAAATGGGCATGATGTTTTAAAATACCAATACATGTCTGAGTCAACCCGTCTATTTTAATTTTTTTACAAATTTTCTATGATCAAAAAAAGTAATTGTTAGAGTAATTAGTCGTATTAACCTAGCTTAGTCTCAAAGCTAAGCAAGACGTGTGTATATTCTTTGTAATCCTTATTATTTCTTAATCAATATGATTTAATTATTAGTTAATTATGGATCTTTCTTTACCTATGATTACAATAATCATAATAATTAAACATGCCTAAAAACATACCTAATGACAAGATCGAGACACATGGTGGAAATCAAAAGGTGAAGATAAGGAAAAAGAAATGTGTAGAATTGATGTCTTTGCCACAATAACTGATTTTTCTTTTGTTTTCATGGAACCTGTATTTTGTTAAACCTTAAAGAAATTAGAAATTCTTTGGGCCTTCATTCCATGAACTGAAATTGACAAAATGCTGAAATTGACAAAATGCTGACGATGTTAAGTTTACTTAGGGATTGTTGTTATTGTTGTAGGTTGACGTGACGAGAACAGGAAATAGCAACAAGGGTCTAGTTGTAGAGGTTAGTTCATGTGTTTTTCTAAAATGAGACATCTATTAAATACATATTTTATGAAAGTTTGATAGCATGAGATATGTCTATAGTTTTCCATTAAAACCTGCATAACGTGAGATAATGTTTAAATGCATAAACATATGTTATTACCCATAGCTTACATTATGTGTTTTTTTCAAGGTTGTAAAAATCAGTCGGTGGTCGACCACCTTCAAGCGGTTAATCGATCTGGGTGGTGATTAATCGGTTTCTAGGCTGGTACCATAAAATAGAAAGGATTTTTTTATATAAATAAATATCCGCAATATCCTAACAAAATAACTAATTAGTCAATAACCATGCGAAAAGTTTAACAATTTCAAAAGAAAAAACATAAGTCCATATCAGAATAACTAAATTAGTCAATAAATACCCTAAATTTGATTTTTTAATTTTTTTAAGTAACTTTGACTTTCGTTGACCTTGGCCAATTTTGACCTTGACCGCTTAATTGCACCGATTACTAGGTTGGCCGTCGATAACCACCTAGACCGATTTTTACAACACTGATTTTTTTAATCCTTTGTCGAAAATATCTGTTAATGTTTCAGATAGATAACACAAAACAATTCCAGGAGGATGGAGACAAAAGTGGTGAAATTGCACATTTGAAGCAGGAACTGGAGAATCTGAGGAAAGCGCATAGAGATCATTGTATGCATATACAAGCAGATGCAAGGAAAGCTGAGAAGAAATTGAAAGAGGTTGAAAATAATTTGAATGAGTCAAAGATGAAAGTGGAAGAGCTGGAAGCTACATCTCGGTCAAAAAGTCAATGGTGGAGTAAAAAGGAATACATTTACAAAACATTTACCGAATTCCAACTTGGTGCACTCAAGGTAATAGTAATAAAATTTCACATTTATGTCGGTCATACTCATATAAATATATAATTCATGTTATTTTTCAGGAATTAAGATTTGCTTCTCAGTCAGTCCGTCAGGAAATTTTGAAAACTCAAAAGAACTACTCACAGGATTTTGATGACTTAGGTTTGGTTTGTTCTCTTCTATTGTTCTGGAAAAGAAAACACATTTCTTAAATTTTATGGGCGGGTCGGGTCTTGTGATCTCATGTGTGGTGTGTTGTGTTCAGGGACAAAGGTTAAGGTTTTGCAAGATGCAGCAAAAAGCTATGAAGAAGCCGTTTCTGAAAACCGGAAGCTGCACAATGAAATTCAAGAATTAAAAGGTTAATTTTTTATAGTGTGTATATATTAGGGGTGAGCATTTGGGCTGAAAAAACCAAACCGAATCGAAACCGGAAACATGTAATCAATTCGGTAACATGTAATCAATTCGGTTTTCAGTTTTGTAATTTTGATGAATTTCGGTTTCGGTCTGGTCCTCGGATAGGGGTGAGCATTTGGGCTGAACAAACTGAACCGAAACCAAACTGAAATCGAAAACATGTAATCAGTTCGGTTTTTCGGTTCTGATGATTCATCATTATCGGTTTCAGTCCGGTTCGGTTCAGTTTCTGGAGCGCGCTCACCCCTAGTATATATTGTTGCATTGCACTAATGATGAGATTGATAAACAGGAAATATTAGGGTTTATTGTCGGATAAGGCCATTTCTTCCTAATCAAAAGGATAGACAAACAACCATTGATTACATTGGTGAAAATGGGGAGCTAATTGTTGCCAACCCTTCAAAACTAGGGAAAGATAGTCGCAGGTCATTCAAGTTCAATATGGTCTATGCTCCTACTGCTACTCAAGGTTACTAATCATGTTTGTTAACTTCAATCAAAGTTCAAATTAACTGGAAGAGTAAATTACACAAATGGTCCTATATGTTTGTACAATATTACATATTTGGCCCTTTAGTTTCATAAATTACTATTTTTGAAATTATTGACATGTTTGGTCATTTACCTAAACAATTGTTTATTTTTCCCGTCACGTATGGTCACCTGTGATGCACGAGGGGATAGATTTGTCCTTTTCCCTCTCCCTCACCTATTTGAAACCCATAAAAACCCGTGTGTTTGACGGGAAAAAGTTAACGTTTAGGTAAAGGACCAAACGTGTCAATAGTTTCAGAAATAAGGACTATCAGTGTAATATATGAAACTAAAGGGCCAAATATGTAATATGGTAAAAACATAAAGGACCATTTGTGTAATTTACTCTTAACTGGAATTTACTAACGTTTTCCTACATGTTGGCAGCTGATGTATATGGAGATATACAACAATTGGTGCAATCTGTTTTAGATGGATACAATGTATGTATCTTTGCATATGGTCAAACTGGATCAGGAAAAACCTACACCATGGTATAATATAACTAAACCTTTCATATATGATGTTATGTATATCTATATCTATATCTATTAGGTTTGTTGATTGATTTGTTTGACAGAGTGGTCCTGACAAAGGAACTGAAGAAGAATGGGGAGTGAATTACCGTGCTTTAAACGATCTTTTCAGAATCTCCCAAAGCCGAAGCACTTACAAATACGAAGTATGGGTTCAAATAGTTGAAATATATAATGAACAAGTTAGAGACTTGCTAGGAGATGATAATTCTCAAAAGAAATATCCTTAACCATTGCATGTTTCATTACTTTTCCCATAAAACTAATTAATATATATATATATATATATATATATATATATATATATATATATATATATATAGGGTCCGGATCCGGTGAGGACTCAAAAACCGGTGAGGACTGCGAGGACTCCAAAAAAAACTCTAAAAATGATCCAAAACAAACTTTTTTCAAAAAAAATTCTTTTTTAAACATAAAAATCGCAGCCTATAAGATCCAAAAAAACTACAAAATTACAAAAATGATCCAAAAAAAAATATGGATCATAATTTTGATCCACAAAAAAAATATGATGATCCACAAAAAAAAGTGGATCATAATTTTTTTTTCAAAATTTCTTTTTGGTCAAATGTAGTAATAATCATGGGGAGTTATATATTTTTTTTTCGGAACTTTTTGAAATTGTTTTGAGGTGTCCTCGCGAGTTCTCACCGTTTTTTGAGTCCTCAACGGATCTCACTTCTATATATATATATATATACACACACACACACGCACACACATATATTGAAGTGAGATCGGGTGAGGACTCATATTTTTGTGAGGACAATTCTCAACCAATCATTTAAAATTTTTTGGATAATTTTGGTTTATTTTCAAAAAATGTTTCCTAATAAAGATACAAAATTTCTCATAATGATCCAAATTTTTTTAAATGATTGCTTGAGAATTATATTCGCAGTCCTCACCAATTTTTGAGTTATATATAGGGTCAGGAGGACTCAAAAATTGGTGAGTAGTGCGAAACAATTCTCAACCAATCAATTAAGTAAAATTAGATCATTACTAGAAATTCTGAATCTTTAGGAGGAAACAGTTATTGATAATGATCCAAAATTTCTTAAATGATTGGTTCAGAATTGCCTATACAGTCCTCATCAAAATTTGAGTCCTCTGTGTCTCGGGTTTTACAAAAGTTTTATACGAAAATGTTTGAATCCTTAACTTGCGAACACTTGGGATTTTATCAACAGCAAGTTTAGCTGTCCCTGATGCTAACATGCGCCAAGTTAATGAACCATCTGACGTGTTGGGATTAATGGAAATCGGGTTAAAAAACAGAGCTAGAAGCAGTACTTCCATGAATGAAAGAAGCAGCAGGTCACACAGGTATTTTATTTTCCAACCCGACCTGACCCGTTAGATATATCTTTTAGGGTTCTGTTAATGACAGCTAGGGGTGCCCAAAGGGTCGACCCGACTCAAACCCGAACCCGATTACGCTAATCGGGTCCCATGTTATTATCGGATTTTTTAAACCCGACCCGACCAACCCGATTTATTATCGGGTCGGGTATCGGGTTAGAATTTCTTACCTTTGTCGGGTTCGGGTTGACCCGATTAGACCCGATTAAAGTTTAAATGTTTTATTATTAAATTAATTAATTAGCAAATTAAATGATAAATCATTCAATAAAAATCAATTAACAATTACAAGTGTTAGATAAAAACCCATAAAATTCAATATATTAAATAATTTCTTTCATTTTTTCCTAAAATTCCTAACTTAAGTGTAACCCGACCAACCTGATCAGGTCAACCCGACAAACCCGAAACCCTACCAACCTGAACCCGACAAACCCGAATCCTTATCGGGTCGGGTTTCGGGTCAGGATTTTTTTTGCCTCAAACCCGACGGACCCGACCCGGTAACCCGATGGGTACCCCTAATGACAGCCGTAAGAATTGTCTTTTACATGCATAAAAAAGCTTGTACATTTAATGATGAAGTAGTGATCCTAAAATTCAAGAGGCTGTCTTTACATTAATTTTGCCCTCTTATTGACAGCCTTAGGGATGTCATTATCATTTTCTTATTTTTTTAAATAATTTTAATTTATCCTGATTTTGAATTAGTGTGGTGACAATCCATGTTCGTGGGACGGATCTGAAAAATGGCGGGTCGTTGACAGCTGGTTTGCATTTGGTGGATTTGGCGGGAAGTGAGAGAATAGATCAGGCTGAGGTTGTTGGTGACCGCCTTAAGGAAGCACAACATATTAACAAATCCTTAGCTGCTCTTGGTGATGTCATCTTTTCTTTGTCTCAAAAAAGTGTTCATGTTCCATTTAGAAATAGCAAGCTTACTCAGGTTCTTCAGAGCTCCTTAGGTGATTCTTCTTCTCATATCCTGTTATTTTAATAACCATATCAGTATTTATGTTAAACTTTCGTTACTTTTATATGTTTTTGCATACTTCATTACTTTCATATAGTATGTGCTGAATTTCTTCATCTATTTCAAGCTTTAGATTATAATTTAAGAGAATTGTTCAACGCAGTCCTTAATGTTTTTATAGTCCCAAGGGTATTTTGGTCAAAATTAATGGTCAAAATAATTAATGGTAAAGAACTAATCATATATTTTATACATGGAGGAGTATTTTGGTCATTTGAAACCAACATAAATTTTTATCCAATTTTTTTTTATTTACTATTATTTTTTTTCTTATTATTATTATTTTCTGTTAAAAAAAACTATATTATGTGATAATCACATATGATGTTTTTGTATAATCACATGTGATTGTACACTTGACCACATGTGATGTTTTTGTACAATCACATGTGATCAAGTATACAATCACATGATGTTTTTTTAAAACGAAAAAAATAAAATAAAAAATTAATAAAAATAAATTAATAAATAATTTAAAATAAAAAATAAAGTAAAATAAAAAAATTATGTGAGTGTCAAATGACCAAAATACTCCTCCATGTATAAAATATGTGATTAATCTTGACCACTAATTATTATTGATCAATAGTTGAGATTTGTCCTTTGGGACTACAAAAACATTAAGTACTACCTTGAACACATATGTATAATTTGATTCAGTAGGAGTCGTCTTGTAAGCAACATGAAATATAACATTACTAATTAATAATTCAACAAACCAACTTTGAGTTAATAGCCTTTTACATAAAAGCCCTTCTAATTACAGTTATTTACAATATACTCCTTCTTGATACAGGTGGTCAAGCAAAGACACTTATGTTTGTACAACTCAATCCAGAAGCTGCCCAATACAGTGAAACTTTGGGCACCTTAAAGTTTGCTGAACGGGTCTCTGGAGTAGAGTTGGGACCCGCTCATAATAACAAAGAGAGCAGTAATGTTAAGGAATTGATGGAACAGGTATTTTTCATGTTTTGTGACGGGTCAAAATGGGTCGGATTGGTTGACCCGTTAGCTTATTTGTCTAGTTTTTTATTTTTTTTTAAATCTCATAAATATTTAATGCAGTAAATATGGTTAGTTATATCATTGGACAAATCTCAACAATTTATCAATATAATTAATGGTCAAGATTAATCATATTATGTGATGGAGGGGTATTTTGGTCATTTGACACCCACATAAATTTTAATCCAATTTTCTTTTTCTTTTAAAATTATTTTATTTTTTATTCTTTTAATTATATTTTTTTTGTTAAAAAACAATATTATGTGATAATTACATGTGATTATATACTTAATCACATGTGATGCTTTTATAATCACATGTGATTTTTTGTACAATCACATGTGATCGGGTACACCATCATATGTGATTGTCACATAATGTTTTCTTTTTTAACGAAAAAAATTAATGAAAAAATACAAAATCAATAAAAAATAAAAATTATGTGAGAAATGACCAAAATACCCCTCCATGGTTGAGATTTGTTCCTTTAGACTACATAAAAATTAAGAACTACCTTGAACACATCTTTACAAATAAAATCCAAGTCTGTAAGTAAAGCGATTAAAGTGGTCATTTGCATATGAAAATATGACCTTCAGTTTTGAAAATTCATCATTATAAGCCGAAACAATATATGAAAATAAAAAACTTACAGGTGGCTTCCCTCAAAACCACAATCACAAAAAAAGACGAGGAGATTGAAAAGCTACAAGTTGCTAAAGAAAAGAAAACCACCGCCCACACACCGCCACTAGCTGGCGGCAGCAGTGCGGTGGAGAGATCACGTTCAGGGCGGCAAGGGGCCGCTTCCCCAAAATCCAAAGGATCCGCTTCTCCTTCTCCTTCTCTAAGCAACTCAAGAAGAACACAAAGTACTCATGGCCGTATGTCTCTAGATAGCATGAGTTATGCACCCGTTTATAAACCCGTTAAAAAGGGTCCGTCATCACTTCAAGGCGAAGGTTACAAATTTTAATTTTAATTTTAAGAGAAATGTTGAAGGTAGTCCTTAAATTTTGTTTAATCCTAAGGGAGAAATCTCAACTGTTGATCAATAAGATCTAATGGTCAAGATTAATCACATACTTCCTCTGATAAAAAATAAGTGATACACTTTAGGTTTCACGGTTTTTGAGGCAAAAGATTATAATGATGGTTAAATTAGATTAATTGGATGGTTAGTGGGGAATGGGTCCACACGTTTTGAATAAAGTGGAGTTAATGATGTTTAAAAGTAAAAAGTAAGGGTAAATGGGTCATTTCACTTTGTTAAAGTAGATAGTTAGTGGGTGTGGGTCCTACTATTTTTTGTCAAATAAGGTAATTTTTCAAAGTGTATCACTTATTTTGAATCGGAGGAAGTATTTTATATATGAAGGGGTGTTTTGGTCATTTGGCACTTAAAAAAATAAATCGTTTAATTTTTATTTTAAAATTATTTTATTATTTTATTATTTTTATCGTTAAAAAACAATATTATTTGATAATTATGTGTAGTACTGAATCACATGTGACTTTAGTGTAAAATCACATGTGATTCAGTATACAATCACATGTGATTACCACATTTGTGTTTATTAACGAAATATATATATTTTTAAATAATAATAATAAAATTTAATTCAAAATAAATAATAATTTTTTTTTTGTGAAAATGACAAAAATACCCCTCCATGTATAAAATATATGATTAATCTTAACAATTATTTATAATTAATCAATGGTTGAGATTTGTCCCTTGGGACTACATAAAAATTAAGGACTACCTTCAACCCTTAATTTTAAATAAAATCGTTAATTGATTATACGTTTATTTGTATTTATGTTTTTGTGAGAACAGAGACGGATAACTCCTCCGTTGGGTCCGTTGAAAGCAGCCCGTCGCACGATGGTTCCAAATCATCCACCAACTCAACCAAGTAAGTAATATTAATATTAATATTAAATTAATTTAATAGAGTGTCGAAATGGGTATGTTTTTGACTTTTTTTAGTTAATATTAGATGGAAAATGATAATGACAGCCCTAAGGGCTGTCACTAAGACGTCAAGACACGCATTAAAAACTTGTACAGTAATCAATAACCACCCCCTGCATTTTAGGAATCATCACCCACTACTAAAAGTACAAACGATTTATGCACGTAACCACCTCTTATTGACAGCCCTAAAGGCTGTCATTAACAAAACCCATATTAGATTAACCCGTTTGCTAGTGTTTCTAAATAAAGCCGTTTTACAGGTCAAAAACAGGCAAAATTGCTCGTGTAGCAAAACTATCCAAGGACCTTCCTAAAGCTGCAAAAGGTACATAAATGATCTAACTCGGTATTCTTATCATGTTTGATGAGAAATTAGTTGCAATCTCGCAGCATTGAGGAGCCTTTTAAGAAACCAAACCGATTACATGTTTTAGGTTTCGGTTTTGGTTCGGTTTTTCAGCCCAAATGTTCACACTTATCCGAGGACCGGACCGAAACCGAAAATCATGAAATTATAAAACCGAAAAACCGGATTGATTACATGTTTTCGGTTTCGGTCGGTTTTCGGTTCAGTTTAGTTTTTTCCGCCCAAATGCTCACCCCTCGGGGTGTTATCGATCCGAGTCGAATTGAATATCATGTGGGCTTGGCTCGTTTATTAATTACAGGACTCGAGCTCGACTCGAACTCGAATAAGTTTTAAAATTGAGCTCGAGCTCGATACTCGTTTATGATTCCGTATTTTTCTAAATGAATTTATTTACAAACTCGAAAAACTCGTTAATTACTCGACTGGCTAATACCCTGTTAATATATATGTATATTCTTGTACTTATTGTATCAACACTTGTACTTATTATATACAACACTTATTATATACAACACTTTTTCGACTCGTTTTTATCGGCTCGTTAAATCATTCTGATAAACGAGCTTTCAAACGAGCCGAGCCGGGTATAAATTATTCTGATCGGATCGTGAGATTATTCGAGTATTCTTTTTATAGGCTCGAGCTCGTTAAAAGTTCGACTTTTTAGTTGCCTTGAAACCCTTGTTATTACAGGCATGTTCAGGTCTCCAAGTGGGGGTAATTTAAGTGGCAAAAGTACTTCCAAGAAATATTGATTGATAAAGTAGATAGTAGTAATACAAATCTTGTACACGTCACTCCCTTTGTTCACTTTCAACTTTTGTTTTACCGTCAAATTTTACGATTCGGTTTTGCACTATCATTTCACATTTTAATATTACCTTTGTAAAGTTAAGTTCTTAAAGCTTGACCAAAAAGACAACATGTTATAATTGTTAATGTGTTTTGTATCGAACGAGTTATATGGTCTAAACTACGGGCATTTAAATGAAAATTGAGAAAAGGTGTACGTGTTCTTTATTTTCATTAAGATTACTTGCTTGAATGAGCTATAAGCATTAATTATAATTATATCTAAACGTCTTTTCTTGATTTTTGCGGTTTGTGTGATCTTTTTCTTCATCATAGTTGATAAATAAAGTTGCTAAGAATGTAAGGAAGATGTTAAATAGTTCTTTAAATGCTTAATCTTTTCTTTAAACTTTGAATCTTCTTAAAACATATTCCTCCCCCACAACCGAACAATAATTTTTCACTTGAGATAGATTGAACAATTATTTTGTTCTTCAGTTTTGTTGGATATCTTTGATAAGTATTTGATCTCTTTATTTTGATAGTTGTCAACCACATATTATTGTTTATCAATATTTTTCCTTACACCACGCCTTTATAATATAGTTTATCACTATTTTTTCTTATCCAACCATTCTTATAACTAATTAATTATTTATATCTGACTCATATGACTCGATCATTACCTTTAATACACTTAAAAACACATTTTAAAACGTGTAATGTTAGCCAAATTAAGCCTTAGCATACATCAAGACTTACACCCAAATTTTGAACCATTATGTGACGACATTAAACCTCAATTCTTAACTAGCCATGACAAACTTAGTGAGCTTTTTAAAACTATGGTTGGTACTATTAAACATGAGGGTGAAATTTGGAGTCTTTATATAATAATATAAGATAAGATACGAGGAATGGGTCTCCATCGGAGTATTATTTGTTCCAACAACTTTCACCCATATCCACCCACCAAACAAAAGAGTAAACAAAACGCTCGTTAACAACTGCAGTTTTTATATGTAAATATACTCACAATTTTAATTAACAGAGTGTTTCAACGATGTTACACCGGTCGGTAGTAAGATAATCGAAAAGTTAAAACATTTGTGACTTGATTGTAACATTTTTAAACATACACAATTTTACTTTTGATTTATATTTTATCAAATCATTATCATTTTGTCATCATAAAAAATATAGTAGTAAAAATTTGGGATTTGAAAAGAAATAGTAGTATTTTTTTATTTTTATTTTTTTCAGTTTGGCATGGAGAGTTAAGTTACTCTCTCAATGTAATACATAAACACCTGAATGATGAATTGAGTCAAACGCTTCGAAAGGGTTAGCACAGTTGTGATTATTATTATTTTTAACGGCGATTTTATTAAAACACTAGCAAAAAAACAAGAAGCAAAACAATTACAGAGTTACAAGCAAAGGGATTTTCAACCAATCGACTCAACTAAAGTTTGAGTTGCATCTATGTCTAGACCAATTGAAAGAACATGAAACAATATCATCAAACATAACCTCTTTTTTAGGAATAATCGAATCAAATAAAAGTTTAGTGCGGAAATTTCATACTCGCCGTCAACTAATGTAGAAAATACCTTCCAGCATAGCTGTGATTGAAAGTGCATTTCTAACTACTAACAGGGTATCCGCGCAATGCGGCGGCGGGTACCTAGTTACTATATTTTGAGGCGAACTAATGTTGTTTGGTCACACGTCTTTTGCATTAAATTGATTATCGAGAGGTCTTGTGATGGGTTTCCACTCCCAGATGTACTGGACATTAAATTGGCCTTGTCAAATTTCAAGATGTTGATGAGCCGGCATTCATGGATTGGAACCACCTTATTAAGGTAGTGTTCGAACATCTTAACCAAAGTTGTGAGTTTGGTTAGTGGTAATGTGCAATTTGCTTTATAAAGTAGTATAGATAAGCTTAATAACCAAACTCTTAATTAATGTTACACTAAATGTGCAACACGTAACGTTCTTACAACATTATTATTATTACAAAAAAAAAAAAAAGGGTTATAGTCATTATGTGGGACCCACTATTATGTTTGAAATCACGAAGGTACTTAATCCCACTCGTTTTCTCATGAAGGATTATAAAAACATTGTCATCATTTAGAATGGGAATTTAAGTGAAAATACCCCATGAACAAAAAGACAAAAAAGACAAAATTATCCACCACTTACCAAACCATCTTTGTCAAAGAGTTAGCTGTTATAATCAAAGTGAGAGAAGACTAATCAAGAGGTGGCTGCAGCTTCTTGATGAAGGTTGTGGGCTATACAAAATGCCATTAATACCTCATCTCATCTCACACCACATCTCTTCTTTAATCCAACCACTAATTAATCTTTATAATTAGCAGTTAATTAAGGATGGAAGAAAATCTTCCTCCTGGATTCAGGTTTCATCCAACTGATGAAGAACTCATCACTTATTATCTCTCTCAAAAAGTATCTGATTCCACTTTTACTTCAAAAGCAGTTGCTGAAGTTGATCTCAATAAATGTGAACCTTGGGACCTTCCAGGTTTTTTTTTTAAGTATTTCCGTTAATATATAATTAGGGCTCCTTACCTAACTGTTTGTTGTGAACGTTTCTGAACTTTCCTTTAGACATCTAGTAAAGGTTATGTTTGAACTGGATATATATAATGTTTGTTCTAGCTAGCTAGTTGGTAAAACAAGTGAAGATGATTCAAAGATCGGCCTATGTTCTTTGTGAACTCTCGTTATTCTTTTATATATGACGATTAAAAGTATAATTTATCGTATCCTAATGTATTAAATAACCATGCAAAAGCCGGTTATGCCGCAAAAATATAGTATTCTTCTTCATGAGGGCTTCAAGAGTTTATGATTTGGTGCTTTTCATACATTTATCTCTGTTTTGTGTTTTATATTCTAGTCTGTATGTGTTTCTACGGTCAATTATGTTAGTTGAATGAATTCGGGAAAAGTAGATGATAAGTTGCTAGAGTAGAAGTTGGTAAGTAATGTGTTAACTTAGATTTTTATTGTTATTTTTTAATGATAGAAATCACTTCAAACACCACAATTATTGCTTTAATATATTGTGCATTTTGCTATAACATACATACATCGTGACGTTTGAAGTAATTTCTATGGTGTTAAAATCAGTGGCGGTTCTAAAGGGTGGGCAAGGTGGGCATCTGCCCACCCTAAAAATTTTCCGATTAGTATAAATTTTTTATAGGTCAGCTTATTTTTAGCTTCTGCTCATCAAAATATATATTATGTATGAGCGATAACTAATTCACTTCATATATTGGCTTAGTGGTTAACTCATTAATCTTAAAACATATAACATGCAGTCCAAGTCCATATGCATTTTTTTTAAATTAATTTTTTCTTATTTCTTTTATAATGTTTCTTTTGCTCTATTTGTTATTAAAATTGTGTTTTCTTTTACTAATTTCCTCCTTATTCTTCTTAGTTTAAAAATATTATGTTTGCAATTTATTTGATTACACGTGTATTTTAACTAGTGACATATATAAACACTTTGAAGAATTTACTTCATTGTTGTACATAGACCCACGTTCTCTAGTAAAATGAAAATGAGGATGAGACATCAGGAATAGTCGGGATAGCTCAGGTGGTAGAGCAAAGGACTGAAAATCATCGTGTCACCAGTTCAAATCTGGTTCCTTCGTTCGCGCTGATCCTTCGCTGCCTACTTTGCCTTTGCTTATTGGTGAACGAGTAGTAAAGTCTTGTGCTATAAATGCAGAAGCGGGTAAAGAGTACATGTGTTGAGCTACCAAAGAAGTAATAACCCCTAAAGAAGCTAGAGCAAGGCCTAATTGAAATGAAGTCTACCATTAATAAAAAATTATATTCTATTTTTTATATTACTAAATTTTAAAAATTGTATTCTTGAAATAATTAATAAGCGAATTTCGATTTTGACTGATTTAGTTTATGATTAGACTTTCTTCAAACTAAAATTGATTTGATTTTGTTTACGATTTGACCTTAAAAAAACATCACTCAAAAACCTGGCTTCTAATCTAAAAATTTGCCCACCTTTAGAAATTGTTCTGGTACCGCCCCTGGTTAAAATCACCCCCCTTTGGCTAACGACCATCAATGAAATTATTTTATTTTGATAGTTTTTGACAAATGTTTGAACAAATACAAATCTTGTTAGGACTAATCTTTTAAGTTATATGCAGCCAAAGCTTCTATGGGAGAAAAGGAATGGTATTTCTTCAGCTTAAGAGATCGAAAATACCCGACAGGATTACGAACCAACCGTGCAACTGTCGCCGGATATTGGAAAACAACGGGAAAGGACAAAGAAATCTTTCGTGGCGGGATATTAGTCGGGATGAAAAAAACCCTAGTTTTTTACAAGGGTAGAGCCCCAAGAGGTGAAAAAACAAATTGGGTGATGCATGAATATAGACTTGAAACTACACATGCTTATAAACCTACCAAGGTACGTGCGAAACAAGTGATTAATTATCCGTTAGTTGACTTTTAATGACACTTTTAAATAATTTAATTGGATTTAGTTATGTTTTTTTTTTCCATTAGTTAAGGAGACTTGAGTTATAAAAAATATAAGTTCACATAAACCCGTTATTGAAGTACAAAAGTACTCGTTATATATGATCATTGTTTGTATAAACTTTTGGCCACAACAAAGGGACTTAATTAATGAGTTCAACTTTTTTAATTATTGTTTGCTCAACATTCATTAAGCACAAATATATTAAAAACTAGAAACTGTAACTAATTTGGAAAAGATTAATAGTTACCGTTGACGATAATAGATATTAATAAATAAAAGCGCCAAAAAGAATATTTGTCGATAGTCCAAATATAAAACATGTTCACGTATGCATCTATTGCTTATGTTTTAGACCTTCCATCAACATTTCACTTCGCGTGCATCTTAGACATTAAAAAATGACTTAAATGTATTTTATTAGTACCTTAAATTTATTGACCGGGTACTTTACTAACCTAAATTATTAAAAGAATAACCTGGTACCCTTAACTATTAAATGTACAACATGGTACCCTGAACTTGAAAAATAGTCAATTTAGTATTTCGACTCACTAATTTGGTATTCAATTCTAACATCATTTTCTTCTAATTTCAATATATTGAGATAAATTATATTTTATAACTCACCAATAGTTATTAGGGAAGTATATTTTGTAATAAAACGCGATCAAATTAATAAGGCAATATACTAAATTGACAATTTTAGCAAGTTGAGGGTGTCATGATGCACCTTTAATAATTAAAGGAAGTAAATGACCGGATCAACCTGTTCATGATACTAAAATGTATTTTGGCATTAAAAAGAGACATGCATACATACATGATTATTTGTCTTTAATAAAAATTAATATATAAAACAAGGTTACATTTGATCACTTTTCACCGCTTTTTACAGGAAGAATGGGTAGTTTGCCGAATCTTTCAGAAAATGACAACTAGAAAGCCAACGGGCACAGTTTCATCACCTCAGTCAATAGACTCACCCTGTGATACTAATACAATGGCCAATGACTATGGTGATATTGAGCTCCCAAACTTAAACGACATTTCAAATTCAAGTAGTAACATTTTGCTTCAAAATTATGGCATGGAAACCAACCTTATAAACAGGAACATGGATCTAAATATGAGTCTTCCACCTCTCACTTGGCCATCTAACTTAATGAATTCCAATCTTTCGATGAACGCGTTGATTCTAAAAGCGTTGCAACTTAAAACTTACCAACAAAGATCAGAAGTTGCAAATCTTGATTATCAATTCTTGTCCCAAGTGAATTCTAACTTCCTAAATCAGGCGAGTCCGAGCTTTCAAGCTTCCTCCTTTAGAACATATGAATCTTTGCAACCGCAACAACAACAAGAACAACAACAACAACAAAAACAAAAACAGGAGCAACCATTCAACTTGGACTCCATATGGTAAGCTTTGTGATTCATCATGGAGTTAGTTCAAGATAGAAATGGAGATAATAGAAACAAAGGTAAGCCCTGATCTCTAGTTGGAATTCATTTTAAGTTGGATTTATAAAGTGGAATGAGTGGGAGCTTAATTATTATGATTATTGTAAGTGTTAAAATATAATGTATTAATTAATTGTAGATTACCTAGAAAATCATGTCTATGTTATGTGTATTTTCATTTTGTAGTAAAGGTTCTAGATTCAAAATCGTAAGAATAAGTTGCAGAATATGTATTTGGCAATAAAAATGTTGTACATCAAAGTCAAATACTCGAGTTTGTCCAGGTAGCTGAATAAGGATCCCTCTCTATTTATAATATGTTTTAGGTTCTCTTTTTGAGCTATAGCTCTTAGATGGTTGATGTAGACTCAAAAGAACGATAGTATAGATTAAACTGTTGATTCAAAGAATACCGCGATAATTTAACCAAAACCATGTTGATTTAATGATTCCGTGGGATTGGCCTTCAATATTTGTTCAATACAAATAACACAATTCTTAAGAGAAAATTCGATTTTTGTAAAAACGTCAACTGATTATTTCATTCACGCAAATACACTTTAAATAAGGCCCAGAATTCCGAATGGGCCAAAAACTTCAAACGGGCCATAAACTGGGCCAAAAGCAAGTCCAACTTTTTAAGAAAAAAAACAAAACGAAAATAAGGGACCTAAGGGTTCAAAAACAGCATTTTTGGGCCGGAAAGTTCGGTAAACCGCCTACGGAGATTCGAGGCAAAAGTTATGCGCTTTTCAGTTGAGTCTCTTTCCTTACACGATCTTGGGCGTCCAGATTCATAAGGGTCCGCTCCTCTATCATTGTATCTGCATCAATGGTTATTTAATGTCTCTCATCATCATGTCTCTAGCTACCTAATATTATCTTTTTATCTCTGCAAATACACCAAATTTTTTTTGAACGACAACTAATCTACTCCTAAATCCACATATGTTCACTATAGGACTTGAAGTCTCAACCTTAAGGTTGGGGGCAAACACTTTTACCGCTAGGCCATTGACCCTTTGGTCTACAAATACACCAATTAATAGTTGGTGTTAATCACAATTAGTTCTAGAGTATAGTGATTATGGTTGCGGTTCTGTCTATATCTACACACGTAAGAAAATATGTAGAGTAAATTATATGGATGGTCCATGTGGTTTATCAAAAGTTTTAGATTTAATCCTTAAGTTTCAGAAATTACATGGATGGTCCCTATAATTTTAAACTTATAATGCTTTTGGTCCCTAATACTAACATTTGTTAAAAATAACCGTTAAATTTTTCTAAATGACAATTCTAACCTTTCATATATATTTTGTAATTTACTCTAGTTTTAAAAAACAAAACAAAATACACCCCCTAGCACTTATCCGTAAGGTGAGCACAAGCGGGTACCCGACAGTTCTGATCGGAACGGAACCAGAACCGGAACCGCAGGTTCCTGAAATATCTGAACCGGAACCGGAACCAGAACCTGGAAGATAGGTTCCTAATTTACTCAAATATGTATGACCGAAGAAATATGTATGGTTAAGCTTAGGCCTGTGCAAATTGGATCGAGAACTCACTGGGACCACAGAACCGGACCGAACCGAGCTACATCGGTTCGGATCTTGGTTCTAGTTTTTATGAAAAACAGCCATAGGCGGTTTACCCAACTTTCCGGCCCAAAAATGCCGTTTTTTGACACTTATTCTCGTTTATATGTTTTTTTTCTTTAAAAGTTGGATTTTGTTTTTGGCCCAGTTTGTGGCCCATTTGTCGTTTTTTGCTCATTCGAAATTCTAGGCATTATTTAAAGTGTATTGATGTGAACGAAATAATCAATTGTCATATTGAATTTTCTCTTAAGAATTGTGTTATTTGTGTTGAACAAATTTTGAAGGTCAATGTAACACCGCAAAATTCAAGCCATTTTTTTTAACACCTTAACCTTACGGAAGCAATCCCAAACTATTACAATTTACCAAAATACTTAATACCTATTAATAATTTACAAACCATCTTATACTATTTTAAAAACATCTGGTGTTACTAAATCCAAGGCTTGACCATTTTAAAATATGAGAGTAATTGACAAAACCTTTCCTTCAAACCCCGACTCTAAGGTCAACCCAGTCAAACCTGTAAAGAGTCAATAAGAGAGGGATTAGCATATCGCTAAGTGAATGAAATTATAAACATTAAATTGTACAACCACAACAATTTAAGATATCACCCTTTTTCCAAATAACACCCTTAGCAACTAGCAAATTATTAGAGGAATGGCGGTTCGACCGAACTTGCAATTGTTGTTGGCCCAACAACTGTTTATCGATAGCCCAATGCTACTTGGTACAATACCAGTGTTCCTCGACCTACTCGTGTCCAAGGAGTCCTGGTTTTGTCACTAATAGCACACGTTTCCCAGTCACTAACTGCTTGGGATGACCTCTTTCCGTCTAACATGCGCATATAACAGTTAATTAACACATAACAACTAATTAACTAACACCCAATTAATATCCGAAATCGAAAAACGAATTCTACAGCCAAACAGCTAGTTCGCGTCGTGAACTCTCATTCGCGCCAGCGAAAAAGTTCGCGCCCGCTATATTAACTTTCTGTTTGGTCTCGGGTCTTGAATTCTGCAGCCAAACAGCTAGTTCGCGTCGTGAACCTAAAGTTCGCGCCGAGAACTTCCTGATTTGCTGAAATTATGCACTTTTCTGCACAATACCAAGTCGAACCCAAAACCATTGTAAATTATACTATCTAATGGTTATAACTCCACTCACCTTAGCATAAAGCTCCTTCCACTCAGTTGTCTAATGTCACTGAGCCTTTTTCCCTTTTCCCTGCAAATACAATCAATAGCCGAATTAATAACCGTTTAACCCGAAATGTACAAATCCATACAAAAGCATTACAAGACATGCCAAACACTTGTATAATCCTAAAATTGCAGGTACCAACCATACTTTTACCACTTTGACCTTTCTAGGTCAAAGTCTACAACGAATGCCTTTTTGACCCAAAAATGTGTAAAAGTGCACAATACACTATAAAGACATAACAACAAGTGTACTAACTCAAAACTTGTACCTTGCAATACTTCCCAAATCATACAACTTCATGATTGAAGGGTTTCATTGTAACTGATTGACCACTTGGGTCAACCTCCTAGTATGCTTGGTTCGAACCATACTGTCAAGAACATGAACTTGTTCTTGCCGGTTAAACCAACTAGATAGTTTAATCCCTAAAAGCGGAACTGGGATTAAACTTAATCCTTAAACCCTAAAAAATTGGGATGTTGGAAATCTAAACTAGATTAACAAGAAAGAAACCTTGTACGAAAAACTCGAACACACACACATACTTGTGTGTGTTCGTCGAACACTCACCAAGAACCCTAGGGTTCTTGGTGTTCTCGTCCGATCGAACAAGAGGAGAGGAAGAAGAGTGATCCATGAAACATACCTTAGTTAATGCTTAAGATAGATCCACTGATGATGAACACGACGAGCGATCTTCTAGTTGATCACTTGCAAAGATTTTGTTCTTCAATACTTGAAGAACACGAAGAACGAACGAAGAACACGAAGAACACAAGGCTTGTGTTCTTGGGGATGTGTTTCGGCCGAATCTAGGGAGGAGGAGGAGCCAAATTTCGTGGCTTAGGGTATGGGGTGGGAGGAATAAAGTGAAGCCTAGATCTTCTATTTATAATGGAAGATCTTTCACTTAAGTCCTTCTAATTTAATTAAGAAACGTTTCTTAATTAAACTTTTCCTTTTACACTTCCAACCCTTATAGTTTATCTAGTTATTATTGTTGCACTTAATTATTAAATGTCTAGTATTAATACACTAATATATTTCGGTATAATATATACACGAAATATATATGCTTGTATTTATACTTTTAATAATTAATTATATAATAAACTTTATATAATCTAAACAACAATTTTATCCAAACACCATATGATTTAATTACTTTAAATCATATTATGGATAATCTATAATTAACACATTGTATATTTACTCAACTAGTAAATGTACAAGTACTTGTATTAATTAGTTAGTTAAACTTAACTTAATACTTAACTGATTCATAATGACTATTATGAATCATTCCTCTTCGTAGTATCAATGCATATTTTGATCGTATTACATGCACTCACCGGTGTGACCCTTAAGTGTTTCGTAGGCATGGATGTATCATCATAGGTTGACTAACTGTGCACATAAATCCTTCAATGATTATAAGTTAACTAACTCCTACTTTCATTTATAAAATCCGAATTTACCACTTTGACTTACCAATGTCAAAGTTCAACAATTAATATCATTTTGACCCGAAATGTGCATTTTACTACCTTAATTAATGGCACAATACCAGTACACTAAATTAATTAACCTTTTACTTGCATTCCTACACTTGGTAATTACCATATTTGACTTGTATAAGTCAAAGTTATACCCAAAATACTTAAAATCCCGTTTTTAAGGTAATATGAACAAACGGGTCAAAAGCCCATTTAACCACTTTAATACCCTACCATTCCAACTAATAATCATATCAGTTAATAAATCACAATTAACATCCCATAAATGATAAATTTCAGATTTGACTTTCTCCTAGACCAACTAAAGTCAATTTATTTCCAAATTTTGACTTTAATCAAAATTTCATCAAATTATGAAAATTTCTCTAGTTCACTTTACTACCTTCTACTCATATGACTTAATCACCATCTCAACTCTTTTGATCATTTTAATACAAAACAAAGTTAAAATCCAACTAATCAATCTCACTTTTTAATGACTATTTTCATTTTGACCCAAACGGTCAAAATTCGATTTTTATCTTTAATACTTCAAAATTTGTTTATGTATTTATGTTTACAAGTATCAAATTACCATTTCTAATAATGTTGACCATTTAAGTCAAATTCAACTAATAAAGTCACATGTACCACTATTACCATTATTTTGACCCAAACGGGGCAAAAGTCCATTTTAATACCTTATAATTACATACAACTATCTCAACCAATTACCAAGACCCAATTTATCTAATTACCACTCATAAGTCAATTTTCCCAAATTTGACCTAACCTGAAGTCAACCAAAGTCAACTTACAGATTTTAACTTTGACCATATCCCACTAAATTTTAATTTATTCCAATTTAATCAATTAATTATCTTAACAATTAAATTCTAATGAAATCATGTTACATTTCAGATTTTAATCTTCATTGTAACCAACATAACAATTAAAACACCTAATATCATCAAAATTACCAATTCAAGAAAACTAAGGTTTAAGTCCATCTTTTCCATAAATCACCTCTAATGGTGATTTATGATATGGACACCAAATTTAGGTTTCAATCATCAAATAGACATGTATACTGCACCCTTAACACACTAAAACTTAGATATACAATCAATTTCATCAAACCTCAAGAACATCATAACCCTAGTTCTTCCAATCAACAAGAACACCCAAAAACTAGAACCCTAGACCAAGAGAAAAGATATTACTTACCAATTCTTGCTCCAAATCCGAATTTAGGGTTAGAACTATGAGAAATCCAAGCTTTAATTTGAAGAAATCAGAATTCAAAGTGTATGTATGGTTCGATGTGCGTGAGGACGAGAGCGAGATAGAGATGAGACTCAGATTGAAATATGTTATGGTCTAAATCCCCCACATGTATACCATACGTGTCCAACTCAGAATGGGCCAAAATTCATTAAACACAATATTGTACTGGAACTATGATGCTTAATTTAGAACCCTAAACGAACTCTGTTTTAAAAACTGAAAATACCGTTAAAACCCTGGTTCAAAAGCGAACCCAGATATATAAAAATTAATCTAATATATATCTGTCGCAGGTATTTATTAATTTTTAACCACGTGATTAAAACTACAATTAATTCAAATAAAATCCAATTAAATTCTATAATTTAGAAAATAATAAAATAACACTTACCAAAGGTAACATAATGCTAGACTGGTTTCAGGGTGTTACAGTCAATCCCACGGAATTTTGAATCAACATGATTTTGATTAGATTATCCCGGTATTCATTTAATTAACGGGTCAATCTATACTATCGTCCTTTTGAGTCTACATCACTTGCTCTAAACGTATAATTGTCCGTTGAATTGTATGGATAGTTTGTTAGTTTTAATAAAGTGTGTCGTTATTAATATTCAACCCATTATTTGGAAGGGAAAAAAATCTAAAAATATAAGTATTGTCATGAACTTGAATAATTTATCTATAATACATTACGCATTCAAATTTCCGTTTATTTTACTGTTCATAATGTATTGACGCCGTTAGTGAGTAACTAAACATTGAGATGGAGGAAAGTCAAATTTATATCTAGAAACAAGATCTTAAACAAATGAAATAAAAAAAAAATCCAAATATAGTTAGAACCAACGCATAAATAAACAAATATATATAATAAGAAAATAAAAATAGTTAAAATTAATATATAATAAAACTAATTAAATAAATAACATGGTTAAAATTTATGTGAATGTCAAATGACCAAAAAACCCTACATGTATAAAATATTTGATTAATTTTGACCATTTATTATTATATCAATGGTTGAGATGTCCTTTGAGACTATGCAAAATTAAGGACCACCTTAAACAATTACTTATAAACTTAGGGCAATTAAGAATGATTAAAATGGTTAATGTATAATTAAGAAAACATAATTATGTAAAGATGGTTAATGAAATTCAAGAAGTGAATCTTAAATATAAGTAGTAGGGGTGAGCATAGCAGGGTACCCGCCGGTTCCGGCCGGAACCGGAACCGGAACCTCTTGTACCGGTTCCTCAATTTTCGGAACCGGAACCGGAACCTCCGGTTCCGGTGCCGGTTCCGGTTACCCTGTCTTTAAAATCGTAAAATTATAATAAGATGCAAAACTTAAATATTAATCATTTTTTATCGTTTTATCTACTAATCTTTGAATAATCATAGATTCCAACTACTTAAACTTATGATTATCTATTTATTATATTGTTAAAACACTATATTTAGACTAATTAATGACTAAACTCATTCAAAATTACACAAAATTTATCATATTGTTAAATTTGGACATTAAATTTCGCAAATATATAATATTTTAACAAAAATATACCGAATAATCGCCGGTTCCGGTTATCCACCGGTTACCGGTTCCTAGATTTTGAGAACCGGAACCGGAACCTCTTAGGGCGGTTCCATAATTTTAGGAAACGGAACCAGCGGTTCCAAAACGGTTCCGGTTCCAATTCCGGTTACCCGCTTTTTCTGCTCACCGCTAATAAGTAGTATAACTTTTACTTCAAAATGATACATTCCATAAAATAACATGTATTTCAAGCAATGTGGGTTAATATCTAAATTGAACTCTTACTTCGAAAAAATAAAATATTTACTTCTAAAAAAATTACCATTAAAAAGTTACTAAAACACGACTAGAAAATAATTGATGTACAACATTACAAAACTTCTTACTTTTCATTATTTTATAAATGTTTATTAAAAATTCAAAACGGCTTTCCATTGTTCGCCACAATCTATTTTAGCAGCAAAAAATAAGCAAAAAATTAAGTTCATATTTTTATAAGGTGGTTTATAACAAGTGAATAAAAGTTTTAATGAGATTGCAATAAATAACATATTCATATTTTAAAAAAATCCACTAATTTCCGGATTTAAAAATCCACAACGGAGTGCGGACTTATTACACTCGTTATTACTTATCTCTCACTGACACAGTGACACTCCATGATCCTCGTACTGTAGATAAAATGAATTATTGATTGACATGATAAGAGCATATATTCTATCATCACCATATTTCGCCATATATTCTTCTTGTCACAAACAATCATACAATCATGATTATCATTGGTTTTTGGGTTTATAATCTCATCCTCACACAATTTAACGTTCTAACTTACATAAGAATTTAAACTAATGGTTGCATGTTAATAAGTTTTAAACGCTTGAACATGAAGATATATCGACGATGAATTTCTCAAAAACATTGGAAAAAAAAAAAAAAAAAAAAAAAAACCCTACCCCATTAATCACACGTTCTTGTTCGATAAAAGCTAGATGAGTTTGATGTATTCGTTTTATGGTTTCAAATGAAGGCATAATCAATCCTAATCGCAAAAATCGGAATATATTTTATTCATATCTTTTCATAAAGTTGTTTTAAGGCATAATTCTCAAAATTTAAAGTAAACTATATACATAATGATACATATGTGTTATAGTTTATCATTGATTGGAGTCTTAAAATGGAGTCAAGTAGAATAGAAGAGTTTGAGTTAGAAGAAGAGGAGCATAACAACTCATTGAGGTGGCGACCACCGAGTGATGGTGGCAACACCACCATGAAACGCTTCCTTATTCATCCACAAAATTGGTGAGACATTCATCACCCACCACTTCTTTTAATTTAATTTAATTTTTTAAATATATCACACAACTAATTAAATAAAACTCTATTAAACAATAGGCTTTACTTTACTCCATTATGGCAAAAGTAATATTTTAAATATAGAAATGCTTAACTTCTTCCATCATTGTATTCAAAGAGTATCACCGCACCTTCGTTAAGGACGTGTAACGAAATTTTTGTACAATATTAGTACAATAATAATAATACTTAATCCTTTTAAATAAAAGGTATGAAATAGATAAAATACATATAGTCGTATCTTTATCTAGAGTTAGAAATATTGGAAATTGCCGTGTGGTCATTATATATATTTATAGTGGTCGGATCATATAAACAATACTTCTATATCCGTAGTATGTAATACAAATT